>OX387970.1:16541264-17847809 GCA_947578425.1 Eugnorisma glareosa | reverse complement strand
ATACAGTATTGATAGATTCTCCTTCCAAGGAAGACCTCATCCATGACTTTATCGCCGAAGCCACAGCCTTCCTTCTGGGATGTGAAGACCATACTGCTAGTGAATCCCAATAACTTTTTGCTCAACCTGGGCATCTAAACCAGACGGCCCAGGCCAGTGGCTATTGTTTTCAAAGCATTCCGTATTTCTACAAAGACTGTTTTTTTTTTTCATTTTGTCATTATCTTTGTTAGAAATTAGAATGTCTAAAAATACTTTTCGTTCTATTATTTTTATTTCTTCGTGTGCGGAAAAACGTCGTTTGCTTGACATTGAAATTTGCCACTTCAGTTCTCAGCATAATAACACCCTCGCCTTCGGGTACTTCAGTGTTACAATACTAATGACATCAGCGGTGAAACGGTTAGACACCGTCCATGTAATAATCTCCGACACCCAGCCCGACGGGTTCCGACAGCACCCGAAGGTACACGATGATACCCGATAGTAAGCTACACCGAAACTCCATTACACGATTGCTTCGACCACTTAACGTTATCCTCACTAATTAATATAAATGATTAACAAATTGCATACTGTACCCGATAGTGGCTTTCGTGGTATCAGTTTTTGTAGGAGGTGGTTTTTCGCGGAACCTGGTTGAGCGTGAGAAAATGTGCTTTGATTCACAAAGGGGTTGGTGATTTAAAGTAAATACAGTATGAAGTCGGTTCTAGGAAGAATTAGAAATGTTGATCTGAAAAGCGAACTAAATGGCCCTTGCACCTGTGAGGTTAACGATATCGTTGAAGACGCGGGGTACATCTGGATGAGGAACAGACGGAACCGGGAAATATGGCAAAAAAGGGGGAGGAATATTACCCCCATTTAGCATTATAGCAGTGTGTATGGTGATTTCAAATGAAATGATGATGTACGTTCAGCCTGGATTAAAATAACGATAAAGACGTTTGTGTTTATTACCTGTTAAAACTTATTTTATGTTAAAAATCGGATAGAAAAACCTTGTTTCTGTTAAATATATAATTCAAGACACTGAAAACTTCCTTCTACCTCACCACAAACATTAATAAAACTCGTAGTAAGGTAGCGAACACCACACGGCACAAAATCCATTAAAATTTCATCATGTTTACCATCTAAGCGAATAAATTGGATCGATCCACGTAACATTTCACGAAACATTGCACTTGTGTTAGGATCATTTTTAATCTAAATTCCATCCATGCCCGCCCTTTGTACTGCCGCAAGAAATTGCCCACCCTCATGGGCTACGTACTGCCTACATTATACTGGATAAGAATTTATTCCACACGAATAACCAGGAACACTTTAAAGAAATTGGGCAAAGGCCTTCGGTGAAGATGCCTACAGCTCCTTATGAGACAAACTAATAAAATCTTAGAAGGGATTAAGGATGATTTTCGGTGGAACTATTTGGGTTGGGGAAAGTTATAAAAGTTTGCTGAGCCTACGATATGTTAGAAACAATATTGTTCAGATATTAAGAAAATAAAATGGTTAAGGGCAAAGGTTATCCACCTGAAAAGTTACCTAGGCTTTCATAAGTTGTTTATAGGGACCCGGACAGTAGGTACATAACAAAACATAATGAAATACCTTATTTTTCTGTGTTGCATCCGGGATATCTTTTGCCAAAAGCTTCAGACACCTTTAGCTTAAATAACTTCAGTATTTATGCAACATTAACCTCAATTCACAATCAATCTCAGTAAACACCGACTTTGCGCGATATTCCTTTAAAACTTTTAAAACCAAAAACAATCTTCATTCACCAATTAAAACGCAATCTCAGACTCTACATTGTCCTTTAAAACAAACTCATTAATTGACAGTTTGACTTCGAGAACGGAAGTAAATATCTTAATTTGTTCTCCGTCTAAGTACTAAGTTCTGAGACAAAACCTACTTAGGGTGTCGTTCCAGCAGACATGTTGTTTAGTTTTGTAACTCTCAGTGCTCAACTCGAGCAGAGGAATCTGCTTAAGTGGATGAAAAGCGCAGCTTTACCTAGGGAATGTTTGCGCACTTCAACGAACACGTTTTATAGATCTTAAGCTAAGCTGTTCAGGTAGAGAGATGAGTTCTTTTTATATGTTGTTGTGAAGGAGACGAAAATACTTGTCAGACTTAATCGATCAACACTACGAAGCCAGTCAAAGTTTTTTATTTGCTAAACATAGATGTAAAAGGTGTAAATAAATATGTTTAGAAAACTCTGTTTTGCTTTAGCTTTGACGGCAAAAGAGGCGTACAAATATCAAAGGAAAATTAGCAGAATTAAATAAATTAGCATTTTGTTAAAAAGATGATAGCAGCAATCAAACATAAATTATTTCTTAATAACATTTCTTATTTAAAACTACAAATGGACAGAACCGTACCTGCGTAATTCCATGAACATATAAAATTACGGGAATTCAGCTTACCTACTTACAATTTGTAGGTACGAAAATTGCGGAACGTATTATCGACCAGATTTACAAGCGGAAACAGTTTATACGTTTCAATTCGAAAAGGAACAGTAGGAATCCATCCAATTAAACCGAACAGCGAAACAAAATGCAACTACCAATTGTTTTATTCAACGAAAAGTAACCAAAAGACGATCATTTTATTTCATACACCAGCGTACAGTGTATGTTTGTTCCAAACGCCCTCAGGTGACTGCAAAGAGCACACGAGCGAAGCAATACGCTCCAATAGATTGAATAATTAACTTACGCGCGCGTTTTCAAAACACAGACGCGAAAAAATATTGCATCCGCGAATGAGTCACCATGAAAATGTGTGAGGAGTAGTTTAAACTGGAATTTGAATGCGAAAATTTTGGATGTTTTATGGTCATTTATAGCAGTTTTAATCCATACCAAAAATATAAATGCGAAAGTATGTTCTGCCCATAACGATTTCACGCTGAACGAGTTTCGATGTTTGGCACTTGGGTCACGACACTCACGACATAGGATACATTTTAAGCCGCGGTTAAAAGCCAGTGTTGTCATAAAGCTTTATCATGCAAAAGTGAAAAACAGAACGAGGCGTCAATACATCGATGCAGAGCATAAAAAAGCGGGCCAAGTGCGAGTCGCACGGGTTCCGGGTTGTGCTGAGCAGGAGGGAGTGTCAGACTTTTACGGACTAAAACCCATCCATGTTCCTTCTTTTGCCCTTTGTGTTCCAGGGCCGCGGTATCTCTTTCGAACAGTCCCGTAACCCTGGAGTATGGGAGCCCCCATAAGTATTTATTTTATTCTGTTTTTAGTAGGTTTTTTTTGTAATAGCGGCAACAGAAATATATCATCTGTGAAAATTTCAACTGTCCAGCTATCACGGTTCATAAAATACAGCTTGGTGACAGACAGCCAGACAGACGGACAGAGGTGTCTTAATAGGGTTCCGTTTTTACCCCTTGGATACGGAACCCTAAAAACTAGCACTTCACATGCGACTTTTTCCGCAAAAATTGTGATAGCTCGGCTAATATGTATGATATGAAAGTCTATATCTATCAATCAATCAATCAATCGATCAATCAATAGTCTTTATTTGTATATTATATATATATTGTATATATATAGCACCCACGAATAATGTAGCTTTCCGCCAGTGAAATATTTTTTAGAATTGGATTATTAGTTCCGGAGATTATCCCCTACATACAAACTTAAATACAATAGTACATTAAGATATACCTAAGTGGTGTAATTACCAAAGCGCACATACTTCATACGATGTTTTATAACATATTTGCGAGGAAATAAATAAAACTGCCTCTGACACTTCTGGCGGTGTCGAATTAAACATTCATCATTACTTGACGACATTTTCAAATAAAAACAATACAGCGAAAAGAAAAAGCGCGCGGAATAATTTTTACTTGTTCGCAAATTAGCGATGCGCGCGCATCAGCGCTTTTTTTTAAGACAAAGTCACAAAAAACAGCCAGTATTACTAATAAAGTTAATTAATATTTTTGTGTTTTTGTTACAGATAAATGGTTGTAATTTATTGTCAAAATTAATTAAATTAAAGAGTTAAATGTTTATTTATTTTATTTTATCTCCCAAAGTTAATTTTAATCATAAAATGTCGACCACTTTTCTGACAAAAAAAAACTCTTTGCTAAGATTTAAAAAAATACCGTTCGTTTTAGACGGAGCATCTTGATAAACCGTGCGTTTTACATTACAATAACGCACAAGTCCGTAATGAGATACAATACGATATTGAAATTGGTGAAATAAGAGACCCTTTCCGAGCAAATGTGTTACAAAACCTCTTTATAATATTAGTTTTTTTTTTTTGAGTTCAAAAATTAATCCGTTCGATTTCCGACTGACCAATCGTACTCAAGCACCAACTAAAGGCTGAACATGAGCTAGAACTCCCAAACGTAGAGATCGTTCAATTAACGCTGCTAGCTGGACCGTCTACTAATTAAATGAATGACCAATTAGGTCCATAACGACTGACTACGTCCGGCCATCTTGGATAATCTGCCTCGGTAGTTCAGATCACCGATAGATGCTCTCTGACATTAGTATCGAGCCTTCAAATTAACACAGGATCGATTCAGTTAAAGCACATCACTATCAACCTACGATTATACCCAATAATACTGGGTTAATGCAACTGCCTCTGAATGTGGGTGAATTGCTCGTTGGTCGAGTGGTCGCAACTGCTGAGCATGAGGATTAGATTTCAGGGTCGGGCAAAGTTTGATTAGGTTTTTCCATCAGGAATTACTCAGTAGCAGCCACGGAGTCTGAATTTGTGCCTGTTTGATGGCAATAGGCTCGCTCCCTATTACATGGGACTAAACATCGCTGGCGAAATGTGGGTGTACTATTAGGTACACCTCTGGCTAAGCCTTCTGGGATTACAGGCGTGATTTTTTAAAGGCAACTGAGTAGGCACAGTAAACAGAAATAACCTAAAGAAGGCAGGTGCTTTAATCACCATCTTTGTTTCCTGAGTGTTGTGTGATTGTGATCCCAAAAATAAAACTACAAGGGGTTTTGATCTTCATTAGATAGTATAAAACAAAGTCGCTTCCCGCTGTCGGTCCCTATGTATGCTTAGGTCTATAAAACTACGCAACGGATTATGATGCGTTTTTTTTGAAAGATAGAATGATTCAAGAGGAAGGTTTATACGTAAAACATTGCACCCGTGCGAAGCCGGGGTGGGTCGCTAGTCTCCTGTAAAGAAAGAACAAACTGTAATCCTTTCGCGATCCAATCCAGTATGTATAAGATTCAAAATAATTACGGTACTTGCCGAGATTTGCAAGACTGACAAAAATCTGGTACTACTGACTTTAGTTTTCGACGATAACTCACGCACTATGTAACTTTGTGCACTCACTGAATTCCATATGCACGTTAACAGAGAGTAGTAACGAGTGCATGACATGGCCACCATTTGTTTTCAACACAAAACAAACCAAAACCCGTGGTTTTGATAGATATCTGATTGAAAAAGTTTCACCAATCAATTTCATTGTCTGATAAAAAATGTTAGATAAACGTTACAATTCGGGGCCCTGTTATTTAAATGGGATTACATTTCTAATTTTATTTTTGGTATGAAAGTTTTTGAATATTTAAAGCTTTCAGATCCTATCGTAATTTCTGAACAGTTTGATCCTTTTGATCCTTGAGCAGTGGCGATGAAATCGATTACATAAAGTAATGCGCCTGCCTGGTTTCGAACCCACGACTTACTGTTCGTAAATCGGGGCCGCCACCACTGAGCCCCCGCTGCTCTCTGAACATAACAAGCAATAATCACCATAAACTGCCTGAAATTAATGGTAGCTTCCAGTAGCGAAGGGTCCATTTTTGTAAGAGGTTTGCCTATAAAATACGACTGTGCCATTTTTCAAAGGGAAGCCGGTAGGAATCGAGTTGTATGGAACCTTCGCCACTGGTAGCTTCATCTTATCTTAATTATTAACATATTGATGACGAGTTTGCAGAAATGTTGGTTAAAAATATTGCACGGCGATTAAAACATTCAACTGTGTTGAATGAAAGCTTAATGAACAGTCATCACGGCTTAATTAATCGAAACTTGAATATTGCTGTTTAATAAATGTACAAAGCCATTTCATGTTTTCTCATATTTATTTGCAAAATAAAATATTTCGAACCATGAATCCTAACTTCCTAACTTACTATTAAAAATGCGAAAGTGAGTTTGTTTGTTACATATCACTGAACCGATCAACTTAAAATTATAAGCATATACGTAGTCAGGTGTACAGAAACGGACATAAGGTACCTTTCATCCCGACAAAAAATACTGTTCCAAAAAAACAACAATAACGTTCTTATGATAATAGATGGCGCCACGTGTCTTTCGAATCATGATTGAATTGTATTATTACAAGCAAAGTATAGCCCGAATTGATTGTTAAATTCTAAATTAACGCGAACGAAGCCGCAGATATTATGAACTGCAATGCCACCAAGCGAGCTGGAACAATGATAAACATGAAAATAAATAAAGAAAAACTTTAAAATCAACTGAAAGTAATTGAATCATTCATTTTGTCAAAGTTGTTAACGAACACGGAATCTAATTGGCATCACTTGACCATCGAGAGAAACAGCCGAGACGTGGCGGAGAATCTAAATCAGGGTTACAGCGGGATCATGGAAAAACGTCTTGATTACGGCTGAATTAAATTTAATTTGTCGCGCGAGGTGTTCCACCCCCTCTCGCTCTAATGAGTTCCCAACTTTCCCTCTTTGTAAGATTAAGCCCAAAAATTGTGAAAAACTTGAGCGTCGTCCGTCCGGTCCCATGGCGGATGTTGTTTGACATACATAATATCTGGCGTCCTTGCCTGCCCCCGACAAGTTTTACGTACTTTCTACAGCTGTTTACTTAAGTATGCTCGGTGGAATTAAAACTTAGAAAAAAGTTGTTTAGCTGAAGTGATTTCCTTAACTCACGCAACGAACATTTTTTTAGAATTTATGGATAGAGGCGGTGTTTTTGTTCTCGTAAAATATTTACTCCTTTTTGTTTCGGTAAGCAAGTTTCTAACCCAATATTTTCGTTTATTATACAAAGCAACTGTAACTGAAATATTTTCTAGCTGAGAGAAACTCATTGAACTAAAACCGTGTCTGCTGCGCTCAATATTGTTGGAACAATAACTTTGAAAATACGTTTAAACTGACAAAATTTATTGCACGGACGCTGCCACAAATAAATATGGAAACATTCCCTGCAGATGACAACTGCGAAGTCAATGTTAATGTTTACTTAATTAAACACCAAGGCAAAATACATCGAGCAGTAAGCTTTGCTTTAATATAAATCAGAAATGAGATTAACAAAATAACAACAGAATGTTTTAAAATCCTTCAAGCGAGGAAAATATTTAACGTAACTGGGAAATTTCATTAAGCTCCTACTAATTAAAGAGCAGTATTGTGGCTGAAAATTCGGCGGCAAAACGCAAGTGGCTTGTACAAATTATATCTGCTAGTTATCATGTACGTGAAACATGCTCAGATATTGTTGCGAATTAGCGGTAAAATTATCTGTTCTAATAAGAATACATGGAGCTTCGTATATGATTATTAAGTAGTAAACTTGGGATAATCATTTATTACAAACTAACTTTCTAATGAAGTTGTTGAACTTTGATAATCAATCAATTTTAATGAAAAACCGCACCCAACTTCGGTTCTGGGGTTCTTAATAAAGCAATAGGGTTATAAAACGTCTAGATAAACCCGTATTTGGCTCGTTCGGTGTTTACGATGCGATCACCGTTCACGAGGGAAGGTGAACGAATGATGTAACAGAAACTGAGCAAACAATAACAAAAGAGCTCTATTCCGTACGGCGGCAGCGAGATATTGTCCCGAAATGCCGTAGATCCCCGTACAAATAATACTTTACCGGGGACATATCCTCACGTACCCTCGCAGGGCATCTTCGACAGGCTTGTCTAGTTAAGCCTCACATATTTACTGATATTGATACAGGGAACAACCCGCCAAGATGACAATTACTCGGCTCGATGGCTGAGTCAGAGCTCACTAGATACGACACGTTTAATTTTTTCTGCACGAAAGAAATTAAACGTGCTACGTGTGCGCACTGCACAAGTTTTTTTTCCAAAAAAAATTGTTTTATTAAAAAGTGACTTCTTCGTGAAGATTCAATATTTTTGCTCAATTAAACATTAAGGTTGGTGAATAACAGACAATCTATTAAAAATCCTTATATAAGGTACATTGTATGTACAAGGATCACCCATTTTATTATTAGGTACATCTTTTTTATGTACTTACAGTCTATTCAAATAAATTTGACTTTTAACAATGATTACAATTAAATTATAGTTAAATAGGTACTTGATTATACTTAAATACATCTCAGATATCCACAAAATTCTTTGACACCGCTTTGATATTTAATTAACATTATCTTTTGCAGTTCATAAATATGACATATTTGCGGCTACGATTTATCTCCTACGAGCTCACCTACATAGAATCGTAGCACTGCTACGAAAACTACACGCTACGGTAGAATTAAACTATCACAAAATACTTTCAGCATTACAAGTGTTAACAACTTTCACGCTCATGATGTAATGTCTGCGCTAAGTATACTCATTGGAACATAATGGCAATATTTATGGTGTGAAAAACAGTTACCGAATTTAGTTAGAAACTCATTTAGATGGTAGATTAAAAGTCAGTTAAGCCTAAATCACCCGCTGGCGCGAAACTGTTTGGGGTGCGAAAAAGTTATTTAGAGGTTTGAACCAAACACTAATTTGCGTGCGAACATAGCAGTTTAGCAAACCGCATCGGCTATTAAATAAAGTAAACGACATTAATGGTGGTCCTTTCCAGCGGCGATATATCTATGGCACACGACAAAACCGCTGAATTTCCCAGGAGCGCTATCCACAACATACAGCGAAGAAGAATAACCGGAGTGAATGCAAAATGAAAATTATCATACAAATTCGCCATCTTATATGAACCGAGGTATTACTGTCACAGTATAAGTATGCAAAAATATGTAAGGAGAACGCGGTTGCTTTTACGGGGGGCGAAAATACGCGACTGAATATTGGCTACGTATTCGCGCGCGTAAATTTTCAGTACTTGTAATTTGCATCTGTAAAATAAATAATTGTGGGACGTCTTTTGTTGGGGCGTCGATGTCTCCGGGGCGTTGTGACGTTTGTCGCGGAATCGTCGGCTGATGTATGGAAATTATGTTGAATATTTTTTTGTGTCCTTGTAAGCGTTGAGTTTGTTTGAAGGCTTTACGCATTTGAAGTGCTTATTTCAGAGGCGACGATGATAAATGCAGATTTCTCATTATGTATGGTATAAAAGTTAGCTACATTAATATGTTAGACGATTACTCCCAACATATATGTTTGGGTTATGTTAAACGACATAACATAAAACGAAACCGAAAGGCACTTGTACTCCCCGCCATTGCGAGATATTTTTTTTGTCATACCAGCTGGGAACTTTCTGTTACGGCGATAGTAGAGGTCAAAGTTCCGAGATTTCTACTTTTTTTAATTTTTTTATTTGTTGTTTATGTCTTCAGTTTAAATACTTCCATACCGTTCAATAGATCTATTATAAGAACGCTGCAATGTTTTGAGTGCGTTACATTGAGAACTACCCTAAACCGTGATTTTTCTACCTAAAAACAGAGTCCTTTCCCAGCAATACTTTTTGCGTAGAGTTACTTAGTTTGACGGCTTCGTCAAGGGTAACACCTTTTATAGGCCTATCTACGCAAGGTTCCTATACCTGCATATTTCCTACAGACCTCCACAGCATCCAGTATCTAGGTACTATAGTTACAAGCGGTAGTTTAATTTAATTCAAAAACCACTTTGCAAAAATCTACTTGAACAAAAATATGAATTAAACATACAAGTTAATAAAGTCAGAGAGAGCACCCATAATATAGCCAAAGTTAGCATAGGAAGGTGCAAGTGTGTATAGAACAGTGAGCCTGGCACGAACGCGAGGATTCAACTAATAGTATATATTATAAGATGCTCTGTGCAACTAATTGTGTGTCACAAAAAGAAAAAGAAAATGCTATAGCACAGAATAATAAGTACAATTGCTATAGAATATACTACAGCGTGGTTCTGTTGTCGCTTGGATGACATTGTCAGAATGGGTTGGTAAACATTTGCGAAATAGCCTGTGGAACAAGTCAAAAAAAAAAATGGCTGCATTAATTCTGTCTTTCGCCAGGGTAGTTGATATATTCGATTCGGAAGCCATTAAATTTCGTTACGTTACGTTCTACGTCGCGCGCTTGTGCGAATGCCAACTTGTGCATCGAATAAGCGATGAGGTCGAGTGCGGCGACGCAGTCTCTTGACGCCGAGTGAGGGAAATGAGCAGAAAACATCGATAATTCCCGGCCCGCTGAATACAGCAAACGTAATATCCAATATCGCGAATAATCAGGCACATTATTTTGAGGAACAACCTATAGTTGAAGTTCAGTATATCACAACTGCTCTCAAAACGGAAGGAAAACATCGTTAGGAAACCGACATGTCCTAGAACCAACATTTCGAAGATAATTATTTGACATCCATCAATCCGCGTTGTGTTCGCGTGGTGCGGCCCACTCCATCTCACACAGGGAAATCCTGTGTCCCCAGCAGGAGAATATTATAGGATGATTATGTATAATCAACCTAGCGTAGGATAACTTTATGCTACACTTGACAAAGTCGATAGAAGGACGGGCGACCATCCATTACTTATCGAGACCCCTCTGTGCCTCAGAACGCACGTTAAATTGTTGATCCCGGTTGGAATTCGAAATCCGGTTTAAAAAATTCTTAATGTCCATGCAATAAAAACGAAATAAAAGTTTTTAAATGGCATAGACATAATTCTTTCTGACCGGCTAAAGCCGATTCCGCGTCCATAAGTGTCCATAATGATGCAACATCATCTGATCTGTGTTATATCATTGCATCATCAATATTGTCAACACTGAAATAATGAATCGAGGACAGGTGACACCCACCGGGCAGCGTAGTGGATGTGGCCCATTCGCTCTCACAGAGGGGTGGCAAGTGGCCCTTCAGTGGAAATCGGAGTGAATCATCGGTTGTTGGAGAGCAGCGGTGGCCCAGTGGTGGCGGCCCCGACTTACGAACAGTTAGTCGTGGGTTCGAACCCAGGCAGGCGCATTACTCGCGGCAAATTGTCGCTCAGCGGACAGACCTCCGGCGCGATCTCATGGCGACATGGAGAGAGCGACTGTCGCAACCCCGTGCAGGGCACGTCACAATAGTGGCGATAAGTCCCCTCTTTGAGGAGTGGCTAGAGAGGCGCCACGGCGCCCTCACCTTCCGCCTGACGCAGGTCCTCACCGGACACGGTTGTTTCGGGAGGTTCCTGCACCGAATCGGGCGGGAGGAAACGCCCGGGTGCTACCATTGTGAGGATCGACCGGAGGACACGGTGGAGATCTGCCCCGCGTGGGCGGAGCACCGCCGTGTCCTCGTAGCGGCGATCGGCGGCGGCGACCTCTCGCTTCCGGCCTTGGTTCAATCCATGGTCCGGAGCGAGACGGAATGGGACGCCGTCACCTCCTTCTGCGAAGCAGTCATGCTAGCGAAGGAGGTGGCGGAACGTGAGAGGGAGAGAACCTCACGTCCCAGCCGCCGCGGGAGACGCACCGGGCGTCGGGGGCCACGTGGTGGCCCCCGGCCACCGTAGGCGCGGGCCTGTGGACGGTGAGCTATGGGCTAGCTCGCCGTCCGTCCGTCTTATGACGACAGGCCGTGTCGACGGCGCGTTCGTGTTCCACGCGCGCCTCAAGGAGAGTCAGCAAACAGGGAGGGGTCCGTAAGGACCGACGCCTGCCAGGGTTGCGGGACTGTTCGAAAGAGATACCGCGGCCCTGGAACACAAAGGGCAAAGGAAGGAGGGTTTTAGTCAGTAAAAGTCTGACACTCCCTCCTGCTCAGCCCAGAGCGGGAGGGGTTATTTGATGATTTCCCATCGGTAAAAAAAAAAAAAAAAAGGCAGGCGCATTACTTTGTTTAACTTATTTCATCAACATTGCTCTCAAAAACGGTGAAGGAAAACATCGTGAGGAAACTGGCATTTCCTAGAACCAAAAATTCGAAGACATGTGACATCTACCAACCCGCACTGGGCCCGCGTGGTGGATTATAGCCCATTCCCTCTCATAGAGAGGAGGCCGAGTGTCCCAGCAGTGGGAACATTAAAGGCTGATTATGCTATGCAATGATCTGAGGTAGCAGTTGTCTCGAAATATTCATCGATTCAATATTATATTATTAATTAGCTGTTGCCCGCCACCTTAATCCGCGTGAAATCGGATTTTGTTAACATTATCTAAAGTTTTAATGTTTTTGCTCGGAACCCTTACCCTTTTTCTACAATAAAAGTAGCCTTAGTTACTGTTTATGACATCAGCTAGGTTTCTGCCAGTAAAAATCCCGTCAAAATCGGTCCAGCCGTTTCGGAGATTGAATGAATATTTGTCATAAGTACCGTAGGTATACATACACCTACTTTGTTATGCATTCAGTTAAAAGCTGTTATTTTAAAATTACAAACGAACACTTCAATTGTATTTATTTGTATAGATTTTAGTCTGTATCATCGCACTGCAGGGCAAAGGGCTCCATGTCTCCCTCCCAATTCTCTCTGTTTTAAGCTAGTATGAACCAATCCTGTCTGTAGGTGTCAAGGTCGTCCCGCCATCTGCGCCTGTGGATCTGCCGCGATGTCACGGACGTTTTCCGGGACCCATTGTGTGTGCCCACGCTCCGTTCGATATGCCGCTGACGTGTCCGGCCCAGTCCCATTAAAGCATGGCTGCTTTAAATAACGATTCATTAACCCAGCTGAATATTAGGTGATTCGAAACCTTCTGCTAAAATAGTCAGAACTAAGTAGCTCATGACTCATGGGGCCAGCACTAAATTTAAAATAACATTGGCTATTCGCACGGTTGCTTCCGCCGCGCCGTTCTGATCAATTAATTAGCCAACGGCAGCCGATGTACGCTTGATAAAATACTCAATGACTTTAAACAGGATCCTGGTACGCCTGCCTATTTTAGAACAACTCATTAATGTATGAGAAGGTTTGTTGTTGGAGTTTAATAGGGTGTCTCGAGTGAAAAGTGTACTTGAGGTTGGTAGAACGGTTTTTTAATGTCGCAGTACCGTTAAGTTGGTAAAGCTTGCTGTAAGAAATTAAAAAGTTGTAGGCTTATAGCTTAAACCTTCTATCATAACGTAGTGCTGCTAAAATCGCAACTTCCTAAAATCGCTTTTCGGCCTTGAAAAAGTAATGCGTCTGCTGAGGCCTTAAACGATCCATACAGGATGGAATTTTTCAACACCACCTGGAGGGAAAGTACCCTAAATACTGGAGATATAAAATTTTACTCAAAGGAAACATTCCTTTATTTTTAAAAATAAATAAATCTGCATTCAAAGATTTTCGAAAATTCGCTTGCCACACTCGGGAATTGAACCGGCTAAATTCCAAAAAAATAACACCCTGTATTTTTATGGCATTAATCGATACGGTCAATCATAAGGATCAAATCTCTCTAACAAACACTTTAAATTAAATGAGAGGAATACCATGAACTCTGAAGAGGACTTTCCCTCCAGGTGGCGTTGAAAAATTCCATCCTGTATAGATCGTTGAAGGCCTCAGCAGACGCATTACTTTTTCATGGGCGAAAAGCGATTTTAGGAAGTTCGATACTGCTGCTGCGATTGACAAAAAGCTAAGAGTTTTCAATGTTGTCAACAATGGATACCAGAATCCAACTTTGCAAATAAGTATAATTCAAATCAAATCAAATCAAAATTATTTATTTGCGGTAAATGTGGTACAAAAGGTGGTAAAACTAACATAAAGTGCAATGACACATTTCGCCATAAAAATAGCATGCAAGTATTAATAAACACAAACATTCAATTATGTAGGTAACTAAATAAAGTTAAAGTACAATATTTCTAAGTTTATTTAACACAACACAAAACAAAATTTTGCTGTAAATACTACAAAAGAATTGTTAGCATATTAGAGTATTTTTATCGTACAACAAATTTTTAGTCTAATAAAATTGTTTAATTATACAAACACAACATCAAATAATGTAAGTAGGTAATTATTTACAATGCAATTCGGTAGAGATATGATTGACAATTAGATTTTTTGAGAAATTCCGCAATGGAATAAAAGCTATGCGAAATAAGCCATTTTTTCAGAACTGTGCAGAATTTTCTGTACGGAAGATCAGTGATAAAGTTTGGTAGAGAGTTAAAGATGATTGGAGCCATAAATACACAATTACTTCTGAATAATTCAATTCTAGGTACAGGCATTCTTATTAGATGCTGTGTAACTGACTGTACGTTTATTAATATTGTTTTTAAGTTCAAAACTAAAGGAACTGTGAGAAGGTTGTGTGATTTGTACACTGGTCTACAAGAATCAGTTCAGTCCATATTGAAAATTGAGCGTATGCATTTTTTTTGTGCTAACAGAACCCTAGTAATTTCAGAAGAGTTTCCCCCGACAATGATACCATATCTGATGATGGAGCAAACATAGGCGTGATATACCATTAACGCAGTTTGTCTGGAGGTTTCATCTTTGACTTTTTCAAGGCAAAACAAATCTGTTTATTTTAATACATATTTAATTAATATGATCCTTCCAGGTTAAATGTTCATCAATTGTAATGCCAAGAAATTTTGTTTTAAGAATTTGTTCAACTGTTTGATCTTTATGTGATATTTTAAGGTATTTATATTTACTCTTGTAAGTTTTGAAATTTAATATTTTAGTTTTTTCTAGGTTAATTTTTAAAGCGTTTATATCAAGCCATGTAATTATTTTATTCAAAATGCTGTTTATAATAGATTCCTGTGATTCACCATTTTTACAATCAATATTAACTGTTGTGTCATCAGCAAACAGAACACAATCTTGGTCTATCGCTTGGGGAAGGTCATTTATGTACACAAGGAATAACGGTGGCCCTAAAATACTTCCCTGCGGAACGCCAAAGTAATTCTGTCGAGGTTGGGAATTTTTTCATGACACTGTTAACTTTGTCATCAAATTTTGTGATTCTCGTAATTTGTGTTCTATTTGACAGGTATGATCGGAACCACTCTAAGGCTGGGCCTCGAATACCGATTTTACTTAAAAGCTGCAAGTGATGTGGATTTGTTTTTCCTAAATCCGTATTGCTCTTTTGCAAGCATAATAAATTTATCCAAGAAAGAGAGAACTCTCTTGCACATAACTCTTTCAAAGACCTTTGACAGAATCGGAATCAGTGCAATAGGGCGGTAATTGTTTTTGTCTTTTTTAGAGCCTTTTTTATGTAATGGTTTTATTACAGACGTTTTGAGTTTATCCGGATTATATGCTGATTGTTTGACTGCCCTAGTGGCCGCAAGCGAATGTGCTGAGCATGAGGTCCTGGGTTCGATTCCCAGGTCGGTAAGGTGTTATTGGATGATTTCTATCAGGAATTTCTCAGTAGCAGCGATGGATTCTGGATTTGTGCCCGGTTGATCGCAAGAGGCTCGGCTACTACATAGGATTTCAACATAACTTGCAAAATGTGGGTATACTATTAGGTACACCTCTGCCTAACCCTTCAGGAATTACAGGCGTGATGTTATGTCATGTAACGTTATATGCTAATACACCTTGCTTATACAAAAGATGCATAATCAGCCCATAATGTTCCCACTGCTGGGACACACGGCTTCCTCTCATGAGAGGGAATGGGCTATAATCCACCACGCGGACCCAGTGAGGGTTGGTAAATGTCACATGTCTACGAATTTTTCGTTCTGTCCACGCCGGTTTCCTCACAATGTTTTCCTTCACCGTTTTGAGAGCAGTGGTGATGAAATAAATTACACAAAGGAATGTGCCGGCGGGGTTCGAAGCCACGACCTACTGTTCGTAAGTCGTGGCCGCAACCACTGGGCCACCGCTGCTCTCCAACAACCGATGATTCACTCCGATTCCCGATTCCTTCTGTGCGAGCGAATGGGCCACATCCACTGCGCTGCCCGGTGGGTATCACTTGTCCTCGATTCATTATTTGAGAGTAGTGGTGATGCAATGATATTCATATAACACAGTTTTCCTGGGTCGACCCTACGACGTGCACTACAGCTCGCGTGTTCCACTGGGCCATTGCTGCTCTCAACCCAAAAGTTTGGTAATAATACCTAATACAAAAATCCATAATGCCTTCTTGATCTAGTGGTCTCAAGTGCGACTGCAGAGCACGAGGTTCTTGGTTCGATTCCCGGGCTGGGTTAAGTTTTTGAGTTTTTCCATGAGAAATTTAGCAGCGACGGAGTTTGGATAATGGCGAAATACGAGTGCGATATTTGCCTAACCGTTCTGGATTACAAGCGTGATGTTATTGCGCGTGTACAAAAATCCATTCCAAATTCCAATTCATTTACAAAACAGAAAAAAAAACAATTATTTCATCGATATTGCATATTCATGACCGTTTGTTCCTTACTGTGTTAAATCTCTGAAATCTGTTATCTCACAGAGTTTTTATGTCAATGTATCGCCAGTGCGAACATAATGGTAAGGAGATCGACCCTTGCGAGTTCTTCTATAGCGTGTGGTATAGAAGAACTCGCAAGGAACTCGCTCCTGGTGTGGTGTTATAACACGCACCAGGTTAGGCAATAGCCTAACCTGGTGTGTGTTATAAGCCGCCCATGGGCCTCTGACTTGGCTTTACATGCCGTCGAAAAATATCTCTCAGGCATGCTGGTTTCCTCACGATGTTTTCCTTCACCGAAGCCAGTGATAATTATACAATACGTACATGCATACGAAAAATCAGAGGTGCGTGTCTTGGGTTCAAACTTGAGACCTAAGGCTTGACAGTCCGACGGTCACACCAGGCTATCACTGCTTACCCTTGCAAGCAATGAGTGAACATTCACATGCTGATTACTTTTCCCTGACACGATGAACGACTAAAGGTGTCTGCCCACTACACCGTACCATATCATGACCGTGCTATGAACGGATCAGGCACGGAAATAAACATGGGCACGGACTACTATGCCCACTGCACACACTAGACCCAACGGCACGGCACGCTACGGTGTTGTTTGGCGACGGAGCGGTCTAGTGGGAATAGTCTTATACGTTTCAATACAAAGAATATATTTTTTCCTGACACGTTCGTAGCACGGTCATGGGATGATGCGGTGTAGTGGGCAGACTCCATTATTTGTAGCAAGAGAGGACCACAACTTTTACTATACAAGTAAAACATCAAGAGTAGTTGAAAAAAATATTTATTTCATTAGAACATAAGCTGTCGTTACATAGTTAATACATTATTGTACTTGGCAGATCAATTTTATTAACACGATGAAGTTAAAATTAATAGTATTGCTTTTACACCTAGTGAAAAACAAAGATAGCTATCTATTTTATAATGTTTAGTAAGTACCAATCACTTATTATAGAGGGTAGAAGAAATGAAACGCTATAATTACTACAAAATTATTGTCAAAATCCATCCGAGATTTAAAAAAAAGTATGCTTACCGCTGACTAAGAGATTCATTCATGCATAAGGAGAAGGCTAAATCTAAAATGTTCGATTATTGTGTTCGATACTTAAAATGCGATAAAATTCGAGATTTCTGCATTTCCTCTACCAAATATCTAGAAAAACCTTATAACAAAGACTGTAACGTTTAATAAATGCAATATACGTAAATACACTAAATAAGAAACATTTACAGAATATTTCAATGGAATAAAATTTTGAAAATATCCTAGATCATGAAGAAAATTGTATTATTTTCACTTGGAACTTTGGTTTTGTTATTAGAAACTAAGATACTTATATTCTAAGTTATTTGATAAAAGTATTAATGCCACACAGATTCTATATTATTATAAATGGCGAAAATATCGATCTCATATAAAAAGTTAGACTGTATGCAAAAGCAATTTGCCTCTATGGATAAATAGTACAGGTTTGACTTTTTACAAATTTTTTATCTGTGTTGAAGTGTTACCAGCCTCAAAATATTTGTATCACATGTCTACTTTTTCTTTCTTTAATGTAAACTACATTAAACACAAGTAAACTACATTCTCTTAAACATCGTTTCTTTGATTTTTCCTAACCATTTATTTTAGCTGCATATTGAATTGTTCCATTGTATGACTGGTTTGTAACTTTAAAAGAGAAAGAGACTTATCAAGCACTTCCAAATTTTCTTCCTAAAAAATAAATCTTATATTGACTAAAAAGCTCAATAACATTCGGCAACTCGGTGCATTATCGCAATATCCCGAAGTGTTGTTTTTCTCAATACATTTCCCTCGGAGAATGGAAGACTTCGAACTACACAGCTGAGATTTACTTCAACACTTAACTTTAAACAACGTTTCTGAGTAACACAGCTTCTTAATTTAAAACTCGTCATGGCGGGCGAGTGCTTCGCCGAAGTCAGTCGCTTGAGAACCGACAAAAAGGTCGTATTTCTCCAAAATCTCTTGTTTAGTGAGTTTTTCGTCGGCGTCCGTGTCAGCTTCGAAGACTAGGTGCCTCGCTTCGGCCTCAGCGTGGTCGAACTCGGGAGGGGCGATCCAGTCCTTGACCTCGTTCGCGTCCATGAAGCCGTCCTTGTTGGTGTCCCTGTGGAAATATTATGGTGTTTAGTTGTGAGTGTTGTGACTAGCTTTTGCCCGCAGCTTTGCTCGAGTTTTGGCCGGATATTATCCCAAGGGAACGTTTTAAAAGAAGCATATGGCACTTGGGCAAGAAGCATGTGACTCCCATAAATTAAGGAATTTTCGGAATTGGATCAGCAGTTCCAAAGATTACCCCTACATCCAAACTTTACCATCTTTACATACTCGGAGGGTGGATACGTTCAACGGGGCACTAAGGGGAACTACCTTAACGGTGCAGCTACACGTAAATCGTCTTATGAGACTATCCAAAACTTTCGTTAAATTTTTATGACCCTTCACAAATTTATAAAAAATGTACAGTCAGCAAGAAAATGACACAAAACATTTTTTTTGACGCCAATCGATCCTGTTTCTAATACTGATCAAAAACTTCTACGGGTCCAACCCAGGTTGGAGTACTATAAAAGTCAGAAATTGCAAAATTAAAATCTGATTCGAAGGAAGTAATATTTTTAATATAATTTCCCGAGGTCGAAGGTCGCGGCACAGAATAATAAGTAGAATGTCGCGGGGCATAGCTAGGCAAATAAATCGATATCATTTTTCAAATAAATCGATCCAGACAACAAAGCGAATTAAATTAATCTTGTCCGAACACTTATCGTGTAGCTCTTTATTTCTTTAACCGTAGAAAATTAATTAATTAAATAACGAATACTTATAATATTTTATATTTGTCAATTCATCACTTTATATAATAATTTAAAATATTTCGAATAATATAAAACCAGTATACAAACAACCTTAAGTCACTAGAAATCCACAGTCCCTAGACGTTCACGGCGCAATAATGAATTAGGTATTTTATTACCTACACTGCGCAACTATTAATTATTTTAGTACACAATCATCTCTTAGAGTTTTCCTTTATTCGTTTAAAGTACCTACTTCTTACATTTTTAAATATTCCTTAAAAAATTTAAAAATTATAGCCCACCGGTATCGAGAACAGGGCTACCGGCGGTCAAGGTTCCAGAGAAATGAAGCCGAGCCGAAGCGTGTCTGTCCAGGAGTACCGCTTTCGGGAGCTTCCTCAAGTATTGGTGAAAGGCTCTTGGCAATTAAGCCATTGGCTGAAACGACTATCGGCACAATGATCGCTGAGTTCATATCCCACATGTCGATAACCTCGCGAGCCAAGTCAAGATACAAACTTTTACTACGTTTTCCTTTATACCTTCACTTTTGCCCGCGACCGCGTCATACGCGTGAAATTATTATAAAAATACTATTTTCCCCGTTTTTACAACTTGTTTCATTGCTGCTCCGCTCCTATAGGTCGTAGCGTAATGTTATATTATTATAGCCTATAGCCTGCCTCTATAAATGGGCTATCTAACACTAAGATAATTTTTCAATTCGGACCAGTAGTTCCTGAGATTAGCGCGTTCAATACAAATACAAACACACATACAAACTCTTCAGCTTTATAGCATTATTATAAGTATACATTATTCAACTAGCTACATACTATTCGAAGAAATGTTACATATTATGTATATTCAACCAACCCGCACTGGACCCGAGTGGTGGTTTACAACCCACTTTTCAAAGAGTGAAGGCTTATGTACCCTCAATGGAAATCTTTACATATATATAAATTATAACAGGCCGATGTCCGTACATTGAAGATATTGAAAAAAAAAATATTTGTTAGAGCAACAGAAGCCAAAACAGCAATTTTTAGATTTTTGTGTCTGTCTGTCTGTATGTTTGTACGCGCATCACGCAAAAGCTACTGCATGGATTTGATCGCAGTTTTCACCAGTCTACTGCTAGATGCTTAACTTAAATATAGGCTACATTAAATATACTTCTGGACCCGATAGATGGCGCTGTGCGAAGCAAAGGCTGTCGCTAGTGTTATAATGAACTGATTATGTGATCCACTACCTGACAAACTTATTACTCTTTGAATCTAGAACATAATAAGTCTATGAGCTCGTAATAAATAGAGCACCAAAAATGCATGTCAACTAACCGGCCGGTCACATTATTCAGTGTCAATACATTCAATGGAACTAAATTGATATTATTGTGGTAACGGCCGCCGGGTGACGCCTGCTCATTGACGTGATTTGTGTACCAATGTGAATGACTGGGTTATTGCGAAAGAGCAATGAACTAGGAATAGGGAAACTTCTCGAATTTTGCGAGTTGGTACTTTAAAAGATTCCGAAGATGAAGAATTTAAACGTGTTTTCTATTATACTGAGCAATGGAATTTGCGGTACTTATACGATTTGGCTTTTTAGTTTTGTGCTTGCCGAATACATAAATACCAAAACTCTATAGGATAGTTTATTCATTAAAACTTGGTCCCCAAATTAAAATCTGCCATACCGCCACGTACAAACGACGGCCAATCAAGCTACACAAAACCAGTTTATCCGGATCTCTCATTGTACGGGAAATCCATACAAAGCGAGGCCAAGTTATACTGGAAATGTATAGCTTTATGTGACGCCGTGTGTACAAAGGCAGATTTAATGGCTGGATTTATATTTTCGGTTCAAAAATAGTTCGAAATAACCAATGTGAATTCTTATTCCTATTCTTTATTGCATACACAAAATTTAAAAGTAGGAACATACAAAATTACAATATATGTATAGCTTATGTACAATGGCGAGCTTTACCCAGAATTGGGTTTTATTACAGCAAACCTTCTTTGATTGTGAAATTTGCGGATGAGGATAAACTTAGGTGCACAAACGAACATTGAATGACTGGGTTATTGCGAAAGAGCAATGAACTAGGAATAGGTAAGCTTCTCGAATTTTGCGAGTTGGTACTTTGAAGATTTCAAGTGTTTTCTATTATACTGAGGAATAGAATTTGCGGCACTTATACGATTCGGAGAAATTGAAAACAGAGGTTTTCAATTTCTTCATCAACTTCTATAATTCGAAAAAACAGTTCGATATTTCGTTTACATTAACTTCGTGCCTCTCTGCTACGGCCTCAGATGTAAAATCTTGCTTGCAAATAAAACCGACAGTAACTTTCCGTACTGTCCAGAAGCAGCCTCACAGTATGAGGTTCACAGACGCATCGGTAATAATGGCTTACCTGTAACCATTGAACTGCTCCCTCTCCTGCTTGACCCAGTCGGGTTCGTCTTCGTCTTCACCGTCCTCAGGCTTATACATGTCTCCGATGTACTCGTCTAAAGAGACCTTGCCGTCCTGTAATATTGAGAAAAATCTTTTAGTTTTATATGATCGAAGAACAGAAGTAGGCAAGTTAGGTATTTACTGGCAAAAGTTTATTTAAGGTGAAATGGACCAATCACATTGGTTGAAATTGAATGTATAAAGTCAGCCTGTTCAGATGCTTAATTCTCAGTTATGGAGTCAGGCGTTACTTTGCGGAAATCCCAAGCCATGCCAAGTTATGCCAAGTCATCATCCACCTAGCCTTTTCTGAACTATGTTGGGGTCGGCTTCCAGTCTAACCGGTGCAGGATGAATACCAGTATTTTTCATGGAGCGACTGACTATCTGCCCTCCACAACCCAGTTAGTACAGGGTAATACGAATTCCCTTTGATAAGACTGGTTGTCAGACTTTCGGGCCACTAATTACCTGTAACGACTTTCAAAGATCTACATATAATAGCCGGACCAACGCCTTAACGTGTTTTCTCAGACACGGAGAAAACTCGATATGTAATGGGTGGTCACCCATCCAGAGACCAACCTAGACAAGCGCAGCTTAAACTGAAGATTGATCCGAGCGGCTGATATTATTTAGCCACGATTGATTAATAAGCCAAATAAATTAATTTGCCAAAAGGATCCAGGCTTGGATGCAGAATGCGGCAACGTCCTCCCACGCGCAAAAAAATATGCACTTGCGGAAAAAGCAACAATTAGCATAAATCATAAAGCTCAAACCTATACTCAAATATAGTACATATTTGGGTGCAAGCCTGGGTCTTTTTCGCAGAATTAACACAAAAAATTTTAGATTTCTTTTGTGGCTACATTGTCTTTTAAGATATAAGTGATACCTAGTTTACCTGATCTTTATCGATGTCCTCCATAGTCTCAAGTACGACGACGTCCCTCATTTCAGAGTGATCCTCCGGGTGAAGGAACGCAGCGAACTCCGTGCGGTTCAACGCGTCATTTTCGTCGGCGTCTGAAGTTATAAACAAACGGATGTTTTTATCTAGAGAACCAGCTGTTGCCCGCGGCTTGGCTCACGTTTTGGTCAGAAATTATTCCACGAGCACGTTGTAAATATAGCCTATGGCACTCGGGGATAATGTAGCTTCCTATTCGTGAAAGAATTTTCAAAATCGGTTCAGTAGATCCAGAGATTACCTCCTACACACAAATTTACAAACATACAAATTTGACCTCTTTATAATATTATTATCGTATAGATTAACCTGTTAGGTTTCTTTTTACTTTTCTACTAATCTTTGTCACAAAAACGGGGTTGCCCGCGAAATTCAAATTTTCTTACGTTTTCTACAATTTGCCGGTGGACACGCATATAGCCATGTGTGATGACAAAATATGATTCGCGGTCGTAATACTTATGTATTTACGAAATTAAAATCATTAATACAATCCTCTTGAGTTCCTTTAATCCCATTTAATGACTATTTGATGAAACAGTCATTCAGTGGGGTTAAATAATAATGATTTAGATCTTTCTACTACCCGACATCGCCGGAGTGAAGAAAAGGGTAAGAGAGACGTCACTCATTAGCTGGAGCCGGTCAGAAAGAGCTTTATTTCCATGAAGTAACAGCGAATAGTCCGAAGCGGTATCAAATCGCAACGTCCGAGCCGCACCGAGCCGAATTTTTCGCTTTTATTGTTATTGCATAGACATAAAGCTCTTTCTAACCTGCTCAAGTCGATTCCACATCAATACGTATAGTCACTCCCTTATTCTACTTGATATAATCTGCGCGAATAAGCGCGACTGCTGAGAATGAGGTCCTGGGTTCGATTCCCGGGTCAGGCAAAGTGTTATTGAGGTTTTCCATCACGAATTTTCTCAGTAGCGGCCGGTTGGTGGCAGTAGGCTCGCCCCCTATTACAAGGGACTTAGACATATCTGGCGAAAAGTGGGTGTAATTGGGTACACCTCTGCCTAGCCCTTTGGGGATTACAGGCGTTTTGTTATGTATAATCTATACCTATAGACTTTGTAAAGACTTCTGATAATATCAGCGACTATTACTCCACATAAACATTTGATTACCGTATCATTTATCTCACATTTACAATTCCTAATTTACCGCCTTCAGTGCCAACAATGACCTATTTCCTTCAATTGGTTTATAACTTCCAATAGAACAATAAGCAGGTCATATAATACTCACTAGTCATGTACGTTTGCCAGTTTACGTAAGTAAGTACTACTTTATAGTACAGCCACGACTTAACATAGTATCTTTTGAAGTCAAACTTAACCAACTGTTAGTTACAATGAGTTCGCAGCTATAGAGAAGATTTTATTTTGTGAGGCTTGGCAGTGAAAAAGTCCGCTATCTATCTTAAAATAAATACTTTAGAGTGTTGTGAGAGAGCCTGGGTAACCTGCGAAATTCATTTTTTTTTTTACGTTTTTTGTAATTTGTCGGTCGGCTGTATGTTAAACGAATATGATACGCGGCCGTTATACATATGTCTTTACAGAATTATAATAATAAAAATCATCAATACAACCCACAAGTTTATTTACCCCATTGAATGACTTTTTCATTAAATAGTCATTCAATGAGATTTAATAGGTATTGAATAGTTATTAATGACTGTAACTCAGTAAAGTCATATTTGTTACGGTCGCGAATCATAAGTACAACCTGAGACCTGACACACCTGCAAATTGCAAAAAACGTAAAAGAATGGAAATTTTGCGGGCTACACTGCAGCCCTAGCACTTCCACCTTAAGGATACACAAATCGATCATACTTTCATACAAACGTAGTATGGCGATTACTCAACTGGTGTACGTTCAAAATAAAAAATTATATCAATTTTATTTGTCTCATCAAAAAAGTTTTTTTTACTTTTTTGTTTCCATACAGGGCTAGATAATGATGAGACAAGTCGATATAATGTTTTATTTTGAACGTACACCATCAAGCAGTGGAGTAATCGCCATACTACGTTTGTTTATTTTGTATCAAAGTACGACCGACTATCATCAACATCGCGTTGACACTGAAATTTGTCTTTGGCAGTTTAGCGTAACCAAAGGCACAATCAAAAAAAAAAAAAAAGGGGTCTAACCATAACGTAAATTCGAATGCTTTTTGATTCAGAAATACAACTACAGTACCTATAGGATTTTGTTTAGAATTTTTGCGACTTGGAAGTATAATGAGTATCACCCAGTCTGGAAAGTACATCAATAAAAATAAATAAAATTGAAGTCTCTGTTTGTAATATCAAAATAACGGCTATTTAATAAATGCATACGGAAATATATCGGCACTTTTTAACAAAAACACATTTTTCCCATTTTTGTATCTGCCTATCTGTTTCTTCCGGCTAATCTCCGAAATGTCTGGACCGATTTTGACGGGACTTTTACTGGCAGATAGCTGATGTTATAAGGTCTAACATAGGCTATAAATGGTGTAACAAGACCCTTCACGAACCCGAAAGGCACTGGTTCTCCCCATCATTGCGATCATTTTTTAGTTCTAGACCATACCTAGGAACCTTCTAGTTATGGAGATATTGGGGGTAAAAGTTCCACTTTTTCACAGGTGTTTTTTTAAATACGTGTTTTTAATGTATTTTTTTTACTTTAAACACCTCCACGACCTCTGTACTATTAAATTCATCCATCAGCACAATTGAGTGCGTTACATTGAGTCCTACCGTAAAACATATTTTTTCATCCCAAAAAAAAAGCAATATCCCATTCCCAGCAATAATTTTTGCGTAAAGGTACTTAGTCTGATGTACCTACATAATGCTTGGTTGACGGCTTCGTGAAGGGTCCTGTTACACCCTGTAAATTTTATAAAAATAATTAAGGTTGCGTGCAAAAAAAAACAAAACCCTTAAAATTGGTAACAAATCAGATTCGAAAAACGTAATATTTTTTATTATTTTATAATAATAATAAATTTACGCGAAAGAAGGTCGCGGCCTCATCTAGTGAATAATAAGTGTGAATCGTTTAAATTTATGTTACGTTTGCTTCCCGTGTTCGTGCTAGACCCACTAGTATTTTTTTTTAATCATTGTTATCAAAAACAAGGTCATCTAAACATAAAATTACTGCTTACCAGCGTAAGTCCATCTCCTACGATCTCTCTTCAGCAAGTTGGTGTATGTGAAACCTTCACTGTTGGGTGCCTTGAGTTCTTTGGGATCCATCTCATCCATAAAGCCGTATACATTCTTTCTGTATGCCTAAAAAAGAGTTTAGTTGAAGAAAATTAGTTTCTTACATAAATACATACATATAGTCAGGCCCCTTTCTCAAGACGGTAGATAGGAACTACAGAGTGACACTTGCTACGATCCTTAATACTACTTTTGCTTCGTTCTTACTAATATACAAGCTGCCTCTTTGTATCCTGGTCAAATTCAAGGAGGTATCTATACTAATGATTCTCGACCCGAATCGATGTTAAAAAGGGAAGGTTTGTGTGTTTGTATGGAAATCGGTAAGTGTAAACTAACCGGATTAAAACGCAGCCCGTCTGTTTCTAGCCCTAGAGCTAAGATCAGACGGGCTGCCTTTCGCGCCGTCACACACACAAACGCTTACCCTCTTATTAATAAACACGGAATAAAATTACACCAGGAATACCAAACGAATAACCATACATTTTCAAAGGTTTAAACTTGGAATAACTTTATTCTGTGTTTATTAATAGGAGGGTTAACGTTTATTCCACAGTATAAATATGGACAGTATGGACACTAGGGGGTAGTTAACACTTACCGATTTCCATAAAATAAAAAAACCTACCTTTTTTAGTATCGATTCGGGTCGAGAATCATTAGTATAGATACCTCCTTGAATTTGATCTGGACGCAAAGCGACACCCTGTACATTTTTTAATATTAAATGGGTAGGCCCATCTCTTGGCCTCAATCTTGTCCTAAGGATATGCAGTCGACCATAGAACGAGCAAGCCCAAAAGAAGCCAATTAACTCGCGACTTAAATTGATTCGGGTTAAATAAACTCTGGAACACCGACGCTGGGAGGGAATTCCACTCCTTGGCTGTGGGCATAATAAATGATGTAGCAAAGCACTTCGTCACCTGGTCTTGTAATAAAAACAAATCGATGCTGGTATGCGACTATGGCGTTGAGAGATATAATGGGCGTATTGACTATCTAACTATGTTTAAAAAGCGACATGATAAATGGCTATTTCGATAAAACTTGTAGTTGATAAAGCGATTGTTCTCCCGTTATCTCATTGAAACTGTTATCAACACGGCAGCTGCAGTAACTGCCCTCCCCTCGAAGCACTGCCTGACTTTATTTTGGCTTAGTAAATTCAGCTTTATTGAAAACAAGCTAAAGTTCCATCTAAATTGTTATAGAAAAAATCACTCCAACATGACCTTGAAAAGCGCGCCATGCTAAAATATAAAAAAATTAGAGAAAATAAACTCCTCACCTCCCAAGGAATAGTCTCATCATTGTTAGGGTTATGTTGTCTCCAGTGCCGGTCCACATCCTCATTGATGTACCGCTTCTGAGTGTATCGGATCCAATCCTTCAGTTCTACTAGCGTTACAAAGCCATCCTTGTCTCCATCGATCTTGTCCACGATTATTCTAGAAGGAATTAATACAAAATATTCATTGTCGCGCTTGATAACGGGGTCAGTGAACTGTGATAGTTGAAGATTTTATGTACTTTACTAAAACGCAAGATACTTTAGGTATGTTTAAAGAATTATTATCGCGAATGTATTCACATTCCTAAGTGTTTCTGACTAATATTACCTGATACATACATACCTACACTCAAATTAAATTGTTCTTAGACAATTCTATACTAATATTATAAAGAGGTAAAATTTGTTTGTAAGTAATCTCTGGATCTATCTGAACCGATTTTGAAAATTCTTTCACTAATAGAAAGCTACATTATCTCCGAGTGCCATAGGCTATATTTACAACGTGCCCGTGGGATAATTTCAGCAAAACAGCAAGCAAAGCCGCGGGCAACAGCTAGTTATTAATAAGCCAACTTCAAAACAAAATTATATTCTTGATTATTTATTCTGTTTTGACACAATTCAAAAACAGACTTAAGGAAAATTATTAAAAATTTGGGCCTTACGCAGTTGTTCTGTGAATTGTAATGTTACCCTGTTAATTGAAATCTGATAAATTGATAATAGATTGTTTATTTGATTTAATAGAAAATTAAATTGCATGGAGAAATTACAAACACATTGTTGAAGGTTTTTGTATAAATAAAGATTTTTATTATTATTTTATTATTATTATTAGTGTAAACTAACAATTTCTACATGATTAATAAAAGAAAATACGAAAGACTTCACATGCTGCTGGGTATTGGCCTCTCTTTCCTTGTGCCATATTCATGTTCCTATTCCTGCCTATTCAACATCATGCCTGTATCTCTCCAAAAAGTAAGATTGAGGTGTATCTTACACACACATGTTACCAATTTGTTTGACAGTTAGACACAATGTTTGAAGTTCAATGTTTATGGAGCTGAACCAATAACAAGATACATTGAAACATTTTAGTTGTAACTAAAACCCATAACAAATTCATATAACAAATCCTATGTAAGAGACTTGATCTCTTCTTATTCTTAACAAATATCTATATGATAACAAGACACACCAAACTACTGTCTTATTCCAAAATTAACAAAATACAACAATGATTGACTTTTATGTAAGCATACATGATTCTCCTTCTTTATTTTTTAAAAATAACTGAGACACACACAGATTGTCCGAGTTGTTATCAGCTCTTTAAACTAACCCACTTAGTGTGGGTGAGATCATTGACACACTGAGATTATCTCGAGATGCAGGAACTTGGAAGACCTGCTGTTTAACTAGAACTTACTGGAATGTTAATACAAACATCATGCATGTAATCCATTACAGGTTAGGCAGGGGTGTATCTTTAGTGCACCCACACTTTGCTAGTCCCTTGTAGGGGAATGATATACATTTCTTATTCTGACATGAAATATTATTTGGTTTCATCTATTATTATGATATGCATTTTTATTAGCAGGTGTCAAAAGATGGTCAAAAAGTTGTCCTTGCATCATGGCTTTAGTGGGAAAGGAGAATACAGAATAAACTGTTGCTATTAGGTGAATATTCTAGAAAAAATGGAAAATAAGTTAACTTGTTTAAACTCACCCTAATCTCCTTTTACTCTCTTCGGGAGCCAGCTGATCAAACGTTTTAGCTTGATCTTCACCCAAAAAGGCATCATGATCAAACTGTTTGTTATGGTGCTCGTTTTTAAAATGTTCCGACTCCGAGAGGCGGTCCATAAGCCGCTTTGTTTCTTCAGGAGTCGGCACCCCGGCAAATACGGCCGAAACGGCCAATGCAACAAAAAGTGACCTCAGCATTTCGATCTTAAAAAAATACGATACCATAGATTTCAGTTCTTTAGTTGGAATACAATACAAGCACGACACAAATCTAGTTTCATCTAATTACAAAGTAATCATTGAATTAATTAAATTACCTACTATAATGAACAATTCTGCATTAACTGAGCGTTTAAATAGTTACCCGTTGGATATGGCCACGTCAACACGACCACGTAAACTTCCTCGTTCCCGGAAAGATAACACAATCGGGATGAATCGGAACTGAAATCTGAATCGCGGGAGCGGAGCCGGCGGAGGGGAGGGGTGACACGGGATGCTCAAAACGCAAGCGAGCGAGGATGCTGTGCTTGGCGTGCCGATGTGCGTTCCAAAATCTATTTAACTGAACTGTCAATGTCAAAAATGTTATAAAAACAGTTTCTTTCCAAACAGTCGGCGTATTTTAGAAAAATCTTTAGCTGAAGTGAATATTTTACCTATTTCTCTTTCATAAAGGAATATAACGGCACTTAATAATATTAACACTTTTAAATTTCCTAATTGCTGATAGTTAATTTACTTAGTTTTAGGACGGAACTGTCAGTGTCAAATTTGTTAACGGAATAATGCTGCCCGAAAAGGGCGAAGGAAAAAAAAATAACGGAATAATGCTGCCAGTGCTATAACTCTGGGATACTGTTTGCAGAGTTAAAAATTGAAACTCTGCAAACAAAGTTTCACAGTCACAGTTCTGCACAGGTAGCGTGACGTCAGTTGGAACCAACAAGAACGGTCAATGTATATCAAAACTCTCCAAGTGATGATCAAACTGTCAACAGAGCTATGCAATAGCCCTTTTTTGTTTTTACCGATGGGAAACCATCAAATAACCCCTCCCGCTCTGGGCTGAGCAGGAGGGAGTGTCAGACTTTTACTGACTAAAACCCATCCATGTTCCTTCCTTTGCCCTTTGTGTTCCAGGGCCACGGTATCTCTTTCGAACAGTCCCGCAACCCTGGCAGACGTCGGTCCTTACGGACCCCTTCCTGTTTGCTGACTCTCTTTGAGGCGCGCGTGGAACACGAACGCGCTGTCGACACGGCCTGTCGTCATAAGACGGACGGACGGCGAGCTAGCCCATACACTCACCGTCCACAGGCCCGCGCCTACGGTGGCCGGGGGCCACCACGTGGCCTCCGACGCCCGGTGCGTCTCCCGCGGTGGCTGGGACGTGAGGTTCTCTCCCTCTCACGTCCCGCCACCTCCTTCGCTAGCATGACTGCTTCGCAGAAGGAGGTGACGGCGTCCCATTCCGTCTCGCTCCGGACTATGGATTGAACCAGGGCCGGATGCGAGAGGTCGCCGCCGCCGATTGATGCAATAGCCCTGCTGTAGTGAAACGATGACGATGATGATGCCATATTCGAACGTGACTCGAATGATCAGCATCAATCAACAGTAAAATATTAGGTACAGTTTTATTTATTTTCATATTCCGTTTATCTAGGATATAAAATCCAGCTCGGCTTCTTTTATCTGGGAACCGGGTCAAAAATCAGCCAAGTTTAGCTATTTATTTAGCTTTCTCTCCCAAGAAGTTTTGTAGTTGAGGCCCTAGCACGAGCGCGCGGTGTCAAAATAACGTAAGCACGTAAATTTTAAAGTTAAAATACTCTTACCACATAACATTTTCTTATTTACCCGACTGAGGGAAGGTTATGTGTTTTTTTCTATGTGGCGTTGTTACAAAAACACCCAACCAACATAACGTTAGTCGCAACGTTACAAAAAGCTGAAAATAAAAAAAGTACCTAGTTGAAAAAACTAAAAACCCGACTGAAAAAAACTGATAAGCCAGGCGAAGCGCATTCCATTTTCATAATTTTATATTCAAATGAGCCCCGCCTGCTTCCAGCTTTTGTTTAATTTAAAACGTCTTTCTTTTTTGCTTTCCAGTTCTTTTCTTCGGTTTTTATTTTTTCGACTACTTTTTTAAGGATGATGCTGACCACAGAATATTCAGTATTAAATACTCTAGCGATATTGACTGTTCAAAACAAATACTAAAATGCTTTAAAATAATTGTATGCACAGACGCCTGCACATCAAGCTACCCGAAACTGTGAAATTTTCCCAACCAACTTCGAACCTTGAGACATAAAGTTGAAAATCTACTAAATAAATGGTGGCTATCGCGTATGAATTCCCCGCTAGAGGCGCTAGCGTAGCACGGGCGGGGGCACCGAAATGTCAGATTTCATAGAAAGTTCACGCTTTGAGTGCTTTTTTAACACGTATTTTCACAAATATTCACGATTGTGGTCTAGATTGGGTACATTCCTGATTAATTAAGACTTGAAGATTTTAAGTACCCAGCAACTTAGAGTCTTAATTTTCAGTACTTGGAGGTAAAATGATTTTTAAATGTTTCATTGTGGTGATATAGAAACTCATTGGAGTGTCTATGGTTTTAAAATAAAACTGTTAATTTGATGTTGTCATTCTGTCAATACGACTGTAATCTTTTTCTTTGTATTTTGCTGATTAAAACCATTTATTCTAAAGGTTTTATCTTATTTATCAATTTAATCAGCAAAATGTTCTAAATAAAATGGAGAGATTCTTACGACCCGAAAAACTAGACATTGATCCGTCTGACAGCTCCGCCTCAAAGGATTGGGAACACTGGAAGAGGACATTCGAAAGTTTTTTGTTACATTGCGAAAAAGATACGAAAGACAGTAAAATTATCCTAGACTTACTCATAAATCATGTATCCGCTCGAATTTACTCGTATATCAGTGAGTGCACCACTTATGAAATAGCTATTAGCACACTCAATAAAATTTTTATCAAACAAAAAAATATAATTTACGCTAGACATATGCTGGCAACAAGAAAGCAACAGAGTGAAGAAAATATCGATGCATATATTCAAGTACTAAAATTAATGGCAAAAGACTGCAAATTTGAAAAAGTGGATTCCGAAACGAATAAACACGATAGTATAAGGGATGCATTTATTTCTGGCATCAAGTCAAACAAAATACGACAACGATTACTTGAAAATCTGACATTAACACTCGACCAAGCCTACACTCAGGCCTTGTCGTTGGAAATGGCTGAATTGAGTTCACAGAACTACAATACTTCAAATTTAAGTGCTGTTCAAAGTTTAAAAGAAGACAAAGAACCTATAGCAGCAGCGTTTACTAAGCGAAAGTGTTTCTTCTGTGGAGGGCGTGTGCATCCTAGAAAGGATTGTCCAGCTGTCGATGCCACCTGCCAGATTTGTGATAAAAAGGGACACTATGCTAATGTATGCCGAAGCAAGAAACTTAATACTGTTGCGGTTCTAGATAAACAAGATACAAATAACAACAGTTCTGCATGTATTGTAGCAGCATCACCGGATTCTCTTAAGAAAGCAACTGTAACAGCTTACATCCAGGGAATTCGTGCCCAAGCATTAATTGATACGGGCAGTTCTATCAGCTTTATGAATGAAGCTTTCTTTAAATTGTGCCGATTAAAGAAGAGACCTTGTAACCAAATGATTTCAATGGCTTCAACTACACTGACATCTCAAGTAGAGGGACAAACCTGCGTCTCGGCTAAAATTGGAGATCATAATTATGAAGGTTTGAATTTACTTATTGTAAAAAACCTATGCGCTGATCTTATTATTGGCCATGACATACTAGAGAAGCATTCTTCACTTGAGTTCTCTTTTGGAGGATCAAAAGATCCAATTAAGGTATGTAGTGTTGCTGCGGCATCTGTACCTGCTGTACCTTTGTTTTCGAATGTTTCTCCCGAATGCAAGCCTGTTGCCATAAAATCTCGAAGATACAGTGAGGATGATAAAAAGTTTATTGGAGATGAAATAACAAAACTTTTAGCTGAAGGAATTATTGAAGAAAGTATGTCACCCTGGAGAGCTCAAGTCCTCATTTCACAGAATACTAATCATAAGAAACGTCTCGTTATCGATTATTCTCGAACAATAAATAGATATACACATTTAGATGCATACCCACTTCCAAACATAGAAGAAATGGTGTCACAGATTTCAAAATATCGTGTGTTTAGCGCTATAGACTTACAAAGCGCATATCATCAAGTCCCGATTCTGCCAAAGGAGCGTCACTTTACTGCTTTTGAAGCACTTGGAAATCTTTATCAATTTCGGCGTATTCTATTTGGTGTTACTAACGGAGTGTCAAGTTTCCAAAGAACCATAGACTGGGTTATTCGCAAAGAAGATCTTAAAGGAACGTATGCATATTTAGATGACATCACAGTATGTGGAACAAATCAGGAGGAACATGATGAAAACCTTAAGAGATTTTTAGCTGCAGCTCAAAAATATGGCTTAACTCTCAATAAAGAAAAGAGTAAGTTTTCCCAAAATTCTATTAATATTTTGGGATACAATGTAGAGAATCACGTTATTAAGCCAGATGAGGAACGCTTAAGGCCACTATTGAGTTTGCCACCACCATGCGATATGCCATCACTGAGAAGAACAATAGGAATGTTTGCACATTACAGCAAATGGATCCCAAATTTCTCAGAAAGAGTTCATGCTCTCGCCCATACACAAATATTTCCATTGAAAAATGAATTAGCTCAAAGTTTCGAAAGACTAAAATCTGATATTGCGAAATCAGCTGTTCACGCTATCGATCACAATGCACCATTCACTGTGGAAACAGATGCATCCAATCATTCTATCGCAGCAACTTTGTCACAATGCAATCGACCGGTTGCATTTTTTTCCAGAATGCTAAATAATAGCGAACTAAACCACTCAGCTATAGAAAAAGAAGCTTACGCTATAGTGGAATCGCTAAGGAAATGGCGTCATTTTCTCATTGGCAAATCATTTCGTCTCATTACTGACCAACGATCTGTATCATTCATGTTTGATAATAAACTGACGAGCAAAATAAAGAATGAGAAAATACAGCGTTGGCGCTTGGACTTAGCACCTTTCAAGTACGACATAGTGTACCGTCCCGGAAAGCAGAATGATGTGGCTGACGCACTATCGCGAGTTTGTGCTTCGGTACCGGTACGAACTGAGAAACTAATTTCATTGCACGAAGCTTTGTGTCACCCAGGAATAATGCGCATGAATCACTGGGTAAAATCTAAAAATTTGCCTTATTCTACTGAAGAAATTAGGAATATGACTAATTCCTGTCGGATATGTTCCGAAATAAAACCGAAATTCTATAGATCTGACTTACCAGATCCAATCTTAATAAAAGCAACTTCACCTATGGAAAGATTAAGCATTGACTTTAAAGGTCCTGTACCATCTAACACAAGAAATAAATATATATTGACTGTAATCGATGAATATTCACGTTTTCCGTTTGCGTTCCCGTGCGCTGATATGAGTTCTACAACGGTTATAAAACATTTAAATGAGATATTTATGTTGTTCGGCATGCCATCTTACCTTCATTCGGATCGAGGAACTTCATTCGTATCGGCAGAAGTAAAGAATTTCTTAAATTCACGAGGCATTGCTTCTAGTAGAACCACTCCATACAATCCAAGAGGAAATGGCCAAGTAGAACGTTTTAATGGAACTCTATGGAAATCAATACAATTGGCCCTACGTTCACGCAATTTAGCAATAGAAAATTGGGAACAAGTTCTTCCTCAAGCTTTACATTCGATATGGTCTTTGCTGTGTACAGCTACTCATTGTACGCCACATGAACGGATGTTTACGCATACTAGACGATCATCGAATGGAGTCTCTATACCTACTTGGTTGACAGAATCAGAACATGTGCTAATGCGAAAATTTAACCGTAATAATAAATATCAACCAGTCGTTGAGGAAGTGACGTTACTTCATGTAAATCCGGATTATTCCTATGTGCGTCTTGCAGATGGTCGAGAATCAACTATCTCTAATCGACACTTAGCACCATTAGGACAAGATAGTGAAATAATCCAGGAAACACCTGAAGTACTAAATGAGACCCGAGATTCAGTAGAGACTAATGAAGACAACTTCTACGATTCTCGAAGTATGATCGAAGAAGAAGAACAGCAACAGTTGACAGATCACATAACAGTAGAAACCGATGACACGGCTACTGAAAATCGAGCTACTGTTCAACGAAGGTCCACTAGAAATCGAAGGCCTCCAGACCGCTACGGAGACTACGTTCTAAACTGAATCCTTCTCTTTTAAGCCTGGAAGAATGTGGTGATATAGAAACTCATTGGAGTTTCTATGGTTTTAAAATAAAACTGTTAGTTTGATGTTGTCATTCTGTCAATACGACTGTAATCTTTTTCTTTGTATTTTGCTGATTAAAACCATTTATTCTAAAGGTTTTATCTTATTTATCATTCATGCTTGCTAATTTTATGGAGAATATTGTAAATATATGAACCTGAAGTTTACGCTATATTTTTATAAGTAATAAAATAAACTTTTCATGAAGTTATTGTTACTATAAAGTATAAAATAGCATTTTTGACAGGACCTTAATCGACAGTGGTGCCATCTGGTGAGCTCAAAAACGATAGCCCTCATTGTAGTAGTCTGTAATTCGTTTTGTTTGATAGTGCAGGCAGCGGATACTCAAACTAGTCTGCTAAGGGAAATAGCGAAACTTTTAAAATAAAAGCATGTATATTTTTCTGCCTAGGGTGACTAATGAATGAAAACGAAAATACCGATATCTCGATTCTTTTAAATAAAACTCAATTTTACTCTTTGATTTTGACTGCTGTTTTTTTCTGTTCTCTAATCTTGGCTTGTCTGTGGTTATGTCATAATCGTAACTGTTGTGCTTATTTTTTCCATTTCCAAAAGAAATTCCAATTATGTTTCTAGAAATGAGTGCAGCGCATTTGTGAAATAACAATAATCGGCCGTGACAACCGTATATTCAGTCTATAAGTTGCTAAAACAGAATTGCAAATGTCAATATGTCAGGATCTCGGCCTTAATTTCCAACATAGAATGGTGAGAGAAATGCATGTTTAATTATATGTTAAATAATCAGCTAATTACGATGAAAAGTTGAGGAATGGATTAAGGTACTGGTTTTGAGGACATGCTGTCGAAGTACGCAAAGATGAAAGCAAAACTAATGGTATTGCAACGTCGAATAAATGTCGGCATTTTTGATGGATTTGTAATATGTGGTGCATTCATCTTCATTTCAGGGCGCAAATATATCACAGCTAGAAAGAGATATCGGGTCAGAGCAGTTCCCACCGAATGAACATTATTTTGGTTTAGTTAATGTAAGTTGGTCTAGTAAATACTATTTTCCAAGCAAATAGAGTAATTACAAAAAAATATATTAATTTATTTTTAGAAACATGTAAGTAATCACATTGCCGGGTTTTAAAAGATAAGTCATCATTGCAAAAATTATAATAATATCACATAGACCTTGAATGGGATTTATTTTGATACTCAAATATTTTCACTGAGCAGATTTATAATGCCCGAGGTGAGTAATAAAGAATATGATGTATGTGAATAAGATAAGGTCTTATCATTATTATCTTTTTCTTAAAATGATTAAATTGACACAGTAGCAGATGTCCAGTTGCTACGAGAATCTAATAAAAAGACAACAAAGTTTTTAGGCTGTACAGGGAATGTATCAATTTTATAACAATAATGTTTAAAAAATGTCTTGTTTGAAAATAGCTTAGACTGAAACTCTAATATTTTTTTCAGTTTGGCAATACATGTTATAGTAACTCAGTGTTGCAAGCATTGTATTTCTGCCGCCCATTCAGAGAGAAGGTGCTAGAGTATAAGGCCAAGAATAAGAGAACAAAAGAAACCCTTCTGACATGCCTTGCGGACTTGTTTTATAGCATTGCTACACAGAAGAAGAAAGTAGGTTCCATAGCGCCTAAGAAGTTTATTGCTAGGTTGAGAAAAGAAAAAGGTATGAATATGTATGATTTCTATTTCATTATATAGAGGTATTATATAGAGGTATAATTTGTGAGGTTGTAGGGGGTAGGGGGTAATCTCTGGATCTACTAAACCAATTTCTTTATCTACTAGGAAGCTACATTATCCCTGAGTGCCATAGGCACGTTGCCATGGGCACGTTGTAAATATATTTACAACGTGCCCGTGGGATAATTTCCGACCAAAACATGAGCGAAGCCATGGGCAACAGCTAGTAAACTATAAATAACTCATATAAAGTACTGCCTCGTTGATCTTGCAGTCGCAAGCACGACTGCTGAGGATGGGTTAAATTCCCAGGTCGGGGCAAAGTGTTATTGGGTTTTTCCACCAGGAATTTCTCAGTAGCAGCCATGGAGTCCGCATTTGTGCCCGGTTGATGCCAATAGGCTCGCCCCCATTACGTGGGACTTACAAACATTACGGGCGAAATGTGGGTATATATTTAGGTACTCCTCTGTGTAACCCTTTATGAATTACGTGATGTTAAGTAGAAAATAAACGGCTGAATTAAGCATCATCGTCATCTTCCTTCCCTTGTCCCCTGATGTTGGTGCATCTTTTACTTCCATACTACCTTTAAGACGAAATGTGGGTGGTATTTCCTCCATCCAAACACTCTGGTTTTCCTTCTGGTTTATGACTAAACGCTATGATTTTTTTACAATTAAATGAATATCAACCTTTTCTATTTTACTATGTTTTCCTTTTTGATGATACATAATCTGTATCAGCACTAGAACCTTTACAGAATGCTCAAAATAGGCTATTTTTACTACTGTCAACAGAGGTGTACAAATTTCACAACTATTCATGAAAAAAGAAAAACATTGGGACACAGTTTAGATCCTTCTTATTCAGTTTATGAAATATCTTTTAAATTGGTCGAATATTGGAGGAGGAAATAGTCGAGAGCCAAACCTCGAATTATGACTTTTTACTTGTCGGATCTGTACTTGTTCTTATCACACCAATGCCGAAATCACGCTCGTAGAGCGATACCGATAGTTTCTTCAAATACCCACCGCAATTTCCTCTTAAGCTTTTCATATCTTTTCTCACAGTATCCATCCATTTTTTCTTTGGTATTCCTTTCCTTCCAACCATATTAAATCGAAATTCTCCAGAAAATTTTTTTTTTTTAAATATTACCGTTATAAATGTTGACTTCTTTATACATGTGCATTATCTTTTTCTGTTACAGAGGAGTTTGATAATTATATGCAACAAGATGCCCATGAATTCCTAAATTTTCTAATCAACCATATAAATGAAATTATTTTAGGTAAGTAACAAATCAATAATAAAACTGCACACCTTGTTGACTCTTGAGCTTTTACAAAGTTAACATTTTTAATTTCCTCAGTAGTGATAAAATGAAATAGAAATTATTTGTACTGGTTTTTTGGCACATTATAGATTTAGTCTGCAGTGAGTATTAGCCGACATCATTTTGTCTAATTAGAATTTACTTGCACTAAAACAAATATAATAAAGTTTAAAGAGATAAAATATGTAGCATGTTGCCCTAGTTTTGTTTTGATCCTTTCTCCATGAGGTTTTATGTATTTCAGTTAGTACTCAAAAATTATCAATTGTCGTGAGCAAACTGAGCACCATGTCAAGTGTGCTGGGGCCTTAGTCTGTTATTGCAATAGTGTCAGAATGGTCTATCATTGATTTAATAAGGCCCCGCGCAGACGAATTACCCTTTGTACGCACGTCAAATGAGTTTCGAACGCGCTTCAATACGCCGTGGGCTAGGGGCCTTATTAAATCAATGATAGACCATTCTGACACTATTGCAATAGCAGACTAAGGCCCCTGACCAAGTGGAGCAATAGATATAGAACTGCATCCAAAAACTAAGCCTTGTTCACTTATAGCCTGTCTACTTTACGCACACACAGACGCGCGTTTAAGAACCAATCGGTCGCAAGTCCAGAGAAATGGGCACTTTGTAACGTGCACTGTGGACTTTGGAGTGCTACCATTTATTGATACGCACGTTCTACGTGTACTGAACGTGTTTATGTCTTAGGGCCGATTTCACCATTGAAACTATACGCGACCAGCAAATCTAAACCGGCAATTAAGAGCTTCCAGTGTCATCAATCATGATCATCATTGTTACGGAATGTTGAAAGTGACACCCCTCGAACGCAGTTTAGAGGTGCCTATCGCGTTCATTGGTGATTTAATTCACCCTAAATCTACTTCCGACTATGTAAATAAAAACATTTCACCATTTAAAGTCAAATTCTAGAATTTTAAACCCTTTACAGCCGAACGTAATCAAAGCACATTGAAAGTACAAAAGAATGCGTCTGGCGAGAACGTCACGTGCAACGGTACAGCGCCACAGAACGCAGAGCCGACGTGGGTGCACGAGATATTCCAGGGCACGCTCACCAGCGAGACCCGGTGCCTCAACTGTGAGACTGTTAGCAGCAAGGACGAGCATTTTTTTGATTTACAGGTATGACCAAAATCAAATTCTTCTAACGTAACAGACTGACGTGTTGGATGTGGGGACTGGGGTGCTTGTTCCGCCATGTCCTTTTATCAGATAAAATTATAGGAAATGGCGAAGGGCGGACATTTTGGGGGCCGGCTTACCTATATAATTTTTTTGATGTCCAAAAAGTGCTTTTTTAAAGTATGTGTAGGTCTTGACCGGGACGTGCTGGCAGTTAGATATTTTCTTTTAGTTAGCGGGAATCTCCTGAGAAACAAGACTGGTTATTGCGACGCTGCTTGAGGAGGGGTTCCTCAAGCATGTCTAGCAGTAAGATTATAAATTGTTTCTAAAGCACTCGAATCGAACCGAAAATAGCCAAGCAGGAAACTACGATAGACACGCGACAGGGTATTTCAGAGGGTCTTATCTATACTTCTACTGATATTAGAAAGGGGTAAAGTTTGTGAGGTTGTAGGGGGTAATCTCTGGATCTACTGAACCGATTTTCAAAATTCTGTCACTAATAGGAAGCTACATTATCCCCAAGTGCCATAGGCTATATTTACCGTGTTATGGTGTTATAGTATACCGTGTTATAGTGTCCGTGAGATAATATCCTAACAAAACGCGAGCGAAGCCGCGTGCAACAGCTAGTTCCTTAAAAAGGGCAAAATACCTGGCTATTTATTGCGCCCACAGATTTTGGAAAACGGGGTTTTGACATTGTACCTTTGGAAGTGACAAATAAACATCAAACTGTTTAATCGTGACTGTCGATTTTATACACAATTATAATGAAGTCTTATTAATTATTGTTGTATGATATCGCGTGCCGGAACAAAAATTATCTTGGCGTGTTTCAACCCAACTCACGGCATCAGGTATAGGTAATACCTACAAAAAACTCCTATAATGTTATTAAGTAATTTACATCAGGTACGTAACTTGGATTACTTCAAGTTAAGTTTATAAATTGACTTGATTTTGATTAAACTAATTCGCAATGGTTATTTCGGGATCTACTCAGGGGTATGTTTTACATGCATTTATGTAATCAGCCCATGACCATGACCAGTAATCGTACTATAAAATGTAATAAGGCTGATTAATGAATTATGTAGTTACTAAAACTCACGCTTGTTCTAAGGGTATAAGGTATTAACTATTACATGAAAGGGAAATTTCATTTGATGCCCATATCATGGGAATGCATAAAAATTAACTAGTCCGCTATCTTTGGAAGTCCGTCATATTGGATTTAGAATGACGTCACTTAGCTAACCATGCATTGTAGTCCATATTAAACATGTATGCAAGTTTTGAGCTTAATCGGAAACCGGGAAGTAGGTCAAATTTAACTTCTAAGATTTGTTTCATAGTTAGTTAAAATGTTAAGCGTGTTAAAATGGGTACTTTTTGAATGTCAAAATTACATTAAGAGAGTCCCTAAAACGCCCGTAGTTCACCTTTCCTAGTGACTTAGATGGGAAGAAGTAGAGCAACAACCTCACCAACAATTCGAACAAGCTCACTACATTCTTTATTATGTCATTTCAGGTGGACGTTGGTCAAAACACAAGCATAACACACTGTCTAAAATGCTTTAGCGACACAGAAACATTATGCAACGACAACAAATTCAAATGTGACAACTGCAGCAGCTATCAAGAAGCTCAGAAACGTATGAGAGTAAAGAAACTGCCGCTCATATTAGCTCTACACCTTAAGAGATTCAAGTACATGGAACAGTATAATAGGCATATCAAGGTGTCTCATAGAGTCGTTTTTCCTTTAGAGCTGCGATTGTTTAATACGGTAAGTTTGATAGATTATTATTTTACCGTAAATTTATTATTTCTTTCTTAATGAGTTAGACATTTTTCATGTACCTACTATTTCATAATATTATGGCTTATGTTGTCTACATGAAAGTTCAAAAGCAGGTCTGGTCTGAACCGGCCTCAAATTCGGTGAAGCGAAGCGATTTCAGTAACCCCTCCGCGGCATGCTGCAAGAAACGCCTCTTCAAATCGCAGCCTTAGCTTTAAATCTATAAATAAAAGCGCTCCCCAAGGATCCATCTAGGGCCCATTATTTTTTTATATCATTGAATAATTTAATTTTTATTTATTTTATAGAACCCATCATGATTAACAGGTGTTAATCGGTAGTTGATTGTATAAGTCCAGACAATAATTTGTAAGGTTCTTATTAGTTGTATCTTAGAGGAGAATAGTTCTCTATTTCTTTATATTTATCTGTTAACATTTATTTCAATCAAGTCTCATAGCACAACTGAATACATATGTTATAGCATTTTCCCTTACAGTCCGACGACGCGGTAAACCCAGATAGGTTGTACGATTTAGTGGCAGTTGTGGTGCATTGTGGCTCCGGCCCCAATCGGGGACACTACATCAGTATTGTGAAGAGCCACGGCTTCTGGTTGCTATTCGACGATGATATGGTAGATGTGAGTATACCTAGCGCTTTTTTGTAGTGTTTTTTTTATACTAAACAGGCTTGAGTTTAGCCGCAACTCGCCTGATGCGAAGATCGCGATGATGCGGCCTAGCGGAGGAGCAGTGGCGTGCAGTGGTTCCCCACAGAGGGTAGGCCATGCAAATTGATAAGAAAAAAAAAACACGCTACCTCACAGCGTCGCTCTATGTAAGATGTCCTTCAAAGTAGTCACATCTTTTGCACTAACCCGTCTGGGCCCCCAGCACCTAGTAAGCGTATGAGAAACAACGCCATCTAGCTTAAATATTAGGATTTTCAATGGCATTCTGTCAATACAAGAACGAAGGATGTCACTTCGTTAGAAAAATTCTAAGAAATAAAACAGAGTGCGCTGTCAACAAAAAATAAAATTAGCATGTACAGTTTATAATTTTCGTTCCGGGCTCAATTTTGGCTATGGGCTGACTGGAATATTTGAAAAATCAATATTGAAAATAAGCCTGTGAAAACAAAAGTTACAATACAAGAACTCACGACATTATTCAAGGTTCAAATCACGATTTTCTGACGACGCAAACGGTAGAAAGATTCATTCGGAATGACATTCGAAGTACGAGATGATTTTTTTTGGGTTAATTCTCGTAATTCGGGTACCTAATCTACCTTTAGACACAACTTGAATCTTATAATTAAACGATAATTGTGATTACTTACTGTTTTTAACTTCTAACAAACACACATTATCTAAATACAACAAATAATGTTTACACTGTTGTACGTTTCAAAACGAATTACAACCGTAAGATATTAAAAAGCAAACCATTCAAGATAGCGAAATAAATTTTGCTTGTCACATGAAACAAATATGGCTTCTCTAAGAAAAATATAATTTCTAATTTGTCAATAACAAACACTACCAAATGAAATTGCATCACTGCATACCATGATCCCTTTAAAAAGCGGTAACCAAAATATTGCCCGATGATAGGTACTTTGTGGAGAAGCCATGAGCCAATCAGTGGCCAGCTACAGTCGCAGTAGTTTACGCCCCTAATCTATCTATGATCTATAATCATACACACAAAATAGGAATCAGTGTGCGTAAATTTATCAATGGAAAGTAGGCCGTTAGTGGGATTGCCTAAAAATACTACGACGCTCGCTTGTGACGGCGATTACGTCACACGGGCGCGACAAGTTGCTATAAGTATTATAAAGTTAAAACAAATATTTTGGTGTTAGACTCGGTAAAACATAGCTTTGAACACAGATACCGTAATACAGTATCCAGGTATACGATTTTCGATTATTATGGAAATGTAGGATAAATCTACTCATCTTTGTTTTTGTATATAATTCACTAAACTTTGTTTTCTTTTTACAGAAAATTGATGCCTCCGCTATAGAAGACTTCTACGGCCTAACTTCTGATATACAGAAATCTTCAGAGACAGGATATATATTATTTTATCAATCTAGAGATGCTAGTTGTTAAGTTTATTCAATTAATTTTAGTAATTTAAATTATTTAAGATAGTGATTATAATAAATCATGTTATCATGCCACATTTGTTAAAGTTGAAAAGGCATATAATTATTGAAAAATCGTTTAATTCCAATCATTGATATATATTATCATCTTTTTAATGGTCATACAGTTGTAAATATATTTCATTTCAAAATAAAACGTTGTGATCTTTCTCCGCGTGAATTGCATTTTATTAATATCCAATTACCTTGTCTGCAATTAGTTAAATCAATAGCCCATGTTTAACTGCACTGTTGGTGTCGTGGGCGCAAGCGCGACTGCTGAGCGTACGGTTTCGATTCTTGGGTCGGACAAGTGTTGTAGGGTTTTTCAATGGGAATTTTTCAGTAGTAGCCCAAGTTTGGATAGAAGTATCTGAAAGCCTGGTCTCTTCCCGGGTTTGACGTTCCACCAAACCATGAGAGTGAAGGAACAGAGTGTACCTGTGTTTGCGCACTAAAATACCTCCAGCGCACTTGGCAAATCTGCGTTGAGGTGGGCCACCGTGTACGAAATTCAGTCGGGAGAATAGTAACCTATTTCAGCAGTCTATACTGAAAGCTAAATGGTTGCAGATTTATTACCTACCTCAAAACCAGTGTACCTACTAGTTTCCCTTGTATTACGGGAGGTACCGTTAATCTAAGTCTTTTCTAATGGCTGAAAATAATATCAATAAGGGTCAGTTCACACAGAGGCGCGACGCTGCGAGCACATATTAATAGAGCGATTCAAAATGTAACTTTATTTACTACTCGAAAAGATATACATTTCATTCGAGATGCCTCGCGGCGTAGACCGACGCAGCAAGGCGCAGCCTGAGGCCGCCGTGGCAACTTCTCATGCGCTTGCAAATGGTAGACAGCGAGTGGACGCGGCGGGGCGGGTGCACGCGGCTAATGTAGGTAGACACGTTTCGCTGCGCAGCGGGGCGTCGGCGTAGTGCTGCCAACGATTTGCGATGTGCCTCGCGACGCAGGCGGCGCAGCGCTAAATCACTGGCCTCTTCAAGCAACGTCACGTCTCGGTGTGAACTGACCCTAAAAAGTTTATAGCACAGCAGGGTTCTGCACGTCAGTTGCTCCCGAAGTGAAGGAATCCAAGTTACAGTAATTCAAAGCTGTAAAAAAAAAAAAATCATACCACGTCGGAACCTTATGGGTCGATTTTTGGAATCACCAAAATACTATGAAAAATTGTCAGCTACATAACATGTAAACTTAGATCTTCGATGGCACATTTGGCTAAATTCGAAACTGATGAAAGAATGAATTCTTTTGACCGCTATTTTGAAGACAAATAAAACTGTAGTTTTGTTTTTTCCAGAAAGCTTCTAACTGACCGATAGTGCCGCTATTATGGATCAAATACGGAAAAACTTTCTGCGAAAACAAAACCGACTTCCAAAAAAACACTAAAAAAGTCTAAAATAACTTGACATTCGGAAGTCGGTGGCAAAAAAGACTTATACAAAAAAAGGACAATTTTTATTTTTATTTTACCCTTTTTAGTTGTAGTTTAACACACAAATTCTTGTCATGAATTAATTTTTACATTGTAACTAGAAGTTAGTTAAAGTACTCGTCAAGACTTATCAAACGAGCCCAAACTCGATGAGGTTTTGTCGTTTTATAAATGAAGTTTCTATGGCCACCGTCCAGCTCCATCATCGGACACTGGATACCATTTAGGACCAAAGTACTCGTAAAGACGAATCATACGAGCCCAAACTCGATGGGATTGTGTCATTTTATTACGGATTACCTGTGACCACCTTCCAGCTCCATCACCAGACCCTGGGTACCATCTAGAGACAAAGTACTCGACAAGATGAATTATAGGAACCCAAACTCGATGGGGTTATGTCGTTTTATAACGGAGTTCCTATGGCCACCATCCAGCTCCATCATCAGATAAGCTCCATTTCATCATAATATTGCATTGTCTCGCAATGACACATGAGTGCAAAATTTCAGCTAAATCAGAAATCGGGAAGTGTGTCAAATTTAACTAGCAAGTATCACGCGACGTCGCGTGATGTGACAATAATAACGTAAGGGAAAACAACCAAAATTCCTAAACCGATTTCGATGAAATTTCTATGGGACCAATCGGAAAGCATATTCTTTCAGATGAAAAAAGAATTTTTCAAATCTGTTTACAAATGACGGAGTTATGAGGTAACAAACATTTAAAAAAATACAACCGAATTGAGAACCTCCTCCTTTTTAAACAAAGTCGGTTGTGGGGACACATTTTCTTCGTACGTTTCATTTCTCTCCGCACACGAACCCAACACTACATCGGTTAATAATTGTTACTACATTTTTTTAATGTATTTACGGTATATTGAAAAATAAGCCTATCCTAATCCTAAATAAATAAAACCCAAATAAACCTTAGTATGTCACATAGCGTGTTGCCAGTACTTGACCTAGTTCACCTACATTATCGGTTATTACACATATGGACATTAACCTATATGTGTGGGGTGTCTATAGACAGGTCTTTAAAAATGACATAGAGGTTCCTAAAACCATTTTTTCTCAAAGTCAATCGTTTGAAAGATAAGACACTTCCAAAGTGGTAAAATGAGTGTGTCCCCCTCTAATTTATAAAGTAAGAGGAAAATTCTGGAAAAAATATAGGATTGTAGAGCGTAAAAAAAACTTTCAACCAAAATTGGTTTGAATAAGATTAGATGTTTAGTTTTTGAGATATGGGATTTTTTCATAAAACTGCAGCAGTAACCTTGTTTTTCGTTAACATACTATGAAAAACAAATTTAGTTTTGCTGTTGAATGTAAAACAATACATTATGAATGAGCCTTCAAAATATTATTATTATATTGTTTGGTGCTACGGAACCCTGTATGCGTGTGAGCACTCAGACCTGGCCGGTTTTTTAATTATTTAAAAAGAAAACTATTTCTGATATGAAAGGAAGTTGAAGTTTAAACAAAAAATAAGTAAGATTCAAATCAAAATTAGTTCCAAATTATAAAGATAGTGAACTACTTACTACAATAATGAATCAAACTTTCAGTTCCTGTTCCTATGCTGTTGCACCGAAACATAAAGTGATGATGAGAAAAAAAAAAACCTTTATCCTTAAAGTACTTTTTATTTCCATTTTTAAGCTACAAACTCATAAGGGATGGGAGCCAGTAACACTGGTTTCTCAGTACCACTGACAATATGAGCGGGCTTTGGTCCGGCAGGTTGTCTCTTAAGGTTAGCGATCTTGCCTGCAGCCTGAGCTTCAGCCAGGAGCCTCTCGTTCTCCTTCACCCTTGTGAGGAAGTCCTGTCTGCACTTGGAGTGCTTGATGTGCTCAATGCGGACATTGATGCGCTTGGGTAGGATCCTTCCGCGGACGCGCTTGTTCACAATGACGCCATAGGCGTGTTGTGTGACATTGAAGATACGGCCAGTCTTTCCGTGGTATACTTTGTGGGGCATACCCTTCTGGACTGCACCATTACCCTAAAACAATATATTTAAATTTAAGTAAATCTGATAAAGATGCCTTAACAGTAGGAGAAAGTGGGGAGGGATTTAAGATGTTTTTAAGAAACAATTTATTACAACTTAAGATGACGCTATGATCCAAATCACTTCACATGAACTTCTATAGAAGAAAGATGTTCCTCTATTTGATCCAATTGAAAGTAAGCTCTAAGCACATGTAGGGTTACCAGATAGAAAATTTAAAAGTCTAGAGGAAAAGCCTGATTTCCATTGAAAAAGCCCGAGATTTAATATAATACATATTTGCAATTACAACCCAGAATGCAAACCTAGAGTTTATTTTATCACGGGGGCTCAATGGTCGAATGAAATAAACCAACTACAGGTGTTTTCAGTTCCGAGCTTGAACAGTATAATTTGAAGAGTTTAACATATCACGAATTTTATATAAAACAGTGTTACAAGACAACAGTTAACTTAAAAAAGTATTAAGAATGACAAAATAAATATACTTAAAACCTGATGAATATAAATTAAATAGGTTTCATAGATTTTAAAATTAGTCTTTAATACAGGTTATTATTTGGTTTTCTAATAAAAGATCAAAAAAATCGACTCTATTGAAAATTCAAAAAATCCTGAGATTTCCAAAATCCGGCCGTAATAATTCTAAGCCTAAATCCTGAGATATGTAACCCTACATAAATGCACATCTTGTTTTGAATACACAATGATATCATCCAGCAACCCGTATTTTAATTTATCTCTAGATTGCTTGCATATGTTTAGGATTCATGTCATAGTACTTAGATTTGATCAACAGTACTTTCAAAGACGAAATCTCATTCGTTAGTGGCAAGGAAACTTACCCTGATGTCAACGATGTCGCCGACTTTGTACACTTTCATGTACGTGGAAAGCGGGATGGTTCCATGAGTGCGGAATCTGCGGGCAAACAGGTCCCTGGTTCCGCGACGATAACCTTTGGAGTTCGTCATTTTTGGGCCTGAAACAAAATCAGTTTTCGGTCACCGCCAATCGCACACAACACGTGGATTTCCGATTTTAACTAACAAAAGCAAAAAATAACCGGAACTGTTATTGATATCACTACTAAAATTTTAGAATGTGCATTTACATACAATGTATAAACTTTTAATCGTATTTTGCAATATTAGTAATATTTTACTCGATATTCACCTTGTGTTACAAAGCTTGACGGATAAAGAAAGAGGTTATGTTAATCTATGGTCAGTGTAACCAGCCAGAGCCAAAAACTAAAAGACATTTCATTTATTTTGTCTATTATTTTCAATGTTTTTTCTTTTTGTTTTATTTCTGTGATTGATTACATTTTGCTTATTTTTCTTGCGCTAGCAGAACATTGTAATTTTTTAACTTAGTGTAGTGTCTGGGTCACCAAGTAATAGGCTATCTATGCCTAGTTTGGGACCCGCTTTTAAAACCTGTCAGTATTCTGTTGTGGATGGTATTGTATGTTTTTCATTAAATTAAATTATTTGATATGGAGTTTTTAGAACAAAATGAGTTGCCTAGATAATTATCATTTTCTGTACATCAATATAAATTAAAATCGTAAAAGCTAGGACTGGTAACACCAAACATTTGAGATCTGTTTTCCTCTTCCAGCGTTTTATGTATTTGTAAGGCCGCCTTCCGAATTACAAAATAATCACTCACAGCGCTCACATCTATAATTTGCGTTCCGTTTTAGATATCACGATTATGACAGCTGAGAACTGTCAACAATTCGGAACGCTTGGGAACGCGTTCACAGTGAACATAACCCAAAACCGAAACCTTTCACAAGACCTATTTTTGAAAATGGACGATAAGTTGGTTGACTCTGCTGCACTTACAACCCTCCAAGTTCAATTAATCCCATTCAATAACCATTTCATGAAAAAGTCACTCAATGGGGTTACATGAACTTAGAGGGTTGTATTGATGATTTGAATGATTATAATTCTGTAATTTCATATGTGTTACTGGCGCGATTGCTATTTCCATCAACATACAACTTGACACTAATCTGCAAATCGTAAGAAAATTTAAATTTCGGGCTACCCTTGCGCTGCCACCATAACAAAACAACACAACCTGTGAACACAACTGTCATTTTTGACAGCGCTCACGATGATATTTATTTGGGGCATGGTCGGTGTAATCGCAAGATGGCGCATGTCATGACGTCATCTATGACGATTCAAGGGACATCAATATCGCGCTCACGGCAATTCGGAACGGGTTTATGGACGCTCAAATCGATTACAGCGTATTTCGGAATGCGGCGTGTACACTCGGTGCGACGATCCGCTTGGCGCCAATTTTAATTTATCGCTTGAAAAAATATGATAGGTGTGTGCAGGGTATTTTATTATTAGATGTTATTTGCAATCGAAGTCATGATAATCACTTCGCGGAGATTTCAGTGAAAATGATAGCAGCGATAACTGAGGAACCTATTTATTAAATAACTAAAAGTAAGCAGATTGGTATCGTTGTTGTTGAGTAATGGGCTAACTCGCCGTCCGTCCGTCTCATTTATTACGACAGGCCATGTCGACGGCGCGTTCGTGTTCCACGCGCGCTTCAAAGAGATGTCGGCAGGGGAAGGGGTCCGAAAGGAGTGACGCCTGCCAGGGTTGCGGGACTGTTCGAAATAGATACCGCGGCCCTGGAACACAAAGGGCAAAAGAAGGAACATGGATTGGTTTTAGTCAGTACAAGTCTGACTCTCTCTTCCGCTGGTTTTTTTTTTCTTATTTGAAATCATCCAATGACTCTTCCCGCTCTGGGCGGAGCAGGAGGGAGTGTCAGCTTTTTACTGGCTAAATTATATTATATATAAATTATATTTAAAACTAAATTCAGTAGAACTAAAAACAATTTTCACCTGTGGGAGACTGGTGTCTATAGAGTCGGACCTAGAGAGACGCACTGATTGGGTCGCATCTATTTGGAAGTGTGTGCTATGCAACTTTATCTAATTTTGTCGCCTGTATGATATTTTCCGACCATGATTATCTGGAGGTCATTTTGTTAGTCAAATAACACTACATTGAGTCAGCAGGAATCGAGCTACACTTCGATTCGCTCAATAATGACGATTTTCAGATGATACCAATCTTTAATATCATTTTAAGAAATAAGATGTCTAAATGTCGTCGTATTAAGGTAAAACGAAAAAAAAACGACTCTTATCGATTTTGCCCGATTTCATAAATTATCCGACGAAATTAAGCTACCTATATTACTCAGCCACTGGGTAGGATTCATAATTGTCAATGTCTAATGTGAGTCTCTTTCCTGCGTTAAGTCAGATAAAATTGTCTATAATTAAGAGTGTTGCTGTTTGTACCTTACGTTGTACGTTGACGATTAATTTCAAATCCACTTTCCGACCGGGTGGTCGTGAAACCGGTTTATTCACGTCATTTCTCTTTGCACTTATTGCGGAAACTTTAAATTCACCATCATAGATTCCATTAAATGTATGAACAGCTAGAATTTTGTGAATTTACAACTAGATTCCGGCCGCCAGTATACCTCATATTTTTAAAGATACGACCTTCAAAATACCGAACGTAGCGCCCGGCCAGTAAAAACAAAACCTGTTTCCGGTCGTTTGAAATAAAGAGCGGCGGTAATTGGTAAAAATTACACCTGATCTAATTACTGGGCATATAATTTCATGTTAAGTTTGATTTAAAATGATTGTGTTATGAGTTTTTTACTTAAGCTAAAGCCTAAAGTAGCTATTTGTTTGAATCATGATCTCCTGTTTCTTAATTATATTTTTAAGTCGTAGAAGAGGGTAAAAATATACCGCTTTTTGTGAATGTATTAATTGTTTTACTTTCATATTATATAAACCCTATATTAGCTATTGAATAAGAGTCGTTTTTCTACCATAAATTAGGTGGCCGATAATCAGTGCACTGGGGCGTACGATAACTGAGTGAAAGGCCGATAACCGATATATTCGCTATCTAAACGAATATCTATTTTTTTTTAAATTGTATGTCACTGATACGTCCATATGTGTACGTTAGGCTTTAAGAAACTAGTCTATTGTAGGATGGTTTTTTTTAAGTTTTGGAGTAAAGACTTATGATAGAAATCAATTGTGAAGTCAACAAGCCGCTTAAACGGCCGATAACCAGTATGTTTACCTCATACAACGATCATTGTATGAAATAAATTATGTCCATCCACCATTTTGTATATGGAGTTATTATTCTGTTTTGTTCCGATTCTGGGCAAAGGTCGTACATTTATACCATTAAAATAATCATTTAAATACCTATCTGTTACTAATTAGGTAAATAGGCATGAAACTTTGAGTAGGCCTCCTTTCTAACGCTATTTCGATTCTTATTCTTAACAAGCCAATCCAGCAGCTTTCCCTACGTGGATGTTGGGATAATTAACTCCAAGTCATGGTCTACATGTTTGTCTAATTTCATCGAAATCCGTTCAAAGGCAAGAGACAGACAGAATTATTATTTGCATTTATTTTTGGTTTTCGTATGAGAAGACGGAGGCATTAATTTTTTAGCGATAAACCTGCAAGATGTGTAATGATTGATACCGCAAATTGTGTAGACCGTATTGTTGGTATAGTGATCAGAAGCGAGCATGAGGTCCAGGGTTAGATTACCGGGTCGGGCAAAATGTTGTTGAATTTTTCCACCTGGAAATTCTCAGTAGTAGCTACAACGCCCGAATTTGTGCTCGGTTGATGTCAATAGGCTGGCCTCCTATTTCATTGGGATTAAACATAACTGGCAAAATGTGGGTGTACTATTAGGTACACCTCTGCCTTACTCTTCGGGAATTACGGGCGAGATGTTTTGTTAGTTCAATATCCCGCCTAAAATCGAGCTTCACTCATGTGGTTAAAAAGCAGATAATTTACATCTACTTAATAAAAGACTATAACAAACACGATGGTATAACATTGTCTAAGTAAAATCAGTGAAGCCTCACTCACGGTTGTCGCAATTTTAAATAGTCTTGATGGGTTGCCTGTTGCATACAGGCAACCCATTCGTTATATTTTTTTTTTTCATGTAGGTCATACGTATTAAAAATATTTTTCACTCGGTAAACAGATGGGGCCGGATTAGGCATTTATTCAGTAGATAGGCTTTATTTACAATTGTGGATATATCACACAGTGAATAGGAATTGTATCCATAAAAGTAACTGTTTCACTCGCGGGACTGCACTTGCATGTGAACTTCGGACATAAATCTGGTGTATAGACGAAGGGCTTGCTTCTACAGTATTTGTTACATCGAGCTGCGTCTACTCAACATTTTTTTGCCCGTTCATCATAGTCCTTAGAAAAGTATACGCTTCGGTAATCGTGGTCTACCTTTGGAAATACGAGATCTAATATTATTACCCTGGTCTTCTTCTTCTTTCGTATCGATGATACGTTTTATCAAATTATTAACACCCAGGTGGATACGTTAATCGCGGCGTCAGTAGCGATTTTGACAGTAGGGGAAAACCAGGTTCTTTTTTTTCTGTGCTATCTAAAAATTTTACGGTGTCTCGTTATTACTAAGTATTTTGTCTTTGCTTTTTTTCTTAGTTTTTAATTTGTTGTATTTTTATTATTTTGTATCTTTTTTTTATTATGGGTGCTTAAGGAACTGACGTCAAATAAACTTTATTCTTTCTTTCTCTTTTTAGGTAATGGGGATCAGCTGGCAATGGGGATCACCCACATATCTACAAAACTAATCGTCGGAGAGTCTTGTAAGGACCTCTGCACCCCGCCCTTGTTACAAACGACTTGCGATAGAGGTCGGCGAGCGTTTCGGAGTGACAGCCGTGTGTTGAAATCGCGCCGCGCTGTTGTAAGTTTTCGTAATAATAAAACAAAAGGTAAGGATCTGATTTATGAGCATTTCTCAAAAAATGCACCATTATTAAAATATGTACTAAAATTAAAATGTTAAAATAAAGTTTTTTTTTTTTTGTTTTCATGTGTAGGTTTAATTTGTATAAAAGCAGAGAAATATGTAGAAATAAACCAAAGGCGGAGAAATATTCTCATTTTGTTACCTTCTATCAAGTACGTTAATTAAAACAATAAATTAATTTCGAGGAGTTTTATTGATTTATACAGCTTGACATTTTAATGGTTGTTTTCCAGCGGCAGAACAACTTGCTATAAGGAGTACTTTCGAAGCATGGAGTAAAAGTAAAAAAATAAAAATGTTTTTGTTTTAAAATAATTAAAAAAATATTCATCAACTCGAAAACATGAGAATCAATAGAAACACTAGACGTACCTTGTAGGTACTACTCGAATGGCACGCGCCGCCCGCCGCCGAAAGACACGATGCATAAATGTTCAAAGTAAAATAAGCTCTCGTTCGTGGTGATACGGCATAAACTAGTTTTCACGCAACAATAAAAAACACAGCCGCGAAGCCGACAAAGGAAAGACCGATTTATAAATGTTCAAAGCAAAATAAGCTCTCGCGTGTAGCGATACGACATAAACTAGCCTGCGCGCAACAATTACAAACGACGCCGCGCGCCGGCTTCCTATTGTATTATTATTGTATTATGTAATACTTAGTTTTTCCGCGATTGTCGTACGCGTAGCACGTGTTATCTTATCGTGCAATGGATCGCTATTACAGTTATTGCAATTTGGAGGACTTCGCTATGGTGCAACTGGCCCGGCGACTTTACGCGGAGCCGCAACACTTGGAGTCGCTCCGTTTTCGTGGGGTTATGAACCCCCAAGACTAATCGGCCCGGACGATCGTAGCGGCGACACAGCGGCTACTCGATTATGTGACATTTCCAGACACCAGCATATGCACAGGGCAGAGGTCGATCGGCCATTATTTCGCCAGAGCTCGACGATGAGATCATCGAGTACTTCGAACGGGGTCCTCGACTCCTCGTAGTACGCGAAAGGCTGCGACTAGGTTTGGCGTAAGCCAATACTACGTCTTGAAACTGCTCAACTCCGAAGGACTGCATCCCTACCATTTTCGCAGAGTTCATGCTCTCTACGAAAACGACGGACCGAACAGAATTGTTTTTTGTCAGTGGTTGATGGAGAATCAAAATACGAACATTTTCTGGACGAATGAAGCAACTTTTACGCGAGTTGGACTCAACCAGCGTAACGAACATTTTTGGGCTTTGAATAACCCACATGTTATTCGCGAGTGTGCGCATCAAGTGCGTTTTATGTGTTAATGTGTGGGCCCGATAATTATTGGCCACCTCATTGGGCCGCATGTCGTGACAGGACAAGTGGAACCTACCTGAAATGTTACAAATCATTATTCCGGACTTTTATTTGTGGTCGCTGGTCGGAGCTCAAGCGCCTAGTGTATCGTGAGGAACACGAAACTCGCGACGCGTTAATAACTGCGATAGTGGACGTTTTTAATATCTTAAGAAGTGACAGAGACACCTTACTAAAATTGAAAGACAACCAATTAAAACGTGCTCGATTGTGTGTAACGCAGTGGCTTGCACTTCGAACAATTACTCCGTTACCGGGAAGTGTAAGTACCTACCTACTCGTACTTGTGTAAATAGTGAACATTTAAAAGTAGTTTAGTTAATTAAAATTATTGTAAATAAGTTGAATCAAATTTTTGAAATACGCCACAAATACTTTTTTAGGCATCTAATTCAGAAAATTATTTTTCTTAAACGATAAACTTGTTTTTATTTAATTTCGTGTTCAGTAAATTGCAGCTAAAAACGTAGGTATTTATGACGGTCCTAAGCCCGTAAAAGTATAAAGGGAAATTTTGAATAATTTGTTGGGTAAAGCTTATTATTATCAAGAATAAGTTATCAACTTATCAGCTGCTTAGAGCTATTGGTTCGTGGTCGCTTTCGAGTTTTGTTTTTCACAATGGTTAATCTGCCATTTTTTGTTTCTAATATTTTAATTGTTTATTAAACGATTGTATTACCAAGGCAAAACCATTTCGCTGCGGGAAAAAAACCATTAAAATGTCACGCTGTATAAGGTGACATAACCATAATTTTACGTGTCTCTAAAAAAACTGTTAACATTTACAGCAAAATGTTACATAAAAGCAATAATAATATCCTTTACGTTACCATTTGTCCACAGCTCTGTTTTAAAATCACAGTAAAGAAGCTTTGATGTTGTTTTATTTTTATTTTACATGTCTACATATCAATAATAATGCACACTTTTGTGCTTTTTTCACAAAAATTACAGCTTACGATAAAAAAATACCAATTTTGAAAAGAAATACGTGTCCGCTCTTATGGCACAGTCACAAATGGAATACTGGTAACAAACTAGGATTTTAAAAGCCTAGTGTTCACAGCAGTTCAAATAATAATTATTGACCTGTCTATAAAAATAATTATAAATATTTTTTTAAATTATATAAATATTATAGTTTGTAGGTACTGCTGTTAAAGTCTGTCTTTCTTTCTGTTTTTCATCTTCTGAGATTTCCTTTACTGATTTATGTAAATATTTACATGTTTTCCTTTCTAAGTTTCGTATTCGCTGCTCCTCCATCTCTTCTGGGTTTTCTTTGAGCCTTTCCCGGTGCCGCCTCATTTTCTCGGCAAGAGTTAGAGGTATTTTTGAATGTGAGATGTAAAAAAAGGAAGCGAAACTATGCTCAAACAGTTGATGGTATTTTTTAATCAATCCTAATTGATGTTAAAACCAAAACCGGTGCAGGTTACAAACAATATGCATATAATTATATAATCAACGCCGTCACAATTACAATAATTATTAATAAACAGACAGTTAATATAAAGGGAGTAACAAGACCCTTAACGAAGCCGAAAGGCACTTGTTTTTCCCATCATTGTGATATTTTTTTTGTTCTAGACCTGGGAACCTTGTAATTACGGAGATATTTGAGGTCAAAGTTCCAACTTTTTCACGAGTTTTTTTTTAATCCATGTTTTTAATACAAGATTTTTACTTCAAACACCTTCACAACCCCCATACTAATCAATGCATTCATCAGCACAATTTTTTGATAATAAAAATTGTTAGTTTAGATGATTTTATATTTTTCTCTCATTGTATTGGTTGTGGGGAATGAGGATCAGGGTGATCCCTATTGCCCGCAGTAATTTTCCTTTGGGGTTTAGGTACTACCTAAATTATATTTTATTTTGTAGATGCCGAAACTACGAGTCAGAACTTCTAAAAAGGTTACCTGGTCTACAGATAGTCACAAAAAGCTATTCAGCTGATAGGAAAACAGGCTTACTCAACTAAAAGCTTAGTTCGTTTAGTTCGTTTTACTCCTAAGGACGTTGCAAAGGTAGTAAAATCAATGAAAAGAGGTAAGTCACCAGGTCACGATGGCCTCAGTATCGAACATCTGAAATACGCCGGGGTGCACTTACCACGTGTACTTGCCATGTTTTTTAATTTGTGTATCAGTCACTGTTATTTACCAAATAGCTTCATGTTTACAGTTGTGGTGCCTGTTGTTAAAAATAAAACTGGGAATGTCTCTGATGCCTCAAATTACAGGCCTATATCCTTGGCAACTGTTTCAGCCAAGGTGCTGGACAGTCTGCTTGACGCACAATTGGCTAAGCATCTAATACTGCATGACGCTCAGTTTGGCTTTAGGCCGGGGCTGTCTACTGAAAGCGCTATATTGTGTCTTAAGCAGACTGTGCAGTACTACAAAGATAGAAAAACGCCTGTATTTGCCTGTTTTTTGGACCTATCGAAGGCTTTCGATCTTGTCAGTTATGACGTGATGTGGAAAAAATTGCTATCTGAAACTTCTGTGCCAGTTGAAGTTGTATCTATTTTCAAATATTGGTATAGCAATCAACGCAATTGTGTAAGGTGGAACGGTTCCTTGTCGAGTGAGTACCGGTTGGAGTGTGGGGTGAGGCAGGGCGGATTAAGCTCGCCTCGCTTGTTCAACCTGTACATTAACCGCCTGATTGTTGAGCTCAGCAGCACCAAGGTCGGATGTCATATTGACAGAGTGTGTACCAATAATCTTAGTTACGCAGACGACATGGTGTTGCTGAGTCCATCAATCAGTGCTATGAGGAAGTTAGTGTCTATATGTGAGTCATATGCGGTGACTCATAGGCTCAAATATAATCTTGTGAAGAGTGAACTAATGCTCTTTAAGGCCCGTGGTTTTTCTTACCCAGCATTTCCCAACGTGTCACTGTGTGACACTCCTCTGTGTAGGGTGTCTAAGTTCAAATATTTGGGTCACTGGGTCACCGATGATTTAAGTGACAATATAGACATAGAAAGGGAACGTAGGTCGCTGGCTGTCCGTTGTAACATGCTGGCTCGCAGGTTTGCACGGTGTACGAATTCAGTTAAAATCACGCTTTTTAAAGCTTATTGCCAATCTTTCTACACCTGCAACCTGTGGGTCAGTTATTCGCAGCGGGGATACAGCGACCTGCGTGTCCAATATAATAATGCACTCAGGGTATTGATGGGGCTGCCATGGCGTTGCAGTGCGTCAGGGATGTTTGCTGAGGCGCGGGTGGATGGCTTTGCCGCTATCGTTAGGAAAAGATGCGCCTCCATACTCGCTCGCGTTCGTGGCAGTACCAACACTATACTGAGTGTTTTCACTGATCGGTGGGAATCCCCCATGCTGCAAAGGTGGGTGCGGCTTCATGTTGTAATTTAAATTTTGTTTTGCCTATACTAACATTAGTTTTTTAAGTACATTGTTACTAACAAAATATGGACCTAGTCTGAAATAAATGTTTATTATTATTATTATTATTAAAAGAGCTTAAAACGTCAAACTGTAGGTATTCCTTAGACTGCGAAGACGCAGGAAACTGATGTTTAATATGTAGTGAATTCGGCAGAAATAATGAAATGTGGTACCAGATGTATCATGTGAGCTGTGAGCTCAGCTAGAATGTAAATACCATTGGATGGGACTCAGTCAATGGTTATACCTGCGATATGTGTTATCTTCGTTTTGATCCTGATTTCCCAAAGAGTGACCACAATTGCCATCACCTCGGTGCAATGGGGATCAAAACTGTTTTATTTTCAACTCCTATAATTACCGAAGTGTTTAAAAGTAGTCTCAGTTGGTAGATGAATAAGTAAATTATATTAATAGGCGGTTGCAATAAAGATTTTATTTTTAAATAAGCTTTTATTTCAATTCTCGCTTAAGTGGTTCCCCTTACCCCGTTTTAACCTAAGTCCTCTATAACGCAGGTATACTTTGGACACTCCAGCAAGTCGGCCATGGTCTGGTCGGGAGCCGCGTATGCAGATTGAAACTGCTGCAACCATGGAAGTACATTTTGTCTATTAAGTATGTATGGTTAGAAAATTACAGATTTACGAGTAAAATCTTTTCAAAACTTTTGAGTAACCCAAAAGGAAGTGTGACCAAAGTGGAGAGACTTCATAAGTGCGCAATGAAACATGAACATTACCGAAGCGTATACTGTTTCTGGTTCCATTACTAAATACAATAACTTCAAATGTGTCAGTAACGGCGTTTGGAAGGATTTTACTTACTTTTTTGGAAGGATTTTAAACTTTTTAAGGATACTCAACGTTGGGACATAAGATAGATTTTGAATTGCATCTATTTGCTTTGTTCATAAATTTCTTCTTAGCGTATCGATGGCAATCTAAATTAACTGATTTCCTGTTAATTTAAACTAAAACCAGTCAGTTTATTAGTATTATTTTGTAGAGGATATTTGAAATATAATACCACGACTTCACGTTCCCATGTAATGTCCCCTGATTATGCCGAAAGAAAACGCGCTCACGTGAGTGAAGCCGAAGGAAAGCAACTCTGTTCGTTTGTAACCTTTTCACGACAAAACGACTGATTGGATCGTAATTAAATTTGGCAAGGAGCTAGATTATGTAGCTGCACTACAAAGAGTACAGTACAGTACAGCAACATAGAACAAAAAGTACTACAGCACCATCTATGACAGATGATGAACTAAACATCGAAATACGTATAAAAACCTACATCGTGCAAGTAAAGTTAGTTAGTTAGTCCGCGACTTAAAACTATATTGAAGAACTCGACAACAACTGTCGGGCAGTAGCCCACCAGACAACACCCGTCCGGTCGGAGGCTCCTCCCTTTAAGGGGGATGAAGAACATAACACCCTCTACTCCATACCACCAAAATGATATCCTGGGGAAAGACAAGCCTATCTATTTTCTCACAGCCACATCAGAATTTCCACGCGAACGAAGTCGCGGGTAACAATTAGTAGATTATACAAGCACATGAATTAGATACATTGTTACAATATTACCTAGACCAACATAGCTTTTAATTAGAGTTACAGAGGAATATTATTTAAATATGAATTTAAATAATTTTACTCTCAGGGTAACAGCCATACAAGTATCTATAAACAGTTAAACAATACCTACCTACCGGCTAAGTTCGAGTCGCATTCAAAGGGTTCCGTACCAAGTAAAAATACTTTACATTTTCAAAGTTTTAAAACAGACTGACATTTTTACGATTTAATTACTCGTAGGTACGATAATCTGCCTAAAGTAGGTAATTGCACAATCTGAATGACGGTGATCACTTACCGACATTCTAACCGACATTATGTTTGACGCCTCTGTGTTAACCCTTTATGACAAAAAGCATGCACCCACAAAAAATATAGGAAACAGAACACAATAGAATAATTATGCAAATCATGTGATTTTCTCACGGGTTGTTTATTTTTAATTTCACGTTACTTTTTTGTGATCGTTTTAATATTATTTTAGTACCCAGACACCTCCCAATTGAGTAACTACATCGAATCTTAACTATTTAAAAATGAGAACTTTATTTGCAATATTGTTAATGTGAGTAGGTACCTACCTATTAATACTTCTATAAAATATTTCATAAGTTTAAATACATGATAAATATATTAAAAACAGAGATACCAGTGCAGAAATGCCAACCGTAGTGAAAAAGAAAAACAATGGAGCCATAACTTCCCTTAATGTGCCGTAGCATAACCTATTCGTAGAAAAGACAACGGCGGCGCTGGCGTTATTTCTGCGACGCATTTCTCCGGGATAATCGTGACGATGATCTCCAATTGTATTCAACAAGGGCGTCCAGTGCCTCAATTATAATAATATGCTGAGTTCGCATAGCTGAATTTTGGGCCAAATATGTTACAATGATAAATTTGCCATCGACACGCTAAGAAGTGCCACTGTAAATGTGACACTCAGTGACTAATACTTTTTATCAAAATCATAATTCGCAGTATAATACCAGACGCATTATGTGATGTGATTCAAGTGGAGGTAAAACAGGGCAAGTTGGAGGGCGAGCTACTGGACTTAATCACTGGAGATGGGCAGTACTACAGCTTCAAGGGGATACCATACGCCGAACCCCCCATTGGAAAACTAAGATTTAAGGTAATGAAGTGCGGTTTAATTTTACTAAGTTAATTTAAAGAAATCGTTTAATATTTGAGGTTTTCAATTTATTTTCTCAACCAAGCGGTTTTTTATCTGAAACTTTTTCGTTTACTGCGCAAACATCTGATGGGTTGCCAGGTTGGTTGGCATTGGTATCATTATTTTGTTCTTGACCATACCTAGATGGGAACCTAGTTACGCAGATATAAGGGGTCAAAGTTCCAACTTTATCACAAGCTCAAGCATTCTACGTTCATACGGGGGTCTTGGAGGTATATAATAATAATAATTGTCGATTGTCGTGACGGCCAATGGCCTTATGGCCAAAAGCCTCGACGACCACCTTTCGAGGCTCTCCTTAGGCGGTTGGATCAAGGGCCTGATTCAGAAGGCAGTACTCCTCGATACGGCTCGCATTGTGAGGAGGTTCCTGTCTCTGGAGCCCTAACCACCGGTAGCTTGGACCCTGCTCCCGATACCGGCGGACCACTATTTTTTATATTTTTAAATGTTTTTTTAATATTAATTTGTTTAGAAATATTTAAAAATGTAATTTATATGTATATATATGAATAAAGGAAATAATAATAATAATATATCATTTATTGCAGGTTACAAAGACCCATAACATAAATACCTTAAAGACTATCATACATATATATAAAAACCAGAAAATATAACTATTGTACACGAAGTGACGGCATCGTGTTGCGCTGCGTGGTGTCACGTAGCCTTCCGCGGAAACGTCGATACATGACACCCTTCGGCCAAAACTCTTCCTTGAGGAAGGCCTCAATATGATGAGTCGGAACTCGCACCACGAACGACTTGAAATTCGTGTTATGGCGCCACATACCCACGCGCGTATATACCTCCACGACCCCCGTACTATTCAATGCATCCATCAGCACAATGTTTTGAGTGCGTTACATTGAGTCCTACAGTACACGTGATTTTTTCACCCAAAACAAAAAGTCATTTGTAAGCAATAATTTTTGCGTAGAGTTACTAGTTTGATGTACAGAATGCTTGGTTGATGGCTTCGTGAAGAGTCCATTTACAACATGTAAGTATGTTCAAAAGTTCACCTTCCTTATAAGTATATACTTATTCTTATTCCTTATCTTCGCCCCGACCTGCTGTTGCGTGGGAGGGTATAAGATCTGCAACACAACATGGTTCCGTGTGTCCTCAAGTGGACATCTTCACAAACTTATTCATTCCCGGTGATGAAGACTGTTTATTTCTCAATGTATATTCGCCAAAATTGACGCCTGATACTCCTCTACCAGTTGTAGTATTCATTCACGGAGGGGGATATAAAAGCGGATCCGGCAATGTCGACTTGTACGGACCAGACTTCATACTCAGAAAGAATATGGTCGTTGTGACATTAAATTATAGATTAGATGCTTTAGGCTTTCTTAGTCTCGGTACTAAAGAAGTTCTTGGAAACGCAGGTCTGAAGGATCAAGTTGAAGCTTTAAAATGGGTGCAAAAGAACATTAAACATTTCGGAGGTGATGCAGACAGAGTAACCATCATGGGTCAGAGCGCCGGCAGCGCTTCCGTGGCATTACATATTGGTGCTCCGATGTCCAAAGGATTGTTTCAAAGAGCCATCGCACTGAGTGGCTCTCCGTTTTGTGATTGGGCCTTGGCAATTCAACCCGACAGGCGTGCTTTTGTTGTTGGCAAGCAACTAGGTCGTGAGTTTGAAGACCCCAAGGAACTGCTGGTGTTTTTGCAAAATGTTTCTGCAAAGCAATTGGTTGACACATCTCCGTTTTTATTGGCATCTGAAGAAGCAACCTACAATATATTGAAAATGTATCATTTTGCACCTACATTTGAAAAATATGAAGGCCAACATAGTTTCTTGACCACGAAAACATTTCAAAACAATGAGAGCTTAAATGAAGTAGACATTTTGTTTGGTTACACCAATCAAGAAGTAGTAACAGTAGTCGCAATTTTTCTATCAGTTTTCCAGTTTGTCAAATAGGAATCTGTTTGGAAACCAAGGATCACAATTTGGTATCTACGGCGCTGGACACGGGGACGACCTGTTGTACTTGTTTGACCCGAAGGCACTAAATATGGCTTTGGATAAAAGTAACCGAGAATTTAAACTCATAGAACAAGTCACAACGCTCTTTACGAATTTTGCTAAATACGGGTAAGTGAAGACGAAGAATTTTGAAGTTCAGTACCGAGCTATAAAAACAGCAGATTGAGTTTTAGAAAAAGTTTGGGATTGTGGATTGTCGTTTCTTTAACAAGTTCAAAGCACCTGTTTGTCTCACTTTAAAACTCGATGTGTGTGTCTAAATAATTTACGCCCGGGTTCTGTTTGTATTTAATTATTTATCCGATTATAAATAACTTAAATTTTGGTTTCAGGAATCCTACACCTGATTCTTCAAGCAACTTAACTTGGCCAGAGTTTGAGTCAACTGCAATGAACTACGTGAACATTGGGAATGATTTAAGTATTTTAAGCGTAAATGACAATGAAAACTATAGTTTCCTGAAAAGTCTGTTCAAATCTTTTGATGTGAAGCATTGGTTAAGTCGATTGTAGAAGAAAATTGAATAAGGTAGGTAATTATGAAGATATATCAAACCTACCTGGATGTACCTATGTACGTCTCAAATTCAAGAATTGTAACAGGACCTAACCAAAATGTATTTCACTCACCACTACTCGCTAGAGTCGCTAAAACAAGGCTGTTTAAAATAAAGAAACTTAAGCTTAAGAAAAGGAAATGTATTTTATTTATCTGAAAAGTAAGCATAAGAACAAAAATAACAAAGTATTCAGACACCGTTTACGGTGCGTCACTGTTTTATTTAATTGAATTTCCCTAATAACCACATTTTCAAAACGATGCGGTCAGCGGTATCTTAGCTCCATAATTGAAGCAATGGATTGATCGAGACTGAATCATTTCAAGTATCTTGAATAGAGCTCTTCCCAAAATTTGTAGCCTTCATTATCATTCACACTTAAGACAGTTGCTGTAACATCTGCCCCGTCGTTTGATAGGTCCACGTATTGCTTAGTGCTGCTGTTAAACTTAGGCCACGTTATACAGTCATCTAAACTGTATGAAGGGTTGCTGAAATAAACAATAATTTTATCGTTAATGAATGGTGTTAAGTATTAGGCGAGTTGGACTCAACTATACAGGGTGGAAGGGAACACCGACTCGCAAACGGTTACCAGGTCTTCAGTACCTACAACACCCTACATAGAAAATCATCGGTAATTAAAAAAAATATCGTACTGTAGATATGTTGTGAGATTTTTAGGCAAGTAGGGCCTAAAAATGTACTTTTAATATTAATTGTCAAGGCGGAGGCACTGCGAGTTATGATTGCACTCTAATCAACTCAACATAATACCAGTGCTGGACATAGGCTTCTCCCATGTTGCACCGCCACACAACTCCCTGTTTTCGGCCTATCCGCAATTGCACCCGAGCAAATTTAAGGTGAAATCATATTTAGACACACAGATCAGCATTTTCTTTTATCTTTTTCCATTACTATCTCTTGCAATTGCAACTCTTTAAAGTGAGAGGTCCTATCGCACGTTTAAGTGCTTCCGATGCGAATGAATGCAGATGCTCGCGACCGGTCTTCTTGGTCCAAAAAATTACGCTTTTATATGGCAGAATGAGAATCTGTAATAGAAATACTGGAAAACGCTGATCCGTGCTCGTAAATGTGATTTCAGCCGTATTGTCCGTTTACTTGAAGATTTCATTGTGATGAAAACCTAGTTTAGCTCTTAGGATTGCACGATTAGCCAAGAATGAGAACATGATCGAAAGCCCGACTTAAGTCCTTTCCTTATTGTTAGCAAAGTATTTAAAAATAAAAAAAATAACACTTACCCGTATTTAGCAAAGTCCGTGAAGATTGTAGTCAATTGATCTATGAGTTGGAATTCTATACTGTTTTTATCCGAAATCAGATCTAATGACTTTGGATGGAACATGTACATCAAGTCATCCATATGGCCAGCTCCTGAGATGCCATGCTTTTTCCCGTTCAGACCGTAATAATTCCTGCTTGACATGAATGAAAACTGGTAGGCATATCTAACAGTATTTTTTTTTTCAGGCAATTCCGAAAAATACTTCCAGATATCATATACAAATGTTACGTCACTCGTATACCTTACAAACTCATCAATACTATTGTTTGTGAAATAATATTTACGAATTACATCCGATAATTCCAAAATGGGATCTGGCCCCAATTGGTTCAGAAATATCCGAGGAACCAACAGTTCTGGGTATTTGGAATAGCGTTCCATAAGTGTAGATGTGATGAGTTCAATTAATGCAACGTTCTCTTCGTCAGTGTGCCCAAAAAGAAGATCTACTTTATTGATATGAGCAGGTTCTTCAAAAATATTGTGTGACAGGAAAGTGTCCTTGCCAAAATTCTTTTCAACCACAGGTACAAATTGAAACATTTTAATGAAGTTATAGGTATATTCTTCAAATGATAAGATGTTAGGAGTGGTGTCTATTAATTTGTCTGAAGGGACGGACTGCAGGAATTCGAGTAGTTCCTTTGGGTCTTCAGTTTCAAAGCCAAGCTGCTTACCAAGAACAAAGGCGCGTCTTTCAGGATGGAAAGGCAAGACCCAAGAATTGAATGGCGAGCCGCTCATTGCAATCGCCCTATGGAATAAGCCTTTCGACATCGGAGAACCAATATGTAACGCGACAGAAGCGCTGCCGGCGCTCTGACCCGTGATAGTTACTTTTTTTGCATCACCTCCAAAATGTTTGATGTTCTTGTGCACCCATTTCAATGCAGCATTTTGATCCTTCAGTCCCGCGTTGCCAGGAACTTCTTCAGTACCCAGGCAAAGGAAACCCAATGCGTCCAACCGATAATTCAACGTCACCACAACCATGTTCTTCCTGACCAAAAAATCTGGACTAAGAAAGTCGTCATTACCGGATCCGCTTTTGAAGGCCCCTCCGTGAATGTGTACTATTACTGGCAGAGGATACTCAGGCTTCAAGTTTGGCGAATATACATTAAGAAACAAACAGTCTTCATCACCGGTGACCCATTCGTTTGTTAGAACGTCCAAATGAGGGCATCTTGAACCATGTTGCTTGGCGTTTCTTACTCCAGTCCACGGTAGAGGCTGCAGAGGTGCCTGAAAATACATGTGCTGCTAATAAACAGGCTTGCGAATGCTACATCCAATTGGTCGCAGTTGACAGACTGCCATAGGTATAATAAAATGACGATCAGCTTGTTGGTTTAGAGATTCATGTTTTTAGCAAATCGTACCGATTCAATCATTTTTTTCAATTATTTTTGACGAGTTTCTTTGTGATTCATTAGTTACTAGACTAGTAGGTACCTTAAATCTCCGGGTTCCATTTGGTGGTTGAGCGTACGGAATGCCTTTAAAACTATTGTACTGCCCGTCTCCAGTAACGCAATCCAGTTTTTCTCCTGCCAACCAACCCTGCGCGACTTTTACTAGAACCTCATTTCCTGCTACATTTTGTAGCATGGATCTGCAAACATCAATTATAATTCATTCACAATTAAATAAATAATCCATACTCGTTTGAGGATTTAATACCTACTTAGCTGTTTCTAATTTCTTCTGTTAAACTTATCTCTTACGTAATATGCTTAAAGAATTCGATACATTTTCACATTCAGGAATAATATTAATACTTCTTTCTTTATCTTGTGGTTGGTTAGTGCCTAATGATCTCGTGTTAATGTTTTTATGCCCCCCATGGGCCTATGACTTGGCTTTACATGCCGTCAAGAAATATCTATCAGGCATGCTGTTTCCTCACGATGTTTTCCTTCACCGAAGGAAGTGATAATTATACAATACGCACATGAATTCGAAAAATCAGAGGTGCGTGCCTTGGGTTAGAAGTCGAGACCCATAGGTCTCGGTCACACCACTAGGCTATCACTGCTATAGAATATACTGAAAATCCATAATGAGTAAGGTCAACAATTAAAATCAAATCAATTCTTTTCAATCTTCAATTATTTTAATTATTAGGAGCTTAATTTGTTAGCTTGATTGTTAACTTTATTGTGCGTGCTGTGGTGACTAAGTGAAGGAGTACACCTACCTACCTAATACCCTATGTTGTCCATTATCTAATAATTTACCTATACTTTGTTGGAGATCATAAAATAGAAAGAAAAGATTAAAAATCTTTATAGTAACGGTCGCAAGTTCACGGCTCTATGATCAAAAAGTTAACTACTATTTTACTTACATGAGGAATACTGCAATTAGCTTCACAAATAAAATCTTCATTTTGTTGCAGTATTACGTGAAAATAAGTGCACTAAACTAAAGGCTTTAGATATGTTCTAAGCTACTGAAGTGTTCTTACCGGGCCAATTAGGAACTTATATACTTACTCGAGTTGACAAGAAATGTTTGATTTGTCGAATTGTTGCATCTGTATAAACAAAAAAGCCTGTATAAAAATGTTTGCTGAAAATTTATTGTTTGTAATAGACAAACAATCAATTATTTGAAGCAAACATTTTAATAGTCCATAATTACAGGTAGTTGTTTTCCGATGCTACATTTGCAAATGACTTAATTATCTATATTTTTTAATTAAATTAGGGTAGGTTGGTTTAAGACTGCGCGGTCGATAAGATTGCGCACACGACATAATATAAACTAGACTGACATTCGTATTCCCGAAACATTACCGGTTTACCGTGAAAATACGATATCCCAGGTTAGTTTGAAATTTTTATCGTTTTTTTATCTAGTTTTACATCAATTTTTATGTATTGTAACTAACAAACATTATAACGTTTGCTTTGGTTAGCGAACAAGACATTCGTAAAGGTAATTCCGCATATATGGCGACACCAGTCAGGAGCGATCCCAGCCAAAGATTTTAGAGGAAGAATTTAGTACCCAGTTCGAATTTGATAGGTTTTATTATCGTCTATTAATTCAGAAATTGTGTCATAAGTTTATAAAGAAAATCCGTAAACAACGCAGGATGTTAGAGCGAGCAAAGCGAGCTCTGAAATTTTGGCACTACACAACCCTATGTTTTTTTTTACCATTCGTACAGGAGTTAAGTAAGCACTTAAACGGCTAATGCAGAAAACTCTTGGGAATGAAGAGAATGCAAGAGCGAGCGAAAACGTTTTTGGCCCCTTCCTCGGATAAATTAGATTATTGTAGTTCATTCTCACAGGAATGAGATTAGGAGGAACTCTGTAAACTTATGCAAAATTAAAACAGTGGGTACAGGAAGTATAAGCGAGCGAAGCAAGCTGGAAAGTTTTAGCACCTCTCATTGGATGTAACTTAGGTACTGTTATGAAAATAGGAGAACTCTGTCAACTTTTGCAGATTTGAGAATATTGGATGGTATAGAGGATGTACAAGCAAGCGTAACGAGCGGTCCAGGGTGGTTATGAGTGGGCTGTGGGACTGTTCGAAGGAGATACAATGGCAATGGAACTGAAAGGGCAAAAGAAGGGACGTGGATGGGTTTTAGTCAGTACAAGTCTTCCACTCCGCCCAGAGTGGGAAGGGTCATTTGATGATACCACAACTGAAAACAAAGGTTGGTTATAACGCCCATGACCACCCCCTTGGATCCGATCTTGGTACCAATAAAATGCAGAGTAACAGGAGAGAGCTTCAAAATTTAAGCAGCCCGCCTCCGCCGCATATTTTAGGTTCTTTGTGTTCATTCATACAGAGATGACAATAAAAGTAACTCCGTCAACATAAAAAGATCTTAAGGGTAGGATGCATTAGCGAGCGAAGCGAAATTGAAAATAGCCTTCTGCCTCAGAAAAGTTAGTTTCTCTTGTTCAACGATTAAGCAGAAAGTTAATAATTTATAAAATATATGAAAAGGGGATTTGTCATGTACCCTGTGTCCCTCCCCCCCTGGGACCGCGCCTGACACCAGTATAATAATGCGAGGTCAGCTTATACTGGAAATGTATAGCTTGATGTGTAGCCGTGTGTACTACCACTTTTATGATGATGATACTACCTTGTTAGGATCAACCGTTACCTTGTTAGAAAAAGTCGTTTGTGGATTTACAATCCTCAAGTGCCATTATTAATTTTGAGAAACTGCCTCGAAAAACAAGGACAATAAAGTTTCGGGGTTAGTCACCAACTGGACACGAGAGACTGGACACACGTGTGTCCAGTTGGTGAAACTTAAAATTAGTTTCACTTATTATTTCTTCATCTGGACACGCCAAAATTTTTACGCGTGTCCAGATAGTGAAACTTACATTTAATTATATAACATTAAGTATATACTAAACACAATGTACATTTAGAGCATTTCGAGAGACTAACTTCGTTTCTCAAAAGGCAATCTGATGGATTTAAATATAAAAATTCCAAAGTTTCCCAGAAAATATCAAATATCAACATACCCGGTGAGAACTTGTTTAATTTTACCATATACTTTAAATAAATATTTCACCGAAGTTGTTGAATATATAAAACTAGCTGTTGCCCGCGGCTTCGCCCGCGTGATGTTCGGTAACTGTCCCTCGGGATCATACTAAAGGGATAAATAGTATCCTGCATGTTAATTCAGGTTAAATCGGTCAAACCGTTTCGGAGGACTTCGATAACAAACAATGTGACACGAGATACAATACAATTCCAATCATACTTAACATGTTAAATCATGTGCCTACGTTCACCAAAATAACCTATCATTAACCCTTCAACGAACAGACAGCAGACACAATAGCAATCTATTGTCATCACCCCCGGCCGGGGTGATCTGACCGTTGATGAATTAAGTAAAGCTAATATCCAGCCTATCAAGACCCCTAAAATAAAATAAAAATGTGCTTCTTGCTACCATATTAGATGTTAATTTGTTCATAAAAGTAAATATTTGTTTTAAATAATCATTTTTACAACTTACAAATTTCTTCCCCGTTATATTTTTCAAACAGGTAATGAAACAAACAGAGAGATAATAGGTTTACCTAATACTATTTTCAGTCACAAAATTATCACTTGTTATTGAAACGATTTGTTCCCTAAACAAAAGGCAAAAAATCCTCAGATAACAGAAAATGGTAGGTACCTAATTATTTTGTCTTCATTTTGTTATTTAGTCATAATAATTTACACACCACCTGCTCAAACATGAATAATAATGTGTCATAAAACTTAACATATTAGCAAGTCACTATTGTTCGCCAGCCATACTCAATCTTGTTTTTCCCCGGCCACATTCAGGATGTAACAAGACCCATAACGAAGCCGTCAACCAAGCATTATGTAAGCGTGTGTACATCAAACAAAGTAACTTTACACAAAAAATGTTGTATTCATATTCATTTTGTTTGGCGTTCCCTAAGTTTAAAAACATTGCTGGGAAACGACTTTTTTTTTGGTAGAAAAACCACTTTCTTGGTAGGGCTCAATGTAACGCACCCAAAACATTGTGCTGATGGATGGATTGAATAGTACGGGGGTCGTGGAGGTGTTTGCAGTAAAAATCTTACGTTAAAAACATGTATGTGAAAAAATGGAATTTTGGTCATGGTCTAGAACAGGGATTCCCAAAGTGGTCGATATCGACCCCTTGGGGTCGATATCGGTTTCCTAGGGGTCGACATAAACGAAAACTGATTATGGGGGTCGACGAGGTCTAAAAATCGACCCCTATTAAATTAACACAAGTTCTTATTTAAAACTTTCAAGATAGGTAGGTAGGTACTGTATTGTTTATGTTGTGTTACGTGTACTAAGAATAATTAATATTTATGTAGGAAATAGCATTGTTGTAGTAATATAAAGCCTCAAGTTCGTACAAGATGAAAAACTCGGCAAGTCAGTGTGGACAAGTTTGTGCAAGATAATGAGTTCGAGCGTACGTCTTTCAGGCGCGTTTTGACTTGCTCTCTATTTGACGCTTGCGCGATTTAACACGAACGAATTCATGATCAAGTTGCAAGTCCAAACATGTTCCTGATATTTTACTATTTAACGAGGTTGCACTTAGGTTGAAAGTTCATTTGCGTTTTGAAATTCGTTGGAGCTTGAACGATAATAACTCATATAAGTACTCATTTATTTCAAGAGATTACAAAGTTATTACATAGCTAAATTAAGTGAAGTAAAGTGACTGAAAAAGAATTTACAAAATGCTGAGCTCCCTACGCGAGTTAATAGCGTAACCACACAATATCTGCAGTTTATGAAAAATTAACAGGGTAAGTACCAAACAGTTTTTATCCGGCACAGCGCATCAGCATTGCCCCACTGCACACTGTGTGATAGTGATCAGTTGAGCTATCTGTAGATTGTTTGCAACAGTTTGCAGTTGCCTCAGTTGTTTCAATTGTAAAAATTTACCAGTAAATTTAACAGTTTATTAGGTATTGTTTTTAATTTAGGTACTTAGTTTCTTATTTTTTTATTTGCAGGATTACTGAGAGTTTTATGATGGCGGACACGAAAAAAAAATGCAGACAATACAGTTTGGACTACTTGAAGTTCGGATTTATTGCATCTCCATCAAATCAACACTTGCCGATGTGTCTCATATGTGAAAAAGTATTCAGTAACGATGCCATGAAGCCTTCAAAAATGGATGACCACTTATCGAGAGTACATGCTGACAAAAAAAGTAAGCCCTTGACATTTTTTCAAGCACTTAAAGAAAAACTAGACAAAAGGCCATCCATAAGATCGATGTTTGCGTCATCATCTATTAAAGACGATGATGGTTTACGAGCGTCCTATAATATATCTTTACTAATAGCGAAGTCGGGGAAACCCCACACAATTGGAGAGCAGCTTATCTTACCAGCCATTGCGGAGGTCCTTAACAATGTATTGCACAAACCCGCACATGATATTTTAAAGAGAATACCTTTGAGCAATAACACCGTTCAGAGACGCATAGACGAGATGGGACGCGATGTGGAAAACATTTTATGCAAGTTCTTACAGACCAACAGATTCTCTCTCCAGTTGGACGAGTCTACATTACCCGGCAATGAAGCTCTGTTGTTAGGATATGTTCGATATATCAAAGATGAAAATATGTGCCAAGAACTGCTTTTTGCTACATATTTAGAGACTGATACCAGAGGAGAATCAATTTTTCAGGCCGTGGAACATTTTTTTACTGACAAAGCTATTCCATGGAAGAACATTGTTTCTGTTGCGACTGATGGTGCACCGTCTATGGTTGGTCGTCATCGTGGTTTTATAGCTCACTTAAAGCGACAACTGCCTGATGTACTGGTCATTCACTGCGTGATTCACAGGCAGCATTTAGTAGCAAAAAAGCTGAGTCCTAGATTGCATAAGTCTTTACAATATGTAATAAATGCTATCAACAAGATTCGAAGCAATTCTTTGAACTCTCGGTTATTTGCTCAGCTATGTGAGGAAAACGACGAAGTCTTTACTCGATTACTTCTTCACACTGAAGTTCGCTGGCTATCAAGAGGCTCTTGCTTAGAAAGATTTTCAGCCGTTTTTGAATCTGTGTTGGAGTTTTTACAAGAAAAAGATCCGAATTTGAAAGAAAATCTGAACAATTGTAAAACAGATATTTATTACTTGACTGATATCTTTGGAATGTTCAACAAAGTTAATTTGCAGCTGCAGGGTGACGATCTTAACTTGATTAAAACAAAATCAATAATATCGGCCTTCGTGGGTAAACTAATCCTTTATAAACAAAATTTAGGCAGAAAAGAATATTCGCAGTTTCTGCATTTGTCAAAATTACCAGAAACGCTTCAAGATGATGACATTTTATTATATGTCACTCACTTGGACGCATTACACAAGGATTTTACGGAGAGGTTTGAGGATCTTTTAAATTTACAAATTCCTCAATGGATAATAAATCCGTACAATACCACAGCCATAGAAGCAGCCAATGTGATAATGCAAGAAGAGTTGATTACCATCAGCACAGACGAAGAGCTTAAGCAGAAGTTCAACCAAGGCTATCAGAAGTTCTGGTTGCAACGCAACATTGAAACACAGTATCCTACATTGTGGAACATTGCTGAAAAATACCTTATCGCTTTTCCATCATCATACCTAGTTGAAAAAAGCTTCAGTGTGGTAACAAACATTTTGACGAAACAAAGAAACCGTTTGAAAATCAACGAACGTGGAGATTTAAGGCTGCAACTCACCAATATTGAACCGGATGTAGCTAGATTGGTAGATAGTCACCAGGTTCATCCATCACACTGAATGTTTTATTTTCTCTTTGCGAATTAATACTTTTTTAAATATAATTTCCTACCTACTTAAAATTCTTTAAGTACCTAATTTGTAATAATCGTTATAAATTAAACTTGATATTTACTGAATTGTATGTCTTTTTATTTTGTTAAATTTTGATACGAAAATGAAGTCAATTTTACTCACTTAACCAAGTGCAAAGTTTTCCAATTGGTACCTTAGTACCTAGGTATTTTGTGTCAATAGGAAAAAACTAAAGATAGGCCCCCTTATTCATAATAGTCTGCTAACTTAAAGCATTGCTAATTCTCACTCTGTCTTCTTCTATTGACCTAAGTCAGAATGAAAAATAACACACTGTAGCAGCTGTTTTAAGTTAGCGGACCATTATGAATAAGGGGGTTGATCTTAAAAGTAGGTAATTTGGCCATGGGGGTCTGAGGTAACAGTTCATTTTGGAAAAGGGGTCACTTGTCCAAAATAGTTTGGGGATCCCTGGTCTAGAACAATAAAAATATCGTAATGACGGGGAGAGAATCTTTCGGCTTCGTTAAGGGTCATGTTATACCCTTTATTCATAACAGTAGATTAAGCACCAAGAGATAAAACAGTGTCTCATGTCACGGGCGCTATTTTGAATCCCGAACGTAGCGAGGTATTCTAAGGCTAAGGGTCAGTACACACCGATACGCGACGCGACGCGATGCTGCGCGCACATTTTAATAAAGCGACTCAAAATGTAACTTTATTTACTACACGAAAAGATACACATTTCATTGCGAGAATTCAGAATACGTTGCACCATGCAGCGCTGCTTCTCGTCTCGGTGTGAACTGACTCTAAGCTAAGCTATGAGTTAACTCCTTAGCGAAGCGAGGTAGTTAAGACTACAGGTTCACCATGTACAGGCTTACCATGACGTCTTAGAGCAGGAGTACTTCCAGTATGGGAAAGAGAGGGCGCTAGACGAACTGTATAGCTCTGTCTGTTTCCTACACTGGAATTACTCCTGTTTTAAGAAGTCAAGTGTAGCCGTGTGTACCTATTTACTTATACCTTTTTCGATGTACGTCTTTCTTGTTGCAGGTATTCTTTTTACCTGGCTGCTTGACTGCCCCGGATCCTGGTCGATTAGATCAGGCGAAATCTGTCTCTGTCAGGTGTATGGTGTAACTTAACCTCACATCATATAGTAGGACTGCGTTGACTTTGGTTAATTTATTTTTTTTATTTTATTTATTATATTAGGTCTACCAACAATTGTTCACACTGGATACAGCGACATAATTCGTTCTTAAAATTAATTTACAGCGCAACAATTACTTACAGGTAAACACCACATGCACAAAACAATAAATTAGGAAAACAAGCTTAGTAAGTACTAAGCGCCAATATTCAATTAAATAAAATGAAAATTAGAAATAGTGAAAAACAGAATTATGACAAAATTGATTAAAAATAAAATTGATTAATTTATGACAATTGCAAAATTGGTAAATAGATAAAAATTAAATTAAAATTATATTACATTGGTGAATTGATAAAATTGATAAATTATAAATAAAGGTCGACATAAAATTAAAATTCATTGAATTAAATTGGTAAATAAAATCGATAATAAAAATTGATAAATTGGTAAATTTTTAAACATTAAAAAAAAAAGGAAAAACTTAATTAATTTATGTAGCAGTTGTAGTCATTTGTAGAGTGGGTGGTCTTATACTGCGCACATAAAGTATCAGAAGCTCATCATCTGCCTAAGCTTTTTTAAACTCTCAGAGGCTTTAAAACAAAAATAGTTAGATAAATAAATATAAATAAATATCGCTGGACATTACACACAGCGCCATCTAGGTGCCACACTAAGCAACGAGGCTTGTGTCGTGGACACCAGATAGTTGATAATACTACATAGATACTTTTTGTTTGTAAATACATACTTATTATACATATAAACATCCATGACTCGGAAACAAATGCCCATGCTCATCACACAAACATTTGCTCCTACCGGGATTCGAACCCGGGACCCTAAGAACGTAAGGCAGCCTCACTACCGCTGCGCCATTCGGGTCGTCAAAGTCAGATGATGTTATAGTAACGAACATTAATTATTTTGATGCCTTAAACATTAAGGAACTGTATTGTAAAGACATTATGTCATGAGTTCAATAGCTTTTTAGCTATCAGAGTAAAATACAAAATTTGAAAATGATTCTTACACGACCGGTTGTGTAAGATTGCGCCGCTGGATCGGTAAGACTGCGTGGGTAGAATGAAACTGCGCAGTTACCAACAAATGCCAATGTTCACTCAAATCAGACACGAAGTCCACATCACCCGAGTGTGCTATACAATACATTGCTCATGCCGCCGCTCGTTGCAAACAGCACATACCACCTAGTCACGATATAAATATGGCCAGTACGGAAACTACGTTCTATCGTTCGAAACGGCACACTCACACAAACACGCGCATCGACGAGGCCCGTAAGCCCTCGTCGCGGTGCTGTTAGTCGTGACTGTCTTGAGTGCCGCGTCATTTTTATTTTAGCTAGACGCGCGTGCGAGGTGTCCAGAGACGCATCTCAGCGCGGGCTAGCGATCTACAAAATAAAACAAGGGAGGTGCCGAACAAAATTTTGGACTTTTAGGTAATCATTTTGACAATTAGGCCTAGTTTCCATACTGTCCATATTTATGCTGCCCAGTCTTCAATGATTGGTTCCTTATCAATTTCACCACAGCCATAGCCTGGAAAAATCCACAGCCTGGACATATACAAGCTTTGGTTTTGTTTTATTAATAAATTCTTTTTTGTTGTCTTTGGCTAAAACTTTTGAATATTTTTACAGCAAATTTTTTATTTATTTATTTATTTGTTTGTTTAAATAGATACTTGCTGCACTTACAGTTTACACCAAAGAGTGCAGCAAGCCAACATCACAACATAATAACTATTACTAATAACATAAGACTAAACTAACTACTAAACTTAATGGAATAGTTAAGCATAGCTTTATAACTACTCATGAACATATCTAAATCCGGCCCCTGAGCAAACAGGGTGTTTAGCAGATTCATCGCCTGGGTTGTGGGCGCATATCGAGCAGTTTGGGTACGCACAGAGGGAGCCGCGAACAGGCCTCGCGAGGCACAGGCCCGCGACCGTCGCAGTCGGTCCGGAGCAAACAATGAACAACGAGCTAAAGTAGTCTCGTCGTCAATTCTATTAAGAACAATAAGTATAGTGAGTGAGTATAAGTGTAGTGTAGTGTACTTATTAGTATTCTAATAAGTACTTGTATTTAATTTTACCTTTTTTTTTTACTCCTTCTTCAATTTGACGTGTTAGGTTATTTTGTATCGTGAACTATGCGCCTTTTTACACATTTGTACAATGCGCAGTTCTACACGATCGTCCTATTCTAGCCAGCCATACTGGTGTCAGGCGCGGTCCCAGGGGGACACAGGATACATGACAAATCCCCAAATCTTCTTAAGAGCGGCCAACCCGTCATACTTTTCATACAAACGCTCTTACGTGATTATGCCGTTGTTACACATCTATCTTTGAATTTTTCGAATTAATAATTTTGTGCACTATATCTATGTAACTATGGATGAAAAAAATAAAAATAAAGTAGAAACAAATTCAGTATTTTAAGCCTCCAAAAAATAGCTGTTTTGCACAAATTTTACCTGAACTTTGGCCGTTCATAATGTACTCATAAACTGTAAAAATAAAGAAAACATCTGTAGAGAAACCTTGCACATGTAATGGAGATTCTTAATGACAAATATTTATTTCACACACTTGTAAGACTTATTCAAAAACACGTATTTCCTAGAACAAGTTTAAGAAATTTTCGAACACTATTTTTCGTTCTATGTCATCGCGTTAGGCGGTATGAAGACGGGGGAGTTGAAAGAAAATGGCCGCTGTGGCTCTGGATGAAACCAGAAGCTTTTTGACCATGCTCGCGTTGACGACAGAGGGGCCGGGAAGGGCCTTCTTAAAATCGCTATTTTTCATATATTTTATAAATTATTAACTTTCTGCTTAATCGTTGAACAAGAGAAACTAACTTTCCTGAGGCAGAAGGCTAAAATTTTCAATCTCGCTTCGCTCGCTAATACATCATACCCTTAAGATCTTTTTATGTTGACGGAGTTACTTTTATTGTCATCTCTGTATGAATGAACACATAGAACCTAAAATATGCGGTGGAGGTGGACTGCTTAAATTTTGAAGCTCTCTCCTGTTACTCTGCATTTTATTGGTACCAAGATCGGATCCAAGGGGGTGGTCATGGGCGTTATAACCAACCTTCAGTTTTGGTATCATCAAATGACCCTTCCCACTCTGGGCGGAGTGGAAGACTTGTACTGACTAAAACCCATCCACGTCCCTTCTTTTGCCCTTTCAGTTCCAGTGCCACTGTATCTCCTTCGAACAGTCCCACAGCCCACTCATAACCACCCTGGACCGCTCGTTACGCTTGCTTGTACATCCTCTATACCATCCAATATTCTCAAATCTGCAAAAGTTGACAGAGTTCTCCTATTTTCATAACAGTACCTAAGTTACATCCAATGAGAGGTGCTAAAACTTTCCAGCTTGCTTCGCTCGCTTATACTTCCTGTACCCACTGTTTTAATTTTGCATAAGTTTACAGAGTTCCTCCTAATCTCATTCCTGTGAGAATGAACTAAAATAATCTAATTTATCCGAGGAAGGGGCCAAAAACGTTTTCGCTCGCTCTTGCATTCTCTTCATTCCCAAGAGTTTTCTGCATTAGCCGTTTAAGTGCTTACTTAACTCCTGTACGAATGGTCAAAAAAAACATAGGGTTGTGTAGTGCCAAAATTTCAGAGCTCGCTTTGCTCGCTCTAACATCCTGCGTTGTTTACGGATTTTCTTTATAAACTTATGACACAATTTCTGAATTAATAGACGATAATAAAACCTATCAAATTCGAACTGGGTACTAAATTCTTCCTCTAAAATCTTTGGCTGGGACCGCTCCTGACTGGTGTCGCCATATATGCGGAATTACCTTTACGAATGTCACTGGCACAGCCTCGTTCGCTAACCAAAGCAAACGTTATAATGTTTGTTAGTTACAATACATAAAAATTGATGTTAAAAGTAGATAAAAAACGATAAAAAATTTAAACTAACCTGGGATATCGTATTTTCACGGTAAACCGGTAATGTTTCGGGAACACAGATACCTTGACATTTCAAAACAACATTATGTTACCTACGAATGTCAGTCTAGTTTATATTATGTCGTGTGCGCAATCTTATCGACCGCGCAGTCTTAAACCAACCTACCCTAATTTAATTAAAAAATATATATAATTAAGTCATTTGCAAATGTACCATCGGAAAACAACTACCTGTAATTATGGACTATTAAAATGTTAGCTTCAAATAATTCATTGTTTGTCTATTACAAACAATAAATTTTCAGCAAACATTTTTATACAGGCTTTTTTGTTTATACAGATGCAACAATTCGACAAATCAAACATTTCTTGTCAACTCGAGTAAGTATATAAGTTCCTAATTGGCCCGGTAAGAACACTTCAGTAGCTTAGAACATATCTAAGCCTTTAGTTTAGTGCACTTATTTTCACGTAATACTGCAACAAAAATGAAGATTTTATTTGTGAAGCTAATTGCAGTATTCCTCATGTAAGTAAAATAGTAGTTAACTTTTTGATCATAGAGCCGTGAACTTGCGACCGTTACTATAAAGATTTTTAATCTTTTCTTTCTATTTTATGATCTCCAACAAAGTATAGGTAAATTATTAGATAATGGACAACATAGGGTATTAGGTAGGTAGGTGTACTCCTTCACTTAGACACCACAGCACGCACAATAAAGTTAACAATCAAGCTAACAAATTAAGCTCCTAATAATTAAAATAATTTGATTATAATTGTTGACCTTACTCATTATGGATTTTCAGTATATTTTATAGCAGTGATAGCCTAGTGGTGTGACCGAGACCTATGGGTCTCGACTTCTAACCCAAGGCACCTCTGATTTTTCGAATTCATGTGCGTATTGTATAATTATCACTTCCTTCGGTGAAGGAAAACATCGTGAGGAAACAGCATGCCTGATAGATATTTCTTGACGGCATGTAAAGCCAAGTCATAGGCCCATGGGGGGCATAAAAACATTAACACGAGATCATTAGGCACTAACCAACCACAAGATAAAGAAAGAAGTATTAATATTATTCATGAATGTGAAAATGTGTCGAATTCTTTAAGCATATTACGTAAGAGATAAGTTTAACAGAAGAAATTAGAAACAACTAAGTAGGTATTAAATCTGCAAACGAGTATGGTTTATGTATTTAATTGTGAATGAATATAATTGATGTTTGCAGATCCATACTACAAAATGTAGCAGGAAATGAGGTTCTAGTAAAAGTCGCGCAGGGTTGGTTGGCAGGAGAAAAACTGGATTGCGTTACTGGAGACGGGCAGTACAATAGTTTTAAAGGCATTCCGTACGCTCAACCACCAAATGGAACCCTGAGATTTAAGGTACCTACCTACTAGTCTAGTAACTAATAAATCACAAAGAAACTCGTCAAAAATATTAGCGTAGGAATCCCTATTAAATCGGTACGATTTGCTAAAGCATGAATCCCTAACCTACAAGCTGATCGTCATTTTTAACCGACTTCCAAAAGGAGGAGGTTATCAAGTCGTCTGTTTTTTTTTGTGTGTATGTTCAGCGATATCTGCGCCAATTGTGAACCGATTTCGATGATTCTTTTTTTTTAGTAGAATATTGTTTCGCTGTGGTCCCATTTTAAATTTGGTGAAGATCTGATGCTGATCTTCGGAGATATACTATGGAACTCTTCAAAAATAGACGGCAAATCTGTCGTGATTGCTGCAGTCGCTTGGATGTTTATTGTTTATACAACATCATAACATAATATCACGCTTGTATGCTGTAGGTGGTACGCAGATGTGTACTGTACAACTTTTCGACACTTAGGTATGTTAAGTTCTATTTTATTGGGGATAAGCCTATTACCATGAAATGTATTGTTAGCGGTTCACTAATGGCAGGACGTGAGAGGGAGAGAACCTCACGTCCCAGCCGCCGCGGGAGACGCACCGGGCGTCGGGGGCCACGTGGTGGCCCCGGCCACCGTAGACGCGGGCCTGTGGACGGTGAGCTATGGGCTAGCTCGCCGTCCGTCCGTCTTATGACGACAGGCCGTGTCGACGGCGCGTTCGTGTTCCACGTGCGCCTCAAAGAGAGTCAGCAAACAGGAAGGGGTCCGTAAGGGCCGACGCCTGCCAGGGTTGCGGGACTGTTCGAAAGAGATACCGCGGCCCTGGAACACAAAGGGCAAAGGAAGGAACATGGATGGGTTTTAGTCAGTAAAAGTCTGACACTCCCTCCTGCTCAGCCCAGAGCGGTAGGGGTTATTTGATGATTTCCCATCGGTAAAACTCACTAATGTTTCGCCAAAACTCTTTTGACAATATTTTAACAGATTTCAAACAAAATGAGGAGGTTCTACGTTTGACTGTGTCCCATATGTTCACCGATTTCTCCGCTAATTGCGGACTGATTGTCAAAATACTTTTTTTATTCGAAAGCTACTGAGGTGGTCCCGTTGTCACAAAGTTAGAATCTGATGATGGCATCCCAGAGAAATCGAGGGCAACTCTGACATTTTACAATGTTTTTCATATAGGTACTTTCTAACGATAATTTTGTGCCTGATAATCATTATCTCATGTTGCTGAGCTAATGATAGAAGGTATAAATCAGGATCTGGTGCTGATCTTCGGAGATATACAATGGAACGCTTCATTAAAAGACAGAAAATCTGTCGTGATTGCTGCAATCGCTTGGATGTTTATTTTTTGCACAATATTAGAACATAACATAACGCCTGTATGCTCTGAGGGAGTACGCAGATGTGTACAGTACACCCAGATTTCGACGGTTTGGTATGATAACGATGAAAGTTACATTTTATTGGGGATAAGCCTATTACCATGAAATGAGTTTTTAACAATGTAAAATAAATGTATAGCAAATATTTGTGTAGAATATTGAAACTAAAAAGGAAAAATAAAAAAAGCTTTTTTTGCAAAAAATAAAACCGACTTCAAAAACAAAAAAAACGTGGAAAAATAACTTTAGCTTCAGAAGTCGGTGACTTTTGTTTGTTCGATTGAATATTTTTGCCACCGACTTTTTATTTTTAGCAAAAAAGTTTTTTTATTTTTCCTTTTTATTATACCTATGACAGTCTGTCAACTGCGACCAATTGGATGTAGCATTCGCAAGCCTGTTTATTAGTAGCACATGTATTTTCAGGCACCTCTGCAGCCTCTACCGTGGACTGGAGTAAGAAACGCCAAGCAACATGGTTCAAGATGCCCTCATTTGGACGTTCTAACAAACGAATGGGTCACCGGTGATGAAGACTGTTTGTTTCTTAATGTATATTCGCCAAACTTGAAGCCTGACTATCCTCTGCCAGTAATAGTACACATTCACGGAGGGGCCTTCAAAAGCGGATCCGGTAATGACGACTTTCTTAGTCCAGATTTTCTGGTCAGGAAGAACATGGTTGTGGTGACGTTGAATTATCGGTTGGACGCATTGGGTTTCCTTTGCCTGGGTACTGAAGAAGTTCCTGGCAACGCGGGACTGAAGGATCAAAATGCTGCATTGAAATGGGTGCACAAGAACATCAAATATTTTGGAGGTGATGCAAAAAAAGTAACTATCACGGGTCAGAGCGCCGGCAGCGCTTCTGTCGCGTTACATATTGGTTCTCCGATGTCGAAAGGCTTATTCCATAGGGCGATTGCAATGAGCGGCTCGCCATTCAATTCTTGGGTCTTGCCTTTCCATCCTGAAAGACGCGCCTTTGTTCTTGGTAAGCAGCTTGGCTTTGAAACTGAAGACCCAAAGGAACTACTCGAATTCCTGCAGTCCGTCCCTTCAGACAAATTAATAGACACCACTCCTAACATCTTATCATTTGAAGAATATACCTATAACTTCATTAAAATGTTTCAATTTGTACCTGTGGTTGAAAAGAATTTTGGCAAGGACACTTTCCTGTCACACAATATTTTTGAAGAACCTGCTCATATCAATAAAGTAGATCTTCTTTTTGGGCACACTGACGAAGAGAACGTTGCATTAATTGAACTCATCACATCTACACTTATGGAACGCTATTCCAAATACCCAGAACTGTTGGTTCCTCGGATATTTCTGAACCAATTGGGGCCAGATCCCATTTTGGAATTATCGGATGTAATTCGTAAATATTATTTCACAAACAATAGTATTGATGAGTTTGTAAGGTATACGAGTGACGTAACATTTGTATATGATATCTGGAAGTATTTTTCGGAATTGCCTGAAAAAAAAAATACTGTTAGATATGCCTACCAGTTTTCATTCATGTCAAGCAGGAATTATTACGGTCTGAACGGGAAAAAGCATGGCATCTCAGGAGCTGGCCATATGGATGACTTGATGTACATGTTCCATCCAAAGTCATTAGATCTGATTTCGGATAAAAACAGTATAGAATTCCAACTCATAGATCAATTGACTACAATCTTCACGGACTTTGCTAAATACGGGTAAGTGTTATTTTTTTTATTTTTAAATACTTTGCTAACAATAAGGAAAGGACTTAAGTCGGGCTTTCGATCATGTTCTCATTCTTGGCTAATCGTGCAATCCTAAGAGCTAAACTAGGTTTTCATCACAATGAAATCTTCAAGTAAACGGACAATACGGCTGAAATCACATTTACTAGCACGGATCAGCGTTTTCCAGTATTTCTATTACAGATTCTCATTCTGCCATATAAAAGCGTAATTTTTTTGACCAAGAAGACCGGTCGCGAGCATCTGCATTCATTCGCATCGGAAGCACTTTAACGTGCGATAGGACCTTTCACTTTAAAGAGTTGCAATTGCAAGAGATATAAAGGGAAAAAGATAAAAGATAATGCTGATATGTGTGTCTAAATATGATTTCACCCTAAATTAGCTCAGGTGCAATTGTGGATAGGCCGGAAACAGGGAGTTGTGTGGCGGTGCAACATGGGTGAAGCCTATGTCCAGCACTGGTATTATGTTGAGTTGATTAGAGTGCAATCATAACTCGCAGTGCCTCCGCCTTGACAATTAATATTAAAAATACATTTTTAGGCCCTACTTGCCTAAAAATCTCACAACATATCTACAGTACGATATTTTTTTTAATTACCGATGATTTTCTATGTAGGGTGTTGTAGTTACTGAAGACCTGGTAACCGTTTGCGAGTCGGTGTTCCCTTCCACCCTGTATAGTTGTGTCCAACTCGCCTAATACTTAACACCATTCATTAACGATAAAATTATTGTTTATTTCAGCAATCCTTCACACAGTTTAGATGACAATGTAACGTGGCCTAAGTTTAACAGCAGCACTAAGCAATACGTGGACCTATCAAACGACGGGGCAGATGTTACAGCAACTATCTTAAGTGTGAATGATAATGAAGGCTACAAATTTTGGGAAGAGCTCTATTCAAGATACTTGAAATGATTCAGTCTCGATCAATCAATTGCTTCATTTATGGAGCTAAGATACCGCTGACCGCATCGTTTGGAAAATGTGGTTTTTAGGGAAATTCAATTAAATAAAACAGTGACGCACCGAAAACGATGTCTGAATATGTTGTTATTTTTGTTCTTATGCTTACTTTTCAGATAAATAAAATACATTTCCTTTTCTTAATCGTACGTTTCTTTATTATAAACACAGCCTTGTTCTAGCGACTCTAGCGAGTAGTGGCCATATTTTTCTCCTTGTAGTCCATAAAAGTTTCTACTTGACATGGATAAAAATTTGTAAAAATATCTTACAATATTGTCAATATTAGGCAATTTCAAAAAATATCTAGTGATATCGTAAATAAATCCAACATTATTCACTCTTTTAAAGAGTCTATATCATCACTTTTATTTCCGAAATAATGTTGAAGGATTCTGTCGGATAAATCCAAGATATGATTTGGTCCTAGTTGGTTTAATAGTTTTCGTGGAACAAAAAGTTCTGGGTACTTGTCATAGCGTTAAATATAGGTTGAAACGATGATTTCAATTATTGTAAGTGCCTCTTGACTGGTGTGTCCAAACAATTTATAAGCTTTATTAACATGGTCAAATGCTTTGTAAATATTGTATGACAGGAAGTTTATTTATTTATTTATTATTATTAATTACAACGGTTATGCACCTGTAATAGTAATTAATTAATTTCTTATGTATTATATAACTAAAATTTCATCCGGATACGTGCAGTATTATTAAACATAAAAATAAAAAATACATTTTGTTAGAATAAAAATTATTAGGACATACAATTATTCATACACAATGTCTTTCCCAAAATCTCGAGCACAAAAACATGATTTGGTTAAATCTGTCATTCAACACGTCACAATCGGGTAGGTCAAAAATAAGGGCATTGATTGCGCTGCGCATGCCACACAGCGGGGAATGCGCACGGGACACCGTGTGGCACTGCGCAGTCGCGAATAGTCTGTGTGTCTGTGTGTCTGTCTGTGGACCGGTGGCGTATATAGGTAATTGTCAGGGACATAAAATGTGCATAGTATGTTATGCAATTCTGGGGAATCAATTACGTTCCGTAAAATTTTCAGTGCAGTGATGATCTGCGTTAGAGACCGCCGGACAGCTAGGGAATTGTATCCTATCTCTATCGTATCTATATCTAGCAAAAAATCCGTGGGGTACATAAATGGATGGTACCCGTGGTTTCTCTTGTATAGGTAGCGTAGGAAGGCCTTTTGATTTTTTTCAATTATTAGGATGTATTTTGATTCATTATGGACTCCAAAAAGAAGCTGCAAATTCTAATTTACTTCTGACAAGGGAAGTATACAAAATTTTGATGATGTTAGGGTTACGGAAGTCACGTGCATTACGCAAAACGAAGCCGAGTCGTCTGTATGACGCGGTGTCGGAGTTATCTGTTCCATTAAATTCTTCGATCACAGGTACAAATTAATACATTTTTAGTAGATTATATGTGTACTCCTCAAATGATAAGACGTTAGGACTTGTGTCTACTAATTTGTCTGAAGGGACAGACTGAAGAAATTCGAGTAGTTTGTTATGGTCTTCAGTTGCAAAGCCAAGCTTCTTATCAAGAACAAAGGCGCGTCTTTTAGGATGAAAAGGCAATCCCCAATCATTAAACGGCATGCCGCTCATTGCGTTCGCCCTATAGGAAATCAGCCTTTCGACATCGGAGAACTAATATGTAATGCAACGGAAGCGCTGCCAGCGCTCTGACCCATGATGGTTACTCTGTCTGCATCACCTCCGAAATGTTTTATGTTCCTTTGTACCCATTTCAAAGCCGCAACTTGATCCTTCAGACCCGCGTTTCCAGGAACGTTTTTAGTACCGAGACTAAGAGAAAGCCTAAAGCATAAAGCATAAAACTGGTAGAGGAGCGACTGGTGTCAAATTTGACGAATATACATTCAGAAACAAACAGTCTTCATTTCCAGGGATGTATTCATCTGTGAGGATGTTAAATTGACAGCACACTGGGCCAAGCTGAGTTGCGTTTCTAACTCCATCCAAACCCAGAGGAGGGAGAGGCGACTGGAAAAAAAACAAAAATGTTGATCCTAATGTTATTAACAAAGTTAGCAATATTCGTGATCTTGGTTTGCAGCTGGACTCGAAAATTTATTTTGACATACATGTAAAAAACATTATCAATAAGGCATATCAGATGTTTGGCTTTGTGATGAGAGCATCTAGAGATTTCCGTCGTACTTCTTGCACTTGTATAAGTCCATAATTAGGCCGCAATTTTATTAGAATACGCAGTACCGATCTGGAATCCACATTATGCGAAATATATAGAAATTATAGAATTAGTCCAACGTAAGTACCTTCGCGCTATGCAATATAGATGTTTTCGGAAGAAAACATCATACCAATCGCTTCTTAAAGAACACGACTTGCTTACATTACAGTCAAGACGCATCCTCCTTGAGACAATGACGTTATTCAGTATATGCCGAAACAAATTTGATTGCCCTGACTTGGTGACTCGTTTGTGTTACCTGGTTCCTCGAACAGTACATGGATGGGAGGTACGCACCAGGCAACTGTTCGCTACCGCTTTAGCTTTTGTAGATCGAATGCTGGTGTACGCTCGCCGCTGTACCGCTTAGTCGTCACATACAATACGCGTTTTGGTGCGTGCAATAAATATATTATTCTTAAGCAGATATAAATTTAAAATTGATATAATTAAAATTCTAAAGGATCGGCAGTAAGCTCCCATAGGTTTTACACAATGGAGGTACTCGTATCATTGTTAATAGGCTAGGGACCTGTGTGATGATACATCACGCATTAATATTTTGTTGTTACATAACTTAGATAATATGATTTAACATTCCTTTTTTTTTTTCTTTAAACTTATATTCATTCTATTCATCAAGTTGCCCTGCTACAGTTAACGTTTGCTAACAGTTTATTTTTAACCGACTTCCAAAAGTAGGAGGTTATCAAGTCGTCTGATATTTTTTTTTTTGTGTCTATGTTCAGCGATATCTTCGCCAATTGTGAGCCGATTTCGATGATTCTTTGTTTGTTTGGTAGAATATTGTTTCGCGGTGGTCCCATTTTAAATTTGGCGAAGATCTGATGCTGACCTTCGGAGATATACTATGGAACTCTTCAAAAATAGACAGCAAATCTGTCGTGATTGCTGTAATCGCTTGGATGTTTATTGTTTATACAACATAATAACATAATATCACGCTTGTATGCTCTAAGTGGTACGCAGATGTGTACTGTACAACTTTTCGACAGTTAGGTATGTTAAGTTCTATTTTATTGGGCCTATTACCATGAAATGTATTGTTAGCGGTTCACTAATGTTTGACCAAAACTCTTTTGACAATATTTTAATCGACTTCAAACAAAATGAGGATGTTCTACGTTTGACTGTGTGTCCCATATGTTCACCGATTTCTCCGAATTGTCTACCGATTGTCAAAATTCTTTTTTTATTCGAAAGCCTATAGTACTGAGGTGGTTTCGTTGTTACAAAGTTAGAATCTGATGATGGGATCCCAGGGAAATGGAGGGCAACCCTGAAATTTTACAATGTTTTTCATATAACTTTCTAACTATATGTGTACCTGTTAATCATTATTTCATGTTGCTGAGCTGATTATGGAAGGTATAAGTCAGGATCTGATGCTGATCTTCGGAGATATACAATGGAACGCTTCATTAATAGACAGAAAATCTGTCGTGATTGCTGCAATCGCTTGGATGTTTATTTTTTACACAATATTCGAACATAACACAACGCCTGTATGCTCTGAAGGAGCACGCAGATGTGTACAGTACACCCAGATTTCGACAGTTAGGTATGATAACGATATAAGTTACATTTTATTGGGGATAAGCCTATTACCATGAAATGAGTTGTTAACAATGTAAAATAAATGTATAGCAAATATTTGTGTAGAATATTGAAACTAAAAACGGAAAAATAAAAAAACTTTTTTGCAAAAAATAAAACCGACTTCAAAAACAAAAAAACGTGGAAAAATAACTTTAGCTTCAGAAGTCGGTGGCAAAAATATTCAATCGAACAAACAAAAGTCACCGACTTCTGAAGCTACAGTTATTTTTCCACGTTTTTTTGTTTTTGAAGTAGGTTTTATTTTTTGCAAAAATGTTTTCTTTTTAAATATGTCTTCTTTTTGCTTGTCTTTTGGGTATTTCTTGTGTTGATTCCACAAAGTATTTCTACTATTTATTTCACCTATGATTGATTTATTTATCCAGTCTTGCCGAGGTGGATTTAACGTTTTTTTTTTTAACTAATACATTCTCTTTATTAGTTTTTCTTCCAGGGAGTCATATAAACAGTCTTGGTTTTGGTCTTGCGATTCCAAGATGGTTTTATAAAGAACTTCATAGTCAATAACGTGATAGTTTTTCTTTTTCAAAGGTTCTGGTTGGTATCGTTTTAGTTCTATATAAATTTGTTTGTGGTCTGACATAGGTGTATCGACAATGGCAACATGGAAATTATTTTGTTTAAGATTAGAACAAATATGGTCGATAATACTCTTCGTAGTTGTTGTTTCTCTTGTGCAATAGTCCTTATCTATTTTGTTCAAAACTTCATAGCCGTTTTCTTGGATCACTTCTTTTCATTTGATTGGTCAGGTTTTCTATATATATAGCACCAGTGTCTAGAGTGTAGTTTCAATATGAATCCACAAATAATGGTTGTCGTTTTGACAGATTTGCTCACTCAGAGTATGTTGCAGATAGTTTTTTACGAATATTGAAACGCCTCCATCTCTTGTACCTGTTCTGTAGTTATAATAATGTGCATAAGTATCCGGGAATCTGAAATCTTTTTCCTTCTTCGTCATATTTTATCCACGTTTCCGTTAGAACCAATGTGTATAAAGATGATGGAGAAGCTTTTATCACGCATTGTAATTCATCAAATTTGACAGGTGTCACGATACTCCGCATGGTATGGCAAAGGAGATGTTTGATTTTGGGCCACCACAATGTTAATACACTACATAGATAAATAAGAAAAAAATAGGGGAATTTTATCAAAAAACTAAAAAAATAATTTGAAGAAAGGTACAGTGGTACAAAAATGATCATTTGAAAAGTTTTTTAATAAAATAACCCTATTTTTAGGGCAGCCATGTCAGTTGTGTTTAACATGAAGTTTGAGGACTTGCGACAGTTTTAAGAAGTGACGTCTTTGAGACTTTCCTTGCTTTGAGTTTGGACCTGTAGTCTTATTTTATCGAAACCGAAACTCAAGCTTTTCGAAATTCGTATTGTATTTTTTTTATCGCAGGTATTACGATAAATGACAATCAAATGTCATTGTCAAAATGTCATTTTTCGCTTGCTGCTGATCTGATCCACCATGTTTAATTTTATGTTGTGTTGCTCTCCTTGGCCAAGTTAATTTGAATGTACTTTGAAACGAAGTGAAATTAAATAAAATTAACAATAAAAAACGGTTACTGTAATACATAGCGATATTATATACTGTACATAGTGCTGACCCAGGCTCCATACATTTCCGGAACATCTCCTTTAAAAGATTTGTTTGAGGTGGTAATACTGTCATAGCTATCGACGACTTGATAGGTTATTTTTTCATCATCAGGATTAGTGTCTTAGTTTGTGGTAGGTTTAATGATATTTAGTTTTTTGACAGTACCTCCACAATTTTCGGTGTGCCGTTAATGTATTTTATTGTGAGATTTTTGTGTTCAATATGTGAACGGCGGTTAAGTTCATATTTAAGATGTTGTAGGTATTTACGCTGTGTTGGTGTCTGATCGGAGTAAATTTGAATATTATCTCGCTTGGAGTTGTTTTGTTTTCGTAGAATAGATTTTGCGATTTCTTGCGATTTGAAGTATACTTTTATCGGACGTGTTTTGTTTATGTCATACTTTCCCAGTCGCATGATCCTTTCTGGCTCGGGATAATCATTATCAATTGATTTTAGCAAAACTACTACTTCATATTTATCCATACTTATGCGTTGGTCTTTGTTCGAGGATGCGGGTTCTGGGATGCCACTAATAACAAGGCTTTTACTTCGTAATTTACGTTCGTTAATTTCTGTTGTGATGTTTTCCTGAGTTTCATTTGATGAAGAAAGAAAGAAAGAAACATATTTATTTGGCACACGCCACAAGTGCACACAAAAGAAAAAATAACAAAAATGAAATATAAAACTTAAAACTACACAATAAAAAAATAAAAACCTAAAACTAAACAGAAAAACAAAGATTGTGTGTCTCGCGGCTGCGCCAAATAGGCCCAGTTCAGCAAATTGCCGAGCAACTAGTGCCCGACGCTGGTTTTCAACTGACAAGATGTTTGAACTTGCTCTAATTTCAATTGTTGAACTGTATGACTTATCTCATTAACCTTTTTCTCGGTTATTTCAGTTTGATTGCGTAGCGACATAACATCAGATTGGATATTATTTTATTCAATGGTGAGATTGTCCGTAGTGGATTTAATACCATTCATACGCTCCTTGATAGTTGTTATGTCTTCAGTATTTTTTTTTTGTAATTTCATTTTGTGTAGTGGTATGAGTCTTTAACATTGACATCATTTCAGACATTTGTTAACGCATTTCACTCAATTCTGTTCGAATGTGTTCATTATGAAGCTGTTTGCGTTTAATACGAGTATTACGATGGGTTTTTCGGAGTATTCGAGTATTCGGGTTGAGAATCGCCAGATGGTAAATTCGGTTGAGAGTCACTACGACCGACACCAAGGCCACTTCTAGTTGGTGAGCGTACTATATTCATGATATCATTGTATTGGTCACTCACTCAGTGCGTGGTTCGACTGTGGTGCTGTGATGTCCTTTGATCGCTTTTGTGCGAGGGGGTTAAAAAATAACGAGCCTGTCTCTTTCTTGCGGGGGCGAAGAGCTGCTTACGCGCCGGTGCGCTGTCGATGACGATAGTATTCTCAGAAGAATAATGTCGTAAACACTTGTACGCGGCACAATTTATTTTGATACTTTAGTTAGTGTTGTTTAGGCACAAGTTTGACTACCTCTAGTTTTATAATTTAAGGAATATTTTAGCGACACGTCTGCTTTGCACAACGTCTCAACGAGTGTCAATGTAGAAGAAAATAGAATATGGTAGGTAATTATGAAGTTATACCAAACCTACCTGAATGGATATGTATCTATACGTCTCCATTTCAAGAATTGTGACAGGACCTAACCAAAATGTGTTTCACTCACCGTCGTTAGTAAACAAGAATTGTTTAAAATAAAGAAACGAAAGCATAAAACAAACCAAATGTATTTTATTTATCGGAAAAGTAAGCACAAGAACCAAAGTAACAACAAATTCAGACACCGTTTTCGATGCGTCTGGCGTGTTTTATTTAATTTTAAAAATGATGCGGTAGGTTTCTTAACTCCATCATTGAAGCAATTGTTTGATCTAGACTGGATCATTTCAAGCACGTGGATCTTTTAATAGAAGAATAGAGCTCCTCCCAAAATTTGAAACGTTCATTATCATTCACACTTAGGACAGTTGCTGTAACATCTGCCCCGTCGTTTGATAGGTCCACGTATTGCTTAGTGCTGCTGTTAAACTTAGGCCACGTTATGTTGTAATCTAAACTTTGTAAAGGGTTGCTGAAATAAATAACAATTTTAATGTATGGTGTCAAGTATTAGGCGAGTTGGACACAACTATACAGGGTGGAAGGGAACATCGACTCGCAAACGGTTACCAGGTCTTCAGTACCTACAACACCCTACATATAAAATAATCGGTAATTAAAAAAAAAATCGTACTGTAGATGTGTTGTGAGATTTTTAGGCAAGCAGGGCCTAAAAATGTAGTTTTAATATTAATTGTCAAGGCGGAGGCACTGCGAGATAAGATTGCACTCTAATCAACTCAACATAATACCCGTGCTGGACATAGGCTTCTCCCATGTTGCACCGCCACACAACTCCCTGTTTTCGGCCTATCCGCAATTGCACCTGAGCTAATATAAGGTGAAATCATATTTAGACACACAGATCAGCATTTTCTTTTATCTTTTTCCCTTTCTATCCCTTGCAATTGCAACTCTTTAAAGTGAGAGGTCCCATCGCACGTTAAAGTGCTTCCGATGCGAATGAATGCAGATGCTCGCGACCGGTCTTCTTGGTGCAAAAAAATACGCTTTTTTATGGCAGAATGAGAATCTGTAATAGAAATACTGGAAAACGCTGATCCGTGCTCGTAAATGTGATTTCAGCCGTATTGTCCGTTTACTTGAAGATTTCATTGTGATGAAAACCTACTTAAGCCCTTAGGATTGCACGATTCAGGGTTGCGGGACTGTTCGAAAGAGATACCGCGGCCCTGGAACACAAAGGGCAAAGGAAGGAACATGGATGGGTTTTAGTCAGTAAAAGTCTGACACTCCCTCCTGCTCAGCCCAGACCGGGAGGGGTTATTTGATGATTTCTCACCCGAAAAAAAAAGGGATTGCACGATTAGCCAAGAATGAGATCATGATGGAAAGCCCGACTTTAGTCCTTTCCTTATTGTTATTGTAATTAAAAATAACACTTACCCGTATTTAGCAAAGTCCGTGAAGATTGTAGTCAATTGATCTATGAGTTGGAATTCTATACTGTTTTTATCCGAAATCAGATTTAATGACTTTGGATCGAACAAGTACATCAAGTCATCCATATGGCCAGCTCCTGAGATGCCATGCTTTTTCCCGTTCAGACCGTAATAATTCCTGCTTGATGTGAATGAAAACTGGTAGGCATATCTAACAGTATTTTTTTTTTCAGGCAATCTCGTATAATACCTCAAGATATCGTATACAAATGTTACGTCGCTCGTAAACCTTAAAAACTCTTTTTTTAAGTTTATATCAATACTCTTATTTCCGAAATAATATTTACGAATTACATCCGATAATTCCAAAATGGCATCAGGACCCAATTGGTTCAGAAATTTCCGAGGAACCATCAGTTCTGGGAAGTCGTGATAGCGTTCTATAAGTAATATGATGGCTTCAATTAATGCAACGTTCTCTTCGTTAGTGTGCCCAAAAAAAAGATCTACTTCATTGATATGAGCAGGTTCTTCAAAAATATTGTGTGACAGAAAAGTGTCCTTGCCAAAATTCTTTTCAACTACAGGTACAAATTGATACATTTTAATGAGGTTATAGGTACATTCTTCAAATGATAAGATGTTAGGACTGGTGTCTATTAATTTGTCTGAAGGGACGGACTGCAGGAATTCGAGTAGTTCCTTTGGGTCTTCAGTTTCAAAGCCAAGCTGCTTACCAAGAACAAAGGCGCGTCTTTCAGGATGATAAGGCAAGCCCCAAGTATTGAACGGCGAGCCGCTCATTGCAATCGCCCTATGGAATAAGCCTTTCGACATCGGAGAACCAATATGTAATGCAACGGAAGCGCTGCCGGCGCTCTGACCCGTGATAGTTACTTTTTTTGCATCACCTCCAAAATGTTTGATGTTCTTGTGCACCCATTTCAATGCAGCATTTTGATCCTTCAGTCCCGCGTTGCCAGGAACTTCTTCAGTACCCAGGCAAAGGAAACCCAATGCGTCCAACCGATAATTCAACGTCACTACAACCACGTTCTTGTGGACCAGGAAATCTGGACCAAGAAAGTCGACATTACCGGATCCGCTTTTGAAAGCCCCTCCGTGAATGTGTACTATTACTGGCAGAGGATAGTCAGGCTTCAAGTTTGGCGAATATACATTAAGAAACAAACAGTCTTCATCACCGGTGATCCATTCGTTTGTTAGAACGTCCAAATGAGGGCATCTTGAACCATGTTGCTTGGCGTTTCTTACTCCAGTCCACGGTAGAGGCTGCAGAGGTGCCTGAAAATACATTCTGCTAATAAACAGGCTTGCGAGCGCTACATCCAATTGGTCGCAGTTGACAGACTGTCATAGGTATAATAAATGACGATCAGCTTGTAGGTTAGAGATTCATGTTCTTAGCAAATCGTACCGATTTAATAAGGATTCCTACGCCAATATTTTTGACGAGTTTCTTTGTGATTCATTAGTTACTAGACTAGTAGGTAGGTACCTTAAATCTCCGGGTTCCATTTGGTGGTTGAGCGTACGGAATGCCTTTAAAACTATTGTACTGCCCGCCTCCAGTAACGTAGTCCAGTTTTTCTCCTGCCAACCAACCCTGCGCGACTTTTACTAGAACTTCATTTCCAGCTACATTTTGTATGGATCTGCAAACATCATCAAAATTCATACAGGTAGGTAAATAAATAATCCATACACGTTTGCAGATTTAATACTTAGCTGTATCTAATTTCTTCTGTTAAACTTATCTCTTACGGATTAAGCGAGAATTAAACTTGAATAATTCAACACATAATTACAACATTCTTAAGTAATATATATTTTTCTTTACGTGTGGTTAGTGCCTTATCTGGTGTCAGAGTTTTTATGCCGCCCATGGGCCTATGACTTGGCTTTACATGCCGTCAAGAAATATCCCTCAGGCAAGCTTGGTTTCCTTACGATGTTTTCCTTCACCGAAGCAAGTGATGATTATACAATAAGCACATGAATCCGAAAAATCTGAGGGCGTGCCTTGTGTTAGAACTCGGCCACACCACTAGGCTATCACTGCTATATGTATAATATACTGAAAATCCATAATGAGTAGGTCAACAATACTATTCAATCTTCAATTAATTTAATTATTAAGAGCCTAATTTGTTAGCTTGGTTGTTTACTTTATTGTGCATGCTGTGGTGTCTAAGTGAAGGAGTACACCTACCTACCTAATACCCTATGTTGTCCATTATCTAATAATGTTCCTATATCTCTTGTTGGAGATCTTATAATAGAAAGAAAAGATTAAAAATCTTTATAGTAACGGTCGTAAGTTCACGGCTCTATGATCAAAAAGTTAACGACTATTTTACTTACATGAGGAATACTGCAATTAGCTTCATAAATAAAATCTTCATTTTTGTTGCAGTATTACGTGAAAATAAGTGCACTCAACTAAAGGCTTAGTTAGATATGCTCTATGCTACTGAAGTGTTCTTACCGGGCAAATTAGGAACTTATATACCTCGAGTTGACAGGAAATGTTTGATTTGTCGAATTGTTGCATCTGTATAAACAAAAGAGTGAATTAAAATGTTTGCTGAAAAGGAGAATGGGCTCCGATGTATGGGCATCTGCCCCAAGGTCCAATTGCCCAAAGATTTAAATAATTGAAAAGAGCTTTTCAAGGAGAACCTTTGCTACTAACACAACTTTTGGCAATTCGCAGTCCGTTCAGAGTTATTGAGCTAAATAGGTAACTAGTTGGACAACGAAGTTTTCTTGACAACCAATTAAAGTTTTCTGGGTAACCAATAATAATAACTTATAATCCATTGCATAGAGCTTTTCAAGGAAAACCTTTGCCAGTAACACGTCTTTCGCCAATTCGTTGTCGGTTCGGAGTTATTGACCTAAATAGGTAACTATTTGAGCACCGAAGTTAAGATTTTCTGGATGACCAATTGTAATAACATAGCATAATAGCATAATCAGCCTTTAATGTTCCCACTGCTGGGACATTCGGCCTCCTCTCAATGAGAGGGAATGGGCTATAATCCACCACGCGGGCCCAGTGCGGGTTGGTAGATGTCACCTGTCTTCGAATTTTTGGTTCTAGGACATGCCGGTTTCCTCACGATGTTTTCCTTCACCGTTTTGAGAGCAGTGGTGATGAAATAAATTACACAAAGTAATGCGCCTGCCTAGGTTCGAACACACGACTTACTGTTCGTAAATCGTGGCCGCCACCACTAGGCCACCACTGCTCTCATCTCTAATAACATAATTATGTACAATTGTAGAGAACTTTTCAATGACAACTTTTGCTACTAACATAAACTTCGCTAATTTGAAGTTCGTTCAGAGTTATTGACTTAAATAGCTGACTATTTGGTCACCGAAGTTAAGATTTTCTTGGAAACCAATAGCTGTAAGACATACATCATTAGATAGAGCTTTTTAAGGAAAACCTTTGCTACAAACACGATTTTTGCTAATTCGAATTTCGTACGGAGTTATTAACCTAAGTAGGTGACTATTTGAGCACCGAAGTTAAGATTTTCTGGGTAACCAATAGCAATAAGATATACACCATTGGATAAAACACAATCACACAACATATTAAAAATTATAAAATTCAAATAATCGAATCAGAACATAAAAACCAAAATGCACGCACCGGGACTTACAGTTTAGTACGGCCGTTATTCCATGTGTGCACGATGTGGCCATGTTTGAAACAATTGAGCCTGGTTCCGTACCTAAGGCCCTACTAACTATAACCCTAGCCCTACAGTAATTACTTATCACCGTAGTTATCCTAGCCGTATAGTAATTACCTATCTAACACCCTAATTATCCTAACGCTCTAGCCTACTATACAAACCATACCAAACGTTACCTTGGTTTTACGTGAGGGAAGTCTGTTACAAGGAGACCTACGGTAACAGACGGATTTGAGTAGGAATAGGGTTTGTCCACGTCACGCAATGTACACAGGAAATGATTTTCTCACTGCCGATCCCACAGACTTATAGGACCGATGACGGCTTTAAGGTCTCTTGGCCACAGTGAGAGGAGGTTTACAAGATAAATCACGATTGACGGCATTAACGGTCGATAAATTATTTATAGGTACCCACACACCAAATAAAATAAATGTACTCACCGATGTACCACCGCTGTAGTTAATGAAATTCACTTATTGCAAGTAAAACTTACGTAAAAACAGTAAAAAAACTTACGATACCAGCACTTTGCACAATAGCACACAACTAGGAACAACTCACGAGCCGGGACTCGATCACGACAATATCGTGATAATAATCAAACACAAAATAGATCACAGCCGAATGGAGTGACATACAACACTACACAACACACATACACTACACACAGCACGAGCAGCAACACTTATCGAGTTATTTTTGTCTAATTGCACTCGGCTATTACAAAAAGTAACCGTCACTGATTTTTAATGTCACTTCCCCGTGTATGATTTCAGTAGCACAATTTCATTCCAATTCTGATGTCGGGGTGCCAGGATTTACTCCACTAGGCTTCTACATCATGTGAGCAGGCGATGGGTTTTGTGCTATGAAATAACACTGAGCGATACACTGTTTCTAGCAAAACTAACGAATTACTTGAGATATAATAACACGGGGCACAATGAATCGGGTACAGCTCCAAAAAGTCTTAACTCCGCCGCGACCAGACACTGACTGACCGTCGTCCTGGCTCAGAGTTTACCATCAAGACTCTGCAACAAGCACACTGTGGTGTAGGTAGACTTGTAGTAGGTTGCGTGATGTCACCACCACGTACTTGCGATTCATTTTAAGCCCGTACCAATGACAGTCTCCGACTTATAAATAAGCATTTTTAACCTTAAATAAAAATAAAAATATCGTCTTTAAAAGTCAATACATGTTGTGCTATAAAAGTTGGTGACAGAAACGAATCGCTGCAAAACCGACTCCACGTCGTCTTGTCTGTCCTACCCCTACAGTGTAATTTAAGCCCGTGGAGGGGCGAGGCAGCCCGCGAGTTGAAGAGCAGGTGGTTTTAACGCTCGCCGCCGAGGCTGAGGCCAGCAAGCCGAAGCTGCGGAGGTGACCGTCAAACTATCTGCGACGATAAGCTCGCGTGGGACCGCCGCGCCGGAGCCCCGCAGCGCCGGAGCCGTGACAGAAACCATGCCTGCTGCATGTTGCATGCACGCTTGCATGCTGCATGCTGAATGCTCGGTTGCATGCTGTATGCTTGCTTGCATGCATCGTGTATGCTTTTTTGCATGCATGATGTATGCTTGTTTGCAAGCATGGTGTGCTTATTTATATTAAATTATTCCAACTATGAATTTTCTGTAATGTGTTAGATGAGTCTTTCAATTATTATGGATATGAAATGTATGCCAAAAGATGATTCTAACTGTAAACTTTCTGAGATATGATAGTTCTGCTTTTTAATGACTATCGATATGAAACGTATACCAAAAGAACATCCTGACTGTAAACTTTCTGCGATGTGATGGTTCTACTTTTTAATTCTTATGGATATGAAATTTAAACCTAAAGATGATTCTGACTTATAAAATTATGAGTTTTGAATGTATGATAATAATAATGATATATATATATTTATAAATATTATAAAGCTGAAGAGTTTGTTTGTTTGGTTGAACGCGCTTATCTCAGGAACTACTGGTTCGAATTGAAAAAATATTTTCATTTTGTGTTGGATAGCTCATTTATCGAGAAAGGCTATAGAGCATCACGCTACAAGCAATAGGAGCGGAGCATCAATGAAAAATGTTGCAAAAACGGGGAAAATTTATTATTTTTGAGAGCTTCCGTAGCGTGCGCTGCTTAAACGGTAAAAGTTGCACAAACATAATTCATGAGGGAATTATTCTTCATAGAAAAGTCTAAAAAAAAGTCCGCGATAGCACATGCCTATCTTTTAAGGTTGACTAACAATAACCATTTTTATGATTTTAAAATTTGTTCAAAAGTTATGCTTTATTTGCGCAGGTGTTTACCGACATAGTATAAATCCTTATCAAAATAAATATGTTAGTCATCTTTAGCATTCAATTGTGACCAAAATTGTCCTTTACACCATTCAATTTAGATGAATATCTTAGGAGATATCACAGTTTTAAAATAAATCCGCATCAAAATAATGACCCGCGCGCGCTGCCTGTAGGCTTATTCACAACCATTCGATACGTTTCCGTGTCGGTAAGGAACCGTATTCGACAATCTCATTTCCGAGCCGAAGAACTGTCAAAACGCTATTCACAGATCCGAACGGATGCGTTTTTTTCTATCCGATTGACCATTGTGTTTATGGGGAACGCTACAAAATGGTAGTAAATAGACGATCGTGGTAGAAAATTTAAAGTAGTAAATAAAATTGGTTTATTTGAATATTTCGTTCCGTTTAACTAAGGAATATAAAGCTAGTAATTTAATAGACAGCAAACGATACAAAATGATTTTATTATTAACCAAAATTAACTTTATTTCGAATAAAAATGCTTTGTAAACAGCCGTCTGTCAAACTGGCGTAGCGGTTAGCGGAAAAAGTGTTCTTTTAAATATAGCTGCAGGTACTTAGTTTTATTTTTCAATTTAAAAAGGGAACTAAACTATAAGGAAAAATGACTGTAAGTATTTGATATCAGTATTATACAATTCTTGCTATTTGCTCATTGTCAAACAATAACACGTGCAAATGCACAATTTCAGAAAAGAGTGTCTCTCGAGCAGCGGCAGAAATTATTCGAGTTCATGAAAGGCCGTGAAGACCTTGCCCGGGGCCGTATCTCAGGCCCTGACGCAGCCCGCTAGGCTGTGTTACAACTTTAGAGGATGTAATGGTGCCAATCAAAGTTAAGAAAAAAAACTCCGAAAATTAGCGAAATCAGATTTAATATACGATGAAGTTACACGTACAACGGTTGTCAGGCAAGTGAACGATGACATTGATTATTACTAATACGTGCCGCCACGCCTATGCAAATTTTAATAATTAAGTGTTTTTACAACTTCTTGCTATTTATTTAGACCAGGCGTTTACGCCTGAACAGCTGTGTTTACCCATGGGTATGCTATAATAATAGTTTGCCAAAAATAATATGTGGTTATGTTACATGCAAATAAAAATGACTTTTTACTTTTGTATAACTTGTTGCCTTTTATTTACTTCACAAGGGAATTGAATCCACTTGCAAAGTACTTGAGGCATGTTTAGTACCATAGTGGTCTCCGCAATAGCCCTGGAAATTGATGGCTGACTTAAACTAATGCAGGCATCCCTCCCGTCTGCTTTTTGGTAACTTCCTTGGGCATAGAAGTATAGGGCTGCTAACATCTAAAACAAGAGTGTAAGAAAGCATATTAGATGAATAAAACTGAAATGCAATGCATATGGGGGCACGGCAATAGCTACACACAGTCGAGCAAACAAAAGGCACAGCCGTACCATAATTGCCCTAAGTCACTAGAGGTTTCTGTCATGCCTGTAAATTTCTGTGAAAACTAGAATCCTGATTTTTCATCAACTAGCTATACCCCCAAATTACCTTCTATTTCTACCTTTATTTTAGCTTACTCACTGATTGTCAAAAATCCATAGTTCGGACATACAAACTTCAAGTTTTGTGCTCAAAAGAAAGGAACAATAGTACAGATAGAAATAAAGATTATAGATACAGTCGCTAAATGTTGGTAGGTAACATATCTTATTAGAAAACAATTGAATTTGACTTGGGTGTAAGTACATGGGATCTCTAGATAGGTACATTTTACTATGAAAGGTTCGCGTTTGAATTTGTGTCAGAGTTGATGGCAATCTTCTCTTTGGCCAATAAAATAGAAAGTGGATACAGTCGTGTTGTTCGCGGCGCATAATGGAGATGACAGTATTAGTTATAAAGTCCTTTTACTTACTTTAATTTCTATGGGGATTGCGGCAGATGAGTGCGAGTTTGGGTAATAGGGCCTTAGCTCTTCAATAAGGTTAAGGGCCATGTCGGGAGTTAATCTATACACCGACTGAAACCGCGGGTCGGCAAAAGGATTCGTCACATCCTTTATGGCTCTATGAAGAGACAACGTTTTCTGCCTCTGTTGTCCTGCTGCACGCTGGCGGTCTCTGGCTTGCACAATCGAATACTCCATCTACCAAAATACCAAATAATGTTAACTAAAATCTAGAACGAATATCACATTTCGTAAACACTTTGAACCTAAGTAAAAAATGTAGATGCGGATATCAAATCATCAATGAAATACGGTCAATACAATAATAAAACTTCATTTACTTACTTCAGGCAGTGTTAAAAAGTTTACAGTCTTTTAATTCCACTGAAATAGGCTGGAATTACAATTATTTCTTCGTTTAAATTTTGTTCGGTATGACTCCCGATAGCAAACAGCTGTCGGAAAGATTCGAGTCTCATATCGAATTTGAACTGTCAAAATTATTCGGTATCGGATCTGTGAATAGCGTTTGGAGGACATCTTCGATATCATAGACGTTCGATTCGGTACGGAATCGAGTCGAATGGTTGTGAATAAGCCTGGACCATGTTGTTGTTGGGAAAACCATATTCAATACACAAATATTGTGCGTAACTTAGAAAAGGTTTTAGTTTTTGTTCATTGTAATCGGTGATCTCCATCAAAAAATATATGAATTTAAAGTATTCAAGAAAAACTTATAATTTTTGCTTATGATATGCCATGCAATGACATCTATTGAGCCAAAGTGGTACTAATAAAAAAGTTTTAATAGCAAAGGTACTCTAGATTATTCTACATGACTCTGCTTTGAAAATCTACTTAGCCTAGCCTACCCTATAGGGTTTGTGTTCGATCGCTTTCGAAGCATTATATTTTAGCAGCTCGATAGCATGAATCGCAGTGATTATTTCCGTGAAAGAATGACCGTGAAAGAATGACCCGCGCCCGTGTAAGCTGTTTCGTAAGCATGTTATCTCTAAACTAGCTGTGCACGCGACTTCGTCCGCGTGGACTTAGATCATTCTCAGCCTGTTACGATGAAAGGCAACATGACTTTGTCTGATCGTCAGGATGACAATTTACATCATTGTTTTGGCACAGATTAACTAATAGTGGTTTTGGTGTTTTTTGATTGCGCAGGTTATAGACTTGATTCAAACTCAAAACATTTATTTCAAATAGACCCGTAACAATGTACCTGTGGATGTAACAGGCTAAGAAATATCTAAGTCCACGCGGACTAAGTCGCGGGCACAGCTAGTGTATGATAAATGAGTGTCTGCCAAACGACTATCTGCGAAATTAAGTTTATGCTATTCGCTATTATGCAAAATAATATTATGGCATAAAAAGTTCTGCTTTAGAGGGAAGACCCGATAGGGAACTGTTTAAGAGTCCTCCTAGATGTAATTACAAATCGTCCCCTAAGCCTCTACACAACGCTCCCATTTTTTTCTGGATCTCTTACTGCCCCCCTTTAGGCCTGCAGCGCCCACAAAGGCGCGTTATCGCCCACTTTGGGAAAGGCTGCTCTAAATAAACGTTATGCCAAGCGAAACTATGCGAAATTTTAACTTTTGCCAAAGGTAATTATGGCAAATAAAATTCAACCATTTTAAAAGTATGCCTTTGTAAATTCGGACATATATTGTATATTCGGCAAAAAAAAAAATAATATTAACTAATTTTTATGTCTTAAAAGTATTCGTTCAAAGAAGATTATGCCAAATAAATTTCGGAGCATCAAGATTCTGACCCGTGACCCGTGCCCGGAGCTACCTTTTTGAAATACTTATGTTAAAAATTATATTTTCTGTTGTAGCTTTTCTTGATACAGAAATGAGATTTAGAGTCTGTCAACGTAAATTAAATAACTCCCTCGCTTCGCTTGGGATTTAATTCAAAGCTTGCCTTAGAATCCCCCGCTGCGCTCGGGATTCTAAATAGCGCCCGTGACGTTAGACACTGTTCTATCTCTTGGTGTTTTTCTACTGTTTTAACTTATAAATATGTGGCCCGAGAAAAAAAAAGGATTGAGGATGGCTGACCCAGAGCAATAATGACTTGCTAATATGTTAAGTTTTCATGACACATAATTTGTCATATTTGAGCAGGTGGTGTGAAAATGATTAAATAACAAGGCGAAGAAAAATAGTTAAGTACCTACCATTTTCTGTTAACTAGGGACTTTTTCCCTTTTGTTTAGGGAAACAATATGGGTAAAAATTCAGAAACTCGATCTAGCAAACCAACAATATAATATATAATATATATTTTGTTCCTGTATAAAAATATTTGTACGCCATATTATGGCAGGATATCCTACTGGAACCAATATTGTAACATCTATTAGTACCATATTCTTACAAATAAACATTTTTGCTTTGATTTGATTTGAATATGTTACAGCAAATATGTATTACAACATATTAGAAGTAGGTTAATGTACAATCCATGACATTTCCACAAATTACTTAGGTTAAAGGTATATGTATAGTGTAGACACAATATTTTAAAATATAATACTTAACGTAAATAAAAAGAAAAAAATATTTAATAATAAAATAACGAAGGGAAGCAACAAAAAAATCCCATCGGCAAGCCACTTCCACCCTTATTTTTTTTCAACCCAATTTTTCAGTTATATTTTTTTTATTTTGAAAACTATAGTCTTATCGCTAAACTTTTACATTACAAATTGAAGAGTAACTAATTTTCTATCAAAAAAAATATTTGCAACACTAAAAATGTTTACCGTCGTGGAGATACAATTTTTTTTCTACCCCTTCCCCAAGTTAGAGATTGCATCAAAAAAGTTTAAATTTAAAAGTTGTCCGTATAGTTACTCGGAATGATAAAAATGTTACACGGTTTAAAATTTTTGCATAGGAAAAAAGTTATGGCAAAAAAACTGATTTTCGAAAAAAGTAATGAACGAATTCCGCCCATTCACGAACTTAACCTAAGTTTTGACCTTTCCATTTTTGGCCAACTTTGATAGCAATCGGTGCTTTGCGACCTGTCGAGTGTGCCTAATTTTGCTTGTCGCCCTACATACATAACAACATACATACGTATACATATACTAGTATATAAATATAAACTTTTTAACCGGCGGTTGATTTGGGCTCTAGGGGTCATAACTAGACCCACTATGGTGAAATTTTCGGAAAACTCGACTTTAGGTGCAAGACCATTAGGTAGATTTTTTCTGACGAAATCTACCTAATAATGACTTGCTTTGCTTTACTTTAGGATTGCATGACATATGATTGAATAACATGTTCTTCCATACGGAATGTATGGGAGAACATACTTTTCAACTGTAAATGTAAAAAATCTTGCTATTGCGGAACCCTTCACTGTGCGTGTTCCGACACACACTAATCCGGTTTCATTGCTAAGTAGCACAACTAGCACATATTTTATCAATAATCATAACCCTTCGGTTGGTTTACCCAACGGCCAACGGTAAAAGAAAAAACGTGGGCGACCACGAATAACTAAACGTAAAAATACAAATTTTTTGTGAAAGCAGATGTCAATTGTTACCAGACACCTTCATTTGGTATCTCACTCACAATCATAATCCCCTTCATTTTGAACTTGAAGGGGTTATTCTATTGCTTATGCAAGTGTTATTTATAAAAAAAAAAAAGAAAACTCAAGTACCTAGGTAGTCCGGGGGGTAACTCCGCTGCCGCGGCAAATTGTCGCCCAGCGGACAGACCTCCGGCGCGATCTCATGGCGACCTGGAGAGAGCGACTGTCGCAACCCCGTGCAGGGCACGCCACAATAGTGGCGATAAGTCCCCTCTTTGAGGAGTGGCTGGCGAGGCGCCATGGCGCCCTCACCTTCCGCCTGACGCAGGTCCTCACCGGACACGGTTGTTTCGGGAGGTTCCTGCACCGAATCGGGCGGGAGGAAACGCCCGGGTGCTACCATTGTGAGGATCAACCGGAGGACACGGTGGAGCACACGGTGGAGATCTGCCCCGCGAGGGCGGAGCACCGCCGTGTCCTCGTAGCGGCGATCGGCGGCGGCGACCTCTCGCTTCCGGCCTTGGTTCAATCCATGGTCCGGAGCGAGACGGAATGGGACGCCGTCACCTCCTTCTGCGAAGCAATCATGCTAGCGAAGGAGGTGGCGGAACGTGAGAGGGAGAGAACCTGACGTCCCAGCCGCCGCGGGAGCGGCGCGTTCGTGTTCCACGCGCGCCTCAAAGAGAGTCAGCAAACAGGAAGGGGTCCGAAAGGACCGATCCCTGCCAGGGTTGCGGGACTGTTCGAAAGAGATACCGCAGCCCTGGAACATAAAGGGCAAAGGAAGGAACATGGATGGGTTTTAGTCAGTAAAAGTCTGACACTCCCTCCTGCTCAGCCCAGAGCGGGAGGGGTTATTTGATGATTTCCCATCGATAAAAAAAAAAAAAAAAAGTACCTAGGTAGTTAACATTTGTGTTTATAACTTGGTACCTATTGCTTTGCACTCGGCGTCACCTACGCCTATATCATATGAAATGTATGATCCAATGGAGGAATATAACTGATCCCAGAAGTTGAAGTTGTCATCATCATTCACACTCTTCACAGTCAAGCTGTTTCCTATGTCCACGTATTGCAAAGTCTTGTTGTCAAACAATGGCCACGTTGTCTTGAAAGCCGAGCTGTTGTCAGTAGGGTTGCTGAAAATATAAAATATGTTGGTCAGTCTAAACTAGGGCTCTTTTCTAAAGAAAGAATAATTATTGAGTTCATATCTTGGGATTTTGGTGTAAAGTTTGGCCAGCGGTATACGGTAACTGGAGAAGCGCGATAAGTATCGCTTAGGCCCCATGGGTGATAGTAGGTAATCAGAATTTAGTCGGAGTCTGACAGCCGAATTTAAGCTGAGCAACTGCTGACTTTATTTGTCAGATGTGTACAAGAAGACTTGAGTTGCTAGAATAAGACAAACCAATCGATATCTTAGGTGCTTGGTAAGGGATGAGTCTATCCTAGAACGCTAGAAGATTGAAAGGCCTTCCTAAGGAGATATCAAAAAAGTTTACAAACATTCTGCATGAATAAAGAGTGTGGGAATTTTACAGTACTTAAACCACATCACCGGGTCCTAAATCCATTATAATTATTATCGATAAGCCTATCGCACTTTTACAAGGTGTCGATAAATTACCGAGCTCGACAGCGTAACTAGGCGATCTCAACTGTCAAAATGTCGTTTCGTACTTGCATTTTCGATAAAATTGTTAAATTTTTGAGTTTAGCTATCGATCGTTTAAATAGTAGTTACGTACTTGCGACATCGATTCGAGTCGATAAAAACTCATTTTATCGAGAATAAATGTCAGTTTTATCGAATCGAGCCCCACGTACTTGCACTGCTGAAAAGACTAAAGGCTCCTCCCGACCTTCTCACGTTATACGATATTTTAGGTAACCTCAATATTACAAAGCAGGCAAGATGATATACATTACCTTGACAAATTATTTGAACATTCTACTTCAACAATTAAGTAGGTACACACGGCTACACATCAAGCTATACATTTCCAGTATAAGCTGACCTCGCATTGTACGGAAATCCTATACAATGCGAGATCAGCATAAACTGGAAATGTATAGCTTGATGTGTAGCCGTGTGTACCTTCTGTATGTTCTTACGAAAAGGAATTTTAATTCATATTATTAAATTAAAATTAATATTCTTCATCATCATTTGTTTAGGTAGATAAGTAAGAGGAAATTAATCTACATAATAATTAATTATTATTGTGTTTGTTTTGTAGGTAGGTACAAATTGAAAAGAAATAAGAATACATATTTACAACATGTGTTATTTATGTTAAGCGTACAGGTGGAGCAAAAACGTGACAGCAGAAGTATGTTAAAAATAGTGTTGTGTGAAGGCGTGTAATAGTCACTGGTTTGCTGGATGTGGAATTTGTTTGTTCGGGAAAGTCCTTTTAATTTTATAAATTACGACTAGGGTGACATGTTCTAGATCTATAAACGGGAATCTTGAAAATATTGTAAAGAATGCAATAATATAATGTTTTACCTGAAAATAAAACAGTTATTATATACGGAACCTTATTCTAGACCTATACAGTGAGACAGCATCTTTCCGGATCTGACGTCACGACCTCTCTTGTTCCCCCTCCCACGCGGCTCCGCCCTGCTGTGCCGGGGGCAGGGGGCGTGGAGCTTGCCCGAACAGTCAGGCGCGCTCTTCACATTGCATCTCACTTCCGGTGGATTATGAGTCCACCAGGCAGGATTAAAAATATAGGTCTAGAATAAGGTTCCGTATATAATAACTGTTTTATTTTCAGGTAAAACATTATATTATACACTATGAACCGTTATTCTAGACCTATACAGTGAGATGTGTTTATTATCGCCTGGTGGCAAGCTAAGTATATGCTAATGTGTGAAAAAGAAATTACTTAGGTATCAACATAATTTTGTTTAATCTAAGCATATTATTTATATTAAACAAAATATAAGTGTGCGAGAACATTATTATTAGAAATCAAAGTGACTCAATGGATAAAGAAATTGCAGGGAATATTTATTTGAACCAATAAAGGAATTAAGAACTTACACATACATAAGTTTTGCTATTCACATAACATGATTAGTACCACAATTTATGCTTTAATGATATTCGAAGAATTAAGATTTGCTTTGGACTAAAGTTTCATAAGTTATGCATAGCATACCTACTTAGATTAAATAAATCAACTTAACATAATATAACAACATGTTTCTTTGAACGGAATCATTTATTGAATTACATTGATTAATAGGTAGGTAATCATATATTATTTAGAATCTACACAGCTTCAAATGTCAGAGATAAATTGTTACGACTTTGCGATGTATTAATTTCGGCTGAATAGAACCGCGCAAATGTGTTAGGAACACGCCAGTTCCCTTTTGCCATGATCTCGTCAATATTGTGGCACTCAAGCCAGTTGAGAGATGCTGCGGCACTTCGAGTGCTACCAGGAGTAGCCTCTACTCCTGCCTCCTTAAGAATAGTTTTAACCCAACCTCCAATCACTGTTCGGGAGGCTGGCCTGACTCTGCCACGAGTTGATATAAATAAATGATTAATGTCATTGTTGATTCTACGTGATGATGATATTTCTATCAATTTACGAATCCACCATACAGGGCAAATGGATTTATCTGTATGTGTGTGCAACTTCCATGATGATTGTCTGTGTGTATAGCTATCTGTCTTTGAGCCAAATGCTGGGTGTAAAACAATATGATTAGAATTGTCTTCAAAATGTGCACTATCAACCCGTAACAGTGTCAGGTCATGGACTCTACGACTAGAAGCGAGTAGCAAAATCAGTGCTGTGCGACGAGATACTTGGAATAAACTTGCATGAGGCGGCTGGTTAGAGCTGAGCCATCTTACCACAATACGCGGATCCCAAATGAAAGAATTTTTAGGTTTGGGATCAACGTTGGCAAGTGAAATAGCTTTTAACATTCTCTGGACTATAGGATCACTGCTTATGATTTGTCCGTTAGAACAAGCCAAAGTGGCAACTGTTGATTTATAAACTAAAATAGTTTTATAAGACAGTTTATGAGTTAAGTGCAAGTATGCTAGGTACTTAGCCACTTGGGCACCAGAAGGGTTTGTATGGTTGAAATTGTTGTGAGTACACCAATTTAACCATTTTCTCCAAATACCAGCATACATTTTCTTCGTAGAGGGTCGCCAGCTAGAATTAAGTAGGTCTATTTCGTTTTGAGACCAATTTGTTAATTCGGCACACCACCCTTCACTAGCCATGCCTCTAGATACATCTGGTCCACGTGAACCGGAGGCAGATAAGTCAGTGTATCTAGTAACCGCCGATGAAGATTGAATATGGGTAAAGGGGCGCTCACCGCTCTCCTCTTCAGGTCTGGCCGCCAAAACACTTTGGACCAGCGCGGTACTATTAGGATGTATCGACCCTTGCACAGGTTGAGGTGTGACAGAACTCGTGGAATTATGTGTGGTGGTGGGAATATCCACGCTCGACGGTATGACCACCTTCTGCTGAAGGCGTCGTGAAACTCTGCGTTCGAGTCTTTGCAATCTCGTGAGACGTAGCGCGCAAGCACGTGTGCGGTTTTCGAGGCGAACAAGTCGATTTCGGGCATTCCGAACTTGCGAAATACCTCTTGACATGCCTCTTTCATTAGGGTCCACTCCCCGGGTAATTTGAGCCTTGACAGCATGTCTGCTTCTGTGTTTACCTGACCGGGCAGGTACTGAGAGACCAGGTGAATCTTTTTCTCGTCCGCAATCTCGAATAACATGCAAGTTAGCCGGTAGAGGTTCTGTGATTGGAGACCCCCCTCGTTCCGCATGTAACTCACCACACTCTTGTTGTCTGACTAAACTAGCACGGTTGAATGACGAAGAGATTGCTGACGATTGGTTAAGGCCTGTATAACTGCCCAGATTTCTTTTAAATTGCTGTGCCATTTTTTCTGCTCCAGGGACCATAATCCGCTCAGACAAGCGTCGTCTACTATGGCACCCCAGCCTCTGGCAGATGCGTCTGTCGTTACATAGTGTGAGACAGGATCTGGTTGTATCGCTGTTCCGGTAGACAGAGCTCGTAACCACCACATTAAGGTCGTCGACACTTCAGACTCGAGTGGGCGATTTACGTGTGCTTGGTGCTTTGGAAGCCGATTGCAAGCTACTTGTAACGGGCGGTAATGAAGCCGACCTCAGGGCACAACGAAGGCTGCAAAGCTTAGCATTCCTAGCAAGCATTGAGCGTCGTGCAAACTCCATCGATTTACCTGTAGTATGTGGTGTATCATATTGGAGATTTTGGAAACCTTTTCCTGGGGCAAATACTTGGAATTCAGGGCGAGATTCCATTTTATGCCGAGGTAGTCTACTGCCTTGGTAGGGATCAATGTGGATTTTTTGTAGTTGATCATCCATCCCAACGTTGTTAGGACTCTTATAGCTTCCGCAGCATGGTCCATTAGGGTTAATCGATTCAAGATGTTAATCTTCACGATTAAATAATCGTCCAAATAGACGATAACTCGCATGCCCTTCTCGCGCAGCACGTCTGCTACCCAATTTGTCACTGTCGCAAATGCCCTGGGTGCTGATGACAGCCCGAATGGCAGACAAGTGATCTGAAGGAGCTCCGAGCTAGACTTCTTTTCTGTTGCGTATAATACTCGCAGAAATGGGTGATGACTGGGGCTGACTGCTAGGTGAAAATAGGCCTGAGAAAGGTCTATTTTGATCGCCCAGTCGTTCGGTTGCAAGAAATCCGGCACACGGTACATATTTATTAAGCGAAACTTTGTTTGCATTACATAGCGGTTTAGATTTTTTAAATTGGATATCGGGCGATTGCTGGTATCTGACTTTTGCACTAAAAACATTGGACAGACATAACTTGGAGATGGATCTACTCGAATCAAGATTTTTTGTTGTTTCAAAATCTCGATCTGTTCCGACATCAATAAGCTCGTTGGAGTTTGAAAACGTGTTAATAAGTCTGGACTTTGGAGTGGGGGTATTTTGAAAAAGGGAATTCGGTAACCAGATATCATTTTTATAATGTTCTCTGGAGCACCGTAATTTTTCCAAATTTGAATGTAATTTTTTAACCGCCAGCCATAAAATAAAATTTCTTGAGGATAGTCACTTACGATACTGATCGAATTTACGATTGCCGGAAGACCGTTTTTTGTTTTCATTATGCCTTCTACCGGATTTATTGTTTCCCGACTTTCGGCCTCTACTTTTGGGAGGCGCTTGAAAGCTCGTGGATGGCTGGGGATCGAACCCAGGATTGTCACCGTGAAAGGGCTTGCGTGGTCGCTTAGCTGGAGGGCCATCCTGTCTATTCCGCATAGACATGGCATGAAGCTCTTCCGCAGAGCGCTTTTGGGCAGAGAACAACTTACTTGTACCACCAGCCTTTTGTAAAAAGGTGGTTAATTCCTGTGGATTGAAAAGGTTATATTGTGTTGGGGGGATCTTTTGCAAGTCAACCTTTACATATTTGTCCTTGACACCTGACAAAATGCAGTCACGACGTCTTTGAATGATATCAGCACGTCTCCCACAACTCATTTGCAAGAGATCCTCGGACACTTTCATGTAAGATGAGTTTTCGGAAAAAGAAGCATTAATCTTTTCAAAAAGCGTGTCAGCGTTTAGAACACAGCCAGGCGATTGCGCCCATTCTATGATTTGCTGAAAGTTGTTTCTTAGCAGCTCTTTTTGTTGTATAAGCCCATGAGTAAAAGCTCCAAACGACCTATCAAGTAATCTAAGCCAAGAAGAATTTGTATCACAATGTCTAATGTGTTAACATCGAGTTCATAAAAACCTGGCTTAGCGACATACTTTTTCTCAGTTTCTAGGTAACCCTTTGCCAATCATTAGTATCAAAATGATGTAGTTTATTTAGCACATGTAATCTACCCTCAGAGGCATTTTCAACAGTAGGTTCTTTTAGGTTAGTGGATACAGGAAATTCGAATACTTTAGCCTTCTGTGGTTTACTGAGAAGGTGATCATTCCCAAGAGAAACCCTCAAGCCTTCAGATGGATGTAAGGAAATATCAGAATCAGATTCAGGCTCGGTTTCTGTGTTTGAAAAGTGATCGTTATTTTTTAAGTAGGATAATATTTCACTCACTTGTTTTGACAGCAAGTCTAACCTGCGCTTGTCAGTTTCTCGGGTTTCCTGCTGCAGCTGCCGGCGTCCCCGACGTGGGACGGAGCTGCTCGACGATGAAGACGACGAAGAAGATGCCTGCGGTGATGCAGGGGGAGGCGGGCGACTCCCGTCACCATCGGCAGGCGCTTTCGTGTATTTTTCCATTACGTATTCAAAACACGCACTCAAAACTCTAATAGTACTCGAAACACTATTACCGAGTTTTCAAATAACCACTGACTAAAGTTTTTCCACGAACTATAAATGTATTTAAACTAATAATAATTTTAAACACTAAACAGCCGCAGCCGCGCTGTTGCCCGCACTAGAAGAGGTGTGATCGCACCGAAAAACGATGCCAATGTGAAGAGCGCGCCTGACTGTTCGGGCAAGCTCCACGCCCCCTCCCCCCGGCACAGCAGGGCGGAGCCGCGTGGGAGGGGGAACAAGAGAGGTCGTGACGTCAGATCCGGAAAGATACTGTCTCACTGTATAGGTCTAGAATAACGGTTCATAGTGTATAATAACTCCTTTCTACGAACAAAATACAAAACAATTTGGCGGCAACTGTCGATTCAATCTTTTTTTTTTTCGACACAAAATTCTCGAGTTACTTCCAAAAAGTTTAAATGACTAAGTCCTTGGTCAAATTAAATACTATTAATTTATCATTAACACTAGAAACGGGATAATTACCATGTTTACTGGGGCCTTAGTCTGCTATTGCAATAGTGTCAGAATGGTCTATCATTGATTTAATAAGGCCCCGCGCAGGCGAATTACCCTTTGTACGCACGTCAAACGAGTTTCGAACGCGCTTCAATACGCGCCGTGGGCTAGGGGCCTTATTAAATCAATTATAGACTATTCTGACACTATTGCAATAGCAGACTAAGGCCCCTGTTCTCTAGTGTTAATGATAATGTTAGTGACCATGATAGTTTAAAAACTTATACTATTAATGTATTTAAAAAAAAACACAGTACCGGTAATTCTTACTAATATTTGGAAATCATAACATACATTACGCCTGTAAGGAAGGGTTAGTCAGAGGTGTACGTAACATTACACTCACATTTCGCCAGTTACGGAAATCATGGCAATATAAATCAGTTTTTAAGCATAATAAAATAGCCAAGTTCACAGTCGTACGTAGTAATCAAAATAGTGTTGATGCTGTAATAGTCACTGTTCGGTGATCACGCTTGTCGTCGGCAGTTGTTTGATGCAAAATATTAATAATATTGTTGTTTCCATGCAGATTCCCTTACAATGAGAATCTTCAGCAACGGTGGCTTCAAATTGTCCCTTTAAAGAAGAATTATTCAACTTATTGCCTAGTTTGCAGCCGTCATCCATCATCAGCCTCTTCGTACTTAGATTTAATTTTAAGATTACTGACACTTAAAAAAGTCAACAATAATTACATAAAACTATACGTTTAATAATGATGATGAAAACACCAAGACCAAGACCGATTTTGGGCAACACTAGTCATGAGTGGTCAGTCAGTCAGTCAGTCAGTCAGTGAGTGGACTTCTCTTTTTTATATATAGATAGTACCTAAGTATTATAGTATAGATACAGTATAGATAAACTAAAGATTTATTTATTGAGTAAAGATTTATTTATTTATAACATGAATCATTTGGGACCTTTAATTTGTAAATTCTATTGAATATAAACCATTTTTTTTTTCATCTCATAAATATGCTATACCTACTTAAATAATAATAGAAAACAAATTTTGTTATATGCCTTTTATGTAAATTGTAAAATTAGCGAAACGCCGAAATGTAAGGGGATCATAAAGAAAATGTTAAAAACCAGTTCAGATGGTTACGGGGTATCTTTTCTGTGAGTCAACAGATAGTAGCGACAACTTGATAGTTCGATACATCAAATTATACATATGGAACAGAATATTGTGATACCTTCTATTCTATCTAATAGACAGGGTGAATTTTTCAAGTGGACGTGGATGGCCAAATCCGAAACTATGAGAATAGCGAAAAATACTCAAAGGTGTCCGAGCCCGATTTTGACGAAAACTAGAACTGAATCATTAGATTTTTGAAAAATCAATATTCCTACCCAGGAATCGAACCTATTGATTTGGGAAAAAAATACATATTATATTACACCATTGACCATTCGATAGTGTCGCTAGTAAGCATCAAATAGGGAATATGCATATGATTCAAATAACGCTCATTTATTTTTTATAAGGACTCTTTTCTTTTAGTACGAATAAGCATTAGTGCATTAGTAGTGTACGGTGAAACCATACACTACAAATGCACTAATGCTTATTCGTGCATTTTTACCTCTTTTCACTAATTGATATTAGTCGATCATTCAGTACACGATTAGCGGTCATCGCGTGTGCTCCCTCGCTCCTTTGTATTACTAAACGTTTGGTCCGGACAATATATTTAATTTGACTTTATAAGCAGCAGTATCATTTAGCTATCTTCCTAGCTTCTACATGGTCGTTCGAGCCATCGGGCGGGACCTCGCGAGTTTTAGTATTCGTCTTTCTATGGGGAGTAACGTGTATTAAGTAACTTGTGAGTGACCACGTTCAAAAATCAGCATATTGGATTGCTGTGACACGTGTAAACTGTGGACTAACTTTCGTAACCGCAGAACTTTAGTAAAGCGTTTGTAGCAAAACCCAAGCAGCACAGGGGGGCGTTGCAAAATTAGTTAGCAAGAGAACGGTCCCTAAGCATCCCAAGCAGCGTGACATCAGCGCCTCCATGACGGGGCAATCAACATCTTGAGCAGCAAGCAGCACATCGGTATTAAAGCAGCAGCAGCAGCAGCACTCGGTATCTACAGCAGCAGGGCGTCAGTGCCCAGCTACATCAGAGCAGCAGCATTTGGAGTGCAACAGCAAATCAGCAGCAGTCGAAAACCAGTTTCGTACAAGTAAGATCTTTCCATTTTTTCATCATAAACAAACTAACAGCATAATGGAGGAACTTTACTACCAGCAACTTGAACTTAGTGAGTTAATCAAGAAAATACCGATAAATATAAAAAAGGATAGCACCGATAGGAAATCGGACGACTATTTTAAAAGACGACTAGAGTTGTTAGAGAGGTATTGGTCAGATTTTCAGAATAATAATTTAGCAATCGGTCAATATGAGGGTGTCAAAAAACATTCATATTTTATAAATTCCGAACATGAAAAGGCTAGCGAACTTTATACAGCGGCCAAGTCTCTCATCAATGATCAACGCGTACAGTTGTCAAGCAAGCTAACGCCTATGAAGTCCGTTAGGGGTACTCAACCAATACAGGAGCAGCAAGAGGCCGCCGAACTAGCAATAGCAGGACCATCGGGTTATCAGCAGCCAGCAAAAGCCAGCATGTTACGTACAATGGAGTCAAAAGGCTCTACCAGCAAATTAGATGACATGCTGCGTAAGCAAGCAGCAAATTTCAAAGCATTCAAGAGATCAACAGGGTTTATGGACCTAGACTCCATGTCAGAAAAATGGGAGATGGAGGACGCCTTGAGAACACTTCAAGCGCGCTGCGGTCTCAAATTGACTCTCTTCATTGGGAGATAGATATCGAAATAGGTGGAGACGAAACGGATTACGAAGAAGTGTATACTCACCATGAGCAATCATATATTCAGCTAAAGAAAATAATCAATAAAAAATAAAAAAATACAAATACAAAATATTTATTTCCGTAAAACAATATGTCTTAAATTAGTTGATGATTGGAGTCTCCTTTTAAGCAAATAATGCCTGTAGTAGGAGACTCCGCTCTTCCATAAATTAAGATAGTTCTATTTTATTTTCTTAACATTATCATACTAATATTCTCCTAACGTTATGAAAGTATATGAGAGTGTAATGGTAAAAGTTGAGTGGCGTATTATGGATGATGATTTGTGTATGTGTTGTGTGTGTGTGTTTGTGTGGGTGTGTGTGTGTGTGGGGGTGTGTGTGTGGGTGTACAACTGCACGCGTTTGATGTGTGTACGTTATCATGTTACAAGAGTGCTTCGGTGTCTTCATACGAAAGTGGTTTTATCCATTCTAGTATAGTTTTTTTACAATCATGTAGTTGTTCAGTGTATATGTATATCTTTCTGTTAACTCTATTGTAAAGTTGAGCTGAGCGTATGTTATACTGCATGGCTGCAAATTTTGTTTTTGTTTGCGGGATTTGTGCAATAATGTCTTTTCGTCTCTTTTCTACTATATCCTTATCGAAAGTAAGTGTCCTGTGTTTCTTTAGGAGTGTGGCAGTGATATATAACTTTCTAACACTTAGCAGGCCACTGATCTCATAAAGAGTTTTAGTTGAAAATCTACGTCTTTTAAAATACATTATTTTTATGAGGGCCCTTTGGCCTCGTTCCACATCCATAAATTTTGATTTTGCCGCCCCGCCCCAAACAGGTATACAGTAAACTATAACCGATTGTGCAATGGCAGTATAAATTTCATTTAACAGATTCCTGTTTGGGCCTCCTGGTTTAGCAACATATGTTGTCGGGACCACATGTCTCAAAGTTTTAAACATCCAGCCTAATTTTCGTACTCTATCGGTTACGTGTTCAAGGTGAGAGTACCAAGTCAACCTTTGATCAATTATTACGCCTAAATATTTTGTTTGGGGTACTTTATTGATTAGGGGACATGTACAATCTAAATCTGTTCCTTTGCAAGAAGCTATGGAGTGCATCGCATAGTATACCTGTATTCTCAGGAAGCTACCAACATTGGACGTCATTTAAGGACCTCTTTAGCGAAGCTATTCATAACAACCCTACCTTATCGCAAGCGCATAAGACGCAATTTCTAAAAGGGAAGGTCAGGGGTGAAGCAGAAAAACTTATTCAGCATCTTCCTATAAGTTCCGATAACTATCATACCTGTTGGGAAATCTTAAACCATCGGTATAACAATAAAAAGCTAATATTTACGTGGGTTATCAATACTTTACTAGGCTTACCGAGTACGCAGCATCAAACGCTAGGTCATATTAAGAAACTGCATGACGTAGCACTAGAAAGTTTGCATGCCATACGGAACTTAGGAATCGATATCAGCACCTGGGATCCGCTTCTTGTGCATTTATTAGCGTAGAAGCTGGATAGTGAAACGTACGGAGATTACATAGACTCTCTTAAAAATTCAAGGGAGCTACCGGTACTGCAGGAATTCTTAGACTACTTAGAAAGCAAGTTTACGAGCCTGGAAACTTCTCGCAGGAAGCTAGATCAAGCGACTCCGAAATCAACTAATCATACAAATAGCGATGTTCCTGAAAACCAAAAGGCAAGACGACATAATCCTAACTTTGCCAATAAATTCAACAAGGCACAGCTATATTCAAAATCCTTACACGTGTCGAACACAAAATGTCAATTTTGCGATCATCAACATGCCATGTTTAATTGCGAAAAGTTCTTGCAATTGCCCAATGAAGCAAAATTGAAATCAGTAGCTAACTTGAAATTGTGTCGAAATTGTTTATTCGATCATAATGGCCAGCAATGCATTTCCGTTAGGCGATGTCGCAAATGTGACGGAAATCACCACTCCGTTTTACATAACGCTTGTTCAAAAAATATATCGCATTCGAGCAACCTACCAACAACAACAACAGACCCAAATCCAACAGACAATGTCGCAATGACTGCACATGTGTCTCAGAATGATCCAGGGACAAATGAAGTATTATTAGCTACAGTCTTGATAAAAGTTGCAACGAGGGATGGCTCGTGTCATATTTTAAGGGCTCTCATTGATCCTGGATTACAAGTTTCTATAATAAAAGAAAGTACAGCACAGAAATTAGGTTTACCCAGATCAAAATTCTATGGATTGATATGTGGAGTAGGTGAAGTCGAACATAATTGTAATGGTGTAGTCACACTAAGCTGTTTCTCAACGTATAACGACTTCTCGTTTACCACCGACGTACTTGTAATGAAAAACATACTTAAGGATATCCCGTATAAATCCATTGACACATCGAAGTGGTCCTACATAGAAAATCTTAAATTAGCTGATCCATATTTTAACATTAGCCGTCTAGTGGACTTATTACTAAGCGCTCAAATCAGTGGCTTGATATCAATGGGAAGATTGATCAAAGGAGAGAGTGTATCGCAGCCAGTGTTGCAAGAAACACAGCTTGGATGGATAATATATGGTGGTGGCCAAATAGCTTCACTACAATGCAACGTGATCATGAACAATATCAACGATATTCAGCAGTTTTGGGACATCGAGGATATACGCGAAAAATCAAACCTATCATTGGAAGATCAAGAATGTGTCAATTTTTATTCTTCAACTATAAAACGTACCGAAGACGGTCGGTATGTAGTGAAATTGCCACTAAAAGCAGACATTAATGAAAAACTAGGCTCATCTAAAGAGATGGCAATAGCACAGTTCCAAAATCTGGAACGTAAATTTAGCAAACAACCAGTACTAGCAGAACAATATAAAACATTCATAAGTGAGTACATAGCTTTAGGGCATATGGTGCATAGTTACAGCAATAAAAACAAACAAGCGCTATCGTGTTACTTGCCGCACCATTCCGTCCAACGAGCAGAATCAGCTACTACGAAGCTACGGGTGGTGTTTATCGCATCAGTAAGAACGTCAAGCGGATATAGTGTGAATGACCTGATGTATAAAGGCCCTAATTTACAACAGGATCTACAAGAACTGATACTGAAGTGGCGGCAATATCGTTATGCTTACACATCAGATATCGAAAAAATGTACAGGCAGATAATGGTGGATGAAGCAGATCAGCAATATCACCAAGTCATCTGGAGGGATGCGCCAGGTCAACCACTACAAACGTACAACCTAACTACCGTCACATACGGTACAAAATCAGCACCATTTCTAGCGATGATTACTTTAAAACGTTTAGCCATGGATGAAAGAAGTGCATTTCCGGAAGCAGCAAAGATTCTAGAAGAATCATTTTATATGGATGACCTGGTCCATGGTTCTCACTCTATCGAAAGAGGAAAGAAGCTCATCGAAGATCTCAACAGATTATTAAAATCGGGAGGTTTTACACTGAGAAAATGGTGCGCAAATCATCCGGAACTTCTTGAAAACATAAAGCAGAGCAGCAGCAATGGCGAAATCATTTTTAACTTCAAATCAGAAAGTACTTCAAAAACATTAGGCCTCCGTTGGAACTCTTGTGATGACATGTTTACTTTCAAGTACAGCACAGCTAACCCACACGCCAAAATTACTAAACGACTACTTTTGTCGGAAATATCAAAAGTATTCGACCCGTTGGGGTGGTTGTCCCCACTCACAACAAAATTAAAGCTAATATTCCAAAAGCTTTGGTTAAATAAAATGCATTGGGATGAAGAAGTTCCTGTAAACATCAAAGATGAATGGGTAACGATAAAAAAAGACATGGAATATTTGAATCAATGCAAAATACCGCGCTGGATCGGGTATCAACCTAATAACGTCATAGAACTGCACGGTTATTGTGACGCATCGACTAAAGCCTACGCGGCAGTTATTTACGCGCGATTACAGCAAAATGATGAGCCATCTGTGGTACTAGTAGTTGCTAAGACTAGACTAGTACCTATTTCTAAAAGCGTATCTTTACCAAGATTAGAATTAAGCGGAGCGTACTTACTAGCCAAGTTAATGAATAAAGTTATTAACTGTTATAGCGAAATGAACATTCGGATATATGGGTGGACGGATTCCATGGTGGTCCTAGGGTGGCTACAAGGCGATTACAGCTGATGGAAACCTTTTGTTGCTAACAGGACTATAGTTATCACAGCAACAATGCCACCAAGCTCCTGGCGATATATTAAATCGGAGGATAATCTGGCAGATGCAGCCAGTAGAGGCATTTTAGCCTCACAATTGAAAGATCAAACACTATGGTGGCAAGGACCACAGTCATTGAAAACGTTTGATGAAAAATTAGCAGCAAGTCAAAGCATATACACCACGGATCAAGAAATAAACGCAAAATCAACAGCAAGCAAAGTGAATGCTGCTCAAACAGATAACAAGGAAAGCATCATATTACAATTGTTACTTAAATTCAGCTCACTTAATAAAATAACCAAAATAGTAGCATGGCTTTTACGAGCCATCAAAACGATACAATTCAAGCAGATTCCAGTAACGTTAGGTAAACATAGTGGTTTGCCAGAATTTCTTACCTTGCTTGAATTGCGGAAAGCAAAGTTACTCCTTATAAAATATGTACAAAATACTGAGTTTACAGAGGAAATCATGACATTACGACAACATAATAAATTGAGTAGCAGAAGTAACTTACTAAAATTAAATCCCTTCTTTGACCACGAGGGGATTCTACGAGTTGGAGGCCGTTTAACCAAAGCAAACATGAGCAGGGAAATGAAGCATCTTGCCATATTGCCTTATAGCAGTCGGCTTACTACTCTAATAATTGAGCAAGCTCATCAGCTCACCTTCCATGGTGGACCGCGATTAACTTTATTTAATCTGAGGCAGAGATACTGGATAATCGCTGGAAATAAAGCTGTAAGGAAAGAAGTACGAAACTGTGTCACCTGTAGAAAACATGAGCCCAAACTACAGCATCAATTAATGGGAGAATTACCTGTAGCCAGAAGCAACCCTGCCCCGCCATTCTATCACACCGGAGTGGATTATACCGGTTTCGTAGAAGTTAAAAGCAACAAAGGGCGCGGAATTAAGACCACAAAAGGATATATTGCGTTGTTTATTTGTTTAGCGACTAAAGCTGTACATTTAGAGCTAGTATCCGACCTAAGCAGTACTGGGTTCTTAGCTGCATTACGGCGAATGGACGCCAGAAGAGGAGCGCCACGCCATCTTTATAGCGATAATGGGACGAATTTCGTAAGTGCAAATAGAATGCTACAGGAATGCTATCACGATTTCGAAAACGTATATGATCGTAACTTTTTCGCAGAACTAGCAGATTTTAATATAGAATGGCACTTCAACGCGCCATCTTGCCTCTTAGAAGCTTAAAATATCACCTCAAGCGGGTAATTGGGAAGCAGAAGTTGACTTTCGAAGAGTTCAGCACTATATTAGCACAGGTAGAGGCTTGTCTGAACTCCAGACCTTTGTGTGCCTTGTCTGAAGATATAGAAGATTTGAATGTGCTTACTCCAGCGCATTTCTTAACCGGGAGGTCCGGAACAGCCATAATTGAAACGGAAACAGACGCTCGAACTAGATGGCATTTATCAGCTAAGATAGTTAATGACCTATGGAAGAAATGGAGATCGGAATACCTAACGCAGTTATCTGTAAGAAGCAAATGGCGAAGCACTCAGCAAAATATCAACATCGATGATTTAGTGACTATCCAGGACGACAATCTACCACCTGGAAAATGGATGATGGGTAGAGTAGTAGAAACTCATCCAAGTCAAGATGGATTAGTTCGGGTAGTAACATTAAAAACAAAAAGCAGAATAGTTAAAAGGCCGGTTGTGAAACTCTCAATCTTGCCGATATCGCCTGCTTCAAGCAATATGACAGAAGATAGAAAGGTTAATCAACAAATCAACATCAACTTAAAGGAACCTGACGAGCGGAAATCAAGAAGTACAATGAAATCTAAGTTTGTATCAGTAGTAATTTCGTTAATCTTTTTTATGTCATTGATAACATCATCTCACGCAGATTTTAACATATCAGCGTTGCCAACAACAATTCGCTGTATTTCGAAACAGTGGGCAACATGCAAGTTATTCGAGACAAATGGAATCTTATTGTTTACTATGACATGAGCCCTTATTGGGAAGGAAATACAGCTGCCACAAAGTTATTGGATTATTTACAAAGACTCTGCGTATCCCTAAACGATACTAGTCAATGTAATATGATAACATGAATCATTTGGGACCTTTAATTTGTAAATTCTATTGAATATAAACCATTTTTTTTTTCATCGCATAAATATGCTATACCTAATTACCTACTTAAATAATAATAGAAAACAAATTTTGTTATATGCCTTTTATGTAAATTGTAAAATTAGCGAAACGCCGAAATGTAAGGGGATCATAAAGAAAATGTTAAAAACCAGTTCAGATGGTTACGGGGTATCTTTTCTGTGAGTCAACAGATAGTAGCGACAACTTGATAGTTCGATACATCAAATTATACATATGGAACAGAATATTGTGATACCTTCTATTCTATCTAATAGACAGGGTGAATTTTTCAAGTGGACGTGGATGGCCAAATCCGAAACTATGAGAATAGCGAAAAATACTCAAAGGTGTCCGAGCCCGATTTTGACGAAAACTAGAACTACATCATTAGATTTTTGAAAAATCAATATTCCTACCCAGGAATCGAACCTATTGATTTGGGAAAAAAATACATATTGTATTATATTACACCATTGACCATTCGATAGTGTCGCTAGTAAGCATCAAATTCTAGGAAATAATGAGATACAGCAAACTAAAAGCAAGAGTTCAATTTTAGTTCAGTAGTACTAGTTTAGTTCAAACTTTATGGTGGCTCTGAAGTTAGCTGCGAGTGAAGGTCTGCGCAGGTATATCGGTTCAAAATTTATGGTGGATCGGAACTTCTTACGTAAAGCTGCGCAAAACACAATTTTAGGTATCAGCGGGGCCCAGAGGACACATCGTCTTAACTGTGTAATGCCCAGACTGCCACTCACAGCTAACTTCCGAGCCGCCATAAAGTTTGAACCGAACTTTAAAATACATAACAGTTAGTAGATAGTAGGTAATCAATGAAACGTCGAGCAAAATCACTATTGGCGCCAAGGCGCCAACTCACTGGTAAATTCTAATTTCAATTGTTTTCGATTTTTTTTTCTTTACTGTGGCTATATGCCGCGAACAATCAACAAAATTGAAATTAGAACATAATATTGTGCGGATTGACTGCGTTGCGGGTGTCTTCAATCAAGGAAATTAATTTAAAATATGGAAAAACATAAAATGTTACATTTTTCTCAAGTTTGCCGTATGTCATTACTTCCCAGAATTTAATCCTTATTAACGACACTATCGAATGGCGTCTTAATACAGTTGTGTTTTTTTTTTCAAAATCAATTGGTTCAATGAGGGCTATCGGTTTTGAGCTCACCAGATGGCACCACTGTCGCGTAAGGTTATGTCGATATTTCTATTTTATACTTTACAGTACCAATAACTTCATAAAAAGTTTATTTTATTACTTATAACAAGATAGTGTAAACTTCAGATACATTTATTTACAATATTCTCCCTAAAATTAGCAAGCATGAATCATTTAAAAATCATTTTACCTCCAAGTACTAACAAACAAGATCCTAAGTTGCTACTTACAATCTTCAAGTCATAATTAATCAGGAATAGCTCAATCTAGACCACAATCGTTAATATTAAAAAAAATACGTGATAAAAAAGCACGCAACGCGTTTACTTTCTATGAAATCTGACATTTCGGTGCCCTCGCGCTACACTAGCGCCTCAAGCGCGAATTCACACGCGATAGCCCCCATTCTGGGCAAGGAATATTGATTTTTTCAAAATCGAGTGACGCAGTTATAGTATTCATCGAAATTGGGCTCGAGACTCCATTGAGCATTTCTCGCTATTCCTCGTAATTTCGGATTTGGTCATGCACGCCCACTTGGAAAATACATATATTTTTAGGGTTCCAAACCTGAAAAGAAAAAAACGGAACCTATAAAAGATCACTCTCTTGTCCGTCTGACCGTCAGTCTGTCTGTCCGTTTGTCACCACCGATTTTCTCAGGAACGGGTGGACCTAGCAAGTTGAAATTTATACCAGATCTATAGTCCCTAGTTTATAAAAATCAAGGTCTTGAGTCAACACAATAAAGTACCAAAATTTACAATTGAAGAAATCAAAAATTTCTTACGTTTATTGCAATTTGCAGGTCACTGTCAGGTTGTATGTTGATGAAAATATAAATCGCGCCATTAACACGCATGAATTTACTGAATTATAATCATTCAAATCATCATTATAGCCCTCCAAATTCATACAACCCCATTCAATGAATATTTTTATTAAATTTCGCGGGCTACCCTCGCGCTTCCACCATAACACATGGAACTAATAAGTACGAAGTCGTTTGGTAGAAATGAACCATTTACATCAAACATCATGGTAACTTTTTTTTTTTCATGACTTCAATTTTTTTGAAAAATATAGTGATTACGCGAATCTTCTTTTATTTTTATCAATTATGTCGTTAATTCCATTTAAAATACTATTTACTGTTTGCAAAATCTTTCAAGATCTCGGAGAGCATAATTTTGTCCCTATCAGGATCGATTTTATTCATGTTGGTACTTTATTTTATTTACGTATGGTATCCCTCTGAAGATTTATGTCAACATTGTCAACGTCGCGGTGGTATTTTATTATTTACGAGATTCTTTAAAAGTTATTAGAAAATATATATTAACGGTAATGATTTATTATAATTAAGTGTTGTACTTAGAAATATGAATACTTCTGTAGAAGGTATTATCGTAAACAACTGTCAATACGCCCCGATTTACTTGATACAAGATCCTGGCGCCACTCAGGTAATAACTATTATGATTGTTATTACTCTTTAGATATTTCAAATAATGTTCAATAACATTGATTTTTATGTTCCCAGGGCAATACTTACGTCCTAGCTTCAAGTAATGTAGAGCCACCCAAACCTGTTAGTAATAACCTGAAAACATTCTACGAAAACAGTGGAAATATTGAAAATGGATTAATAAATGCAGATACCGGTATCAGACCCAATGTGATCAAAAAGAAAGAAAGCGTTTTGATCAGAAATAATTTAAAATTGGCAAGTTTTTTGTTGCCTAAACATGACAATGTAAATAAACAATATATAGTTGACAACATTGTTTTGAAACCTACCATCACGACTACTGCAAGCACACCAGTACCAATAAACCATCATCCAGTGAATACAGTACCAAAAATAGATATTGATAGAAAAATAGTAAAACTCAAGGAGGTTCCGATAATCAATAGACATCGGCCTGAGAAAGTTCTGCCAAAGATTAAACCAAAAGAGAAGTAAGTTTATTGTTAATTTTATTGATTGCCATCATTACATTTTCAGATGGGGCATTTGTCATTGTCGGCACAACAATGTTAATCATCATCTTCATATACATACAAAGTGATATGAATACTTACAGCATTTTTATTCAAATGATATTAAGGCATGTTTATTGGGATTGTGGTCACCGTTGCTGCTTCTCCTGGGTGATGCTTATCCCCATGGTGTAAAAAGTGAAAGACCTTTATGTGCCTTGTTGTAAAAGTCTGTCTGTTTAGTCTGTAAGCTCAATGCGGGTGTATTCAATAATGTAATAGAATTGTATGCCCTCTTGACTTACAGGAAATATGTCCCAACAAAGAAAAGACCACCCAATTTGCCTTGTTGGTAGGACCATGTGATTTGATATTTACAAGAATGAACAATGAATGTACACACGGCTACACATCAAGCTGTACATTTCCAGTATAAGCTGACCTCGCATTGTACGGAAATCCTATACAATGCGAGATCAGCATAAACTGGACATGTATAGCTTGATGTGTAGCCTTATGTACAATTATGCAGCTACACCCTCTTATTTATTTAATGTAACATTAAAATTATTTTATAATTTTTTTCCTTATCAATAATTTTAAAACATTTCTTTTTCAGCACACCCAACCCCACACAATCCAAACACACATCAGTGCAATTAATTAAGTTAGGAGAAACTTATCATAGGTAAATAATACGATTTTTATTGTCTTTCATAGTTAGTTCCTAGCACTGATGGTCGTTCTTGTTGAGAGAAAGTGTAATATATTTTTATGTTGTAAGTAGGTGAGTACCACGCAGTCAAGCTATTTTTTTTGTTTTGTGATAAATAATACTAGACATACAAACAGACTGCCTGGTTGGTCTAGATTCCCAGGTCACTCAAATTGTTACTGGGTTTTCCCATCCAGAATTTCTCAATAACAGCCATGGAGACTGGATCTGTGCCCGGTTGATGGCAATAGGCGTGCCCCCTCCTCTGCCTACCCTTCGGGGATTGCAGGCTTGATGTTATGCTGTAAACTTGAAACATTACAATATCTCGGTCATCTTTAAATAATTGTGGAAATGTTACCATTTAAGTATCTTTTCAACAATTTCTGGTGCTAGTGGGACATTTTTCTAAAATATGGTGTATTGAAGTAACTTTATCCTATTAATATTTATATCAGTACTAATATTAGATGCCTTTAAAATACAAACACAAGAGACCTATCATTGATTAGTGTACGGGTGCTGCTGACTCATGCTTTACCATATCTTTCAATAGTTGTATTTATGATAAGATTGTATTAATGCTGTGTCATTCTCTCTTCCAGTTTAAATCACTTGAGCGATGAACAGATTAAGATGGTTAATCAGGCATTGAAAATGTTCAGTGATCCTGACAAATCACCACCGGAGCCTACCTATGATCCAATCACAAACACTAAATATATTTATAAGTAAGTTCTTTGCCCACTTTCGAAATGAAAACTAATTGTTATTTATTCTTCCTTTAGGAGGAGTTTCTTCCTCCACTTCTCCCAGCAGAAATACTGGAATGTGGTCCAGGGTGGGGCATAGTAGGGCATTTCCTCGTAGTTTCGCCAACCAAAAAGAGCCTATTCACGGCCTAATTGAAATCTTACTGAAAGTATCCAGGCTGCTATTATTCCTATCGATCCTCAAGAATTTCCAACATAGTCTATCAGAAAACATGGTGAAATAATCGTTCGGCTTATTATTTCAGGGTTGTCTCACCAAAAGATTTGACAGTTGTTGCTAAAAAGAAAGCTTTACTCAAAGATCGAAAGGGTCATACTAAAATTCCCAAGAAATTTGAAGAAAAACTTGTTAAGAACGTCAGTTCAGAAAAACTTGTGAAGCACGTAATTTCAGAAAAAGTCGTGAAACACGTCATACCAGAAAAAATCGTGAAGCACGTTATTCCAGAAAAAATCGTAAAGCCTGTAGTAACTGAAAAAATTGTGAAGCCCGTGATAACGGAAAAAGTCGTGAAACCTGTCATACCTAAAGAAATTCCCATCCCAAAGGAGGACAGTGAAGAAGAGTTTGAGCCAGAGCCACCTGCTGAGGTACATATAGATGGTTCAAAGTGTTAGTTTAGCTTTTGTGTCTGCTTCATGAATGAAAGTGTTAAGAATGCATTGAAACTAGCTTGAGACTATTTTCAAGAATTTGGAACAGAAGTAAAGAGTAGGCTTAACAAAAAACTAATAAGTGCTGCCGTTTATTTCAGGCGAAGGTCACAAGGAGTGGTCGGAAAGTAAAATTACCAAAACAAATATTACCAGAGGGATCACTACAAAAGACAAAGAAGAAAAGTGGAACCATTGTCTCTTGCTTCCAATGTGCTGCTGTAAGAATAACAATATTTTTTGACTTTGAAATCTACCATAACGTACCGTAACGTAACCTACCATAATGTTGAAGTCTGAATTTATCGTAAAATCTCATTTCAGGACTTCGGCAGTTTGTACCGCCTACAAAAACATTATGAAAACCACCCCACACATATACCTGCAAAAATCCATTCCAATTTATTCCATTGCTTACTGGCGATTATCAAGAGCGGTTCAGATGGAAATAAAACCAATATATTTATACAGCAGTTAGAACAACTAATTGTTAAACTGAAGTCCCTATTGCCTTGTTTATTGAAGAAGGTAGATGGAACAGATGGTCAACCTTGCACAATCAATGAAGACATTGGCAGGTAAAGAATTCTCATTTATTTGTAATACTTGTTTTATTCATTCTTTCCAAAATTTTCCAATATTCATATTTTTACAATTTCCAGACTTTTCGGCATGAATCCTGGAAAGTACAACATTGACGTGGAAGCCTTAAATTGCGTCAAAGATAAGAATGGATACTGTGTCCACAATCCTCCAAAAATCAATCCAATTATAAGAGACCAAAATAAATCTTCCCCACATTTACTGAAGCATGAAGCACCAAGTCCCGATAACGAAACAGAAAACTGTGCAAGAATCAATTCTGTGGCAAAATGGCCGACTGTCAGTAAAAGAATCTGGAAGCTCAAACAGAAAACACACGAACAAAGTGCAAAGAAAATGAGACTGAAATCTGAGAGTGATACCCTCATTGAACTGGGAACTGAGGACTTTTTATTTCATAAAGAAGAGAACACTGTGAATGCTGCGAGTATTATTTCCGAAAATAATATGAATACAGTAGATATTCCCAAAGATGATGTATCAAAAATGTTGGAAGATGCACAAGACTGCGACATTAACTGCGAACCTGACCCTGACCCAGAGCAACAAACCCATTGCATCATTATGGACGAGCTTACCCAGCCAAAAAACAATTACGTGCAATTCCACAGTGCTCACTTCGACATACGATCATCACCAATAAAGCCGTCTTCAGCAGTTTTTCGTAAATTTCAGATAAACCCTAGCAAAATGAGCAATTATGATGTAAAAGTCATTCGTTCGTTAGAGATGGTTAACAATAAGGCTCACGACAAACGTCTTTTACCAAACTCTGATAGAAATGTACAAGTTTCTTTGCGAAATTCTGAAAGCAATTTAAATTCACAAAACTTGGAAAACAGGCTACATGTCAGCATGCCAAATACAGATACCAGACATGTCGCTATTCCCACCTCGAATAACGGTTTACATGTCAGTGTATCAGACAGTTTACTTGGCACATTAACAAATTCGGATAGTCGGCATGTTACCATAGCACATTCGCACAAAAATGGTTTACATTCTCACACTCACATACACACATCCTTGGCAAATTCAGATAACAGGCTAAATGTAACAATGCCAGAGTCTGAAAACAGGCTTCACATGAATATCTTAAATTCAAATAACGATGTACATGTTGCAAAAACGAATTCAAATAATGATTTACTTGATGGTATGCCGAATCTAGATGACAACCTACATGATATTCCAAACTCAAATAATAATTTACATGTTACCATGATCAATACTGATAGCAGGCTACATGTTAGTATGGCAAATAGCGATGATGGCTTACATGTAGCTATGCCAAATAATAATGGTTTACACTTGACATTACCAAGCTCAGATGAAAATTTACGTTTGATAATTCCGTCGTCAGAGAACAGTTTAGATGTAAATATTTCAAACTCTGATAGCTTACATGACCTATTCAAAAACGATGTAGACTTATGTAAAGACTCGGATGCGATAGACCCTGATCTTAAAGACTGGATTATTAGTACAAGTGAGAAATCAGAGGATGGTTTCACAAAGTCTAGCAGTTTGATTGCACCATCGTTATTACATGTCAGAGATAATGTGGACAAATCATTGGATTCACACAAAAATGTAAACCATTGTGATGATATGCCGTCGTTGGACGACTCATCCGACAATCGCCTTCTATCAAGTCAGGGCGAATCAGTATTAAACTTTTTAGATACATTAGGCAATGACTTATACCCTGAGACTGAGATTAGAAATAATGGTGTGGATTTCCAACTGGATCTGTTCGCATTTCATCATTCATAGTTTAGTAGTAGTAAGAACAAAATTAATATTAAGGACTTATTAGAAAATTACATTTAAGTATATTTTTAGAAAAATAATAGATTTGTACTTACAGTCTTAATGTTTTATTTATCTTATTATTTACAATAACATGGTGTTTAGATATCCATGAGATTAGGTAAAAATGCAATTATGATGACAAAAATGTAATTTGGTAATCATATGAATTCTCGCAAATCAACTGTAGAAACTATGTATAAAATATTTTGTTTGTATTTTGAAATTTTCACATAAAATTAACTCCTGCTGGTACAATTGATTTGATTTGAATAAATAAAAAGTATTAAAAAAATATGAAGTATTTTTCTCAGATTACCCCTTTTTTAATATTGATAGTTTCTTCTGTTTGGCTACTATGTCACCCTTTGACATTATTATGTAAATATAATGTATTTAGGAGGTGAAATATTGAAGAAAGTAGCAGTTTGCCATATATTAATTGCTTTCTGTGCATTAGCAATAACAAAAAACATAATTATATGTTCATGAATTAAAATATCATCTACAACTTAATCTATGCTTGCAACACTGGTCTCTCATTCTTGCCTTCCAAGTTCTGGTTGGTCAGAGCATAGCCTGTTCCACCTCTTTGCACCATGATGATGTCTTTCTCCTTGAGCTTGTCACCAGTGAGTGGATGCAACCAATCCTTCTTGATGATCTTCTCAACACATTCCATGGTAACTACATGGCCAGTTGTCCTGTGAAATGACAATGTTATGAATTGGGACAGAAATATTGATTCGCAAGACTATGCATAATAATAAAATTTTGAGAAGAATTTGAGATGCATCAAAACAAAATAAATGTTTACTTGAAATGAATATTGGATTTGTCACATACAGCCACAACACAAACTACAAAATTATCTATACTAATATTATAAAGCGGTAAAATTGGTTTGTAAGTTTGTATGTAGGGGGGTAGTCTCTGGATCTACTGAACCGATTTTGAAAATTCTTTCATTAGTAGGAAGCTACATTTATCCCCAAGTGCTATAGGCTATATTTACAACGTGCCCATGGAATAATTTCCGACCAAAATAATAGCGAAGCCGTAGGCAACAGCTAGTCCGTCATAAACATAGACAAGCTAAATACCAAGTAGTAGATACATAAAAAAATGTGTATCACCTGATAACAGCACAAGGTACAGCATTGCTCAATATGTCGTGAGTGACTGGACACATGTATCTGTTCTCCTTAGCTATCAAGGACTTCTTATCATCCGGGTCATTTACAAGCGTCCATTTCACTTCGATTAAGTCCTTCATTTTCAAGGGTTTTTCACTAATTGGGCAGCATACAGTAGGATCAGGCTTATCCATTTTAGAAATTTTAGCATCAGGCAGCATAGAAGGCACCCAGAAACTTGGCAACTCCTTTGCTTTCCCATTTGCAAGATTTGATAAGGATGATGATGTAGATGGTCCGCCATCTGATTGCTTGTTGCTGGAGATATTCTTCTCCCTGTTCATGAATTTAATCAAGTTCGCTTCTTTCTCAGCTGCAGCCAACTCTGCCAATTCTGACTCCTCTTTCTTCAACTGTTTCTCATACTTCTTCATCTTACGGGTGTGTTCATTCTTCTTAGTGATGATGTATTCTAATATAGCTTCTTTATCGAACAAGTATCCTTCTTTAGTGATCACAGGATTCCTACAAGGCTGTAAAGTTAGACTACAGCAATCGAAGCTTTTCACAGAATCCTTCCCAAGTCTTTCGTTTTGAGTGCCGTATCCAGACGCGGCAGCATCTTTTTTCTTTTCATGGTACGTGTATACGGCACCAGCTGTGCAGTTTCTTGCATGTCGAGTCATTGCTAAGTCACAGTACTTGGTAATTCAAAGAAAATGGTTTGACTCGACTTCAACAAAAACAATTTGGGATTAGCCTGACAAGAAAATGTCAATGTCAAATTTTCATCAATAACCTGGGTCAAAAACTGAATGAATGAATGATTTGAAACCGGAAATCAACCCCAGTGAAGGATGGGCCATAAAAAAGTTGATTTCCAAAAATGAACCATAGAGATAAAAAGGCTTTAACATAGGTTCTTTAGTCGAACTTTTTATTGACTTTCATTGATTTTGCATCACAACGGCAACCCTGTTCTTTAAACTGTCACAGCGGGGAAATAAATGATCAGACAGCAAAAGAAAAAAAAAACAAACGTCAACTGACTGACTCAACGAACGTCTACGTCTTGTTTACATTTTATTTCCGTAAATTCCGTAGTTTCACGAGTTTCTCTTTAGCGATAGGTGTCTTTTTGAGGGCAGTTCGATATAATATTTAACATCATACGATAAAACCTATCTGTGATTACAGCAATCTAATCTGTTAGATTTAATTATAATTCACTCGCAGTGATAAAGTTTTTGAGTGTGTCGACCTAATTCGTATTAGCATACTGGACACATCGTTTGGTGTGTAATAAATTAGTTGTGTTTTCAGTTTCGTGTTGGTTATTTTAAGTGAATAATGAACTTATCGTTCGCGGGTTGTGGTTTCCTTGGTATCTACCATGTTGGTGTTGCAGTGTGTTTTAAAAAGTATGCTCCTCATCTGTTGTTAGGCAAAATTTCTGGCGCCTCTTTTGGCGCACTTTCATCTTGCTGCCTGCTCTGTGACCTGCCTATTGGTAATTATGCTTTTCTAATTATCACACTGTATGTAATCATTATAATTGAACCTCATATTCATAGTTTGTTTGGTTTAAGTGCAGTTTTATTTATTTTGTTTTGTTTATACTTCAGCATCCAACAAAAATCATTCTGTTAAAAATAATACATATTATTTACAAAAAAAAACAGTCTTTGTCAAATAATGAAGCAAAATTTATAAAATCTAAATTAGTTCTGCACAATCAACAAAGTAGGTATTGAAATTAGTAATCATATTAATTATATTGTAAATGAAGAAGATGAGACGAGGTCACAAACCTAACTTGAAATATAATACAGAGGACTTTGTTTACATTATGCATCTAACATGGTAGGAAAACATTGAATTACGTCTCACACAAATACCAAATTTATTCCTGTGGAACTAAGTTTAATTTAGAAAGACAAAAACCTGTAAAAATGGCTTTGAATGATTTTCACTGCAAAGGAAATTTAACTGTGTAATGAATGAAAATTGGGTTCTTTATACCAAAGCACATACATTGTGTGTTATATATATTAAATTACAAATGCACTTATCTAACTACATATTGTCATGCTTCTTAGCGTCAATATTTACAGTTGGGTAATTAGCATGCAATATTTTGTTATCATATTGATGAGCAATTAAATTGATAAAGGACTTTCTCTTGATATGCAAGTACGCAAGTAAGTTGTAAGTAGATGCCAAAAGAGATCTAAAGTTCATGCAGACAATTATTTAATTTGTGCATTTTATTGAACAACAGAAAATACATAGCAAAACTCAACAGTTTATCTCTAGCTACCATTTTATTTAGAATTTGTATTTGAATGATTTTTAGAAATGAATTAATTTATTAGTTTACAATTTGCTGAAGAATTATCAATAGAATAAGTCTCATAGTGAGCTAGATATTTTAAAGGGCACGAGTATTTTTAGAAAATTAATGAAAACAAGCTGGCAATACGCTTCATTTTAACTATGGAATTGTGCCAGAATGTTGAGTTTTATTATTGTTTAGCTATTTTGATCTTGAATTGTCAAACTGTAATTGAAACTATAATATGTAAAAAGGGAAAGCCATAAAACTAAATAGGCTCCAAATAGAACATAAAGAAAGTCGAAATTTTTAAAAGTGGCAAATTTAATTCTGCCATTGACCATTAGTGAATGTATTAACACATTCACTAATGGTCAATGGCAGACAGTCTTGGCTGTAGAACCGCCATAATTGCGCCCTATACATTTTGCGATTATTTTCCACATATCCTCAATGTTCTTATTATTCACAAACAATAATCTTACAGCTGTTGTCCTGTAATTGCAGGCTGTTGACATTTGCTGATAGTTATTTCACCTTAGATTTACTGATAATACAATATTAATTACATTGTTTCCATGCGCGAAAGACATTGCCAAACTCGTGGATCTTAAAAATCCCAAGCTGGGGCTAAAAGGCACGCGCAACAAGGTTTTGCCCGTATGTGTCGAATCACGCGATGACAGGATTTTGTCGCAATACAAAAATATGTTAGGCTGGTTGCTGTCCCTAATTCCTGTTTTCTCTTTCTACTAGGTGAGATCACAACAGATGTGTTAAGGGTAGTGAGCGAGGCGAGGGCTGGCTCCCTCGGGCCGTTCAGCCCTTCCTTTAACATTCAGAATGTCCTCCTCGAGGGTATGCAGAAGTATCTGCCCCATGACGTGCACAAAATCGTCAGTGGCAAGCTCCACATTTCCTTGACGAGGGTCTACGACGGGAAAAATGTCATTGTCTCTGAATTCGCCACGAGGGAAGACCTATTACAGGTGAGCATAGTATCTAATTTATCCTTCTTTTAATCGTTTGGAAATGAATAATCACTTTCCATCCACCTTCTTCTAGTTTCCCTCGTGCTAAATAGTGCGTAAGATGTTTTTTTTTTCATGCTCGGTATCCCAGCTACGATAAAATCACGTTAGCGACAACTTTCTTCCTAAAAACATTTTATGACGTGTGATTTCTTCATGCAAGGGAAATCTGCATTTATCCGAATGTATGCCGAGTAATCGAAACGTCATCTTACATAACTTTCGCATCGAACATGCTTCGAATTTTCGCAATCGGGCATAATTTGATTTAAATTGGCCGAGCGGCTCTTGGTTCAGACTTAACTCAATCTACAGCATCTTGTAAGCATTATTCAAGATATTTTTTGGCGAAACAACATCCAAATATTTCACTCCTAGTATTTCGATTGACTTCTCCGCATCCAAAATCTGCCATAGAGTGTATAAGCTTGTTTTCCGGGGTTTTGATACAGATTTACTCTCAATTGGCCGAACTACTTACACTCTATCTAAATTAGGTGATTAGCTATAACTAGAGCAATGTAGGACCTAGTGCTCATTTCGAACAAATCTTTTAAAAAAACTGACTTTCTTTTTTATTTAGGCGCTGTTAGCGTCATGTTTCGTGCCAGTATTCTCTGGGTTGCTGCCCCCTCGGTTCCATGGCATCAGGTACATGGACGGAGGCTTCAGCGACAACCTGCCCGTATTGGATGAGAACACAATCACTGTCAGCCCCTTCTGCGGCGAAAGTGATATATGCCCAAGGGATTTGAGCTCACAGTTGTTCCATGTAAGTATATACATTTACTAAACATAGAGTGTATGGTCACTCCTAGCGGAAGACCAGGTGATGTATGTATGGTGTTTATATAGCAGCGTCCTTGAGCTAATTATCTACTATAATGTATAGTGTGATCTATGCCAATCTCTAGCGCAGTAATGCGCAATAGTTGTGTAACTCTACGTAATCTTTCGAGCATATTTTTTGCGATTCAATTCCACTTATAGATTTTCCATGAATGTTGTACAATTTTGTGATTAATTATGTATGCTTGTTTGTTAGCATATTCAATCCTACTTGGTACATGTCTTGAATAGAATACAATAGGCGATTGTGCGACTAACCTAAAGTAATTGCTATATTCTAGCCTGAAAATGTACAATGTCATTACAGGTCATCCACATAAAGTGTTCGTACATTCTAGACTCGTTGTTAAAACTGTTTTTAGACGGAAAAACTTATCTCAATGAACGTTGTTCTGACCGACCCAGTACTGGGTTTCTACACTAACAGTATTTCACGGCTTATAATCGCAATAACATTGCGTTGTAAACCTTTTATAATCTCGTAAAACTGTTGAAGAAATTGTTACGTGACTTATCACGTAATGCCAATGAAACATTCGACCTTCTGGCTCAAGTTCACGGTTTCGATGTCTGCATTTGAACAAATATTGTTATGTGAAAGGAACATGCAGCAATATTTTATTATACTGTATTACTTTCAAACGGAAGTATAGTTCCAAGATTTCTAAGTATATGTGTATTATGATTTTTCACACTTGAAACACACTTGACGCGGAAGTATCTTGTTTCTCTTGGGAACTTTGATATCCCACAAAAATCGCTCAAGGTTGAGCTCTGTCTCTATAAAAAATCTGAAGGTTGATATTTGGTTCAGGAAAAGATCCACGTTTGTAATACAATACAGCGACATTTCACGTCCAAAAACCCGCATTTAGGCCGGCGTCTCATAGGGAGGACACTGGCCCAGCAGTAGGAACTTTACAGGCTGATTCTGACTCTTCATTCTCAACAGGTAAATCTGGCAAACACAAGTATAGAACTATCAAAGCAGAACATGAACAGATTCGCGCGCATTCTCTTCCCTCCAAAACCAGAAGTTCTAAGCAATATGTGCAAGCAAGGATTCGACGACGCACTCCGATTCTTGCAGAGAAACAACATGATATCTTGCACGAGGTGTCTTGCAGTCCAATCTACCTTCCAACTTCAAGAAGTGCTGGACGACACCACGTATGAATATGATCCTGAGTGCGAAGAATGCAAGACTCATAGACAGGTAAAGGGGGAAAATAGTACGTAAAGATTAAGAAGGGTAATCCTTTAATGCATATATTTATCGGAATTAAACATTAAAATTATCGTGATAATATGATGATTTATTCTTACTGAGTTTTATCAATGCAAATTGGCCAGTTTGGTAAATTCCTAATCGCGAATTTTATCTAAAGATGTCACAACAATGAATCTACCTAATTGCGAATAATCGCCGAAATGGTAAATCAACGGCAACAATGATAGCAGTAAAAAAAATCCTTTGATCTTGTCGTAAGAGTCGGAGTGGAGGAAAGTAAACGTCTACCACCTCTCACTTTTTTGAGAAAATCCCGAGTTTATGACTTGGACCTAATATATAAAATAAAATTTAAAAAGCCTTATATTTCTTGCAATTTTAAATTGTTTACATGATGATATTCTACTTACTACACTATTTTCTACTAATCTATTAAAAGGGCTGAACTTGAACCTAATACAGGATCTAAATCGTTATACAGGATGTAAGATATCGGTGGACAAGGACATCAACGCGCAAAAAAATTTGATCGTGTGGGTACTTTTGTATGAAACAGTGTTTCTTTTTAAATAACCGCCGAAAAATTCCTGGGCTTTAGAGGGGGTCTAGAATCATTGGCTAAATTTATGGTAAACTTTTGTATTTCGATGTTATACACCGTGTATATTTTTTCGAGTCATGACTCACATCCTACCTCCTACTAATATTATAAATCCGAAAGTTTGTGAGGATGGATGTATGTATGTTTGTTATTCTTTCACGTAAAAACTACAGAACGGATTTGGATGAAATTTTGCACACAGATAGTTTATAACCTGGATTAACATATAGGATACTTTTTATCCCGATAGTATGATCTAACTTCACGCGAGCGAAGCCGCGGGCATAAGCTAGTGCTTATATAAACTCGTAAAAACACATTTTGCTAAAACTTCATTCTATTTTTAGGACGCGTTAGTAGACGACCTCCCGGACACAGTGATGACCATATTCCAGAACGCGATAGACTCTGCTAACAACGGCCTCGTCAATTGGGTGATGAGGCAAAGGGCCATGAGATATCTAACACTCCTCACTCTCCCCTACAGAGTTCCCATCGACATTATGTATGCGTCATTTACCAAGTGAGTATGATTTCCTATAATCGTCGTGTACAAAAGGCGAATTTTATCTATGAAATTGATCACGAGCAGTATAATTTCAAAATTCGTCAATGATATTTTTCATAGCAATCATGACACTGAAAACTCTTAAACGCAGTTTAGATGCTGATCGAGTTCGATTCAGTTTTATTGGTGGAATTTGCCCTAAATTATTACTAAAGGTTTTTGGAATTCTCTGTTTGATACTGTCATCTGCATCGGTTTATGGCCTTATTTTATTTTAGTGGTGGCCTATGTTCAGCATTGTACTTCTAACCAAGGTTTTTAGATACTCCCTAAGTATTACTCGTACAAAATAGGCGAATGAATACTTTCATAACAGAAAATCTTAAAGTCTATCTTTCCCAAAATCTTTACAACAATTAATATTTCTAAGTGTGACAGGTAGTTCCTCATAATTTCCCTTGACAAAGTTGGTCTACAGGATTTACTCGTTTTGAAATATCTCAATTTTAAATGGACAACTCTCACATTCTAGCAATTTAATTATAATCATGAGACTTGAAATATGGGCGGCACATGTATCTCATTAAATCAACCGTTCCCTTTGAAGAGAGAAAGTTGCTTTCCGATCGCGATATCCACGTTCTAGTTGACTGCCCTTATAAGTACGTAACTCTTTACCTGATCGAGATTATTTTATAGGTTCTACGAGTACATGTCTACATAGTACTGCATAAGTGCGTAACTTGAGGTATATACGATCCGTAACAGATTGAAAAGTTACAATATGCATTAGCACACCAGTCACCACAAATATTTCACGAGTTATGTTTTAGTCCCATGTAATAAGGGGCGGTCCTAATTGCCATCAACCGGGCTCAAATTATGACTTCTTTTCAAAAGCAGTAGGCAGCCTACTGCTTTAACGTTACGTTATAAACCAGGGTTTATAACGTGGCAATCATGTTCATATAATATAAGGTGTATTCATACACGAAATCTTTTAAGGGGTCATTGTACTCATCATTATGAACAACTTTCACTATGGGACCAACCCCGAAATCGCGAAAAAAAATCAGCTGTTCAGTACATTTTGACGAGTTAATGCGATCACATTGTAGGGAACAGCTGATTTTTTTTTCGCGATTTCAAGGTGGGGCCCATAGTAAAAGCTGTTCATAATGATGAGTACAATGACCCCTTAAGAGATTTCGTGTATGAATAGATAGACCCTATATAGAAATCTTATCACTTAGATAGTTTTATTAAACTTCCTGGCTTTGTTATTCGGATTGTCGTGAGATTTGGGTAATACCATAGATATAATATACCTACCAAAAACCTAAAAAACAACAAAAAAAAAACTAAGTCACCCTTAATGTACCTACATAAATATTTATTTATTAATAATATACACTCGTGTCTTCATACTTATGAATTATGATACAATGTGGTGTAAATAAGCGTAATTTATAATGATCATATTGTCACCCGCGTACACATTCCAGCTTGATAACACTTTAAACATGCACTAGTAATAGAAATATTGAATTATCGCTTAGGACCATTCGTTACCTGCTTTAATATTGTTTCTACGTTTTAGAATTCAATATTTTAAGTCAACTTGTAATAAATAAATGTTCACATAAATTAATTATTTGTTCACGACAATGACGCAATTACAATTTGTAGATTCAATAATTTAGAGGTTTGTTTGTGCGCAGTCACTTTTGTAGGTAAGTTAGTTGCTTTTATCAGTTGAAACTTCAAATAGCAGCTGTAGGTAAAATTCTATTTCAACTGATCAATTTTAACATTCGGTTGAACTTAATAAACTGATAGGATAGTACTGGAGGAATGGGGAAGGCCGGTCAAAGCTAATTGTAGATGGCGTGTCCATAGCTTAGTCTCAATCTAACCAATGAGGTCAAGCAAGTCACTCAATGGGGTTAAATGAACTTGGAGGGTTGTTATTGATGATTTCAATGATTATAATTCTGTAACTCTATGTGTTACTGGCGCGATTCATATTTTCATCAACATACAACCTGACACTGACCTGCAAATTGCAATAAACATAAGAAAATTTAAATTTCGTGGGCTACCCTTGCGCATCCACCTTAAAGGGAATTTTCGAAACAACTTTCTCAGTTGCGATTTTATTTTAAAAATATTTTATATTTAATGTAACAATTGCAACAAGTTTTTAAAACACTTGCGAAAATGTTTTATATTATGTTATGTATTGCTCGAGCTAGTTAAACCGAAGTTATCATTTTAGCATAATTATTCTATTTTAATGTATGCCATTGTTACCACATTTATGTCAAGGACAAAATCTAAGGAAATAATGTAACGTGATAAATGATAAAATTTTGTATGTGATATAATTAGGTTATAAATAGGTTGATTTTTTTCTCAAATAACTGATGTAAGTCATGGTTAACCGTTTCACCCTGCTTACAATCCAAGCCAGCCACGTATCTGAAAATCATTTGTATACTTATTTTAATCTACATTGTGTAATGCAGATTAAATACACTAGCGCAGGTGAAGCGACCAAACGCCAAAGTGAAGACAAACAAAATTTAGTCCACTATCGTTATCTGAGAGACATTTCGCAACTTTGTCCCTGAAGTTAGCAAAGTATAGGGAAATACTTCTATTTCATTTGTGGAAGATATCTAAATGCGGTAATAACCATTTACCGTCTGGTGGGTCTTTCGCGTTGGGCATAGGGAGTGACCAAACTTATCGACAAGAAAGAGGTCAGAAAGAGCTTTCCATGCTATAGAAGCGAAAGAGACATCATTTGCCTCCGTTCAGTTCGGATGATGTGACTCGACACAGTACCAACTTCGGACCGCTGCAGGTACATCTTGGTCCGGTGGGGGTATTCCTTCCGGTAAAGCTGAGTGCGACTATGGAGTCCTATCCCAACCCATGGCTCAACTCCTGAACTGCTCTTTGTGCAACTCCACTTGGCTTTAAGGGATCTGTCCGAAGCCACTTTCAACGCCGTCGATGTGGCTGAATTCTGGTTGAAACAAATTTAATTTAATGACTATGGGAATCATCGACACGAAGAAGAAGACCGAATTAAATATGTCAGTTTGGTTTCTCCTGTATGGGCTAAAATTACTTTACCATAATTTCCTTCTATAAGATCACATCCCAGCTTCTGTCACTAACACATCAAACGCTTTTTAGCTATGTGGGCGATAGAGTAGAGACGCATGCGGTTCAATACAAAGTGGCTGGCAATGTGCTCATCCGTAGAAAGCGGTGTGTCCGTCACAACAACGTAATGCATAGGTCAGTCTTTCAAAGTTTTTGTAGACGGTGGAAGGGTTATGTTTTTCTGTAGTACGGTGTCCGTTTTGGGATGGTGATGGGTTCTTATGGCTACATGTTGTAATATTTTAACCCCCAACGAAGAACGAGGGGTATTTACTTTAGAGTTTTTTTCTGTCTGTTTATATGTTCTTGGTATGGAACTTCCAAACCAATGTACTCATTTCAATGATATTTTAACCTGGTCTCAAAGTTTGCATACCTGTGTGTGTGTTGCATCTTGGTATGTTCAAATAGCTAATTCACTAACGTAGAGAGATTTTTGTTAAGTTCCGAAATGCTAACTAACCCTTTTGTTGTAATTGTTATTCGACAATGAGCTTGTGGTGGCCATCTTTTTAAGCCAACGCCTTCATCACCTCTTTGTGCAAATCCTAAATGTTCAGATAACCATTGCTTCCACGGATATGTGCAAAAAATTTAGTTCCCATCGTGCATCGTAAGAATAATTTTGCACACTTCGGGGTTGAACAAACTATTCAAAGTGATCTGACTGATGAACTGATCATTAGGTAATTATGTACCTATAATTATAAAGGGTGTAACAAGACCCATAACGAAGCCGAAAGGCACTTGTTCTCCTCTTCATTGCGATCATTTTTTTGTTCTACACCATACCTGGGAACCTAGTTACGGATATATTGGGGGTCAAAGTTCCAACTTTTTCACAAGTTTTTTATTTAAATACATGTTTTTAATGTAAGATGTTTTAAACACCTCCACGACCCCCGTACTATTCGATACATCCATGAGCACAATGTTTTGAGTGCGTTACATTGTGTTCTCCCGAAAAACGTGATTTTTCACCCCAAAAAAAAGTAATTTCCCAGCTATAATTTTTGCGTAAAGTTACTTAGTTTGATGTACAGAATGCTTGGTTGACAGCTTCGTTAAGGGTCTTGTTACACTCTGTATATCCTAATCACGCGAGTCTTTAAGACACCATCTTGCTAACGTCATCACTTCAATAAATTTAACTTATGCTTAACCTAGTTCTGACGCACATAATTTTTTTACGCAAGTTCCACTGTCTTATATTACAAATAAAATATAAAGTTTATCTGCAGTGCGTCTCCCTATCTTTGTATGAAGCGATTTATTTTAATGGGTCAATGTCACTTGGCGAGATTTCTTGTTCCATCTGCAGATGTTTAATATTATGATGATTGTTAGGTAATTCGTTTATCATAACATTGGTATTGTTTTATTTGGTAAAGTATATAGTTGAGAAAACATTTTGATTTGTTATGCAAAACAAGTGCCTAAATTGTAAGTAATTGTTTTTGTACGAAGAGTAATAAAATCCGGTCGATTAACTTCAATGTTTTCGTTATTACGTCAAATGCATTGATTATAAAATGTATTCTTTTCCGGGGTTTTGTTTTTCGTTGGAGTCGTTGGAGGTAGCTTACCGTGTTACCATCAGATTTGTCTTCAGAAAGGTAATTAAACCATGCTTCTATAGCGGATCTTCTAAGATCAGATTTTGGTCTTGCCTGTGTTTCAACACCAGCTGACTTTTAAAACACCACCTAGTTATCCAGTTTTTGTCTTCTTCTTACTAAGTTATTATTTCTCTAAACTGGACACGACACCAACATGTCACCATAGTGATTTATTTGTTACTACTGCTTACTGCATTGTCTTATATTTATCTCACTGTTTGTCGCTAGCCAAATTTTCTCTGGGTCTTTGACGAAATCTGTCTTATTATGTATGTTGTTATATACAAAAAAGTACAATTATATAAATCAGAGATTAAACCAGTGAAAGTCCGATAATACCATACAATGATAACACTATTTCTGTTACTTTTATTATTAAGTATTTGCTCTGCTTTCTTTGGCTAAGATAAGAAATGCGTCGGAGTTTATAAATATTGTGAGATAGTGTTATGTGTTCTAAATAAGAGGATTATGATTTGTTTTAAACTGTTATTTATTACATTATGCTCTTGATGCGTCTCAAAATATCAAACTTACTGAAATCGACGTTCAAATGTCGTTTCTTTCAAGTATTTGACTCCGGCGCATGCATACTTAAGTGACGTAAGATTGCATTATGAGATGCACGTGGGCAAAACTGTTTTCATCTTAGGCATGTTGTTTAAACACGTGATGTATATATATGTTATCACCAGCCTTTTGTTTATACTCTGGAGACCTTTTTAAGTGCACACACGTACTGCACTATATTTCCTGTGTTGGTGGCTCGAGTCCGTTAGATTTGTCGCCTTGAGTGAAAACGATCAGGTGGACTGTTCATTTGGTTATCATCATTCTCCTGCGCTTGGTCCAATTGATTTAGGGTCGGTGCAACTTGACTTCTTCTACGATACTTCTCTGTAAGTCTTCCAGAGACTAATAATCTAGAGATCTAGTCTAATCTCTTGATTCTACTTATATCGCCTTTCACACAGTCCATCCATTATTTCTCTGGTCTTCCGTGTAAGAGTAGGCTCTTACAGTACAGCCATCCACATTCAAAGTCAAAACTATAAATAAATATTATTAAATTGTAGTTCTCGTGATTATGCAAACGTTAGCGTTTCCTTCTATGTGTTTGATGTGTTCAAAGTTCGTTCAGCCATTTTAATACCGCTCTTTCGCTCAGAGGTCCAATGTCTTCTGATCGATATAATATTGTCCTATTCGTCTAAAACGTTTTTATGCACTGATTATAAAAAACACCGGCCAAGTTCGAGTCGGAATAGCGCACGAAGGGTTCCGTACAATAATCTAAAAAAAAACCGCTATGTTGTATGGGAGCCGCTCTTAAATATTTATTTTATTCTGTTTTTAGTATTTTTTGTTATAGCGGCAACAGAAATACACATAACATCTGTGAAAATTTCAACTGTCTAGCTGTCACGGTTCATGAGATACAGCCTGGTGAGAGACAGACGGACAGTAGAGTCTTAGTAATGGGGTTCCGTTTTTACCTCTTGGGTACCTTGTGACCTATGTCGGTTCTATCCTAATCAAATAAGTATGAAAGTAAACGACCATTTGACCTCGGACCAAACGTATCAGTATAAAGTACTGAAAATTATAAGCATAACTGATAAAACGTTTTGTCCGTCCGCTGGTGATTATTTCCTGTTGTTGTGTAAAAGCTAATACCGATTTGATTCTTCTATTGACCTACAATAACATCCTGTTTTATGTATATTTACATGTTTTACTAGTCTATCAGCCGATTCCTGTATATGGGATTTAATTTTCGTGACGCTTTGGAATTATTGTGTAGCTATCGTCTATTGGGACTCTTGAAGTGTTTAGAATGTCTCAGGTTTACTGGACACCTACATAATCTGATCTATTACAATACCGTTCTCATTTTGAATCACATTAATATACTAACTTGATGAATTATCTTGCGTGTGTGAATGACCGAATGCTTACTGATTTTAAGTTGTTGTAACCTCGTGACCTCAAACACACCTTCTGTCTGCAAATATTAAGTAATTCGCGAAATGAAAACCTGCTTTGATAACGTCACGTTTCAGCACTTGTGTTCATTTATCAAATCTTTTAATCTGATGGTATTTGATAGCAAATTAGCATGCGTCTTGACACGTGTTTGGCAATATCAGTGTTTTAATTCAGTATTACACTGCATCCGTGCTTGCGCAAAAAATTGTGGCATGCATTGTATCAAAACGTATATGATTCGTACGATAAAATGCGGACCACGGTTGCCGTTAGCGGGCATGTCAAGGTGGATAAGATAAAATCATTTGTCCTTTTCATTATTCCATTGGGATGGCCATTCCGCCTACCCAGAGTGATTAGAATATCAAGAACTACCTATAGCCTAGGTAGGTTTAGAATAGAGCATGTCCCTTTTTGGTAAGATCCAGTCATGATTCAGATTACAAGCCAAAGTCATGAGCAGTCCCATACCTAATTATAACACCACGCCTGCAATACCTGATGGATTAGGTGGAATTGTACCTGTTGTTAACCCAGAGTTATATTCTCAAGGAAAAGGGGCAAGCCTATTGACATTAACCACTCACAAATCCAGCCTCCGAGCTCCTAATAATAAAAAGGTTCAGTAAATTAAACATGATCTCCATTTCTTCACCAGATTCGTAACATGTACTCCAAAGATGAGCAAATCGCTTTGGAAGTTGAGCCTGAACATGCTGCAGCAGCTTCATGGGTTCGTGTACGCGACGCACGACCGGTCCGAAGCCGCCGCTAGGATCTACTACAAGCTGACCATGGACACCAAGATGGATGCTAATGAAGGAAGACAGCTGAATAGGAGGTTGGTCACTTTATTTTTTAATGGAAACCTGGTGGCCTACCCATGACGTCTTCAGGAGGAATTCCAGTGTGGGAAAGAGATGGCGCTAGACGACCTGTATAGCTCTGTCTCTTTCACAGACTGGAATTACTCCTGCTTTAAGACGTCACAGTAACCCTCCTGAACACCAGAAATCTAAATAAATACGAGTAATTGGCCTAAACGTGTAGACAATACCTTCATATAATTAATGAGTTATAGTACGGAATATATTATTTTACTAGCTGCTGCCCGCGATCTTCGTTCGCGTGAAATTATTATTATAAAAAAATATTATTTTCCTTTTTTAATCAAATTTTGTTACCAATTTCAAGGTTTTTCATTTTTTTTGCACGTAACCCTAATATTTTTTCTTAAATAAAAAAGGCTAAAATAGCCTATGTTAGACCTTAAAACATCAGCTATCTGCCAGTAGATGTCTCGTCAACATCGGTTCAGCCATTTCAGAGATTAGCCGGAACAAACAATAGACAAAAAATGCAAAAACTGTGTTTTTGTTATAAGTACAGTATAAACTTTCATATGCATTCAGTAAAAAGCTGTTACTTTGGTATTACAAACAGATACTTTAAAATTATTTATTTGTTTAGATTATATTTGATGACGATTTTTAGAAAAAAGGCTGAGACTTCAAAACGTTTTAACTCCATATTTTTCACGGTGACAATCAACACCGTTCTTTGTTCTCCATTTTTTTTATTATTTGGGACTTTGTTTCTTGTTACTCATGATTCCTTGAATTCATTAAGTACCTCAAAGAAAATGATGCTTTGATCTTATTATTTAAGTCTTTATCTGGTGTCCCATAATTTTTGACACAACACCGACTTTGAAGCCTTTCAAAGACTTCGAACCAAACCAAACAAAACCTTCCTGTTATAATCGTTGATAAACATAATTAAATTACTCATAATTATTGTGTCCGTACGTATGTCATAAAACTATGGTATCATTTTATTATAACTGTAATCTAATCTGTACGACCTTCGATGACTGGTTAAACTTGACTTTGTGTCCTACAATATTGATGCCAGGTTTATTGTCCGCCATTTTGTTGACGTAACAAGAACACGGACAATGTGGCACGACTGTCACGAATTTCATAATTTGTCTGAAACGTTTCCTTGATTTAACTGCCCCCGTAGCATGACCACCGTGGAAACGACTTTTGTCCACGGAAGAATCGACAAAATCACAGATTTCTTTTGTTGCACGCGTAGCATGACCTCCGTAGAAACGGGTTTTGTCGACGACAAAATGACGGATCAACAAAAGAAATCTCTCATTTTGTCGAGGGTTCCGTCGATAAAACCCGTTTCAACGGTGGTCATGCTACGCGTGCCGATCTGTCATTTTATCGATTCTTCCGTTGACAAAAACCGTGTCTACGGTGGTAATGCTACGGGGGCTGGTACTTAGTGAAGCCGAAACTGTGGTGTATAAACCAAAGTGGCGGCTTAGCCAAAACATTTTAACTCCCAAGTCTATAATAACTCCTTGAGAACCATGTCTGCAAGCCAAAGAAAGAAACTATTAGAATTCGTGTTTTTAGATCTGACACTCCCACTCAGATTCTTATTTCTAACATACGTAACAGAACATCTCGCTTGTAATCCGCGAAGGGTTAGTCAGAGGTGTACCTAATAGTACACCCACATTTCGCCAGTTATGTTAAGTCCCATGTAATAGAGGGCGAGTCTATTGCCATCAACCGGGCACAAATCCAGACTCCGTGACTGCTACTGAGAAATTCCTGATGGAAAAACTCATAACACTTTGTCCGACCTGGGAATCGAACCCGGGACCTCATGCTCAGCAGTTGCGCTTGCGACCACTAGACCAATAATCCTGATTTCTGTTACTAGTTACTGTCTTTCAATCAGGCCTATTGGTCCAATGTTGGCAATGATACGATATTATCTAGTCTACTTCTATACTAATATTATAAAGAGGTTGTTTGTATGTAGGGGGTAATCTCTGGATCTACTGAACCGATTTTGAAAATTCTTTCACTAATAGGAAGCTAGATTATGCTCGAGTGTCATAGGCTATATTTACAACGTGCCCGTGGGATGATTTCCGACAAAAACGCAAGCGAAGCCGCGGGCAACAGCTAGTATTATAATAAACGTACATTCCATTCCGAACTCCTCTGTTTATGCGCCGTGCGAAAACGTAAGTGCGTAAAAAACGAAAACCACCAAAAGCTTCCTTTTTGATGATTATGAATATTAATAGGTGTGTCATTATTTCGGACTAGCCCTTCGCCCGCGACTTCATCCGCAAAACTTGTGATAGCTCGGCTAATATGCATGATATAAATGTAATAAACAACGTAACGAATAATGTGGCTTTCTGTCAATGAAAGAGTTTTTAGAACTGGATCATGTAGGGGGTAATCTAAAGGGGGGGGGGCCTTTAGATTACCCCCTACATGACTACATAGTATAAAACAAAGTCGGTTCCCGCTGTCTGTCCCTATGTATGCTTAGATCTTTAAAACTGCGCAACGGATTTTGATGCGGTTTCTTTTTAATAGATAGAGTGATTCAAGAGGAAGGTGTATATGTATAACATTGCACCCGTACGAAGCCGGGGCGGGTAGTAATCTAATAAATACTTGTTCTTTCTTTCTCTTTATGTACATACAAACTTACAAACTGTTTACAATGTTATTTATACATAAATGTAGATGTCACGCAGTATCATATACCAAGTCATGGAAATGCTAAAGTCCAGATCGTTTCTTATTTCTACAATAGTGTGTGATTGGCATAAATTAGTTTGGACTTCGACCACGTCTAAGAGCCTCTGTAGAATGGCAATTATAAATTACTTGCTCGCGGCTTCGCTCCTGTTATGTACGGAAATTAACCAACGGGAACGTTTAACATATAGCCTTTGACACTCGAGGACAATGTAGCTTCCCGGTAGTGAAAGAATTTTCGGAATTGGATCAGTAGTTCCGAAGATTACCGCCTACATACAAACTTACAAAAGAATTTTCAACTCCTTTCGAAAAACATTGCCATTACAGCTAAAACGACTGCCTTGTTGGTGTAGTGGTCGCAAGCGCGACTGCTAAGCATGAAGTCCTGGGTTCGATTCCCGTGTCAGGCCAAATTGAGATTGGGTTTTTCCATCAAAAACTTCTCAGTAACAGCCACGACAATAGACTCGCCCACTATAACATGGGACTTAAAAACATAACCAACGAAATGTGGGTGGACTATTAGGTACGCCTCTGTCTAACCCTTTGGGAATTACATGCGTGATGTAATGTGTGATATGTTGAAAACACTGCCAAGCATTCATTTTTGAAGCAATAAAATGTAGTCATTCTAATTATGTACCCACATATTGATTGCAACAAGTTTACAAAGCAACCTCATTTACTCATATTGCGTAGTAGTTGTATGAACGTAAATATTTATATCATCTTGATTTGTTTGTCCTTTTTTATACTAAACAGCTGCATTATCTTTGTTTTGGGCTTGATTGTTTACAATTTTAAGGAATGATTCAGTTTTGATGTTACAACGTATTGAAGCAGGTGCAGATTGCTAATTATATTTAATTACTAGCGACCCGCCCCGGCTTCGCACGGGTCAATGTTATACATATAAACCTTCCTCTTGAATCACTCTATCTATTAAAAAAAACCGCATCAAAATCCGTTGCGTAGTTTCAAAGATTTAAGCATACAAAGGGACATAGGGACAGAGAAAGCGACTTTGTTTTATACTATGTAGTGAAGCAGACGATCAAGTTGAAAATCCCTTATCAGCAATGTACCTATCTCCGCAACCGGATTTAATATTGCAATCGATAAAGGGCGGACTTTGAGTGCATTTTGAAGATTATTGTCTAGGTGTACTGATTTAAATTGGGCAATTATGTTCTGATAAAAATTCTATGACTAGGTATCGAGATTAGATTCTATTTCTATTTTAAGTAATCCTTTTTGGAGAACAAGTAAAAACAATACCCCGATGAAAATTAAATAAAAAAAAGTACTAAAATGAGGAAATGTCTATGGCAACACACGGGCGCGAGCGGTCACTTCTCGGGTAGTGACGTCATAAAAAACAATTGACGATCGAACATACATAAGCTGAAGATGGTGTTAACACGTTTTAAAAGTTTGTTAGAGAAACTGTGATAATTTGGGACAAAAATCATGTACTTTAAAATCAGGGTTCGAAAATATCCGATATTTATTATAAATATGAAAATATCGGATATTTATGATATATATCCGATATATATCAAGTTTTATATCCATTTTGTATGAAAGCCCTATGATTATTCTATTGTATTATTTGTGTATACTATTTAAACATAATAAATAAATAGATTCATCATTTTAAAATTCATTAATATTTTTACTTTCATGGATATTGTATGTTTCTTATTATATGTTTCAGATCAAGCCCCAAGTTCCATACTAGGTCTTTGTTGTCTGCCGTCTAAAATACTATCTTACATATTTAAGCTAATTAGAATATCATATTAGTACGTATTTTGGAGCAATCGATGTGTCTATCTGATAGCGAAGTAGGATATCTAGTATATCTACAGAACAATTAGCTATTATTACATAGTTGCTATACATATGATATATAATTTTGATGTGTGGAATGTACTGACATAACCTTTTAGCGCATTCTAGTTATTTATGGACATTATCGTAGCATATATTTAGAACTGAGTAGAACGCGTCAAGCACACAAATTGACCCAGCCTGGCCCTAGCTGCCCTCCCCTCGATGACGCACTAAGCCGAGGCCCATACCCCACAGGGGGTGCCCTTAGTGATCGTTCATTTAATGAATGTCCTTAGTTTGTAAGTCCTGGCATGGGGGCCTTAAAGTCATTTTTGGCCACCACAGGAGAGTCCGGTTAAGTAGTAACAAGCTTCTAGAGTCGTACTGCAAGCGGTCATATAAAAAAAACCGTCAAGCACATGTTTTAAGTTAGACAACGGAGCTTTCGTCTGTGCGCCTAGAAACCGTTTTTAAGGATCACTAGGACTGGGAAAAAGTTTTCTATAAACAATATTTTCGGCGCTCCAAGCGATTTTTATTAAAACAACCTAACATTTTGAAGACATCTGATATTCACCAACCAGCAGTGGGCTTGTGATGGTTTGGCGCGGTAATATACTTACGGCCCACTCCGGCACTGAGGTATCTTCTGAAATTTATCTTGGATCCAAAAGTAGGCTACATTATCCTCATCATTTCCAGTACACAAACATACTCCCTAATAAAATTCAAAGGATTGTACCGAAAGGAGATAGGAAAGCAAGCCTCCCTCACTTAATGAGCGAATAATATATCAAACATGACTGGAACAAAGGGAACACAGCTGTTTGATTGACACTGCGTCGATAAAATGACAAAGACTGTTATCCAACTGGCCCATTTCTCGAGCTTGTAGATGTTCTAACAAGTCACAGTATAAAAATAAACAGTAAATAAACCCAGCTGTTTTTTGTGAAATCAAACGCGGGTGTAACCAGTTGTCGAGTCGATGCGACAGCGACAGCTCCAACTTCCTCAGGGGTAATTGCGTTACACACTCGCATTTCCAATCTTATTAATTTGAGCAATTCAAAAACATTCATTCCATTTTTACGTTGTTGGGCACACGATTTTTTACCCGACTGCGGCTAAGCCCAAAAGGAGGGTTATTTTTAAACATATTAACCAAATAGCACTTCGCCCGCGACTTTGTCCGCAAAAAATGTAATAGCTCGGCTAATATGCATGATATATTTATAATGTATACCTAAAGCACCCACGAATAATGTAGCTTTCTGCCAGTGAAACAATTTTTGGAATTAGATTATTAGTTCCGGAGATTACCCCCTATACAAACTTTACCTCTTTATAATATTAGTATAGATAGGTAGCATAGATCATATATTACGGATTTCTTCAAAATCCTTCAGAAAACGATAGAAAATGGGGTTATTGATGTGTTGTTACCTAAAGTATTCTAAGAAAGCTTATAAACCCTTATGTGTGTGTGAGCCAAATCCAACCATTTGTCCCTAGTTGAAATACTGTATGTTGTAGTAACATGCCGACTGACCAAGTACCACAGTAGTATCGCTACTGATAAGGTAGTTACACTAAATAATTGTTTACATATTTGTGTAAAATGTGTGAAATATAAATTAAATTAATTGATTATTCATTTTGTGAGAGGTTTGTTTCATGGTTTCCCACGATACATTTTGATATAATTTACTTTAAATAAATATCGTGATGTCGTACAAATGCTTTTTGAAAAATAAGTGTTTGTTATTGCTGCTTGGTTAGAAAGTTAGTACAACAAGTAGGGATGCATCGATCGATACGCACTTCAGCCGATACGATACCGATATTTATAAAGTGTCGCCGATTCGGTATCGGCGATACTTTCTAAAAAGCAGAGCTTTACAAAAAGACAAAATGATTCATATTTATAATATGATAAATACTAGCTTATGCCCGCGGCTTCGCCTGCGTGGAGTTCGGTTGTTGTCCCACGGGATCGTACTACCGGGGTAAAAAGTATCATATGTGTTAATCCAGGTTATAAGCTATCTTTGCGCCGAATTTCATACAAATCCGTTCAGTAGTTTTTGCATGAAGAGTAACAAACATCCATCTATTCATCTTCACAAAAGGGTGTGTTAGGGGTGGAATTTTGAAAAACCCTTTTGTTAGTGGATAACTTGATACCATGTCTCTAGGATCAGCCGTTTGGGCTGTGCGTTGGTGTATCAGTCAGTCAGGACTTTGAATTTTATATGCATAAATTTATTTTGAAATGATCAGAAGACAAAACTTAATATTTAATTAAAATTCAGTTAAGTATGAGATTTTTATTCAGGAAAGAACATTCTTAAACTATTCGGTAAAAGCCGATTTTGAAAGTTTTTTTGAAGGAGATCTATCTACTTTTGAGAATAGTCTTTCAGATGCAACTGAACTCAATATAAATGTTCGAAAAATAAGGGGTGACTGATCCGAACAAGAAATTATGTAAGAGGAAAAATTATCTGTTATCACAAAAATGTACGCATGATTTATATCAAAATAAGATAAGGTATTGCGCAGTTTGCAGTAATTAAACTATTTTTTTGCAAATAATGTATGTCACGAATCTGATAGGTATTTCCAAATATTAGATCAGATAGTGTAATCCCCAGCCTTGGGGGGGATCTGCAATTATTATTTACAGAATATTCTAGATAATAATTAATAGCATACCTAAATAAATAATCCTCCTGTATTAAAGTTAAACCCATTGAAGAAAAACGCGACGTTTTGAATGTTGTTATTTTATGTCATAAAATACATCTTCTATCATCTATCTGGTATCCACGACACAAGCCTCGTTGCTTAGTGTGGCACCTAGATGGCGCTGTGTGTAATGTCCAGCGATATTTATTTATTTATTTATCTTACTTCATGTTGCATGGACTTCATGCTAATAGTTTTACTTATTGTAAATATTTCCCTCGCAAGTGTGGTGAAAAATATTGTTTTGCTTCGCGTGAGCATTTGCACACACACACACATTACACTCTCAGCTCCAGAACTTGTCAATCCCGCCTTGATTGCAATTTGCAATGACGAACTTTACACACTTGCGATATAAATGTACTCTATAGGTGTGCACTTGTATTTTTTCTCATTGACACGCTCTGGTTTAATAACATAATTCAATCTAGTAGTTCATAGCATACCATTGTAGGTATGTTATGGAGATGGCTTCTGCAAAAAAAACCCGGCTAAGTGCGAGTCGTACTCACACGCTAATAGGGTTCCGTAGCACCAAACAATATAATAAAAATATTTGAAGGCTCATTCATATGTTGTATTGTTTTACATTCAACAACAAAACTAAAGTTGTTTTTCATAGTATGTTAATGAAAACAAAGTTGTTGCTGCAGTTTGATGAAAAAGTCCCATATCTCAAAAAATAAACATCAAATTTCATTCAAACCAATTTTAGTTGAAAGTTTTATTTACGTTCTACAATCCTACCTTTTTTCAGAATTTTTCTCTTCTTACTTTAGAAATTAGAGGAGGGGAACACACATTTTACCGCTTTGGAAGTGTCTATCCTTCAAACGATCGAATTTGAGAAAAAATGGTTTTAGGAACCTGAATCTCATTTTTAAAGACCTATCTATAGACACCCCGCACGTATGTATAGGTTTGATGAAAAAAAATCCGTTTCAGTTCTATGGAGCCCCCCTTAATCTTTTTTATTTTGTATAAAAATCGTAAAGCAGTTCACAAAATACACCTACTAAGTTTCAGTCCTAATAGTTCCGGAATAAAGTGGCTGTGACATACACGGGCAGACAGACATGGCGAATCTATAAGGGTTCCATTTTTGCCATTCGGCTACGGAACCCTAAAATGATAAAATAGTTTATGCTAACTAGGTGGAAGTGTTGTAACTGGTGACTTAGTCATTTGAGACAAACAATGAATAAGGTTAAATAGTGACAGATCAAATGTCATAAACACAATAAAATTAGCATTACGCTTTTTGGAGTGTTGATTAATGATTCAGTGTCATAATTCAAAACACAATAGCTATAGATCTAAATAGCATTTTCCCGTGGCTTCGCCCTCGTGTGTGTCGGAAATTATCCTACGAGACTGTACTACCGGGATAAAAAAAGTATCCTGTCTCCAAACACAGGTCATGGTCTACCCGTTGTCCAAATTTCATAGAAACCCATTCAGCCGTTTGCCGGAAAAGTTCATACACAGACAGACTGAGTACCTTTCGCATTTATCATAAGTATTAGTATTATACAGGTTGAATTTTTCAAGTGGGTTTGGCTAGCCAAATCCGAAACTTTGAGGAATAGCGAAAAATGCTCAAAGGAGTCTCGAGCCTGATTTTGATGAAAACTAAAACTGCATCATTGGATTTTTGAAAAATTAATATTCCTGGCCAGGAATCACACCTGTTGGAGTTGAAAAAATAAAAACACACTGTATTTTTACTAGGGATGGGCCGAACATGGGTTTCACCGAATATGAACATTCGGCCGAATGTTCGGTAAACCTTTTACCGAACCGAATATTCGGCCGAATATTCGGCAGTTTTGATTCCCTTACGTAAACAATACAGGTCTGAACTTGTTTACGCATAGCGCGTGGATTGGCGCCGGACCCTGTCGCCCGCTACCCCCGCTGTACCCGTGTTGTTATTGCATCATCTAGTAAGGAGTAAAACTTAGCCACGTGCGGTTGTTATTGTTATTTTTTATTTGAAAAGTCGACTTCATTGAGTTTTTTTGCTTGGTTTAATCGTTGTGTACCTAAACATGAGCGGAAGAAAGAGATCGACTATATGGACTTATTTTCGGGAAAGTGAACACGACCGCAGCAAAGTTAAATGTACGATTTGTGAAAAAATACTTTCGCGGGGAGGCAGCGGCCGAAAGGCTTCATCCTCAGCTTTGAGCAACCACATAAAATTGAAGCACCCTACGGAATTTATTAGTCTTGACAGATCTGTGCGTCCGGTAACCCAAAGTTCTCCAAACGACGAGACGATGCAGCAGGAGCCTGCGGCTGCACATGTCATCCAACCGTCTACCAGTGGTGCTCAACCTTCAAATCCTAAAACTTTTGCAACAACTCAAAGCACACTAGAAGATTCATTTATTTCCAAATGGAAAATAGACGACTCCAGATCAGTTCCGATTACGAATTTAATTTCTGAAATGATAGCAGTAGACAACCAACCAATTTCTGTTGTCGAAGATAAAGGTTTTAATCGTGTTATGCAGTTTGTAAAGCCCAAATATCAAATGCCCAGCCGAAAACACGTAGGTGAAACTGTTATTCCGCAACTTTATGAAAAATTGAAAAATACTATTCAAAGTGAGCTGTCTAAGACCAAGGCTTTATCGGTCACATCTGACATGTGGACAAACATAAATAATTTGTTATCCTTCTTGAGCTTCACTATCCACTGGTTGGATGACGACTTTATACTACAGCACAGAGTGCTTCAAATGAAGTCATTTTCCGGCCAACACAACGCCGATAACATACGCTCATATTTTGAGGAAATTGCAGACGTCTGGCAAATAACGTCAAAAATCCATATTATAATGACAGATAGCGGAAGTAACATTGTGAAAGCCGTTAAAGACAGCCCTTTTACCGGTCAGAAGTGTTTTCTACATATTTTACAACGCGTCATTGTCGATGCCTTACACGTCCAACCGGATGTTGAGGAAACCATTGCCCAAGGAAGAAAAATAGTCACACATTTTCATCACTCAACTCAAGCACAAGAAAAGTTCAGCAAAATTCAAGAAGAGCTAAATTTGCCTCAACACAAACTTGTGCAAGATGTGATCACAAGATGGAATAGTAAATATTACATGTGTGAACGTCTCGAAGAGCAGAGACGAGCTATCAGCTTGTACATTTCAGACAACAGTGGCTCCATTAATATTCAAAATCTGTCAGAAAGGCAGTGGATGTTATTGCGGCAGTGTGTGATTCTATTTCAGCCTTTTGAAGAGATCACCAAAAAAGTTAGCTCTACATATTCATGCATTTCAGAGGTAATCCCACACACAAAAATTTTGCAAAAGTTTTTAATTAAAGAAGAGGTTCAAAGAACGTGCAGCTACTTGGATTTATTACGAGTGGCACTAAAAGAAGGGTTAGAAAGGCGGGCCAGCAAGTTTGAAGATGAAAAGTATTACAGTATTGCCACACTGCTTGACCCAAGGTACAAGATGAATTTTTTCGCTCCAGAAAAAGTTCCATGGGTGAGACGTCAATTCCTTCTAGAACATGTTAGAAGAAGTGCAGATATGGACAGCACAACTAGTAGTGAGAACGAGTGTGAAAATCCAGCTCCGTCAACGTCGAATGACCTGCAGTCACAGCAAGCTACTCATAAAGCTCTCTGGATGTGCTATGAAGAATTAGCATCAGCAAAGCAGCCTGTAATTGAAGAACCAAAAAGTCCAATAGCTATCGAATTAGACAGATACATTGCAGATAACTTGCTGTCCCGGGATATGTGCCCTTACAGGTGGTGGTCCAAAAATAGATTTAGATTTCCTCTGATGAGCAGCTTGGCAAAAATGTTTCTTTCAGCTCCAGGAAGCTCGGTTTACAGTGAACGTTTGTTTTCTGAAGCGGGCAACGTTTATGAGCAAAAACGGAACAAACTGTTGCCAAATAAAGCTGAGCAGATTGTTTTTTTGCACCACAACTTGCCTCTTGTGAATTTTAAATATTGAATCAAACTTTTCTGACAATTTTATATAATAGTATGCGTTTTCTTTTTTATTATATATATATACAACATAAAGTGATTTGTTTAAGACATAAATTGTAAGATTTCTATTAGTTTATAGAAAATTTACCTGTAACTTAAATTAAAAGATAATAAAAATGTGATTTCTTACGGTTATGTTCCTATATTATCATAAATTGTTAGATTTCTATTAGTTTATAGAAAATTTACCTGTAACTTAAATTAAAAGATAATAAAAATGTGATTTCTTACGGTTATGTTCCTATATTACCATAAATTGTTAGATTTCTATTAGTTTATAGAAAATTTACCTTTAACTTAAATTAAAAGATAATAAAAATGTGATTTCTTACGGTTATGATTCTATATATTTGATTTGGTCTCATAAAGATCTCATATTTGTCCTACTATGTCACTAATATAATTGAGTATTTTTGTTTATTTACGAGTAATTGATTGATCTCTCAAATTAATACCTTTATTGAAATTGATTCATAGTCTGCTGGAATGTTGTTAATCATGCAACTCTTTCTTACAATAAATATTGATAAAAACAAAAAACTTGATTAATTTCTTACAATAAAGACCTGGTTTTAATATATTATTTTATTATAAAGAGTTCACTGTAGCTTAATTCCAAAACAGCTGTGCATACTTATATTTTGTTTTTAATAACCATCTTGTTTAACTACTGTTATTGGAAATTAAGACACTGTGTCGACAAAAACATAAACCTGCACTATAAAATTGTAAATTACTTAACCTCATAAAAATAACACATGTAACACTCGACTCATGATCAATCATACACGGCTCAATACAGTCAAAACTTTGAGTACCACTTTGCCGAACATTCGGTGATATAGCCGAATATTCGGCCGAAAACGAATATTCGGTAAACCTGCCGAATATGCCGAATACCGAATATAAAACGAATATTCGGCCCATCCCTAATTTTTACGCCATTCGGTAGTGTCGCTAATAAGGATCAAATTCTGGGAAGTAATATATTAGGATCAACGTCATTATGGTTTAAAATTATGACTTGATGAGTTCACTAAGCGATCATTGTACATAGGTGAAGTTTTTGTCCCCCACAAAAACTATACCTCCATTATGTTAGTTTACGTTGCAGAAAAACGAGGATATAACAAACAATTTTAAGGCCATTATGTGATCATCATTATGTTGATCTGAAAACAAATGGCAATAACAAACATGAGGCTCTGATTGTTCTCAAAGTTAGTTTCAATATGGATCATGTACTATGTTTTGAAATCGACCGGATGTCTATTGTTTTTCAAAAGCAGTGACGTGCTGTTTGCGGTTAGGGTGGCCATGAGTTTTTACAATTTTCCGGATATGTCCTGAACAAAGGAATAATTAGTAAGAAAATGTTATTTATTATTGAAAAAAGTCTCAAATTAATTTATAGATAGATATTAGGTAATGTGTCTTTAGTTTACAAACACGGAATGAAAATTTCTCGCTATACGATTTTGGATACTTAGTTAACTTAGTATCAACTAAACATTAATTCAAATCATTTATTTGTTTAATTACGTCTTAATAACGTCATTAGGGCTCTGAAGGTCAATTTAAAGACGTGATTCACGTGAATTATAGCTATAATCTGCTGGATTAACTTTCGACGTTATCAGTTATCGGTGAACCGCCCACTACTTAAGAAAACATGTAGAACAATAACCATGCGATTACCTGCACTTAGATATCGTTTGAGTTCTAATATTGCGGCCGAAAGTCGAATAGAACCTTTTGAACAATATCAACGAGCTCACATACTTTATCAGTTTATCGGCTATGGTTCCAAACTGGCATTTATTTTCCAAATTCTAAGTTAAGTTTTGGTCTTATCGTTCATCCCTTCTTCCATTTCAGATTTGAAACTCTAGCTCTGAAGTTCTATCTCAAAAAGCAGCCTGTCACTTTAAACTAACATTGCAACATCTATTGGTTTTGCCCATCAAAAATACCAAGAAGAAACGCAGTACAATTTCCCAACATATGCTGTAAAAAATACAGGAATCGACATAGCTGTACAAAAATAATAAACAAACAAAACCCAACATGAACTATAACCTCTTTTGATAAAAATAAAATAACACACAGTTGTTTTACATCACGCCACATCGATAGATTAAAGGCGATGCCGTTTTCGCTGTACATTTGTAACTGACCTCGTTTGGTTTCGAAAGATACTTGCATTCTTGCATTCATCCTGAAAAGTTCGCAATGTCTTATGTAACTGGGCTCAGGCAGAATTCTGCAATCTCTTAATGGCTGGTCAAGTTTTTGAAATGTTGCGCAGATAGATTGGTACCGTGACAAGTGTTAGTTTTTAACCAGCATTAAATGAAACAAGGATTCATTGTATCAATATTGCTACACTCTGTTCTTGACCAGAAATGAGAATAACAGCCTTGAAATCTAAATTCTATGATCACTGCATTTGACAGAGTATCGTCAAGCATCTGGCAAGAAATACTTATTTTAAGGTTCCGCACCACAAAAGGATTACCCTTATAGGATCGCTCGCGTATCTGTCTCTCCGTCTGTCACAGCTAATTTACTCCGAAACTACTGGACCGATTGAGTTGAAATTTGGTACACATATGTAAGTCGGTGACCCGAAGACGGGCGTTTAACGTAAATTAATTAATTATAAACATAGCGGTCACATTTGGGGGGTAAATAAGAAAATAAAAAGTTATGCAATTATATCATGTTGCTTATCAAATGAAAGGGCTCATTGTGAACATCTCAATTTTTTTTTTATTATTTTAAGAAAAAAGTTTGAAGTTATTTAAGAAAATAGGCGAAAATTGGCCATTCCTGCCCACTTATATCCGAAATTAGATGGCCGAAAATTAAAAAAAAAAGTACAAAAAATAATTCTTTGCCTATAGATTACAGGAAAACCTATAAGAAAGCTATAACATCAAAAAAGCGATGGTACGGAACCCTTCATAAGCGAGTCCGACTCGCACATGGCCGGTTTTTTTTTCTGAAAAACCATTAACCAGATCACAGTAGACGACAAAGTTGAGAGTTTTGTCATGCCATTGTCAATACGGCTTTCTTTTTCCTTAAAAATCCATTAATTTTTTGCTTATTTCGTTCATCAGACTCTTTAGTCAGTAAGTTTTGCAAAAAACTTTTTTTTGGCAAAAAAAAACTTACCTATGATTCTAATATATGTTTTCTTTTGTCCCACCAGGCGTGCAAGCGAGTTCCGCATCACTTACGGCGACATGCGAACTACACACGATGATGTAGACACATTCGAGCACATTCTGAATGTGACGTCACATAATGAAGCACTGCTCGCTTACTATTACCTCGACGGCGAAAATAAGGTAGGTACTTCATTGTTTTTTTTTTCTTTGCAACAGGTTGTACAATAACAGGGCAAGGAGGCATGCTTATCTTGGTCTACCGATCTATAGTAACGGTCTTTGGCTGACTGAAAGTTGTCCAAATAGACGACACACGGTTTCTTTTAATAGATAGAGTGATTCTAACTTTTTGCAAAAATTATTGCTGGGAAACGACTTTTTTTTGGGGTGAAAAATCAAGTTTTTCGGTAGGACTCAATGTACCTACCTAACGCACTCAAAACATTGTGCTGTTGGATGGATTGAATAGTACGGGGGTCGTGGAGGTTTTAAAGTAAAATTCTTACTTTAAAAACATGTAATAAAAATAAACTTGTGAAAAAATTGTAACTTTGACCCCCCCAATATCTCCGTAACTTGAAGGTTCTCAGGTATGCTCCAGGACAAAAAAATTATCGCAATGACGGGTCAAGGTCGGGACAAGTACCTTTCAGCTTCGTTAAGACAATTTTTACACCCATTATATTGCTCTAAATGCAGCTAGCATACGTGTCTGCAATGAACGATGTCATTTTGGCAACAATTTTATGAGGAAGGTGTCGGCCGTCTCGGACCAGAGAAAAAGAAACCTTATTAATTAAATAGTTACTATTCCATCCCTTATTAAAACTGCTGCCATCTTTCCGCTAGTAAATATCCCTTGTATTTCTAATTAGCATACTTGACCCTTGCTATCGTCGGCCAATGGCGTGCGCGGCCCGGCTGAATGACGTAGCATCGTACGACATCGGGAGACCGCACGCAAAGGGTTATCGCTGATCATCAGGATCGAGAGAAAAAAGTTTTTAGTGGTGATTTGATGATTGCGTATACTCGGTTCAAAGTAGCTGTTCAATAATAATTTAACGTTAACATAAACTATTTCTTATCGATATTTACAGTCGATAAAATTGGGTCAACTTTGAAGGAAGGCAGACGAAATCAAAAGCATGCGCGAGAAAAATAAAATGATACAGTAATATTTACTATTGACATGTTTTTGTAGGCGATGTCTATCTTATTCATTAATTAAATTAGGTATATACAATAAGTCACGATGACTCATTACGCTGACTGAATCCTTAATCTATTTTTAAATTATTTAATAATTTTGCTGATTACATTTCATATGATGTACCATTATGGTAATAATATCTCAAACAAAAATGATAAAGAGTCAAATTTTATATTGTTTGATCCCTATTAGCACAAAGAATTAAGAAAATAATTATAAATAATATTTACAGAACATTATCGCGTTGGAAGTAGTTCAAACATTTCGAACTTCGTTCTACCCGTGAGTAATAGTTGTAGTAATAGTTCGTATCGTTCACTTCGGCCGTAAATACGATAGCGGTATCTTTGTTTATTTGCTATGTAGTGACCACACGTCAAGCTTTAACAGGACATGCCCTTACGCAACGCTTGTCCATTCGATTGAATATCATTCCTGCATCAATACCTACCGTTTCTTTCTTGTCACATCATGGCGGGTTGAAATTTTAATTTTACAAATACCTATTAATTCTTCATAAAGACCTCGCAATAGTGCATAGTCGAGATTTGAAAGGAGAAGTGTCTGCTCAGCAAATTATTCCGGCAATACAAAAGACGCTGGGATGAAGTGGAAACTAGCCTGGATTTTTTTCATTATCGCCTGGTAATCCTAGCTATAGGCTAAAGGTTATTTATATTTATAAATTATGAAAGTAAGCAATTAGATGTAGATGTGTCATATCATGCCGGATGAAGTATAGCTGATGATACATAATAAAGGGTGTAGCAAGACCCTTAACGAAGCCGGAAGGCACTTGTTCTCCCCGTCACTGGGGTCATTTTTTTGTTCTAGACTATACCTGGGAACCTTCTAGTTACGGAGATATTGGGGGTCAAAGTTCCAACTTTTTCACATTTTTTTTTTAATACTTACATGTTTTTAATGTAGGATTTTTACTACGACCCCCGTACTATCGAACCCATCCATCAGCACAATGTTTTGAGTGCGTTACACTGAGTCTTACTGTCTTACGGTAAAACGTGATTATTCGCCCCAAAAATAAGAAGTTGTTTCCCAGCAATAATTTTTGCGTAAAGTTTCTTAGTTTGATGTACAGAAAGCTTTTTTGACGGCTTGGTTAAGGGTGTTGTTACACCCTGTACAAAATAAGTACATAATAAATTAATGTTTTATCGCAAACATACGTAAGTATTGTTTGTACGTCCTAGATCGTCCTCAATTGGAGTACAATTAGTTCACATACCAAGTTGATTGATTTCAGTTTGTTGATTATCAATTCAGAACGTAACAGTGATATAAGCTAGAAATATGGCGCATTTTTTGATTTTATATAGGTAGAGGTTTACCAATACATTTCTAGGCTTGAAAAAAATTTAGGTATATGAATTTGAATATCCGTCTTATCTAATTTTTAAGTCAGTATTTTGCAAACCTTGTTGCTGCTGACACACCAAACGTATTCATGTGTCCGCTGGTGGAATTCCTTCCTTCAACTTTTCTGGGCTGTGGTCAATCAAGTGTTTAAAGTCAAGCAACAGTCTAACAAAAGCAATATTGTTTCAGATGAAAATGACAGAGATATACGACGTGACAGACGCAGACACTGACGCGGTACAGTCCCCCATGGAGCGTGACGTGAACAAGCAGCTCGAGTTCGACAACGACTGGAGCGCCGAGCTCATTGCCGACAACGGTCAGTACTAACAGTAGCGTAACACGTAGATATACGACGTCACAGCGACACACAATCCCCATGGAGCGTGACGTGAACAAGCAGCTCGAGTTCGACAACGACTGGATTACCGAACTCATTGCCGACAACGGTCAGTACTTACATTAGTGTAACACGTAAATATACGACGTGACAGCTACACGCAGTCGCAGATGGAGCGTGACGTGAAGATGTCACTTCTTCTCGAATCGATAACTCGGATTTGGTCCGACCAGTATGTAATGACCTGAAAAGGTCTTTCGTTCGCGTCATTCAAGTCCTGGTGGGTGCAGTTAGTTGTTCTCGGGCAGGAGAGAAGGTATAACTGTAGGGCCACGGTCAGTAGTCACAGCACTGCACTTTGAAATGTTTGCCTGTTTCGAAAGGTTTTTATCTCTTGAAACTAGAATAAGGCATTCAAGGACCTGTTCTAAAAGTAACTCAACACTTTACTTTTTCAACTATACGAATTTTGTAATTATCAAACCATTTGGTATCATCATATCATACAATATCATCGCATTCATCTATCAAACATCTCTCATCCTCAGATCCTCATTGTATTCGTGATTTCATCACCTCCCAAGAGTAAGTTTCTGCATGTATGTTTGTTGTAAACTTAAGAACCGCTGGACCTTCATTGATAAAATAAATTTACATACCATAAATATCTTGGAATGGCTTAGACCATCATAAAATCGTTAACTGATAGGTTGGCTCAATTATTTGATCTATAATTCTGTTTGAATCGCATGGCCATTATTGCTTTTTAATTCAGTCGTTCATTACCTTGGTTTTAATAATTGATTGCTCTAATTTCGCTGTCCCTATGGTCTACTTAGATCTTGAATAAATTGATCTTGCATTTGTGGAATATCACATAGTTCAAAGCCGTTAAGAGGAAACGCGGGTGGTCTTTTCTCCATACAAACGCTCTCGCCTGTTTTCTTTCTGGTTTATGACTTTAGAGCTATGATTTTTGACAGTTAAATAAATATCAACCTTTTCTATGTCACTATGTTTTCCTTTTTGATGATACATAATCTGTATCAGCACTAGAACCTTTACAAAATGCTAAAAAATTTGGACCGCTGTCAACAGAGGCCTAGTATCAAATTTAACAACTATTAATGAAAAAAGAAAAACATAGAGACACAGTAAATATACTTCTCATTCAGTTTATGAAATATCTTTTAAATTGGTCGAATATTGGAGGAGAAAATAGTCGAGAGTCAAACCTCGAATTAAAATTTTTACTTGTCGGATCTGTAGTTATCCTTATCGCACCAATGTCGAAATCGCGCTCGTTGAGGGACAGCAATAATCTCTTCAAATATCTACCGCTTTTCCTCTTAAAGATACCTTCCGATCTTCTTCTTCGCGTCGTTGGCAAGACCTTTTGGGTGTATACTTATTATAAACTGTAACCCTAATAATGGATGGTAACCTTATTTTTTCATTTCGCATACTGGACCGTCAATTACACTTTGCAAAAGAATAGATCTATTATATACAACGAAGATATTTTCTTATCCTTCAGCTCTCAACGTTAACTACCTTACCCCTATCTGTCATTACCAATTCATCTGTCACACATTACAAACAACATTTTTCTGTTTGCTTATTTACTATGCATACACCTCTGATGCCTTTCCCTTCTGCGTATACAGGCGTGACTTCTTACTAACGTTTATATCCTTTCTGCAGACGACCTGGACATGGAAGCAATGGACGACGATGCTCTAGCCGACAGGAACATATTCTCTGATCCTGAGAGTGAATGGAACGTGCGGCGATCAATGTCGGCTTCTGACAGCGATGGAGATCAACCTGAGTCGGATCGGAGAGCGCCTTATATCGAGTTAGCTTAGTATTAACGCTGAAGTTGACTTGCCTTTTGATCCTCAGATGTTTATAACAAGGAATTAGCGCAAGTTCGCGCGAGCGATGGATTTTCAATTTTCGTCGTTGAACCAAGGGTTCGGAATTCAACACAGAGTACGCTTTGTGCGTTAAAAAGATGCACTGCTGGATTTCCGCAAGCAGAAAGTTAAAAATTCGTCCATAACGAAGTGGTTTACATCACAGGCATTCGGAAAGTGTCTACCTAGCGTTTCTTTCATCATCATAACAGTTAAGGCCTTCATTACTAACAATTCTCTTCCTCCTCGCCCACCCGCCCCCGAATGCATGCAGCATTTGTTAGTTTCAATAATAGGCGTTTCATGTCAGATGTGTCCAAAAATAGAACTTCTTATAAGATCAAAGTTCTGACGGTCAAAAGGTTAGTCAATTAATTCTATACATAGCCAATTATTTTAATTTAATGTACCTACCATTAATTCATTTTAAAACATTTAAAACTTAAAATTGTAAAAGGAACGTGATCATAGTTTTGACATCGCAACAACTCACAAAATAAGCTATTCATAAAAAAAAAATGTTTTCTCTCTCATAAGAACGCTATAATAAAATAATAATCGGATATAATATAACTGTCCGTTTATCGTTATTAGATAAAACGTTATTAGATCCACGGCTATTGTGCGTGTTCCGTATTGTATTTACGGCTAAATTGTTAGGTATGCAGGCAAACGTTGAATACTTACCTAGGCAAACAAATGCCAACTGTCTGGTCTGGTCAGGTTGCTTGCACACTTATCAATTTAGCCCTCTGTACATTAACAATGTTTCAGAGTAAAACTTTGTTATAAAAGCCGGCTGGCGTAGATCAATACCAAGGTTTTTTATGTAAACACCGTTCATTGTGGGACTGCAAAATTAGTGTAACGTTTCAAACAGGTTTAATTGATCACGTTTCTGCATACTGTTACAGTAAAAAGCCAGGGATTGATTAAAATAGGTAATCACATTAACCACGATGCAAGATGCTTAAACATGTGTCTTTGGTTGTAATACCTTTCAACATGGAACATTGACAGCAAATACCTTTTTTAAAGTTTCCAATTTCCTCACACCTCTCAATACTAACCTGATTTATATTTACCTGTCAAGTCTAAGTAACCTTCTTACTTCTTCTTTAATCAATCCTATACCCTATCTAGCCTTCCTATATTCTATTTTAAAGTTGTTTCAATGTTGTTTATCCCATTTTGAAACTTTAAAAACAGATGCATCTGTCAAAAATGTTGCATCAAAGGCTTCATTCATGAATTTAAAATCATCCTGGCTAATGTACTGAACATAGTACTGATCTCGCTATAATGCAAAGAAAAATATATGAAAAAGTAACAAAAACATGTATAAGTATATGTAATAGGTATTTACTGTACTCTAGGTATTATGTCAAAAAGGCTATAAATATTACAGGAATATTAGCTTAAAAATGGTCATACAATGCTCTTTTATTTGTTATAATAGTATGTTTTTTTTTTATTTAGTTTTTTAAAATATGTACATTCCACTTGAAGTTGAACAGAACTTGTAAAGCTAGAGTTTTCCCAGAGAGTTTTTCACGAAATATGGAGTAAAACATGACCAAAGATAGCAACTCAGTTGAAAAGGTTTTATTTCAAAAGTGATCACATATATACAGTGCGACCTTTTCCAATACCAAAGGAGTTGCGACTGTTGGAACTTAACATAACATAGCTGTCTTTGGAAACTTTCGCTGAGAGTTTGCTACCCCGTGAAACCCTCTAATAAGTACCAAGTATATTTTATTCCCAGTACAATTAGGATGCGTTCTGATTTATTTTGTTTATTGTAAATATGTACAATTCAGATTTTATGGCTACACAGAATATTATTGCATTATCGGTGACAGTGCAATTATATTAGTTTAATTTATTTTACATTATTATTTTGATGTGGTGAACTGAGAAAATAAATGACACCCACCTTAAGTTAAGCTAACGCCATCTATCACCAATAAAGTGAGTTAATCGATGCCCCAAAATGTGCTTTGATAAAACCTGAGTAAATTACCTTTTCTTTGCCTTTTAATATTTGCTGGTACCTCAATCTGATTTTCTACTATCTCTACCTATTATAATTTTCAATTCATCACATCGTATGTAACTCCAATGTGATATCATTATTATTGACAGTTCTTATCTCCTTAAAAGAATTAGTTTAGTAATTTAAATATCCATTGTTATTAGCCGATAACTTCAGAATAAAATTAGGTCTTTACTTACTAAAAGAAATATTCTCGCTCTCTTTATACCTGTGTAGGTGAACTTATGTTTCTTATAGGGTACGTTCTAGTGGATAAAGACCTTCGTTGTTAAGACTCTGCTCGTTGATAAGTAGTTAAAATAAAAAGTGCCTTAACAATGTTACCATGAGTTACCCCAACATATTTACCTCTCTTATAATGTCTTATCAGTGTTACAGCTATATAGGTCTATAAATAATGTCGCAATTGAAAAACAAATAGAGGTTTCTTTCAACCCTGTTACTAAAAAGAAGACGTTATATAAGTATTCATTGTTATTATACATACAAGTTATCGTCTAGTAATTAGATTATATTATGTGTAAATAGTTTGGTTAGACGTTTCTAGGTGGTCCCGCCTTCGACTGCATATCTGATTAATATTGACTTCCGCACACAGTCGACTAAAGAGGTGTTACATGCCAGTTTTCGTTATTTCTACGATCTATCTTAGAAAAATGTAAAAGTCAAAAACTGTGGAAGTCTAAAATCAATTTAAATTATTTTTTTAGTATTCACTTTCGAAATTATTAAAATCAGATATTCGGTCCTCGGCGATTGTGTTGTCAGCGGAAGTTTCTGTAAACGACTGTCACAAATATTTTTAATAAAATATTTAAAATTAACATCTTTTTTTTTTTATTTGTTTAATCGATTTAGGTTCATTCTTAGACCAGGCCCATGCAGGGACCCGTAAAAGCGTCCGTGAAGCTCCTTACTCTGCCATACCTCCCTGTGGTCGTTAGTGTCAAACACTACAGGTTTGCGCCTGTTCTCTTTAGCCAAGGAGAGCGGGGTGATACCCTTGTCCACCGCGGCCATATATCACGTCGGCTTCTAGGAAATATTCCCTGAGACTGCATATCTCGTGATTGTGGAGAGTCAAGCGTTTAAAAATCCTCGACCCCCACACCTCAGCATATACAGTCTCATAACCGAGGACACGGGTGATGCATTCGATATGCCGTGAACAATGTACGGACCTTCCTATCCAGGGCGTTTAAATTATGCTTAACGAATTCAATCTTGTAGCAGAGTAACATTTTTAAACTCGAGGGGTTGGCACGCTGTGACGCTGTGTGTAGGTACAATGACTGCGAGAGTACTGTATCTAGTATCTCTTTGGTATTAGATTACCTTTTATGATTCAGTAATATTGTTACAAGCTGGGATAAATTAAATACCACCGATTAAACACGAAATAACTTTATTAATTACAAAACACTTAAAACTTAATCGCACTTCTAGTTCACTTCGATTCGCTTCGTTGTGTAGCCAAAATCAGACTGCCTGCGCCCGCAAACACGACGGCTATTACTATGCCGACCGATCCTTCGAGAAGGTTTCACAAATTTCTGGAACCTTCTTCATAGTTCTATTGTGGAACACCATCCTTCGAGAAAGTTCCACAACTTTCTCAAATCTTCTAAACAGCTCCATAGTAGAACATTGTCCTTCGAGAAAGTTCCACAACTTGCTCGAATATTCTAGACAGTTCTATTGTGGAACATTCTAGACTCTAATCTTCTAGACAGATCCTTACCTACTGGAACATTCGAGACTAGCAGGTAATCTAGAATGTTCTCGCAAGGCAAACGACGTAACAATAATACTCCTTTGGTCTAAGACATACCCCGATTTCATTAAAAAATAATGATGTGACGTATAGAGATACTGGCCGCAGCAAAACCGAATATTATAGAAAAAAAAACATGTCAATGTTCTAATTTCAAACTATCATCATAGCTATATTACTTTCAACTTTATTTTTGAGCAATTATTCACTAAAAAAATATTTCATAGCTTCTAAATTTTAACGATATTAATCGCCAAAAACCGCGCAGTTTTACACGGTTTTATTTGTGATTTGCATGTTTTTTTACTTGTGATTTGAATATGGGCAGCGACGACACCGAGCCTAAAAGTAGCAGAATATTTCATCAATGTTATTTGAACTGTTGCAAGTTGCAAAACCTTACTCCTTTGACCAGTGTCATACCGTCTGGCAGTGGCAAGGTGGTGGATTTCTGTGTGGATAGGATCAAATATGCGGATTGGCCGCCTATATTAAATGCACTCAGCTGTGATATGAGCCTGCATTCAGTTGCTATAAAGTGTCGACAGCAAGTCAAAACGGGTAATGTGATAATATTGATACAACTCAGTTTGATTTATAACCTAGTCTAAGTAATATTTTATGGGGATTGAATACATAATCACCCCATCGCCATTTTGATTTTTATGCAAAGTTGCAGCGCACGATGAAACTATACATTATAATATGGACAAACCTTTGATTATATAAATGTCTAGATGGAGCGTCGCTCTACAATCAAAACAAGAAAACGAGGCAACAATTTCAAACATGTATGCGTGCGGCAGCGTGCTCGCGGGGCATAGAGACAATACACGCACCGTGTAAGCACTGTGCGTGTATGTCTCTTTAAGCGAACTTATAAGCCAACAGTTGGCTGATATTTTTTGACACGTTTTCGCACATTTGATTCTCCATCTAGACATATAATCAAAGGGATAAACTTACTATAAATAATTGCGACAAAACGAACCAAATCATAATTTACTTGCAAGAGCTAATTCCTTGCTGGCAGCACAAGTGTAACGTGTCAAACTTGGCAATTGTCATTTTGCTATATTATATACTGCCTCACAGAAACATGATCATATTTTTTTTCTATGACATTTTTCTTACATAAATCTGTTTGGGCAGAGGGCACTTAAACAATCAAAATTCAGTTCTAGGTGATCTTTACCTTTAAATAATCTCTGGCCATTTTTTATTTGCTCAAGTTTCCACGGCTAACATGTTTAGTCCAGCCAGTCAGGCCAGTTTTATTCTGCGCTACTTTGACATGGTGAAACTACATTAAGTATATGTACTTGCTCTTCTTGAAGAACCGATGCCCGAGTAAAGTAACCAACCCGAATCAGTCACAAAGTGTCTGCTATCGCAAAGTCAATGAGTTGATAACCTAGGTAGCTAATCCTATTTATAGGCATTAATCACAGATAGGGTTCTAGAATAATCTTTGTACAGCAAATGGACTTTGGTCCTCATAAAATTATCACGTCTTGAACTCTACGCGAAGGAATAGAACAAATCAAAGTTACAATAACAAGGAACAGTCGACATTACAGATGTTTGGCAGATAAGGTTTCTGATATCAATTGGACTTCAGTCCAGAAATGTGTGGGCCTCCCCATTCAATTCAAGTCCAATTTGCTTTTTTTGCAAGATTGCAATCCGATACGATAGTGGAATTTAAAATTGTTTTGATCATTTGAAACCTGTGTCTGATCTCTTTCTCTATCTTTGTAGATGCCTTAATTTTGTGCAAACTAATCCCACTTTTACTTCCCTTCTTTTAAACACAGTATTAGAACACATAGACTGCGAGAGACTAGTGAAAACGGTCAACAAGCGATGTGTAGTTCTGACAAACTTTATGCTCAGTAACTTGGTGGAGGCTGTGGCGCAACTGCTCTCTAATACTACTCTGTTGTCGACTTTATTGCTTGAGGGACTTCCGTTGAGGATACCGTATTTAAATCCCTTGTGTCAGGTGAGTCATGAAGTTTAAAGAAAAACGGACGTAGTATACGGGTCAGATTAAAATGGGATCGGGCGGGTCACACTTCTAAAAAGGATCAAGATAGCTGGCATCGTCACACAGAGGGTAAGACGCGCAAGAAATGCTGGCGTGACGATTTAGACTCGTTCCTGATTGGTCGGAGAAGGCAAAACACAAAAAAAAATGGAAAGGTATGGGAGAACCCTTTGCCCAGCTATGGGACATACCAGGCTAATTTAAAAAATATAGATCGTCGTCAAGAATCTTTGTCTTAGAGGCCAAATAATCCTGGCAGCAAGTTTCTATCATATGATTTCAAGTCGCACACTTAATTATTTTTCCAAAACTCTTTCTAGATTACCTTTTATTCTAGGCTCTCACAGTGAATATTTCCCTGCAACACTTACATTTGCACCGTTGTCTGATCGGCGACGCGGGCTGTCTGGCTATTTGCACGTCCATTAAAGCAGTTCTGACGAATATGGCTACGCTGGACCTGTCAGGATGCGAGCTGACGCCTCTAGGTGCTGGATACATCGCTGAATTAGTTAAGGTAAATATATTCTAATATCAAAAGGACCCAGATTGGGCTAATTTCAAAAGCCAACGAAAATAAACTTATTATTTATTTGGTGGAGCATAATTTAATAAACATTTTTTTATTATTACACCGAAGCCGTAAGTCAATTCACCTAAAAGTTATTCAACCACAAAATATCGAGGATCACCCAGATTGGGGTACCAAATTTTTTTTTGCCGGCTTATATCAAACGCAATAATGAAGTAGAGCTTACGGATATAAACTTTTTTATTATACCACCTAAGTTCTATACCCAAGTTTTAAATAATTATTACAAAAGTAAAAAATCTACATAAAATATGAATAGAAATAGTATAATAGCTACTGGTCCATGAAAACGCTAATGAAGGGTATATATATCCTGCCCGTCCTAAGCTAGTAAGCTACGGTGCTCAAACCTGGTCACTCACCGGATCGCAAAAGTTCCGCCTTGGGTTCTGCCAAAGAGCAATGGAGCGCAGTATTCTGGGTGTAAAGAGAACAGATAAAATACGGAACACTACTCGTACGGTGCGCTCTAAAACAGAAATAAAAGACGTAGGCAAAAAATCTGCCAGGCTCAAATGGGATTGGGCAGGTCACGTGAGCCGCATGCATAACTGCACTTTTGAAAATAGCCCAAAAATGTATGTAGGCTGGGTGATCTCCTTTGTAAAAATGTACACTTTTTCATTCTGCAGCACTACCAATACAAAGCAAAATGAATAAGTGTAAATCTTTGAAAGACAGCAGTCTTTGAAATATTGGGTCGTCGGTCAACCAAGATGTACCACACCTCATTTCGATGGCAACTCTGCGACACACAACACACGTCCTCATACTGTTTCGGTCTCCTGCATTGCAGAGATTGTGCATATAATAAGCATAGCATCACACCTGTAATTCCGGAAAGGTTAGGCAGAGGTATACCTAATTGTACCTACACCTACATTTCACCAGGAATGATTTATACCCATATGTAGGGACGAGCCATTGTCATCAACCGGGCACAAATCCAGATTCTGCGGTACTTACAAATTCCTAATGGAAAAACGAATAATACTTTGCCTGACCCGGGAATTGATCGTAGACCTTACGCACAGCAGTCGCAGCTTGCGACCACTAGTCTAACGAGAACGAGACTGAAGTTATGCTTCAAAATAAATCATAGGCTAGCACTTATGATTACTAAGATGGCTGATATCCGGGCCCCAGGAAGCCTTAAAACTATTTTATTTTAGGCCCCTAGTGTTATTGGCAATTTAAGGTGTGCACTAATGATTTGTAAAGCATAATATTAATATGTCAGTATCAAAATATTTTCGTTTTCATTCCAGTTCCAGAAGATCCACAGATACAGCGAGAACTGGACGCATACACTACGGTATCGACTACCCGAGCTAGATTCCATGGGAGGTCTGCGTAGAATCACAGTTTGTGCCAACCCTCAGTTAGGGGACGAAGGAGTCAGCAAGCTCCTCGATGTGCTCGCTGATGATTTATGGATAAAAGGTCAGTACTTGGTTTTGCAGTACGCGAGGACCTCATGGCTAAACAATAACAGCTGCACAGCTGCTGTCGATGTTCAAGGTTAAGCAGTGCTTGCCAAGTTCGGTCTATCACTCATCAAACACGTCGGACCGTCCATTACATACTGTTTGTCCCGGATGTCAATTGTAAATATTCGACAGTGGTTACGGGTCTTAAGCCCAAGAGTGTGACAACCATAGTCCTACCAAAAGGTTACTGGGTTCTGGATATCCTATAGGTAGTCGCTCTGTTTAAAATAGTGGTAACTATTAGCTGCATCTGGTAGGACTGATGCTGACTCCAAAATAGTTGACAATAATTGATGAATTATTGTTTTGCTACGGCACTCGCTGACAATGAGAGAGGCAGGAGAAATAATAATGCTGCGATGTTTTAGATTTTTCATTGATTTGTACGACGAATTCTCTGTTTCAGCGCTGGATATCCAGAACTGTGGTATAACAGAAAAATCAACGGCCGCAGTTCTGCAAATGTTGACGTCCAACAAGACTCTCGTCGTATTAGATATAAGGTGCAATGACGTGAGCTTGGAGTCTCTGTCCAAAGTGCGCTCCAAGCTCAAGGACAACGAAAGAGGGACGAAAGGACAGGTACGCGCGCATGTTGCGTATTTCCCTTTTTAGGTTGTTAGCACACAGAGAGTATCCTGGTAACCAGGCCCATTATGACGACCCGAATGGCGCAGCGGTTGTGAGGCTGCCTTACGTTCTTAGGGTCCCGGGATCGAATCCCGGTAGGAGCAAATGTTTGTGTGATGAGCATGGACATTTGTTTCCGAGTCATGGATGTTTATATGTATAATAAGTATGTATTTACAAACAAAAAAGTATCTATGTAGTAGTATCAACTATCTGGTGTCCACGACACAAGCCTCGTTGCTTAGTGCGGCACCTAGATGGCGCTGTGTGTAATGTCCAGCGATATTTATTTATTATTATTTATATTACCACCTTGCTGACTCACCTTGTAATTACAGTTCTATAGGCATTATTCCGATCAAATACAAAGAGCATACGTTTGATAATGTCTTGCACAAGCGCTGTAGTGTAGATACTTAATAGGAAAACGCATACCTATGGAGGAAAGTAGTGCACCAAGCTAGATACCAATTTATTATAAACGATGCGAACGAAAAATTTGCAATAAGCGATCAGTTTGGTCATCTATACGAGTACTAATCTATACTAATATTTTAAAGAGGTAAGATTTGTTTGCAAGTTTAAGTAGTGTAAGGGGTAAACTCCGGAACTAATAATACAATTCTAAAACGTCTTACCTACTAGTAGAAACCTACATTATCGTAGGTGCTCTAAGCTATAAATTATATTTATATCATGCATATTAGCCGAGCTATCACAATTTGCGTACGAAGTCGCGGACAAAGTGCTAGTTCTAAATATATTTCACATATTTGTTTCAGTTTTCGTGGCTGGCTAGCCTTAGTGGGTCTTCGAGCGAAAGACTGTCAAAGTCGATTGCATCCAAGTTAGTAAATACTAAAAAATATTTTTATCAAATCATTATACATAGTCTTCTCCTTACCAATTATTTATATCCAATCCTAATAAAAATGCTTTATTTACTCTTAGGACTGACCGAACAGTTACTAACATAAGAGCAGCGCCCACGAAATATGTTACTAAATCTCGTACAGGGCAGAAAGAGAAGTAAGTATCCCTACTCAATTTCATAAACAGTGATAGCGAAATCAGCAATAACTGAAAAGTTCTCCACGCGAGGAAAGAAAAGCACCAGACTTCAGTCGGCTACTGAGAAAGTGGAAAAATCAATTGCGCTTAGTACGAGCTGAAGATCTAACCCAAAACTAACCCTAGACTTGACTAAAAATCTCATTTCCAGAGACTACGCGGAGGCATTAGAGGAACAGCTCCAAGCAGAGATCTCGCACAGGCAACAACTTGAAGAGTTGAACCTACAGTTGGTAGAACAGTTGAAGCAGTTGAAATTGCAACTGACACAAATGTGGACCAACAGTAGGCGGGCGTTTTCAGGTATGGTACCTGCTTACAATAACATGAGCTGAATATTAGTGAACAGAGAGTCTTTCAAAGCGTTCGCACATATTTATGGAGATAGCATTGTAGTTAGATATCGCTATGTAACGTTTTCCGTTGTTGTTTAATTTCATTGAGATTCAGTCTGTGGAACTGCCTAGGGTTTAGGTAGTTATACAAGCCGAAGCCTCGATACAATTCCTGAGTCGCAATTTTTTATAGTTGTTTTTCGTACTTCCCAGGTTCCGAACACTCTTTGGAAGCAAGCGCGTCGGGTGACTTATCAAGTAGTTCTGGTTCCGAGAGTCCTATTTCTCTCGACCAGTACACGGTATCTTACGTCCAGCAGGCCTTCAAAGATATCTACAACTTCATAAAGAAAAACCAGTGCCCCGGGGGAGCTAACGGGTTAGTTTATCTTGTCTGCGGTCTTTACTTCTTCTCATGGGCGGCGCCAGGGTGGGGGGCAGGGAGGGCCGCTGCCCCCCGCCCCCCTAGAAGGCTTGGGATTTATTAAAAACTTTTCCTGCCTGATGCCAAAGAATTAGTAAACTTAATAAATTACAGGGTCCAGTAAAACCAACTACACTCATTATTATATTTTTAAGAAAAAAAACCCGACTGAAAAAACTGAAAAGCAAAAAACAAGCACATTTTAAATTAAACAAAAGTTGGAAGCAGGCGGGGCCCATTCTATTTTCTAATTTTATTTCAAACTAGTATTTGCGTGTTGCGTGAGGTGCACCTTGCGTCCTTGTGGTGGTAGATCTTTCACTTTAAAACCTCTAAATGTAGTAAAAATGTCAAACATAACCCTACAAAACTTTTCAAACTCTAGTGAAATGCCAAATAAAGCCCAAAAGGACCCGAAATGTTTCCACTCGAATAAGCTCTTAAACACACAGTCCCGCAGCCCCGGCAGGCATCGGCCCTTGCGGACCCCTTCCTTTGGCTGACATCTCTTTGAGGCGCGCGTGAGACACGAACGCGCCGTCGACACGGCCTGTCGTCATAAGACGGGCGGACGGTGAGCTAGCCCATTACTTACCGTTCACAGGCCCGCGCCTACGGTGGCCGGGAGTCACCACGTGGCCTCCGATGCCCAGAGCGTCTCCCGCGTCGGCTGGGACGTAAAGCCTTCTCCCTTCCACGTCCCGCCACTTCCTTCGCTAACATGACTGCTTCGCAGAAGGATACAACGGCATCCCATTCCCTCCGGTCCATGGATTGAGCCAGGGCCGGATGCGAGCGGTCGCCGCCGCCGATCGCCGCTACGAGGACACGGCGGTGCTCTGCCCAAGCGGAGCAGACCTCCACGGTGTGCTCCACCGTGTATTCCGGTCGATCCTCGCAATGGTAACACCCGGGCGTTTCCTCCCGCCCGATTCGGTACAGGAACCTAAACAACCATGTTCGGTGAGGACCTGCGTCAGGCGGAGGGTAAGGGCGTCGTGGCGCCTCTCTAGCCACTCCTCAAAGAGCGGACTTATCGCCACTATTGTGGCATGCCCTGCACGGGGTTGCGACAGTCTCTCTCTCTATGTCGCCATGAGATCATGCCAGAGGTCTATCCGCTGAGCGGTGATTTGCCGTGGCAGCGGCGTATTGCCTCCGCGCGCTACTAGTGCAGGCGGACGAGGACTATTACCTCTAGATCCCATGACGGCAATCCGGCAAGGAGGGCTGGAGATCGTGCGGTACCCCCGGACTAGACTTACGGCTACAAACTTTTGGGGCGCTTTCGCACGTAGTGGGCGGCTCGCCGCCTCAAGGAACGCGCGCACACCGGGGCCCCGTAAAGGGCCATGGACCGCTCGACCCCCGAGTAGAGCCTCCGGCAGGAGGCGTTTGGACCCCTCAGGTTGGGCAAGAGCCGCTTGAAGGCAGCATATAATGTCCCTAAAATATCGGTAACCGTTAACCAAACACACTGTAGGTATACGATTTTATTTTCCCTTTGTTTAAACCATAGATATAATAAAATAAGGAGATATGCCCGTTATACGAAAATGTATCGCAACCTACTGTCTCCGTTTTCTCCCATCACCCGGCAACTACTACACATGCAATTCAGTAAAAGCAATATATACGCAGTCGCGCACACACCCGCAATTCTTAAAACAGAACGTACTACACAATCACTTATAAACCTTATCCTATCAAACACAGCGTGTATTTACCATGCACCGTACAACTTACCCACGCAAAAACATCGGTCGGTTGAACCCCCGCGCTAGTGATTGACTAAATCGAAAAGCTAACTATCGAATATTCATGCGTTCTAGTAATATGTAAATCAATGAATGTTGTTGTACTGACATAATGAAATCGATTCTTACTGAAAGTGTGTTACGCAATTAATTCGCAGGCAATAGATTTTTGTTATAAAAAAGAAACCCTAGTTAGGAAAAAAATGTAAATAAATAAAAACAAACAAACATAACAAATAAATGGCATGAATAATTATGTTGACTTATTATGAGCTAAAGTCACTAATATATTATCTGAACCATGCCGATTACTATAACATATTCTAAGCTAAAATACAAAAGAAAACACAAAAAAGTAAGGAAATAGCACTTGGGCATTCAGTTAGGTGACAGTTTAGGTGTAACTTTGCGTAGGTGAAAACGGGCACTAGGCGTTCAGTTAGGTGCTACTTTGTGTTGGTGAAAACAGGAATTAGGCGTTCATGTAAGCGTCACTTACTGTTGGTGAAAACGCGCATTAGGCATTGAGTTAGGTGACACTTAGTGTTGACGAAAACGGGAATTGGGCATTCAGTTAGGTGACACTTAGTGTTGGTGAAAACGGGCTTAAGGCATCGAGTTAGGTGACACTTTGTGTTGGTGAAAACAGGAGTTGGGCATTCAGTAAAGTTAGGTATAACTTTTCGTTGGTGATAACGGGCTTAAGGCGTCGAGTTAGGTGACACTTTAGTGTTGGTGAGTACGGGCTTAAGGCGTCGAGTTAGGTGCCACTTTGTGTTGGTGAAAACAGGAGTTGGGCATTCAGTTAGGTTAGGTGTAACTTTGCGTTGGTGAAAACGGGCTTATGGCGTCGAGTTAGGTGTCGCTTAGTGTTGGTGAAAACGGGAATTGGGCATTCAGTTAAGCGTCACTTACTGTTGGTGAAAACGCGCATTAGGCATTGACTTAGGTACCATTGTGAGGATCGACCGGAGGACACGGTGGAGCACACGGTGGAGATCTGCCCCGCGTGGGCGGAGCACCGCCGTGTCCTCGTAGCGGCGATCGGCGGCGGCGACCTCTCGCTTCCGGCCTTGGTTCAATCCATGGTCCGGAGCGAGACGGAATGGGACGCCGTCACCTCCTTCTGCGAAGCAGTCATGCTAGCGAAGGAGGTGGCGGAACGTGAGAGGGAGAGAACCTCACGTCCCAGCCGCCGCGGGAGACGCACCGGGCGTCGGGGGCCACGTGGTGGCCCCCGGCCACCGTAGGCGCGGGCCTGTGGACGGTGAGCTATGGGCTAGCTCGCCGTCCGTCCGTCTTATGACGACAGGCCGTGTCGACGGCGCGTTCGTGTTCCACGCGCGCCTCAAGGAGAGTCAGCAAACAGGGAGGGGTCCGTAAGGGCCGACGCCTGCCAGGGTTGCGGGACTGTTCGAAAGAGATACCGCGGCCCTGGAACACAAAGGGCAAAGGAAGGAACATGGATGGGTTTTAGTCAGTAGAAGTCTGACACTCCCTCCTGCTCAGCCCAGAGCGGGAGGGGTTATTTGATGATTTCCCATCGGTAAAAAAAAAAAAAAAAAAGGCATTGACTTAGGTGACACATAGTATTGGCAGGAATTGAACAAGAATTGTCGTATATTTTGCCATCATAATACTAAACTCCACCGATTATTAAACTGAAATTTAATTAACTTACTTTACGAAAATTAGTTACGCATTTCTCTACTAAGTACGCTATAAAATAACCAAAATACGTCAAAAATATTATTCGACATCGATCTTCCAACTACCCGGTTGGAAATATAATAAAATGGTTGATAAAATTGAAAAACAAAACAAATTAAAGAAAAAAAACATATTAAAATAGCAATATTTCTTTCGTCAATCGACATTGTCGATAGCCTACGTTAGTTGAATCTGCACAAGCACATCACTCGTCGCAAGAAGCATAATATGCTTAAAAAAGTATCGTTTTGTGATTTTTACATTGCTTGTCCAGTCACTTAGCGACAAACTTTGGTAGTGGTTAAAGAGCAATGTATTTATTGCAAAACTTGTACAGTCGCTGTGATATTTGAAAAAAAGAAATAACATATTAAGAGCAAGAAATATTTTACGATTTGTGATGTTAAAAGACAAATATAGTAAAATACTTGTACATACATATAGTAAGTGATTCTATGATTTGTGAAGTTTTGGTTTATGCTTCAATTTTTACAAGAAACCACTGAACAACACGGCATTCTTATAAGTTGTCACGTTCGCGGTCGAAAGCACACTAAGACTAGTTCGCGGAGACGGCCATTTGCCCTATGGCATGCTTATCGTGCGCTCGTCGCGGCGTCACCGACACGCCCCCTTGCCATTTCTCCTGTTTTTTTTTATATTTGTATGGTTTAAACGATTTGTCACTGCGAATTGCTTTTAAACATATAAGTTTGTAATCAGTGTACTACGTTTTAAAACCCCTCATTTTGACATTCCACTCGATGGATAACGGACATACATACATACATACAGTAACACATAAACCTCCTTTTGGGCTTCCCCGCAGTTTGGTCAAAATGAGCCTCTGAGTAATCTTACTACCTCTACAAACTTACTCAATTTCTTTGAACTAGCCCTCATGGTCCGTACCTGCTTTAACCCTGCGAATTTTTTTATCACAGTGGCTCCTTTTTTTCGGGTTTGTCTCCAATCCCGGTCTCTGATATTTTTTTTTATGATCTGGTTATTTATAAACTACAAATCTCTACCCTTTAATAGTAATAAAAATGTGTACAAAGATTATAAGGGTTACCTACAGGGCGTCAAAAAATGTGTCCACATCACATTGAAATAGCTACGGCCACATTCAATTTTCTTTTCATCTAAATTCCTAAAGTAAAAGATGTTTTACACAAACAAAAAAGGTACCTACCTATAAACAAACTATAAGAAAACTTTGAAATCCGGACTGGTGTTGAGATCCAAGAATTCATGGAAATTAAAACCCAAAAATACACTCATTTTGAGTTTATTTGAACTCAAAATTAGTGCCGCAATGTGGCAGTACTAATAATGCCATATTTATTTATTGTATTTTGAGTACGATTAGGTTGTATTAAATCTTATTGATATTCCCCAGGCATTGTATTCACGAAGCACCGAATGAATCGGAATCAAACAACGAGAATGTACTAGAGAATACATGTGGAGAGCCAAAGCCAATCGAGGTAATCGAGGAAGTGGAAGAACCATCATACAGTGAAGAATTACGACTCAATATAGGGTCGAAACGACCGCAGAGTTCGCACACAATGGCAGACAAAATGAAGGTCAATAAGACGACCAAGTCCGCGCATCTTTTGAGTGACTTGCAGCGAGTGGATGCGGTCGAAATGGTAATGCATGAAATTTAATTGTGTTGAAGTAGGTCGTTTTCGGGGAGCTTTAAAAGAACACATGTTATGTCATATTCGGACACATTTCATTATGGAAACTTGCGTCGGTACTGAACCCCAAATGAGGACTACAGCACAGTTTGAATACCCAGGCTTTATGGCCAGCAGTTAATTTTACATGTGGGATCTTATTAGCTGACTCTGACTTTGTTGTTTGTGACGTGTTAATGTGTTAATTTCTAACCAATTTACAAAAATAAATATAATTTTGTCGTTTTAATCTTATTTCCAGAAACTGGAGATGATTGAACGGCAAATGGGTGACACGGTGAATTCGCATCGCGAAGAAGAAGATACTTTAATTTCTTCAGTATCGAACCCTAATAAAAAAGTAAGTGCTATCTTCTTTGCTGTTTTCTAATAGAATATGAAAGAACTATACAGGAATAATTTTTATTCAGTGCGCAAACTTTGACAAATTAAACTTAAATGAGTTTTATTAAACACCCATTTTTTCTTTTGATAAATGTCCTAGTACTTACAAAAAAAAAAGTCATCGTTAACAAAAGATGTTTACTATGAAATTGATTTTATGGCCACATACTCGCGGGCGGCGGCGTTCGTTCGTTTTTCATGCACAGGCTTAGGTATTTACGTGGGTTACAATGTACCTCCTGATCGCTGATTTTATCCATTTATTTTATTTATTTTTTATTTTATTTATTTATTTGCATATCTAAGTATTTGAGATAGGTTTAACAGCGGGTCCCAAACTAGGCACAGCCTGTATCTTGGTGGCCCAAACAGGATACATTACATTACACTAGGTTTATATTTTACAGTGTTCTGCTAGCGCAAGAATATAAGTACTATAACAATACACAATCAAAGTAATTAGTTTTAGAATAATTTAAATGGAAAAACAAAAAATTAATTGATTAAGAAATACGTAAAAACACAAATGAGTGCAAAAATGATAAAAAAAAAATAAATACACATGGTTGCAAAAACAACAGTTAAGGTGAGTACTTGTGGGTGTGTGCTGTGTGCTGTGTGGGGGTGTGTGAGTGGGTGAGGTTGTGTATTGCAACAAGAGGGTGTATTAGCATGAGCCAGAGAGTAAATTTTCCGTTTCCTCGTAAGTTCGGCCCAACAACCATTCCTTTAATTTGGTTTTGGCTTCTAAAAAGTTCTTGGGAACACTGATGGTTTTGCTTATAGCGTTGAACACTCTTATGGGTAAGTATAATGAAAGCCGGGCCGCGAAGAGGGTTTTAGTCTTTGGAAGGGCGGATTCTTTCCGCTATTTTCCTGCCACCCATACTGCAACTAGAGCGAATTCCGCTGCCTTTTACGATTTTTAAAACTGACCCAAGGATGTATAATTGACGTACCCGTAAGACCCCAGACTCCTTGTATAGTTGGTCTGTAGAGAAGCGGCGTGGCTTTCCCAAGAGCACCTTGAGGACGGCTCGCTGAGCACGTTCCAGCTCCAGCATGCACGACTTGTCAGCGCTACCCCAGACACTAACACAGTATTGAAGGACAGACTGGCACAAAGAGATGTAGACCTGAATACATATGTTCTTTGGAGCACTGGCCCGTAAAAGTTTCGCAACATAAATGAATTTCCGAGTTTTTTTAGCGAGTATTCGAATATGTGCTTTGAAATTCAGGTTCTGGTCAATTGTGACGCCCAGGTATGTTGTGCTTTCTACTCTGACAATGGCGTTGCATGTACAATCGGTGGCAGAGACGGATGCTGCCGTTAAGACACTGCACTTTTCGGTATGAACTTTTATTGAATCAATGCTAGGCCTGCTGCGCTGATTGACATGAAAGGTTAGGAGATGCGTTTTTTTTAAGTTTAGTTTTAGGAGATTTTTTCCTAGCCATGTTGTTATGATACTCATCCCCTTTTCAGCCACAGACACAGTCTCTTCCCAGGTAGCTCCATGAAAAATAATAGCAGTGTCATCAGCGTAGCAGATTACTTCCGACTGTGCAATGTTAAGCCTCAGAATGTCATCCATGTACATAATGAAAAGGGTAGGCCCCAAGATACTTCCCTGCGGCACCCCAAAGGCAACTGGGAGGCTCTCGCTGAGAATTTCTCCAATTTTGACACGCTGATGACGATCAGACAAGTAGCTGTTGAACCAATCCAAGGGAAGGCCTCCGACACCAAAGGATTCGAGTTTTTTTAGCAGTATAGGAATTGATACTGTGTCAAAGGCCTTGGCGAGGTCCAGGAAGACTCCAGCTGAACGATGGCCTTTCGCGATGTTTGTGGAGATCGTCCCGGTTAGGAGACTCACAGCCTGCTCAGTGGACTTTCCCCTACGAAACCCAAACTGCCTGTCCGAAAGTAAATAATTTTTCTCCAGAAAGCTTACAAGACGGTTGTTTACAAGTTTTTCGAGGATTTTCGATGTCACACAGAGCAATGATATAGGCCTGTAGTTATCTGGCGCACTTTTGGTGCCTCTTTTGTGTATAGGCGTGACAACAGCGGTTTTCCAACAGGTGGGAACGACTCCAGTGTACATGCTTAGGTTGCAAATATGTTTTAGGGGTTCCAGTACATGTAGCTTTATGCGTTTAAGGAGTAGGGGCCGAAATTCATCGAGACCTGGAGCGCTGTCGTCTTTGAGATTATCTATAATGTCACTTATTTCCTGATTATCAGTAGGACGTAGGAATAGTGAGTCCTTGGGTGAGATTTTACCTTTAGCACCGATGCTTTGTACGTCTCCCGTGGACTGCTGCCTGTTTAAGATGTTAGTTGCAAGGCTCTGGCCAACTGAGACAAAAAATTCATTGCACTTATCGATGGATGCATTTTTGTTAGTTTTATTACTTAGCAGTTCTTGATTATTGCATGTTCTTTTCGGAACTTGGCATATTTCTTTTATAGTCCGCCAGAGCTTTTTTGGTTCTTTACTGTTCTTTTCCAGTTCATTCCTATCGTGGTCAGCTTTGCGCTGCCGCAGGATGTCGTTGCAATGATTTCTGTATCTTGAATAGACAATTTTAAGGACTTCATTTTTCGGTTCTTGTTTTGTTTGAGCGTGAAGAGTGTCTCGGTGACGAATGCATCTAAGAAGGCCTGGCGTTATCCATGGCTTTAAGTTAAATTTTGAACGACTGATTTTTATTCTGGTGGTGTGTTTGTTGATAATATCTGTCAGGATCGTATTAAACAAAAGCACTGCTTTATCAATATTACTTGTGGAGGTAACTTCAGTCCAGTCTAGCTTTATTACTTTACTTTATTACTTTATTAAAGAAGAAAAGAGGAAATACATATTACACTTATCACAATATTGTCACAAGTACAGTAAGTAAGTAAACAGATCAAAATGAACCCTAACGTCTAAACTAGGCCGAGCCTGTATCTTAGACGTTAGTCTCTTACAATGTTTTTACAATCAGAGATGAGTATAAAGTGTGATTAAACATTACAAGGGAAATATCTTATATTAATATTAATAAATAAAATGTATGTGCTCGCTCAGTTTAGAAAGTGGGTAGATAGTTTTGTACTATCAAGAATTATTAAAATGAACGTAGGAGTGTTTACCTTTTTTGTTTTCTAAGTACCCTACATTCGACATATCGCAACAGAGACAACAAAGAGTATGAACTTAGGCTACTTTAGAAGAAATGAAATTGATAATTTTATTTAGTTTATAGTTTGATATTTATTATTTATTACTTGTAGATTTTGTAAAATAAGTTGAGAAGTTACTAATTACTATTGGTCAAATTGTTGATATTTTTATAGTGACTATTTCCTGCCGGTTTTAAATAATTATTTTATTTTAAAATTGCAAATAGGTTTTCTACGCTTTCATAGCTTTGTGATTTCAGCCAGGATATTAAGACCTTCTTGCATGAATGTAGATTTAGTGGGTATATTTTTAAAATTTTATTTAATTTGTTGTACAGCATTGGTCCAAGATAACATTGAAATTTTTCGATAAATGCTGTTTTATATGCAACCGTAGGACACACCCTATCGATGCGTCTCGAGGTCATTGTTGTTTTATCAATAAATTTTAGCTTTTGATGTTGAAGTATTACAGTTTCTTTAACGAATAACTGTCTAATAGTTAAAACATCACACTCAGAGTACAGATCGACTGTGGGATACCTGAAAGGCTTAAAATTCATAACCTTAAGTAAGGCTCGCTGTGCACGCTCAAGTTTAATAAGATGGGTTTTTCGTGCTCCACCCCATGACGTGATGCAATATGTTAGAATAGATTGAGCGAGTGCAAAGTAAACAGTTTTGCAGAGACCAGTATCCGCCACGTGCCTTAGTTTCTTAAAAACATATATCAACTTTCTTGTTCTCCCTGCCAGAAGATCAATATATGGACACCACGTGAATTTTTCATCAAGGAGAATACCAAGATATTTAACCGTTTTAACCCTGTCCAGATAGCCACAGTCGCATGTGTGTTGATGGGTTGTGCTTTGACAAGAGTGAATTTGAATTTTTAAATTTTGTGCCGTTTTTAGTGATAGTTCCGTATTAGCGAAAGTTATGAATTTAGTTTTTGATATATTAAGAGTAAGTAAATTTTGACTGAGCCATTTGGCTGTTTTATGAAGACCTATTTCAGCGTAATGTCTTACTTCATCCCATGTACTACCATAAAAAATTAACGCCGTGTCATCAGCAAATGTAAATATTTTACAGTTTTGTATCGTTAAGCTACATAAGGAATTAATATAAATTAGAAAAAGGGTAGGGCCAAGAACGCTACCTTGTGGCACTCCAAATGATATTTGCGCGTCAGGACTGTAAAGACCGTTTATTGTAACTCTTTGTGACCTATTATTTAAATAATCTTTAAACAATTCTAGTACCTTACCCCTTATACCAATCCTTTCCATTTTGTTGATTAGTATGGGAACAGAGACGGTGTCAAAAGCCTTGGCCAGGTCTAAGAATACTCCAATGCATTTATTTTTGCTATCAATATGAGTAGCTACGAGGTTAGAAAGTTCAGTGACTGCCTGTGCTGTCGACCTATCAGCTCTGAATCCAAACTGATTGTGGGCTAAGATATTTTGTTTTTCTAAGTAGTTAAGTAGTCTCTTATTAATAATTTTTTCCAAGATCTTAGACAGCACTGGTAACACTGAAATAGGGCGGTAATTACTGACACAGTCTCTGCTTCCTGCTTTGTGAATAGGATGGACGACCGATATTTTAAATACATTGGGAAAGACACCAGTCTGTATTGAAAGGTTTGCTATACGGGTTAAAAGTGGTACAATAATATTTCTTGCCATTTGGATTATTTTTGTGGAAATTCCATCCCAACCCATTGCGCTATCAGTTTTTAAGTTAATAATTATAGACTCAACTTCTTCCTCAGTTGCCTCCAACATGACCATAGAGTTAACCGGCGGGATAGAGGACTCTTCAATTTGATCCGAACACGGAATTATCTTTGAAGCCAATTGTTTTGCTATGTTGGTAAAATAAAGGTTAATTCCCTGTAAAGCTAATTCTGGTGTATTTTCTGTTTTTAACAGATCTAATGGCGGTGGTTTTTTAGTTTCTCTGTTTGTGATGTTGTTGATTATTTTCCATGTCATTTTAGGGTTTTTGGCATTTTTGTTAAGCTCATTTGCATGAAAATTCTGTTTCAGACGTTTTAACAAGTCATTGCAAAAGTTTTTATATCTACTGTACGTTACAGCGAGAGTTACATTATTGGGTTCAGTTTTAGATCTTAGGTGCATGCGATCACGGTTCCTAATGCAGCGGACCAAACCTGGCGTGATCCACGGTTTGATGCAGCGTAATCTTCTAGGTGTTAGTAATTTTAGAGTGTTGTTCATAATCGATGTGCTAAGGATGTTAACTAGCTGCGCTGAAGACCAATGCACATCTTGTGATTCCATTATATTACTGAAATTGACTAAATGTAAATCTGCAAGAACTGCTTCATAGTTAACTTTATTAATAGTGATTTGTTTTGATGGTTTAGCTGGATAGTCTAGTGTAACACAGGAAAGTACCGGAGAGTGATCAGTCAGAAGAGATTGTAGAACAAGTGTGGTCGTGAAGAACTTAGTCTTGACCATAGCGTGATCTATGCAATTATTTTCTCTTGTTGGGTATAAATGGCCAGGCAAGAACCCATGGCTGGCTAGTAAATTGAGGTAATCTGTCGAGTTACGATCTTCATTATTAAGTTTCACGTCAATGTTTAAATCACCCATAATTATTATATTATTGCAATTTTTGTAGGTGCTTAGAAGGCCATCCAAAGACGTTATAAACTTATCTATATTTGAATATGATGGTGACCTGTAGATACCTATAACGACAGTGTCCGAGTCAATCTGTATAACTAAACAGGTAGCATCAGTTATGGGTATTTCTGCAACAGAACAGCTAAGTCCCTCTCTTGTGTATGCTACAATACCATCATTTTGATTACGATTATTTTTTGTGTAGTGGGTCTCGTAGTTTTTTAAGCATGGGATGTACGTAGCTTTTGAATTCCACGATTCCGTCAGTATAAGTATTTCACATGATATTTGTAGTCTAGATAGAAAGACTTCAAATTGGCAAAAGTTTTTTGAGATACTTCTAATATTTTGGGTTAAAATTTTTAAATGGTTTTTAGTTGTTAGATCAGATGTCAAGAAAGATGTACATGATTCTGGTTCACATAAAAATGATGGCCCAGGAGAGATATTGTCTATATTAAGTACTAAATTATTATTAGTTGTGGAATCGAATTTTGTTTTAGAATTTCTGATGACTTGATCGGAAGATATAGAATTTTAATAACTATTTGAGATGGAAAATTTTGTCGTTTGATAAGTAACTGTGTGCATAATATGGAAGGGTTTATAATGTAGTGGATAGTAGGTCTAAAACACCACTGAAACTGATGAGCAACATTACAAATAACACAATAATAGAAAACAAAGTAATATTTTGAGCAAGAAACTAAACAATGCAGTAAAAAAGAAACTAAGCGAATGAGTAAGGTTAAAACTAAGAATAATGCTTTACGATAAACTAAAAATAACGGTAAACACAAAACGAACCCTAGTCAAATGTGGTTTCGGAGAGTAGCTAGTTGAGATTCATCTTTTACTTCAATGCGAGGAGCCCCGATTTCTTTGCGGAGATATATTTTGCCGTTAGCGGTCCAACAGAATTTGTATTCCTTGGTCTTCGCTACATCTCTTGCGACAAAAAATAGACGACGACCTCTAGCTGGCTCAAGATCTATTTCCAACTAGACTTTTTTATGATTTAGCCGTGATCTGAAGATTTGAAGAGTAATTACAATTTTTCCTTCATACTTTCATGGGCTTAGGAAGTTAGTTTGGTCAGCAGAAAATAAAACATACTGACCGTGATCTAGCAGCCCTTGAGTGGCTGCTATGCTCTCCGTGGCCCGCGCGGTGTGTCGCGCAATTTGGGTCCGGAATAGGTATTAAGGATGTACAGATCATCGACGTATTGGGAGAGCTTGACTCCGCGGATACGGTCCCGTTGGTGCCCAAAAGTCTTGCACGTACAGGTTGAAGATGACCGGACCCAGGATAGAGCCCCGGGGGACCCCGTGTGGCACCGATTTTTCGTCGCCGTTGGTGGTTCTGAATCGTCCGTAATTTTTGCGACCGCTCAGGTAATTCTCTATTACTTTGATGATGTTGTTCGGGACGTCAGCTGTTTCAAGCTTCTTTGTCAGACCTTCGTGGTTTATCGAGTCAAATGCCTTCGAAAGTTCCGTCAGGACCATGGCTACACTTTCCCTTGCTTCCAGCGCATCCGTGATGAACTTGCCGTTGCGAAGGATCTGTGTGCCTGTCCCTCTGTTCTTGGTAAAGCCATATATGTTGGAACAGCGGTTGGAGTCTGTCGGCCGTCTGTCGCAGGAGTGACAAAAGCAGGCGTTCGTGTAGTTTACCCATGATGTTTAGGATAGTGATGGATCGGTACGATTTGGCGTCGCAGTCTTGCCTGCTTTATGTAGGAAGGTACATTCTCCGATTTTCCATCTGTTGGGATAATAACCCGTCAGTAGCAGGTAGTCAGTTATAACTTTGTACCTGATGAGGAAGGGGTCGCCTCCGAGTTTGAGGGTGTCTGATTTGATTTTGTTCAGTCCAGACGCCTTCTTATTTTTAAAGCGTCTCAGTGCGAATCTGATTTCCTCTATGGAGGTTGGGTCGAAAGGCTGGAACGGTATGTTCTCTGCGCTCTTATCTTAGTTGTTTATCTCGGCTTCTGTGACGATCGCTGCGTCGACCAGGGCGTCATATAATCCTCGCATTCTGCGTCGGTAGTGATTTCTTTAGGTAGAAGTATGGTTTTATTCCATAGGGTTTGTTGGAATTGGAGTCTTATTTCTTCGTTGTTTGCAATAGCGCGGGTATTTTTTACCAGTGTTTTCTCTCTGGTCCACCACTATGCTTAGGTCCAGTAGCCAGGGCAAATGATCGGAGCCAACCGGTGTTGTTTGTCGCCATGTTATGGTGTCGAAAGCTTGCGCATCGTGCGAGAAGATGGGTGCATCGAGGATGCCATAGCCCGCACTGTTAGGTCGCGAGGGTATGCCAGTCTGGTGTATGATGCAGGCGTCTGAGTTACAGAGGTCGTGAACGAGTATTCCCGCCCCATCGTCTCTCGTCTGGTTGAGTGCGGAAATTTTAAGGTTGAGGTCTCTGACCGATGATGTTTGGAGCTTCGGTTATGATGTCTTCTAGCTCATCATTAAGCACTGCGGCGTCGAAGTGCTCAGATCTGTGCGGTATGTATATCCCCTTAATTTTATGGAAGCTCCGGTCAGATGATCGTAAGGTTGATAGCGACTCCTTCGGTGAGGCGGTCTCTTTCTTAGGTGCCTGGGGCTACGTCGGTCTAACTTCAGCGTATTTCTCGCATCACATACATCGCTGTAGTTAGATGCGATGTGATCGAGTGCGTGATCTTGTCGTAGTTTAGAAGATTCATGCGGATTTTGGAAAAGTCCACCGCCGACTCGTTGACTACGAGTATATGTGGTTTGTGACGGTCGGCTAAGGATTTTAGCTCGAGGAATTTACCTTTCAATCCTTGCGCATTGAGATGCAGTATACGCTACTTATGATGGCGCCTGTTCGGACAAAGAAAGGAAAAATGAGAAGCAGCTGAACGCAGATGCGTTCAGCTGCTTCTCATTTTTCCTTTCTTTTTCTTCATGTTGTGCCACTCGACGGTTAACTGCCTTCTGGAACTTCTCGCATTTGGCTTGGTTGGCCCCATGGCCTAGTTTTTTGCATGCTGTATATATTTCGAAATGTATGCCTTCTTCGTTTTGAATTGTGGAGGTGGGGTGTTTCTTCTCACCATGACACGCCGATGTCACATGTGTGAAGAGGAAACATGTCTTACATTGTACTACACTCCTGGGGTCATCTTTGTCTTCCTGAGCCTACCTGAGGCTTCATGCTGAAGGCCCCGAAGTACGCATGCTTTGTTGTCTTCATCGTATGAGTGGGCACCATCAAAAATAATAAAAATGTAGTTTACCTTTAATTATTCTCATTTTTATGGGTTTCACACCTATGCACCTCTCCATTTCCTCAAGTAGGTACGAGTACGACACACGTGTGGCGCGGGAGCTGAACGGGAAAGATTGAACGCGACGTCACGACAGCGCATGCGATGAGCGACTGTCGGGCCACGGGCGTCGGCGCTCGTGCCGCCCGGGAAGGGATTTCACCCCCGCTTCACAACATCGCAGCGTGCGCTGCATGGCACACGCCCTTTGATATTATTACGAATATATAGTGTCCATATTTTACTTATTTAAAGTCGTCTATAAAATATAAAAACTTTTGAACTAATAATGGAAATGTGTTCTATTACTGATACTGAACCACCATTTTTTCTTTGCGCACTGCTTAAATAATATTCCGGTAGGTATACATATAGCAACAAAGAAACAAACGTAAAACATAACACCTGCATTTCCCCACAGAGTTGGGCAGGTATGCATTTATGGTATAAGTACCTACCCACTTACCCACATGAATAAATAAGTACATAATTAATAGGTACAATTTCCATAATATTGGGAATAAAAATTGCCGTTATCATCCGATTCCAAGAAGTTTGAGCGTCAGCGCGATGGTATGTTATTTTATGTATGGTTTGGTTCATAAATGGTATTGGAAAACAGATTAGAAATATTGATGCCCCAATTTACCGATAATATATGCAGTATGCAGCTATGCGGCATGCAAAGCGCATTCAAAGACATCATCATCATTCTCCAGCGCTCATCTCAATTTACTTATTTCTGGACAGCGCAGCATATGTCTTCCTTATTCTTCATTCAAAGTAGGTATTTATTCAATTACAGATTACAAACGGGCAGAGCAGCCCCTGCAGCAGCGTGGCAAGCGACTCGGAGACGCTCACATGCTCACCATCACCACAGATCACGCAACGAGCGATAAGCCCGTCCCTCGTTAACCCGCGGGATGTACTCTATTCGTCCTCGGATGAAGACGAATCGTGACGGACGTTTTTACGTAGGTATATATATATTTATGAATTTACTATGACTACAACTACTTGTATCATGTTTTATGTACGATTAAAAAAATTATTGGTTTTATGTTTTGGTTTTACTGTCTCCTATATAAATGCGAGTTAAGTTCTTGTTTTGCCCTCCTCGAACCCGACGACCCCATCACCCTCCTTCAAGAGAGCTGTAGTGAAACCAGTACGATCCGTAAAAACAAAAACAGATACCGACCGCGACTCCGGCCCCGCCGCAGAGGCCCTCCGCGACCCCTCCGTAATACCACCGCCCAATCCTTGATCGACGAGCCAGCCCGTGCCGCTGAGCATGTAACGTTAAATTCCCCATTAAATAATTCGACCCAGCCTGACCCTAGCTGCCCTCCCCTCAATGACGCACTAAACCTAGGTTCGAACTCCACAGGGGGTGCCCTTAGTGACTGTTCATTTAATGTATATCCTTAGTTTGTAAGCTCTGTCTGGGGGCCTTAAAGTAATTTTTGGCCACCACAGGATAGTCCGGTTAAGCAGCATCAACCTCAGAGAGTTGTTGTGCTGCGAGTGGTCCCTTCAATTGTTTTGAAGCTCATTGCTGCAATGAATTATAGAAACAACATCACGCGACATCTCTGAGGTCCGGACTCCAGCAAAGCGGAAAGGAGTCGAGATGCTTAGGAGCTAGGGTGTATCCACCGAACTGTGCCACCGAAGCTGTGCGGAAAGTCATACTGTCTAGGAAAGAGGGTGGGTTCAAAGAGTAGAATACTTATGGAGACATCTCTCTGCTCATCCGTTGCACTAAGAGGAGACGAGAAGTATACATAATGGTACTCCCACACTGCTGTTAAAAATGTTCGTTTATATCCAGTGGTTCAAACATTTTCTAACAGGAATTACAAACAAATGTTAAGGTTCTGTTTGGAATTGTTAAGCGGGGAATTCACCAGACGGATATGCCCGCGGGCAAGTTTGCAGATATGCCTGCAGACCTCGCTACTATAGGTCTGTGCAATGTTTGCTAGTGTAGGACCGTCGCGCGTCGCAGTCAGTCTGGCAGACTTGTCCGTTGCTCGTCCGCGCGATCTCATTTTGTCTGTGCGGGCACATGTTCGTACCATATCCGTACGTGAATGCTCATCGCGGGCAGCCTGCTCTCAGACCTGAGAGCGACAGCAACCAGTACAGATGTTTTTTTTTTTTTATAATTTATGTATGATCTAAGTATACATAAATGTTGAGGTGATATAGCAAAAGTAAATTTCATGTCTGCGTATTATGTTCTGTCTGTAGCTAAAATATTCCCAGGGCGGGTCTTTTGTAGTCACTGACGGTCTCATTTTAATATTCTGTCTAGTAATTTTAGGCTTTACGAGATTTAATAAAAATTCAAATGACTCTTGATCCATGCGCAAGTAATTGTATAGGTCTCCTGGTTCATCAGTTTCTAATTCTTGGCGCAAATTAATATGGCTATACTAATTCCTTTTTTTAAACCATTCTTTGCACCAATTTTTTTTTTCCTTATAAGAGTATTATTGTGGCACCAGCAATTATGATTTTTCTTCGTCTTGTTGACATCGTAACAACTAAACCGTGTAGCCAATTGAGACAGAGACAACAAACTGATGAGTCTGTGTTACACTACAGTAGTGTATTGTGGCAACAGACATGCCCGTAAAAACTACCCGTGGGCATGTCCGTCTAGTGAATTCCCCGCCTTAGATGTTTTGAGTGCTCCTTTTTTTTTTTTTTTTTTTTTATTATAGCCTCTTTAATTCCATAATGAATGACTTATAAATCAAATATAACTTAAAACTACTATTACTTATTGTGCATGCATAAAATAACAAAATTATTTCAATTCATAACATGATTATACAATTACAATAGCTTACAAATATTTCTAAATTAATAAAATCATTTCTTTAAATGGATTTCTAAAATATTAAATAAATTCAGTTATCAAAACAATTTACAATTTCATTTATATTTCAATATGGACCCCTCAATGGGTGGAGGCCTCCTCCAATTTGCTCCACGTTTGTCTGTCCTTTGCCTTTGTGATCCAATTTTCACCTGCTTTTCTAATTATTTCATCAACCCATTTTTCTTTCGGTCTACCTCTTTTCCTTTTGTTTGTTGGTCCTTGCCAGGTAGTTACTCTCTGTGTCCATTTTTCCTTATCCATACGTGCAATGTGACCCGCCCATTTCCATTTTTGTTTTTGAGAATGTTCCAGAGCATCTATTATTTTTGTTGTTTTTCTTATTTCTGTGTTTCTTTTTCTATGTTTTCGTTGTATGTTTAGTATGCTCCTTTCCATCGCTCTCTGGCATACTTGTATTCTGTTTTTAGTATTATTATTGTATACCCATGTTTGGCAGCCATAGGTAAGACAGGGTAATAAGCATGAGTCCATTATCATTTTCTTGCGATTTACAGGGAGTTTAGATTTTAGGGTTTCTTTGTTGCTCCAGAATTTATTCCAGGTTATGTTAACTCGTCTTTTAACCTCATCTTCGTGTCTTGTCTTAGAGAAAGATATTTGTTGTCCTAGGTAAACATAACTTTGAACATATTCTAATGCGTTGTTATTCACCCGTATTTGCAAGATATGGTGGTTCGTCATGACTTTAGTCTTGGTAGCATTTAGTTCTAGGCCGATCTTATTGCTTACATCATTTAGCTCATTAATCATTTCCTGTAATTGAGATGCTGTTTCAGAGAAGAGTATGATGTCATCCGCGAATCGAAGATTACTGAGAAGTTTCCCATTTATATGAATTCCTTTCTTTTCCCAGTTCAGAGTTTTCATTATGCTTTGAAGCACAGCTATAAAAATTCTAGGTGACAGGGGGTCACCCTGTCTTACGCCTCTACAAATGTCTATTTCAGGGCCTTGTCTCTCTAGTTTTACACGGCTTTTGCTTTTGTAGTAGATGTCTTTTATAAGGTCTATAGTCTCAGATGGTACTTCACATTCATGTAGAGCTTTCCACATGCTCTTATGTGATATAGAGTCGAAGGCTTTGGCGTAGTCGATAAATGCCAGGTAGAGTGGTCTATTGTGCTCTGTATATCTCTCTATAATCAAATTTAAAGTGTGGATGTGATCTGTTGTTGAGAATTTTTTTCTGAAACCTGCTTGTTCCGGCGGTTGAAACTTCTCTATAAACATTGCTAAACGATCCTCAAGACATGAAGCAAATAATTTGTACATATTTGGTTGTAGGCTTATTGGTCTATAGTTTCCAATATCAGCCGGGTCTCCTTTCTTATATAGTAAAATTATATCGGATTGCGCCCATTCTTTCGGTATCGCTCTGTCATTTAGAATCTTATTAAATAAGGTTGTTATGTAAGGTGCTAGTATCATTTTTCCCAATTTCAATGCTTCATTTGGGATTCCATCTGGCCCGTTGCTTTTGCCTAATTTTAGAGAATCAATTTTCTTTATTACTTCATAAATAGAGAATCTATCTAGAGTAGTAGAGTCCTGGTTGGTCGTTTCGATTTCTGGAGTGGTATCTTTTATTGAATATAATTTTTTATAAAATGTTGTTGCCTTTTCTATTATATCGGATCTTGATAATATTTTCTTATTATTAGTATCATCCCTTATATAGGGTATCCATCGTTTAGTGGTATTAAGATTTTTAAGTCCCTTCTTTAAACTACCTGTTGATTCGAGGTGTTCTTTAATTGTTTTTAAGTGCTCCTTTGAGTGCTCCTACACTGTTTAAAATGTTTACAAACAATTTTAACATTTGAAAACATGACATCGGCTCGCAGTTTGGATTTATGATCCGAGGCGTCTATTTCCAGGAACCAACATACAATGACGTTATAAAAAAAATATTTCGGAAAGTTATTATTGAAATTGATGATCACTAGTTTTCGATTTTTTTTTTTGCTTCCCCTTATTGGAACTTGTCGCCTTGCCACTGCAAAATTGTAACAATGCTAAGGATTTATTTTTAATATCTAGGACATTTGCGCGCAAGCACATTAGCGCGAAAGGACACCTGTTGCGAATGGACTTTTCCGCGAACGGACACTTGTGCGAATGGACCACTTGCGCGTCTAATAGCCCGTGAGATTCATTACAGACAAAACATAACATCACGCTTAATATTAGGTACCTACTTGAACTTGATTTTTTCTTTCTTTCTTTCTTTCTATTTTGATTGTGACCCGCTTAGAACGCCCTCGATCACCCCAGACGAACCAGAAGAAAGTAGCGAACTTTTCGCAGCCGCCATCTTTGATTTTGACCCCATATTCGTTTAGAGCGTTTCCATATTTATACTGTGCCACGGATGTGATATCCATGACCATAAGACAAAGATATGATGAGACAAAGTTAATAATTAAGCACCTTAGTATTTTTGGCGTAGGTATTTAAAAAATGGAATCACACTTAATTACAATGATTAACAATCCTATTCAATAGCTATTTCATGACAAAGTCACTCTTTGGGATTATATGAACTTGGGAGAGTTGTATGATTATAATTCTGTAACGTACGTGTTACTGGCGCTATTCATATTTTCATCAACATACAACCTGACTAGAGATGCAAAACGAATTTTAAACGTTTTAAACCATTTGGTTTTAAACGGTCTTTTTGGTTTAAAACGATTTAAAACCACACTTAGCGGTTTAATATGGTTTAGAATGTTTTTTTTTGGAATGCACTGAGGCTTTACACGAAGTTATCTAGACCACACCTTTATCCTGATTTAGAATATATAAAAGGAAAATAAAATAAAAATGTTTTAAAATAACCTTCATTAACATGACAGACAAACATAAAGTCGATCCCTACCTGCCCCATCTCTCCCCGTTGCGATTTTGGTAGCAAAGTGAAAAATAAAAATGCGGCATTGCCGTTTTATTTTAATAAATACCCAAAACATGATTGTTTTCAGTGTCTAATCCTAAATAGTAGTATAAATATGATATATGACTTCACATATATTAATAAAAATGGTAAAATTTATTAATCAGTACAGTAAACTAATATTTTAAGTACTTGCTAAGAATATTAATATACATAATATACAGACTTATTAATTAAAATAACCTAAAGTAAATAACCTAGCAACAAACTTAAAAAATGGCGTCAAAAAACTCCTCCTCAACGCTGTCAACTGGTAATGTACCCAAGAGACTGGCGGCGTTGCCACGTTGTATGGCAACGCTAAGCCTTTGGCCAAGGTAAAAGCCAGCCCTTGGGTCACGGGAAGTGTCAACTAAACGTTTAGAAATATCCTTGAAAAGGCTGTGAGCGCTCGGACCCCACGGTCCTAGAGTTTCAACCCCAAACGGCTCGAAAATATAGTTACCAATGAGGTTACTATATTTACGCCGCTTGAGGTTCTCTGCAGCCGCAGCGGCAGCCCCAGCACAGCACGATGAGCTAGGAAGATGGGATGGCGCAAGAGTATCGACACATGTTGCGTCCCACACTAAAGGCCTACCCATCTTCCATGGAAACAAAGACATCCCGTCCGGTCTCTTGCCATCGTCGCGTGCCAAGCCATTGGGTTCTAATATAGCTGGAACGCCGACGGTGACAAGAGCTCGTCGGATGATGTCATTTAAATTCGCGTGCCGTGCAAAACGGCCCGCACTTCGGCTGCATGACAGGCCGTGATGTCCGAGGCTGTTGACAACTTCACCACAGTGACAGCGGTGAGGAGAACATAATGCGGCACCTAGGCGTAGAGAAGCAGCGAGGCGGAAAGTAGTGTCGTCGAGCAACGTACCTGTGTTCGACGACGGTAGTGCGTGAAGCCAAAGACCCGACTCCCACTCACCCACAGCTAGCAGACGAGCGCGCTCAGCAGTAGTAGCAGACGTGTTCAGTAAATTGTTCTGAACTACTCTGCAGAGCGGCTCGTCCCACCTTCTCTGGGAAAATGGATGGTCGGGTTCTTCAGAATTTGGGCAAGCGAGTTTCCAGGCATTGATAGCCTCGGAGAAGCACGGCACATCAAAATCAATCAGTGTGGAAGCCAGGATATTCCTCATTAATTTCTCAGTGCCGTGGACCGAGGATATAAAAGCCGGTAAACTAATACTAGAAATTTTGCGGACGCCGAGTCCTCCCATACGAATGGGAAGAGTAGCTTGTGTCCAAGCTCGATCGTCCAAGGCCACATTTAAAATGGATGATAAAGTATTTCTGATAATTTGATCCATTTGGTCCAAAAGATGAGTGTGCTTCCATAAAGGGGAAGCACGTAGAAAATAAGTTAATTTTGGGCCGAAACAGCAATAACGGATTATGGTGATGGCCGAATGCATATTAATTTGGAGTAATCTTTCCGAAATGTCATTGAAATTTTGAATTTTTTCCTCGATAAAATCGGGAAAGGAAATCTCGAAGATTGGAGACCCAAGGAGACGAAGAGAACTTTTTTCAATAATTTTGATGTTAGGGGCTATTGCGTTAAATTTAGGAATAGTCAGTTGTCTGTTGGTATAGTCCGTTAAATAAAGTTCGCATTTTGCAAGGTTAAGGTCAAGGCCAATGGAATGAAGTTTATTTTTTAAGTAAATTAAATCATTTAAAACAGTATCTACGTCGCCCCCCAAGGTTCCATCATCAAGATACCAAACGTTAAATTTAGAATTTAGTTGTTGAACAATTGGGTGAATAGCTAAACTAAATATCACTGGCCCGAGCGGGTCACCTTGTTGACAGCCAACAGCAGATTCCAGAAGGTTGTCCCGATACAGTAATTTAGACGGATGTCTGTAACACTGCCAAAGAAAACTATAAATTTGAGGTAATTCTTTTTTAATTTCTGTTAACAAGGTGTCCCTATTAACTGAATTAAAGGCATTCTTTATATCAACCTTCAGGATGACCTCACCTTTGCCAGAATTTAGGTAGGTCGACAAAGCGTGTACGGCAGCCTCACAGCCCCCTTTGGAGCCGTAACCTAGCTGCAGGGGCTTAAATTTTTCCGAAACAGCCTCACCATAAAATTTACAGCAAATCTTGGCTGCCATACGACGGTAAGTAGTACCCACGGCAATGGGACGAATGCCGCCATCCCTCTTACGCAGGGCACATAAATTGGCCCCGTACAAGACGTCGATGACGGCCTCGTTCACCTTGCCGGAGAGCATAAGGTTAATCAGAGCTGTAAGCTCCTTCAAGAGCATCTCACCGGCCTCCCCGGCGCCTGAACAGATTAGGTCCTTTAAGTGCTGGGGACTTAGGCCGTCGAGGCCGCCTGCGGAGCCGCTCCGAAAGGAGCAAACAGCTGTGACCACCTCTCGACCTGTAATGGTGAGGGAGTGAATGTCTGAATCAGGAGGCTCGGGAAAAGAAAGGCCATCCGTGGGGGCGGGATGTTTGGTCTCCAGAGCTGCGAGTGTTTCTGGAGAACACGGTGCCACCACATCGCTACTGAAGAGAATCCTGGCTGCACCGCTAATGTCACCTTCCCCTAACTTTGATTCAACCAGATGGGATATACCTCCTCGAGAGGTATATCCCTGGGACGTTAAATTTAAATAAAAATTTTGAGCCGAAATATTACAATTATCTTTAATTTGAGCTGTTAAAGTCTTTTTTGTGGCCAAATTCTTTTGAACATGAAGTATTCGGTAAGGGAAGGTAAGCAACTGTTCCCAAGCACTTAGCGAGTTCTCTCGGACGGCAAGGCGCACACAACCTGCTAGGTTTTGTGCAACTAGCGGCCTAGCACCGCGGGGAACTCGCTTTAAAACAGGAACTGAGTTTTTTAATTTGGAAAGGGTTTGCCAGATTGGGTCGAAAGTTGATGTAGCCGAAGTTGAAGGTGGAAGATTTGAAACAGGGTCTGAGGCATTTGGAGGTTTATGTACCTTACCAATATGCACATTCAAACCCCGCTTACCTTTAAAAAAACGTGCCTGGGTACAAAGCGGGCATCTCTCCAGGGTGTTCAGCGAAGTTGAAGGTTGACTACTACTATTCCCCACCACAACGCTGCTGCTACTACTCATTAAACTAATTCTTTAAAAATTAAACCTAACAAAAATAACTTTATTAAACTAAAATAAAAATAAAAGAAAAAAAAAAGCTGAATAGACAAAAATTTAAATGGTGACACGCTGTCAGGAGCGGCGGCACACACGCACTGCGGGCCTGGGACACCGCACACCCGATGAACGCATGTCGGGGCAGCCCTCGTCACCGTGGCCAGGTGAATTGGAGCCTGGTGTCGCCTCGGCTCTGCGTCGAACTCAGATCCGGATTTAAATTGGCCTTCGACACTATAGAACTGAAGTTCGGGTCATCCAATATAAAGGCCAAACACAGGCACTATCATATAATCACAGGGCACAAAGCTATAGAAAGCACGTCAACTTTAAAATTTTCACAATTTTCTGATACTATTGATATAAAATGGTAAATGATTTCAATTAGCCTTTTAAACTATTTTTTTAAGTAATTCGTAATCAATGTACGGCCCACGTGGTCGTGGTTTTAAACCGTTTTAAACAAATTTAAAACGGGTTTTAAACCACTGATTTTGGTTTAAAACGGTTTATTTACAACTATAAACCTGACACTGTCGTGCAAATTGCAATAGGTACACGTAAGAAAAGTTCGCACTTATTTAGTACGCTTTGGGTTTCCCAGATCTCGAAAAAGGCCCAACGCAAAAGTTTGAAAAAAATACCAATGAAAACATTAGTTTTTGATTAGGGTGACATCGTAATCAGCCTTTAATGTTTCCACAGCTTGGACACTCGGCCTCTTCTCTATGAGAGGGAATGGGCTATAATCCACCACACGGGCCCAGTGCGAGTTGGTAGATGTCACATGTCTTCGAATGTTTGGTTCTAGAACATGCCGGTTTCCTCACGATGTTTTCCTTCACCGTTTTTGAGAGCAGTGGTGATGAAATAAATTACACAAAGTAATGCGCCTGCCTGGGTTCGAATCCACGACTTACTGTTCGTAAGTCAGGGCCGCCGCTGCTCTCCGTTGTCGTAAACCAATGTAATGAAAATTGATGGTATTTTTTTCAAACTTCTGCGTTGAACCGTTTTTGAACTATTCATGTATGTATTTGGTTCCGAACTTCCGAGCTGAAACGAATTTTTGAAAAACGATTTTGCCAAGGTAACGTTTCGAACGTTACTTCAGCAAAATATGTTTTTCTCAAACAACTTTAAAACTACAATTCACACGTAAACAAATTGCTCCTCATGATACATTATTTATTTGTTATAGTCTCACGAAAAGCACAACATTTTGCCAGGGTAACACATATGCAACACTGCCTAGAGGGCCATGTTGCGGGGTTGTGGGCGTTGCACATTGGTCTTCGGCATCTAGCAAGAGGTCGAAAATTTATTGAAAATAAAAATGCTTGTAATTTTAAACCACGGTGAAAAAAGTTGTATATTTTAAAATATACAACTGTTTTCATTTTCACATTTTCTGCTGCTGTATACGCAAGAAAAAGCTATATTACAACGAGCCCTCCAAGTTGTGCGGCATTGCAAGTGCGAATTGAGTGAATCCACCAGGCAATCTCTAAATCTTCAAAGAAGCTTTCGGTGAAATCCAAAGAATACTAACAATGTACTGAAATCATTTTCTTATATTTGCCATACAAACAAATAGGAAAACATTTCAAATTACAATAACAGTTTATTAAACTAAATTACACTACAAGTATAAAACCTATTCACTTCTTAGCATCACTAATTTCTACATTCTTCTGTTGTAGCTTGGCAATCATGACCTTCTCTTTAGCTTCCTTCCTAGCCTGCTTCTCCAACTTCTTCTGTTCCTTCTCTCGCTTGGCCAGCATCTCTTGGAACCTCTCATCTCGAGGGTCTAGCTTGAAGCCAAAGTGTCTTCTTACTTCCTCCACTAACCTCTCTTTCTTTTCCTGTAAAGATGAAAACAATTTTTGGTCTATTTTGATTTACATAGGTTAATTTAAAGGTAACTGTGAATGTTTTTTAACTAAGAGTGGAAATTTCCAACAACAAAATGCTTAACACTAAATTAAGGCTTAATAATGAACTATAGACAAAACTTTTGAATTATGTGGTAGAATATACCAACTAAATAATATTCAATTTTAAAATAATTCAACAAACCTTAGCTGCATTGGCTTCAAAAGTCTTTTTGGCAATCTTATCAGTAAGGTCTTTCTTCCATTGTGCCAGTTTGACAAACTTGGCAGCAATATCTTGGTCCCTTTGCTCAATTTTCTGTTGTTCCTCTTTTCTTCTCTTTTCTGCTGTGTCCATCATCTGTTTTATGGTGAATGGATATGCTACAGATTCATACTCCACTTTCTCCTGTACGTCTTGCTTTGATGGGAAGCATATGCCTGAAAATATTAGTTCAGATGTTATCTTGAAATTTGATAAATATGCTGCCAGTGATAGAAGTAACTATACCTTAAGGTGGATGCGCAAAGGTAGCCCGCGAAATTTAAATTTTCTTAAGTTTATTGCAATTTGCAGGTCAGTGTCAGGTTGTATGTTGATGAAAATATGAATCGTGCCAATAACACATATGGAGTTACAGAATTATAATCATTCAAATCATCAATACAGCTCTCAAAGTTCATATAATCAGATTCAATAGCTATTTCATGAAAAAGTCACTTTTTGAGATTATATAAACTTGGAAGGCTGTATTTATGGTTTTAATGATTATAATTCTGTAACTCCATACGTGTTACTGGCGCGATTCATATTTTCATCAATGTACAATCTGACACTGACCTGCAAATTGCAATAAACGTAAGAAAATTTAAATTTCGCGGGCTACCCTTGCGCATCCACCTTAATAAAGGGTGTAATTGGGGGAGGGTCTGTACTTATGCTTTTGCGGTTGCACAACAACATGCTTTGCTAATGCTTTGCTTGGTAGTATAGTTGCAGGCCTACCTTACTGCCTCCCTCAGAGGCGGTAAGGGGGCGGGGTCTTCGGGGTGAGTACTACAATCGTGTAAATCCTCAAGGCAAGTCTGGGGGATTTACCTTCACAAGGTTGCCGCACTGTTCTTGGTCTAATTCCATAAGAAATAGACACAACGAACACCCCTGGCCAGTTTTTCTGAATTCCCGAAAGCCAAAATCCCAGGCCTAGGTTAACCCAAACCCCACTCCCATGATCCTACGCCCAATCCCTCCCTCCTTTTTCCTTTCAGTCCATGAGGAGGGGAAACCTCATTTCCAAAAATGCTCACAAACTGCAACCATGTCGCAGAATGAGAAAAGTAATCCCCAGGTGGGGTCCCGGCAAGCACCATAACGCGAAGGGATAACCCAGCGCGGAAAGTCACTGCCTGCACCAGGACCATCCGGAGGAAACAACCGGAACCGCACCGAGACGACCCAAGATCGACACCGATCTAAACAGAAGCGAGGCAAGCGGTCTGGATTGTCGCGCAGGGCGTCCGTGCCACGGACACCCTGCGCGAAACCAAACATAAGGGTCTAATTGGAAATAATATGGGAATCATCAGACATTTTAATATTATTATATCTATGTATAATCGACAACTAAGGCTTACTAGCTGTGCAAAGAATTATAGAGTAATAAGTTTACAAGTTCGCAAGTAATTACTTGGATTAACACCACTCGCAAGGCCGTACTTCCCGTACATCTTTCTGCTGTACTTGACAGTCAGGTGGGCGATACTTTTCGGTTCCTCGTAAGGTCTCCGCCCGTTAACAAGATTCTGATGGGCACTCGATAACCTAGAGATATTCCTCTTTGCCTCAATCGCAGCCTCTCTCGCCAGAGCCTCTTCATCATCTGCCACTACTGGCTCTATCTGCTCGATGGCTTCCGTTTGTGTGGTTGAATAGCGGAATAAAGAACCTATAAGGTTCGGCCGCAAATACTTTGATCTAATGCACAGACTCATTTTAAGTAATGTTTTTATTGATATAATATTTTCTAAAAACAATGATACTGATGTCAAAATTGTGAGGTTATGTTTTTGACTTTTTGACACTACTGTGGCCGCATTCCAAATTACAAAATAATCACTCACAGCGCTCATATCTTTAATTTGCGTTCCGTTTTAGATATCACGATTATGACAGTTAAGAGCTGTCATCAATTCGGAACGCTTGTGAACGCCTTCACAGTGAACATAACCCCAAACCGAAACATTTCACAAGACCTATTTTTGAAAATGGATGATATGTTGGTTGACTCCGCTGCACATACAACCCTCCAAGTTCAATTAACCCCATTCAATAACTATTTTATGAAAAAGTAAATTTAATGAATTTGGAGGGTTGTATTATTTGAATGATTATATTAATTCTGTAACTTCATACGTGTTACTGGCGAGTGGCGCGTTTGTTATTTTCATCAACATACAACTTGACATTGGTCTGCAAATCGTAAGAAAATTTAAATTTCGCGGGCTACCCTTGTCGCGAAAGATGAAATCGCGATGTATACGATTTAGTGTTGTCATCTCATTAGTGCTGTGCAATTATATATAAATATAAATATATAATTGCACAGCACTAATGAGATGACAACACTAAATCATTGTGAACAACTTGACGCCACCAAACCTATTGTAAGCCGCTCTCACAGTGAGCATCATATATATTGCCGCTCTTTTGAATACCGCCATGACAGGTTTGGATAAAAGTTAATTTGAGTAAATTCAGTGCAAGAAGATTATATGGAGAAGTATAATTCTTGTCACTCGTGAGACGCGGCACCTGGATAGCTGAGTATTAACTTTCTGTTTATGTAAAGATTAGAGATTTGGTATGTTTAATAATTGATGTTATACGAAAGTATTTTTGCTTGCTTGAATGATTTGATACACCTAATCTATTGGAAGTGATGGTCATGTCTTCAGCTGCGGCTTTGGTTCAATGAGATGCTTCCATGATCGCAGCTAAAGGTATAACGATGACCCTCATGAGCTACTAGTCCGGACATTCAAGCGCTGGGGTTTGTGAGAAGGGTCGTGGGCCAACCTCTCTCGCAGACCTTCTAGTATATTCCCCATGGGGCCCAATGGTAAGCACCGACGGGTGCAGGCGTCGACGGACGCTATATATATAGGGTGACTGGTAATTAGTGACCGATACTTAAACACGTACTAATCAGATTGACACCTCTGTACTAATCAGATTCTGGATTTCATCCGCTTCTGCAAGAGCACGCATTCCAGTTTGACTTCGGTCCATAGTCCATTGCCTCTTCAACTGGAACGCTCCCCTTATTATTATACATTATAATATATATATTATAATGGGACTGTTACATTGTTACATTTGAGATTTTGTCCCTCTAGTGGTAATGGAACAAAAGCCCAGATGCAAGTTGGGTTGGTAATAAAAGGCAAAGAAATAACAAATTATCTCAAACAATGTAAGTTTATTTATCTAAATCTATATAAATAAAAATATAACTAACTCTATTGGTTTATATAGGTATATAATCATAAATGTAAAAAAGGGTAATGCCAGCCAGCGTTAAATTCAGTCGCTTTTGAACTAAGGTTGTGGGGGGTTGGAGATAAACCCAGTACTGTTCCTTTTTTCAAAAGTTTAAACTAAATTAGTTCTTACTAAAATATCAAGGTACAACCTTCCAGTTTGGTTAATGTGAATAAATACTAAATGGGCGCCAGGGACTTGAAGAGTCCCGGATCCCAGAGTCGACGAAGATGTCCAATATACTTCCAGTTAAGCGTAGGTGTCGAACTCGGGGTCCTTAATTTAATTAAGTTGAAGATCGGCTTCTAATTTTGAAAACCGGGATGTTAATACACGGGTTCGTATATGAACCGGTAAAAAATAAGTTTATAGGTGTATGTTTAAATAAAAAAAAAAACCGTCCCGCCTATATATATATATATATATATATTATAATGTATAATAATAAGGGGAGCGTTCCAGTTGAAGATGCAATGGACTATGGACCGAAGTCAAACTGGAATGCGTGCTCTTGCAGAGGCGGATGAAATCCAGAATCTGATTAGTACAGAGGTGTCACAAACGTTAATGATAAAATAAAACTAATGAGAAAGCAAAATGGATTTATTAATCATAAACAGATAGGTAATACTAAACCCAGAGATTCATGGGTGCTTTAACTTACAAATGTCCTAATCGGGCCTGAGGAAATTAATAAACTGATGGTTGACCTGATGATAGCCACTTCGGTGCCATTTAGGACCGAAGCATAAGAGACTGGATTGAGAGACACTCCGTATCGGTGCGTGATCCGTAATGGTGAGTGTTTCTGACATTTCGTGAGGCGGGGGTTTCTCTTTATATCAAAAGCGAAGCAGATAAATTCTATATTATTACTAAAGAACAAATTACATTGTAGACCTGGGGATAATAGCATATAACAAGAATAAAGAGAACGCACGCCGTCGCGACAACCCTTACGCATCCACCATAACAAAACAACACAACCTGTGAACACAACTGTCATTTTTGACAGCGCTCATGGTGATATTTATTTGGGGCATGGTCGTTGTAATCGCAAGATAGCGCATGTCATGACGTAATCTATGACGATTCAAGGGATATCAATATCGCGCTCACGGTAATTCGGATCGGGTCTATGGACGCTCAAATCGATTACTGCGTAATTCGGATTGCCACAGGTTTGATTTTGACACTTGAAGTTTGATTGCTTTTTTTTTTTTTTTTTTTTTTTTTTTATCGATGGGTAATCATGTGCAGAGACAAAAGTTTACATTTGGTTGCCAATATAGAAAATGTATGAATCACCTATTTGTTTAAGATAACTGATTGATTTTCGACTTTATTTCAAGGGATTATGTATCAAAACGATTTGAAATTCACTAGTGTGAATTGTCACCGTGTCAATGAATTTCAATTTCACTCGCTCTTTGCTTTGTCTTGTCTATGCCTTTTAATTAAATTGAAGCTCCCGTTTCTTGGTTTGTTATTTTCTTCAGAATCCTGTAAAACTCGAAATAATGGATGATTTCGGTGATAACTTTGTCCAACCCGAAGTGGACCCAGCAGCGGAGTTTCTTGCACGCGAACAGAACCAGTTAGCAGGGCTCGAAGATGAGTTGGAAACCAGTGCTCCGCCCCCCATTATATCTTCCTCCAACGGCCTAATAGATGATTTTGTGGGTAAGTAACATATTTGTTTCCGTCTATCATACAACATTAAAATTCGTCACTTATGGGAAAATTATAAAAATCAATACTTGAACAAAATAAACTTGGCGTTCTGTCGTCCAATTGTCACTTATATGGCAGTCTTCAATCAATAAAATAAATCTACCCTGTATGCAAAGTAACAAAATATACTAACATTCTATCAATTGTGCCAAAAATATCCATAGCTAAAAAAATCAATGTTTCTTTAAAGAAGTGCCAAGTGCATCTGCCTTCGACTCAAACGGCCTTTTAGATGACGAGCCTATCCAGACCTCTGTGTTCAGACAAGAGAGAGAAGAACCTGAGAAGATCAAAGCTTGGCGCGAGGAACAGAAACAGAGATTGGAGGAGAAAGGTAATAGTCTATAACCCATTCTTCAGCTAGTATAGGTACTTATATCCATCCTACTACACTATTCTTTGCTTTCACAGGCTTTTCTAAGTTTTTTCCAACATCACATCTGTGCTGTGACACCTTTGGTAAAATCTATCTACTAAGGCATTACTGCATTGGATTCACCCTTGTGTCAATTTTAGTACTTTTGTAGTATAAAGTAAATGAAATTCAAGTTTAGTGGTTTTACCACTAGGGCTTGTTACTAAAGGGAGAGAAATGGTTAAGTAGGACATACTAATAATACAAGTATTATGTAACTACCCTACTATAGCCTGATTACAAAACATCAACTTGCAAAATTATTAAAGCCTGTAATGTTTTACTGCTGGGCAAAAGCCTTTCTACTGTCTATACACTTTTATCTGTTTAAAGTTGCTTTTTCCGCCACTAAGACGACCCACCGACTAGTAAAGGTTTACCAACAGCTTCTGTGTAAAACACAGGGTGGTGATTTAGTTAGGTACTTGAATCCTTAAAGGAGGGAAGGTGCTTCGGTCAATCTACAGGTTAAGCTGTGCTTGCATAGGTTAGTCCGTGTATGGGTGATCACCCATTAGATACCAAGTTTCCTCTGCCTCGTTAAGCCGTTGGTCTCGATTGTCATTATAGATCTCAAACAGTCATTACAGGTACTCAGTAGCCTGAAAGAGACAACCAGTCTTAGCAAGGGGTATAGTATTACCCAGTACTAACTGGGTTGTGGAGGTCAGATAGGCAGTTGCTCCATATAAAATAGCAATATTCAGCTGGATCCAGTAAGACTGGAAGCTGACACCTAGATAGTCGGGAAAAGGCTAGGCAGATGATGATCCTTCAAGGAAGTGAGCCTACCCATCATATTAAACAACTTTCCCAAAGAAACATATGTATATCCAATGAAAAAAGATCAAGGTTTTCATACATGCATTAAAACAGTCAGTCCATGATTGTATAATAATTTGGTTATTTTTCACAAATCAGTTATGAATTTCTTTGCGAAATTTGTTTAGTATAGGTATAAGTAGACTCACCTCCTTGAAAGATCCAAGTAACTAAATCGTCACCCTGTATAGGTATATTAAGTATGGTAACTCAGCAGTATACTCTTGGACCTTGGACATATACAGTAACCAGCATTCTCTAAAATAAGTAACATAAAAATAAACTATAAGTTTTTAAACTGAAATGGTCACTACCAACACTGAAAATGGGATATTTACCATATCTATTGTTTGTTTTGAGTTCCCGAAACATGGTAAATATCCCGTTTTCAGTGTTAAATAAATAAAATAAAAAGCCTTGTATTTCAAATCTCACTTAAATGTACACACTTTTTAACATTAGGTATTTATTCATAATTAAATGTTAGTTGTGTTACTCTTTTACATAAACTAGTTATTAGTGTTATTTTTTATAAAATGTTGGAGATGTAGCCCCATTACGGGTAAAGGTCTCCTCGCATCTTTTTCCACTTCTCACGGTCCTTGGCAATATTTAGCCAATTTGAGCCAGTGGTCTGTGTTTTCAGTGTTAATGATAGATAATGTTAAAAATAAAATAGTTAGTCTAAAATAAAGTCAATCTGAGACCTTATTTGTAATTTGTTGAACCTATTTTTTTAAATTAAATATTTAATTTAATTATTGAAATCAGATGCTGATGAGGAAAATAAGAAAGAAGAGATGCTGAAAATAGCCAAAAAAGAGCTTGAGGACTGGTACAAAACTCATGAAGAGCAGATTGCTAAAACGAAGGCAGCTAACAGGTAATTATAATCCAGTTTCATTTGCTTATTTTATGTAGTAAACTAGTGCGATTATCATTCAAAGTTTGGAGACAGTTTTAGGCTAAAATATATGAACACTGCAGCATTTATATGCATAACCCCATGGAATATTGCATTAATGTATTGCTAAATTTCGCAGGCTACCCTTGCGCTTCCATCTTATTACTAAAGCCAATAGCAATAAGTAAAAAAAAAACATTCTTTACCTCACAGTTAGTACTTAGCCCTATCAAACTGCAATTTATTACGCTACTCTTTGCTGATAGGAAAATGCTTGCGACATTTACAGATATCAATGAAAATGACTCAATTACTCTGATTGCAAACCTTTGTCTACTATTTATAATGAATGAGACATAATTTAAATCCTTAGCATGACCAAATAAAAAACTAATTAGACTCTTTTCTTTTCAATGCAATCAGGGAGTCCGCTAAGTAAGTATACCTGAAGTATAAACTAAAACAGGAACTAATCTGGTTTTACCGAGTGGTGGGTGGTTCCTGGTGATCAAGTCTATTAATTATGTATTTCATTTTATATGTCCAATATCTGTTGGGCATTTCATATTGTAAGGTATAGGTGCTGGTGCAACAGGGATAATGTTGTAATAATAACTTGTTTTGAGTTTAATTTTTATATTTGTATAAATAAAAGAATCATCTACACTCCAGCATTGTTGTACACTCATGAACATTCAGAACAACAAAACATTTTTGTAAATATTCCATTAAGAATTGCAACCCAATTTCATATTTTATTTATAAAAATGTAACAATAGGTCTAATTGCATAATACCTACATTGGCATTACATTATAACCCTTCTTATATGGGAAATAAGGCACAATACGGATTCTTTAATTATGTTTGTTTCAAAATAGGAATGCCGAGAAAGCTCTAGCACGCGGTTCTGAGGGTACCGTGGAAGACGGTAACGAATGGGAGCGCGTTGCGGAGCTCTGTGATTTCGGGCCGAGGCGCGGCCGAGACGTGGCGCGTCTAAGGTCCATCGTGCTACAGTTGAAACAGTCTGGAGTTAGACCTAAGCACCCACCACGCACTACTAATGTGTAAGTTTCCACCTAACATGCTAGGATAACTGCACTGCTGCATAGTTATAAAATATTGTGCAACTACCAGGTTGCTGGGGATAAATATGTATGTTCTTATTACTTTTGTTGGCTGAAAATGGACCCAATCTTTAGTTTTAATTGCTGAACTATCTGGAAAGTCACCAACTAAAAATATATTTTAACTTTAGACCCGTTCATAAAATTAAAGCCGAATTTATAATGGTGGTTTGTGAACTGACTAGTTAGCATAATTGAATAGAACATAATAGGGTAGATGACTAAAAAATCTATTTAGTCCGTCAGATAGATTTCCAAAAATATTGATTTCTTTTTTCACGTAATCCAAAAATGAAGACGACACACTGCGTCGAAAACTCGCGTGGCGACACTAGTGACGTCACAAGCCCCCACTTCGATTATTTGATGCGTTTTATCTTCGTCATTTTTGATTGATTTGATAAAACAAAAAATACGTATCCAATATTTTTCGATAATCTAACTGACGGACTAAATAGAATCATACTTTTTATACTCTGATATCATCCTTATTATTTTTACTGAAAACATTTAGAATAAACATAAAAACTAGTACACAGGCTACACGTTAAGCTATACATTTCCAGTTTATGCTGATCTCGCATTGTATATGATTTCCGTACAATGCGAGGTCAGCTTGTATGTATGTGTGTACAAGTACAGATAAAATAAATTATTAATGAAATATGTTTGATTATAATAAAATTGTAGCTAAAAATAAGATTATTTCTTTGTTCACAGAGCTTGAATTACCAGTGGAGATGTAAGAGTTACATAACTACAAAAAATTGTACCTAATCATCAGTCTCGGTATATAAAATCACACTTAATTATAATAATGTAGGAAAAATATATTAATATACTTAAAGTTGTTCCACTGCTGTTTCATAATACTGGAATGTAATAACAACCATAATAGAAGTGTTATTTATTCATTTTGTATTGTATGATGTTATTAAAAACCATAATGGCAAACTATTATTAGGAACTAGTTGGCCATCGCGTTTTTATTTTTTGTCATAATGTTAATAAATATCATTCCAAAATAAATAATTGTTCAATTCTTTGGTACATTTTCATCATCTTGATTTTTCCTTACCCCAATTTTGAACACATTGTACTAAAACAAATTATAATTAACCCTATTTGTGGTTACCCATAACAATTTCTATTTATTCTAAGCTTGAAAATACCTATCCATTCACAAATGAAACTCGATACTATAACTTAAAATCCTTTGCAATATCAATATGTTTCTTTTTGTATATTTTTTCAGTCAATTTCAATAACAAATACATTAAACTAATGACCAATAAAAAGGGCCATACACCACATGTGAGGTAGTTTCGTAATTGTAATCCTAGAGACCTTTCTTTATTCATAGATATCTTATTGTAAACTATTTCTGTCCTTTTTGTGATATCCATCCAATTGTACATTTTCCTTATTCTCATATTGCATTCAAAGGGACATAACATATTGCCCTTGTCTATGTCTTCCATGGCTTTTTCAATTCCCTCTACAAGACTTCTGACATTGGGTTCTGTCAAGTAGATCATACTCTCAGGCAACACTTCAGGGATACCACCAACTTTAGTTGAGACCACCTTCAACCCACAAGAAGCAGCCTCCACTATTGCCATGCAATAAGCCTCAGTAAGAGATGTATTCAAAAATATATCTCCTTTTACTAACACATTCCTAACTTCAGAATGTTTGAGACTTCCTAAGAGAGTCACACAATGTTGGAAGCCCTTCTGTTCTCTTACTTCTTGTAATAGCCACATTTTTGGACCATCTCCACCAACTATAAATCTTATATTTGGATATCTTGGGCATATATCAGCTATTACAGCAGCCATTAAGTCAACACCTTTTCTGTACACCAGGCGTGATACAATTACTATTGTTATCACACCTGGCTCTCTTTTGCTTGGATCAGGAGTGAAACTGTAAGCATCAACAGCATTTGGAATGACGGAAACTTTGTGTGATTTTACTTTTGCTCTCAGCACAGTATTTTCTTTCCCAGTGTGTGAAACACAAATGCAGTGGTCACACTCACATAAACACATCTGAAGATATTTGTTTGTCAAAACAGCAGATGTGTCAGCAAAGCCGAATAAGCTGTGATCTGTAAAAACTGTTTTTAACCCCATTAATTTACCTATAATTGACACTTCATGGCATAGAACACTGAATGCAGAATGTCCATGAACAATTTCAACTCTCTCTCGAATCAATATGTATCTTATCAGAGCTATATTGCTTATCATTGTTGGAAGTACACACTGAGCGTAAAACACTTTCACAGGCAAGTAGTAAACTTTGAGTCCACACGTTAAATACCGTATTCCTATCCGTTGCCCGTAAGAATGTGTGATTATTACTACTTTGTGGCCTCTCTTTATTAAACACTGCGATAAATTGTAGATGTGTTCTTCTACCCCTCCCGTATTAGGATAAAAGAAGTCGGAGGCCATGCAGACTATGTGCTTTGAATTCCTTTTACGGTTTTCCTGTAATCAAATATAATAAGTCAACCGATGGTATCGCATCGTTAGCTAATAACTTGAAAATAATAAATAAGTACCTTTCTTTGGATTCCCATTATAGTAAAACTTGTTGAAGTGATAAGATTTTGTCAATTTATTGGCTGATTTGTTTTCAAATATCGCACCGAATCAATTCTTCTGGCGAATCAACTTTCCAAGCACAGAACATCATGTTTCAAAGTATCGGCTGACAGCTAAGTCAGCTGTCAGCTGAGCTGACAGTGACAATTATTTTGAACTTTCATGTGTCACAGTTGCGTTGCCAAACTTGAAAACCGTCTATGAGTTTCTAAACGTTACTGCACGTGGTCTAGTGATGCAAGGACTCGAACCATAAAGTAAAGTAACTGAATCGAGCTTAAAGTTAACACTAGCCTCGATTTTGAAGACACGACTCCAAAAATACGACTTGGAGGCCTGTTACTTAATGTGAAAGAGCTCGAGTTATTAGAAAAGGGTGGAAGCGCAAGGGTAGCCCGCGAAATTCAAAATTTCTTACGTTTTTTGCAATTTGCAGGTCTGTTGCAGGTTGTATGTTGATAAAAAATGAGTTGCGCCAGTAACACGTATGTAGCTACAGAATCATAATCATTAAAATCATCAATACAATCCTCTAGGTTCATTTAACCCCATTGAATGTATTTTTCATGAAATAGTTACAGAATAGGGTTGAATGAACTTTGAGGGTTGTACTGATGGTACTTAATAACAGCCACTCAAAGTGTACTGTGTAACAGTTGCACTACGCACGACTGGCGACTAGAACGAGTCACGACCTTAGTTGTTTTCAAAAGGGTTCGAACCTTTTCGTTGCGCTTGAGTCGTTTAAAAATTGGAATTTAGTCGAAGACTCTTAAAAGGGTTAGGGTACGTTGAATTAGATTTGATTGCTTGATTAAAATTTACACCGCGTCGAGTTCTTATATTTTTTTCGGATGGGAAATCATCAAATAACTCTTTCCGCTCTGGGCTAAGCAGGAGGGAGTGTCAGACTTTTACTGACTAAATCCCATCCATGTTCCTTCTTTTGCCCTTTGTGTTCCAGGGCCGCGGTATCTCTTTCGAACAGTCCCGCAACAAGACTCAAAAGCCTCAAGTCGTTTCATCACTAACGTGGTCATAAAAGCTGTCAAAACTGTCACTGTCAAAGTCAAATCACATGACAGTTCTGTCGGTAGACGAAGTAGAAGTAAACCAGTAAAATATTCTTGAGTTGATTCCTATTTATTCACTAAGTTATATTCTTCTCAAACAATGGACGAAGAAAAGAAAACTGAACGTAAGAGGAAAAGGTTTGCCGCTAGGTTGAAAAGTTCCAAAGGAATAACATGCAGTGAAGTGCCTGGACCGGTATGCCACATGACTGTACTTATTTTTTCCTGGTCCTTTATTTATTTTGTAACTGTAGCGCTAATGTTAGACTCTATTCCAGAATATAGTGCTATGTAACGCTGGACAAGCTACTGGATTAGAAAAAGAAGCGGTATTTGGTTTAATTACAGAGCATGGACTAAGTATACTTTTACCTAAGTTTATCGCAGAAAAAGGGGAGTCTCATTCCTTTCTGATGTTTGACACGACGAATAGTGCTCAATTGTTTTATAATGCGTGCAATGGTAAAGCTAAAGCTGATGAAAATGGGACACCGCTTTATATGAACTTTATTGAAAAAGGTAAACATGGCAAATATTTATGAATTAACTAATTTTTGCCTACGGCTCAGCCCGCTGGTTGTCGGAAATTATCCCGTGGTAGAGTACTACCAGGTTAATGATAGATCATCATCATTATTTCAGCCAAAAGATGTCCACTGCTGGACATAAGCCTCCCCCAATGATACATAATATGTCTAAACCCAGGTCATGGTGTGCCATGACCTGGGTTTAGACCAAACATATCAATCCATTTAGCAATTAAGGAGTATAGAGGTAACAGAGAGCCAAGTTATTTTCCCATTAGTATGGTTTGAATAAATAAATAAAAAATATTGTGCATATAATATTGTCAGACAAGATTTTATCAGTCCTTATTGTGATTTCTTTGTGTTTTGTATTATTTTTCCAGTTCCCAACACAGAAATAATATGCTCACATGAAAACCCTGAAGGCCTATTATTACTAAATGATTTCATCAGCATAGAGGAAGAGGAACAATTCATAAAACTGTTTAATTGGAATTCTGAAGTAAATAATTTAAAAAACAGGCATGTGAGACATTTTGGCTACGAGTTCAGATATGGCAGTAATGATGTGGACCTGAACAGCCCTTTAATAGAGAAGATTCCGGAAGAATGTGATATTCTTTGGAAAAGGTTGATAGAACAGGGTTTTGATGTTGGAGTACCTGATCAGTTGACTGTTAATAAATATTGTCCTGGGCAAGGTATGTATTATTATTTATTTTAATTAATTTAAAAATGGATTAAGTTTAAAGTAACGAAGGTGTAACTGAAATAATTAAAGATAAAATAAAACTTTGCCCTCAACAATTTCACCAACTCTTACAAAAACGAAATGAGCTTTTGCCTATGTTTAACTGAGATACAAAAAAAAAAGTATAGATGAGCAGAACTTGTTTTATGCTTACACTTTTTTTCATACCAGTTCATTCAAATATTATGAGACAGCATGTCCTTGTCAGTAAATTCTAAGTGAAAGATCTCCTCCACACTACAAAAAAAATTGAAACATTCCCATCAGCAGCGTATGCTATCATCATCTGCAAAGCTTCTGTTCAACTATATCAGGGACAGCTATCATACTTATTATTTCAAATTCTATTCCTCAGGTATTCCATCCCACGTTGACAAGCACAGTCCATTTGGTGACACAATACTGTCCCTCTCGCTAGGCTCCGATGTAGTAATGGACTGGAAGCATCACACCGGGAAATATGTGCCAAGCTTAGTTCAGGCAAGATCTCTACTTGTTATGCAAGATGAGGCCAGGTGATTAGTTAGTATTAGCTTGAATGAGCAGGCTTCTTATAGAAAAAAGTATTTTTTGTAATAGTCCTGGTGTCATTTGTAATTGTATCCCTGTTATCATTGTTTCGTCATCTTTACTAATACTATACTATTCTACAATATGTTTAAAAAAACCTGTCCGATCCGAAAGGGGCAAATAGGTAACCCAATGACATTACCAAACAAAATAAGAAACAAAATATTTATAAAGTAAACATATTAATGAATTTTAAAGTACCTACCCAAATTACCATTTCTCTAAAATTTAATAATATTTTAAAACGTGACAACATCTTCTTCGGCGTTAGTATGTTCGATCGTCAATATTGTTTGTTTATGACATGACTACCTGTCCTATCTGAGAAGCGACCGACCGGAGTGTCGCTGACCGCGTCTGGTGTTGCCATATAAGTTTCTCATTTTAGTACATTTAACGTACTATGCAGGAACTGGTGGAATCTCGGTGCAAAAAGAGAGAACTGGAAGAGGATGGAGGAGGCTTTTACCCAAAAGGGATCCATTACAAGTGCAAAAAAAAACATAACTATGTATTATTATTATTACTTAGAAATGGATTAAAGAAGTTTATTATTATTATAACGTACTATGTACTATTTTTATTGGGGTATTTTATTGATTACATAAATATGTAGAATCTCATCTCTTTACCTAACAATACCCTCACGGATTGGACAGGATTTCTTTACCATATTGTTTATTTCTCGGCTATTTCATCATCATCATTCAGCTAAAAGACTCACCACGGTGGGGTTACTATGACGTCATAAAGCAGGAGTAATTCCAGTGTGGGAAGGAGACAGAACTATACTATACAGGTCGTCTAGCGCCATCTCCTTCCCACACTGGAATTGCTCCTGCTTTAAGACGTCATCGTAGGCCACCTGGACATACCGACCACAAGCATTTGCATGTTGCAAGGGGTCCTGTGCTTCGTGCACTATTTCAAACTCACGATTCATGCTTCTTCTTCATTGCGTTGGTGATTCTTTAATTTATGTGAGGCTAGGCTTCGCTCGCGTTTTGGTCAGAAATTATCCCACGGGCGCGTTGTAAATATAGCCTAGTGCACTCGGGGATAATGTAGCTTCCTATTACTGAAAGAATTTTCAAAATCGGTTCAGTAGATCCAGAGATTACCCCTTACAACCTCACAAACTTTACCTTTTTATAATATTAATAGATTACATGTTGCCCGCGACCTTTTTCCGCGTGAAATTATTATAAAATATGACTTCCTTTAATTCGATTTAGTTAACATTTCTTGGGTTTTTTTTTTGCACGGGTCCTTAATAACATTCCACATTATAACATCGGCTATCTGCCAGTAAAAGTCCCGTCAAAATAGGTCCAGCCGTTTCGGAGAGTACACACCGGAACAAACACACAGGCAAACATTAACTAAATGTTTTTTTTTGTTTAAATGTACCGTATACACTTCATATGCATTCAGAAAAAGCTGTTATTTTAAAATTACAAATAGACACTTCAATTTTGTTTATTTGTAATAGATGAGCTTTGACCAGAATTTTTGAGTTAGCACACTTATCTATAAGCAATCAGCTCGAACCGTATTTATGTATGTATATATTCACTGCCATTTGTCACATTTAGTTTGGCGCGGTGTCGAATCATATCGAGTCGTGTCTTCCGAACACGGAGCATCATATATCTTCCGAATGAATCGAAACGAGCTGAATGACGTAATCTTCGCTTTTATTGCATGGACTTATAGCTCTTTCAGAAGATCTCAAAGCGGATTCCTCGTCGATAAGTATGGTCCCTCCCTAATTATTTGCCATCAAATACCTTATATGTTTCATAGCCATAGAAAGTTACGTGAAACAGTAAATATATAATTTAAAAAAATCTTTTCTGTTTTGTTGAAAACATCATCTTACTTTCATTACCTCAATCTTCAGATATGACTGGCAGCACGGCATACAACCTCGGACATGGGATCCAGTCATCGAAAATCGCGCAGAAAACTCTCAAACAATCAAAGTAATATCCAACGATACCGTAACAAGAAACACAAGAATTTCACTTACATTCCGTTGGACTAGAAGTGGTTCCTGTGAATGTAGGTACAAGACGCTTTGTGATAGTGCAGAGAAGGTATCAGCTGATAACTTAGAACATGAGTTAGCTTCCAACTTAGAAGAATTACATGTACATCAGGTTTGTAGTGACAAGTTATATATATTATAGTTATACCTTTGACTCCTTAGTACGCAATGTAATGTAACTTCTTAAAAACATAACATAACATCACGCCTGTACTGCCCGAAGGGTTAGGCTGAGGTGTACACACAGCGTCAGTAAGTGCCCTAAGCTTTAACATTTTAAAGCTAGTTAGCACTTACTGCCGCTGTGTGTACCTAATAGTACACTCAAGCGTTTAAGTCCCATGTAATAGGGGGCGAGGCTATTGCCATCAACCGGGCACAAATCCAGACTACGGAGTCACCGCGGAGCAACCACGGGGTGCTACTGGAAAAATGTCAATATTATGTGTTTACACGAATTGGTTTTCAATTTTCAGGTTTACGAGCAGATAGCAGGACATTTCAGCACAACTCGACACAAGCCGTGGCCGAAAGTGGTGCAGTTCATGCAGGGAGTCACCCCTGGCAGTGTGGTGATGGACCTCGGGTGCGGGAACGGGAAGAATATATTGAGGAGGGATGATATTGTGCAGGTCAATCATATGTTATAGTTTTTAAAGTATCAACTAAAGCTGCATACAGGCATTGCTAAATATCGCTGCAATTGCTTACCTAAGTTTGCCTCAAGCAGTATGGATGGATAGTAACCTGTCCATCAGCTGGCCTGACGGGTGCTCACGGTGTGCGTGTTAAACTTGGAAAACCATTCGCAACACATGTCCAGCGGTGTCTGTAAGCACCATTGCATTGGTTTGGCAGCACTTTCCTTACTTTTTTTTCACAAGTTTTATTTTTCTATTATGCGTCTTAAAGTTCCATTTTGTCGGTTGCATGGTCAGTTTGTATAGAAGCCTTTCCAGTTTACCTGGTTACACTAGTTTAGTTTTTTTTTTATAGTATTCATCATCTTCCTCATCACCGTCCCATATCTTCGGGTCGAAGCAACATGTGATCTTCTTCCATCCTCCTCTGTCAAGCTTTAAGCTATCATTCAGTTTTTTTACTTTTACTTTCACAAAATCTCATACAATACATCTATATTTTGCTTGGCCTCCCTCTCTCTCTTTCTCTATCTCCATATAAACATACATACACAAACCCGCGCTTTTTTGCCATGGAAGTAGGCAGAAACCACAGAACTCCACCTGCTATCCTTGCATACTCCTTTCGCCTCGTCCACGTTGATACACGCACGCCGGTTGTGAGTACTACGCGTATATTCATCACTCATATACTGGAAAACTAAAATAATTTATTAAAAGGTGTCAAAAATACTGAATATGGGCTACAGCTGAAATAATAAGTGGGCGACAAACAGTGGATGAATACAAAATGTTTGAAACGGTGATTTGAAAATACAAATTTGAGTTATTAGTTGTTCAATACGACCATTGTGATCATTCAAAGACTCAGCAGTAATCTCTCAGCAAAATACAAAAACAAGCTTATTCACCACTAGATTTAAGTTTTTAAAGTGCCATGGTCACTAACATTATCATTAACACTAGAAACGAGATATCAAGAACTCAAAACAAACAGTAATCGTCGTAAATATCCGTTTTCTAGTGTTAGGAGGGCGGCACTGAAAATTTCGGGAATCAAGGAAGTGACACAACATTACTTTTTAAAAATGTATTTATTGCTTTTCGAAGTATTCTCCGCGAAATTTGACACATTTTTCCATACGATGGAACCAATCATTGAAGCAACCATTCCATTCGGAAGTTGGGGTCTCCAAAATGGCCGTTTTGTAGGCGTCCACAGCTTCTTCAGGTGATGAAAATCTCTGTCCACGCAATTTATTCTTTATTTTAGGGAAAGTATAGAAATCATTAGGGCTTAGGTCGGGGCTGTACGGCGGATGGTCTAATAATTCTATGTTTTCTTGCTCTAAAAACTCTTTTGTTCTGTGCGCGGTGTGAGAACTCGCATTGTCGTGATGGAGGATGATGCGGCGGTTGCAGTTTTCTTTTTCTCTCGTATTAGCGTTAATGTCTTACGGCATTTCATACAAACTGAACTCATTTGTTTTCGACATGACTGAACCGATTTTAATGAAACTTCATACGCATAAGCAGGATACATAGGTCTAAATAGTTGACAAAAACATTTTCAGTTCGCGCGCTTCGCCCGCTCACTAGACCCCGCCATCCCCTTCGAACCAAACCCGTCCGAGTCGGAGTGTCACAAGTCCCGAGCTAATAGTCGCCTATCGAAGTCGTGGTGATATAATAGTCGCCTATTCAGTATATTAGTCGCCAATAAACATTTTATTCGCCCGATTAATAATTTCCCATTTATTTATGTTGCAATATTTGTTTTACAGATAGCAGGCGAGCGAAGTTCAGGCTTATTATCAGAATGCAAGGAACACATACATGGTATCACAGGTGCAGATTGCGTGCGGTTAGACCTATTGAACGCTATGCTGAAAGATGAGACGGCAGACATTGTGATATGTATCGCTGTTATACATCATTTTAGTAGCAAGGTGAGTTAGAAATGCTTCATTGTCTTGTTTATTTAACTTTAAGCCTTAGCGTCCGACTACAGGATAAAGACTTTTATTATTGACAATTACTTCAAAGACTAGGTATTACTGGGAGGAGCTTGTGGCTAAATAATAGCAGCTACTCAGATCGATCTGTAGTTTAAGCCGCGCCTGCCCTTTCACTGGTGGGGGAAGGGTGTACAGGTTTTCAAAAATGTAAAAATAACAGTCCAAAGAAATACTCGAGCGCTTCAGATATTAATAGTGTATGCACCCAACGTGTTTCTGATAACGGAAAAATATAAATCTGCAGGTTTGTATGGTGGGGGTGGCCGTACGAAGGGGAAGGAAATGGAAAAAAAAATATTCGAGCGCGTCAGATATTGAGAAATGTTAACCCTCAAGTAGCTCTTATTCAAAAGACTGACGATTTGGACGCGACCAAAAGTCATGGCCGATTTTTGAAAATGCAAAAAGTCATTATGACCTTGTAATACTCGAGCGCGTCTGATTATTATACAGACGCTTCATTTTGATGTCGTACTGACCCATAATCTGACAATAGGGAATATGGATGTAATTTTTTTTTCACTTAAATCAATAAAATGCAGTACTATCAACCCAAGAAAATAACTAAAAGTTAATTTCAACTACTGCTAGTCGCAAAAAAAAAAAATTAAACTCCTACAGTTTTCTACGACAGTTCAAACGTCCATGACAGTCGCGGCCATTCAAATCATAGCATTTGATGTCACTTTCCTCTATCTGCCTTGTTTAAATCAATTTTTTTGCCCTTAATAGAATAGTTTTACTATATTGTAAATGCTTTATTAAAGCAAAAATTGTAATAATATTATAGTAAAATCTTAGTGCAACTTGAAGTACTTTTCAACTAAAAGTGTTTCTTTGACACATAGCATTTTGACGTCACGGTTTTGTTTGCGTTCCGTTTCACCAAAAACACGCTACATAAAATATTAAATTGTAAAAAAAGTGTTGTATTAGAGAATTAAACAGGTGTACCATAATGTTTTTATGGGCCAATACAAGGCATTTGTAAGAAATAAAAAAAGTTAAGTATTTCTTGCATATACCCATGTGGAGGAATTTTCCTTAATCTGTCTAAATTTAAAATTTTATGTTTTTGCAAATGCTAGGAAACAACAAAACTAAAGTGAATTATGATTGCATGCATGTAATTCTTACTAATTATTTTGTGCAAGAAATGAGGTCAAAATGAAAATCCAATATGGCGCCGAGGAAAATTTTCGGTTTTTCCGTCATGGGTGCCGTTTTCGTGGTTTTCGGGGTCGATGATAACGAAAATGAAAATCCAAGATGACGTTTGGAGAATTTAAGATGCTGCAATCGAAAACGTTATGTAAGGTTATGTTCTCACTTTTAAGTAAGTCTTAACAATTATTTAAAAAAGTAAATCTGGTTGTCCGAAATCCGAAATCTGTTGGTGACATGTCAGTGATGATTCGATTATGTGCATTCCTCCACAGCTATGCAATATATCTCGTTCGTAATAAATACTGCCGTAACTCCGATTGGCAAGGCGGCAAGTTATGGTGCGAGAGAGTGAGAGATAGAGAAAGAGTGAGTAGGGCAGTGTGGCGCGAAGTGGGAATGTATAGTTCTCAGCGACTCCATACGCCACACTTTATTGATGATTTTCGCTATTTTGGCTTGTGCAAATCGGCAGATTATGTTAATTTCGTGATCCGTAACTAATACATACATGTATAATCCGTACTAATATTTTTATTGATTGTTTTGTATGGACCATGTCTGAATTAAATGTATTATTCTTATTTTCCTTTATTCGTATACATACAAATTATTTACATTTTTAAATATTTCTTATAAAAAAATAATATAAAAACATTTAAAAATATAAACAATTGTTGCCCGCCGGTATCGGGAACAGGGTCCAAGCTACCGGTGGTCAGGGCTCCAGAGAGAGAAACCTCCTAACAATACGAGCCGTGTCCAGGAGTACTGCTTTCTGAATCAAGCCCTTGATCCAGCTGCCTAACGAGAGCCTCCTCAGGTATTCATCGAGGCTCTTAGCAATTAAGCCATGGGCTGATACGACTATCGGCACAATGATCGCTGAGTCCACATCCCACATGTCGATTATTATTATTAATATCCTTCAAAATAAAATAAAAAATTAATCGCGCTCGAGAATGTCCAGGTGACGTTTTTGTTTGCAACTTTGTGACTCTCCAATTTCCTTAGTCACGCTCAAATTGTCAGTTTATCGAAATGCACACTTTTCTGCATGTAGTTAACTTACATTGCGTTAATCTGACGCGCTCGAGTTTTTCAAACGATCAATTTTTTTTTTACTGGTCTGATCGGCTGTCCTAGACGTTCGACCCTATATAAAGGGCTCAGGTATGGTGGAAGTACTTCACAAGGTGCAAGGTTGCCCCCCCTTGTGTTAATCTGACGCGCTCAAGTAAATCCCAAAATCCCCACTAGGGTTCCCCTACTATAATGTCAAAGTGTAAAATACCTACGATGACAAATGGCGCTGCCGAACCTAACCTTTTGAATCCTAAGTGTTTGTTGTTCCATTAATTAAAAATACTGTTGTGTCTATATAATGAGTTGAATTTTTAGGAAATTGCGTAATGGGTAATGCAATAAAAAATATAAAACTTTTTATTTCAAACGTTGTTTTACGAGATGACATGAATATAAAATGAATTGTTTGTCAAATATTACGTTATCAAATGAAAATTGGGTAAATATTTTTTTAAGTGAATTATTTGCCAAACTTGTTGTAAAATGATGAAATGACCAATCATGTTTTGGCCAATCGTTGCTGGTCAAGTGAAAATTTGTAAATTATTTTTGGTCAAAAGGCAGGATACCCTCTGACAGTCGTTACAGTGGCTCGAAAGTCTGACAACCAGTCTTACCCCTTGTATCGTATTAACCACTACCCTACTGGGTAGTAGTGGGTAGTGCTAACTGGGTTTTGATGGGTCTGGTATTCAGCTGCACCGGGTAGACTAGAAAGAAGCCTAGTTAGGTAGATGATGATTTCAAAGACGGTATTGATAACTTGAGCCTTACACAGTTCACTAATGGCCATTTATTTATTTTTATTTACCGTGATTATTACACTAGTTCGGTCAAAGTTAGCGTCTTCATAAAGTTTCAGCTTTAGCTCTTTGGGACAGGCTATTTTTGAACGCAACAATTTTTATCGCGCACTGAATTTTCAACGGTAAGTATTGAGCCGAGCACTCGCGGATCTCGCAGACCGCAGCTCAGCGTGTTAAACAAGCGCACTTTGTTGAATTGTCAACCACCGACGCTAAGCAGAGAGTTGAAAACACAGTGCGTAATAAAAATTCCCGTGCGAACGAAAGCTCATGCTTTTGTCGCAAATTCTGATTTATCTAAACAAGAAACTGTCTGAGCCATTACATTATTTTTCCACAGGCAAGAAGATTACAATCCATAGCAACTATACACCGCCTGCTGCGTAAAGGTGGTCGCGCTCTCATCACGGTTTGGGCAAAAGACCAAACAAAATCAAATTACCTATTGAAGAGCAAACAAGACCAGCTAAATGAAGGTCAGACCGAAACCCAAGTCACAGTTGGGGGCGTTAACCTACCAGTACACGAAAACAGAACGCAATTTAAACATCAAGACGTATTAGTGCCTTGGAAGTTACGAAAGATATCAGATAAAAAGCTGGCAAATAATCCAGAAAACACCTTACTAAGATACTACCACGTCTTCGAAGAAAATGAACTAGACGAACTATGCAGGGAAGCCGATTTCATAATCGAAGACAGTTTCTATGAAGAGGGTAACTGGTGTGTTGTATGTAAGAAAAAATAAATTTATTGAGGTAACACTTTGTACTTTCTTTTTTTAATTTAAAAAAGTCACTGTCTACAAAATTAAAAAATAAAACGACTATAAAAACAATGGTTTATAACAACTGTGTTATATCCTGCGCATATGTAAAACTGAAGCCGATGTAAGAAATTACAAAAACGTTTAGACTAATGTTGCTATCAAAATTATTTCAGACGAAAAATATGATTTTCTCTTTGTTTGATTTTTAATAATTGCCTAAAATATTGAATAAGGGTGAAACCTGTCAGCATCGACCTTTTCGCATGGATTCAGTGTTTGGATTTTTATATTTAAAACTGTTTACAAAAATGAGTGATAAAAGCTTTGATAACACACCACCAGATATTTCTAAAGATGCAAAGGACATTTCTAAACTATTATTACCGAAAAGTCGAGAAAACAATATGAAAAGGCATACCAAGATTTTATGAATATAGCCGTCTATTGCAGCCTTTGACTCACGATGCGTATAAGTGTGGCCAAAACCACACCCTGCTCAGGCGAGGTCTTCAATGATGACGAATATGATTTCACCCTAAATTCTGTTGTTCACCGTTAATAAATAACGCTATTGCGGTCTCTTTCTATTAGGGAGTTCTGTTGCGTGTGCACTCATTGTTAAATGTGTAACGAAGAATCAACGCACCGGAGGTTGTACGCTTGAGCTGTGAGCGGTAACGAGGCGGAACGGGGCGAAACATAATAGAGTGAACTAATATAAAGCCAATGGGCGGCCCACGTTGCAAAACACAGGGTATCCGTAAATAACCAGAATATAAAACGTTTTATGATAAAATATATAAGTTTCACGAAAATACTGCCGACAAACTGTTCCGCAGTTTGGCAGGAGTTTTATGTTGTTATATTTGTGAAATTTCTATGAACATATATTTAAAAAATATATATATTATATTTTTTGCCTTTTGTGCACTTGCAAATAGACAATAGTCAGTCCAACTTTTTAAAATGCACAGCTTTGAGTTTGAGCTCCGAGCCTTCCTTTATCACATATGCGCAAGATATCGCATCAGGATTTCATTAAAGCTAATTGCAACAACGGTATAACAGATATGGTCGACAAATCTGCCAACACAGCATCAACGTTCTGTATAGTATTCACTTGGAATATATTCTCCTTTCTAAAGCTAAGTATTGCCAGCGCTAATAATGGTAGAATTTCTAAACAATCGTATCCTAGTATGGCATCCCAGAGTAGTAGTAATTGATCAGGTGGTAGGTGTCCACTGAAAGCGCGCATCAACCATTTGAATACCACTCGAATTCTGAAATAGGAAACGGAAATTGAATTCGAAAAGAACTGATACTGTTAGCCTGCGTCATCCCACTGCTGAACAAAGGCCTCTTCCCTTGACTTCCAGTTGTTTCGATCCAGGATTAATGTGGCCCACTGATCGTTCGTTTTTTCCAAGTCGTCCCGCTATTTTCTACGAAAATATCTAGATGAATGTATTAATTACCAGCTTTTACCCGCAGCTTCCCTCGCGTTATGGGCGGTAATTCTCCCCCGGGGACGCTTTTTATATAGCCAATAGTACTCGGGGATGATGTAGCGCAGTAGTTCCGAAAATTACCCTCTACATCCAAACTGTATCTCTTCTCAAGTTTTAATAGTGTACATAAATTTAAAATACTTACGGATTAATGTTGATGTTTCTAAAATGTATCCATAATAATGGTTCATTTGCTTCTAAAAGCCTCTCATATAAAAGGCACAATGATACTATACCCTGAAAATAAGAGGCACACTTAAGAATAACTACTAAAATCACTAGACGATCATTACTACAAATTCAACTATCAACGATCTAAGGGTCATTAGTTTATGGTAGTTAGTGGTCCGAAAGTCTGACAACCAGTCTTAACCAAGGGGCATCGTAATACCGGTTGTCGAGGTCAGATGGGTTTCAATTTGCATACAATTTTAAGACCATAACTTGGCATACTTTTGTTTATCCTAATTATATTTTCGCCTAATGGCATGCATAGTTTTTGCTAAGCATAATTTGTCTAATCATAATTATCATGATTAAGCATACATTTATTTATTTATTTTATTTTATTTTATAGCATAAATTTATTTACGCTAATGAAATTAAAACATATTTTTTTAGGCATAACAAATACGCATAATAATAATTAACTCCCAAAATGTTAGACACTAATACACATTTAAAAAAAGTAAAACCATCGTATCGCAGAAAGTTCACAGTCAGAATCGTCTTTTGGCATACATTTCATATCGATAGTCATTAAACGGCAGAAAATCAATCAATCAAAACATCAATAATTATACAGTTGATTGTGAATATAATTATGTGCATATTTTTCCCCTGTAACAAGCATGCAAACAAGCACACACCATGCATGCGGCAAGCATGCAAACATGTAAACAAGCATGCAGCATGCAAACATGTAAACAAGCATGCAGCATGTAAACAAGCATGCAGCATGCAAGCGGTTCCACTCGAGCTTATCGTCGCAAATGTGATATACGCTCACCACCGCAGCTTCGGCTTGCTCAGCCTAAGCCGCGGCGGCGACCGTTAAAACCATTGCTCCTCAGCTCGTGGGCCGCCTCGTAACACAACATTTTAATTTTTTAAGACAATTTTTGATTTTTTTTTGCATGAAAATGCGAAATAAATACGTAAACAGTATGCCAAAAAAAATATGGCAAAGTATTATTATGCCTAAAAAAATAATGCTAAAATAGTTATGCCAAAGCATATTAAGAAATAAAAACATTATGCGAAAAGAAGGGATCCCGGTCAGATGCCTATCTGAAAAAAGTTGTGGAGATAATGCTCCACAAATTTGGCAAAACGACCTAGATCAAAAACTTCGGCTGTATACAGCGCCCTCTCTACAATTCATACCAGTGAGTGAGTTCCTTTGTAAACCTCCATGTGTCACTTACCTATATTAGGGAGAACTATAACCGATTACGGGCTTAAAAGGGTTAGGCCCCAATTATTAAGTAAGTAAGTAACCACAAAACAAATGCGTGGACAACGAATGCGTGGTCGGAACGGATCGGTGCGGGTACAACTGTCAAATATTATTTCTGAAAATAACAGGGCCTATAAACCTGTATGTTTATTCAATTACCCTTAATGAATATGGTAGATACCTGTGAATGTGTTGATATATAGTGCAATCGATGCCAATACCGTACATAGAATGCACGAAACGTGTAGTACAATTGAACGGGGTCGTCATATAGATAGCAGAATGGAGTTGCTGGAAAAGTAAATACGAAGGCTTAAACAGAGGTTAAGTTAGAACACCCAAATTCCCCCAGTCATATTTAAGTACCCCGTAGTAGGGAACGACCCTATTGCCATCAACCGAAGACAAATCGGAAAAATAAATATTTAGCGTTAATTAATATCACTTATTAGTCAGGACCGCAAACCACATTTGGGTAGATACCTGAATTTATAAAACAGTTCTAAAATGTTTGAGCGTGGCAGGGACCTCCATTATCAAATATTTCTCATGATCCCGCGCTTCTTCTTACCAATTCTCTAGTTAGGGGCCAATCAATTTCTTCCGGTCATACACTTCATGGCTTACGACTCTTAGTTTCCAAAGCACTAGTTTGGTATCAAATTCATGTATCGAATGCATTTATGTATTTCAAATAGACCAGTTATAGCCACTTTTGAATTGTGACATGGTTCGTCGTTAGTTATTAACAAATAAATAAGGACAACAAAACCTTACCATACATGCTGAAACCATGGAACGGAATAATCCCGCTCGGCGGGAACACAGTGACGCTCTCTAATGAAGTCTGTTTGCCTTTGATGGTGACTGTGGGTGGGTTGCCGATGCTGCCTTTTAACTGTTGCATTACTTCAATATCGCGGGAAAAACATAACATCACCTGTAAAAGTATTTTCCTAATTATTCCATATCATACAATCAACTCACTCTATCAGATTCCACAGCTGGACATGGCTTTCCCAAGCTGCGCCACAACATCCTGTTCACCGGATTCCGCACCCTGTCTGACTCAGGCTATATTAAGATCATCAGTCCATCTCACAGTATTGTGAGATCCAAGTCATGATCATCATCATTCTCCTGCACTTATCCAATTTATTTGGGGTCGGCGCAGCATTTCTTCTTCTTCCATACTTCTCTATTATTCCACATCTCAGCAGTAGTCACCTACTTTCTATCCATATCATCCTTCACACAGTCCATCCACCGTTTCTTTGGTCTTCTTTCTCTCTCTTCTATTACTCTTCCATTACTCTTATCGCCATCCACAGTCACTCTCAAAACCTTCCTCACGACAATTTCCTCATTCCCCCTCATCACATGCATATACCAAGACATTACTCCTTTAACTATTTACCTTACTGGGGCTATTCCTCGGAGGTAAATGCGGTTTATCAGATTAGTATTTACCTTGGCAGGAGTGTTGGATTAAAATGGCTACAGCTGGATATTTAGGGATGAGTGGATGAGCCTCATCTATCAGCACGTAAACCCATTTTTCCATGCTTTTCTAGAGCGAAAAACAGAGCGGGAGTGCTATCGTACGCGTCAGCATCGATGATGCGCTCGGTAGCATCATCATAATATTGGTTAAATAAAAATCCTTTACCTGATACAATAAATCTTCAAATACGAAGTATTGGTCATCGTTAGAAGCAGTCAATTGTACGTCTTTGAATATAAGTTTGTCTATCATTAAATCTACCTCTAGAACACTTTTCTTGAGCTGAGCGAAGTATGCCGTTTGCTGAAAGTTATAAAATAATGCAACAATGTTAAAGACTCAAAAGTATCGTACGCATATTTATAAAGAGAAGAGATATGTAGGCATCACTGTACCTGACTCTTAATATCAGAGCCTAAAACTTGCGACCACAACTTCGCGCGAAGGCACTGCGGGCTTCCCTTCTTCAAGTACTCCTGTACAACCGGTGCATAGCCCAGAACTGCCACTCTTTCGCCCAAGCTGATACGCTCAGCTTCGAGGGATGCAAATCCCGGCACTGAGCTTGGCATGTTCGGATTCACGCCTAGAAGAGGTTCACCGTTTGACCATTCTGGGAAGACTTTTCGCTAAAATGAAAGGTTTTTTTAAAGTAATGTTTATAATAGTAAACTTACAAATGCGAGTAGATGTTAGCATTTGTCAATTTAAATAACACACATAAATTTTCATTGATCACCACGGGCCCAAAAATAGAACCCCGTGGAACTCCACACCAGTGACGTAGGCTATGTTAATTGGGGCGGCAACATCCCCAGGGGTCGTTATCAACGATAGGTAAAACGATACGATGGTAAAAATTATAATTTCGCTACTACAATCCATGTCATTACATGCGTTAGTAATGGTACTTGTGTGTGAGTGGTACTTACTAACTGATCTAGTGTCTTCACTTGAATTGGTAAATGAGCAAACTCCCATTTTGGTTCATCCCTGCAAAAAACAACAAGATAAATGATAGTGTATTTTAAAAATGTTGATTTTACTGATTTCAAAAGCACTCACTCTCTCGTGTAAGGAACATAACCGGATAATGTTATTAACACTTCCAAAAAGTCTTTTGGAGCATAAACTGGTCTGTATTTTGTAAGGTCTGGAAAAAAATATATTTAATAGAATAGACGAACTATGGACCCTATCACATTTTCAATAAATCACTATGAAATATAGATACTTCCGTATTTTATGTGAAATTACCTAAAGTATATGTACTAAGTTCATTCCATTTTTCTAATAATTCTTCGTGTTCACTTTGAGGTCTTATTTTCGCTAGTGATGTTTCGAGGTCTGAGCACATCGAATTTAACGATTTGTGTATTCGCTTCTCCCATTGAGCACTAGCCTTGAGTAATGATGTTAATGGGTCTAATTTCTGTAAAATAATGATTATTAAGATATCAGTAACATCATGCCCATTTGCCCAAGGCATCTCAAATTCTCTTAATAAGAACTAAAGATACTACAAAAAAAAGAGGCTGCTTACATTTTGTTTACTTTGTGTTCTAACCCAATGAAAAACTGTATTCCTAAGTTTAGTGTCTAAACCCTTTTCTTTCATAGCTTGTTGTAATGTTTGTTTGAAATCTTCCTTCTTTACATTTGGCGACGATGCTAATTTCTGTAAAAATAAAGGAAAATAAAGCAAAGAGCCCATAAAAGTTGCGTGCTAAACAGGGATTATTTCTATATCGTGTGTCCGTAATCGTGATGACGGCTCGTGAACCTTACACATAGGGTATCAGGAAGGTAATTCTGACCCGCGTCTCCTTCAAGAGGGGTTTAATTTAGTTAAGGAGGAACCTATAAATCAAGAACAAAATACATGATCGTTTATGCTTTTCTGTGTAACAATATACCTACCTCTAAATCGCGCAGATTGTTCGCTTAAAATAAATGCTGCTGATAATATTTTTGGATAACTTCGTAATTAGTGTACCTATGAACCTCGACCAAAAAATGCTTATATTTATTTCTGATGTTAAGAATAGAAAAAGTATAACTACAGCTTTATTACGTACCTGTACATCACTATAGAACGATTTGTAAATGGAGAGATTTTTTATTTCTTCGGCTAGTTTTAATGCTGTGTGATGTATGGCTTCTTCTTTTATTCCTTCCATAGTAACTTTTCATGTATTATATCTATTTTAATTTTGTAAAAATAAAATAACAGACGTAACTGTGTTTACTTTTTTTTATAAAATTCATAGTTCATGGGAAAATGAAAAGACACTGTTTCCTTGGAAACTGACAAATAAATCGTTGGAATATGTAAGTCGGTACGCCAAAAAAGTATTTCATAATAATTATTGTTTATTTTATTCGCATAGTAAAATATCTCGGTTTTATCCTGCTAGAATTAAAAATTAAACGGTATTTTTGCGAGAGTTACGTTCGGAAATAGATTCAATGTGGTGAATAATTAAACTACACAGATACAAGGTAACAACAAACTACGTACAGTGGCCCACTCATTATGTTAAAGTCGATGGATAAGAAAAATATAAAGGAATAATCTTATAGCTATCCAACACCTTTTCTTTTTTCCATTAATCTTTTAAGTTTCTGATTGGTTTCAGAACGAACAAGTAATTGTCGCTACAAATGTCAGATCAAAGTTGTCATCAGCTGAGTGAATTGCTGTTTTGTTTGATAACAAAGAACTTAATTTCGTAAAAATGGGGAAAATATTCCTTGACCATATTGGTGGTACACGTTTATTCTCTTGTGCATCTTGCGATGTGAATCTGACAAATCGTTCAGAGTTGATTAGCACACGGTTTACTGGAGCCACAGGTAACAATAGGTTTGCTATTCTATACCTTTGCTTGGTCAACTGTTTATTTATAATCGATAATTTGTACAAGATCATCACACCATGCTTTCCAGTACGTTACGTATTCGTAAAAGTGGTTGGATATAAATACACGATTGATAAATTAATAGGAGAATTTAAGCCTCTTTTGGCAACATATTGCACTGTCCTACAATGCGCTATTGCGAAAGACTGCACAATATATGTGTCAATCTCTATTATTTTTTTAACAACTATTTTATTGTTTATACTTCATAAGGTAGTAGAAATTAAAATTAATAGGAAATTATATATTTTTCCAGGCCGAGCATTTCTGTTTCACAAGGTTGTGAACCTAGTGTACTCCGAGGTTCAGGATCGCGTGATGCTGACGGGCCGCCATATGGTGCGCGATGTCTCCTGCAAGAACTGTGGCACAAAACTTGGCTGGGTTTATGAATTTGCAACTGAAGAGAACCAGAGGTGAGCAACACAGAAATTTTATTGATATGCTTAGTGCATATGCTTATAACTGTATCTTATACAATTTTTGATTGCAGTATCATCATTATGTGATAAGCTAAAGTCACATTGCCATTTAATTCATGTGAAATTTTGTAATATTGTTAATTTATGACAGACTGTATTGTTGTCCTAGTTCCAAAAACATGCTTCAGGACAAAAAAATACTAATAAAAATGATGAGGTGGTAATAAACAGTACTTGGGTTATTAAAACAACTACCTAGAAATATAATAAACACTACAAAAAAATACAAGTATACAGTGTGCAGGCTAAACAAAATGCATAAATATAGTATGATGGCATGTTTTTATGTGTCGCTCCCACCACGCTTCGCGTCGCCGTCGCATGCGCGCGCTGCCGATCAAATGACTTCGTCATACTACGCATTAATTGTTCTATTATATCAATTTTAATTATTCTACCTTTCACATTTATTAACAAAATACAATCTGTAAAAGCATTTAAGGTACAGCTGCAATAAAATTGTAAACCGAGGTTTACTTATTGTAGAATGTGGATTATATAAGTAATAACGTTTTGAGCTTCACAGTTGGATCATCATCATCATCATCATTCTCCTGCCCTTATCCCAACTTATTTGGGGTCGGCGCAGCATATCTTCTTCTTCCATACTTCTCTATTTCTCTTCTCTTATTGGATATAGCCGATAATTGAAAACGTGCCCAACATACCACCTACTGTGGCTAGCCGACAAGAAAATATATTTTTTTAAACATTGTAACTGCTGTTTAATGCAGGCGCGTTCCCAAGGGGGGGTCACAGGGGTCATGACCTCCGAAATCTTCTTAATATAGCTATTTTTCGGAAATTTTATAAATTATTAACTTTTCTGAGGAAGAATCCGAAAGGGTTATGTAGTGCAAAAATTTTCGAGCTCGCTTTGCTCGCTCTGACATCCTGCGTTTTTTTCGGTTCCCTTTATAAGTGACACAATTTCTGTATTAATAGACAATAAGAAAACCTATCAAATTTACTCCTTGCTCCAAATATATTTTCAAATCAAATCAAATCAAATCGATTGATTTGATTTGAATATATTTTCACTCATTGGTTGAACCCCCCCCCCATCTTTCTTTTATTCGGGGTAACCCCCCCAACCACATTCCTGGTTACGGCCCCGTGTGACCCCTCCACAAAATGTTTGGCTGGACCGCGCCTGGTTTTATGATAGTGTAATATGAAATAGTTTCAAATTAAATTAAATAATGATCTTATAAGTGATATTTTATTTAAAAAATATGGGAAGAGAAGCAATGATGAATTAATCAGATATTGGAATATTTTTTGTAGGTATTTGCGCTGAATTTGTGGCTTGGCCTAGGTATTTGCGCTGAATTTGTGGCGTGGCGTAGGAACACCGATGCGATTACGCTCTGGCGTTGAAAAGGTTAATAATTCAGTTTTGATTCTAGATATAAGGAAGGCCGTGTAATCCTGGAAAGGGCTCTTGTGACAGAAAGTGACGGCATTGAAGAAATACAAGTCAACAATGAAGACTAGCTGACCTCAAATACTATGACTTGCAGTTGAAGTGCCAAATCTTAGTTTATTGTAGAAAAACTTTGATATTTGCATTAATGCTGCATTTTTTTTAATGTTCAAGAAAGAAAGGAAATCTCTGAATCATAATTACATACTTAACTTACATTTCTTGTTTTTAATTAAGATAAATAAAACTTGACAAAAGTATTTTGTCTGTTCTTTCTACAAACAACCCAGCCACTCTTATAGAACCTTCTTACCAGGGATATTGCGGATGCAGATTTTTTGACATCCGCGGATGCGGATCCTATCTTTATAGGGTTCCGTACCTCCATCGGCAAAATGGGACCCTTCTAGGATCACTTTATTGTCCGTCTGTCTGTCAAGACCCTTTTTCTCAGGAATGCATGGCGGTATCAAGGTGAAATTAATACCAAATACTCAGGTCTGCTACCCCTTGGAGCAATGAAAAAATCAAACTTGTAAGTCAACGCGATCAAAAGATAGGACTGTTTATGCGACATAAACAGTCATATCTTTTGATCGCTCATATCTTTTGATTGCTTTGACCTAGAATCATGAAATTTGGCAAGAAGCAAGGCCTCACAGCTTTTTTTTTTTTTTTTTTTTTTTTTTTTTTTTTTTTTTTTTTTTTTTTTATCGATGGGAAATCATCAAATGACCCCTCCCGCTCTGGGCTGAGCAGGAGGGAGTGTCAGACTTGTACTGACTAAAACCCATCCATGTTCCTTCCTTTGCCCTTTGTGTTCCAGGGCCGCGGTATCTCTTTCGAACAGTCCCGCAACCCTGGCAGGCGTCGGCCCTTACGGACCCCTTCCTGTTTGCTGACTCTCTTTGAGGCGCGCGTGGAACACGAACGCGCCGTCGACACGGCCTGTCGTCATAAGACGGACGGACGGCGAGCTAGCCCATAGCTCACCGTCCACAGGCCCGCGTCTACGGTGGCCGGGGGCCACCACGTGGCCCCCGACGCCCGGTGCGTCTCCCGCGGCGGCTGGGACGTGAGGTTCTCTCCCTCTCACGTCCCGCCACCTCCTTCGCTAGCATGACTGCTTCGCAGAAGGAGGTGACGGCGTCCCATTCCGTCTCGCTCCGGACCATGGATTGAACCAGGGCCGGACGCGAGAGGTCGCCGCCGCCGATCGCCGCTACGAGGACACGGCGTTGCTCCGCCCAAGCGGAGCAGACCTGCACAGTGTGCTCCACCGTGTCCTCCGGTCGATCCTCGCAGTGGTGACACCCGGGCGTTTCCTCCCGCCCGATTAGGTGCAGGAACCTCCCGAAACAACCATGTCCGGTGAGGACCTGCGTCAGGCGGAAGGTGAGGGCGCCGTGGCGCCTCTCCAGCCACTCCTCAAAGAGGGGACTTACCGCCATTATAGTGGCGTGCCCTGCACGGGGTTGCGACAGTCGCTCTCTCCATGTCGCCATGAGATCACGCCGGAAGTCTGTCCGCTGAGCGACAATTTGCCGCGGCAGCGGAGTTTCCCCCCGGCGTAGTGCCTCCACGCGCCACTCGTGCAGGCGCGCGAGGACTATCGCCTCCAGATCCCATGGCGGCAATCCGGCAAGGAGGCTCGCCGCCTCGCCGGAGATCGTGCGGTACCCCCGGATTAGCCTTACGGCTACCACCCTTTGGGGCGCGTTCAGATAATGGGCGGCTCGCCGCCTCAAAGAACGCGCACACACCGGGGCCCCGTAAAGGGCCATGGACCGCACGACCCCCGCGTAGAGCCTCCGGCAGGAGGCGTTTGGACCCCCCAGGTTGGGCAAGAGCCGCCTGAAGGCAGCCCCGGCCCGTTCCAGTTTGGGGGCCAAACGTCGGAAATGCTCCACGAAGTTCCACCGGCTGTCGAGGACGAGACCTAAGTACTTCAACGTCGGCTCGACGCCGATGGGAACCCCTCCTACCGTCAGCATGGATCCCGACGGTGGCGCATTCCGAGGCCCATGAAAGCACATGGCCTCGGACTTGTGCAACGCCACCTCGAGACCCAATTGCCGGATCCTCTCCGCGACTATCGCAACCCCGCGAGTCATCAGCTCGGCCGCCGCCTCGTGCGACCTCCCTTGCGCCAGCACCAGCGTGTCGTCAGCGTAGCAAACTACGCTGACGCCGTCAGGGAGGTCGGCGCGCAGCACCCAGTCGTAACCGATGTTCCACAAGGGCGGCCCCAGAACCGATCCCTGTGGAACACCGCACGACATCTCTCGCCGGTTCCACTCTCCGCTGCAACCAGGGTAGATGACGTACCTGTCCGTCAGGTAGTCCCCGACCACACGACGAAGGTAGGTCGGCACCCGGTGATACCGGAGTGCCTCCCTAATGCAGCTCCAGGGCATGGAGTTGAAGGCGTTGGCGATGTCGAGAGACACCGCCAAGACCACCCCACCCCGGGACACCGCATCCCCCGTCGTGAGGGCTCTCACGCGCATGATGGCGTCCACCGTCGAGCGCCCCCTGCGGAAACCAAACTGGTGTTCCGCAAGATCCGGCCCAATCCCCGCCAGGTGCCCGGCGAGGCGGTTGGCAATTACTCTTTCGAAGAGTTTGCCCACCTCGTCGAGCAACACAATGGGCCGGAATGCGGACGGAGAGTCCGCAGGGCGCCCCGGCTTCCGGATGAGGACCAGCTTCCCCGTCTTCCAACGAAGCGGGAACTGGCCTCTCTCCAAGCATGCGCTTAGGAGCCCCTCCAGTCGGGGCCCGAGAGCCTGCAAGGCCAGGACCCAGGCTTTGCCAGGTAAGCCGTCGGGTCCTGGGGCAGGCCTCACAGCTTATACAAAAGAAAAAATCCAAAAAATAAAAAAGTTTGAACATTAAAGGGTATCCCCATGCACCATACATACATAGTTGACGCCAATTAAGATATTTTTTTATTTAGATAATGGCACGGAACCCTTCGTGCGCGAGTCCGACTCGCACTTGGCCGGTTTTTTATGAAGAATCTTCGTTTTGGTGCAGTTGATGCATATTTTATAATGAGCCTTAGCGGTCATAAAATAAGTCCAATTAAATTTAAAAATTTCACTTTGCACTACTACCTATATCCTACTCAAAAACTGCAATTTTCATACGATAAGCACAAGTAAACACGTGATTGATTTATAGTGTCCGACCGAAGCTTCGGCTTCGGCTTCGGCTTCGGCCACCTTCGGCCAAAAAAGCACCTTCGGCCAAATCTTCGGCTTCGGCCAAAAATTTGCCGAAGGTTTGGCCGAAGCCGAAGGTTTGCTAGTTGTCAAAATTTGAAATTTACTGAACGATGCTAGAGCGAGACGGAGAGTGTGCAGAGCAGCAGAGTTTCGCCGCGCCGCCGCACCGGACCAAACGAATCGCAGTTAGTAAACTAAACGAGTCAAAACAAGTTTGAGAGCGCGTCTTAAAATTCTAATAAGTGTTTTGTTTTTAAATATTTCATATTTGTTATTACAAATTATTTTATTTATTACTGTGAGTAGTACCTGTGGTGATACGTTCATTATTGTGAGGCACTCTAAGTACCAAAAAACCGTAAGTATTGTCTGGTTTAAAATATTTTATGCTATCTAACGTTAGGTAGGAAACTAAATGGAAACAATGTTGGTATGTTTTTTTATGCAATTTTTAGATAAATTTTTAATATACTAGATACATATTGTGACAATATGTATCTAGTATATTCTGAGATCAAAGTACCTAACTATCGTATTTCTCAAGGTCAATGACACCTTCGGCTTCGGCTTCGGCTTCGGCCGAAGGTTTTGGTGAATACCGATTAATCGGCTTCAGCTTCGGCTTCGGCCAGAATTGCACCTTCGGTCGGACACTATTGATTTATGAGATAGGTACAAAATATGATAAACAATAACAAACGCGCCTGTCGTCGGATCTTGTCACCAAAATCTTCGCTCCTATTAGCCAATCAGCACGTGCCCACGACACGCGCCACTCGCCAGCTCCACCCATTTTTTTCTTAACAAATATCAACCTTGCACGGGTTGAAACAAAGCTCCATTAACATCATCGCGGAGAGAGTTAAATGATTAAGGTTATTTATTTTCAACTCTATCAATAAGAAGTCAATATTGATATTTATTTGGCTCGACACAGCGCTCTGCGCATGAATGCACGGGCCCAATTAGGGCTGGCGCACACCTGGCGGTGTGTCGGTTGCGGTGCAATACATCATCACCAAAGGCGTCGCACAGTGGTCTGGAAATCAAGCTCCATACTCATAGAAACTCAGTCAGGAATTTAAAAAAAAATGTAATGTCTCCGGTATACCTCCCTTTACGTCATATCAACGTATTATTAACTCCACACGTGATAAATGTTTTGTTTTTTTTTGTATGGCCGGTAACCAAAAATAGGTACATTTTTATGAAACTGAATACACGGCGATCAAGATGACATCTAAATTTATGCATCTCTGCAGGTTGCCGAATAGCAAGTCGCAATTTTTTAAAATTTAAATTTTTGGTATGTGATTTTTCAAATCATGGACGTGGCTAATGAAGTGACCAATTGATTTATATAAATAATCTATCGTTAGTTTATAGCCTGCTAATGACTTTTATGATGATGCTAATGACTTTTCTCGAACTTATTCATTTTCGAAGGAGTAGCTTTACGTCTATCAAAGATATTCGATAGCTAAGTGATTTTGCAATCCATCAAGGTCATTAAAATCATTCACCATCGAGTGCTTAACAGCATGGCTTCCCATAATAGAAGGCTGCAGTGCTGCAATCTCAGCTTCAATCAACCTGTTCTCCCACGATGTTTACCTAACTTATTGTAAGGGTTTGCTATCTACGGATGCAGTTGAAGTTCTTCTAAGAATCTAAAATGCAATAGCTAATTCAAAAGTGTTAATCACAATTCGTCGAATTTTAGACAAATTCAAGAGAAAGAACTAAATTTCTAAATTTATTTACGGGATAATTCCCTTAAAATTAGAACACTGCCTACCTTGGACAGATTAGAATTGTTTCAACCTATCGAAGTTACCTGGGGGACTTGTATTGTATAGCGGGCTGGTGTCCGCAACTCCACGTCTAAGCGCGTATTTTGCGTTACCTGGGGGACTTATAGACAAAGATAACATCCAAGAGAAACTAGGCTACAAGAGCGAGCTCCTAAATTTTTTACATCTTGCGTCGTATAAATTCGTAATTAGGTAGGTAGGTACGTAATTTGAGATCCAAATATCCACATGCTCCATTTTATAAAACCTTGTGCAGTTGGGCACGGGGCTACTATTTCATTTCAGCCTCTGTCTGAAGAGTGCCAATACAGAGGCAGAAAAAAGGAGCCTTTATAGATCGATGCTTTAGATAAAAAAAAATTGCAGGTACGAACCTGCGCGCGTTTATATAAAGAAAATGGGTAAGTTTGGAGGGTACCTAGTAAAAGTACCGAGGCTCATTTTTAACTATTTATTATGTACAATACCAATTCTATGGCATCAGGCAAGAAAAGTTGTCACTTCTAAGAATCCCGAGCCTATGGGGGTGCAGCAGCCCCCCCTGCCCCTCCCTAGCGAGGCCCATGATCATCACGCCTGCGGGGCCTCGCGCGCCTACATCAAACGGATTGAGTTGAGGTTTAGGGTCAGTTACGTGTCTGGAAAACAATTAATAAAAAAAGGACCAATAACTACACTGTATTGATCCTTCTGACGAGTGCTTTGTGTTAGCAAAGATAAAAAACGATCACACAGTCGGTATCACATTTTATTGATAATATACAATAAAACACAACATATATTTTTATCGGACGATAAAACTTTTTCCTCTACCTTCATGCGATTACTTTAGCTCTGTTTTACAAATTGGAATAATAGTTTAAATAAAATGCCAACAACATATAATAGCTCTGAATAATTCAAGCAGTGATAATTTAGTAATTACACATTTAAGCCCTTAGTAGGGTTTGAATAAAATATTTATATTTCGTGTACTAAGTACACTAAAACATCGATAAATATAAGACGTAATTAATTTTTAATGATTAACATTTCATTTTATCGTTTATTTTTACAATTAAAAAATATTTTGTAATAGTTTTGTGCGGCAGTTCATTATAAATACTTATACCCGGCTTACTTTAGAAAACTTTTAGAATTGTAAGTACGCGACATAATAAGGTATCATTATTATAATCACGATTAGTTTAACAATAAAATTAAAAACCTACTATTCAGAATTTAAAAATTTCATTAGCTTGTTCTTAGGAAACATATCAATGGCCCAAAGACGTCACATAAAAGTAATGATTAACTTTAGCTTGTCAATTAAAGTTATTGATTCAATATTTTTAAGTGACGTCAGTTAGTATTTTTGCCTGTACTTGTCCCTGTTATTACTAACAAATTATGGTGTTGTTTGCCTCGTATAGTTAGCGGAGTTACTCGTATACTGCTTAAATAATCCGATCCGTATACCTTGTGGCTGTTTGAGAGCAGCAGTGCCACGTAGGTTTCAGTTCATTATAATGAATAAAACAAGGATTTAAATCGTTACTTACTCACAACTTATATAGAACACCAGTTCATGGCTATTAACACATAAATATTTTGTTTTTAAGTAGCTAATTGATTTTATATATTAAGTTTATTAATCAATTTGAAAAGTATAATTAATTAGTAAAAGTATGCATGTAGTGAAAACACGAATTCTATGTGTCCATAAGTCTTGTCTAGCGTTTTAGAAATACATTTTGAGGACTATTATGGACATCTTATCTACAAGGAATATCACCATTTTTTTTTGTTATAAAATTACTTTATCAATATTTCCGCAGAAAATAAATTAATAGTACCGATTCTGCCGAGCAAGGCACCAAAAAAACAAAAATTATATACAAATACATCATTATTGAATTATGTGCGTTAACATTTTAATCGTTGTATAAATAAAGTGTCTTAGAGCATAAGTTTTATACTAGAATACACACACTAATCCCTACATTAATTATTACACCGAATACTATTTATAGAAATACAATTAAATTATCACTGCCTGAATTTGCCTACATATACATACGTACTACGTAAACTACGCGTACAAACAAAATAAAACATAAAAATAATAACGCACCATGTCATTACCATCAAATACTTCACATAAAAAGCACCTCCGATTACAAGTTTTGACAAGAATATAAATTTAAAAATACAATAATTTTACATTACATACTTGCTTATATGTATAGTAGAGACTGTTTGGTATAAATTGTGTTGCATTCATTTCTCAGTTTTTGTTCGAATATGCGGCAGATTATTCTTAATTCAACAAAGTTGACTGCAGCGCATGTTAATTATTTAAAAAATTATAAGATAAAAATAAGAATAGTAGGTAGGTACACCTGAACAAGATTGGCATACAACAGGGAAGCATAGCGTAATGGAAGGCTACCTCAGTGGGTTGAAAAAGGCTGTGTATGATGAATTGATGATGATGTATGAATATTACTTTAAATGATGAATCTTCCGCACATCATAATTATAAAACACATCCAGTTTATACGCTACACAGTCACTACAGTTACTACCAACACAATATTCTCGCACATTTATCATTTTGTGGGAAAACAAACACCTATCGTCTAAAATAATATCGACTGCTGAAAATACATATAAAAACACTAAGTATAATGTTTTGTCAGAATTGTAAAAAGATTTCAGATTTTGAGGGCAGCGTATAAGAAAAACACATAGGTACCTAGGTACATTTTTTTTTCAATTCGTAAGTTGATTTCACATCTAACTACTTAATTATTTTAAAAATAATAAATCATATTACAACGTCTGTTTAACTGCTACAAGAACTTAACTATAGTAGCTCTAGTATGCAATGATTAATGTAGTTGTACATAGCTTTACCTCATAATATTTATTGTATGAAAATCGAACAATGTTTTGGAATTAATGTTGTACAAATATCATTAGTCTATTGAATACTGGAGCTGAAATTATGGTCGCGTACACCGGGGACGCCAGGGCAGAGCCTTTTATCTTATCCAACATAAATTCATGCATAGCTATTGGTATCATGATACATATTCCAATGTGATGAATTTCCCTTCGCGGCATCGATCATTGGATTCTGTATCTTCATTAGTTTAGCTAAGTATGGGTTTACGTTGGTAAAGATAAAATGCTCTTCCCTGCCGTCCCGTGCGCTTGCGTTTAAACCTAGTGCTTGCAACCTGTGTCAGTAGGCTGTTTCTCCTACAGTACGAAAGCTTAATTTTTAGCTGCAAAAAACATTTTATATCACTTTCTTGAATTTACGCGACGCTTACCATTTTGCTTGAAGTACTTTACAATAATTTCTACTTGTTAAGGTTAGGAAATTAAGGCACCAAAAGGTTTAATTTAAATCCGTTTTTACAACACAAAACAGCACGCATCATATGCAGAGATGCACTCTATCTATAGTACACTCGCATTTCGTCAGTTATGTTCATACGTACATAATAGTTACTTATAGTCATGCCATTTTCCCATTGGGAGGCAGAAACCACAAAAACCACCTGCTACGGTATATATATACTCCTTTCGCCTCGTCCACGTTCATACATCGGGTCACACACGCAAGCCGGTTGCGAATACTACGCACCCTGACCTTTCTGAAGAACCTCACCAATAAGGTCAGTGTATGTCCCTCTAGGGTGTCCCCTCCCGGCGTTGTCACTCACATCTCCGTTGTAAATACTTTTTGTTAGTGCTTTTACCCAACCAACTAAGCAAAGTCTTTTAAATTTTCGCCACTACATCTTCTTTTAAACCGCAAAGTTGTCGTATAACCTCGTTCCATGCACCATAAGTACCTGATTCTGACAACTTTTTTTTAATACAGATAATAAGCAGCACACCATGCATAAAAGTGCTGCGTTCATTTTGTAAAGTGCACCACATTATTTTATAAATGGTAAGCGCTACGTAAACCTGACGACATTTCAATTTATATCAAGAAGTTCAGAAAGACGTCGATTGTCGAAATATAAAAAAGGACATTCTTTTCAAATCAAACTCCAATTCGAGATCACGTTGAAGCCAATCTCCTGACTTTCGTGTAGTGCAACATTAAAGCAACAGTGTGATAAATTATTCAGGTCGCCGTTTAAACAACTAAAATAATAGTTTTTAATTAACAACAACATTATTTATTTTATTTTCCTCATAAGCTTCTCACAAACCTTGCTACGATAGGACACGGTGAAAAAATCCTTTTTTAAGTACCTCCCTTAACTAACGACGTGGTTAAGGTACATACCTATCTATAGATGTATCTTCCTATAATCAGGTCCTCAGATCATAAAAAGGTGATTGTCGTGTCATGTCGCGTCGCATTTAAACTTCGTACATATACATTCACTTACATTATAATTAATTTCCTTCATCTCATCGTGGAAGCCAAGATATCTCCCTCATGCCAGGGGGGTTATCCTATACGCATTCTATGCATATTGTCCTGCTGTGATCCATTTAGGTGTTTTTAGACAATTGGTGCAATGGAATAAAATACCCATACACTCTCTTCGCCCCTGTACTATGAAACTAATTTGGAGGAGTGATTGTAAGATTTTCGCGTAATTATTTTTCGCCATCTAATGACGTCTCGGAACAATCAACGTCGTACCCTCAGGAAGGGGTTTACAACGCTAAAATACAATCAGGCCGACAACTAAAATAAATTCTTCTACATAATATACAAAATATTATACACAGTTCTATTAACATGTTTTATTGTGCGTAAAATTAGATTTCACCTTATTCATTAATGACCGTTTTAAATTAGTAAAATTTCATCTGCATTGATATTACAATTCCTTAATTTCATTAGTCTTATTGTAAATAAAATTGCATCGATTATCCACTCTGGGCGTTAATATACAAAGGATCGACGCCATTGATCATATTGATTTTCTGGCTATTGAATGAATGTGCTATCCACCACGTTTTTTTTAATCGCACCGTCGCGACGCCTATGGACGATCAACGATTGATCGATTGACTGTGTTATTTTTATAAGACTGGCACATTTGCACCGTTTGAATAGTTCGACTTCGGTCGATGCGGGAAGGGAAATAGCACAAATCGATGTGCAAAATCGGCGTTGAACAATGCAATTGTTACACTCGTAGGTACGTCGACCACGCAATACCACCCCAATCTAATTGTTCTGCTCAAGTCTCAATGCATTATAATAATTTATTCATTGAAATTAATTGATATGGTAAAATTTAAATAGGTACACGGTATTGTTGATGATTAAAATCTAAACTTACATAAAAAGTAGATCTGTGAGCGACTCTCTAAGATCATTTAGTTTTGAGAGAAATCTCTTTAAAATAAATCAATTTTATTTAAGTATCGCGCTTCCAAAAGTGTTTTTTTTTTTACAGGATTTCTTGTAGGCCTTAATCGCCACTTGGAACGTGAACGTTTTTTACCGCAATTATCTAAAAATAGTAGTCGCCGTACTCGCCTTACATTATCAAGACAAGAAAATAATTAAAATGTTTAACTTTGTATAATAAATCGATATTAAGCGCTGTTAAGAAATGGTTAAGGGAATATTAATCTGAGACCTACAATTTCCCACGAGATAAAGCTTTTGATAAAAATTTCTTTGCACTTTTAGCGCGATTCATAAAAAAGGTACGGAATGCGACCACGCCCGAGGAGAGTCTTGGCTCGACTCGGGGCCAAGACCGATCCTTTGCTTCTCTGTTTCAATAAACTCTAACACGGCCATATAAATAAACTTATACTGTGCCTCGTTTTGCACCATTCCAGACCGCTGGTCACGCACCATTTGAACAGTACGGTGGATATCGATTTCACAGTCGAATCCCTCTTTTCTTATTTGATCTAGGATCATATCGATGACTATAAACGTCCCGGTCCTACCGATGCCTGCCGAACAATGAACGCACACTACCGCCTGTGCGGGAGGATCCTGCCCGGTCATAATCTGTTGTAGTCTATAATTTACATCTAACAATATATTCAGAACCCTGCCCGGCTCCGAAGGAACACCATGATCCGGCCACGCAGTAAAGTGAAAATGATAAATAGTTCTTTTGATGCTGGATTCTTCCTTTTTCGTAACTACGAAGCGCCTCAGTGTGTAATCTGGGGTGGATGATTCTGATTCATTGTGAATCGAAAACTTTTTGAAAACTTCAGTTTTATTTAATTCTGGCCAATACCGTTCGCACTTAACTTTACCACGCTCGATCTCCTTCGTGGTCATTATAATTATGCGAACGTCCTCCTGCCATATCATTGACCAAAACGGATAGATAGTAGTAGATAGACAGCCTTGAGTGGCGATGTATGTCTTGTTATAGACGTGATCGACGATGCCATTTTCAGTTTCCTCGGTTGATTTTGGTATTGTGGTATTAACATAATTCGGATTGGTTCTGAGGACACAAGGCTCGAAAGATGGGATTAATTTTGTGCCATTTGAACCTTGGACTTTTACGCTAGAATATTTTTCTTCGCAAACGATGACACTAGTGTGAACGGGTGACAACTTCTCTTTATTCTTTGATGGTGTGTTATCTCGGCACAAGGATGAGCCGTTTTCGTAATAACTTCCATTACTAGAATCGGCAATATCGGACTCCATCATTTCACAACGGATATAATTGGCGTTTATGTAGTCAGAGCCGGCCGGCCCATCCGGAGGAATGTCCTTCAGCACCACACGAGTACGATCGAAAGGTATTATATTTTTGTATCTATTTTTTCGTATGTTTTCCGGCTTAGATCCCTCCATTCTGTCAAACAATTGCAGATTCTCCATCATTTGCAACGTTTCAAATTCTTCCCAAAAGCCTTGCTTGTAAGCCATACTTTCAATCGGACCTTCATTTTCTTTCTGAAGTTGTTTTACTCGTGTATGGAAATGTCGCACTTGGATACGAGTGGCGTTAAAAGGCTGGATCAGACGCAACACTTCACCTGTGGTCTCGACCATGGGGAAGTTTCTGTAATGTTCTATTAGACTGACGAGATCATTAAATTGTTGGCCGCCGCCTACGTCGTACTTGTTATCCTGTCGTCGTATGATGACGTGTGTGACTCGGTCTCGTGTTCTCACCGACAGGACGAAGTCTCCCGGCTGACGCTGAGACTCACGAACTAGAAACGAGCCATTTTTACCATTTTCCAACATCACCCGCTCTGCTTCTTTTGCGGTGAGTTGTCCATGGTACCAGCGCTCAGTAGTAGGGTCGGCGCAGTTGAGTGGCGTTTTTAATCTGATGATGTTGCCGTTTTTCTCGCGCAGTTGACACTGGTTGTCCATATAGTATTGAACAAGTTCGGAAAGTGTAGCGAACTTCTCGCCTCCATATAGGTCCAAAAACTCGCCATTATTTTGTATCTTAATATGTGTCACTTCGTTGCCTCGGCGTACTGACAGAGTGAAATCTCCTTTATTGCTCATGCTAGGCCTTGCTAAGAAGTAGCCATCGTGCCCGCACTCCATAAGGATCCTTTCTGCGTCCACCCCGGATAGTGTTGGGTGGAACCATCTTCGTGTAATCATCTTACTCTAATAAAAGCACCACTCTGATACTTACAATACTCTATATTAGTGTGTGTTTGTCTTGAGTCCTAGTTTTTCTCCATACATCCTCATTTCTCATCTGAAAGTAAAGATTTAAAAAAAATAAGTATTAATGATGCAAAATATGGGAAAAAGTCGTGAGTTTATGTATGTATGTAATACCAAGTACCCAAACAATGGAAATTTATTGCTGCTTGTGAATAGTCTTCTGAATGAGTCATTGAGTTGGTACTTAATGACTGAGTAGTAGCCTAGTGGCCACTTAATCCGTTTCAATATATTAAATTATTATTCTACATTTAGGTAAACACGTAATATTATTTTAAATAAGTGTTAATGCAAAATAGAAACAAGGAAAATTATTGTGAAAAACACATGTGAATACCGTAATGGATTACTATAGTATAGCTTACCTATGTGTTTTGTTGCATTTGCATTTCAACAGTATATTTAGAGACAAAGCTATGTTAAATACTAATGCACTTGTTAAATAAGAATTTCCCACACCTAACTGTAAAAGGAGTGTTACTTAATATTAATTATCTACTTATTAACTTTCATTTTAAAATATGACTGATTGGATCAATTGCACATAGTGATTAATTACTTATATTACTGTAAAGTTATCAGAGAAGAAAGTGATTTCTTAAAAAAAAATGGTTTCTGGGTTGCATTTAGGATATCTACTTTTATCTAGTAACCAAGTTAGATTAGTTAGGGCTTCAAATGCAGCCTTTTTAATCTACAATAATATTATAAACAGGAAAGATTTGTATGTTTGCAACAAATAAACTCAAAAACTACTGAACTGATTTCGAAAATTCTTTCACCATTAGAATGCTATATTATCCTTGAGTAAAACTAAATCTAATGTGGCAACCTGTTGCTTGTATAGCTCCAATGTATGTCATTTATTTGAATTAAGTTGAGAAACAGTTATTTTTCAACATCAAAAATTACATGGGACAGTCACCCAAAATGCTTTCTCCACAGCCTAGTGGGTTCGCTGTAGGAGAAGAACTGGAGAAACAAATTCCCCAGCAACACATAATGTCTGTTAGGTCTAACCTAACAGAACCTGATTGCTTTCATGTGTTTTTATTATTTACTCTTGAAAGCCTTACTTAACTTTTTGGACGCCATTGTCACATATACGTGACAAGCAAGCGACAAACGCCAAACGACACAAATATGTGACAAAATCGTAGATGAAATTGTGAATTGGCATGGAGGGCATGCACGAGGGTTTATGCTCTGGCATTCAAAAGGTAAGTCGTACATTATGACTTAGAGAGAGCCCAAAATAACAATATTACTCCAGTACAATTTTTTTATCATAGTTATGTATGACACCATCCATCCATTTTTGACAGTCGTTACAGGTAGTCAGTGGGGTATCGTATTACCCAGGACTAGCTGGGTTGCGGAGGCCAGAAAGGCAGTCGCTCCATGTAAAATACTGGTATTCAGCTGCATCCGGTTAGACTGGAAACCAACCCCAACATAGTTAGGTAAAGGCTAAGCAGATGATGATGAGTTATGTATGACACTACTTCAATTACTAGTTCTAACTGGGTTCTGGACGTTAGACAGGGAGTTGCTCCATGTAAAATACTAGTATTCAGCTGAATATCGTTAGACTGGAGGCTGACCCCAAATTAGTTGGAAAAAAGGCTAGGCTGGTGATGGATTTCATTTCTTTTGATTGAAGTTTTATAGAAGTGTTAATAGATGCAACACCATCTTTGAACTATTTAATTAAATTTTTGTATTAGTTTCCTGCCTTCCTATTGTAAATTTTGTGGTCAATATCTACATATTGTAAAAAACCTAAACTTCTGATCCTCAAACCATATTTAAAACACCTAAATTATAAGCACCAATCATTATTTATATTAATTCCCTTTTAGTAACTTTATAGGAAATACATATTATTTTATTACAATGTTGGCACATAAAGTTTTTGAATAGTTTGGTTTTGTATAGTGTTGCTCTTCATTCATCCATGAATCATGATATATGATCTTCTAAAACATGCCTGATTTCACTTACTCTAGGTGACATCTAAATGATTGCTTTATGGGCATAAGTACGGAATATAATAACATATGGAACATAATATACTGAACCATAATTGATACTATTTTATACCAATTCTTTAATTGTAGCAGGATAAAAGAATGTTACAGATGTTTTTATTAATTTTTAACAACATACCTATTATGTTTCATCCTTATTTACTTTATAAGTTGAAATGGAAGTTACTTTATTAATCCACACTTGTACTCAGGCCTCAGGTTTAGTTTAAGTTACAACTTGTATTATTATGTATACAGCTGTTTTTGGGCAGATATTTGTAATTATTTTTCTTGTCATAATTAGTTTTCATGCAGTTTAACTCACAATAGCTACAAAAGAATCATCATCTGCCTAGCCTTTTCCCAACTATGTTCGGATTGACTTCCAGTCTAACCAGATGCAGCTAAATACCAGTATTTTACATGGAGCGACTGCCCATCTAACTTCCACAACCCAGTTAGTATGGGGTAACACAATACTCCTTAGTAAGACTGGTTGTCAGACTTTCAGGCCACTGACTAGCTGTTATAACTGTCAAAGTTCTACAAATAACAGCCAATTCCAATGGCTTAACACGCTTTCTGAGGCACAGAGGAAACTTGGCATGTAATGGGTGGTTACCCATCCACAGACCAACCTAGGCAAGCTCCAAAAAGAAAAAGGATTCATAAATAAATCAAAAGTTATGATGAATTAATTTTTTACACATTTCTCCCCTTCTTTGTTTAGTTTAACTGGGAGTGAGATGTGAGTTGTTTAACTGAATGATCAGTCATTCAGTTAAACAACTCAACTTTGCAACTCATTAGCAGAATATCATTTAGGAATTCGAACTTAGCACATTTTTGTATTAAGTTAAATGTATGATTGATCATCCAAGGCCCCAAGTGTATAAGTATTAAGTACAGAAATATAATAATACCCAGTCTAACAAAAGAGAATTACAGGCAGCCATGAAACAAGTTGAAGTAATCAAATATCAGTTATATTATTTCTTCATATTCAAACTTTATAACAGGAAGTCTGACTGACCGTGGGAAATATATAGACTGTGTACTTTTTACCTTCAAGGTGCAATATCAATACCTCATATCACACATCACATAATTATACATAACTTTGTAAGATTAACAGACAAATTGTGAAGTTAACATGTAAAATATGACATCATCCTATCATTGAGATGTGAATTCAAAAAGCAAATAATGCACTTAATGATAGAGACAGTACCTTTTCAAGAGGCTACATGAACATGAGTTTCTTTTGTCATGAGAGTCACGAATATTGCGGGAAACTCCGCGTACTACTGCTAGCTAGCTATATACATTCACTATAATAAAGTATGTATTGCTAAACGTACGGAACGAATGCACAAAGCCACAAAGGTACCTACACCTTAAACAACATTGTTTTAACAGTCTTACTACTTAGATATTTTAATCATAAAGTATGAGAAAAAACTCACCTCAAAAAGGCACCCTATCTTCTTACAGTGAACGATATCCCTCAAAATAGGAATTATATGTACCGAAGTGCTGTTGCTATGCTGACACTAGATTCTTTTAAAACACTGTTTTCAAGGGCGTCTGAACTCACTGACTTAAACAAGTAAACTATCAACTAAATATATTATTAAACTTAAAAATTAACGCTATGTTGTATTGGTAAACGAAACCAATGGTCGAAAAAAAATATATTTCAGACAAAAAGAAGCAGAAAATGAACTCCGTGCCCGAGTTGCTTGCAGAAATGTCAGTTCAACTTTTTTAGAAGTGTTGCCCACATTAATAAAATAAGAATACAAAATGAAGCAAAAAATAACAGCTGTTCCGGACATTGATTTAACACCGCCCCCGAGCGCAGCGATTTCATGATTTCATCCCTGATGATACAACCCAGAGGGTTTTTCAGCAAGCATATTCAGCATGAAGTGTTGATAGCTGAGTATGTAGAAAGACTCTGTCTACGGTAGAAAGTGATTAGTGATAGTGACAATAAAGAACGCTAAAACTATAGAACGATATATTACTTTTTTTTTAAATTGGGCCCGTAAACTAACAGGCTGTTCAGCAACGTTGTTTTTATTTCATCGTACGGGGCCCAGAACCAAAACCACTTGGACAGGCAAGACTTTTTGAAGATGTTGTTGCCGTTCTTGATTTGAAGAATCTAACTATTCTGAAAAAAATAATTTGGTCATTTAATTTTTTACCGGGGACATCAGGGACAAAGAACACTTGAAGGTCAAGGCGAATGCTAAAGTAAGAGAGCCCTTTATAGTGCAACAACGGTTAACAAAAAGTATATAAATAAAATATATAGTATATAATAGTATATATATAAAAGTATACATGTTGAGGGCACATTAATAAAGATGAACAAATTTTAAAAATAGTCCAAAGATGATTGGTAAAGTGTAGCATGGTTCTAATGGCGGGTGGCCATAATCGGAACTAACACTGTCATCTTGTTTTTCAATACAATTTCCACAGATTTAATGTGCAACAGCGTTACAATGTCATTGAAGAGCCGAAACATCCATGATGCACTATGTGATAGGCGGTACGGTGCGTGAGCAACACAGAGCATCATAATGTAGGTGAGCAACAAGTGCTCGCAAGTTTTAGATAGAATTTCTCAAAATTTTATGATTATGCTCTTTTCCGTATAACATCAACTTTGTTTTGTTGTTGTTGTTGTTAGTATTTACAAATCGTTACAAATGTGTAGATCCCCAAGCGATCAAAATCTCGCATTACTCTAACAATGGTATTGAACCAATAAATTTAAAAATCAATTTCAAAAAATATTTTATTTACTCATAATTTCATTTCTCGGTTGGAGCAGTTGAAGATTTGATTTTTCCGAAGTAGCTTGACAACACTTTTTTCACAGCGAGACGTTTGCTCGGAGTCGAACATTCTCCTTGCTGATTTGGTGACTTGTTCCAGTGTTCAAAACTTTGACGCCTGAATATTTTCCCTAAAGATTGCCACTTTTGTTCTGGACTTACTTCCTTATCCTCAAAATGTTCTTGACTTCCAGACGGCCGATCTCCCTGGAAAATCAAACATATAAGAATTTGCTGATTTTTGTAATAGTTGTGTATTTACATTATGAATCACTTACATCGTTAGATTTAGTTGAACGAAGCTGATTACGAAAGAAATTAGAAATAGACTTCTTCCAAGTTTTGGGGTTTTTGTATGAGTTTAATTCTAAGCCTTCTTCTGTACCTTCGGCAGGTACCTTTTTACTTTTCTTTATGCACGTTTCTTCTTCTTCTTCTTTAGGTATTGTCTCATTTTGCATTAAATAAGCTTCAGGACACAGCATATTGATTTATTATTATCAAAATTCCTTCGCAGTTTTCACTATAAAGTATTCAAAATTATTTTTAATTTAAGAGTGTCATGTCAAATAGTCACTTGTTTATAAAATGACACTAAAGTTTGAATAAAGAATTTTTCTTGCATACAATCTTTTTCCATACTGTAAAGGTTTAACTACAATTTTATTAGCTATAATAGGGGAGGCAACCCGGTTGGTTTAAGTATTCTACTCATTGAAGGCAACTACTAAACAGACGCTAGTATGTTTACCTGTAAATATTTTTGTACTCTGTAGATAATATTTTATCTGTGGCGGAAAAGAAGGCGCACTAGCCTTAAGGTGGAAGCGCAAGGTTAGCCCGCGAAATTTAAATTTTCTCAAGTTTATTGCAATTTGCAGGTCAGTGTCAGGTTTTATGTTGAAAAAAATATGATTCGCGCCAGTAACACGTATGGAGTTACAGAATTATAAATATTCAAATCATCAATACAGCCCTCCAAGTTCATATAATCCCATTCAATAGCTATTTCATGAAAAAGTCACTCTTTGTGATTATATGAACTTGGAGGGTTGTATTGATAATTTGAATGATTATAATTCTGTAAGTCCACACGTGTTACTGGCGCGATTCATATTTTCATCAACATACAACCTGACACTGACCTGCAAATTGCAATAAACGTAAGAAAATTTAAATTTCGCGGGCTACCCTTGCGCATCCACCATAACCTATTTAAATGCCACGGTCTATAGATGGCGGGAACATAGAGTATAGTAATCTATGGCGGGAAGCGGGAAGTCAAAAAGTCAGAAGTTTTTTGATGAGATCGAAGTTTTAGACTGGTTTATTTATATTTCGATTTTAATTTATTTATGCACTAACTTGGTTGATAATGTCTGCTACAGCTACTTTTACGTCACAGGTATGAATATCTAATGTTCAATAACTTTGTAGGACGATTGTCTGGTTGGCATTACGGTCACCTTAAGTAGGACTATAATAAAACAAATTCGAAACCGTACACCACCAAAGTGGAGACGAGCGGAGTGGAGTGGAGATGTGCAAGTTGTTAGATTGGACCAATCTTATAATAGACGAGAGACGCGATGTTGACTTTATCCAATGTGATTGATAAAGAGATATTTTCAATTTCCGCCACAGCCTTGTTTAAGTAGGTACCTGCTATCATAACATAGTGTCATCAACTTACGGTCAAACGCTTTTGCTGCTTTCGCTGCAACCGCTTTCGCTTTATTTGTGATAATTGATTTGCTATAGTTATTTTGTAAGGCGTTTTCTTTTCGTATGTAGACAAGACAGATAAAGGATAGGTATCTTAATCTAGATTTTCTCCCAAACTGGAAACTTGTGTAGGCGTTATGATGTATGTAGTAGTATTATAAGCCAAGATTCTACTCTTCTACTACGACTCTCAATTCACATTATTTCCTAAGACTTTTTGATTATGTTTGCTGTTAAATTCAAACAAGGCAGGTTTTTAAGCAATCCGACAAAGATTCGAATGTACCTAACTACATCAAAAACCTATTAACTCCAATATTCTTCCAAATAGGCTGTAGCCGAATGGGTAAGATTATTCCCTCGCCAGGCAACAGAAACATACACAAGTTCCGTTACATTTATGAAACAATTGACTGTCGTCGCCGTCAGTACCATCACTTATTTGAAGAATGTGTTCCCTGAAGAGAGCTACACTGTCGAGAATTTCGGAGGTATCAAGTTAAGGGTTCTGAAGAAGAAATGCAGGCATGAGTTAGCGCATTTTGTTAGTACGGCACTGACTCAGGCATTTGAGGCGTTTGATAAGAAATATGTAAGTTATCATGATCATTAATTCGGTTATAGACGTTCATGGTTCCATAATGGGCATAAGCTCCCCCAAGTGTTGCCACATCGCCCGGTCTTGTGCTTCTCGCATCCAGTGATTCCCGTGACCTTCACCAGATCATCGGTCCACTTGTGCAGGCTCTACCTTCATTTGAACGAAAGTTATTTGAGGTGCCAACGTACATGTCACATGTCACTGATGTGCCCGGGATGGGTGATTGATTTAGGGTAGTCCGGTAAGTCGGTTACGTCATCCATGATTAAAACGTCGAGCCAGTTTTCACGGACACTAGGAAACACCTAACTTTTCAATATCATTTAGGCATTCGTTTAGATATTACCTAAGTAGGTACAGCGAAAACGCATAAGACTCTTGTCTTTAGGCGGACCCTATTTTGAAACCGAAATTCATTTTCAGCTCCACCAACTTGTAATATGCTTCTACGACGGCGAGTGCAAGGTCGAGAACTTGGTAGAATATCACATCTTCGAATACTTGTACAGCCCCGATGGGGTTACCATGAACGTACACTCTAAAACTCGGGACAGCGCCAAGAAATCCACGAGATATGACTTTGATAATGTTAGGGAGAGGACTCTCCATCTGATTAGGGCTTGTGTGGTCATCATGCAGGCCTGTCAGAACGAAATGCCCGAGTCTTATGACGTCAGCTTGCGGTTGTATTATAATGAAGGTGAGATTCCGGAATACTAACTCTCTTATACTCGTTTGTAAAGAGTTTGGAACTTAAAGTTAATGTGCACATATTTTCACTCACACATAAAGGGTGTAACAAGACCTTTAACGAAGCCGAAAGATACTTGTTCTCCCCGTCATTGCGATCATTTTTTTCTTGTAGACCATACATGGGAACCTTCAGTTACGGAGATATTTGGGGTCAAAGTTCCAACTTTTTAAGATTTTTACTTAACTTACTTTGAACACCTCTACGACTCCCGTACTATTCAATGTATCCATCAGAACAGTGATATAAGAGCGTTACATAGAGATTTACGGAAAAACGTAATTTTTGACCCCGAAAAAAAAAAGTCGTTTCCCAGCAATAATTTTTGCGTAAAGTTACTTAGTTTGATGTACATAATGCTTGGTTGACGGCTTCGTGAAGGGTGTGTTACACCCTGTATGTTCACTCTGAGTAGTTTATTTCATCACCACGGTATAGCAAACCAGTATGTCCTAGAACCAAAAATCCGAAGACATGTAGTTATTGTTACATCCACCAACCCGCACTGGGTCCACGTGATGGATTATGACCCACTCCCTCACACAGAAAGGGGACGTCTGTGTCCCAGCATCACTCACATTAATTGCTCTATTTCGCATCATACGTAATATGATTAATTCATTAATAATTAATATATCGTTTAAATTCTACTTAATCTTTATGACATTATACATTTTTGTCTTTTCGTCTAAAAATTCAGAAACTTTTTCACAACGCCTTAACTTTTTGTAGACGCACCTGAGGGTTATCAAGCGCCAGGGTTTCTCAGTACGACAGAGGAGCAGGATCATTTGGAGCCAACTTTACCAGAAACCGTCAAACTAGGATGGGTTGAGACTCCGTACCATAGGATGACAGCTCGCACGTATATCAGAGAGAGTATGGGCTCAAGCCATGATGCTATTGTGAGTATAACCAGATATGAATCAGTGGCGTGCCTAGGGGCCAACAATATGGCAAGCCCTTAGACTAGAGCAAGCAGACTGTTCACTTAAGTAAAAGTCCCGTCAAAATCGGACCAGCCGATTCGGAGATTAGCCGGAACAAACAGACAGACAGACAAATAAAAATGAATGTTTTTTTTTTTTTGTTTTAAGTACTGTATCTACTTTCTTATGCATCCATTAAAAAGCTGTTATTTTGAAATTACAAACAGACACGACAATTTTATTTATATGTAGGTATAAAAGGTGTAACAAGACCCTTAACGAAGCCGAAAGACACTTGTTCTCCCCGTCATTGCGATCATTTTTTTGTTCTAGACCATACCTGGGAGCCTTCTAGTTACGGAGATATTGGGGTTCAAAAGTTCCAACTTTTTCACAAGTTCTTTCACATACGTGTTTTTACTGTAAGATTTTTACTTTAAACACCTCCACGACCCCCGTATTATTCAATCCATCCATCAGTATATTTTTTTTAGTGTATTACACTGAGTCGTACCGTTAAAAGTGAATTTTCACCCCAAAAAAAAGAATCGTTTCCCAGCAATAATTTTTGAGTAAAGTTACTTAATTTGATGTACATAATGCTAGTTTGACGGCTTCGTGAAGGGTCCTGTTACACCCTGTATATGACAACAATTTTAAAAGACAAGGCACACTTAACTTTCAAATTGATACATAAGGATAATCAGATAACTGGTCATATTTTTACAGCCATCACAAAATGCACCGAAGATGACGCAAAACGATCAAGACGATTTCGAGAGCAGTAAGTTTATGAAAACCTTTTTACAAGAAGCTCAACCTGCCCTCGTACAGTGATGGGCAAAAAGTATTTAGATTAATAATTACAAATTACAGTTACATTGTTATTAGTAATTGAAATACTTTGTAACAGATTACTTAAGTAACTAATTGCAATGAGTACATACTGTAATTAAATACAAAGTAATTGAATTGCAAGTTAATCTAATTACATTATAATAGATTACTTAAGTAATCTGTTAAAATGTAATTACACATCTAAATAAGTATTGGGACACCTCTTACAAAAATGCCCTATTTAATACAGTTTTGACAAATACGAAAATAAAACACATAATTATACAATTATATTTACATTAAAAAAATGTAATCATCTGTTAATCATTGTTTAGTTTTAAATCTTTTATTAGTTATAATTTTCACCATTGGCTGATAAAAAAAAATAGTTTTCTGATTTATAATTTAAATTAACCTTTAATATGACTGTTTTTTCAAACATTTCGTCTGACAAACGGTTTGCTTTCGGACAATTTGATCATTGTCGCGTACGAAAACATACGTTCCACAGGTACAGAAGAAGGTGGAGGGGTGTTAAATTTTAAAAATATTTCTTTAATTTCCTTATGATTATTTAATATTTGAAGTTCTCTGCTATATTCTGCCAAAAAATGAGTGACTATACTCGTAAGTTCAGAGCAGCTTTGGATCTTGGTTCACTGCTCTGGTTGTCTGAATCCGAACTGGAATCTATTTCAAAATAGTCATCCTCCCTCGACTTCGTTGATGGTCTTTCTCGAGATAATTAATTTGGTATCATCTTTACGACTTCTTTTACGAGTAAATTTTTCATTTTACTATATTCTGCCTGGCCAATTAATGATGTCCGTTCCAATTTATTATATTTAGGATGAGAAACGGCAGCTAAAGCAGCATTTTCAGCTTCTGGTCCCGAAATTTTCAGAAAATCTTTAAACCTTGTTTGCACACTTTTGAGGTAAGTTTCAGTCAGAGTGTTGCAGTACTCATAGTCTCTTGTTTCCCCGCTCCCCCGCACTAATATACTTACTACTTCCCGATGACGTTGTACGGGCCGCACTTGCAGTACCAATATCGCAACTGTGCGATGCAAGCATGTGACATTTTATATTCAAAGCAATTATAATATAATTAAATACTATGTAATTATGTTACATTGTAATCAAATTATTTCGTAATTAAATACATTGTAATTAATTTCATAGCACATCCAAAGTAATCTAATTACAATGTAATTGAATAATATGTAATTAAATTACATTTTAATCAAATTATTATGTAATTCAATTATTAATTAGGTTACATAAATAACTAGTTACGCCCATCACTGCCCTCGTAACAGAAAACACCTGCTAAGTGCATTAAAGTTACTGCGTTTTCAGTTACGAGGGCAGTTACTGCAATTTGTACCTTTTTCCTATTATGTGTAGGTTCAGCTATGAAAAGTACGTCGGATGCCAGTGAGATAAGAATACAGTGTCCGTGCAATAAGTACGACGCGGACGACGTAACCCACGCCCTTCTTACTTGCACGTTAGTATTATATGTCCCGTGTTCTATTAAGCGAAAGTGAAAGCAGCGTTTGATAAATGATACCAATATCATGAAACTGTCTCAAACATATTGCACAGTTATACAGCGTGAATCAGAAAGGTGTGGTATTTTTTTTTAAACTTTGGCCCACTAGGAATTTCTCCTGTATCGTGGGTGCGTTTACAAACACACAAACAGCCAGACCCGGAATAACTACAAATATTTGTTCCGTGCGGGGATTGAACTCACGACACGTAGCGCAGCAGCCAATATATCGCTCAACCACTACGCCAACCGTGCCGTACGATATTGAAGGGTGTGGTACATACTTACATACCATCAAACTGATTAACTTTCTCCATGGGACCAACATACCATCGATGTCGCAGAATAATCAGCTTCCCCAAACATTTTGGTAGAGTAGGTATTGAATTGTTATACGGGACAACAGAGGCCCTAGCACGAGTTAATTTAGTTATTTTTTAACCGACTTTCTTCAAAAAGGAGGAGGTTCTCAATTCGGTTGTTTTTTTTTATGTTTGTTACCTCCTATCTCCGTCATTTGTAAGCCGATTTGAAAATTTATTTTTTTCATCTGAAAAGATATGCTTCCCGATTCGTCCCATAGAAATTTCATCGAAATCGGTTAAGGAATTTGGTTGTTTTCCTCACGTTAATTATCACATCACGCGACGTCGCGTGATGTACATCAAAGGAAGTTACAATGTAAAAATTAATTCATTACAAGAATTTGTGTGGTAAACTACAACTAAAAAGGGTAAAATAACTTGACTTTCAGAAGTCGGTGTCTTTGTATCTTTTTTGCCACCGACTTCCGAAAGTCAAGTTATTTTAGACTTTTTAGTGTTTTTTTGGAAGTCGGTTTTGTTTTCGCAGAAATATTTTTTGCAACAAGCACAACCAGTATCATAGATATGAATAAATTCTTAAAATTATGAAAATGTAATTTGTTTTTTTTTTTTATATATATTTTTAAATCGACGTATTTACGTAACTTAACGCCCAGCGCTCGTGCTAGCGTCTCTTTCAATGGAGAAATGTTGTTTAGTTCGTTGGCCTGAACCACGTCTTTCTAATTCAATTTATTTAACGGTGCTTGCATATTTGGAGCATAAAAGCATTATGTTCCGTAACTATAGCTTATATATCGAACTCCCTGTTAAAGGTACTGCGGCACTCAACAACACGCCGCATGCTTCGGTCTGTCCCGCGAGAACGCGGCGCGAGTACAGCGTCACTGCTGTACGGAGTGTTCTGATATGGACCCGAGTAGAGAGCCTACTGACCAGCGACTGGCATCTCTGAGTGTTAAGAAGAGAGAAGTGAGTCACTGAGAGATGTTTTTTTTTGTCCCTCATTGCTACGAGTATAGCCGCATCACACACGATATCCTAATTCCTGTCCTACTTTTTGTGCGACTCCACGTACACTTTTAGGTACCTGTCCGAATCCTACTAATGCTGTCGAGGTGGCAGACTTCTTGTCCATGCAGCCACATAATTGAGTGCCAAAGTACTAAATGCTACAAAGTAATTAACAACGATAATTGTTAATTTGTGTAGATGAACTGGTTCGTTGGTCTAGTGCTCAACGCTAATGCTGAGCATGAGGTCCTGGGTTCAATTCCCAGGACGGGCAATTTCATTGGGATTTTCCATCAGGACATTCTCAATAACAACCTGGATTTGTGCCCAGTTGCTAGCAATTGGCTCATGTCCTATTGCAGGAGACATAAACATTTCGCTAGTTACGAAATGTTGGTGTATTACAAGCCTCTGACTAACCCTTCAGGAAAAGGTGTGGCGATACACGCTATGTAGGTCGTAGTTGCAAGACGTCTTATTCTGCCCACAGTGCTTATGCATATTCCGTCGCACCATAGAGTGGTGCAGTCGAGTGCCCGCCATAGGAGCGCAGGACCTCGTCGACAAGTTCGCCCTATCGCCCGCGAACGCTTCTAAACTGATGAAGCTGTTGCATTCACACGGCATTATTGACCAAGGGTCGGATTCTGAGTAAGTGTGTTTAGATTTTGTTCTGACTAACATTATTAGTATGAGGAATTTACTTAGCTATAGCCCTATTTAAGGCATTTTTGGCCTTGGGTTCTCCCATTATTATTATTATTTATATTTTTAATGGTCAACCATAACCTTTTTCCTCTGTAACTATTCCATTAATATTCTCTAAGGTTAGTATAACAAGGTCTTAATTCATAGCTATAAGCAAAGATTGTCCACAGCATTTCTGCTTTGAAACTGATTTATATCCAATCAAAAAATCTAAACGTATGTATTTATATAAATTATATCAGGTCCCATTAAAATAGGTGGACAAAATTTAACACGGCGTTCAGTAGGTACGTCTAACCAATGAAATCCGAGCAAAAAAAACACTGATTAAAGTGATTTTATTTTGACCTAAAATAATAAATTGACGGCGGCGGCGGCTACAATAAACACATCCATTAGGTCAAAATAAAATCACTTTAATCAGTGTTTTTTTTTGCTTGGATATCATTGGTTAGGCGTACTGAACGCTGTGTTAAAATTTGACCATCTATTTTACTGGGACCTTATATATATAATGAAGTTTATTTTATTATCTAAAATTCCTAAATTCCAGTCTCGTTTCACCACGCGAAGTAAACCAAGAGCACCTAAAATCAGTGAAGAGTCAATACTTCCAATACGAAGAACCAGACTTAGTCGACCGTTTGATCCAAGAGACTCTTTCCCAAAGCAGCCAACCCGACCCAGTAGGAGAGGTCCTTAGTCCTATGGAAAAGGTGAACCTACAGAATGCTACCACACTTGGGAAGATTATAGAGCCTGAACCAATCAAAGTGGTCGAAGACAAGACTTTGAAAGAGTATAGAGATGCTATAATGTGTGATGTGCAAGAGGAACAGGGGTTACCGTTGAGTGGTAGTCATAACCCAGTCAATGTGGAAGATTTGGGTAAACGGACCGGGAAGAGGAAGTCGACTGCGGCTAAAAGGTCTGGAGTTAGAACTAAAAGGGCTAGAGCCTCTCATGATTAATTTATTTTCGTTTTAGTAGAATTGTAGTAGTAAAAAAAATATTGATAATTTTGAATGTTATGGTTTTAAGTCTTTCAAAATAAAACTTTGTTAAGTTGATTACCTAGTTTGTTGAAAACTTTCATGTTATTCAAACTAAAAATTATCAAGGTATACAATATCTTAAATTAGTATTTTCCTTAATTGTTATTGGCAAAGCATTTTATATAAAAGAAGAGACCTGAATTAAAAAAAAAAATGTTTTATTGATAACGAACTTAGTTTGAAACAAACACCATTTTTACGTACAAATACGAACAACAGCAAAACAGGTACTTAAATTTATTATTACTTTCACTAATTCTTCGGGAACTTACCGTCACATTTTTTTAATTAGAAACAAAATTATAAAAGTCTCTTGGTTGAGTTCAAGTTGAATAATACTTATTGTTCCTTGTTTGAATTACTTACTATAATATGATTGTACTTATTGGTATATCTATGCGTGATATTTATTAAATTGGCTGCATGACCGCATCGACTATATTTAGATAATTCTAAGATATTAATCACGTTGGCGGAGTTCCGCTAGCTAATTTAGTTTGACCCTGTATATGACTAACGCAATGGTCACGTAATCCTATCAAATGTGACTCTTCGACATTCACAATTTTATCAACGTAATGTTATCACGGACACTTCACTGGAGGAGTTCTCAAACGCTCGAAGTCTCCAAAGTTAGTGAACACTCGCCCCCAGTACTTGGGGTCCGCTGCGGGATCCAAGTCCTGGTTGTTGGGAGGCACCGCCGTTGCGTTCACTCTATCCAGCTCAGATAGTAATGCTTGCAGAATTTCTGGTTTTCTAGGGAAGAAAGTTGAGAAGTTGAGTTGCTTTAAGATTTCGGCTCAAAAATGTATTGTGGTTAATTGCGAACTATTGTATTCCCTTTACGAAAGCTGCTTGTGAGCTAAGCACTTTAGTCTTTAGTCAATAATATTAAGGTCGCCTTTAGAGATCACTTGCAAATCCGAAGGCTCTAACTAGGTACTTGATATTTAACTTACTCATCAGCCATATTTCTTCGCTCGCAAGGATCTGCATTGATGTCAAAAAGGCACGGCGCTACCAGTGGCTTGCACGGTGTGAGCGGAATATTCTTGTCACATTTTATTGTAGACTCATCTCTGAAAATTATAAATCTTAGATCAAGCAGAGCACACAGGTTTTTAACACCACATAAAAGTAGGGTTATTTAAAGCTCTGGTCAAAACTAAGGGAACCCCGTCTAGAATGAGGGACGAAACTCGCTCGTGCCAATGGGGGCTATCGCGTGTGAATTCGCCGCTAGAGGCGCTAGTGTAGCGCGAGGCCACCGAAATGTCAGATTTCATAGAAAGTTCACGCGTTGCGTGCTTTTTTATCACGTATTTTTACAAATATTCACGATAGTGGTCTACATTGAACTATTCCTGATGAATTATGACTTGAAGATTTTAAGTAGCAACTTAAGGATCTTATTTGTTATTATTTGGAGGTAAAATGATTTTTAAATGATTCATGCTTGATAATTTTAGGGAGAATATTGTAAATAAATGTATCTGAAGTTTACACTATGTTGTTATAAAATACAATAAAAGTTATTGGTACTGTAAAGTATAAAATATAATTATTGACATAACCTTACGTGACAGTGGCGCCATCTGGTGAGCTCAAAAACGATAGCCCTCATTGAGTTATCTAAATGATATTGAGATTTTCAAACTTTTTAATAATTTAAAACAAACGAGGCGTGCACTCGCATCCACCTTCCCGCGTGGGATTTGCTTGTGTGGCCAGAGCTTTAAATAAACTTTTATGTGAGGTTGCAGGGTAGTTATAAGTTTCTTCGTGTTAGATAATTATATACTTTATTATCTAGATAGATAGTTAGTTAGATAAACCATTTATTGATCTGTCGAAAGACTATAATTATCTATTGTAAGGATGGCGATTGAAACTTACCTGATGCTTTCAATCTTGTCTTTACTAGGAAGTTTAGTAACCTTCCCGATGGCCTCGGCGGAATTGCTTTTGTAAACTAAATCATAGTCGTATGTGCCTTCGCGACCGCCCGGCCCGTACCAATAGTCCCAGGAACCATTGTAACTTGTACCTGAAAATAAAATCGTTTTTATCAAAGTTTAAGAAATATCTAGAAACAATATTGGAATTAAAAACAAAAACCAGCCAAGTGGGAGTCGGACTGTGTATGGGGAACAAAAGTTCCGTTGAAAGTTTCCACCCTGTGTAACTTGAAATATTTTTTTTTCATATTTCATTTACATAAAAAGCCACCCCTATTTTTTCAACATTTCATATCACTTTTGTGTAGCGGTTCATAGAAGACACCTACTCTCCAAATTTCAACTTTTAACTATGTGTCTAACTATGTGTGTGTATAAGTCTCGGAGTGAAATGTTTGTGATATAAGCACAGACAGCTGCATCCGGTTAGACAGGCAGCCGACCCTAACATAGTTGGGAAAAGGCTAGGCAGATGGTGATGAGTTACCTTTATGGACTTTCCAATTGTCCACCGTAATGGAAGCAAGTCCCCAGATGTCATCTATGTTATGCACTAACTTAGTTCTCTGAGATGGCAGATCTTTGGATAACGCCTCCCATAAGTCGAAGCCGTCAATGTTTTTATCTGTAAATACGCTGAAAACAAAATATTCGATTAGAACAGTGTTACAATTAGATCATTCTGAAAAGTACCAGTCAATTTTCTTTAGCTTGGTTGGGGACTAAAGGTCAGCGCTCACTCAGCTTTTGCCGCGTGGAGGTCGGAAACACTTACAGACAGGCCGACAAACTAAGTTACGATCGCATTCTTTTTCTTCGTCGCTCGATTTCCATAATTATCTAATTAAATTAGCTTCGGCCAGAACTCTGCTAAATCGACTTATAAGTATGGAGGACGGTCATATAGTGTGGATGACAAAAAACTAAATCGTAAATTAAATAGAGTTAAAAAGTAACCTAGTATTTCCTCCCGCAGCCCTGTACAATGTTGGTAGCCAGTCAACAAGGTGGAACGTCTGATTGGCGACTCGAGATTGTTGCTTTATTAGAGGACTCCACAATAGGCCTGCGCCGCGAACTCCGCCTTCCCACAGTGTATTTTTTACCTAAAATAGAAACAGAATAAAATAAATAACAGCACGCCTGTAAGCCCGAAGGGGTTAGGCAGACGTGTACCATCATGTAACTGAACATTTCGACAGATATGTTTAAGTCCCATCCATCACATGTAATAGGGGGCGAGCCTTTTACACTAAATTAGACACTTGTGTTTATTCTGGTATCTGTTTGGGCAAATAAATATATCTTATCTTATCTTACAGGCTGTTACTGAGAAATTCCTGTTGGAGAAAACATTTGTATAAAAATTGTATTCCTTGAGTTTATAAAACTGTTGGAAGATTTTTTTGTATGAAATGCGGCCTGCCTAACTTCCGCAATTTAATTTTATTTTAAAAATAGCAGGTATGCATAAACAACGTCACGTATATTAGGAAACCATTAATCGAACTCAGGATCCTTTTTGATACTGAGTTCGATTAATGGTAATGGTTTCCTTAATAATGTCGCCTTTTACTCACCCCCTTCAGAGGATAGTTAGAAGCAGCATTAGAATTAAACCCTGCTGCAGGCCCGCCGTTGTCGGAGCTGAACAAGATGATCGTGTTATCCAGCAAGCCTTTCTTGCCTAAGGATTCCACCACTTTGCCCACTGACTCGTCCAACTTTGCCAGCATACCTGGGGAGTAATTTTCATGTTTGAAAAAGTATTGAAATACTGAGGTTGAATGCCACTTGTACTTTGCAGAACGTTAAGAACTTATGGTCCATTTATCTGAATGCCAGCTAGAAGGTTTCAACGAAGTAAACTTTTCGCAGTGTCTCCTAGCATTCTGCATGAATAATGGAGAAAATCCTTAAAAATCGCCTGGGTACACAACTACACAGAATACGGAAGGCAGATTAAGGGTATACTGTGGCGCGACTTAGTAGAGGCCTAAATCCAGCAGTGTACTGGGATAGACCCGAATTTCGCACCAACGTCTCTATACTCCAAGAACTCGGCATTTATCAACGCCTTTCAGCGGTAGTACAGAGTCGCATATTAAAGTTCTTCGGACACGTTTCCCGGCGAGAGAGTGACTCCATCAAGCGCCTACAGGGTAAAGTGGGGGACAGCAGAGGGCGGGGAAGGTCGCCCATGCGATGGACCGACCAAATCAAGTCAGCAATGGGTTGGGCCCTTGCATGAGTGCACCAGGATGTCGGCTAACAAGGAGAGGTGGCGAAACATCGTGAGGCGAATCACATCTGCCCCTACAGAAGTTACTACATGATGACCACGACCGCTCTGTCAAGAGTGTCACGACGAAGAAGAGACTTGGATAGGCTGACTTGGTTTGAGCTCGAACCTCGATTTGTCAATACTGGTGAAGTAATAAAGCCATCGACAAAATCTGTAACAGGACCTTTTCTAAATGATGCTGAGTCGATTCACAGTTGCAACAGTTGATAACGATAATGATACTGTAGGCCCTTAATGTCCTTCATTATAAATAATAATTTGCAATCCGATAACGAATGCTGTGGTGCATTGGCATCACTTTATCGAGAGCAAAAAAGTTGTTATTGCAGATCAAATTTAGTAACTAAAATAAGATCTGCAATACCAACAACTGAGAGTTTAGTAAATGCAAAGGGTTGGATGCATGGGTGTTTGTTACTCAAAGATGCCAGAATGACTCCACGGATCTGGACGAAATTTGGGACACAGATAGTTCATAACTTGGATTTACAAATAGGACATTTTATCCCGGTATTACAATCACGTGGGACAGTTACCAAAATCCACGCAAGCGAATTTGCGGGCATAAGCTATTATACTTACAAGTAAGTCCGGCACAGGTGGCGTAGTAGAAGAATAAGAATAATTTATTTAATAAAGTATTACAAAAAGTGTACATTTAGCGCCATAGTATTATTTGTATTATTGCCTAAAAGTAAACTATAACTAAAATATATTTAACAGTTGCAAGTAATGATAATGAGGAATTCTAATGTTGGTAACGACCTGTTTGATCTAGGTTTATTGAAACCTGTGTTTCAGGCCAAGTAGTGGCTAACATTTGTCTGCAATTAGCGTGTTACGAGTTCGGCCCGCCCACGGAACAAAACATTTGTATGGAGTACGGATTTAAATAACTATTCTGTGTCTGGATACTAGTTTTGTGAGATTAAGGTACATTTGTGACGGTAATCAACAGAACAGGTGGATATATCGATTTTTTATCAGTACCTACTTCAGGTGGCATACCATGACGTCTTAAAGCAGGAGTCATTCGAATGTGGGAAAGAGATGGTGCTAGACGACCTCTGTCTCTTTCCCACACTGGAATTACTCCTGCTATAACTGCTGTCATAGTAACCCCCCAGTTAGTACCTACCGCAACAAAAAAATACTGAGGAGTGGGAACTCGTCTTTTTGTGATACAACTATAAGAAAACATAGGTAAGTAGGGAATGGATAAAGGCTAGTGTAAGAAGAACAAATTTATAAATCAGTCAGTTCCTACCGCAAAAGAACTAGAAAAGGTACAACCAGACAACACGAACCTGCAAATTTCCGCCTTTGCGTATCATTGATGTAAGAGAATCTATCAATGACATCGTCAGGTGCTCTCAGAAACTCGGATGGGTTCCCACTGTGCATCGCAGAATGGGCTACCATCAAGAATAATGGTTTACTCTTGTTGTGGGCGTTTACCACCTGAAAGAAAAAACCACTTCTTCATTCATCGAGGTCCAAGAAACAGACTAACGACGTATCACCAAGGGGGAGTGTCAAGGGTGGCTATAAAAGTGGCCTAAAAAACCTCACGTGATTAAAGGATGGCCCTTTATGTATTTCCTGGATAATAAACAATTTCCTATTTCTTTTATAATTACAATCAGTATGTGACAATTAACTAGGCATGCGAAACGGTGTAACTCTTAATTAGCAAGAAGCTAGATAATTATAATTAGCTTACATATTTAAATCTTTTTTTTTTCAAGAATTCCTACTAATTAGGGCGTCTAGTGTTACGGAAGTTATTTATTAATTAAATTACTTACTTTTACTGCTTCTTTAGTATAAATGTCCGTCGCATACTGACCAAATAGGTCATCAGCGACCTCGAAACCTGGAACAAAAATATAACACTAATAAAGAGACTAACTTGTTTAATGTATCTATGGAGACTAATAGTAACACTATGTTGTTTATAAAGGGTGTAACAAGACCCTTAACGAAGCCGAAAGGTACTTATTCTCCCCATCATTGCGACCATTTTTTTGTTTTAGACCATACCTGGGAACCTTCTAGTTACGGAGATATTGGGGGTCAAAGTTCCAACTTTTCCACAAGCTTTTTTTTTGATGATATGTTTTTAACGTAAGATTTTACTATAAACACCTCCACGACCCCCGTACTATTAAATCCATCCATCAGCATAATGTTTTGAGTGCGTTACATTGAGTTCTACCGTAAAAAGAGTTTTTCTCCCAAAGCAAAAAAGTCGTTTCCCAGCAATAATTTTTGCGTAAAGTTACTTAGTTTGATGTACAGAATGCTTAGTTGACGGCTTCGTTAAGGATCTTGTTACACATTGGCAAAGCAGTAATTTTCTGTATTGTGTTAAGTACACTTTATTTTTTTGTTAGCCTATTTGAGTGTCCCACTGCGGTGCAAAGGCCTCCATTTTCTCCTTTGCAAACCTCTCCATCCTGTGCAATATCTAGCCTTGTGCGCCCCGCACACAAGATCAGATCGTCACACCACCTTCGTCGCGGTCTACCTCGACGGCGAGTACCTCATTTGTGTAACACTTCCTAATTTTAATTTGTTATTGGTACATCAATAAATACGACATGCAAATGTTACTGGGTTTTTGCAACAGGATTATTTCAGTACCATCCCAGTCTGTATTTGTGTCCGGTTGATGACAAAAGGCTCACCTCTATTACATGGTACACCTCTGCCCATCCATTCGCTGATTACAGGCGTCCTTGTGGAGGGTAGTGGCATTTTTTTTATACAAACAGGTAACTTTTATATTTTAAATACTTTTAACGTTAGATTTACCTCTCCTAAAGTCGAAGCCCCACGTAGCAACTTCCATATTAGTATGGTCATATAAATCGATCTTTCCACTCCAAAACCCGATGTGAGAGTCAAATCTGGAAAGATAAATAGTTTCTAAAGTTTGTGAAAACAAAAACAACGAATGGTACTTACAAAGGGTTATACTTAAAACGCTTTTGTGCAATGGATATAGTTTATCAGCATACACATCTGCAAACAGTTTATCAGAGAACAGGGGGTCTAATATGGCCGCTTTAGCAGAATCATAATAGGGATACTATTATTTGATCATCTAAAATCTAATTGATTTATTGCAATTGAGCACTTTTAAAAATAAATGATGTATTTGATTCAAATGCATTCAAGGTAATAAATACTGATAATTATATTTAAATATATCTATTCAATTAATATTTAATATAGAAAAAATAATATTTGATCCTCTTTTTTACTTATTGGTCTTTTTGGCAAGAGCGAGCGAAACGAGCTCGGGACTTGGGGCACCCGGACTCCGAAAGGTTAGATCTTAGTTCCTTCGCTTCGCTCGCTCTCTAGACCCCGCCATCCCCTTCGTGTTAGGTTACTTTAAACCCTGCAGACAGTAATAGGAGCCCTACGTAGCAGACGTAATTTCTACATCTCAAACATAATTTCTACAGACGTAATTTCTACATCTCAAACATTTTTTGCGTAGTTCTAAACAGATTAAAATATAGATTGATTTGATTTATTTTATAAGAAAGAGAATCAATCAATAAAAAAGATGACAGTTTAGATTGTTGTTTTTGCAAAATTAAAACGATCATTTAAATACATGCCATCATAATAGGCTAATAATATGAATCACGTTAAAATTCTTAAACTGGTCACAGTAGCAATTTATGTAGCATGTTTACTTTCTTCAAAATCCTTCAAAATGAGATAGAAAAGCGTATTACGGAATTGGGGTGTTACTGTTTTTCCTTTTCATGCATCTTACACGGTCTTTCATAAAATTATGAATAACTAAATGTAGGTACTAAACTACTAACCCTCTGTTCAAAGGAAGATATTCCTTCTTGTAATGCCCCAGGTGCCATTTTCCAACTAGATGCGTTTTGTAACCTAGGTCTTTCAGGTACTGTGGAAGTATCTTCTCAGATAGAGGAAGGCCTCTCGGCTCTTCGCCACGTATAACGCTGTGTTGCATTCCTGGGTAAAAGGTAAAATAATCTCAAATAAAATGTAAATACATATGCCTTTTATTTCTCCTGTATAGTTGTGTGCGCTTGCAAACTTAAATCTCACATGGTCGCTTGCAAACATATTTCTTTAGTCAGGAATCAAACCTGTGACGCGTGGTGTAGCAGCAAATCGCTCAGTCAACCATAAATTGCGGTAACTGTGTCATCATTGTTGATATAGTGGCTAAATTGCTTTTACGATACGATTAGGATTACTGGTTGAATTCCGCTAAAATAAAGTGTTTTCTAGGTTCCACACGAGAGAAAAATCCATCGATTCAAATTTTCTATAAATGCATCTATTCTCCACAATAGATCGATATTAAGTACTCCTGTGGTGAAGAATCCCAGAAAATATTCGGTTGTAAAAAACTTTATCGGTAGGTACCTACTTGTGTACTTAATGAACTTAATAACATAGAGCTACTCACCAGTATGTATAGGGTATTTGCCAGTCATAAGCGCAGATCTGGACGGGGTGCATATGGGCGTCACGTAGTAGTTCTGTAGCACGATGCCCGAGTACGCCAGCGCGTCGATGTTAGGCGTCGGGATCTGGTTCGAGCCGTGGAAGCCCACATCATTCCAACCCTATTAATAACAAATATTTATGTATTTGGTTTTACTTGAAGCCATAATTGGAATATAAAATAAAAAATACTTATTCTTCTTAGCGTGTGGCACAATTCAAATTGATTCAGCCCAAAATTTGGCGAGGAGTTTAGCACTTTCAGTAGCGTCCATCAGCTCCTGGGATGTGCAAACAACAGGACAGGCGTTTTTTATCTCGATGTAGAAGAATGTTCAGAATGATGCAGCTACTGAACACGTCGTAACCGTTTGTGTCAGTGCTCGACAAATAGGTACAGGCAAGATCTTCTTTCATTCGTTCACAAGCACATCACAACCAAGTTGTTCCAAGAGACCGCTGAGCGCGGAGAGGTATGTGCTTACGAATTAATGGACTGTGTTAGTCATGATTCATGAGACAAAAACGAAATGAATCTCACGGTTTGGTAAGTAATAGATAAACTACCATGACTACTTGACGAAGCCCACTGAGATCAAGTATACGTCATGGTATAAAATATTATCCCCGTTTGTGTGTTCCGCCAAGAAACTTTGGATGTATCAAAACAAACCGTTTGCCCAATATTTCCATTCCCAGATCTCTAGGCCGTAGGTAAATATTGTTAACAATAATAAGTTTATTTCGGCTCCTAGCTAAATTTCTTGCTTGCAGGTACTATTACAATAGATATTTTTTGCACTACCTATTTGTATGCAAATAAGTAGAATCGACAAACCGCAAACAAAAACGGCTTGCGGTTACCTTCGAGTGAAGGATGCGTAAAAATGCTAAATTTTAAGAGGGGAGATGGGCTGCGATTTCTCCACTTTTTCAACAATTTGACGAAATCGACGTTTCGTATTCCCCTTTTTTCATCCTGAATAATGCCTAGAGCTATCATTTTTTTTTCGTAAAATCAAGGTCTAGTGGAAGCACGTCCCTGTCATTTCCTTTTTGTCTGCAACAGTAAAGAAAATATGACCCAAATTTGACAAAAAATGCCCCATTTTTACGGCCGTGATTAAAGGACTACCAGATAAAATTCTGAAAGTTTTTAACTTAAAAGAAATTGATAGGAACCCAGACATACTTTTTCTTAAAATTTTAATGTCAAAAATAATTGAATCGGCTCAGTTTTCGTGGAGAAAAAATCGGAATAAGAAACGTCGATCTCGTCAAAATTTTTGTGATATAATCGGTCTGAGCTGCAGCTGTCCCTATCGCACTCTACGGGGGCAGGCTTGACTCAGCGCGACAGCAATAGTTTCTTCGAATACCTATTTTTCAATTTTCTTCTCAGTCCCTGTCTAAGTAGGTACTTGAACTCTAAATATTGTTCTCACATGGGATTTTATTACAAAGGTCCGCTTGCACCACAACCACAACTCACTAAACGCGTTTAACGCTAAACATGTTTAAAACATTATTAAGTTTCAAAAGATTAACAGAACCAGAACGATGCTTTAAATAAATTTAGCGCTAAGCTCATTTAGTGATTGTGGTGCAAGGGGATCCCGAACTGCAATGGACTAAATTACAGTCACAGAACGTATAGACCCTAACGAGATTGCAGCTGTGCCTATATGCATTCCCGTTATCTATAGATTTCTACTGTTTGCCTACCTATTTACAAACAGGTTTATCGTGTTCGTAAGCCCTTTTAGCGGGTAGGCAAACAGTCATATTTATCGGCAGTGCGTGTCCCGTCGTTCATATATTTTTATGGTTTACAACGGGTAAATACGGTACCTTACTTCAATATATACGATAGAAGAGGATTTATCGCCGAAGGAGAATATCGACCGGTTTGTAATACTTACACCTGTTATTAATTCGTTGACTCTCTGTCTACATCCGTGGTCTACATGGCCTTTTAGGTCATTGGCCAGTTAATTATTATTATGTGGGCAGACAGGATTATATTAGCTAACGTTGATAATGTTATGTGTTTATAAACATTGATAAAGTTAAACCAGAGATCAATCATGAATGAACTTCATGACAGTAGGTAGCTTACTGTCTTTTCACACTTTGAAAACATATTAATGCAGTGGATATTAGTTTACCAGTTTAATAGTCATTCATGCCATGAGTGAAGATTTACAATCTCTTACTAGCAACTTAAACAAAACGAAGAGATTATAAAGCTGCAGTGTTTACGCTTTTAGTTTTCACTACATTTCGCTGTGTAAGTAAATCTTCAACCTATTAACGTTGGGCGAAAATGTTCTATATAATTTGCTATTCTGAAGTTTAAGTACTTAAGTAGGTATATATTATCTTATACCAATATCAAGAGCACCTAATCCGGGGGTCCACTGTAGAGCATTATCATAAAAGTAACATTGAATAAAATGTTTAGATACTTACCAAATCATCAGCTAAAAAGATCACAATATTCGGCCTCACTTCACTCTCAGCCCGGCACAGCACTAACCAAGCACTTAGTAGCCACAACATACCGCTTCGCTCTCCCGTTTACGAATGAGCCGACACAATGAGAGCTCGGAACCGAACTGGGCTATCTACAACCGCGGTGCATGGTAATGAAGGTACATCCTTATGGTAGGTTGATTTAGCGCTTTAGGTCACTGACACAACATAAAAGAAAGAAAGTAAATATTTAATCAAACTAAACACATAGGAAACCACATTAACATAGGAAAAGTTATAGGGTTCCGTACGACTCCACTGTCCAGTGTCCGTCTGTCTGTGTTCGTCACCAGGCTGTATCTCATGAACTGTGATAGCTAGACAGTTGAAATTTATACAGATGATGTATTTCTGTTGCCGAATAAAATAAATATTTATGGCCCGCTCCCATAAGTTTTTTTTTTTAGGTAATGGTACGGAACCTTTCGTGTGCGAGTCTGACTGGCACTTGGCCGGGTTTTTATCATTTATCCCGTTTTGGCATTTGCCCAAATCATATAACACATAATTATCAGTTTAGGGTTTCTCTTGTTGGGGAAGTACTTACCGGCGATAAAATTAAATCTACTATCTCTTGTGCGAGTTTTCAATGAATAATACCGGTATCCGGTGCGTTTGAAACAGGTTTAGATTAGGGACCAGTTGGCTGATGCAGACGGGCCGACGCGTGATGACCCGACGCGACAGGCCGTATAGCAACTAAACACCTGTGCTATGCAGTTATCGTCATTAGCGTACAGTTTTGTTTATGAATTAACATTTAATTAAAATATTCATGATAACCGGAGCATAATGCTGCTGGGTTATTCCCAAAATAGATATACACAACACAGTTCAATTTCCCTTATCAACCGTTGTCAGACAGCAAAAAAGTTGAATTAGCAAATAAGATGATTCACATTGGTTTTTTTTTTATATTTACGAATAATTGATAGCAATGAAGGCTATCGCGTATGAATTCGCCGCTAGAGGCGCTAGTGTAGCGCGAGGTCATCGAAATGTCAGATGTCACGCGTTACGTGCTTTTTTATCACATATTTTTAACAACTAATGTTCATGATTGTGGTGTATATTGAGCCATTCCTGATTAATAATTACTTGAAAATTTTAAGTAGCAACTTAGGCACAGAATAAATAGTAAGGATCTTATTTGTTAGTACTTGGAGGTAAAATGATTTTTAAATATTTCATGCGTGCAAAAACGATAGCCCTAATTTTATGAAAATACTGCACAGCAGTTAATTATGTAGGTAGGTACATACAAATTAAACAAAGCGCATACAAATAATTCAGTTTATTATCCATATAAATTACAGTCCATTAACTTCACGTATCACACAGAGTCGTACTTAGGAAAAATAAAAGCATCGAAACTATGTTATTATTTATTATATTACAGCTGCCTGAAACAACCGTGGTGTTGTGGGTTAGGCAGGACTCACAGCCTATAAAACTCGGCCTATTATAAATCTATTACAATCCCAGCTCACTTACGTCTCCACAAAACGTTGAAAAAGTTTGGAATGTGAAACATATAAGAGTATGTTTCATTGCTTTGGAATATTGACACTGACACCTCTTGAACGCGGTTTAGATGCGCTAGACGCGTTCAGTTTTACTGGTGAAGTTAGGCCTGGTTTAGGTACATCATGCATCCGCAATAATTTCACTTTGTTGTGCCGATGTAACACCATCCGTGAAGATTAATGAGATGGGAAATGACAATTGCATGCGCATGGACAAAGGATAAAACAAAAAAACATCGTATTGTACAGTCGCCAGACAACTGTCCAATTCCTCCAAATGATTTTAAACTATCAAATGTTGGTGGTTAAGGTCAAAACAGAATGAGAAAAATTTGACATTTTGTAGTACCTTGATGTGCTGGTGACCGTAGGTTTTATGAGCCCTACCATGATAGCTCGCGTAACTTATTATACCGCCAACAATAAAAGTTATTTATTGTTTAAAAATTATAAATGCATTTATATACTTTCGTTAGAGAAGTTAGAGGACTTCGTGGGTAAATAATAACAGACGCTCGGGTCGATCTTTAGGTTAAGCCGTGCTTGACTCATTTGCACTGTAGATGGGTGACCACCGAATTTCCTCCGTGCCTCGGAAAACACGTTAAGCAGTTGGTCCCGGCTGTCATTCGTAGATCTTTGACATTCGTTACAAGGGGTATCGTATTACCCAGTAATAATTGTGTTGTGGAGGTCAAATAGGCAGTCTCCATGTAAAATACTGGTATTCAGCTCCATCCGGTTAGACTGGTAGGCGACCCCAACATAGATGGGAAAAGGCTAGGCAGATGATTATATACTTTCGTTAGGCTTACGGCACTATGCTTTAAGTTGCTAATCCAACTGATGTGTCCCTTACAGCATTTAAAATTGTCAGCCGAAAAAATTTCGTTGTTTTTTAGGACGATTGTTTTTTTTCAGCACATTTGCTCAAAAATGCATTTACGAAGCCTGCATACATTGCTCGAAAGTTAAAAATTACGCACCATACAACGGAACGTGCGGTAAAATAGGTACTATCACCTACCTATTTTATCGCATACCCCGTTGAATAGCACCGTGCGTAATCCTTACGGTTTTTATTTTACGTAAATATTAAATCGAAACCGAATACAGTTATTTGGATGATTATAGCCACATCTAGTAAGATTGAAAGATGCTTACTGCTGCTTTTAGCAATCGTAAGAAGAAAAAAAAGAATGATGGGTATTCTAATACATTTTGGCTGTGAGTCCGTCGCCATTGTGGATCGTGCTCATTCATTTTAAAGGTATTAAGTGAAACATGACGACATGAAAAAAATATAATTTCTATTCGAAGAAACGGTAGTCGGTGAAGAAAGAAATAATCTTATTCTAGTACTAACAAAATGGGAAGCGTGTAGTTCCATACAAGTATTTATTATAAAACTGTTGTACTTAGGTTTATTTGTTTCATAGTTAACACACGTTAGAATAGATACGAGCACGATCCTTCGGAAAACATTCTTGTAATAATAGTGAACATTCAAGTATGACAAATATATTACAAATACGGGTGGGTATATTATAGTGAATACTCGAGAATAAGCAATATTTTTCTATCTAAATGTACAAGTCATGAGTATAATGTAAAAGGAATTATCGCACGAAAAGTTGAGAATTCGCTACTAACATTAATATAAGCCGACAATTTATATACAGATAAACCCTTTCATACGGAACCCACAACAAGTTAACGAAAACATAAAAAAATAAACTAGGTACTTATTTCACACATTATATTATATTCCACATATAGGTATTATGTATAACATTAATGAACGTAAGTCATAACAAAAACAAATGAACACGCAGTGCGGGCAATGCTTATGTTTTCAAAGAACTGCCGGACACGGCAGTGAAGAAAAGTTGATTTGTGACATAAGATGAACACACAATGAAAAGCCACTTCTGTAGCCGACTGTGTTGAAATAAAATTAATTCTATCATACATGTGTATATTGTAAAAATGCAACATAAGTCCTTTCAACATTTTGTTCACTTGGTCACATGTTATAATAAGGCATGCTGAAGTTCTTTGGCAGTACAGAAAAGAAATTATTTATATGAATTTTATATATTATTTATATACCTAAGACAAAATAATAACAGCTTGTTGCTAATAAAATTATAAATAATGGTTGGTCTTAGAGATATAAAACTTTACCCATATTATATCCCTTATTTGCTTGAATAAAATTATTGCTCTACTTTATTTAAATACTATTAAATATAATACCTATAACATCAGTATTGTATGTAAAAATAGTACAGTATTATTATATTAGGTATGTAATAAGATCGTATAAATATCAAGAAGTTATTATTTAGTCCTTAAATAGAAGGAAACCGCGAAATATAGTATTACGGGCAAGAAAGATGAGATATAATTTTCTATAATATATTATTATACTAAAAATAGCTTAACTACATAAAAGAAAGTTTCCAAAGAAGGCAGATACGCACTTTTATATTGAGCCCGGTATATCAAAGGGACACAATATTTCGTACCTTGAAACTTGAGAATAGATTTCAAAATAGCCAAAACATGTTGTGTCCTTTTATTTGGACGAAATGTGATTGAAATTGCTGTTATAGAACTCTTTCCTGAATTAAAATAATTTTGTTAGTTTAATAAATCTAGCTTTGGCCATACCAACATAATCTTTGGTTGCAAAAATTATAGCAAATTATTATATTCAGATTTTTGTCCGTATTTTTGTGTCTTTATGCCTTTCATACAAACAATCCAGACTCACAGTACTAATAGGATTAAGTAGTTACTTTAAGTTTAACAAAGAAAACGCTTGTAACGGCCCAAAGGATTAGGCGAGTTGTACCCTTCATACACTTACATTTAGCCAGTTATTTTAAGATAAATTAAAAACTGTTGGTCATATAAACAAAACCCAGCTGTATTGTAACACTATAAGGAAGAATTTCCTATAACAATATTTCCAATCACAAGCTCAACATATAGTGACGCGACACTAGCGCCACCACACTACGACGTGTGGTGACGTCAGCGTGCAACTAAACGCGCCGAACCAAACGCACGCTACATACAAACACTACGACAACACACCTCTCACACACTCACGTATATTTGAACTATACAATCGTACTGCTCAGTGCTCACAATACTGTTTACTCCTTGCGGGATTTGCGTTTCCGCTGGCCGTCGCCGGCGCCTTCTGTATCCACTAAAGGAGTAGTCTGGAACAAAATAAAAAGACCTTAATGTCTTGATGTTCAAATTTGCTTAAATTCCCATGTTTAGACATTTCGTAAGTAACTTTTAATTGCTTTATTACCTATTAATGCTATTAATCGGGTACAATAAAATCCAAAATCCGGGTCCAAATTTGTTTCTGATACTGAACAACGTAACAGGCGAAATTACATGCTACGCGGACGCAGACCCAAGACAGCTCTTAAGCGGAAAAGCATATTCTGCAGAGCCCCGCAAATTTATAATAAAATTAATAAATCATTTATACAGAGATTTGGCTAGATTTAAGAAGCAATTTAAATAATTTTATGTAATAAATGCTATTAATATTTGAATGACTACTTAAATGACAGATATTAATTTAATTCAATTATTATTTATATTTTTTAATTTGTAACTGACATCCCTTTTTGAATTTTAACTATAATTTATAAAATATTATTATTTATATAATTGATGACTAATGCAACATGTTAACATTTGTACGCCCATTTGTTAGAATGTGATGACACAATCTATATTAACTCAAGACCATGTAATATACATACCGACCATGTTCTGACAAATAAATGATTTGATTTTATTTCTATTCCAAGCTCTTGCTGAGATTTTTCTAATGGTAAAAAGCAATAACACTAAACTCAGGAATCTAACCCAGAACCTCAATTTCAGCAGTCGCGCTTGCGACCACCAGGGAAAGAGTCAGACATTTTTATTAACATTTAAACATGACCTTAAATTGTTACTGATTCAAGGAATAATCAACAGATGTTGTTTCTCACTAAATCCTCTGTAGCGTTCCTAATGTAGGAACATTCCGTCAGATTTCTATCTTGACCCCTCTTGTTGTTTAGTATATAGGGTGATTGCTTAAACGTTGGCAATACGTTGGCGTTGGGGTTGTAGTTTAAGGTGAAAGCTGAAATTCAAATTTTATAATGTTTCATGTAAAAGTCATTCAATGGGGTTAAATGGACTTAGAGAATTGTATTGATGATTTTTTCTTTTCTTTACTTTTTTTTGTTTTCATTTAATTAAATTTAGTTGACATTTAATTTAAATTTGATTGACTTTTAATTTACATTTAACTGGCATTTAATTTTCATTTAATTCTCTTAAAGTTTACCTAAAGTTGAATGGACATGGTTGTGTTTGTGTTTGTTATGGTTGGACATGCAAACAGTAATCTAATTGACATTTGCTTTTTGTGCTTTTTGTGGTCTGACATGTAAACGGTTTTTAATTGATGACATACTAATATTTTTTATTTTGTTTTTTTTTTTTTTTTTTTGTTATATTTGATTACTTATTGTTTCGGTTAAGATTTAAATTGTAATTATTTTGTAAAATTCGAATACAATGTAAATTGTTTTATGAATAAATATGATGATGATGATGACTTGCGTGAATCATATTTTCATTAACATACAACCTGAGACACCTGCAAATTGAAAAAAAGCGTAAGTAAATTTTAATTCGTGGGGTATCCTGGTGCTTTCACTTTAAGAGCGGCCAACCCGTCATACTTTTCATACAAACACTCGCACGTGATTATGCCGTTGTTACACATCAATCTTTGAATTTTTTTAACTAATAGGTATTTTGTGCACTATATCTAGGTTTCTATGGATGCAAAAAATAAAATAAAGTAGAAACAAATTCAGTATAAGCCTCCAAAAATTGCTGTTTTGCACAAATTTTACCTGAACTTTGGCCGTTCATAATGTACTCATAAACTGTAAAAATAAAGAAAACATTTCGATAGAAACCTTGCACATGTAATGGAAATTCTTAGTTTCAAATATTTATTTCACACACTTGTAAGGCTTATTCAAAAACACGTATTTCCTGGAACAAGTTTAAGAAATTTTGAACACTTTTTTTTCGTTCAATGTCATCGCGTTAGGCGGTGCGTGGGAGACGAGTTATGCGGGGTCGGGGCGGGGTAAGACGGGAGAGTTGAAAGAAAATCGCCGCTGTGGCTCTGGATGAAACAACAAGCTTTTTGACCATGTTCGCGTTGACGATAGACGGGCCGGGAAGGGTCCTCTTAAGGAAGTCAAGTACTCTTAAATATGAGCGACTTTTATTATGCGACTAATTCTAAAATAAGATTTAAAAATCTGCTGATGGCTAAATTTTTGCGAGTTACGCGTTATGGAGCAAAAGATATTTTTTTCGCGAATTCATAGTCGGTCCCATACTAAAAGTTTATTATCGTGAGTATGAAACGCCCCTAAAGTATTGCCTATGTTTAATAAATCACCCAGTGTAGTTAATTTCAGATAGATAGTTAGATTAACTTTTAACTTTCATTTTAATTACTTACCTCGCTTGATAGTAAATGTGTTTACTTATATTAAGTACCAAGTTGTTATTTAAATTAATTATTTAGACCATTTATTTAGACTTTTAGATAAGTAATCATTTAAAACTAGATTATTGAAATTGTACAACTTCTTTATGCATGCGGAATTTACCTATAAGTGATTGTTGCACTATTGCATTTACATTTTTGCATGTTACTTTTAGCATACAATCTGTGTAAACATTTGTTGGTGAACCAATAAATAAACAAATAAATTTCAGTGTATACTTACATCCTCAGTAGAAGTAACGACATCAGCATCGTCACCCTCAGGTCCCTCCAGGTCAGCCTTGCTGGGCCGCTCCTGCTCTTCTCTGATATCTTCCTCAGCCTCTGACAGATGGGGATCATCCTCTGCAACGGCGTCCGTCTTCTTCATGTCAGCTTCGGGATCCTGTGTGTGGACGGAAATTTTTATGGTATAACGTTTTAAGTTTCTGGTGCTTTTTCGTTTTTGAACAGTTTTTTTTTTCATTTAAATTTAAAAAGATTATGCAGGGTTGGGTTAAGTCCAGATTTACTGTTCTTATAAAGTACTAGCCGTTGCCCGCGGCTTCCCTCATTTTTGGTCGGAAAATATTGCACGGGCACGTTGTAAATATAGCTTAAGGCAATCGGGATAATGTAGCTTCCTGTTAGTGAAAGAATTTCCAAAATCAGTTCAGTAGATCCAGAGATTACCCCCTACAACCTCACAAATTCGCAATCTTTACCTCTTTATAATATTAGTACAGATTATGACCGTGTTGTGAGCTAATATGAAAATAATAATGAACAGTAATAACAATTGTTTTGATCAGTTAATTTATCTATGATTTTTATTTGTATCATTTGTTTAAATATATGAGTTGTAATGTTTACAACTCATATATTTTATTAACTCCACTTAGTGAAGTTTGTTTATTTATTTATCTAAGCTTTCTGTTTATTTTGAACTCCACCTATTTACATTATGCGTTTCCCACGTAAAATCTTGTTTCCGTTTACATCAATAAATAACCTCGTAGATAGTGACGTTGATTTATTCAATTGTTCTGTGAGCGAGTTCACAAAAAATGCATCGTTTGATAAAAGATAGAAGTTAATATTGTATATATTAGTTACTATTATTCCCTTTATTCGTAACTATACATATAAATTACATTTTTAAATATTCCAAACATAAAAAAGAAATATATAAGTAGGTATATAAAAAAAATATAAAGAAAATATAACCCTCCGTCTGTGTAGAAAGCCCCTGGGGCTTTCTGTCAAATAACCCGCGTCTGTGTAGAAAGCCCCTAGGGCTTTCTTTTGCTCTGGTTTCTGAGTTGACACAGGCGGCGTGATATATAAAAAAAATAAAAAAGATATTTTTGTGTACATGTACCTTGTAATGTGTGTTAAGACGGCGAAATAAACTAATAAATCACGCCAAAAATGCAAGGACCAAAACATAGTAGAACACAACTTACCGATCTAGCAAATCCGCAGCAGGCATAAGCGAAGAGTCCGACTACCACGAAGGTGCCAACTATAACCACGGCATATATCCAAGGGTTGTCGCTAGCGAACTGCGTTGCGCGGTCAATTACTGAGTCCTGTGGATTTTAGCTTTGGTACATACTAGCAAACTACGTGTTCACACATTATAGGGGATTACAACTTTGGGGAAATGCAGGTGTGTTTGAAGGCGTTTATGGGCAGTCTTACAAATAAATGACAAACTTTGGGTGTGGTCTAAAAGTACTGTAATTAACTAAATCATTCGTAACATTTAGCTGGTAATAAAATTCCATGTTAACTCCTACATATTTTATTCTACTAGATTATTTAGTTTGTTCGGTACTATTTGCTAAGTGACCAACCATTATTTCGCTGCAATTAGCTGATACCTCTTCAGTTCAACTCTTAATCCATAAAGTTGGATCTTGGCCTTGAAATCAAAACCTATCGAACCTTTTCGGTCGCGCAAACCGAGCATACTTTCATTTAGCCAATACTTTGAATAATAAGGCAATAGTTAGCATCTTTCCACACGGTATGTCTAGCTACAAACGCGTGTGACCTCGTTGGCGCGTCGTACGAGGCAGGCGACGTACGCCACGATGGGAATGGCGACGTACAGCGCGTACAGCGCCCACCAGCCCGGCTTGTAGTTCATTGCGCGCAACGTGCGACCCCACAGCGATTGCTGCACATGGTTTTAACTTATTGAAGTATATAGTGGTAACATAACTGAAAGATTTTTAATGAGTGGGATTTTACATTGGTAATGCTCATTTTGATTAAGCCAAAAAGTAATGACTATTTATGGTATTGCAAATCGAACCGTGCACTTATGTTTATCTGGTTTCTCCTACCTGTGTACTGCATATTTGTGTCACACAGGGACATTTTCATAAACTTGTGCAAAAACGTGCGGATTTCGGGTCGTACGGGCTTTTTGCGTCTGAACATACTCTGATGCAAGCTCGGATACCTAAGGGGCCCTGATACTGACATCAGTGAGGATAGAGCTGACTTTTTAAGGTAGAAGGCTCAATCAAATGAACTTGGTTGCAGGCGTCTTATTTTCTATTATAATTCGTTTTTCGTCATTGAAGCGTCAAAAATCGAATGATAAAAAGTTTTATTTTCTTAGGCCTGGAGGGATAAAATAATTCTCCACTTACCGAGTCCCTCGATAGCTTAGCACGTTTGATTGCGAAGGAGGCCTGCGCCCATTCCTCGGAAACGGCTTGGTCGTCCGTGATTATCAAATTGTCGAACAACAGCATCGGAGACATGGACCAAAGCTCGAAACCGACCGCATGCTGCAGAAATTATAAGAATAATATATTAGTTGTACCCTTTATTGGTGATACATCTAAGAGTGTTTTTTTTTCTTATTTGTTTTCATTTTCGTAAATAAATATATTATTTATTTAGAATTTTTTTGAAGGAATTGAATTACAGTAAAGATACTTTTTGTAATGAAATACACAAAACCCCGCTAGAAAATGAACAAAGTCTAGGCGAAATCACAGCACTAGTAGATAATTTATTTATTATTCACAAAATCCACAGCTCTTTGGAGTTGCAAATGGGTGTGTGAGTATGTTATATATTAGTGATGGTAGTGGTATTTTCTATATACCTTCTGTTCAATTCTAGGTATTTATTTATTTTAGATGTATTTGTCAGTTACACACAACCGAATTATTTATCTCTTACATATCTATGGTTTTGTGTCGTAACAAGTAACAGCACCTATTTTGCCAGTTAAATAAAAACCAACAAAACTTACGATAGCCGTCATCCTGAAGGGCTGTTCGTCGCGGAAGTAGTCCGGGTTGGGGATGCGGCGCGGAGACCACTTGCCCCTGTAGTTGGGGTTGGCTACCAGCGGCGCGCGCCAGGTGCCCTGAGAATATACAATGACAAGCATAAAAAAATCAGAAACGAATTAAGATTTATACAATACGGAAGGGACTTCAAAGCACAAACGAATACCACGTATTCAGTAGATCATTCCTAATTCCCTACATACCAACATTCAATGGGCAATTTAAAAAAAAAATCGGCTGTTCCTTACAAAAGTGCAATAAAGACAACTGCTTTATTGTTGCGGTCTGCCATAGCGATCCGACTTTGTGGTTTGCCTCAGCAATAATGTATTAATGCAGTTAGAAATATCTTTTTAAAGCAGCTTCCACAATAAGGTGTCAACATTTTTATTTGATGTGTCGTAGCAGGTCATTAACATCTGCCTAGCCTTTAAATTAGCCTAATGGGGGCTATCGCGGATGAATTCGCCGCTGGAGGCGCTAGTGTAGCGCGAGGTTACCGAAATGTCAGATGTCATAGAGAGTTCGCGCGTTGCGTGCTTTTTTATCACGTATTTTTACTAATATTCACGATTGTGGTCTAGATTGAGCCATTCCTGATTAATTATGGCTTGAACATTTTAAGTAGCAACTTAGGATTTTTTTTGTTAGTACTTGGAGGTAGAATGATTTTATAAATGTTTCATGCTTGCTAATTTTAAGGAGAATATTGTAAATATGTGTGCATACTTACGTATTAAAATAAACTTTTTATGAAGTTATTGGTATTTTAAAGTATACAATAAAATTATTGACATGACCTTACTCGACAGTGGCGCCATCTGGTGAGCTCAAAAACGACAGCCCTCATTATGTCGGTATCGGTTTCAAGTCTTACCGGATGCAGATTTTATCTGAATCTGCCAAAAGCCCAAAAGTCTGACAGAAATACATTTTGTTAAGATTGACATCTTAACAAAATGTATTTCTGATATCCAGCAACCGGGTTGTGGATGGATGTGTGAGATAAGAATGCAGTATTAGTTGTTACCTTGTAGTTGGGGTTGGGTATGGTGGGCGGCTTCCACTGTCCGCAGCCGGGCGCGGCGCCACACGAGGGGTTGTCGATGAGGGGCGCTTCCCACTCGCCGTCCATCTCCTCGTCCCAGTCCTCGGGCTTCTTGGCTTCAGGGTCTAGGTAATGGAGAAAAATATGATTTCTTTTATTCTTTGCTTTATTTTTTTTCCAGTTCCAGTTCACTCTTATGATGATACAAACAAGTAGGAGTGAACTGGACGAGGGAACAAGAAAAACCGCATGCTGTGGCAGCAATATCATGTTGAACATTTATTATACAGCATGTAAGGGACAGCCCTCCACAAACTGATGGGGCGAATTCAGTATATTATCATTTTAGGAATGTTATGGAAATCCAATTCGATTTGTTTTATTTCCTCATACGCAATGTATCGTTACCGTCGTAAAACGCACGTAGCGAACGGCAAGCGCGACGACGATTTCGATGAACTCTGTAGCTAGGCAGGAAGTGAACAGCTGATTTCACGCGTCGTTCGTTAGAGTATTCTGACATCCATTGTTGGACTTTTGATTTTAGCCGTATTATTTACATAAATAAAGTGCAGCGTACAGAGAATGTAATTTTACATTGAATTATAAGATTAGTAACTTAAAAAAAAAAACCGGAGAAAAATTCCGGCCGAATATGAATCAAATTAGGGAGCTGAATTCACCCTGTTAGTTTGTGGAGGGCTGTCCCTCACACCCTGTATGTATTTCTTTTTTCGTAATAGACAAAATGTTGCATTTACAAACAGTTACATACATTAGTTTCTTGTTCAGTTTCAGCTAAGAATTACATTTATTGCTGCCCCAACCCGCAAACATTAGTGTATTGTGGCTTTTTCCGTAAACTATTTTATTACTAACCTGGAATCATTTCGGGTTCATCGTCCAGCCAACCATCGGGCTTCACTGCGTTGGGGTCAACGATTTGCGCGGGCGCTTCCTCATCCCAATCGTCTGGTTTTGTCGCTGATGGGTCCACAATCTGTGTTTAAAATAAAATAAATGTTTGTTGAATGAAAAAAAAAAACAAAAGAGAAATTAAATTAATCCGTCTCATTCAAAAATTTCCGCCTTGTTCCCATAGATGGTGGGTAAGCAGAAATATAGCAGAATAAATAAGAACTTGACATAATATCAAGCATCTAGAATTTTAGAGACTAAATAACTATTTAGTCTCTAAAATTCTAGATGCTTGATATTATGTCAAACTGAGTAACTACTCAGTTTAACTGTAAAGTGGTTTACATACATAACATCAGATATATAGGGTGACTGGCAATTAGTGTACGATACTTAAACACGTGATTGTGCTCATGATAACAAACAATTTTTATTATGGGAGCAAAGCCGAAATCGCGAAAAAAATATCAGCTGTTCAGTACATTAGGCAAACATAAATGTACTGAACAGCTGATTTTTTTTCCGCGATTTCAGGTTTGTTCCCATAGTAAAAGTTGTTGGTTATCATGAGCACAATCACGTGTTTAAGTATCGTTCACTAATTACCAGTCACCCTAAATAATCCCGGAAAGGTTAGGTAGAGGTGTACCTAATAGCACACCCACATGTCGCTAGTTATGTTGTCCTATGTAATAGTGTGCGAGCCTATTGCCATCAACCGGGCACAGATCCTCCGTGGCTGCTACTGAGAAATACCTGATGGAAAAACCCAATAACGCTTTGTCCAACCGGGAATCGAACTCAGGACCGTTTGTCCATCAGTCGCGCTTCTGGCCACTAGGCCTACGAGGCAGAAAGTGGTTTACATGATTGTTATTTCGAATAATGTACGATTAGATAATTTGAAGATGATATATATTTCCTCCTGCGGTTTGGCACCCATAACAATAAGTCGTAAATGTAGTTGAAAGGCAATGTGTCAAACAGTTTCTGTACATCAACACATGAAGTTTCAATTTGTTATTTGATAAGAACAATCTCCTCGTTCTAGGCACATTGCCAGGTATGTTTCAACGAAACAGAGTATTCTGAAAATGTGTACAAATGGACATTTGCATTTAAATGTGATTTAGTATAATGTTGCCTTTGTAGTTCGTTTTATGGAGCAATAGATGTATGTTAGCATGTGTACTGCTTCATATTGAGTAGATCTGGTTTTCTAAATGATTCAGCAAAACAGACAACAGTCACAATGAATTTTGTAAATCAAATGAACCAAAAATAATTCGCATAACGGATTCTTTTGCAAATGCATGCGAATATTAGCTATTTTGATCCAGGTCATTCAGGGTTAAGGTGGATGCGCAAGGGTAGCCCGCGAAATTTAAATTTTCTTACGTTTATTGCAATTTGCAGGTCAGTGTCAGGTTGTATGTTGATGAAAATATGAATCGCGCCAATAACACGTATGGAGTTACAGAATTATAATCATTCAAATCATCAATACAGCTCTCCAAGTTCATATAATCTCAAAAAGTGACTTTTGCATGAAATAGCTATTGAATGTGATTATTTGAACTTGGAGAGCTGTATTGATGATTTGAATGATTATAATTCTGTAACTCCATACGTGTTAGTGGCGCGATTCATATTTTCATCAACATACAACCTGACACTGACCTGCAAATTGCAATAAACGTAAGAAAATTTAAATTTCGCGGGCTACCCTTGCGCATCCACCTTAAGCTGGACCATCGGTCGTTTGAGTCATCCAGCTCATCCCGCCAATTTTTACGGGCTGCAACGCCTTCTAGCCAAAATGTTTGCACTGCAGATCAAAGGCCGCTTTCCACTTCTCTCGATCTGCATAATCAGCCTATAATGTTCCCACTGCTGGGACACAGGGCCTCCTCTCTATGAGAGGGAATGGGCTATAATCCACCACGCGGGCCCAGTGCGGGTTTGTAGATGTCACATGTCTTCGAATTTTTGGTTCTAGGATATGCCGGTTTCCTCACCATGTTTTCCTTCACCGTTTTTGAGAGCAGTGGTGATGACATAAATTACAAAAGTAATGCGCCTGCCTGGGTTTGAACCCTCGACTTACTGTTCTTAAGTCGGGGCCGGCACCACTGGGCCACCACTGCTTTCGATCTAATTGTAGGTCAATCCTTTAAAAAATGAGTTTATCTAATATTACAAAAAAAAACTGTTCTCTAGCTACCCACCTTTTCCCTCTCATCCCAGTCCTCAGGTTTGTTGTCATTAGGGTCATCAATCTCTTCTGGAGGGTTGACGGCCGGAGTGAAGTCTTCGAGCAGAGAGCCTGCATTAACCTCCTTGTTGTCAACTAAGATGCTGAATGAGTTATCAGGCCGAACGATCAGAGTGTACAGATGGGGTTCCTTGTCTTTGTAGATCTCGTCCAGGCGTTGGCTGTAACGGGCGAAAAATGGGATTCTTATTTTAGTTCATGAATGAATGGCAGTGTTTAAACTTCCTCTGTGGATGTCTAGAATTTGCCTAATAAATAGCAACAGGGTTTATTTTTTACGCTATTGTTATTGTTTGGAAATTTTAGAAGTTTCTCAGGGTTGTTCATGGACCATAAAATTGTTCAAGTAAACCTCAAATAACAGAGTAAGGAATAAAATAATGAGGCTGATAAGAAATACAACCAAATAAATAATATTTATAGCCACACGAAACAGTACCAGATTATCTTATAGAAGTTTAGGTGGTTCCAATTTTTTCGTTTGAGCACCTTACCAAATGGTTAGACAAACACATAAACACTCACGTAGGTTTCTTGCTATGCTTCTCCTCAATGGTTCCATTCTTGGGGTTCTTATGCCTGAAGATGAAGTGCAGTTTGTTGTCATTGCCGCACTTGTCGGGCCCGAACATGATCGTGTAAGGTGTCTGATCGTAGAACTTGCGGAGGTCAGCCTTGGTGTTGGTACCGCGCGAGAGGAGCTTGATGTACGCGCCGCCGCAGTTCTGACCTTCCTGTAAGTTGAGCTTACAGATGAGCACACGTAGACACAGTCAGGCTATAATATTCCCAGTGTTGGGTCCTATGACTCCTCTATTATTGCACCATGCGGATAGGTAAATGTCTTCGCACGTTTGGTTATAAGTCATGCTGGTTTCCTTACGATATTTTCCCTGTTTTGCGAGAGCAGTGGTAAGGAAATAATTATAGCACGGGTAGTGCCTGCCCAAATCTACGTTAACTACACGTAAGTCGGGGCTATAACCACTGGTGTACCAGTACCACTGTACACTGTTTCTACCAAATTGAGTACGTATTGTATAGTGCCATTCGTCAAGCTCATTATCGTGTACAGTTTGAGAAGTATTTACACATTGTATCAAAATAATTTGGTCAGTCAACAAATCTCATGCGTGAAAACCAATTGCACTAACAATCGTCTTTCAGCGAAATGATGACAGATTCGATTCCTAAAACTAAAAATAGTAATTACACAAAAATACTCGACGTAGGACGTGATTTATAACATCCAGTATAAACGAACAAAAAAATATTGACGCGAATCAAAGCTATTTATAAATCTAACGTCATAACGCATTTCCGAAAACGATTTTGGACAACGTCCAGGATATGTTTGTAATAACATTGTATGTGAATGTGAGTGAATCTTCATGTTTTTGTGTTTAAACTATGTACTTCCGAAGGAAATGGCTTTAGGCTTAGAAATTTCGCATTCGGCTCCAGATTAGGTGTAATCTAAATTTTTGATTGATGATATTTCTGTGAGTCGATCAGTAAAGATGATTTTATTGTTATAAACAAGACTACAAACTCTAAGATCTTCCTAACTAAACATCTTTAAGGGATACGAAGGGACTTAAACAAATACAGTAATGCTGACGAGTATTCTTCAAATTTTCGAAAACAATTTTAAAAGTTATAATGACCGCAGCAGGCCAGCAGGTATAACATACTATTAAGCATCAAACAAGGTAAATTCATATATCAAAATCTGAACAAGAACTAATATTTTCATCAAATCAAAAAGTCAGCCAGAAACCCACCAAATCAATAACCATAGCAACATGAGGTCATAGCTTTACGCTAATTAGCTTACAGTTACGAGATTTAATTCATATTCCACATACACTCACATGACGCAATGTACGTCTGAGTTTCAGTTACCGTCGACCAGTTATAAGCACTTAGGTGGAAAATATGAACAGGCTCTGAGCTTAGCCCATAAGCCAATTGAGTGACTCAATTCAATAAGTGTTTGTAAACCTTACAGGTTTTTAATGTTACAGAATCAGAAGTATATGTTCTATCGCAAACATAGATAGAAGATATAATTACTTGTGATGGTAGAAATTTAAATTTCGACATATTTAAGTCCATTGTCTGATGTTGAAAAACGGTGTCGGCTGAAGAATCTCTCCTTTGATGTGAATCAAGTTAATGAGTAAAATTCACACATATTATTTGGAGATCAAATACACATACATACAGCAAAATAAGAACATTTTGGAACATACAACGAGACAAATAAAATGAGTCATTCACAACAAAGTTCTGTTGAATGGAACAAAAATAAAGGATGACGTGCATTTCCATACTGACTTCCATAATCCTTAAAAAGAAAACCGCCCAACAGGCAATAGTCATTACTAAGCTGATAGTGATCATCATCAAATAAGCGCTCAATATCCCACTGTTGGTCTGTTGGGTTATGAAACTAATCCCGTGTTAGTTGAAGGATGGAAATGTTTAAGAAAATTATGTTTTCGTATTTAGATCTTACCTGCATAGTAACCTCATACTGGACAATGAAGGGCTTGTTTTTGAACTCAAATGGTCGGTCAAGAAGGGCTGAAATGGCTGCATGCTTAGCTTCAGTTGTCAAGACGAGACCCAGGTCCTCTTTGAAGATTTTTCTGCTAGGCTGTTGAATCTGAAAGAAGATGAAATCGTTATAATTATATCCATACAGAGGATAGTGGGGGTTTTGAATGAAGAAATTGTATTATTGATTCCCATAAAATATATATGTATAAAGACTCACATTTCTTTCGAAGAAATACGGAACTAATTCCCAAAATGACGTAAAAAATTGAATTTCTACTTCATTTCTCTCTCTACAATTTTATGTAAAAACAACCCTATCTCAGGAACACCGTGAGGAAAATAGATGATCTGAATAGTATTTACAACTATTTTTATCATAGCATGAATCATAGTAACAATATTTAACTAAAATCTAGATATCATTGCTGAAAAACTAAAGATCAGGGTTAGTTTGGGTCTACTTTAATTATGAACCAAGTTGCCAGAGATCAAACTTAGGACACCTGGGGGGTTAATAAGACGTCTTAAAGCAAGAGTAATTCCAGTGTGGGAGAGAGACAGAGCTTTACAGGTCGTCTAGCGCCATCTCTTTCCCACATTGGAATTACTCCTGCTTTTAAACCTCATGGTAGGTCGCCTGATCTGATCAGTATGATATATAATTCTTACCCATGAAAAGTTAACATCAGCTACTATTCACATGTTTTATTAGTTGCAAGATAAGGTATTGTTATGAATATTTTTGCTAAGGTAATCAAGATAAGATTTTCAACCGTAACTTATGTTAGGCAAGACTATTTGAGTATTTTACATCAGGAGCATGCATCCAAGATCCAATTAAACCATTTTACTCACTTTATTAGGTACATATAACTGGTGATAACTGATATATTTATTTACATTCTAATAGTTAAAGATTTAAACTAAAACGAAGATTTAAATGCTTTAAACTAAATAAACTAACTAGATATTTAAAAAAAAAGGACGAAATTAAGACTAAAACTAAGTATACAAATATATACATGTATTTGTATACATGTATACTTAGTTTTAGTCAATGACAATAGAACACTTAGGCGTCAAAGTAGTCCTTGGCATCACTGTCATCTGCGAACGTGCCCAGAAGCCTGGCATTGGATCGATGAGGTAGGCACTTGCCTACCTCATAAGATACCTCATCACAACCAAAGTAGGTACTGCCTACTTACCAGTACCTACTTGGGATGTGATGTAATTTTGCAAAGATAGTAGAATGAAAATAGTAGTCCTATGAAGGCAATTAAGTTGACTTTTGTTTCAATAACCACCAAAGACCACAAAAGGTATGAATGAAAAGCAATTACATGTGGCTGAGATGAGAATGCTAAGGTGGTATAACACAAATGGATAAAATAAGAAATGAGTATGGAAGAAGTCCGAAAGTGTAGCTGTTTACTGAAAATTTGTATGGTAATCGGTTCTCATATTATGGACAATTGAGCAGGTGATGCGAAGGAATGAGGAAAGTTTTGAGTATGAATGTGGATGGGTATAACAGTAGAGGAAGACCAAAGAAACAATTGAACCAAAGGAAGTGACTGCTGAATCAACGAGTAATACAGAATATGGAAGACGACACATGCTGCGCCAACCCCAAATAAATTGTGAAAAAATGATGAGGAGGATGATAATTTTATCTGTATGTGAACTGTGTGGCTCTCTACAAAATTGACAAGATGTGATTTTATAAGTAACTAAGTAAACTGCATTTCTTTACATTACTTCCAAGTTATAGAAGTTAATAGTAATATGAACATCTTACCTCCCATTTACCATCATACTTGGCAATATTTTCGTCTACACCCTGTTTCTTAGCTTCAGACTTCACCCATTTCTTCTTGAAAGCAGCCTCATCATCAAAGTTTTCCACAAGATATACCTTTTCAGGACTTATTGTTGGACTGTGGTACAGATTTTCTTCTTCCACTGTCTATAAACATTAATGGGGGTTTATTTGAAGATCACATAATGTTGTTGAAGTTCTAACACCACGTAAGAAAAAATAGCAACTTTACAGGAGATTGAAAAAACTGCATAATTATACCATGTAATGCTACAATACCATTTTCACTTCAAATTAGATAGAAATGTTGGTTGTTTCTGTGATTGGCTGAAACAACATGTCTTCCAATTCTCTAGCAAACGGCATCAAAAATCAGAATGTAAAAACTGTCTAAAATGTCTTACGTGGTGGTAGAACTTCAACGATGATAACATCAAGCCTGTAAATACAGCAAGGGGAAGGGCTGAGCTGAACCTATTTACTACACCCACATTATGCAGTTATTTCAGTCCCATGTCCTGTGTCTTAGGCCATTGAATGGGCATAAATCCAGACTCCCAATTTATGTTCATTACAGTCTATCGGCATAGAAACATGGATATCTTTGACACCTTATAATCTAAATGAATTTCAGGTTATTTGCATAGTAAAGGAAAACGTTGATGATATACTATATAGGACTTGTGTGTGTGATAAAATTTGACTTGACAGTGATAATTTCTTTTGTTATATCAGGGCTACAGAGAAACTAAACCTACATTTCATTCATTATCTCTAGATAATAATGTAGGTCATAAACTCTCAGTCCACCGTATCTGTCTACTCTTTTTTTGTGATCATTGTAATTTATTCAGGTCATGTAACCTAAAAGAACTAACCTCCACGGTAACTTCGTCGTCACCATCATCGTTGTCGGCTTGCACCACACCCGCGGCACTCACTAACACCAGAAAGGCCCCTAATAAGTATACTTTACGGCTAAATAAAGCCATCTGAAAAAATTCAATGTACACTGGTGACGAAACACGTCGGCTAACTCAAAAAGCGTTGCTAGTATCAGAGAATGAGAAAACTTTGGTCAGTATATACTCCACCACGAGAAGTGGACTTAATTTAATTAAAAATATGTATGAATTTATGTAGCACTCCGACACAGGAGTGTTCGGTGCAGCCGGATAACGGAAATCCTCAATAAAGGGCGACCGACCGAATGTTAACTTAACTAAATAAAAAATAATTCGCCTCAGGGATTACCTTGAAATATATTTGATGCACTTATTGTTTTGTATGTTATAATTTATATGATGCACAGAGAAATCAAGTAAATTCCCTAATGAGAGGAATTTGATTTTCCTGAAAATTTTCAGCCAATCAAAAACAAACAGTTGTCAAGGTAGCGATCGAGAATTTTCCGAAGCGTTCGGATTTATATATTGAATGAAAATTATGCACATCTTAAGTAATTTTTCTTACTGCTTTAATTTGAACTATTAAATTATGTTTAAAATGCCCTGTTATTTTTTTAGAAGAGGATAAAACATATTTTATGTTTTAAAATAGGATGAATATTTAGTTACCATTGCTTCAACGGTTAAAGCAACCAAACCAAAAAGCCTTGCTCTAACTCTAACCCGACCAAACTCAAAAGGTTAGTCGTCAAATATCACATGGTCTGCTATCTCTGTCACACTCGTTACAAATGGAATAATCAGGTCGTATAACGAAGTGAGCAACAGTCAAAACAGTATCTTTTAACATTAGTCGTGTCGGACAAAAACTTATAAACCGACCAGTGATAGTGCACTGTGGGGTCTTTTCACATTTTTTATTTGTATGGACAAAAGGCTCGGGGTTTGGGTCGGTCGCTGCTCAACAGATGGCGTACCTGCTGTACCCTTCTCATCCCTAATGTTTAAAAAAGAATACATGATTTACACCCTATTACTAAGACCCCGCTGTCCGTCTGTCTGTCTGTCAGGCTGTATATCATGAACCGTGATAGCTAGCTTCGATCTTTATAGATCGATCTAAGTAGACAGTTGAAATTTTCACAGATGATATATTTCTGTTGCCGCTACAACAACAAATACTAAAAACAGAATAAAATAAATATTAAAGGGGGTTCCCATACAACAAACGTAAAAAAAGTTTTTAGTTAATGGTACCCTTCGTGCGCAAGTCCGACTCGCACTTGGCCAGTTGTTTTTTTTAATGTTTATAATAAAATAATTATTAACTTACTAGCAGAAAGCAGACCCGCGCAACTTCGTCTGCGTCACATAATGTATTAGCGGACGAAGATTCAAGTCGCGTTGGCGCGACATATATTTACCTGTTAATTTGAAGATTGATTTTGATTTTTATTATTTATTACGGATTACGGTGTCAGAATTGAAGAAACGCTTGTAAAGTCGTTTCATAAGCTGAAAGACAGTGGGCATTCAGGTCTAAGTGTAGACGGTTATTACGGACATAGAAGGCGGCCGTGACTCTTCGTAAGAACGGTTTTGGAGGGTCTGCAATGTCTGTATCCTATAGAAATAGCGGGGCATGGGTGGAATGTGCGAACACGACACAAATGTATGTTGTTGATGGGACGATAAATAGGTGCAATTTGCACTTGAGTGACAACTTGCTCTTTACCGTTAACATGAAACAGACCTACCCGTAGCAAAGGCAGCTCGGTCACGAGCTGCTCTGATATGTTCCGCGAACGACAGGTGCACACTGCACAGTAGGGCATCGAAAATCGGCCATTTTTTGGGACCGGTTTTTTTTTGGTTTCGGGTTTTCATCAAAACCGCGTAACCGGGTATTTCGTTCCTTTTCGGGTATTTTTTATTAAGTACCTAATTTACAATGTACTTTAGCCCTATTTATTAATTAACAATTACAAAGGTTATTATATTGACCAGGTGCTCTACCAAATAGTTAAAATCCTCAGGGAGGAGGGGGCGCGTTTTTGCAAAATGCGGCTTACGGGCTGGAAGTCCAAACTTTCGAAGGAGACTCTGGAGATTCTATCCATCACTGCAGCAGAGCTAAAGGCACTAAACAATAAGAAAATTGGTACAACGCGACCTTCGATGCTCCAGCACACAGCAAAACCGGGGGTTGAAAGTGTTCGTCCAATCACCTGGGAGGAGCCACCTGACGATATTCACCAAATCTGGTTGGGATATCGTTGTTTCGAAGTCTGAGATTATTTCAGAAGTCGACAACTTCTTAACTACGGCCAGTTGTACGCATCGCAAGCCTCTCGACCTGATCCCATTTCACAGAAGACCTGTCAGAAGTCAGTCAAGATGAAATCGAGGCGGCTCCTAAACAGCTTAAGAATGTTAAGCCCCTGGTGAGGGTGAGTTAACGACTGAGCTTCTGAAAGCGGGAGGAAGTCCTCTATTAAGAGAGGTTTGGGAGCTTTTCAACTCGATCCTGTTCTCTGGGAGAAATCCAGAAGCGTGCAGAAAGAACGTGGTCGTTCTTTTCTTTAAAAAAGGGAACAAGACCCTACTAAAGAATTACAGACCTATTTAGCTCCTTAGCCACATGTTTAAGCTGTTTGCAAGAGTCGTCACAAATCGTATAGCGAGAAGGCTCGACGACTTCCAGCCACCGGACAAGTCGGGTTTAGAAGAGGATACAGCACCAGAGATCACATTCACACAGAGCGGCAATTATATTGAAGTTCGAAGAGTATAATCGGCTTTTGTGTCTTGCATTAGCGGTTTAGGAGAGAAGGCTTTTATCTCTATTGAGACCTGGTTTTCTGGAGTCTCTACAGCGATGCCAAGAAGACTGGCGATACTTCCAAGTGCTGAAAAGTCTTTAAGAAAACGCCATAAATAATTACCGTCCAAACTCAAAACCAGCAGACAGAGCATATCCCATTGTGTCGGGGTGTGAGGCAAGGGCTCAATTTCACCGATATTGATCACCAACGAACTGGAGGATGTGTTTAAGATGCTGAACTGGGAATGGCATTAACATCTACGGCGAGTACAGCTCACTCTTGAGATTTGCAGATGACATCATCATACTGACTGAATCGCTGCATGACTTACAGCAGATACTAGATGGCCTAGTTGATTCTTCAATACGCATTGATCTTAAGGTGAACTTGACAAAATCCAGGTTATGTTCAACGAACTCGTCACCATAGGATCTATTGTTGTCAATAGCGGTGCTCTGGAGGCTGTTCGAGAGTAAATTTACCTCGGGCAAACAAAACGAAGGATAGCAGAAGAATTCAGCTGGGCTGGGCACCATTTGGGAAGCTTCGTCAAGTCTTTTTGTCAAAAAATTATACAACGGGTACTTTGAAATGAGAATTTTATCAATTACATTTTCTTGTAAGAATAAATAGATGAATAAGTCGTGGGAATAATGATTGGGCTGGGGGAGGGGGAACTGATACGCGATTTATAGAATAGAACTGCCTGACTCTTATCGGGATTTACCTCGATTCTCCACTTCCGGAACCAAGCGCCTAGACGTTGGCTGAGTTTTGGAGGGTTTTGGTGATAGCGTTCTGCAGCCAGTGTAATAAAAGGCCGTGTCGTCCGCGAACAGGGCTAACCGTGGCTCCACTGTTTTGCTCTTGGGAATATCGCTAGTGAACTGCGTGAAGATAAGTGGAGAGATGATGAAAACCTGAGGGACTCCAGCTCGAATGGGGTGAGGAAAGGAGAGAGCTTGCGATAGAAAGTCTCGTAAGATAAGCACGAGACAGGCTGGCACTCCTAGTTGGTAAAGCTTATACATATAGGGTGTAATAAGACCCATAACGAAGCCGAAAGGCACTTGTTCTCCCTGTCACTGCGAACATTTTTTTGTTCTAGACCATACCTGGGAACTTTCTAGTTATGGAGATATTGGGGGTCGAAGTTCCAACTTTTTCACAAGTTTTTTTTTAAATACATGTTTTTAATGTAATGTTTATACTATAAACACCTCCACGACCCCCGTATTAGTTAATCCACCCATCAGCACAATGTTTTAAGTGCGTTAGATTGAGTCCGTAAAATGTGATTTTTCACCCTAAAAAAAAGTCGTTTCCCTGCAATAACTTTTACATAATGCTTGGTTGACGGCTTCGTGAAGTGTCCTATTACACCCTGTATAATAAGCCGTCGCGTCAGATTTTGTCGAAGGCTTTCTCTATGTCGAAGTATAACATGTCCGTCATCGCTTCAAGCTTGAAGTCAGCGCTAAAGTGCTCTACGATGCGGTGGCCTTGTTCGATACAAGAGTGTTCGGTCGTGAAGCCGGAATGAGACTCTTAGCTTCGGCATAATCTTTGAGTCGCTTATAAATAAGTCTCTCGTAGATATCGCCGAGCACATTCAAGAGACTGATAGGCCGGTAACTGGAGGGCTCCGCCTTGGGTTTATCTGGGTTGGCGATACCGATAACAGTAGCTTCTAAGGAGTTTGTATAAGCTAAGAGTCGAATACTTATAGGTACAGACGCTAGCACATCAAGCTACTACAATCTGTCAAATTTCTTTAATAGATTTTCAGCTTTACCGCTTATGCGTTAGGTTCGAGGTTGATTGGGAAAAATTGACAGTTTTTTCGGGTTGGACGACGATTCACGCACTGTTTAATTGTTGTATCCCGTTTGTGATTCCCAAGGCCTGTGTTTTACCTGATTATATGTTTTTTACTATTTAACGTGCGTGAACTCATTAATAGCCCTAAATAAGAAACCCCTGAGAAAACTCTCTTCCGCTTAATACAAACGAAATCAAGGGGAAAGCGCCAGGGTAGCTAGTTCATGAAATAGATTGAATAGGGTTAGTCGAACTTACAGGATTGTATTAAAAATTTAATGATTATTCTTGTTACACCCTTTATTTTAATAAAAGTATGCCTTTATTTTATTAATGTAGCACTGCCTTGTAAACATGTTTTTGTGAGCTGACAATACCGTGCACGACTCCGCGACGCTAACTGCTAGTGGCCGAGGATTACGCGCGCGGTTCAAAGGCATTCGCGATACGCTCGTTTAAATTCTATAAGTTTACTGTTTACTCCTGTTTTCTTTGTTTTCTAAGTCATACGTCATATACTGTTAACGCTGATTATATACTTTTTACCATTTAACGTGCTTGAACTCATTCAATAGCCCAAATAACGAAACCCCTGAGATCATTAATCTTACATTAATTATTTAAATTATATTATTAATTGGGTAATTATGTTTTTAAATAATTAATACTACTCAAAGTAGAATCTTTTGCTACTAGCAGCAGACGGTTTAGGTTTGCCTATATTTCACGAGTGTTTTTCTCAGTAAATACTGGAAGTTATTTCCTAAAAAGGCGCACGCGCCCTCCTTTCATTGTAGAAAAGTGATTAAATGTTTCTTCTATTCGTTTTAAACAAAAAGTGTCCAAGTGTACGGTGTAATCCCAACCAAACTTGTATGAAGAGACGGTCACGTGACCCTTGAAGGCTCCACCTTAAGATAGAAGAACTCCAGCAGGAGTACTGGGTCTTTGGTTTGTTAAATGTTACAGCCATGAGGTGTGGTAGAAGAATTTCAGCAGGAGTGCTGCTGGTTCCTTGGTTTATTACATTCATGAGAGGTGATCTTCTAATAAGCGTAAATTAAAAAAGCTGTAAATGTAAAGTTTTTTTTTTTTATATATACGTATCTTTGATAGAAATGACTAAAAGGGGCCTAACCAAAATACAATAAATAATAATTGATATTTTGAGTATTTTTTTTTTAACTTAGGTACCCATAAATAGCCTCGGGAACCACCAATGACGGGAATACTGCAAGAAAATTCTTTGAGTATCCTAATAAAACCGCAGCTATAACCGGTTTGGATGAAGACCTCATCAAAAGATTTGCTGTAATTTTACAAGCAATTACATCTGGAGAGCAGGTCGATATAATAAAATTTAGAGACTATGCCCGCAAAACAGCAGAAAAGTACGTATTATTATAGGACTGGTACTACATGTCGTCAACCGTTCATAAATTATTAATCCATGGGGCTGCATAATCGAGAAAAATAATATTGTGCCGATTGGTTCTCTCTCGGAAGAAGCCTCAGAGTCTCGAAACAAAGATTTTAGGAGGTTTCGAGAACATCATTCGCGGAAAGAAGTAGGCAGGATTCCAATCAAGACATTTTAAATATGCTTGTTGTTTCTTCGGATCCTTTGCTAAGTGCACAAAAGCCTAAGTTAGATGCCAAGAAAAAGCAGAGCTTTTTTGCTGAAACTCTCAACTTAATTCAATTTCAGGAAACTGAGTTCGAGTTTTTGGATATATCCAATCTGGATGCTGACTCAGAATTGGAGTCTGACAACGAGAGTGATAAGGAAAATTTGTAAAAATATTATATATGTACCTACATATTTGTAAATTTGTATTTGAGTGTGTTTGGGTTTTTTTTTGTAATATTTAATGATATTTTGTCTTTTTGTTTTATTTATTTTACAAATGCTTAGTATTAATTCCTTAAATTAAATGATTTTGTATATAATATAACTTTTTAAGTTACTTAAATAAGAGTTTGATAATCTTTTTTTATTTAAATTAATAAAAATGTGTCAAAAAACAGCAATATTTTTATTTAATTTTCTTGTTTTGTGTGTGTTAATATTTGGGTTAATAACATATCGAAATTTTTAACTTGGACACTAAAAGGGATCGTTTTACATGTAAAAATAAATAAAAATATTTTGACGATTTTTTAAAAAAAAACGGCATTAAATTTTTCGTCAAATCGGCAACCAAAAAATCATAAATAATTAGCACTATGACCACCTCCAAGGATATTACGGTTAAACATGCCGTTTAGGAGATAATTCGATTTTTCATACTAGCTTCATACAAATTTTTCGTAAAAAAAATATATTTCCTTCGTTTTTGGGCAGAATTAACTCGGGTGTCATTTTTGTACACAGTAACGACTAATAGAAGCGATATCCGGCAAAAAATCAGGCACTTGCAAATTGAAATCCCCAAGTCTATGAAAGCCGATTTCCAGCCCACCGCGTCTGTACCAATAAGTATTCGACTTAGAAAAGCCACTCATCTATTGTAGTCTTTGAAGCCACTGTTATCGGTATCGCCAAAACACACTTGGACCGAAGTTGACAATATCCTTTATTGAAAAAAATAACACCATTTTCATGAATTTCATTTTACTTTAATTTTAACGACAAAATTATTTTTAAATGTCATTTTATTTCGAACGGGTAACATTATTTTTTTTTATGTTTGATGCAGGAATATTTTTCATCATACCATTGCTTCAAGGATTCTAAAAAAAACAAACAGCCTTGCTGTAAATAACCCGACCAAAATCAAATGGTTGCTCGTGAAACGTCATGGTTACTTGGTCTTGGTCTGCAATGGTCTGCTAATTCTGCTGTCTCTGTCACACTCGTTAGATAACACTGTCTTTTAATATTAGTCGTGTAATTAGCACCAGGCGGTTAGTTAGTTTTTGTATTTCGTTCGTGCCTTCGTGTCTTGTTGAAAATCTTGTTTTCCATGACGGTGATTTATCAAAACATCTTTTGTGATATTGTGAGTGCATTCTTGTGAAATAACAGTACTCGCACGAACCCTATGCAATTTATTGTAAGTATTGTACAGTCGTGCACTAAGCTTGAGAAGTAAATAAATAACAATTACCACCTTACACTCTGATGATTTTTAATAGTGTTTGTGATTATTTACCCAAAAAACATGTATAATCGTCAAAGGAAGTCTCACTAGGTATTTCTTATTTTTTCATTGTATTTATTATGAATTTATTGACACTCATTAGTTAAATTTTTATCTTGTTACTGTTTATTATCTGTCTTATCAGATAAAAAGGCTATCTGATTCCCGTTACTGAACCAGTTCATAAAATATAAAAAAAAAAACAAATTAAAATGAACTGGAATACGTATTTGTATTTTTCTCCAATGGATTTTAAGGAACTAAATCACATGTTTTGCTTCTTACAAATATTAAATTAATGAGTAATTCAATAATTTAATATTTCAAAATAATTACTAAATTAAAAATATTGACTAGACCGGTCTAAAATAGTAGATAAGTGAAATCAGAGATTGCCTGTTTTTTTTGTCTAGCCCATACTTACCCACTACTGGCAAAGGCCTTCCTCAACGTCTTTCCGAGAGCACTTGTCTCGTGCTACCTCGAGCCAACTTTAATATCTTTCTCTGTTTATTAAATAAAATAATCTAATGAATAAAAAACTCAAAATTATGATAATATTGATTTATTTGTTTCAGCACAATGTCAATTTCAAGGCGCCAATTATTGCGCCTTTTGAGGCTGCGTAATCTCCTGATGTTGACGATAATAGTGATATTTCTATACATTGTGAAGTTGTTAACTACCCTAGACACAAATGCAAACCAGGCTTTCGAAATTTTTCAAATTCCACAAATACATCGCCAAGATAAGGATTATTTTGTACCCACTTCTTTAAAGGTGAGTTAAGGGTGGAAGCGGCATTGATGCACTAAGTTGTAGTCTGTTGTGCTTCAATGCCCCTTTCATTGTGTATAGCTCACACAAGGAGAGAGTAAATTGCAGGTAATTGCTTCACACGATGAATATGATTTTATCTCCTACTGTATTAGTTGTAATGTTTATGCTGTTATGAACATAGTACTGGAACACGCACTAATATGACATAGGTCTTATCACAAAGTATTTTAAAATGTTATTCCACAATAAAATAACTGAATTGAGTGATTGTAACTATACATCTCTATCAGCCAGCATCCCAGTTAACTCCTTTTCAATTCATGCAATTCTGAGCTTTGAGTAAACTTCTTTAGGGGCCCATACATCAAACAATATGTTTAGAATCAGTGATCAGCAGTAAACAAAACTACAATGGCCCTTATTCTGTGTGTGCCATCAGAAATTGGTTGAGAGATGTTGCAAATATCTAAATAACAGTATGTCTACATTTCATACATGTTTGCGTGTTATTTAACTTGAGACTTTTTGGTGTTCTGTACTCCTCTGGCTCATATGTATTTCTTCTGTATTTCTGAAAGAGTATAACTGACTGAGTGTATTTATATTTTGAAATAAATATAGGTCATTAGAAAGTTGGTCCTTGTTGTCATGCTTAAATCCCATGCGATAGGCCCCCCCTATCAAATGGGATTTAAACATGACATGATTGAAACTTGAAAAATAAGCTTATTGGCATGAACTGTCCTTTACATAACAAAAAGAAATTCCTACTAAAACAATGATTACATTCCACATTCTTATAAATTTTATATTTCCAGAAAATTGACTGGCACGACTATGCGCTGATAGAACATGAAAGGATGCGAGTGGGTGGGTATTATCAACTGATATTTTGTCAAAACAGTAGAATTTTATTTAGCTCAAATATTCAGCTAGCTTATTTCAATTAAAATCTCTATGAGAATGAGATTCAGTTAAATATTGAAATGCCTACTTTAACATTGGTTAGCTATTTAATAATGTGCAAGTTCATATAAAAGCCAGGATGGCAATGCTGTAAACATATTGAAGATACAATGGTAGATTCCTAATGTTACTGATGAGATGTCTTGCATTGCATGCAAACAGTTTGGTAACAACGAGACATGCTTACAATGATTATACATGTATAGTTAAATGCATGTCTATGGTAACATTTTAATTTTGGTAGCACCTTTGTTTCGTTACGTGATGTGCGGTTGATCAGACATATGGATAAAGGTACTACGCCATATAATTTAGTACCTAATTTTATTTCTATCAGGATTTGGTGAACAAGGAAAGCCAGCACATTTGCCAAAATCAGACGAAGAGCTAGAAAAGGCTCTTTATGCATCGAACGGGTTCAATGGCGCACTAAGTGATAAAATCTCACTGAATCGTTCCATACCTGACATTCGGTACCCTACTTGTGCGAAGAAGGTTTACTTAGCGTCACTGCCTACTGTAAGCGTCGTGGTTCCCTTCCACAACGAACACTGGAGTACGCTGCTTAGGACTGCATACAGCGTGTTGTTACGGTCACCTAGCACTCTGATTAAGGAAATTCTTCTAGTCGACGATGCAAGCGATAAAGGTACGATTTCAGATGCATAGTTGTTGTAATTATTTCTTAGTCTGCTAGGAAGCGAATTTGTATGTACTCGCAACTGGAATGTTTGTATGACAACTAGTGAACAGACGTATGAATGTGAATGAAGCAAAAGGAGTGTAAAGATCGTAACAGGTGGCATTTTGTAGTTTCTGCCTACCTTAATGGGGAAAAAGTGTCAGATTATGTATAACTTAGTTTATGCCCACGGCTTCGCCCGCGTGGAGATCGGTAACTGTCCCACAGGATCGTACTACCGGAATAAAAGTATATTGTGTGTTAATCCAGGTTATAAACTATCTGTGCGCAAAATGTCATCCAAATCCGTTCAGTAGTTTTTGCGTGAAAGAGTGACAAACATCCACCCATCCATCCTCACAAACTTTTGCATTTATAATAATTAATAGTAAAAGTAATGTAACGAAATTGTTCAGTTTAATGAAAAAAGATACAATGCTTCCTACACTGCTAATCATTATGATTCGTCTTGGTCTTAAAACTTGCGATTACGACGGCTGGAGTAGTTATAATCTTGTTCCTAGTTATTGCATTTCACTGTTGATTAGTCTGGCCGTTAACCAGCTCGCAAAACCGAGTGTTGACGTCACACGTTATTAAATCTCGAAGGCTCCCAAGATAGTTTTCTTTAGCTACAACGGTTGAGATACCTGCCCTTGCTGCCACCTCTCAAAATTCCACCGTTTATATGTATTTATGTAGAAGGTATCCATTATTTATATGGCTCTAGTTTTATGGGACAGAAGTTTTGAACTCGAAAGTATGAACAACTACAAGACTCGACTTCGACCATGACTTTCAAATCCAAAGTTACTGCCAGAATAAAATCTAAACTGAATTAAACTGCATGCTCGATTCAACTCCGGAGTTCATTCAACTCTGAAGGTCTACTCTCTACGCACGGAACCCGTAGTTTCGGCTGTAGTTTCCCGCTTTTCCTAACTCCATATCACCTACGGTCATAAGACTGGTTCGGGGTCCGAACTAAGAATGAATGTGAACACGATGTTACCGTCTCAGACGGTTTTGCTGCACTAGTAGTATAGGCACCATAATAATAAGATCCATGCATGACTAAAATAATCCGGATAATCAGGTGGCCGCCGGCTGTCTAGAAATAATTCATATCTTTTTCCAACCATACTTAGGCTGGCTTACAGTAGTTGACATGGAGCGACTGCCTATTTACCACAGCACAATATTAATTAGGTTGTGGAAGTGTGGGCACGATACCGCGATAAAACTGGTTGTCAGACTCATGTTCGCCTACCTGTAATGACTGTCAAAGATCTAAAAATGACAGCCGGCACCAACGGCTTAATGAAATTTCCGAGGCATGGAGGAAACTCGTTATGTAATGGTGGTAACCCATCCGCGAGCCAAGCTAGAGACTATGACCTTTGAGTTTGTTTCGGCTGTTTCTTCTCAGAGTAGTCAGTTACGAAACACCGGCCCCATCTGGTTTAAAAAAGAGACGTGTAAAAGTGTTTGTAAAAACCTATTTGCAAAATAAATATCATTTATCAAGTGATAGTTTAGGGATCCCTGGTGAAATCGGGCATTAGTGTCTTTTATGTTGTTATTTTTGTAGTAGGTATGTGTGGAACGTGCAGCGAAGTGCGCGTAGTATAATATTGACGTTTTGTTTTGTTTTTTTGTCGATATGAGTCTGAAGGCCGTTTTCGGGTAATAATAATTAAGTTACCTTTCAAAGAGGTTTGAAAGAAGTTGTGCCATACAAGTTTCATCCTATAAGTTTAAAAAAAATACATGTACCTGAATCGTGATTGACTACTTAACCCTTCGTGTGCCGGGAACGTAGATCCACGCGAGACACAATAGGGTTTTAATTGTGTCTATATACTCGGCATACGAAAGGTTAAAGGTTGCAATGAATAAATAATATTTCAGTATAATAAACCCATTATAATATGACGCCTAATCTATAATCTAGATATGTATAAGTAGTAGTAGTTCTGATTATTACATTACAAATGTGATGGCCCAGAGGTTAAGGCCTCGCCTCTCATGCATGAGGTTGTGGGTTCAATCCGGGCAAGTAGCAATGTGACTTTTTCAATTCATATGTACTTTCTAAGTTTATCTTGGACATCACAGACATCGGTGAAGAAAAACATCGTGAGGAAACCTGGACTTATAAAAGTCTGAAATCGCCAACCCGTCTTGAGCAAGCGTGGTGATCAATGCTCGTGCCTTCTCTGTTGAGAAGAGGCCTTTGCCCAGCAGTGGGACAGAAATAGGCTGGTATTATTATTATTATTATATTATTAAATGGGTGGTATGGGTGGTGCATATGTGACACGCAGGTCTAATCTTTCTAATTAAACAAAAAGTGTACCTATTTGTTTCCAATTAGCTTGGAAAAAGAAACGAGTTGATACGGTGCCCTTTCCGATTTGATATGTGTGCTGTGTTCTTACACCTAAATTTTAGCCCGATCCGTCCAGTGGTTTGAGAAATGCGTTGATAAAACCATTCAGGACAAATGAGTATTTTATGGGTAGTGTTTAAACGAGCGACCCCCTTCGAACGTAACCCGTCCGAGTTGGGATGCCACAAGTCCCGAGTTCGCTTCGCTCGCTCAGGCTTCCTATGTTCTCCTTGCCGCAATGACCGGGTAAATAGTTATTTACCTGGTATAATAGACGCCCATTCAGTATACTCGTATTAGTCGCCGATTAAATTTTTATTCGCCTGATTATCAATTTCCCGTATTTTATTAAGGAAGCTAGGTAATATTTTCACATTGCCGACTTTCATTGTGCATGTTTTCATGTAGGTTCAGCTGGTACGGTAACAATGATAACCTCGTAGTTTTATTAAACAATCCTACCAGAATTATGTTTGCCTTTCTTAATTGCCACGCCTTACTGGTTTTAAATGGGGTTTAACATTATTAGTTACGCTTATTGTGTATAATTTTGCTAATTAATGCTTTAGGTACGTTGGAATATTTATCTAGCAAGTATTTATTGCAACAGGATATTGAGGACATTTATTATGCTGTAAATACCTGTAAGTACCTTGTATTGCACTTGTTTTTTGTAACAACATGTGCATTCAACCTCGAAGTACAGGTATTTACAGTAAGTTGCCATTGAACAGAACGGATTTGATGCAATGACAAGGGGCTTAAGTATGTCATTTTTGGGTAATAGGTATGAGACATAGGGTCTGCCTTGTTACGTAGTGTTAAGCGCTACTGCTGATGTGCCCGTGATGTGAGGAACCCGTGTTCGATTCCCAGGTCTATGGAAATTTTATTTAAAAATAATCAACCTACATAATGTTCTCATTGCTGCTGGTGGCTAGGCCTCCTCTCTGCGAGAGCAAGTGTGCCGTAATCTACCACTCGGACCCAGTTGGAGAATGTGACGTCTTTGAATCTTCGGTTCTAGGACATATGGTATCCTGACGGTATTTTCTTTCACCGTTTGAGAGCAGCGGTGATAAAATGGTTATACATGTTTTTTTGTTTATGCTACTTATTTGGAGATTTGTGACTGAGCCGTTCAGAAATCGCATAATTATGCATTACAGGCAAATCGTGAGTTAATATATGCGTCTGCTTACCCTTTTATTTGTCCTAAATTTTGAGTGCTAGTAATGTGAGTGGAAAAAGAAAGAGAAGGCCATAGAAATGATGGATAGACTACCTATGTATGTGAAAGATTTGGCTAAAAAGTGGGTGACTACTGAGATAACGACTAACAGAAAAGAATATGAAAGAAGAAGACGTGCTGTGCTGACCCCAAGTATTAAGAGAAGCATAGGAGACCGACGAAATGCTAAACTACTATTTTAAGAACTTTGTAGACCGAAATATCAATCATGTAGTATTGTAGGCTTGTAAATGTTATTTTAATAACATTGATCAGTCATTGTTTCTTCTTGAACTATAACTGTGATGTACTGATGTTGTATTTGTACTTTGTTATCGCTGACTGTCGTTCATGCCCTGGTAAAAACATTAGCCAGTAAGCAAGGTAGTAGTGTATAAACATTCAAGTTTCAATTAACCCAGCTTATCACAGTGCTGCTGGACGTAGGTCGCTCCCAAACTGCGCCCCAACACGCCTCCCGCATCCAGCTTGTCCCAGCCACTTTTGAAGTATTGCCAGTCATGAATGCTAGGATGGAATGCGCTCCAACTCCAAATGACTACAGACAAACAACCATATTTTTTTTATTTTTGGTCTTACTCTTATGTCAGCCCGTAGTTCAGATTATACAAACAAGTGCCTGGGGGTTACTATGACGTCTTAAAGCAGGAGTAATTCCTGTGTGGGAAAGAGAGAGCTATACAGGTCGTCTAGCACCATCTCTTTCTCACACTGGAATTGCAATTTAAGACGTCATGGTAGTCTACCTGGTCAATGTCAATGCGCCCCAATTCGACCCGGTTTCTTCCAAAAAAGGAGACTAGCGCAGAGGTGACGTGCGAGAATCAACTAATCGCATTGGTTTAAACTCACTTCTCGTCTTTCGTTTCGTCTATGATTGGTTACCGCTCCGCTCTGCTCCGCTGGTGGAAACCGGACCTTATATTATGAGACTTAAAAGTAAGTGTCGAAATGTATTATTTTATAATTTTCAGAATTTCTTAAAAAGAAGTTGGACGACTATCTAGCGAAGAACATGCCGAAAGTTCGCGTAGTACGTTTAGAGAAGCGCAGTGGACTGATCACGGCTCGCTTAGCTGGCGCGAAGGAGGCCACGGGTGATGTTCTTCTGTTCTTGGATTCGCACACCGAGGCCAATGTCAACTGGCTGCCGCCACTACTAGGTCTGTGTATGTATTTGTTTGTTAGTGTACATTTGTAATTACCATGCTACGGTCAAAGAACGTAAAAATCGGCCAAGTGCGAGTAGGACTCGCGCTTGAAGGGTTCCGTAGGGAGCCCACTTATTTTTATTTTTTTAAGAAAGCGACGTCTGATAATGTAATTTTAATTTATTATTTTTTAACTAGCAACCCGCCTCGGCTTCGCACGGATGCAATGTTATACATCTAAACCTTCCTCTTGAATCACTCTATCTATTAAAAAAAACCGCATAAAAATCCGTTGCGTAGTTTTAAAGATACATACTATGATACTTTGTAGTGATAATTTATTAATCATTTTCAATTTATTTTTATTATTTCTTGTTCAGCAACAATTTCAATTATCCACCTATTACGGATCATGAGATACAGTCCGCTGACAGACAGACGGACGGACAGCGGAGGCTTAGTAGGTCCCGTTAGGTACTCAACACTATAAGGACTTAGTCCCATGTCAGTCAAAGAGAAACCTACATATAAAGGTCCAAAAGTAACCGGCCTGATCATGGTAAAGTTTAACAATTTATTGACATGATTTGTATCTCTGATTAAATTAATGTACAGGCGGGAAACTTTTAGATTGGTTTATTGATCGCTGACTATCCACACCGCTGGCCAGAACTCTGTCAAAACAACTCGTTTTTACAAGCTTTTATTTAACTTGTAATGTTTGTATGAATGTATGTTTGTCTAGATCAAATCTTGTAACTCAATTTTAAAACGGCATCAACCGATTGAGCTGAAATTTTGCATACATGTTTAGTTCGGATGACAATGCATGGTCATATTAGTGACGTTATTCTAAATCCAATATGGCGGACTCCTTTTTTTTATGCATCCCCATGATAAGGCTATCAATTGAACAGGGGCGTGCCGTCCATAGAGGCAATTAGGCCTAGCCTACCCTACCATTCCTACCAACAACGCAACAAATGCATTTATTATAACTATATTAATAAAAAATAAAAAACTCCTGTTATAATACTTATAGCAACTTGTCGCAGCCGTGTGACGTAACTGATAAATACTACGACGTTCGCTCCCGGCCGTTTAGGCAAGGCCGCAGCCGGCCTAATTTCCATTGATAAATTTACGCACACTGATCGTTATTTTCGTGTATATGAACGGCACACATAGTAAATAGGGGCGTAAACTCCTGCGAGTGTAGCTGGCTAGCTGGCCACTGATTGGCTGCCCCACAAAGTATTATCCGGCTAAAACGGTATGCAGTGATGCAATTATATTTGGTAGTGTTTTTTTATCGACAAAATAACAATTGTATTTTTCTTAGAAGCCATATTTGTTTCATGTGACTAGCAAAATTTATTTCGCGATCTTCAGTGTTTTGATTTTTATAATATCTGACGTTTGTAATTCGTTTTGAAACGTATAGTAGTGTAAATATTATTTGTTGTATTTGTTTATTAACTTAGAAATGGTGTTCTGTTGTGAAGTTTGCGCTTTTAGTGTGTATGTTAAAAGTTAAAAACAGTAAGTATTCACAATCGTTTAATGATAAGATTCAAGTTGTGTCCAAAGAAAGATGTGTAGGTACCCGAATTACGAGAATTAACCTAAAATTCATCGTCATTTCAAATTAATCTTTCTTCTGTTTGCATTGTCAGTAAATCGTGATTTGAACCTTGATTAATGCAGAGTTCTTGTATTTATAACTTTGGTTTTAATAGGCTTATTTTAAAGGTTTGTTTTTCAAATATTCCGGTCAGAAAACTCTACCTTTTTTTTGTTTACAGCGCTCTCTGTTTTATTTTTTAGAATTTTTTGTAGCGGAGCGACATCCTTCGTTCTTGTATTGACAGAATTCCATTGAAATTCCTGATATTTAAGCTAGATGGCGTTGTTTCTCATAAGTGAATATATCAATAGATGTGAGTACTTTGAGGGTCATCTTAGCGTGGCTGGCCTGCCTTCCGCGGAGAACCACTGCACGCCACTGCAATTGAACATAGGTTTGCTGAGAAGAATACGAAACAAGCGAAAACTAAAAATCAATAGTCTATAAACATTTTTGAAAATAAACTTTTAATTAGATGCTTTTAAAAATAATAAAATAAACTTTTAATTAAATTCATTAATTTATTACCTATTACAATTTATTTATACTACCTACACTAAAATTATAAAGAGGTAAAATTTTATTGTAAGTTTGTAGGGGGTAATCTTCGGAACTAATGATCCGATTACAAAATTCTGTCAATAAAGAGATGCTAAATTATACACGAGTGTCATAGGCTATATTTAAAGCGTTTACGTGGGATAATTAACGACCATAAGGCGAGCAAAGCCAGTATGATATGAAAGCTTATCGCGAGATTAAACCCACAGAAACACAGATAAATCTCGCGACAAGCTTTTATATCATACTATGTGTGCCCGCGACCTTCGTCCGCATGAAATCATTATAAATATATCTATGTATGTATTTAAATCGGATTTTGTTAACAAGGGTTCTAATTTTTTCGCACTGAACCCTAATCCTTTTTCTAAAATAAATGTTACTCATATAACATCAGCAATCTGCCAGTCCCGTGAAAATCAGTCCAGCCGTTTCGGAGATTATCTTGAACAAACAGACAGACGGTCAGACCGACAGAAAAAATACGTAAATATTAAAAAATATGTATAATACATATATATAAAAAAATACTTATGTTTTTTTTTGTTAAAAGCACCGTATATTCTTTCATAAGCATTCAGTAAAAAGCTGTTATTTTGAAATTAAGAATAGACCCTTATATTTTATTTATTTGTATAAATATGAATTGTTAGTTGCTAGCGCTACTCGCTTCTCGTTAATTGCTGGCGGGTAAACACGTGTCTGAAGAGTTTGTCAAGAACGAAACGATAATGCTCTGGCAGGACACACTGGTTATGTTAACTGTTTATTAGATAATATTAGATATTCTAACTACTTTTTAGTACGAGAGGTACCGATAATCTTACGAATTCTTTTTATTTATACCGGCTGAAAATCATACCAAATAATAGTTTTACCATAGCACAGCATGGGTCTGCGCGCGGTCAGTTGCTCCGCAAGTGGGGGAAATCCAAAGTTACAGCAACACAAAGATGTAAAAAAAAAGTAATTTCGTACCGCGTCGTACTTTGGCGCAGTATGAAATTACTTTTTCACTTCTCATGTTCTAAAAGTTCGTCTTTATGTCGTGCGTAGGCGACATAAAGTCGCTTTTTATGCTCTAGAGCATAAACTAAAATCTTCGTCGAAGACCAAGGCAATCGGTCCATCAGCCACACGAACGACTTCAACTTCATAGAATAACCTCTTTATTTTAATTCGTTTCGTTAGTATTTTAAGAACAAGGCAAGGATACAAACAGCCAAAGTACACAATAAAACTTCATGAAATAAACTTATTTTTTTTATTTCGTCCATTTATTATTTCTCATTGCCCTAATGTAACTTTCAATTTTAATTAAATTTACAATATTGAAATGTTGCTGTTTCATTTCCTCGCAATCGAAGTGAAAAGTAGAGTGTACAACTCGTCCATAAAACCTATTTTACACTCTGCTGCGTTTTATGCACTTCATGTACAATCTACTATTTGTTATCGTTATTTTTACAACTTTGACATGCTGTTACTCTGTGACCCCTTTCATTTGGATGAATCAGTGCATATTAAACAACTGCTAGAAATGCATTTCATTCGGTATAAAAAAATTCGCAAAAATTACGCACTGCCTCCCGTAATACAGGGTGTAACAAGACCCTTAACGAAGCCGTCAACCAAGCATTCTGTACATCAAACTAAGAAACTTTACGCAAAAAATATTACTGGGAAACGACTTTTTTTTTGGGGTGAAGAATCACGTTTTACGGTAGGACTCAATGTAACGACCTCAAACAATGTGCCGATGGATCGATTGAATAGTACGGGGGTCGTTGAGGTGTTTTAAGTAAAAATCTTTCATTAAAAACATGTATTTATAAAAAAACTTGTGGAAATATTGGAACTTCGACCTCCAATATCTCCGTAACTAGAAGGTTCCCAGGTATGGTCTAGAACAAAAATGATCGCAATGACGGGGAGACCAAGTTTCAGCTTCGTAAGGGTCTTGTTACATCCTTTATTTGTAGGTGCGGTCCCCATAGCAGTGCCCATAGTAGTATCCATAGCTACTATAATAATTATTTTGTACGACAAAGTAAACATTAAAACTGCGTTCGTAGTGGCGAAAAATTCACATAAAAACTTGCTGTCGAGATGTAGAGATAAAGATTTCTGAAAGGAAAAAAATTGCTGCGCAAGTCAAGTGATGCGATTGGCTGCAGATAACTCGAATCATTCAACCAATTTACTGCACTTGATTTGAAAAAACAGAGATTATAATATGTTTTTATGTGATTTTTTTACCAGCGCGAACGAATAACTGCTGTGAATAAACCGAACTTAAAACATCCACACCTAACAATACACCACAATCACCAAATATTTGAGGAAAAAGGAAGTGTGAACCCATTAAATGAAACTGATAATCTAAAAGGAAACTTTGTTTGCACAGAACCGATAGCGTTGAACTACAGGACGGTGGCGTGTCCCCTCATAGACGTCGTTGCGTTCGATACGTTTGAGTATCGGGCGCAGGATGAAGGGGCCCGCGGTAGCTTCGACTGGGAATTTTTCTACAAGAGGCTGCCTGTACTGCCGAAGGATGAAAAGAATATGCCTGAGCCTTTCGAGTTAGTATGAAATATTAATTTTAAAAATTAAACTGCATTATTTGCTTTTAACACGTGTTCTACTTGTGTCATAGTTGTAGATGGGCTAAATATGAATGAATTGTCATGAATTGCGTCTGGGCAAGTTAATTATACATTAATTCATGTAAATTAACTGTAGAACTGAAATTATACGGGGTGGAAGGGCCACTGAAGCTAAAACGGCTACGTATTCAGCATATAATTATGAAGAACCGGCCAACTGCGAGTCGAAAAAAAACACGTTAAAAAAAACGTTAAAAAACACGTTAAAAAAACACGTTAAAAAAAAACACGTTTGTTGTACGGGAGCTTAAGAGCCTTAAATATTTATCTTATTCTGTTTTTAGTATTTGTTGTTATAGCGGCAACAGAAATATCATCTGTGAAAATTTCAACTGTTTAGCTATCACGGTACATGAGATACAGCCTGGTGAGAGACAGACAGCCGGACAGTGGAGTCTTAATAATAGGGTTCTGTTTTTACCCCTTGGGTAAGGGACCCTAAAAACAGCTTTTCCTACAAAAATGCAATACCTACACGGTCAAAATGTATAGAAAAGATGATTAAAAAAACAAAAAAGCTATGTGGGGGAACCCCCCCCGGTTCGGAATGATGTACTGAATACATGGTAACCGATTTAGCGTCGGTGTCCCTTCCTTCCACCTTGTATACTTTCAGACATATTTGAGTTTCAGCAATAGGGAATATGCATGTAATTTTTTCTTCACATAAAGGGTGTAACAAGACCCTTAACGAAGCCGAAAGGTACTTGTTCTCCCCGACATTGCGATCATTTTTTTGGTCTAGGCCATACCTGGGAACCTTCTAGTTACCGAGATATTGGGGATCAAAGTTCCAATTTTTCACAAGTTTTTTTTTACATACATGTTTTTCACGTAAGATTTTTACTGTAAACACCTCCACGACCCCTGTAATAGTACAGGGGTCGTGGAGGTGTAGTACAGGGGTCAATCCATCCATCAGCACAATGTTTTGAGTGCGTTACATTGAGTTCTACCATAAATTGAGATTTTAGACCCCAAAATAAAAAAGTCATTTTCCCAGCAATAATTTTTGCGTAAAGTTACTTAGTTTGATGTACATAATGCTTGGTTGACGGCTTCGTTAAGGGTCTTGTTACACCTGTATATCAATAAAATACAGTATCACCAACCCAAGAAAATAATGATAAGTTAAGTTCAACTACTTCTTGTCACTTAAAAAAATATTAAACTCCTACAATCTTCTACGACAGTTCAAACAAGACATATTTGAGTTTCAGCAATAGGGAATATGCATGTCATTTTTTCTTCACTTAAATCAATAAAATACCGTATCACCAACCCAAGAAAATAATGAAAAGTTAAGTTCAACACTTGTCACTTAAAAAAATATTAAACTCCTACAATTTTCTACGACAGTTCAAACGTCCGTGACTGCCGCGGCCATTCATGTCATAGTATGTGATGTCACTTATCTCTATCTGCCTTGTTTACGTCTAATTGTTTGCCCTTAATAGAATAGTTTTACTAATTGTATGTGCTTTATTCAAGCAAAAATTGCAATAACAATATTATTGTAAAATCTTAGTGAAACTTTAAATACTTTTCAACTAAGTGTTCCTTTGACATATAGTATTTGACGTCACTACCGGAATCGATGCGTTTTTGTGTTTACCGTTTAACAAAAACACGCTACATAAAATATTAATTAATAAAATAAGATTTGTATTAGAGAATGTTTTTAAGAGCCAATACAAGGCTTTAATAAGAAATAAAAAAGCCTTTTATTTCTTGCATATTAGCTGTTACAAGTAGGCAAATCGTCACGTAATTAAAAGCACAATAATCTGCTAATTTACTCGATTCAGCCGGTTTTAATGACTTGATAAGCTAATTTATTTTCATTGCGTAGTTACTGGTTGCGAAATTCCTTTTATTATAATTGAATTTTGATGTTCATGATCGTAGATTATATATGATATTACATGATACACTAATAACGGATTTATCAAGGTATGTTAATGTTACAAATACCTATTTAAATAAGTTGATCAAAATTAATCAACATATTACACAAGGGTGATTGTTTTGAATTTCTTATGAGGTAAATGAACGCAGTTATTTATAAAAATGCACAACCGACGAAGATGCAGAGCTGTTTGATTGTATTGTACAGATGCATCTAACATAACCCAGATACATGTTACTATTTACTATCATACCACTGCTAGTCAAATTCCAGTTCTTTCGATCGAAGGCTAATGTGGACCAGCGGGCGCTGGTTTCATCCACGACGCGTGTCAATGTTGAAACAGACTACTGTATCGTATCGCGTCAGAACAATATTGATCTCATACATTTAGCAAAAACGACACATCACGAGACAGTAGTGCGTACCTACCTTAACGTTCCCTCATAGTATCTATTTTGGTTTAGTCTACATGTTCATAAGTCAAAATTGAATTATTCAACAACAACAGTAACTTATCCATATCTTTTCCAAAAAAATGAGTAAGAAATAAAAATACAAAGTAATAATAACATTTGTCGTACCCAGGAGCCCAGTAATGGCTGGCGGTTTGTTCGCGATATCGCGCAAATTCTTCTGGGAGCTGGGCGGCTACGATCCTGGCCTGGACATCTGGGGCGGCGAGCAGTATGAACTTAGTTTTAAGGTTGGTACACAACAACAGAAACAGTCGTTTTAAGACACTTATTATATTTAAGTTTTAAGTCCTTTCAATGTCATTTTACTTCTGATTTCGACATAAAATCACGCCAATCCGCCGTCGCTTTCGCAAAATGTCATCTTAAAAAATGTATCACTTTCGCACAATGTCAATTTCGCAAAATGCCACTATTCCATACATTTTGACAGTGTAGCTATTGCACTTTTGTAGGAAACAGCTGTTTAAACAAAAAACCGATGAAAAATTTCTATGTATGCTCAGAATGATGTACTTACTGAATACGTGCTGACCGTTTTCGCGTCAGTGTCCCTTCCACCCCGTATACTTTCGTATGCATTCAGTAAAAATCTGTTGTTTTGTCATTACAATCAGACACTTCAATTTTATATATTTGTATAGATATAAATAGCAAGGTCTAAAAAGAGGGGTCACGTCAGTTCAGCGGCATTTTAATTATTATTCAGAATTCCGGTTTATCCAGATGGATGTTAAACTTAAAAATAGTATATACTAGCTTTTGCCAGAGGCACTATCCGCACTGCTAAAGTTTATATAATAATACAATACAATCATGGTTCGAAAGACACGTAGCGCCATCTGTTATCATAAGAACGTTATTTTTGTTTTCCTCGGGAAAAGTATTTTTTGTCGGGATGAAAGGTGTCCTATGTCCGTTTCTGTACACCTGACAAAGTATATGCAAAATTTCAGGATGATCGAAACTTACTATCGCATTTATAATATTAGTTAGGATAGAATTCACCTGAATCTACTCAATTTGAGAAACAAAATGACGTGCATTTCAGAAATGAGTATCAAATGATCTGGAGGGCCTATATCCCCTTTGCTGGTTTTTCCTGTAAGCGTAAACGCATGAGACTACCTCTTACAAAAGGGAGGCTAGTCTTTCAGCAAGATAGTCCCAGACGATAACGCTAATGCAATGCTATGCGCGAGGCTTCTAATATGAGTAATATCATCTTCCTGTCCTTGTCCCATGTTACTTGGGGCCGCTGCAACACGTTAGCCGTGACGCAGAACGTCACTTCCGCAAAATGTAATCTCAAAAAATGTGTAACTTTCGCACAATGTCAATTTCGCAAAATGCCACTTTCGCACAACGTCACTTTCGCAGAATGTTCTTAAGAACATTCTGCGAAAGTGACGTTGATAGATAGTGACGTTGATTGATAGGGGCTCTTAGAGCCCCTAATCAATTTTGCGGTCTAAAAACAGAAAATACTACTTTTTTCAGTGCAAATTTCTCAATAAACATAAGGTATCTGGTAATTTTTTTAATGCAAAGTTATATATCACCTATACATATATATAGTAAGTGTACGAATTATAATTTTGATAACCACTCAACATAAATTAGGAAAAATAAAAATCAAACATACGTTTTTACGAAAGCACGAAACACCAGGTTTTTCAATAGCTTTTTCGGCTAACTGGTAATGAATTATAATTTGAAAAAAAATCGTAATTACTGGGCATATAGTATATTAGTAAGTCTACGATTTTTTTTTTAAATAAACTTAATTAGTGCTTTAAAAAAAATGTGATTCACACCGAAAAATCCCGATAAAATAATGCGCAAAACCGTCGTCTACTCGTAATAAAATATGTTGAAAATATCAATAAATATGAAATATTATAAAACTTAAGGTCCAATCAAATAAAAAAAAATCAAATCAATCTCTCCAATTCAATTTTTTTTTTTTTTGACTATTTAATTGTAATAAAATATTTAAATAATGCCATAAAAGCCGATGTGCTTGCTCGTTCCATTCAGTCGCGCCCGAGGGCTACTCGACGACGGACCTGTGTCGCTGCGACTGCCGCTCCCGACGTAAAGTACTTGCGAATCGCGCGTGATTTTGTATTACGTCTGATTAGTTTTGATACTGTGAGAATGTTTTTTTTTGTTCTACTATGTTTGTTTGCTGTGTGGACTGGACCGGATGAGCCTGTAAAAGTCGAAAGAATTGCAAAAGACGACGACTTCCGGCAAACAAACGGAACCAAAATTAAAAACATTTTGAAATCGTAGATTCCAGGAAAGCTCGGACATTCGGAGCACTTTGTATTAAATTAACGTCGAAAGGGAGGTTAAAATTTATCAATATTTATACTTCTTGTTTCGGAGACCAGACTCCTGGGACAATCTCCCACTACGTTTGACGTACGCTGAAAATACTTTGCTAGTGGCGCACGTCGCCACGCACCCCTGAATGCGTAGAGTATGGGTACTGGGCACAACCCACTAAGACCTCGGAGGAGAACGCTGGAACGTTGAGCGGAGGGGTAGGCAGGAATAAAAAACTATTTCTTGATATATTTTTTCCCCTGTTCCCTAGGCTTCGGCTTTTCCTTGTTCCTTTTCTCTTCGGTGGCCGTACTGCGACTGACTACTGAGCGGACAGGGCGGTCTTTTAAACGGGCCGTGCTTACGATCGCGAGAACCGCGTAATTTGGATCGATTTTACGCGTCATTTTTACTAAAGCCGAGACGTTGGAACCCCATATTTTATTTATTTCTTCAAAAAACACTTATGTATTATATATTATTTTACAGGTCTAACTTGCTCTATCATATAAAACAATAACATTTAACAAATCTTAATTAAATAAAAAAGTCCTAGAACTTATACTGCAAAAATTAAGCTGAACAAATTTTCATTATACAAATTGCCTTATATTTCTTATACTAATAGAGTTATCGACATGAATCCTTTAACACATTTAGTTTTACAAATAATCCTTTCATTTGACACTAATTTCGATAAGATATCTCTAATATTAAAAAACCTCATTTTCAACTTACGTTAATTTCTATGAAAACTAACTGTGAAAATCCTTTATTAAGCTAATCTTAACATAAATATTGAAAATATTCAGCATAATCAGGAACCTTACATTTGAACAACAAAACGTTTATAGAAATTATACGCGCCTAATGTCGTCTTACCGCTATTTTTATAAGAAAAACCAAACTATAAATCTAACTAGAATGTAATTATCATAAGTTATTTACTCTTCTTAGAACCTTACGTTGATCTAATTGAAACTAATCAACTTAAATCGACTTGCAATAGAAAGTGCACAAACCTAGGTACCGCCACTACTTGCACCCTGCTCCCTGGATATGGCTTTGTCGCCGACACTTCTTATAATAAAAAAATTAATAAGTAGGTATCTCGTTTATCTTTCACTTGAAATGAAAAAACACTTCCTTAGTTAAAAATTAAATAAAACAGCAATAAGATGTCACACACAGAAATACGCAAGCGATAAAAATAAACAACACTAAATAGATAAAATATATTTAGTTGTTAATATATTTTATTCACTCAACCTTTTCCTATAATATTATTTGCTTTTGTATAGTCTTAACTTTTCTATTTTAATTGGTTTTGATAATGTATGAAACATAAAAAAAAATTGCAGCTTAAATGCAAATTGATTTGCTTAAAATATATGTATATCTAATACTGTTACGGACCAAGATTGTTTGCTCCCGCTGCACTGCATGAGACTACGCACACTACGATCGTTGGCGATATTTCGAACGCTCACACGCGCACATTTCTCCGAAATTACCTAAACTAGTCCTGCGAAGAAATTGATAGGGGCTCTTAATATTAATTAGACCAAATAAAGGGTGTAACAAGACCCTTCACGAAGCCGAATGGCACTTGTTCTCCCCGTCATTGCGATCATTTTTTTGTTCTAGACTATACCTGGGAACCTTCTAGATTCGGAGATATTGGGGGTCAAAGTTCCAATTTTTGTGTGTTGAAAGTTGTTAGTGTTGAAAGTGACGTTCTGCGTCACGATCAACTCATTTTATTTCTCCATTATTTCCTGTCAATCGTCACGCTATTATTTACAACTTTTTCTTTCAAATTATTCCTCACACAATCCATCCATCTTTTCTTTGATTTTCTTCCTCAACATCCATTAACATTTATATTCATCACTATGTTAGTCATGTCTTGTGTTTCATCCCTCCATATCACTTGCATCCATGTTCTTCACTTCCCAGCATTCCGATCTATACAATACGACAGGTCTAATCACGGACTCGTACATTTTCTCCTTTAGCTTGAGTAGTATGAGTATCATTTTTAATGAAGCAATATGATTTGTCACAGATATGGCAGTGTGGCGGTCGTATGGTGGACTCGCCGTGTTCGCGCGTGGGACACATCTACCGCAAGTTTGCGCCCTTCCCTAACCCGGGGCATGGCGACTTTGTTGGCAAGGTGAGATACAATTTAGAATAAAGCATAAATGTAATTAAAATAAGCGTAAGTACAGAATACAATATCGATACCTTTAGGCTCAAAGGGCGTATCCACCAAAACACGACTTTACAGGAGAGCCAAAAAACAAAAAAACAAAACATTTTTCCGACATAACTTTTTTGTGGTTATAGCTATAAGAAAAATGCAAAAGACAAAAGTTCTTAGAATTTTGAGATAAAGAACATGGTAGAATAATATCTTAACTAAATCTAACAAATAAAAAAATAGACTTCGTATACACCCTTAAACATTAAATATGGCAGTCGGTTACGCCAATAAAAAAAAGCTCCTGAACAAACAGTTACGGGTGTAATAGCAATTCATACAAAATCAATTAAAAATTCATGACGTAAGTTACAATCTCTTTCTATTCTAGGATCTAACAAACGATGCAAGCTACAAATCATTTGTCCAATATGTGGTGTAAGAGACGATTGTGGCATTTCTCATCAATAATTTCTCATTATAATACTATCTTATTAGTAACAATATAGAAATGTATTACACTTTTTATCATTTATGCATGTAGGAATCTAATATCCAACTAACGCAATTTAAATGTAATAAGACGTTTCTTCTGTCGTTATTACGTCTAATATTTATAATACTACTATAAAACAAAACACAGCCACTAATAAAGCAAATTAATTGCATTATTCTACCAAATTAACGATGTCATACATAATTATGATATATAAAAAAACATAGAAACAAGAAACGTAAAAACTGTTAACTATAACGGGCTAGCATAAGCATCCCGAACGAAAAGGATTTAAACATTTTCTGATTCCTTTCTTTTGTGTCTTCTCAAATAATTGTATTTGTTCCTCTACCGCACTTTCTTTCATGGAATATTTTATTTGAACTTTAACTGGATTCTTCTTTTTGAAAGTAGCTGTTCTTATTGCTTTGAAGGAAATATTTTTTAACGTACAAGGGGTAAACGTTTGGTTAGCCAACTGTGCTAAATTTGAATATTCCATGACATTGACATGGTATAGGGTCTCGGCCTTTTCCGGGCTGCTACAAAAAAGGTCGCCCATTGTGATGGACTCCAAACAATTATTCTTTTCTCTTCTCTTTCGATTACAGCATGGACCGAATCCACGGGCATTTAAGTACTTAATAATGCCCGTAATGCCCTTTTTACTCCCTACTACTTTTAAAAAGTTTATCTGTATGACTTCCAGATTTATAGAAATTTTTAAAAAGTGATTGAATACAACCAACACTGTTTTTATTTTGGCCACTGCATGAGTCACAGTACAATAAAAGGTTGTGCACACCTCTTCTATCAACTTCAACAAGATATTTTATTAGGCAGCTAGCAATTTTATTGCTACCACGTTTGCCATTACACTCACCCCAGGTGAAGCAAAAAGCATCTTGCGAGTTACTCGTAAAGAGTAAAATTGTACACAGAATATTTTCGTGAATAGTAGGTATATAACAACATGCTTTCGCAATGAGGAGTGTTATTTTAATAGGGCTTATAAGCCAAATTTTAAATATTTTAGTTTATTTCGGGGACGTAACCACCAAACTTGATAAAATCTCTGGTTGTATAAGAGAAGTACGAACAACAATTCTTAAATAGCTAGTGGCGTAAACGCCAAAAGAGACAGATCACCGGATATACTTCCAAGTTTTTAAATTTGTTTACATGTTACGACGTGTGCGCTAATGAAAAATGAAATATATTTCATTTACGGCCCAAATTTAGGGAAAATCAATGTTAAGCGACCTAAAAGTTATGGCTGTATAAGCCACTTTTTTGCGAATATCGGCATTTTAAATATACCAAACGAAAGAGGGCGAAAAACTAAGTATGACTGCATTAAAATCTCATTTTGGCCAAAATGGCGTTTACGCCCTTTGAGCCTAAAGGTATCGATATAATAAAATTAAAAGCAGGTAGTTATCTGTGTTAGGTGTGCCTTTGTGTCTTGAGTCTTGACATCTTTGCATGCAAAGCTGTAAATGCAAAATCAAAATAAAAAAGATCCGTAGTTATTTTTCACTTTATAATTACACTAGCGACTTGCCCCGGACATCTTCGCACGGGTGCAATGTAAACATATAAACATAAACGTTCCTCTTGAATCACTCTATCTATTGCTGAAAACTGCATTAAAATTCGTTGCGTAGCTTAAAAGATCTAAGCTTACAAACACCGAGAGCGACTTATAGTTTTATAATATTTATGTAAAGATGACATTTTATTAATCTAAACAAACTTTGAAACTAACTTACCTCTTTATATTTTATGGTCTTCGTTTATCTACACATGTATTTATCTCCACTTCCGTCGAAATCTTATATTTTAATGTATTTAAATATCTACATAATTGCCGTCGTATCTGCAAAGCTATACATTTTAATTTCACAAATTGTATTATTATTTATGTTTTATGGACTTGCGGGTTGTTTCAAATAAACATGTTTTCTTTCTTTCATTATTTTAAATGTTACACCATTGACAAAACGAACAAAGCTATGCAAAAGAAAATTAAATTTCGATGACAGCTATATTCTTCGTGTTATATTTCTTCGTCATGCCTCACACATCGGCTCGAGTTACATTTGTGATCCAATCTACTCCAAGTGCACTCAGAGCAACACTTCCATAAGTGACGTAGGCGGCAATGCGTCAACATCATGCTCCTAGTGAGCATTGTCCCTAAAATTTGCGAATTCGACAATAGCTTTCAAATATTTTGATAAAGTAATTATTATTTCTAATAGAAATTAGTAAATATCGCTTAAGTTGCACTAACATTTTGTTAATGAATTGCAATCATTACTCCGGATATTTCGTTTTAGGTGAAAAAAAGCGCACAAGCGTTCCAAACGAAATGACCCATACACAAGATGTGAAACTTTTTTTTGAAAATTCTTTTAAAATACATGTTGTGTATAAATTAAGTATCATATATGTATTGAGAGAGATTCAAGCGTATGCTGTCACTATTTTTTATAAATATTTGTATCGTCATCTACAGAACTACCGCCGCGTAGCCGAAGTGTGGATGGACGAGTACGCGCAGTACTTGTACGCGAGAAGACCTCACTACCTCAAGATCGATCCCGGCGATATCTCCGAACAGAAGGCCTTGAGGGTGAAACTGCAGTGCAAACCTTTTAAATGGTTCATGACGCAGGTAAAGATTTATCATTACTCGTTGGAGGATATTTGGGTGTCCCAGCCAGATGAAATGGAACCGAAAAGGGAGTGGCCACATTTGTTTATGCGGCATCCGCTTGAGCCGAGGAGAAATACATATTTTTTTTTATAGTAGCCCATGTTTTATAAAAAAAATTACTTCTTCTCGCGTTGTTTCGGACCAGGGATGTTACGGATATTCGCATCCGCATCCGCAAATGCGGAGCATCCGCATCGATTTAGACATCCGCAAACGCATCCACAATAATCGATGCGGATGTTCAAGCGGATGCACATGTAGCGCACGTCGCGACAAGAAGAAATTGGGTGCTGATAGACCAATAGTAGCGAAGATTTTGGTGACAAGATCAGACGCGCTTGTTATTGTTTATCATATTTTGTGTCTCGTAAATCAATCATAAAGTGTTTATTTGCGCTTATCGTATGAACATTGCAGTTTTTGAGTGTTACAGTCTGTATGGTCTATTTTAAGCGAGTTTTCTGCAGTTAATAGTTTTATTGAACAAGTGAATTCACAGTTTCACCACCGACACAAAGTGAAATTTTGACTTATTTTAAACAAGATGAACTTGACCAGGATAAGGCTCAGTGTAAAACATGCAATAACTGCGCCAAAACTGTTAGATATGTGAATATAATGTGGGTATAGGGCGAACAACCATCAAACACGCCAGTCAATGACACACTAACTTTAATCACAAGTTACTTAGCTGGGTCGCACCCGCGGTATGTATGTTACACACACAATAAAAAAAAGACAGATTCAAAAAAAAAGTTAAGATCCGCATCTGCATCCGCAGATGTGAGCCTTTAAAAATGTGCATTCCCATCCTCGGATGTCAAAAACACTGCATCCGCAACATCCCTGGTTCGGACCACGAGACTTGACAATAGAGCTCTCTCTGATCGGTCAATACCAAGTGAAACGTAGGTGTATTAAATAAATAACCGGCCAAGTGTGTGTCGGGCCATGCACAATGTAGGGTTCCGTAGTTGCTCATCAAAGTATGCGGACACTTCTTACGGTCCGATTTGCCTCTGAACGATGAAAAAAAACGAACTTACATTTGTAGTTGAAAAACCTGTGCTCCCATACATTATGTTTGGGAAAATATGTTATCCAAATACATGTTATAAGTTGGTCGACTATTACTCGTAAACTTGTAAAGCCTTCTTTGCTGTGGTAGTTTTTCTTTTAACTTTGTTATACGTCACCGTGAATTTTTCACACACCTTCAACTATATCCGACGACCCTGGTTACGTATCTCCTTTGGTGACCGTAATTGGTACCTACCTAAGAACCTTAATCCTATACATCCATTATTACTAGCTTATGCCCGCGGCTTCCCCGCGTGGAGTTCGATAATTGTCCCACGGGATCGTATTACCGGGATAAAAAGTATCCGTTCAATAGTTTTGACGTGAAAGAGTAATATCCATCCATCCATCCATCCATCCATCCATCCTCAAAAACTTTCTCATTATAATATTAGTAAGAAGTAGGATATGATGTTTCTGTAAGCTAAATCTTGTAAAAGTAGTAAAAGTATACCTAAAGTGGACCTATTTCACTTGTTTTTCCTTTTATCAATGTTCGCTTTTTATATAATTTTGTTTTAATGTTATTTCAAACATTTTTTTTTTGTATTTTCCTGTTCGCGTCTAAGAAATACTTTTTCTTTCTTTCTTCTCTAAAATCTTTTTAATTTGTTTTATTGTTTTTGGAAATCGATACCCAATCGAGTTAATTTAATTTGACCTTGTGTACTGCGCTGGTGACGGCTTTAAGAATAAAACAGGCTAATGCTGGATACCGTAGAACAAATCTAACGCCTCCTTCTTTTATTACAGATCGCATTTGACCTGACAGCAAAATACCCGGTTAAAGAGCCGAAGTCATACGCTAGCGGACGTGTAAGTATTAACCTGAACCTAATCTGAAGTGCCTCAAGGTTCTTTTTGCCGCGTGACCTTAATCTGAACTAACGCCGCGATCTTGTTTTTTTCTGTACAATGAGAGTGTCAGTTTGATCCTTGATTAAGAATATGCCACCCCATCTCATCCCGTGGGTGTCGTAGGAGGGGTCACTACTTCTATTTAACGTTATTCTTTAAGGTTGGGAGCGTCAGGGTTCAAATTTTCTTACGTATTTTTATGTAACTACACACGTGATACTGGCGCGACTCATTATCAACATACAACCCGACACTGGCCTTCAAGTTGCAAAATACGTAACAAAACTTGAATTTCACGAGCCGCCCTGACGATCCACCTTAAACAAGATTATTCTTTCCACATGTTATCAGCACGAAGCTGCGTATTTTGTAAGTAGATAATGTCAGGGAATAGTATACATTTTCAAGGTATACAGATGTTAATAAACAGAGACGAATACCCAACCTGGAAGTTCAAAATGAGGATGCTTCTCATTCATGAGGAGCTGTGGATGTCCATCACAGGGTACGATGTATCTGATAAAACGGCGGAGGATGAGCGCTCTCGTAGCGAGCAGAAGGCGTTGTCAAAAATATACCTAATTTGGCACGTGCGATTGGTTGAAGGCTCTCTCCAGTCTAGAGCGTAGATTATACAAATTTACCTTTACTGATTTCCAAGGCAGAATATCATATCAACACCATTATGAGAACTGCTCAAGATCTTGACGATATTGGTAAGAAGATCGGCGATGGCTCTATCGCTTTTTTTTTTTTTTTTCGGATGGGAAATTATCAAATAACCCCTCCCGCTTTGGACTGAGCAGGAGGGAGTGTCAGACTTTTACTGACTAAAACCCATCCATGTTCCTTCCTTTGCCCTTTGTGTTCCAGGGCCGCGGTATCTCTTTCGAACAGTCCCGCAACCCTGGCAGGCATCGGTCCTTTCGGACCCCTTCCTGTTTGCTGACTCTCTTTGAGGCGCGCGTGGAACACTCGCGCGCCCTCGACACGGCCTGTCGTCATAAGACGGACGGACGGCGAGCTAGCCCATAGCTCACCGTCCACAGGCCCGCGATGGCTCTCTGGCTGCGATTGTTCTTGGACCCGAGGGGTTGCTATTTAGCATCGAGCTCCTCATGTGATGTGGCAGTAGTCTTAATAAATAAATAAACGGCGGAAAGAACCATGCAGCACTGTTACACATTTTCGTTCTAAGTCGCGTATCACAGGACGTCACTCAAAACTCAAGCATTACTTAAAACTAGTTTCAACCAGTCAAATGGCTTGAATCTCGTTTTAAGTAATGCGTGAGTATTTAGTGACTTTCTGTAATACGGGTCGAAGTCATTTTTACACTGTTTTATTTATTTAATTTAAAGGTGCGACCAGTATCAGACCCCAGTATGTGTATTGACGGTCATCACGGAGAACAGATGGACAAGCTACACATCAAGCCGTGTGCGACGCCACAAGGAGAGAATGAGTTCGTGTTCACTTGGCAAAAGGACGTGAAGTGAGTAGTCATTTTTTTATTTAGGTTATTTCTAAAACTTACAGCTAATCAAAACAGTTTGTGTATCTGTCAACCAATTAAAAGTTTCCACTAATTAGTTGAGTCTTTGGTCCATTTGTCGCAAGTGCTACTGCTGAGGATCTCTCTGCAGTAGCACTTGCAAAAGATTAAAATAATCAACAATTTAAAAATAAAGTAATTAAAATAAACCGTGGTAGCTAAGAGATGACCAGTCCCAACTGACAGCGCCCGTTCACGAACATGACGCATGGCTCAGCGCCATTCAACTCAACCATATTGAAGGGAACCAAAATGACCCGACACATGCGCCAACTTCAGCGAGAAATTTGAGTGAGCTTGACATTCTCTCAGCCACCAGGCTACATTTAAGTCAATGAAATATAAATAAATGTAAATGGTTGCTTTTAAGAGATGGATCAATATAAAGCAAGGATATTATTACAATCTTCTGCAGCTTCCACAATAACTTAACATGGTTATCAATTAGTTTGCTCCTATGGTTGTGGAACAGGACCAGCATTGAGCCAAGCATTTTTATCATCAATGTAATCCCCCAACTTATAATATGCTTGCCTACATAGTGTGCGTTTTATACAAGATTTAAACTTCGTCTCATTCAGTTGTAGAATGTGAGGAGGTATTTTATTGTAACATTTTAAACAGTACCCCGTGAAAGATGAGTCTACTTTAGCTAGCCTGAAACCTGGCTGAACTAGTTGGTCCCTATTTCTAGTAATAAAGTGATGTCTGTCACCTCTCTTACTAAATAAATGCAGATTTTTCCTAACGTACATGATGTTTTCATAGATGTATTGACAAGGTACTGTCATGATGTTAATTTCTTTAAACAGTTCTCTTAGATAATTGCGTCTACGTAGATCATATATGGCTCTGATGGCTCTTTTCTGCAGAATAAATATAGACTCGATGTCTGCAGCCCGTCCCCATAGTAAAATACTGTATGACATAATACTATGAAAATAACTAAAATAGACTAGCCTCGCGGTATCTACATCAGTAAACCGACGGATTTTTCTAACAGCATATGCTGCTGAACTCAGCCGTCCTGCAAGATGTTAAATGAGGACCCCATTGTAGCCTTGTGTCGAGCGTGATTCCCAAGAAAACAGTTTTATCGACAAATTCTACGTTCTCTTGATTCAATATTATGTCACAATCACTACTTTAGACATTTGGCAGAGAAAATTTTATGCACTTATTTTTTTTCATACTAAATTGTTAGCGGGAAACCAATTATGGACCTGCTGTAGGGCGTTATTTACGTCGTCAAGATTTGTGGCACGTCGGTTTATCCTAAATATTAAAGAAGTATCGTCAGCAAACAACACCATTTCCGGTTGGTTGTTAAATAAGTGGTTTGGCATTAATATATACTAAAAACAGAAAAGGACCCAATATCGAACCTTGTGGTACACCCATTTTTACTTTAAACCCATTGAATTGACACCATTTACTTGTACTTGCTGCAGTCTTTGATTCAAATACGATTTTACTAAACTGAGCGCAAGTTTACCTAAACCGTATTGCTCAAGTTTCATGAGCAGGGTTTCGTGATTTACGCAATCAAATGCCTTCGAAAGGTCACAGAAGATTCCTACGGCATCTTGTGCCTCTTCCCACGCAGTAAATATGTGTTTTAATAAAGTAACACCGGCGTAAGTTGTACAACGTCCCTTGGTGAAACCATACTGTAATTGCTCGTGTAATATTTTATTGACGTTAAAATGGTTTAGCATTTGATTGAGCATTATCTTTTCAAACACCTTGCTGAAAACCGGCAACACAGATACGGGCCTATAGTTATTGGTGTCTTTACTATCCCCGGATTTAAAAAGCAGTATTACCTTACTGTATTTCATTAGATCCGGGAAGACCCCTTGATCCACGCACAAATTAAATATTGAGGCTAAATACGATGCTATAGTCTCAATAATTGAGGTACAAGCTTTGTTAGACATACCCCATAGATCTTCGGTTAATTTGATCTTGATTTGCTTAAAAGCTTTTATGACTGCTATGGGGTTTATATGCTGAAATTTAAATTCATTCGGACAGGCTGAAACGTTCGCTGTCAATAAATCAATAGAAAGCAAGGGTGAGGAATTTAAGGTTTCTGTAGTTTTAAGTGGGATACTGGTAAAGAAATTTACAAATTCTTGAGCAATTTCATTGTTAGAATTCACGAGGCCACTAGAGGTGTTTAGTGTGAAGTCATTACTTCGTTTTTTATTTCTATTTGTTTCACTGTTGATAAATTTCCAAACAGTCTTTATTTTACTATCGGCTAATTTAATCTTGTTGCTAATGAATAACGATTTGGCTACCTTGCAAGCATTTTTTTAAATTTTCTCTTAATGAGCACGTCTTTCTTCATCGTTCTCACATATATGTATAATCTCAACGTGAATGATGTAACCAAGATTTTGTAACAATATTTTGATTAAAAAGAGTATCCATGGAGTCTCTTGCCCATTCTGCTCCATACAGATCTACGCTTTGGAATGTGCAACTACAGTACTTTATCAAGTTATTATGCCTTGTGACTGTGACTGTAGCTTAGCTTTTTTTTGTTTGACATCCAAAAGTGCGTGTAATGGTCTAATTGAAATAAATGCTTTGAGTTTGAGGATGTGGTCGTGGGTTCGATGCCTAGGAGGACCAGTGTAATTGTAAGCCGTCTGAATTTGTGCTGGGATGATGGCTGTCGACAGTCTCATGAAGTCACATGGGACTTAAAGTTAACTGGCGAAATGTCGGATTAAGCAGAACTGTACGTGTAGTGTAGTGTGTCTACGTGTGGTATTACAGGCGTGATGATATGTCTCGTTATTATTCCAGATCCAAAACGCGGAGCATGTGCTGGGATCTGCCGGAGTCTGCCGACAATAGTCCGATACTAATGTACTCATGCCACTTTGGTGGAGGCAACCAGTTGTGGAAGTATGACGTGGTATGTACCCCATATGTAGATGCTAGGTAGTGGTTGGTGGTGAGAAATAAAGAAATACCAACTTGATTGGTAAATTAGACCACTAGAACGGAATGCGCGGGCGTTTGTTTTTTACGCGTTGAGTGTTCGCGAGGTTTTTTGACACACTCCTCGTTTGATCTATTGCAATGGCGGCCGCAGCGGTAGGCCGAGTGACGGCGTCGCGCTGATACCCATGAGTGCGCCCGGGTGCAGTCCGTTCTTGTTGGCCTTCGATTTAATTAAAAAATAAATATACCACCGTAATAAAAACATACTTATAAGGTATATTACTAAAATTTAAAAAGACGGGCGGTCCGACACTCAAAACTCATGAGTAAAGCAACTCGTGTTGCGGTACGTTTCAAAGTACTTGTATTTGTTTTATTGTCTACGGTACCCGTCCATCAGCTCCCGGATACACTTGATAAATGTACCTTTGGCCAGACATTCCGAGGGGAAGCGGGGTCTACTACAACAACCAGGTCACCCACCTTTAGCTGTGTACCCTCGCGGTCCAATTTTTTTCGAGGCGCTAGTGTAAGCAATACTTCTCTGAGCCATCTGGACCAAAATAAATCAGCTAGGCACTGTAAGCTGTAGGCTACTTTACGCCACTGCTTTCTAAGATAAAAGTCACTGTCATCAAAGATATCTATTTGTGGGAGATTGGATGAAGAACCTAGCCAAAATGATTGAGTGTTAGAGACTCTGGGTCGCGTGGGTCGACGGGAACATGGGTCGCCCGTTGATCATGTTCTCAACTTCGCACAAAAAAGTAAGCAAAGTTTCTTCTTTCGGAGCTCTTTCCTTCAGAACAGCTTTAAAAGCTGTTTGAACGCTACTAACAAGACGCTCCCATGCACCAAGCATATGTGGACTGGCCGGAGGAATGAATTTCCACTCGACTCCCTTGTTTAAAGCTTCAGTTGTTAATGCTGTTGATTATCAATTATTATCCGACAACATGGTGTGTGGCCCACCCATCCGACCGGCCATTCGACGAAGTGACATTATCAGAATCAGAATCATTGGTCATCCAAAAATTTGGGATTGCCCTAGTATATCACTAATCTTCCTTACATTTACTTTTAGGACACGAAACAAATAAGGCATGGCACTGACAACCACTGCATTGAGTATAGCCCGTCGAGCAAGGCGATTTTCATCTTCCACTGTAACGAAACCAAAGAGACGCAAAAATGGATCATAGACTTTGTGGATAATGAGATGATGGCGAACTGGTCGAGCTTTTCACTGAGAGTCACAGGGCCTATTGAAGAGGCCTGAACTTACGTATTATGATTTTTCTATAGTTTATGGGCATCGCGTAAAAGATAGAGGTTATGCCTTATAGGTTATTTTTAACTTAACTTTACCTTTATTTGCCATGGATTTCTAAAGCATTTTTAAAATGGCTTCTTATATGCCCAGAAAATAACAGATTCATCTTAAAAGGTGATACTTGCAGAGCATGAACCAAGCCATTGTTTTTGTCTTTTACTCGATGTTTCATATTGAAGTATATATTAGACGTCCTGTAGGTAAGCGAGTCAGACGGAAGGCGGTTCATTGAATGCTACTAGAAAGAAAGAAAAAACAATTATTTGCACTACTACTCCGATTCCTCCCCTTTTTGAGTAAGTAAGTATTCTCTTTAGTCATTCGCGTTCTTGCAATGTTTTTCGGTTTCTTATTGCGTTCTAGCGATTTTTGTTTTAGTTTCCCGATATTTTCCTTTAGAACACGCCAAAGCTGTGTAAGTTTAAATGATTCTTGAAAAATCATTGGAATTAGTCTGTTTTCGAAACCTCAACCTTGTTACTAGATCCAATAGTGATTTGAAGTGTATTTCAATACGACACTTAGACCCGGTTTCCACAAAATCGGAGATGCAAAATTCGACCAATCACAGAAGAGACGAGAGATTCGTTGTGTCTTTTAAAAATGTGATTGGTCGATTGTCGCTCCGCTCGTCTCCGCTTCGGTGGAAAGTGAGCCTATCAAGTATCTTAAGAAACTCGTATTTTCTCTTTGCAGATCCTGTACTTATTTATATTGTAGTTTTTAACTTTCACCCGTCCTTAGTCTAACGCGCTTTTGATATCGCTTAGTAGGCTGACTAAGGTACGTACAATACGCGCCACGAAAGATGAGACTTGACACAACACGTAGTTAGACTTGCGCAGTAGACGATTTTAAGGACTCTTTAGCGGTATGGGGTCTACTGCGCAAGTCAAACCACGTGTTGTGTCAAGTCTCATCTTTCGTGGCGCGTATTATAACGAAGGTACTATTAAACGTGATAGGAATGGAAGTACTAAAGTAAAATGCTATTGGCTAAAGCATCGGTGTTTAGGTAAAAAAGGGCAATATGGATTGGGCTTAGTTTCAGCGCGATCTCTTTGTACGCTTGTAAACGATGGGCATGCGTTGTGTATTACCTATTTAAACGCATAGGTATGCACATTATCTCCTAATATGCCGTTGAAAAGATTTATGCACGCGTTTACGTTCTAAATAATATGTACAATGTATATACTCGAATATTATACGAGCGTGAAAAATACGAAATACGCACCGAAAATATACCCGATCTATAATTACCCTAATGTTTATACGGTAAGTACGTTCCAAATAATATATTGATGTTGTCTTTTCACGTATAATTATATAGATCGGATTAACTCACACAGTGATATCCGATCCTCAATTATTTGAAGTAATCTCGTCGTCATTTCTATTATTATTATTTATTCTATTTAGTTTGCACTTTGCACAACTCGCTGTATCGCAATTTGAATGAACGCATTTATCAAAGAAATATTTGGCAGTCTGTGGTCCGTCGTACGTGCGCTCTGTGGATATTTGTCATGTTCGTTAATTTAAAGTATTACATACACACGTGAAATCATCAAATAACTCTTCCCGCTCTGGGCTGAACAGGTGGGAGTGTCAGATTTTTACTGACTAAAACCCATCCATGTTCCCCGCAGACAAATTGATAGGTATCTCAAGACAATGTTGGGATCCCATACTATTAAGTTAAGTTAGTATTTAAGTTTCTTGGGTCTTATTTTGTAAATTCCTCTAAAAACCTCTTCACTCTCTCATCTGTTCCCAAGTGAGAGCCTAAGATTAAAGAAATTGCTAACCAAAAAAAGGTGTTCAGTGATAATCTTTGCTTAAACTTGAATGGTAAGAACGAAATTACCATGGGTACTGATTCCGACAAGGGATGCGCATATTCACTCCTGCAGAAGATTATTCACTGATTCAGGGAAGATTCGTACTGTATTCGAGTTTTGTTAGACAAGGAAACCCATTGCGGAAGGAGGTATTCCTTTTCTTAGGAACGCGCTCCTGATAATGTGGCGGGTATCAGTTTGAAGCTCTTGTGAAAAGGATGTGGATGGTGGAATACAATTATCTCTGATATAACCATACAACTGAACATAGGATACCATGGTTGTGCGGGCCACCTTATATTACAAACATTTTTTTTTATGAATGCGTTCATTTTTTAAATCTGTGATACCGCGAGTTGTGCAAAGCTCAAACTACACAGTTCTAAATGATGACGAGATTACGGAACATAATAACACATTCTGGCAAGTGAGGACGCTATGAGTTTACGAAATGTTGCTGTCTACCAAAAAATAATATGACAGGCAATTATTGTAACTAGCCTAGACTAGAGTGTAAAATAGAACATAAGTAGGTATGTATTAAAATTTTGAATGTTTATGCAATGTTGCCCGCGGTCGCATTTATACTTGGTAGCTATACTTGTTAAGGCCTTTAGTCTAATAGAAAAGGTCTGCGATGGGCTGTATTGGTTAAATATGAATAAGTATGATATTTAGTGCAGAGAATAACTTTCGAGTTCCATTCTTATTGGTGATGTTGAACCAGAGTGGCTGTATGACAAAAGGAGTATGTTAGGATAGTTGCAGGCTGCCTTCTGTGGTTTCTGCCTACAAAGGCAGATATATATAAGGTCCCATTAAAATAGATGGATAAATTTTAACACAGCGTTCAGTACGTCTAACCAAAGATATCCAAGCAAAAAAACACCATTAAAGTGATTTTATTTTGACTTATTGGATGTGTTTATTCTAGAGTGCCGCCGGCGATTTATTATTTTAGGTCAAAATAAAATCACTTTAATCAGTGTTCTTTTTGCTTGGATATCATTGTTTCGACCACTGAACGCTGTGTTAAAATTTGTCCATCTATTTTAATGGGACCTTTTATGTTAACGTTTCAGACATAAATGTAGCTTGCACTTCCATAATTTAAAGTTTTTTATTGCCATTTTTAGTACTAGAGAGATGTGAAATTTGTAAAATCTATATAATATAATCATAATATCTTTTGAAATGCAATGAAAGGAACTCATTCTCACAAGTTATTAAAATGATTTAATTCAAATTATCTACTGGTGCTATTTCTATGTCGTTAATTCCTAAATAATTTTCATATACCTAATAATAATTATGTTTAGTTCCTTAGCTTCATAAATTAACTTTAGTTTGTTATTTAAACAAGTATTATATGCTATGTACATTATGTATAGTAAAAAAAAAATATTTTATATGCTTTATCGATATGAGTCTAATTACTACTACGAGTCTATAAAATATTTATGCTTTAATCCGACTGTTTTGGATCGATGATAAAATATGTATTCACGTCATACTCGTAATTTTAAAATCAAAAGTTCAACTGCCATTACATGTTATGCTTAGGGTTAATAGTCTTCATAATAATTGTATAATAATATACTGTGCGTGTTCAAATATTACAAAAGAGTCTAACATCTTGTTTTTAGGGTTCCCTAGCCGAATGGCAAAAACGGAACCCTTATAGATTCGACATGTCTGTCTGTCTCCATGCGTATGTCACAGCCACTTTATTCCGAAACTATACTACGCAGTTGAAACTTGGTAGGTAGATGTATTTTGTGAACCGCTTTAGGATTTTTCTCAAAGTCAATCGTTTGAAAGATAGACACTTCCAAAGTGGTAAAATGTGTGTGTCCCCCTCTAATTTCTAAAGTAAGTGAAGGAAAATTCTGGAAAAAGTTATATTGTAGAACGTAAATAAATAATTCAACGAAAAATGGTTTGAATAAGATTTGATGTTTAGTTTTTGAGTTATGGGACTTTTTCATCAAACTCCAGCAGTAACTTTGTTTTTCAATAAAATACTTTGAAAAACAAATTTAGTTTTGCTGTTGAATTTAATACAATACAACTTAGATGAATGAGCCTTCAAAATATTTTTATTATGTTTTTTGGTTCTACGGAACCCTGTGTGCGTGTGAGTACGACTCGCAGTTGGCCGGTTTTTGAAATCGTGTCATGATGTGATAGTCTCAGCAAATATTGGTAAACACAGTGCAGAGGCGCCTCCGCGGCATTAGTCATGGTAGAGTATTTTATTTTTATAAATCAAAATGTTTAATTATTATGTTAATATGAATAGTATCTAAATGTAAAATTAGTATTGATGTCGTTTTGTAGTTGCAGTTATACAATGTGTAGTTAAAAAAATGACATCACTCAAATTCTTTGATAACTTCCAAATGTTTAAGTATGAAATATAGTATTTTTTAAACTACACGCTTTGTTAGACACGGATAGAGGCCTTGGGTGCCATAGATTGATCGATACTAATAAGGATTTTATCACGGTGAATCTTATCCTGCGTCCACATTTGTACAGTTGTTAAAAACACGCCAATAACTCTCACAACAAAGTGGCAACTACTTTTATGCTTAATATAGTCAGGGCCGACGCAAGAACTGATTTTAATAGTCAAAATCAACTCTAAATCAGAAGTGTATCGAAGCACATCGACAACCCAGAGCTCAAACAAGTGTGTGCCCAAACTGGTTTCAGAGCGTCAACTTGAGTAAAGCGCACGGTAAATGTAAATCTTACAAAAGTAATCAAAAATTATAATATTTAGTAAAAACATAATATTTATAAAACTTAAAACTTACAAAAGTAATAAAAGTTGAATGAAAACATAAAAATTGTAATATTATTTATATAAATGAATAAATAATATAAATTTTGTAATATTATTTTTTGTAATCTTGGAATCCTCTAAACTTAAAATCCTCTATTTAATTTTTTTCGCAAATATCTCTAAAAGTACACTTCCAAGGCCAAAAATTATGAAACTTTCACTTTCCCTCTTGTATGACACTGCCAGAAAAGACTTATCTGTGGATTTATGGATGACCTTAAGTTGACCTTACAGTGACCTTTGTCAAAAGAAATTGGATTTACAGTTCGTGTCACATAAGTATGCTAGTTACTAGTGAAGACGTAGCGTTACTTTGCGCAATGGCTTAAAAATCTTATTAATAGTACACAAACAAAAATGTACGTAGTGCTTTTGACGTAAAAAATATTTCACCGTGCTTTCACGGTGAAATATTGGGAAAGGTGATGCTTGCCAAACGAGGCAGTATGTATTAGAAAATGCTTTTAACATTGTTAAAGCCATCATTTCGCATTTGTGTACAACATAGGCTATCGTAGTATTGTAGGTAGGTATGTAATACTATTTATGTATGTTACAATTTAAATATATCTGTTGTGCTAACATTTTTGTATTTACCTATTGTTGATTTGTACGAGTCTATTCCATTGTGAAACATATCACTAGTTGTATATAAGCACTTATAGTTTTATTTGTATAATGAAAATAAATTATTTTTATAATGCACTCGTGATTTTTATTACTAAAATACACTGCAGGGCATCTCCAAAAAGGAATAAAAAATGTTACACTTGCTCCTATTGAGCCCTGTGCTCTTGTCTGTTTAAAGGGGCAGATGGGAAAAAAAACGTTTAATCGTCCCCTTGCCAGCGGCGTCAGTGTTTACATAATTAGTATTATTCACACAGATTACCGCCGTGATGTTATGTTAGTATCATTCATTTTTCACGCCCAAATTGCGTTTAAATATGGGGATGACATATATCAAGGTTCATAATATATATACCCCGTTATTAGAGGAAATATCTAATTTCAGGGGCAGAAGGGTGGATGTCAAGAGTTAGCGTACCACTGGTCAGTTTCCTTACTCGTCAACTTCACTAATTCACCAATTTACTTATTAGACTGTTTCTGAATTAACCAATTTCCTTATTTTCCAGTTTCACTAAGTTGTCAATTTCCCTATTAAGTTGGTTTCGTGTTTCGCAAGTTTCCTTGTACGTCAGTTAGTTTAGATTGTCAGTTTTGCTATTGCATCATGTTCCTAACCCGTTACTTTTGTGGTTCGCAAGTTTCCTTGTTCGTCAGTTAGTTTAGATTGTCGGTTTTGCTATTTCGTCATTTTGCCAACCCGTTACTTTTCGTCAGTTAGCTTAGATTGTGTTTTACTACTCCGTCGTGTCATGTCATGTATTAATTTAAATACCTATGACATTCCTTATTAAGTTATTACCCGATTACATAAGTATAGAAAACTAAAAACTAATTTAATAATAAAATAATTTATTTGTTTAATAAAGCTCATTTAAGTTTAATTTGTCAAGTTTGCGCACTGAAAAATACAATAAAAAAAATTAAAAATATCCTGTATATTTCATTCGTCAGACATCTTTACATCCTGGCAACCAGTGAAATAGACGAAAATGGAAACTAGTGCAGATGACAACCTAACCTACCTACCTATCTACCGACGAAAAAGTAAACAAGTACCTACACAAGGAAACTAGCGAATTAACGAAACTAACAACAGATTACGAAAACAAGAAACTGGCAAAATTGTCTACCTAGCGTAATTGACGAATAGGTAAACCGTTCGATTAGCGAAGCTGACAAATAACGAAACTAGCGGATCGCAATACTGTCAATTTCACGAAACTGACATCTTAGCAAAACTAGCGAAGGAGGAAACTGAAGAATTTTCATTGGCGTTTGTGGCGAGTACATGTGGTTTTGTTGCTCGCATCGATTTTTGGCTATATCTCTGCTTTTTTTGGTGGTTTTTGGGTGTATTGTTCGTGGTTGTGCTCGTCCTGTGTTTATTTTTGTTTGTGTACTTATTCTAACATTTGGTAAGTTTTTAATCAATTTAATTTTCTACTGGCCTATGCTGAGTGACAATGGAGGATGATGAGCGGCCTCCTGGCCGCCCACCGGACCCCCCCAATGCTGCTCAGCTACAATCGCAAGATCTCTTTACTCATGCGCCTATTCTGACGGCTCCACTGTCTCAGTTTGAGACAATGGAAGTTGAAGTAGCTTCTCAAAGGAGGAAACGCGTTGAACATCAACTCCACGACGACTCGACGAATGACACGGACGAAAATGCTTCAGCGACTAAACGCAACCGGGTCACGGCTCCGTCGTTGATCTCACGCACCAAATACTCGCATTTAGATAGACAACCATTTTTAGTCTACGCATCTCTTTTTGAATCCGATCCAGCCTCTGGCACTACCCTCCACCCTATAAAATTCGGCCAATTATTGCAGAAACTGAATGTTGTCAATATTGTAGATGGGGGTATAAAGAGAATAGGAAGAAACAAGGTATCAGTAGAGTTCAAGGGCCCGGAAGATGCCAATGCATTTATCGACAATGAGTCAATTAGGCAAAAAGGTTTCACATTGATGATTCCCACTTTCAACATCACCAGGATGGGTGTTGTGAGGGGCGTCCCTACTGATTGGACTGACATTGAAGTCTTGGATGCCCTGAAGTCCCCACTTGGCAAGGTGTTAAAGGTGAGGAGATTGAACCGTAGAGTTACTAATGATGGGAAATCGGAATGGATTGCTACATCAAGCTTAGTAATCACATTTGATGGTCAGAACCTCCCGGATCGAGTTTTCTGCTGTTTCAATTCCCTTCCAGTAGAGATCTATAATTTTCCCACTGTCCAGTGTTTCGGGTGCTGCAAATACGGCCACACCAAGACTCAATGCCGGTCAAAGCCACGGTGCTACCGCTGTGGTGGTGACCACTTTGGGGATGGGTGTACCATTGAAGAGCCTAAGTGCTTTTATTGTACGGGTGCCCACCCTGCGAACAGTCGTCAATGCCCGGAATTCCTGCGTCAGCGGAACATCAAGTCCACCATGGCTAAGGACAATTTATCTTATTCTGAAGCAGCCAAACGCCACGCCCCCTCCTACCGATCTTTTGCAGACGTTACGGCGACAGCCCCTCCTGCACTGACTATCCACCAGACTCTTAACCATGATCCTCGTCCTCCCCGTCTCCCAATTCCTAATTATATATCCCATCCCGACTCCCCTACTTCTTCCTCCAGCAAAAAATTTGTTACTAACCGTCCAAAGCCCCACACTCCCCCCCATCCTGGTTATGATCGTAGGGCCCACCAGGATATTATTAACAGTTATTCTTTCCCCCCCTCTCCTAATGGTTGTGCTCTGATGGACCACCCTCTCACTCATAATGAGAATGAACAGACTATTAATACTATTATTTCTTTGCTTTCCACCTTAATTTCAAATTACTCATTACCAGACCACGTTGCCGACAACATAGTCAATAAAATTAAAAACCGCAACATTCCATCTCATGCAGTGGAACACCAGAAGCGCACTCCCCAAAAAACATGAAATCTGTCACCTTATTAATTTGTATAAACCTGCAATTTTTGCAATCTCAGAGTCGTGGCTGACTCCACGACTCAATTTTAATTTTCCTGGTTATAGCACTCTCCGGGATGACCGCTCAGACGGTTATGGCGGGGCTGCTATGCTAGTGAACAATCTTCTTTCTTCGTCCCCTCTATCCCTTCCTCCCCATGGAGATGAGATTAATGCTGTAGGTGTTAATATCCTTGGCATTAATTTTATATCTGTCTATATTCCCTCCCCAAATCCCTCCTGCTTTCAATACATTAATAATATATGTTCTTCATTGAATCCTGTTATAATTTTGGGTGATTTTAATTGCCATCATTCTCTGTGGGGCTCTGACCATTCCGATACCCCTGGTTTTGAGTTGGTTGATCTGTTGGATGACTTGGGTTTATGTGTCGTCAACGATGGTTCCGTCACTCGTCTACCTAGACCTGGCCAGAGTAGAAGCTGTGTAGACCTTACACTGTGTTCAGCTAGTTTGACCGCCCAGTTGGAGTGGAAACGTCTTAACCTCACGTAATAATAATAATAATAATAATAATTTATTTGCAATAAGTATTGGTACATTTTGGTCTTAAAGTCAGTTGAGGTTCCTAATACATAGTCAGATTTAGATGACATGCAAAATTTCACAATATTTTCTATCACTCATTACTATCACAAACATTCAATATTCATTATATATAGTTACATTAATATTCTAGAATAGAGCAATCATTAAAATTATGCATATTATTAATATTGCACATTCATTAATAGAAAAATTACATGTGGAAACTTTTAAATGGCCTTCAAATTCGTACTAAGAACATTGTCTATATTAGCAGCACGTTTCCCGAATAGTACACAAAAGAAATCAATAAATAAACAAAAGATTAATATTAATTATAGTGACCTTAATTTAGATTAGATTAATAATTGTTATTATTTATAAATTCATTAATAGAATAAAAACGTTTTTCCCGCAGCCATAATTTTAACTTTACAAAAAATAAATTATTAGTTAGCTCTTTGAAGTCCTTTGGTATTTTGTTATAGATTAGTCCACACATACTATAAGAGTTCTTTTTATATAGAGAAGTCCTTGGCGCTCTAGGCAGAACTATTCTATCTGGATCTCTTACTTTTCGAGGGCAACGGTCTTCAGCCTTTTTAAACAAGTAAAAGTGCTGTCGAACAAATTTAGCGCATTCTAAAATATACATACTGGGTAATGTAAGGAGTTTTAACTTTAAGAACAACGGTTTACAGGATTCCCATGGTGGAATGCCACAAATGGCGCGGATACATTTTTTTTGTACCCTGAAGGCTTTATCCACATCTGTTGAATTACCCCACAGTATAAGGCCGTATTGTAAAGTCGATGCAACACAGCCATGATATGCAGTCAACATAGTACTCAGCGACGAGGTCTTTCGCAGTGTGTAGAGGACGTAAACGAATTTGTTTAATTTGTTGCAAACCTTTTCTACGTGTGGTTTCCAAGAGAAGCAGCCGTCCAGTGCTATTCCCAGAAAAATGGTTTCCTCTGTCTGTACTAGAGGTTGTCCGTTATGATTAATGTCAAGTTTATCCCGCTTGCGACCATATGTCCTGAATTGAACAATTTTTGTTTTATTAATATTTACATGCAAATTATTATAGTTTAACCAAGATATTGTAGATTTAATTGTGTTATTAATGTCAATTCTGTAATTGTTAATTTCGGTATTCATTGGTGACGTAATTATGATAGAAATGTCGTCTGCAAATAATGTGCAAGGATTGTGTGTGTGTTCAGGGAGATCATTAATATATAATAAAAATAAAGGAGGTCCCAAAACGCTTCCTTGTGGTACACCTGAGTTGTTGCATTTTGAAAGAGATCTTATTCCCTCTAGTTCTTTATTTCTACTCATACTTGAAATTTCAACACATTGCTTTCTGCCCACTAGGTAAGTTTCCAGCCAGCTAAGGGCCGGTCCTCGAATGCCATATCGTTCCAACTTTGAAAGCAATAATCTATGAGACACAAAATCAAAAGCCTTCGACATATCGAAGAAGATTACGGACACTCGTTTTCCCATATCTACTTCATCAATAATATTTTTTACAAGATTGAAGCATGCAAGAGTGGTCGATTTCCTTTTTTGAAACCCGTATTGTTCTTTCTTTAGAATCTGATGTTTACCGATAAATTCCATGAGACGGTTTTGCATAGCTTTTTCAAAAACTTTAGAAATTATTGGTATAAGACTAATAGGTCTATAATTATCTGCTTTCGAGCTATCGCCTTTTTTATGAAGAGGCTTAACAATCACAGACTTTAACAACTCTGGGAAGCTGCCTTCTGAAAATGACAAATTAATTAAATATGTCAACACAGGAGTTATTTCCCCTGAGCAAGCCTTTAGAATTTTAGTCGAGATCTCGTCATGCCCGACTGCTCCTGTGTTGTTTAGGGAAAGTATAATTTTTTGTATGTCAATGTAGCCGTATGGCCTAAGGAACAGACTATCGCACGTGTTAGCTTTGCATGTCTCCCTTACACTATCGCTCTGTTGATTTGTTAAGTCAATCCAATAGTTATTAAACGAGTCCGCAATTTTTTTTGGGTTGTCTTCCATTTTATTATCTATATTTAAATTCGTTATTAATGATAGTTTACTAGCAATTTCTGATTCTTGCTTTATAAGTGTCCACGCAGCTTTACTTTTATTTTTTGAATACTTTAGTATTTTGTCATTTGATGCTCTAATAGAACTAGTGATACAACATCTTAGTAATTTACTGTATTTTTTATATACCATCTTGTTACGGTCTGACTTATTCTTGTAATATATAAAACGTAATAAGCGTTTACGTTTACTGCTAATTCTTAGACCTTTAGTTATCCAGGTAGTTTTCTTACATTTGTTTGTCATTTTAATTCTAACTTTAGGGAAACATAACTTGTAAAATAAAAGGAACAATTCTTGAAAAGATTCATAGGCTGAGTTAATATCAAGTTGACCATAAACTTCTGAGAAGGAAAGATTAGACAAACATTCCTTGAATTTTAGAATGTTTTCTAAACTATAGTCCCTTTTAAAAACAAAATAATGTTGAAGAACTTCCTTATGTTTGACAGGGACGCTTAACATTTGTGCTGTATTGTGGTCAGATATATCCCAATGCAAAAGCTCACCTTTGGCATGTGGGATATTACTTATGATATGATCAATGCATGTGTTCTGCCGCGTAGGATCAGTTATATGGAAAATTAAGTTATAATTTGCAACAAGTTCCTCAAGATCTTTAGCTTTTTTGTCTGGTTGCAATGTGTTTACATTTATATCGCCTATAAGGATAATTTTTTTCCTTTTAAATTTATTGTTTATATAAAATAGTACTGCAGTGAGTTTTATTATAAACAAAGAAAAATCTGAGTTTGGCGTTCTATATAGAGCTATTATGAAAATATTATGTGAAGGTATTTCCAAGCCGCAACATTCAAAGTGTTTATCGGAACTGTGTTCATTCAGAAAGGACAATTCTTTGTAGTTCATGCCGCGTTTAATAAAAATTGCAACACCTCCACGTTTTTGTTTAATATGTCTACAATAAGAAGCTGCCAAATCATAATCAGACATTTTAATTAGACACTCATTACCCTTATCAATAAATGTTTCGGTCAAGCAAATAACGTCAGGTTCAGTATTTTGTACGGCTAGGTTAGATACTTGTATTTCTAAATTAAAACGTTTACTCAAGATACCTGCTACATTTTGATGAAGTACTCTTATGTATTTAGTCACGAAAAAACTCGCCTATTAGATTCGCACTAGTACTTGTATTATTATCTTGCAACATCTTATATTCTGTTTGTGTAGTACGATCAACCATTTTTATTTTAGGACAATTTGAACCTAGATTTATTTGATTAGCCTGTATGTTTCCAGAATATTCGATGTTTTCGAGTCTCACATTATTATTCCCAGTACGTATAGAAGTAGTATTGTAATTGAGAAATTTAAGATTATAGTCTACTTGATCCAGAGTAGAATTAATCCGCTCACAAATATCATGCATAGTCAATTGTAAATGGTCGTCAAAATCAATAAAATTGCAATTTTTGTTCTGGTTACTTATCAGCTTTAGCATTTCATTAATCTTAAATTCATTTAAATGTACATTATTGAAAACTTTTAAAACAAATATTGGACATTGAATAATTTTTAGAAACATACATAGTTCGGTCATTATTTTCAGTACGTTTGAGTCATGTTGTCCAACACCGACAATTATTCGATCATCTGAAGTAATATCAAACAATTTGGCGCAATTCAGTATTTCTTCCGTCGATGCATAAGGTTTGATGAAAGAAATCACTCGGTACTGGTTATAAGGAGTTCTTTCTCTCGATTTCTTTAGTGTTTTAGACATTTTAAGGCACTGTTTACCACCAAATAAGAATATCCTGCTAGAATCATTTTCCTTTATGGATTTTAGCTCTGATCTAGATGACAGTTTTATTGTAACTCGTGGCACGTTGTCGTTGTTCGAGTTCAGGAGAGTTGAGCTACTTGCTCCGTTACAAACGTTGATCCTAGTTCCGACATCTTTCTCTATGTTACTTGGGTTGATCTTTAAGCTGTCTGTAATAAGCCGAGATTCAGTTGGGAACCCTGACATTTTGCATGCCTGTGTAATTTTCGCTGACTTATCATCCCCTTTTATTTCCGAGTCTTGAACAGCCTGTGCTAGTGGTATAATTGTTTCGTTACCAACTCCATTTTTAGGACAAAGTGTGAGTGGACTGTGGTGAAAATCATCCGTTAGTCGTCGTTTTACACTATTTTTACGGCTCGATGATATATTGTTTCTCCAACTTGAGGTGGGGCTTCTACATATTTGTTTCAGAATAGTAATTTCTTGGGAAAGCTGACTAACTTGTTTCTTTAACCCCACATTTTCCAGAATCAAATTGTCCATCTCGTTCTGGGTACTTTGTAGGCTCGATTTTAAACTTGTTATTTCAGATTTCATCTCTTCAATAAAACTAGATGGGAACATGTTTGTTGATAAATCTAAGCTTTTACCCAATAGGTCAAAAGACGGAGAAGAGTCAAAAGAATTGATATTGTTCATGTTGTCTTCTAGTGATTTGCTTTTTGCCAGTTGATGTTTTCTTAGTGTTATGTTTGTCGTGTCGTCCATTATTAGGCTGATATTCACTTAAAATAACTATTTTGGGTAAATTCGTTTAATACCAATAATGCTCCTCTGCTCACACCTTCGAGAAACACTGGCGTGATGCTATATTACGTATTTAGATTTTTTTAGAGATTACGTCCCGTTCGTTGCTTCGTGCTGTGAGTTGTTTTGCTCAATATTGATGTGATACTTTTCTATGAAATCGTGCACAATCCACAAAAAGTCGCCTCGCCTTTAGTCAGATTCGAACCAGCAACCAACCGTTTCGAAGAGAAGTGTAAAGCTTTTCATTAGTCCGCCACCCGTGCAGTTAATTAGCGGCGCATAATTGGGGACTCCTTACGGAGTATTTACTTTTAAAATGTAGGGTCTGTCCGTTGGACACTGTTATGTTTTTTTTGTTAATCTACCTTACATTTTAGGAACTGTTCACTAATAAAACTTTATGATTACTAATAATAACTTTTTGTTTGTTGTGCGGCACTTTTTTATCACTTTATGTAATTTTGATTTATATCTTTTACTTGCACTGTCCTAATGTTACGTATCTTAACTTTTTTTCAAGTATTAATGTTCACCATGTTACTATAATTTTTGCACGTTTATATTGTTATTTACGTTGTGATAACACTTTCACTTAACTATTGGTCTATTTAACTCTTGTTACTAGCGCGATTTCTTGTTTCTACAGCTTATATTTATTTTTACGATAATAAAATACTACGGAGACTTCTGTACAGCGTATTTGACGTTTGGGCCATCCGTATGGTAGTGACCACTACCCAATATGCACTACTCTGATAAATAGGTCCTTACCTCATAAGGATAATCCTCCTCTTTTAAAATATAGGCTTACAGGCGCGGACTGGGACTTATACTCTCAAACTCTTGAGGATATAATTTCCACTTTGCCCCAAGTTTCCCCAGCCAACATAGATGACTGTATATCAAAATTTTCCGGTGCAATTTCTTCAGCCGCGGATGACAGCATACCACTAAAAAATTCAGCCTCTGGAAAACTATCATCTCCGCCCTGGTGGGATAGGGAATGTTCCTTGATGATAAAATCTCGAAATGAAGCTGAACGTAATTATGCTCAAAATATGTCCACTGAAAATCTGATCGAGTACAACCGGATTGTTGCGAAATCCAGACGTCTACTAAAAAAAAAAAAATATGAAGGGTGGAAGAAATTCTGCTCTTCACTTTCGCCTTCTACCCCTTCCTCTCTTGTTTGGCAAAAGTTCAAACGATTTAAACGTGGCTGCTCCGTCCGAAACTCCTCATCTATCCCTAGCGACATTGCAGAACCTTTCCTGAACAAACTGGCTCCCCCTTTCGCTCCTCTTTTGGGAGAATGCCCCTCACCTTCTGAAGGGGGGGAAATTTCCAATGACCCCTTAGATGCCCCCTTCTTGTTGAGCGAACTGGATGCAGTGCTCAAACACGTACACGACTCCGCCCCAGGCATAGATGGCCATCCATATTCGTTTTTTAAAAAGTTGGGATCCCGCAGTCGCCAATACCTTTTATCATTAATCAACGCATGTTTTATTCTCTCTCATATCCCTGAAACTTGGAAAACGCAGCTGATAATTCCTATTCTAAAACCAGGGAAATCTCCCGATTGTCCCGATAATTTTCGTCCCATTGCTCTATCACCTATTATATGTAAAATCTTGGAACACCTTATAAAAAACAGGTTGGAGTGGTTGGTTGAAAGCCGAGGTCTTCTAGCTAAATCTCAATTTGGTTTCCGAAAGGGAGCTAGTACAATGGATAGTATTGGTATTTTTATGACCGATGCCCGGATTGCCTTCAGCAAAAGTGAGTCTATTCTAGCGGTCTTTCTCGACATTTCAGCAGCTTACGACAGTGTCCTTCTTTCCGTACTCAGAAGTAAATTACGCCAGCTGAGTATCCCGGTAAAGATACTTAACTGTATCTGTAACTTGTTGGCTGGACGTAATATTAAACTCCATGTTCCAGGAGAAACATATGACCCCAGAACTGTTTGGCGTGGGCTACCCCAGGGTTCAGTACTAAGTCCTCTTTTATACAGTATTTACACCTCTGATCTTCACAAGTCTCTTAATAGCGACTGCCAAATTTTACAATATGCAGACGACTTATGTTTATATATTCCTACCTCGTCCGTGGATCTTGCTACGGAATCCATGCAAATATCCCTTAACTCCCTAAACCAGTGGTTAATTTCTCATGGTCTTAGCTTGTCAGCTCCTAAAAGTTCCGTTGTAGTTTTCTCACGTAAACGTTTAACTCCATATGTCCACCTTGAAATTGAAGGATCCCCGATCAAGGTCGAGGATAATGTGAAATTCCTAGGGGTCATTTTAGACTGTAAATTATCTGGTGTATTTCATCTCAATTATATTATCAATAAATGTGAGAAGATCCTCAATATGCTACGTGCTCTAGCCGGTGTTTGGTGGGGTGCTCATCCCTTTACTCTTAAACTCATATACAATGCAACTATAAGAAGTTTACTGGACTATGGGTCTTTCCTCCTGGAACCCTGTAGTAAGGTTGCATTGGCCAAGCTGGAAACCATTCAGTCGAAATCCCTCCGCATTGTACTAGGTTGTATGAGATCCACTCCTACCAACGCACTGCAAGTTGAGAGTGGCGACCCTCCTCTTCTCCTCCGTAGACAATACCTAGCCGATAAATATATGTACAAGGCATATTTTCTTAGTAATCATATTGTTCTTTCTAAGCTTTCCATATTAGATAATTTATGTAGACAAAACAATTATTGGAAACATAAAGACCCCCCTTTGATCCTTAATTCATTTAGGAATATCCGGAATGTAGAAGACAATTCTCCCATTCCTCAGTATGATAAATTCCCACTCTACTCATGTCCGTATGAAATTCTAAATTTTGTTCCAAAGATCTCTAACATTGGAATAAATAAGGAAAGAAAATGGTCATTAGCATTGGTAAAATACCAATGCTAATGACCATTTTCTTTCGACTATTAATAACAACTGGCCTGATCACTACAAATTTTATACAGACGCTTCGAAGTTGACCACCGACGGTAAAACAGGCATTGCTGTATATAATTCCAACTGCCAGATATTCCTTCAGTTCCAGTGCCCTCCCGATTCTTCGGTTTTTACTGGGGAATGCATTGGAATTTTGGAAGCGTGTTTATTTATTTCCTCTCATTCAGCTATTACAAAAGCAGTCATCATTTCTGATTCCAAGAGTGCTCTGGAGGCAATAGTTAAAAACTCATTTAAAGATAACCTACGTAGCCCAATCATTGTTGAAATCAAAACTGTCCTACATTCTTGTTTTAAAAATAACATTGAGATAATATTAGTATGGATTCCTAGTCATATGAATATTAGGGGCAATGAGCTGGTAGATATAGCAGCTAAGAATGCGGTCAGCAACAATCTGGCAGATAAAAAACATTATGCTGTTCAGATCTACGACTTGATTCACAAGGCCAAAGTAGATCTTTTTAAATCCTGGCAAGACCACTGGTCTCAATCTTGCAAGTCAAAAGCTAGCCTGTTTGCATCTATTCAACCAACCATTCCTTCCAAGCCTTGGTTTTATAAATACAAAGAAGCATCCAAAACCGTCACATCCGTTATAAGCAGAATACGTATTGGCCACTGCTGTACCCCAGTTTTTCTGCATAAAATTAGGGTCCGGGACAGTTCTTTGTGTGAGTGTGGGCTGGATGATGGTACATTAGATCACATACTTTTAAATTGCCCTTTGAACAATGTTTCCTCTTTTGATAAGGTTATTACAAAATTGAACATCCAAAAACCTATTAATGTCCGTCATCTCCTTTCATTTTTCCCTAATCCCCAAATTATACGTGCTTTTATTAAATTTATTTCCAACAACAATATTAAACTTTAATATTCAGACGTATAATATTCTAATTATTAATATAAAATATTGTATAAACGTATATATTTTCTTTTACTAACTATTACTAACTTTAATACTAACTCCTACGTTTTGGTGGTTGTTTCAGGGTTAAAAGGATCGCCACAAAAAGTTTAAGTTCTTAATTTATTTGTAAATATTCATTTATATTCCTAAAACCCATGTATAGTCACTACGTGACACTGGCAGGAATTGCCGTCGACTTCGGCAAATTGCCATAAAAAAAAAAAAAAAAAAAAAAAAAAAAAACTGAAGAATTAGGAAAATACATATCTAGCGAAATTGTCAACCTATCGAAACTGTCTAATGAGTAAACTGGTGAATTAGTGAAATTGACGAGTAAGGAAACTGACCAGTGGTACGCTAACTCCTATTAATATCTACTTTTTAATTTCAATTTGTGCTTATCGCTGACTTATCGATTAGGAAACATACTACGAATCACAATAGTATTAACATTCGTAACTGCTCGACACACTTTTTACACGCGTCTAGTGGTTCGGGCGCGTATTGTCTCAGCAGCTACTTCGGTGAGTAGAAACAATAAATCAGTCTCTAGTAAACGTTCTGTTAAGTCAGCAAGAAGTTTGTTCCTAAGCAATAATTATCAATATCAATGATTATTGCACAGCATATGCAGAATGTACGTATTAAGTGATTGTCATTTTAATTAGTTTATTTTTTAATATGTTTCAAATATATTATGTTTTAAAGATGTCATGCTACTTTTGGGATTTCTGTATTCTACTTAAATCTCAATCCCTCCGAACGAGTAAAAAGTTTTTTATTATTTACAGGAAACACACGACGTCTCATGGGGTAGTAGATTTTGATACAACTTGGGTACTTAACTTTGTCATTGCAGCTTAGGTGAAATTCACAAGGTGCAATGGAACTGCAGTGACAAATTAATTACTTTTTACGTGAATTAAATGACGTTTTTCGATACACTTAACTGGAAGCGCAAGGGTAGCCCGCGAAATTTAAATTTTCTTACGTTTATTGCAATTTGCAGGTCAGTGTCAGGTTGTATGTTGATGAAAATATGAATCGCGCCAATAACACGTATGGGGTTACAGAATTATAATCATTCAAATCATCAATACAGCCCTCAAAGTTCTCCATTCAATAGCTATTTCATGAAAAAGTCACTCAATGGGTTAAATGAACTTGGAAGGTTGTACTGATGATTTGAATGATTATCTCCATAGGTGTTACTGGCGCGATTTATATTTTCATCAACATACAACCTAACACTGACCTGCTAATTGCAATAAACGTAAGAAAATTTAAATTTCGTGGGCTACCCTTGCGCACCCACCTTAAGATATAAAATAACAGAACGAAATAGTACATTATTGCAAAGGCCGTGAAATAGGCAATTGCAGGTCGAGTATAAGTTTGAAGGCCGAGCCGTAGGCGAGGATTTCATTAATACGAGACAGGCAATTGCCATTTCCGCCGAGGCATATACTCAAAAGAATGCAGGGAAATAAAACACACGTTTTATATTATACATTCAATTTAATTAATATTAAAAGTTATATTAGTCATATTGGGGCAATTACTAAAAGAAAATGCTAATGATTTCCCCGGTACATTTATGTTTGTTTGTTGAACTTCTGATGAGGTTTACAGGTGGGCATTGGATGTAGTGGTAGATGGCTGAATATGCTGTTTTGAGTTGGATGGCTGTGGACTTCGGTGTTGGCAAGTGACCAGCGGGCGAGATTCTGTTCCGAATTAGGTTGCAATGTGATGTTTTGATTTATTTTATTATTTATATCAGTTTTGTTTTCAATTGAGTCCTCAATGTAGCCTTCAGCCACTTTATCGGAGTTCCAGCCTCCGTCTCTTTTCAGAGTCGTCAAATTTGCTCCAGAATCAGCCAGAAGAGTGGCTGAAGACCTACGGAAACAATGTCCAGTGTAACATTCAGTATTTGTCAAGTTTAATTATGTTACTATTTCTTTACGTATTTTAACTATTTTGTGTCTTCCAATGGCCTGCTTCGTGCACTTCCCTTTCTGAAATTAAGAAAAACCTATCTGATGTTGTGTTCGCTGGACGAAGATAATAATATTTTTTTACATAATAATATGTTAGGAACTCTCCTTGGATTAGGTACAAATATTCGGTCAATCTTTGTTTTAGTGTCGCGCAATGTTATTATTGCTTTGTCATCAAGAAATTATTTGTCTTTTGTGGTAATATTATACATTTCGATACTCCGACATGCTCCGTTAACGCCTAATATCATAGCAACTTGTAACAAAAAAAAAAAACTAAATATCAAGCTATAGCCACGCATAGTATAATTAATAAGACTCCTAAATCCTGTGTATCAAAATTCATCCAAATCCATCCAGCCATGTTGGCGTAACTGTGTCTCAAATAAATAATAAATAATTATATTTACCTTTGGCGCTAAATGTATATCATCTGGGGCTTTATTATTATATACCTATTGATTTTTTTAAATCTGGTGGAGTACAATCAATCTCCATTTCACTCTCTGAACCGTTGGAAATCATTTTAATTATTAAATTTATATTTATGTATGTAAATAACAAATCAAGACGAATTTTCAGCTTTGCCGCCAATTTTCTATTTATCATCTGTGCCGAAAGGCAAACGCATTTATGGTTATATATATAGGTATATATATATACAGCCACGTGAACGCATTTTGTACTAAGCAAAGAGACTTACTTTGGTATGCCAAGAATGATAAAAGAGTATTTAATAACCCCAGCACGCCGCTTCATACAACATTGCTGGAGCGTTGTAATGTTTCTAATTCAAAAAACGGTCTTGCAATGGATTTGATTTTCTTTATCCTTATATTCGATACATCGCGTGTTCTTTTTTCGAAAATAATGACAATATTTCCATGCATATTTGAGAAAAGTATTTTTGTCAGTAAGTACGAAACACCTGGATAAGGGACGCACAAAATCGGGAAGTGTGGCAGAAAAAGGGAAGGCCTATAATACCCAGCAGTGGGTAATTATGGGCTGATAATATGATGATGAAGGATATAACATACATAAATATATAAATGATTGTTAAACAATGTTAGTATTGCGAAGTAAATAGACCGTGGGTCTATAAAAGGAACACCTAAAATCATTGCCTACAAGAATAAAACATACGTATTTTTATTAACAAATAGGTACCTAAAATATGCAAGGATAGAACAAAATGTTTGGTTAAACTAAATAGGAATACATGGATCTTGTGATAAATTATAACATCCTATTATTATGTGATTAACGCGTACAGTTAGTTCATGATGTAAACTAAAAAAATAATAATAATTTAAGCAATAATTATAAAAAAAACTCCTCTAATGAGGTGTTACGTGATTCAGGGGGGTTACTATGACGCCTTAAAGCAGTAGTAATTCCAGTGTGGGAAAGAGACAGAGCCATACAGATCGTCTAGCGCCGTCTCTTTTCCACGATGAAAAATAAATAAAGTATATAACGGCGGAGTATTCCCACTTAAATTTTTAGAAAGAGTACACACTATTCCCATTATTATTTTCAGACATTGCAGGTTAATGAAAACACCAAACAATAGAATAACACTTTATAATTCGGTACACTTTTAACGTATGCACTTAATTAAATTACAATATTACAAAGCACAGCAATTACAAACTATAAAAAGTATTTACCCACAGGATCTCCTGTTTCTTCTACTCTCTAACTCTACAATTCCGAGCGGCAGAATGGACCATCAAACCCTTTTCATCTATCCAACTAAACTCAAACAAAGAAAACAACATGGCCGATCGCGCCACCGGAACTTGCATTAATGTTTAACATTTTAAACCAAACAATAAGTGACAAATGTAATCACTATTATAAATCGACAAATACTAACTCCATTTATTAGTAATTTTAAACCCTGAAAATAAATTTTAGCTTTCCTGATTTTAAATCGGATGTGTTTTTATCAAACGTAACACGTAACGTAACGTATAAGGACGCCATTTTAGTTTCAATGTTATTTTAATCGAATGTTACTTCAGTTAGATAAAAACACACCGATTGATGTTTACAAATCATATTATGAATTAACTATATGGTTTAGGGTATTAATCGCTTTATGTAATTCATATCTTAATTTGTAGTTTTTTAAACTTGGTATATTGACTATAAAAAACATCCCAATTAAAATTACAAAATCAAATGAATTGACAATAATGGTTAGAAAAGCGACTAAGCGATTATAGGATTTTAAAATTGATTTGATTAACCAGAATTATTTAATTAGTAAGTTATTACAAACTAAAATTATTTTTATGCGTCCACATATATAAAAATAATGGATAGCTTTGTAACGCCTACGGCCTAAGTAAGAAAAAAAAACTTTCAAAATCACTAATATGTTTACTTTCATGAATATTTAATGTTTCGTATTTAATTTGGTTCTGGTCATTGTTATACCTATATGCCTCTTTCGGATTGGACAGCGTTTTTTAACATATTGTATACAACTAACGACGATAATAATTGATTTAACAGGTTTCTCCTATTACATTAAAAATGTTGTCTAGACCGGTCTAAAATAGTATAAGAGATATTTTTGTATACCTAGCCCATACTTACCCACTGCTGGGCAAAGGCCTCCCCCAAGTCCCGCTCTTCCTCGAATCTTATGAATAAGAAACTCTTAGTTTATGATAATATTAATTTATTTGTTTCAGCACAATGTCTATTTCAAGGTCCCAACTACTGTATCAATTGAGTCTGCGTAATCTTCTGATATTTACGCTAGTAGTGATATTAGCATACATAGTGAAGTTGTTAATTAGTCTAGATGCAACTAATTCATTTGCAAACCAGGCATTAAAATTTTTGCAACCGTCAGAAACTCATAGCCCAGAAAAGGACGTTGTAATACCTCCTACTTTAGAGGTGAGTTAATTAATTTTCATCAGTTACACATTACAATTTACATGGATCCTTTATTTACAGTTTCTACAGTCTTCTTCTTTCTATCTCTATCCCACTTTAGGTGCGGTCGGCTCTCGTAATTCTCTGGCGCCAGGACAATTTGTCCTGGGTTGTCGGGTCGGGCAGTTCATCCTCGAATAGGAGCTTCGTCATGTTTGTCCACCACGTAGCCGGAGGTCGTCCTATAGCTCTCTTATGTTCTGGTAGTTGCAGTGCTTTTTTACTGAGATGTCTGTCGGTTAGTTTCTCTGGTATAGAGGCGACTTGGAAACTACCACGGATATGCTCGTTTCGTATTTTGTCTAGTCTTGTCACGCCTCTAGACCACCTCAGCATCTTCATCCCAGCTGTGTGAAGCTTTTGTAGATGAGCCTTCATTGGCCAACATTCCGCTCCGTACCTCATAGTCGGTTTCACCGCCGTCCTGTAGATTTTGCCTTCAGCCATATCCTGGCCAGCCGCTCACGAACTGATGGATATGGACATGTTTTGTACTGAAGTCCACTAATAGGTTAAAAGCAGCGGGCTAAGGGCAGACCCCTAATGAACTCCTACCTCAAGCTCGAACTCCTCTGTCGTGTAGAACGATCGTCAGTGTACATTTCTTGGACTAGTTTATTTATACATCTGGCAGTTGTTGGGCCCTCAAAGCTTGCCAAACTAGTCTGCGTGGCAACCTATCAAACGTATTTTTAGGTCTATGAAGATGAAGAAGATCTGCAGATCTGCATCTTTTCAATTGAGCCGATGGTTCTCTGTCACATCTTAGCAGGCCTGCATAGCATCTGTTGTCAATTTTGAGGGCTTAAAACCAAATTGATTTGGGCTCATGAAAATTAATTGGAATTTTCATTATACTTTCCCAGATTTCTAATGACGTGTTAACATAACTTGATAGCCCTGTAGTTGCCGCATTGCTTTATATCGCCTTAATTTTTATAAAAGGAATCAGGTGACTAAGTGGGCAAGACTTTGGAATCTTCTAACTATCGAGGATAAGGTTATAGTATCTCGTAAGCCTGTCCACTCCTAGTTGCGACAGCTTTTTCATTCTTCATTCTCATCACTGCATTACCTCATCCTTCGATATTGGTGCCATGGGATTGAGATCTTCACCGAGAAATACTTCGTTCATTAGTTCTTTGTAGTATTCGTACCATATTTTATTTATATCTTCATTATTTCTAAGTTGTTTCATGTCTCTGTTTTTAATATATTTACTTACAGTAATATCTTGTGTATTGTAGTAATGGAATAAATATGGAATTTTTATTAAAAAAAATTTTAGATTCCGATTTGCCGTTTTTGATTCTATTGTAAAATTCCAGCATCCCAGTATATATCCTCTTTTCAATTCTGAGCTTTGAGCAAATATCGTAGGGCCATGGGAAACAATATATTTAGAATCAGTGATCAGCAGTAAGTAAAACTACTATAGCCCTCATTCTCTTTGTGCCATTAAATATTGATTGTGAGATGTTGGAAATACGTGAATAACGGGTGTACTATTCGAAATCGAATGGCAAATAATCGAATATGTATGTCCATTATTCAAACTTGTTTGAGTGTAAGTTTAACTTAAAAATTTATCATTTTGGAGTTCTGTACTCTTCTGGCTCATGCCTTTATGCCCAAAAATATACTATATTTATATATATGTGTATATATATTTTGAAATAATTATAGGTCATTAGACAGTTGCTCCTTACTTAATTCTGTCACAGAGGTGTACCTCCCTATAGTACCTACGCCCATATCCCGCCAGTTATGTTTTAATCTCATGTGACAGCGGGCGAGTTTATTGGCTCCCGTTGTTACTTCATTAACCAAAAGAAATTCCTACTAAAATTATTATTACATTCCACTTTCTTACAAACTTTATATTTGCAGAGAATTGACTGGCATGACTATACGCTGATAAATCATGAAAAGACGCGAGTGGGTGGGTATTATCAACTGATTTGGCAAGACTGTAGAATTTTATTTAGCTCAAATAATGCGTGGTACTTCATGGCCGCGCCACAAAAGCAATTTGGATCGGAGTTAATACAAAAAAAATCGTAATATGTTCATTATTGTTTATGACTTAAAAAAAAGTAAGCAATATAACGGTTTGTGAGAAATTTAACAAAATTGTAGGCGCGGACAGGAAGTATTCTTCCTAGCCGCGCCACCAATAAATGGCAATAAATGCGCTCGCGCGCGTCGGCAATAAATGGTCCAATAATGTACACTGGGCACTAGGGCACATAAAAGGGCCTGGTTTATCCAAAGAAAATGACTTCCCACATAGAGCTCGGCCGAGACACTTCTGATTGATAGTTCGGCCGAAGCAGTTCAGATACAGATCTGGCGCAAGACAGTAGGCTGAGTAGGCTTCAGTACTCGCTATCTTTGACAGTGGAATATAGTATTTTTATTTAAGTACTTCTACCATAATCAACTGCCGTTGATCTACACTGTGACTGGTGTCCAGTCCAGCACACTGTGCGACCCATCGTGCAAATATAGAATTCATGTATTTTTACCTATAAAAACATATTATTAAATAGTAATAAATTAATATATAACCTCCGAATAAAATCCATCGCAAGATCGCCTGACAGTTTTTTGTTCAGTAGTTTTATATAGTTTTTTGCAGTATCTAATGATACATAGAATGAACAATAGACGAACATTTGTTTACCAAAGGTTTTGTTTATTATTGGACTATTTATTGCAGTGTACGTGGTGGCGGCTAGGAAGCATACTTCCTGGCCTATAGTAGAAATACCCGTATAGCCAAACAATATTACTTTAAAGGAAAGCCAGGAATGCAATGCTGTAAACATGTTGAAGATATAATGGTAGATTCCTAATGTCACTTATGGTAATGTCTTGCATTGCATACATATAAACAGACATGCTTACAATGATTGTAAATGTATAGTTAAATGCATGTCTACGGTAACATTTTGACTTTGTTAGCGCCTTTATTTCGTTACAGTGAGACAGGTTTTCGTAGTAACTGCCGATGTGAAGACGTGCGGTTGATCATACGTGTAATGGATAATGGTATACATCATAATATTTAGTACTTAATTTTATTTCTATCAGGATTTGGTGAACAAGGAAAGCCAGCATATTTGTCAAAACCAGCCGAAGCTCTAGAAGAAGATACGTTTACACCGAACGGATTCAATAGCGCACTAAGTGATAAAATCCTATTGAGTCGTTCCATACCTGACATACGGCACCCTAATTGTGCGAAGAAGGTTTACTTAGCGTCACTGCCTACTGTAAGCGTCGTGGTTCCCTTCCACAACGAACACTGGAGTACGCTGCTTAGGACTGCATACAGCGTGTTGTTACGGTCACCTAGCAGTCTGATTAAGGAAATTATTCTAGTCGACGATGCAAGCCAAAAGGGTACGATTTCAGATTAATAGTTTTTGTAATTATTTTGTAGTTTGGCAGGTAGCGAATGTGTACTCGCATCTGGAATTTTTATATGACCACTAATGACGTGTGAACGTGAATGAAGTAAAAGGAGTATGTAAGGATCGTAGCAGGTGGCATTTTGTAGTTTCTGCCTACCATCATTCTCCTCCCCTTATCCGAACTTATTTGGGATCGGCGCAGCATTATGTCTTCTTCTTCCATACTTCTCTATTACTCGTCATCTCAGCTGTCACCTCCTTTCTAGCCATATCATCCTTCACACAGTCCATCCATCGTTTCTGGTCTTCCTCTACTCTTATAGTCATCTACATTAATACTCAAAATTTTCTTCAATAAATTCTCTTCATTCCTCCGCATCACATGTCCATACCACGATAGCCAATTACCACACAATTTTTCAGTCACCGGTGCCAGTTTCAGACTCCCCTCTTATGTACTGATCATTCCTTATTTTATCCATTCGCGTTACACCTCTCATCCCCCTTAGCATTCTCATCTCAGCCACATGCCTATGCCATGCCTTTCATTCATCCCTTTTGTGGCCCAACATTCTGATCCATACAAGACAGAAGGTCTAACCATGGTTTTATAAATCTTCCCCTTGAGTTTAAGGGGAATGCGGGAGTCGCATATTGTTCCCGTGACCTGCCGCCATTTCATCCATCCAGTGTTAATTCTGTGCTTAACACTCCGATCTATTTTGCCATCGCTTTGCATGAGTGAACCGAGATACTGAAAGTCGGAGCAGACTGGAAGGAGCGCGCCATTTAGCGCTATGGCTGCAGAACTGGAGAGACCGCCGAAATCGCAGAACATGTATTCAGTTTTACTTCTGCTGATTTTCAAGCCAACATTCTCCAGTTTCTGTTGCCATTTCTCCAATTTGCTCTGGATCTCAGGTCCATCTTCACCAACAAGAAAAATGTCGTCGGCAAACAGCATGCTGGTGCCTCTTCCTGTATGTCCGACGTCAGAGCGTCCATGATTAACAAGAAGAGGTAAGAACTTAAAGCCGACCCTTGATGCAAGCCTACAGCCACACTGAACTCGTCGGTGTTGCCAGCAGCTGACCGGACGTAGGTACAAGATTGACTGTATATAGCAACTATTACCTATACATACTTCCCAGGTATACCTTTCTCTTTCAAGGCCCACCACAACGCATCCCAACTTACCCTATCATACGCTTTCTCCAGATCAATGAACACCATGAGCAAGTTCTTGTGTGCACGTCTGTACTTCTCACACATTTGGCGGAGTGCTTAAGTGGCGTCCATTGTTCCTCGACCTGGCATAATCCCAAACTGGTTTTGGGTGATCTCACTCTCCTCTCTTATTCTTTTCTCTATCACTTTATCCCATGCTTTCATACTATGTGACATGAGCTTTATCCCCCGGTAGTTGTTGCAGTCCTGATGTCACCTTTATTCTTGAAAATGAGCACTAGCGAACTATTGCACCATTCTTGTGGAATTGCAACATATATTCATACAAAAACTTATTGAAGAATAAAGTCAGCCACATTCATCCGTTCTCTTTTAAACACTTCCATACTTCTACTGGTATTTCGTCGGGCCCCATTGCCTTTCCATTTTTGATACTTTGAACTGCCTTCCTTACTTCATCCATACTAATTTCCCTCACCAAACCCATATTTACTTGTTCTCTTTGAGCACACCGTTCCATTCATTCTCTTCATTCATTAACTTTTCAAAATAAAACTTACATCTTTCTTTTATTTCATCATCTTTCGACAAAACCTTACTACCTGCGCCATCTTTTATACATTTAATATGAATTATATCTCTCGTTCTCTTTTCTCTTGCTTTTGTTATTCGATAGTGCTCCTTCTGGCCTCTAGGACTGTTCAGTGAGTCATACAACTTATCCTGTGCCTTAGCCCTGGAAAATGCTACCGCCTTTTTCGCCTTTCTCTTCCATTCTTTATAAATCTTTTTCTTTTCATCTTTTAAACTGTCATTCCCGTTTGCCTCACCCTGCCATTCTTTAAACGCAACCTTTTTTTCTTTTAAACTCTTTTGCACCTCTTCATTCCACCACCATGTATCCTTATCTATCACACCTTTTCCTTTAGATTCTCCAAACACATATTTTGCTACTCTTCGAATGTAATTCGCCATCTCTTCCCATGATTCATTTACCGATTTTCCTTCCATATCCTTCATTTCAATCATCTTATCTACAACTTGGCTCCTAAACATACTTGCACATTCTTCTTTTTCTATCATACGCCATCTTGTTTTGGGTGGAGGCCGTTCTTTGTTTCTACTGGACGAGACACTGACTTTTACCTCCATTATGACCAATTTGTGTTGGGAGACTAAGTTTTCGCCTGGCAGCATTTTACAGTTTTTGACGTTTTTTAGACTGTTCCGTTTGACCAGGAAAAAGTCTATTTGCGTCGCGTGGTGGCCACTCATATAGATAATGAGATTTTCGTCTCTTCTTTTAAGCCACGTATTTGTTATTGCCAAGACGAAGGCGGACGCTGCTTGCAGCAGTGTCTCGCCGTCAGTGTTACGGTCTCCATACCCCCACCCACCATGCACTCTCTCATATCCATCCTTCATTCTTCCTACATGCCCATTGAAATCACCCCCCACATACACTTCTTCACTCTCTTGCACATCCAACATTATTCGATCAAAATCTTCCCAAAACTTCTCTTTTACGCTATCGTCACTTCCTGACTGGGGTGCATACACACTAACTATATTGAGCACCAAACCATCCCGAATCACTTTTACAGCTATGACTCTATCACTCACTCTTTTAACATCCAGCACACACTCTTTCAACTCACTATCCAAAACTATTCCCACACCATTTCGCTTGCCATAGCTGCCACAATAATGAAACTTATATCCTTCTCCAATTTCTCTTGCCTTGTCACGCTTCCACTTAGTCTCTTGCAGACACGCTATTTTTATCCGTCGCTTTTTTAGAAGATCTGCTAACTCTCTTCCTCTTCCAGTCATCGTACCGGCATTCCAGCTCGCACTCCTCATTCTTACTTCTCTTACTTTCCGAGCTTGCGTCTTACGTCGCACCCGCCCGTTCTGGTGCGACAACCCTTGTCCTCTTTCTGCCTACCCTCATGAGAAAAAGCGTGAGATTATATATAACTTAGCTTATGCCCGCGGCTTCGCCCGCGTGGAGATCGGTAACTGTCCCACGGGATCGTACTACAGGGATAAAAAGTATCTTGTGTGTTAATTCAGGTTATAAACTATCTGTGCGCCAAATATCATCCAAATGCGTTCAGTATTTTTTGCGTGAAAGAGTGACAAACATCCACCCATCCATCCTCACAAACTTTTGCATTTCGTTTTTTAATTTATAATAATAGTAAGAAGTACCCATACAATGCTAATCGCTGAGATTGGCGTCTCGGTCTTAAAACTCGCGATTATGTCGGTACTAGTTAAAAATAAAGTTTTAACTACTAAAGTAGTTATTGCATTTCATTGCTTACTGAGTTTCTTTTAATATCCGTTTCACCGGCTTCAAATAAATAATCTTCGATTTCAAACATTTCATTTCCTCGTCAGGTTACTGTAACCTGCTGATTCTAAAAGATATTATCTCGTTCTTCCAAATATCTCAATACAGAATTTTACCCATCACTCAAAACACGCCATAATTTCTACTATGTTAAAGCGATGGGTTAGCCCTTTATGTCAATCGATCAAGGGTTATACGTAAATCATGAAGAATGTGCAGTAGTTGAAGAATTTTCTTAAGGCTTTGTTAAGGTTATTGACGCCTGTAAGCCTCATCTGTGTGCGAAAAACTTGCTGGAAACCAGAACGCGGGCCGAGTGTTGTTCCACCCATACATACATTGACTGTTTGGTTCTAGGACATGCCGGTTTCCTCACGATTTCTGCTCGTATGTCTGTACAGTCACGAGCACCAATATGTAAACACTTTACTACTTTTAAAATGTTTTTCTCTTACTGTTCTGAATAAAATTTCATGTTGTTATGGACTAGCTAGTATTCTGGAACTCATATTTTCCTAAAAATGTTATCTCCAAACTACAATAGTTATTTTTCGCGGATATTGCTTTTAAATTTTGGAAACTGTATTTTTGTTTTTAAAGATATTTAGGATTTTTTTTTTTTTTAGATTTCTCATTGTATTTTGAACAATATACTTTTTATGTTATTATTGTACTTTAGTCTTTGGTGCTCGTGACTGTACAGACATACGAGCAGAAATCCTATCGTGAAAATGGATAGTCTGTTGTATTTCAATAATTATTTCAATTCAATTCTTTAATATCACTTTTATCACATGTGTTTTACAAGATCTTAAATTAATAATAAAGTTCACATTTTTTACAATATTAATAGTAGCATTTAAAATAACAGTAATTAAAAAATAATTAATTCATGTAAATAAGTAAATCATGTCACAGGATAAGAGAATAAAAAGTCGAAAAAAATAAAATTATAGTTAAATACATTAATTAAATAATCAAATAACAATCACCATGTTAATAAGTAATAATCAAATAAAAACTGTCAATAAAATTAAAAACAAATTTCAATAAATAAGTAGGTAGTAAAATTCAATCCATTTTGACGTCTTCATTCAAAAAATCATTCAGTGATTTAATAGTAGTGTCCGACTGAAGTTTCGGTTTCGGCCGGTTTCGGCCTTAAAATCATATTTCGGCCAAAGGTTAGGTTTCGGCCAAAAAACAGCCGAACCTTTCGGCCGCACCGAAACTTATAACATCGTTTTTTCTTTTACAAAATAAAGTGCTGAATAATACCTATGTAATTTTCTAAAAATTACGAGATCTTTTTTCTAAGTTGCATCTCATTTAAATTTTCATTTTTGTAGAAGAGTTATACAATTTTAAATTAAAGTGAAGTTATGACTTTCATTAAGTAAAAGAAAAAAAAATTACAACATAATAAACTAATAATAGTAAATAAATCTCTTTAAAAAAAAGTACAAGTAACATTTAAATTGTTAAGAACAAAACAAAAGAACAAACAAAAGGATTGAATTAGCCTTTCGAGGCTGGCTGATAGTAATTATAAAAAAACCGGTCAAGTGTATGTCGGGCCACGCACAATATTCCGTAGTTGCCCATCTAAATATGCAGACAGTTCCTACGGTATTTGCCTCCGAAAGATGAATTTTATTGTAATAATAAAAAACGAACTTATATTAGCAGTTGAAAAACCTGTGCTCCGATACATTATAGGAAAATCTGTTACCCAAGTACATTTTATAAGTTGGTCGACTATTACTCGTAAACTTGTAAAGCTGTGACAGGTTTCCTTTTAACTACGTTTCAGGGTGGATGCGACACTGACGCGAAAATGGTTACCACGAATTCAGTACATCATTCTGAGCCGGGGGGCTACATAGAAATTTTTCATCGGTTATTTAAAAAAAAACAGGTCACACAGGTCAAACAGGTTTAATAGGTCGCTGCCTCAATATTACAGTTGTTACATTTTCACTTTTTAGGGAAGTTAAATTTAGACCCAGTGTCACTATGACAAACTTGAAATTTCAATTCCATAAAACTGAAATGTAAAACCCTGTAATATTAGGCCAGCGAGATGTTTCATTATTCATACAGGGTGTAACAAGACCCTTAACGAAGCCGTCTACCAAGCATTATGTACATCAAACTAAGAAACTTTACGCAAAAATTATTGCTGGGAAATGACCTTTTTTTGGGGTGAAAAATCACTTTTTACGTTAGGATTCAATGTAACGCGATCAAAACGTGTTGATGGGTGGATTGAACAGTACGGGGGTCATGGAGGTGTTAAAGTAAAAATCTTACATGAAAAAAAATGAATTAAAAAAAACTCCTGTGAAAAAGTTGGAACTTTGACCGCCAATATCTCCGTAACTAGAAGGTTCCCAGGTATGGTCTAGAACAAAAAAATGATAGCAATGACGGGGAGAACAAGTGCCTTTCGGCTTCGTTCAGCTCTCGTCTCGTTACACCCTTTATATCTGGACAGAACGGCCCACTGGCATTGCATTCAAAGTTTTAATCATGTTTATAAAAGGTTTGGTTTCGGTTTCGGCCGAAACTAAATCAAAACCGAACCTTCGGTTTCGGTTTCGGCAAAAAAACATGTTTCGGTTGGACACTAATTAATAGCAATAATAATTTTCAATATTTTGTCATTCTGTTCCATTCTTAGGTCATGAATTCTGATATATATTTTTATTAATGAAACGTGAGGGTTAGTGCGGTGTAATTTTAGCTTTGGGGTATTACGAGCGTGTTTTGGAATCGTGATCGCGGTGCATATCGGCGAGGCTGGTCAGAGATTTTAACAAAGAAGTTTTGATACTGTCTGTCAAATTTCTAGAATATAAATTAGATGCCAGAATTAAAATGTCCAATTTCTTAAAATTTGGTCTACAACTTTTGTCGTTTTCAATATTGACCAAAATCACATTTTTCTCGATGATAAACAACCCATTGATGTCAATACTATCTCCACAAAGAATGATTCCATTCTTAAGCCCTTTGATTATATAATGTCTAGATGGAGTGTCGCCCTACAATCAAAACAAAGAAAACGAGGCAACAATATCAAACGTGTGCGTGCACACGGTGTAAACACTGTGCGTCTATGTCTCTGTGTGCGAACTTATAAGCCAAGAGTCGGCTGATATTTTTTGACACGTTTTCGCACATTTGATGCTCCATCTAGACATATAATCAAAGACTTAAGCCATGCGTATGCATAACCGTAGTAAGTGGGTAGGGCGGTTTAAAATCTGTTGATTTTTTGAGCTCATATTTTAAAAACACCAATAGATTAATCGTTCGTTCGTGTGATTAATTTTAGTTGAATCAAAATAAGGTAAACTGTAAGACAGTACTTGAGTCGAATAAACTTAGGTATTTTAATAAGCAATTAAAAAACTAGATAGCATTGATTTTATTTTTTGTATGTGTGCTTTCCCCGTCATATGAATGTCTAGGTCCAGACTTAACACGGTAAAAGTATCTACACATTCCACCTTGACACCATCAAACGTAAAATTTATATCTAGGGTTTTTTTTTGATAAGGCCTAAATTGCATAATTTTGGTTTTCAAGAAGTTTATATTACAAATATTTATATCTGGATCAAAGACCATAACCTATAATGGTTATGGTCTTTCATCCAGATATAAATATATGTTGACTTGTTTGACATTAGTTTTCAACTCAAAAGTAAAAATGAGTCACGACCTTGCCCGATTCAACTTCGGGGTTCAATCGACCCTGGAGGTCCACTCTCTAAGCACAAAACCAGTAGTTTTGTCAGAAGTTACGAGCGTATCATCTACGGTACGGACAAAAGACTGGTTCGGGGCCCGAACTAAGAATGAATGTGCACACGATTTGACAGTCTGAGACGGTTTTGCTGCCCTAGAGGTGTAGGTACCTTATTGATCCATGCATGACTAAAATAATCCGGATAATCAGGTGGCCTTCTAGAAATAATTCACTTCTTTTCCCAAACATATTGAAGGCCGGGTTCCAGTAGCTGACACCGAGCGACACTATCCATCGATCTTCCACAGCCCAATAGTAATTGCGTTGTTCAGGTGTCGATATCGCTTGGTAAGACTGGTTGTCAATCTCATGTTTACATAGATACAGTGTGTACGACAAGAGTGACCGGCATAATTTGAATTTCCGACAGAATACTGTTGGAGATTACTTCGGGAATTAGCGTTATCTTTATAAATAGAAAAAGGTATTATTGTAAAAAGTAAGTGGGGCCCCGGAGTCCTTGTCTAGAATTCATCGTGCCAGCCAAAATGACAAGAGAGTATAATGGTTTGAACAGTAAAAGGCACGTCTACCGCCATCGACCCATCGTACCTATTTAACATAGTTTAAAAAAAAAAATTAAATGGGTCTACTCTTGACCTCAATCAGGTCCTGAGAACAGAGATGAGGTCGAAGCTAAAAGAAGTAGGCTTCTTTTGGGTTAGCTCGTGTCATCGTCGCGAGTTAATAGGTTAACTCGTGACTTAAATAATTTGGGGTCGTATGTATGACGCAGGTAGGGAATTCCACTCCTTGGCTGTGCGCATAATGAACGATGTAGCAAAGCGCTTCGTGCGAATGTATGGAACATCGACAAGGTATGGGTGATAACCTGCAGTATGCTGGACTCCCGATGGAAGTGAGAGGGGATGGGATATGATGGAATGAGCTCGCGGAGCTCTTGGGCACACTCACCGAAGTACAGTCTGTAAAACACCGACAGATATGCAATTTTGCGCCGGCGGGCAAGGCTATGAAGCTTGGCACCAGCTTATCGTCATCAATGAGCCTTTTGGCTCTGCGCTCAATTGAGTCGAGTGTGGCTAATTGGTATTTGGCTGAGCCATCCCAAAGGTGACAGCAATACTCCATGCCCACCGAACTTGAGCTTTATATAAGACTAAAAGCTGTCCAGGCTTGAAGTATCGGTTAACCTTATTTAGGATACCCAGCTTTTTGCCGCAGTTTGAGCTTTCGACTCAATGCAGGCATCGAAGTTGAGATTCGCACTCAACTTCACGCCGAGAAGCTCGAGGCTGTCGGTATAACTGATACAGATGTACCCCGGAAAGTAGGAGCCAGATTGAACGGCCTCTTTTTGGCGGTGAACAGGCACTCTTGGGTTTTGGTGGCGTTAAAACGACCAAATTTTTATAACCCCCCTTGGAGACGAGACTTATGGTTGTATTTGTCGCTCTACCATGGCCTCTCTCTATGAACGCACTTCTTCACCGCTGGCTTTTGCGCTGGATGCATAACTCTCTATGACAGTGCTGTCGTCAGGAACCAGAAGGTAATTGATGTGCGGCAGGAAAAGTTTCGCGGAGAGATCATACCCCAGAGGAACTCCGGCATCAATAGCGATAAGGTCAGAGGAGCAGTCATCAATGTCTACTCGGATCGACCGTTCACTCAAGAAGTCAGATATCCAGCAGCAAAAGTCAACGGGAATGCCGTATGCAGGAAGTTGGCTCAGTACTGAGCAAAAGCAAAAGCCTTCTAGATGTCGAGGGACACGGCAAGGGCTTCACCGTGTTTCTCGATGGCCTCGCCTCAACAGTGGGAAGCGAACACCAGAAGATCCCCAGTTGAGCGTCCCCGGCGAAAGCCATGCTGACTGTCATTGAGTAGGTCGTTTGCTTCTAGGTACGCCAGCAGCTTCCCATTGAGAACCTTTTCCATAACTTTAAAAAGTATGGAGGCGATGGTGATTGGCCGATAGTCAATGGGGTCGGCACGACTACCCTTCTTGAGTACTGGTTGTACATTGGCAACCTTCCGTGACTTCGGTACCGTTCTGGTTTTAAGAGAGAGGCGGTACAAGCGTGTCAACACAAAAGACAACTCAACTCGGCGCACATTTTCTCAAAACTGTTGCTGGTATGCCATGAGGATCGCTAGCCTTGTTTGCGTCTAGGCTGTGGAGTACTTTACGAACCATGTGTATTGCGTTCTCCGCATCGAAGAATCACAGTGAGGAATCGTTGGTGGCTGTTTTGAGTCAGTATCTAGACGTGAATTGCTCGCAAATAGATATGCAAACAGGTTTGCCTTCTCGGTAGTGGAGTGAGCTAGCGACCCTTCCAATTTTTGCAGGGTGGTAGTGTAGCCGGCAGAAGTTGGTTTCGACCGATTTGGATAGGGACCAAAACAGTTTAATAACAGAGGGGTAGGACGCAAGTTTAGCCCCTATACTACTGATGTGCTCGAAACGTGCCTTTCGGATCACACGCCCACAGGACTGCGGCAGAATTAAACGCTCTTTTCTTCGCGCGAACCCGTCGAGCACGAACTTTGCAGATCGAGATTTGGGTTCAACCCCCTGATGTTGGTAAGATGCACTTTAATATATAGTGCATTAAACTTGCAAATAAAGACATGAATAAAATATGAAACTTTTATGTTGTAATTTTTGTAGTAGACACGTGAAGCATGCAGTAAAGCGCTCATAGCTATAAAATTGACTTTTTGGTGTATATTTTTCTTGTCCATAAATGAGTCTAAAGGCCGTTTGCTAGCAATAATATGTCTCTCAATAAGGTTTGAAAGAACGGCTGGATACAAGTTTTATCATAGTGAATGGGATTACACATATTTATGTTTTTTTATGAGTACTTACATAAAAAGGCACATAGGTACGTGATTGCCTATACATAGGAATGGAGAAGTAAAGACTATTTGAGTTTATTAAACCTTAAGATCATTACAAGTGTATGTGCAACGCATTCGTGATAATCTCTCCAAAAAAAAAGTGTATTTGTTGAAGCATTCGCCCATTCGTTGAGTCAACTCCTGACTCGATAGACTGTCATTTAATTCGAAGTTTCCCCACTTGTATCAAAATGTAGTATTCCGTATTTACTAAATGTTCTCCGTCCAACGACTCTACACACGTTTGCCGTTACAATGTATTATGATCACGATTGCTACGAAGCTGTACCTACTTTTAATATTCAGCCTGTATGCCGCGTATGGTCAATGAGAACGTTGGCAGCGCTTTTATGTCCTGGCTGTAAGGGCGACTTACGTAGAGCAAAATGTTACACTAATCTACAGTTGACAAAATGTTACCTTCCTAAGACTTATTCAAAAACACGTATTTCCCGGAACAAGTTTAAGAAATTTTCGAACACTATTTTTCGTTCAATGTCGTCGCGTTAGGCGGTATGAGGTGCGCGGGAGACGAGATGTGCGGGGTCGGGGCGGGGTAAGACGAGGGAGTTGAAAGAATTGCCGCTGTGGCTCTGGATGAAACAACAAGCTTTTTGACCATGCTCGCGTTGACGATAGACGGACCGGGAAGGGCCCTCTTAACGAAGCCGTAAGGGACTTGTTTACCCCAACATTGCTTTTTTTTTACCCTAGTATGAACCTTCCAGTTACGGAAATATTGGTGGTCAAAATCCCAACTTTTTCATAAGTTTTTTTTTTAAATAACTACATGCTTTTTGTGGTAAAAGTTTACTTTATACTTTCATGGTCCCTGTACTATTCAATGCATCCATCAGCACAATGTTTTGAGTGCGTTACATTGCAGCATTGAGTCGTACCGTAGACCGTGAATTTTCACACAAAAAAAAGGGATCCCCATTTGCTTATAATTTTAAGACCTGATATAACTTGGCATACTTTTGTTTATTCTAATTATATTTTCGCATCATTCAATCAGAGTTGTTCAGAAATCAGAATGTTTGTGGTTCTATGAGAAGACCGAGTAAAAGGGTTAGGTACTTAATTTAGTTTTAATGGCTTATGCTGTACTAAAAATATACCCTTCTTCTTCATCGTGTGGTTAGTGCCTAACCTGGTGTCAGAGTTTTTATGCCGCCCATGGGCCTCTGACCGAACCGGTTGGTTGGTTTCAACCAATGCGATTAGTTGATTTTGGCACATCACCTCTCCGCTCCTGAGACGAGCGGCGGCTTTCGCGAAAGCGAGAGCTTACGTTTCTCCTATAATTGGTCATTGCTCCGCTCTCGTAGCTGGTGTGTGAACCGGGCATTATATTATGAGACTTTAAAGTAACAGTCCAAAGGTGGGTTTACTATACGTTTCCCTTGCCGGGAATATAGCCTCAACATCTTATTATTTTATAATTTCCAGATTCTCTTAAAGAGAAGTTAGACGCCTATCTTGCGAAGCACATGCCGAAAGTTCGCATGATACGTCTTATGTTGCGCAATGGACTGGTCAAGGCTCGCTTAGCTGGCGCGAAGGTGGCCACGGGTGATGTTCTCCTGTTCTTGGATTCGCACGTCGAGGCCAATGTCAACTGGCTGCCGCCACTATTAGGTCTGTGTATGTATTTATTTGTTAGTGTTTGCGCCAACTAGGAAGCCACGCTCAAGAAAAGTACAAAAAATTGTTAATCCGGTATCAGTCAAAGAGACACATGGTAAGGTCCAAAAGCAGGTACATCGAGTAAAACAGAACAAAATCAAGAACAACATAAGAGCGAGGAGGGAGAAGAAACCAGTAAGTAACACAGGTGAGAAAAGTGGTCACAACAACATGGATAAAACGCCTCCTCGTCAACAATAAAGCCCTAAATAGAGGGATACAGGGTCCAATAGTAAGCTAACAATCAACAAACATCAAAGCCTTCATGAGAGCAGTCGCCAACTCGCCATCACTCAGGTGAAATTTATCTTTAAAAATAGGGGAATTAGTAACATATATGAAAATGACACCCATGAGCAAAAACTACGATAGTTTCATCGCCGCCATTTTGATGAGAGAGATGGGTGTAATTTTCAGTGTTTTTCAAAATAACATTGAAGAACACTGAAAATTACACCCATAGAATAATAAATAGCGATCATAACTATCCAGTCTGTCTGGGACTTACCGTTTACAGTTACAATCAGTCCACTTTTCAAGAAATATTTGTAGTAATATCGTGATGTTTCGCGTATATGCTAATTCGCGCAAGTGTCCGTGCTCGCAAAAGTCCCATCTTACATCACAATCACCAAATAGTTGTAGAAATATGTATAGTGAAAACCCATTAAATGAAACTGATAATCTGAAAGGTTTGTTTGCACAGAACCGATAGCGTTGAACTACAGGACGGTGACGTGTCCCATCATAGACATCATTGCGTACGATACGTTTGAATATCGGGCGCAGGATAATGGTGCGCGCGGTGCCTTCAACTGGAAGTTGGATTACAAGAGGCTGCCTTTACTGCCGAAGGATGAACAGAATCTGCCTGAGCCTTTCGAGTTAGTATGCCCTTTTGAGAAGTATGTAGTTAATTTTAACATACCTAACGTAATATCACGCCCGTAATCCCCGAAGCGTTAGTCAGAGGTGTACCTAGTAGTACACCCACATTTCCCAGTTATGTTTAAGTCCCATGTAATAGGGGGCGAGCCTATTGCCATCAACCGGGCACAAATCCAGATTCCGTTTCTGCTACTGAGAAATTCCTGATGGCGAAACCCGATAATAATTAGCTCGACTCGGGAATCGAATCTCGACCTTTAAGGCTCAGCAGTCGTGGTTCAAAATCAAAATGAAAGAATTTATTTCAGGTAGGCCAGTTAAAAGCACTTTTGAACTGTCGAAATAAAGACAGCAATGAAATGTACCTACAGTCCCAGTCACAATGCATAAAAAGTACTGTAGTTGCCCATTCCACCGCGTAGATCTCTATGGAGAAGAACAGGCAAGAAATCCTATGGACCTTCTTTTAAATCAGAATATTTTTACAAAATCATGGTTGCATTCATGTTGAGATAGTTCATTATTTATTACGATATAGCAAGATGTGCAAGTTAAAAGTGTCCATAGTAAAAAAAAGCCAATTTAAAAATAAAATAAATTAATCCAAATAAGCCGTGGCAACTAAGAGCTGACCAGTCACAACTGGCAGCGCCCATTCACAAACATGACGCATGGATCAGCACCATTCAACTTAATCATTTTGAAGGGAACTAAATGATCCGACACGCGCCATGATCAGCGAGACATTTGAGTGAGCATGACATCTCTCAACCGCCAGGGCACATTCAATTCATGAAAAGACGTAGGTTTCCAGTGAATGATAGCTTTCTAGTACACGGTACTCACACAATATCGGCTATGCGATTATATAATTATAAAGAGATTGAATTTATACAGTGTAAAGATGGTTGAAAGATAGTTGTGTCATCTTCAGCAGCTCCAACAATACTATCAATTTATGCGCCCCTGTCCTTGTGGAGCAGGACCGGCATTGAGCCAAGCATTTTTATTCATCAGCAATATAATCGTCCAACTTGTAATATGCTTGCTTACATAGTATGCTTTTAATGCGTATTTTAAACTTCGTCTCATTCTATTCATGAATACTTTGTAGAATTTTATTATAGCATCTCAAACTGGACCCCATTAAAGATGAGTCTACTTTAGCGAGTCTGAAGCCTGGCTGAACTAATTGGTCCATATTTCTAGTACAGTAATTGTGTTTGTCACATTTCTTCTTAGATGTATTGACTATGTACAGCCATAATGACAATGCCCTTAAACAGTTCCCTTAGAGAATCGCGCCTACGATGATTATTATATGGCTCTGATGGTTCCTTTTATCACAATAAATATAGACTGAATGTCTGCAGCCCGTCCCCATAACAAAATGCCATAAGACATTACACTTTGAAAGTAACTAAAATAGACCAGTCTAGCGGTATCTACATCAGTAAATAGACGGATTTTTCTAATAGCATGCTGCTGAAATTATAGCCGCTCCGCAAGAGATGTTAAATGAGATTAATGAGAACCCCATTGTAGCCTTGAATCAAGCGTAATCCTCCTATATCACAATCACTACTTTTAACATTCGGTAAAGTAAATCTTATGCATTTAGTCTTTTTTTTTCATGTAATACTAAATTGTTTGCTGTGAACCAGATAAGGACCTGAAGTATTTAATCTAAATAACAGATACAACACAAAATCCGCGGAAAAAAAAAAAACAAATAAATTGAAATTTGGAACCATAGACAAATCATCCATTCCCGATACTTTTTTGACTGAATATACATACATACCGGTCAAAATCATAACCTTCCTTTTTGCTTCACCGTAGTCGGGTAAAACAGACTTTTTGGAAAAGCTAATTAATTTATTCGTTATTAGAGGATTAACGAATAAATTAATTAACTTTTCCAAAAAGTCTGTTGTCACGGGAAGTCCACACATTACACTAATGGAGCCAAAGAATAACGAAACTTGCTGCTTTTCGTCCATCCTGTGCGCATTGGACATCGAGCTGGCGGCGCGGCGGTCTTCGGTGGGTCACTCTCACTCATCCGCGTCAGGTCACCTCTCCTTCATAGGTCCGCAATATACTCCATATTGTGCACATTATTTAAGAATAAGTTAAATTCTATGAGGCATACTACACAGACAGACTAGTCAGACAGACTATTCGAGACTATACTTCGTATATAAAAATACATAAAATTATAATATTATTTGTCGTAATCAGGAACCCAGTAATGGCTGGTGGTTTGTTCGCGATTTCGCGCAAGTTCTTCTGGGAGTTGGGCGGCTATGATCCTGGCCTGGAAATCTGGGGCATGGAGCAGTATGAAATTAGTTTTAAGGTTGGTACACAACAACAGAAGCAATCGTTCAATGACATTTATTGTACTTAAGTCCTTTAAAAGTTATTTTATTTCTGATTTTGAAACGCTGAGTGACGTTTATTGTCATTACTTATGGTTGCTGACTTTCTGTTACGGACAATTCAGTCAAAATCATATTGATCTTCATTTTCGTTAAGAAGCTTGGTAGGTAGTTGCTCCTGCACAGGTAAAATAACTGTGGAAGAACTGTAGAACCGTGTAATATTTTATCTATACTTCGACCTTCAGAACAACTGCATAGCTATTCACAAACGCTTCGATTCGATTTCGATTCGGAAAGTCGCATATCTATCTCGTTCGCTTTCATAATGCCAAAAAAAGATAGACATACGACTTGCCGAACCGAAATCGAATCGAAGCGTTTCTAAATAGCTATGGACATTCGATTCCGAAAATTCTTTGACTACCGGAAAGCTACATTGTCCCCGAGTGTCATAGGCTATATTTAAAACGTTCCCGTGATTTATTTTCCGTACATAACGGGAGCGAAGCCGCGAGCAAGAGCCAGTACGACATAAATAACAAGGTTAAAAACGATGGTCACGTCGGGTCAGCGGTTTGAAATATTATTCACAATTCTGGGTTAACCAGATGATAAAAATATAGAGCCGAACATAGAATCTCCTTCTTTTTTGAAATCGGTTAAAAATTGTTTATTTTCTACTAAATCTAGTAACCTTCAGAAACAAAATGCTTTGCAAAAACGAGTACCGGGTAAAATGGGGTGATTAGGTTCGCAGGGGTGAATCGAGACAAAACTTTGAAAGGGATTTCAACGTTGAATTTATATGAAACTAGCGACCCGCCCCAGCTTCGCACGGGTGCAATGTTATCCATATAAACCTTCCTCTTGAATCCCCCCCGCCTCCCGCCGCCGGTGCGAGTTGACGTGTTTTTATACGCTCTGCAGTTTTTACTCATAGAAAGTGGTTTTTAAATACTTTTTCATCCTAAAATTTTTGTATATAGTGAAAAACTGCCTTATAAACAAAACTGTGTGAAGGAATAGCAATAATCAAAGTGACTCCAACCAAAGTGATCAAAAAACGGTTCAAAAAAGTCGTTAAAAAGTGAACTTTGTTGTGTTCTCTTTGTGTTCGAGTGAGCGAGTGACCTTCAAAGTGAAAGGAAGGTTACTCTTCAAAAATTGCCAACGTAGTTTTGGCATCAGTTGGTGTATTTTAACATTTATCGCTGTGACACGCTTGGTTCCGAGGCAATCGTGTGGATTGACGAGACGAGGACTGGCAGTTCGAATCCGACACAACACAGCTCCTTTTGGATGTTTGGATAAATGTTTGTTTACAATTTCAACATTTACTGAAGTTTTTATAGAAAAAAACAGCTTATCTAAAAGCATTATATAATTGTAAACCACAAGAGTAATTATTACCTCTCTGGCGCAATGGCGGTGCCGCGCTCTCCTCCGAGCACACCTCAGCTTAATCCTCCAACCAATATCATACATTACGGCTCGGACTCGGCCCTTAATAACATGTCGAATACCGCAGGCCCGACCGAAAATTATTTTAACATAACCAAGCGCCAGAAACGCACTTTTGATAATGAGCCAACGGGCCACTCATCCGAGTTAAAATCAATGCTCGACCAAATCAGGGACCAACAAGACACCAAGTTCGAACTATTAAATAATGCCCTAGCTACCATAATTAACCAAAACCAGGATATTCAGAGATCAGTCGAAACGCTAACCTCTAAGCACGACGACCTTGTAGCTAAAATCAATCTGCTGGAACAGGAAAATAAGGAGTACAAGAAGCGAGTGTTGACTCTGGAACATACCCTGGAACAACTGGATAAGAACGCGCACGGTTCAACAATTGAAATTCGTAACTTGCCTAAACTGGAAAACGAGAATAAGAATGTGCTAATTGACACAATCCAGCAGCTTGGTTCGACATTAGGCCTCGAAACAATACACAAGTCCGAGATTAGAGACATTTTTCGATCCAAGTCAGAAGCATTATTCGTGGATTTCACCACTACTCTCAGGAAAGAATCTCTGATTTTAAAATACAAGACATACAATAAATGCAGACGTGAAAATAAACAGCCGCAATTGAACTCAGAGCATATTAAATTACCGGGAAAGCCGAGTACATTATACATCTCGGAGTACTTAACAGCTAAGGCAAGATATCTTTTCTACATTGCGCGCTCAAACGTTAAAAACAAAAAGCTTCTGGCGGCCTGGACATCATTCGGAAAAGTTTATGTTAAGAAAGAAGAGGACTCGATACCAGTTCGCATTGATGAAGAAACTAAACTTCACAAACTTCTAATGTGACTAGCTTTGGCTCAATACTCTGATTTTTATTTTGTTGTCTTAGCATGCTTTTCTCTAGTATTTTTATTTGCATCCGTTATTTATTTTGGCTTCAGGCTCACCATTACATTATTAAGCTTTCATTGTCTTTGCAGAATTACACACACACATCTTCCTCACCACGCTCATCATTCACTCAAGTCAATACCCTCTTTATTCAAGCGAATCGAAACCCTTTACTATGGTGTTTACCCTAGCACACTATCTCTTGCACTATGCCAAATCATTGCTTATAAAGCTACTAAAGTTCCAGAACCGAGTTTATTTGACTTCAAATTCAGCTTTACGTCACGTATTAGGCGTGACTGTATTTTTCTCCCTATTCAATCAAATTACTAACATGGAAACCATTAACCAAATATACTCTGATCTGGACTCTATTCAAGTGGCTAAAACTATCACCTGTGACATAGAAAATGCAAGAAATCATATAAAAATGAACAAATATACTGTCAATATCCTGTCTCAAAATATTCGTAGCATTCATTGTAATATGCCAAATTTCGTAACGCTTCTCCAAAGATCCCAAATACCGTGGGATATTCTAGTACTTACAGAATGCTGGCTCCCATCTGCAAAGTTCATCCCTTCTCTCGACAACTACAATCACATTGCAACTACCTCACACAAAACTCAAAATGAAGGAGTTGTCATCTATTATAACAAGCTCCTTAATGTAATATCCGAAGAACCCATAGTTACTGACGCTAATTGCCTTGTTTTAAAACTGGATCGAGATACTTGCATCGTAGGATTGTATCGCCCACCTAGTCAAACAAACACTGTAAAATTTATCGACTCAATTAACACGCTATTAAGCAATCTAAAAACTTTTAAAAACATTTTCTTTTGTGGAGATATAAATATCAATATAATTCCAAACAGTCCCGATAAACGATCATATGACTATCTGAACAGCTTAGCTGGCCATGGCTTGCTCCCGGCTCATACTCTGCCGACGCGTGGGTTAACATGTTTAGACCACATGATGCTGAAAACTAAAATGGACGCTTGCTGTTTTGTTTTCAAAACATCTATCACTGACCACGAGAGTGTAGCTATTAGTTATAAACCTAAAGCGCGTCTGAAGTATCTGAATAAAACATATTGCTCGGTTAACTTCGACAATCTAGACAAAATAATACCAAACATGGATTACCAACCTATCCTTGACTGTCAAGACGCTAATATATCAGCCGATCTCCTCGTGGCTCACCTATCTTCAGCAGTAAAAAATAATACCAGCGTAGCTAAAACCTCAAAAAGAAAACTAATAACCAAACCATGGGTAACTAAAGGACTTCTTCGCTGCATGAGAAACCGGGATAACTTGCACAAAAAATTAAAACGTAACCCTGACGACGACATATTAAAATTGACATATAAGCGCTATCGAAATTTTTGCTCCTCTCTGCTTAAAAAAGCAAAGAAGAGGTATGAAAAACAGGAAATTGAAAATGCAAAGGGTAACAAAAAACAGTTATGGGATGTCATCAAAAAAATTTGCGGGTCTGACAAGAGGGCAGACTTCTCGTCTTCCCTCTTGTCATCTAACAGTCCCGAGGCGGATATAAACGACGTCAACAGTTTCTTTGTGAACGTTGGAGCAAAGTTGGCTAATAAAATTACCACTTCGAAATCGACAGCACCTTGCCACACCCGTCATCACTCATCTGTGAATCCTTTAAACTCGCTTGTCCTTCTCCCTACCGATGAACAAGAAATTTGTAACCTCATTAAGGGCCTGAAGGATAATTGTGCGGTGGGAATCGATCAGATTAGCAGTAAAATCATCAAGAGATACGCAAAGTGCCTCTCTTCTCCCATAACACATATCTGCAACCTGTCAAATCAAAAAAATCAAAAATCAAATCTCAACGGGAGTTTTCCCGCAGGCCTTTAAAATTGCTGTCATCAAGCCCATCCATAAGGCGGGAAAAAGAGACTGTGTCAATAACTACCGGCCTATCTCCATTCTACCTGCTCTGTCCAAGATATTGGAACGCCTTATAAATCAGCGTCTAGTAAAGTTCTTGGAAGCAAATGAGCTCCTTTCGTCTTCACAATTTGGCTTTAGAGCTGGCAAATGTACCAATGATGCAGTTCACGAGTTAGTAAACTCTATTGTGGAAACATTGGATGGCAGAAAGAGATGCTTAACGGTATTCCTAGACCTAGCAAAAGCGTTTGACACAGTCTCTATTCCGCACCTTCTAAGAAAGCTCGAGCGGCTCGGTATCAGAGGAATCCCTCTGAAACTGATGGAGGACTATCTTACTGGTAGGAAACAACGAGTACGGATAAATGACAGACTCAGTGACGAGCTCTCAGTCAATTTTGGTGTACCACAGGGTAGTATAATTGGCCCAACACTATTCCTGGTGTACATTAATGACCTTTGCCAACTTTCTCTTCTGAAGGGAAAGATCATTACATTTGCTGACGACACTGCTCTGTTCTTCAGTGGTGATGGATGGAGGGAGGTATTCGATGTTGCGCAACTGGGTCTTAACAGTGTTAGTAACTGGCTGCAAGACAATGTTTTGACTCTTAACGTCACTAAAACAAAGTACATGGCATTCGCTCAAAGATCTAACTTGCTCCCACCGTCATCTCTGAAGATTACTGCCCACACTTGTGGCATTGAAAATACTCAGTGCTCTTGTTCTTCCCTTGAAATGACCGAAAGTATTAAATACCTTGGAGTCACTATTGACCAATATCTCTCCTTTAAACCACACATAGAGACCCTCGTGACCAGGTTGCGAAAAGTAATATACGTTTTCAAAACTCTAAGACACTCGGCCGACCGACAGACTATTAAGATGGTCTACTTTGCACTGTGCCAATCGCTAATTGATTATTGCATCACATCATGGGGAGGTGCCGCAAAAACACACCTCATCGAAGTAGAAAGGGCACAGCGTGCCATACTCAAGGTTGGAGCTGGTCTCCCTTTTCGTTTTCCGACTACTGACTTGTACAAAGAATGGGACACTCTCACGGTTAGACAAACTTTCATACTACTTACGTTACTTAAAAAACATTCCCAGATGCAGTATGACGCTAAATTACCTAAACACAACCGACGAAAGGGCAGGGTATGTCCCACGGCTCAATTCAAATCCACGTTCCCTCAAAGATTCTATTGCTTCCTTGGTCATTATCTTTACAATAAGTTGAATAAATCCCTAAACCTATATCCCAAAACTAGATCAATCTGTATCAAAGAAATAAAAAAATACTTAAAAACCCTAGACTATCAAAAAACTGAAAATATTTTGACCGTTCTGAAATAAACATAATTTTGACCATCCCCACACGTACAAACTGTTCCTCGCTATCGACTCGCTGTACAAATTTTTTTTTTTTTTTTATGCCTATTGTTTAACTCCTACTCTCACGCGGTATCTCTGTAAAAGCTAATTCTAGCCTGGAAGGGGCCTGGTGACCTGTAACACAGGTTTTTCCCAAAAACCTACATCAGGCACCAGTCTCTCACAAGGTTGAATTCAACTGAGACATTTCTTTGTACATATTAACTTTAAGTCAGCTTTGTGAAGGGAGAATAAATGAAATAATAATAATAATAATAATCTTGAATCACTCTATATATTAAAAAAAACCGCATCAAAATCCGTTGCGTAGTTTTATAGATCTAAGCATACATAGGGACAGACAGCGGGAAGCGACTTTGTTTTATACTATGTAGCGATGATGTATGTTACCAACAAGTACAGAAAAACAACTTAACACAGAACAGAACAGAAGGTATACAGACAATCACCACACACCACTATGACATACTCACACACACATTTGCAACTCTTCATGCACACTCCTACACACTCATTCGCGCTGTACTCTTAACAATGTATTGTATAGCTATTAAATTCTAAATCCGTAATTGGCTGTAGGATTAGTATAGTTTATGATAACATTTTAAAGAGCTGTGGATTTTGTGAATAATAAATAAATAAGTACTCTATCTTATTTACTTAATTATATTTCGACCTTGTTTGCAACATACCTTATTAATTCAACGTTAGAATCTCTTTTATATTTTGTCTCAATTCACCCCTGCGTTTCTATTCGCCCCGTTTTACGGTATCAAATGTTTTGAAGGCCCTATCTACACATAAAAATCTCTTTTGCTTGTTTTACTGTAAGCGTAAACGCATGAGACATAGCCTAACTTTTGTAAGGGGAATTCCCCTTACCAAAGAGAGGCCAGTGTTTCAACGAGATAGTCCCACCCAGGCGAACACGCTAATGCAATGCTATGCGTGTGGCTTGCAGTGGGTGTCCTTCACCATACAATCCGCACATCAATCAATTTCTAAACATAGACATTTCCTTCCGGTGGTTTTGGCAGAACTGAATAACCTTCCTTATGTTAATATTTATTTTTTATAATATTTAGTCATGTTTTTATTGAAATTCAAAATCCTAACGTCATAATTTAATTTTTCATTCGATTCAACCATCATTAACCCCACAAACCTCACCAACATATAGCTATAACTTCAAAATCATAATGCGACTATTTTTTAACTATAATGACTAATTATGACTATTTCTGGACAAACAAAAAAAAAGAGAGTATAAGGATAGTTGTAAACCGTGAAAGCTTAAATCAGTGTTTATTTCTTGAAAATTTGTATAAAATATTTATATTTTTTTATAGATAATTGGTTTTCACGAAGTTTTTAAAGATGAAGATTGTGTGGTGTGGCTTCTAGTATGAGTAACATTTTTAATGAAACTATATATTTATATGATTTGTGACAGATATGGCAGTGCGGCGGTCGTATGGTGGACGTGCCGTGTTCGCGCGTGGGACACATCTACCGCAAGTTTGGGGTCATCCATAGCACGAAACATGGCGACTATTTACGGAGGGTGAGATAAAATGTCAAAAGTCTAAAATTAATCTACTTGCCGAAGTCGTTGGCAAAAAAGGCAATGAAACAAACAAAGTCACCGACTTCCGAAAGAAGAGTTGTTTTAGAGTCAATTAGTATTTTTAGGAAGTCGTTTTTTTTGCAAAATGGTTTTGGAGGTATACTGCATGGAGTGCGGCATAATATTCCGCAGTTTACTTGTTAATGTTTATATTGAGCGAGGCGCAAGCGAAGGTTTACAGAGATGGAAATGAAGTTATAGTGAAAATAGAGACGATTTAGTGTAAGGAAGAATATAAATCAAAAATGTAGGTGATAGCGAGACAGCTAAAGCGACATGGATTCGCGATGAAGGCGTCTAGCTGTCTGTTCGGCGGTCGGCGTCGCCGTCTGGCTGGAGCAGGCTGTGGAAGGCGGTACGGCGGCGCGCGGCTTCCGGGGTGAGGTAAGCCAACAGGTTTCCGCGGCCGGGCAGCGCTCGCGCATGATGGCGACGCACGGCGTGCGCGCACCTTCATGCCAACATGAAGAAAAGGGGTGAGCAGCATTTGTGCTGTAATAGTAATAAAATATAAGTTTTGTGTCCATGCTTCTTTCTTTATCGTGTGGTTAGTGGATAACCTGGTGTTAGAGTTTTTAGGTCGCCCATGGGCCTCTGACTTGGCTTTACATTCCGTCAAGAAATATCTCTTAGGCATGCAGGTTTCCTCACGATGTTTCCCTTCACCGGAGCAAGTGATAATTATACAATACGGACATGAATCCAAAATTCCTGTGGTGCGTGCCTTGGGTTCAAACTCGAGACCTATGACTTGGCAGTCCAACGGTCACTAGGCTATCACTGCTATTACGTTTATTGCAATTTGCAAGTCAGCGTCAGGTTGTATGTTGCTGAAAATATGAATCGCGCCAGTAACACGAATAGAGTTACAAAATTATAATTATTCAAAAATATACAACCCGCCAAGTTCATTTAACCTCATTCAATAACTATTTCATGAAAAAGTCGCTCAATGAAATTTTAAGAACGTAAGAAAATTTAAAATTCGCGGGCTACAGGCGGGCGGGTTTCAGACATGTAGTGTCACAGTTTTTATTTTTATACTAGATTTTAGGAAAAAACTCAATGGTATAACCATTAGTGGTGGAGGAGTTCGTGGCTAAATACTAATAGCCGCGCTTGCTTAGGTTGTTCCGTGGATGGGTGAACACCCATTACATACCAAGTTTCCTCCTTGCCTCGGAAAAGTTACACGTTAAGCCGTTGATCCCGACGGTCATGTGTAGATCTTTGACAGTCGTTACTGGTAGTCAGTGGCCGGTAAGTCTGATAACCAGTCTTACCAAGGGGTATCGTATTACTCAGATCTAAGTCACAGAGTCAGAGGTCAGATATGCGGTTGCTCCATCCAAATTACTATTTCAGCTGCGTCTGGTTAGACTGGAAGCTGATTCCTACATAGCTGGGAAAAGGCTAGGCAGGTGATGACTGGTATATGGACTATACAAGGTATACATGGATCCTTCGCGAAGCCGTCAACCAAGCGTCCTGTATATCAAACCTAAGTAACTCTACTCAACATTTTTTTCTGGGAAACGACATTTAATTTTGGAGGGAAAAATTAGGTTTTACGGTAGACTCAATGTAACGCAGTCAAAACATTGTGCTCATGGATGCTTTGAATAGTACAGGGGTTATTATGAAGGTATTTGAAGTAAGGCTAAAAGGTATTTTATTTTATTAGTATAAATGATAAAAATCAATGAATACAACAAATTCAACACATTGATCTAAAAACAATAAATCCATTCCTAGACCTGAGTCCATATTACGCTGCAGTGAAGATAAAAATAATTAAAATATTTAAACATTTCACTAAAAAAAAAAAAAAAAACTTTGGAAGTCTGACCTCCAATTTCTCCGTAAATACAAGGTTCCCAGGTATGGGCCACAACATAAAAATATCGCAGTGATGGGTAGAAAAAGTGCCTTTCGGCATCGTACACCCATTATAATGTTGTTATCAACAGAACATGCGTCGCGTAGCTGAAGTCTGGATGGACGAGTACGCGCAGTTTTTGTATGCGAGACAACCGGATTTACTAGACACTGACCCCGGCGATATCTCCGTACAGAAAGCCTGGAGGAAGAAACTGCAGTGCAAATCTTTTAAATGGTTCATCACGCAGGTAAAGATCTTTGATTTACTCACTGAATGATAATAGTGTGTCTCAGCAACGGCGGGTCGATAAAGGACTCGCCACACTGATGGACCCGGAGTCGGTTTGATCCGGCCGGTCAGAAAAAGCATTATAAACATGACATAACGTCACGCCTGTACTCCCCGAAGGGTTAGACAGAGGTGTACCCAATAGTACACCCACATTTCAGCAGTTACGTAGTCCATGTATGTTAGGGTGCGAACCTATTGCCATCAACCGAGCATAATTCCAAACTCCGTGGCTGCTACTAGGAAATTCCTGATGGTGGAATCGAACCCAGGACCTCATGCTCAGCAGTCGCTTGCGACCACTAGACCAACGATGCAGAAACAGTGAAAAAAATTCCCCTTGTTTTGGTAGGGATGACGTATCCCGAACTGCGTCAGATTATTCGCTTATAATGCATATACATTATAAAAATAAATAATAATAATAATCCATTTATTTCAGGTACTAAAGACCCATATAAATCATCATCATCATCATTTCAGCCGAAAGACGTCCACTGCTGGACATAAGCCTCCCCCAAGTGTCGCCACACTGATCGGTCCCGTGCGGCTCGCATCCAGCGGATCCCCGCAACCTTCACCAGGTCATCGGTCCACCTAGTGGGAGGCCTTCCAACGCAACGTCTTCCGGTTCGCGGTCACCACTCCAGAATTTTTCGGCCCTATCGGCCATCCGTTCTGCATATATAAATACCTTAACCTAAATATACATACTAATAACATTTTTGTTAGTATAAGCAACTTAAAACTATGTTAGTAACACTTCACTTGCACGATGATTTGTGCGTAATTGTGGAATTTGTCCGCGGAAGCGACGGAATACCACGTCCTATCGCCAAAAACTTTCTTCCAACATCAAATGGAGCATACACGTTGGTATGTGCACCACAAACGTCTTGAAATTAACATTGCAACGCGACTCCAGTAGCTATACTGTTGGCGTGTACCTACTGCAACTTTTATGTCCTCTGCCTCAGTGGTGTAATGTAGGCGAGAGATGTACACCAGCAATAACCTCATTGTACACCGGAGTGTTCGGCTTCGCGGCGCGGGAACGTTGGGCTCCACAGGAGCCTTGCCGGAGCGGTTCTTACAGCTTCGCTGACAGCGTTTTCTCCTTTGAACTGTCACGAAACCGTCATCATCAGCCCGGTCCGTTGCCTTTGTAGGCACGGGCTTTGCGGGGAGAGCAGCAGGGGTGCTCGAAAGGACCACTGGCCCACTGACCACTGGGGGTCGCGTCGGTCGGGCAGCGCTGCGGGGACCCCTCCCGACAGCCCTCGGCTGTGACGCGCGCTTACAGCGCTCAACGCAGACTCAGCAATCGGCGCCAGCGACAGAACTGCTGACGCGAATCTTGTAGCCGATGCATTGAGGCAGCCGGCTCCTCGGCACGTGTTTACGTTGCTTACAAGTGACGGTGACCCAGTTAATGCCACAGAGTTGCGCAACTCAACTAGTTGTGAGCGCAAGTCTGCAACGGTGCTCTGAGATGTAGCCAGATTTCTCTGCTCATGAATCAAACTAGACTTTTGGAAGACAATTTCCTTTAGCAGGCTCGTCACGTCGACGTGGTCGAAAGTGACTGGAGGTAATTTGTTTAAATTACCTCGTCAGGGTCGGTCGCTTTCAGCAGCGTGATGATATCTACACGTTCACATAGCACCCACATAGTTCATAGCGCACACACAGCTTCTTATACATAGCACTTTCTGAGTGGCTTAAGTCAAGCTGATTCTGCGTAAACACACTCACTAAAAACACACTCACTAAAAAGTGGGTGTTTTAAAAACTTAGACTGCCTTTACGGTGAATACAGGCCTGATGTCATGTCTAGTCTAACTGCACTATCAGCGGTCGTTGACCGCCAAAAACACATCAATTCTTTTTTTATTTGTTTTCTCGAGAAGAAAACTCTTACTCTACTCTTAGAAATCGATACCCATATAACAAGTTTCTTTTCGGTAGTTAATGTAATTTACCTTGTATTCTGTGTTGGTGATGTTACTAAGGATAAAACACGCCAACGGCTTACCTCAGTCAAATTCAAACGCCTTCTTATTTAATTTCAGGTCGCGTTTGAACTGACAGCAAAATACCCGACTGTAGACCCGACTCCATACGCTAGCGGGCGTGTAAGTATTAACCTGAACCTAATCTGTAGTGCCGCAAGGTTCTTTTTGCCGCGTGGCCTTAATCGGAACTAACGCCGCCATCTTGTTTTTTTTTCTGTAAACTGTTTCTGTTAACCAACAGTGCACCAGGAGTGCACTGTTGGCTAACAATGGTATTCAAACACGTCATATTCTTTTTTTAATTTAATTAGTTTTCAATACACTTTCAGGAAAGCTGGCTCTTATCGCACTACGATTAGGTCCAACATGCAATGTATTTCACACGCGTGGATTTTTAATATTTTTCATTGAGATAAATATTTCCACAGATAAGTCCAAATGAGTTCAATGACTATAGCTATAGTCGGCGGTGATTGTTTTTTTTATAATCTCGTTAAAGAGATAAGCGTCTTTACTGCGTAAATATTTTTTGAGTATTTAAATTGTGTTTATAAATAGAATATAACAGATAAACATAATTATTTAAAACAAATATTTACTTTTATGAACAAATTAACATGCAAGTGTTCTAAATTCAAAAATATATGAATTTTCTTTTTTTCATATTAGGCTGTGTAGCGGCATCATACCTTTGCTTCTTCTTCAACCTGGCAAAAGCAAAGCGCGGAAAAAAAAAGCAAATTAAATCATTAGAGTTTCCTAATAATTCCTGACAAAAATACTTTCCGTTTTCCGTTTTTTTTTTGAAAGTTTATTGAAAAACGACGTTTGATACGCGTGGGTGGGAATTTGTTACTGCAGTTCTCGGCTCCGTAACACCCTCGCCTGCAGCCCGGGTGTTAATTTCGCGCACGAATGCAATAACAAAGTTTTCCCACTTATGTCAAAATGTACTATTTTTGATTATTTGTGTATCATGTAGAGCCTGATTAATCGCAAATGTTATGTACGTCATCATTGTTAAGTAAATCAGACAACATGCTATTTATCAGTCAAACGCATGCTTATTTAGAATTATAGCTTAAATGTAGTTTTAAGAAATGCGTGAGTATTGAGTGAAGTGCTGTAATAGGGACCTAAGTCACTATCTTTATTTTAACACTGTTTTATTTTTTTTAACCTGACACCAATAAAAAGGAGTAGATGCAACTACACCGGTAGCACAAACACACTTAAAAGCTCGGAAGATCGCGAATTATACATAAAAAGTCTAAGCGAACACATACCAAAATTGCTAGAGACACATGAAAACCATACAGCCAAAGATTACTACCAGATGATAGAATCTGCATTAAAAACCAGCCTGAAAAACAAATCAAGATCCAGGAAATCAACTATTTTAACAAATAAAGCAATAGAATTAATGAAGAAAAGAAGCACCTTACAAAACAAATCCTACCTAAACAAAAAAGACAGAGAAGACTTGAAAAACCTATATAAACAAACAAATAAAGAAATAAAACAATGTTATGAAACATACAGAATGGATACTATAAAAAAACACATAGAAAACACAAGATCGGCTAAAAAAGCATTCAAAGAACTAGACAGAACAAAAACATGGATTCCATTTCTTCAACATGGTGCAACAAATAGTAAATCACGTAGTGAAATTATAAAAATAGCTCCAGATTTCTACGTAAGCTTATATAGCGAGCCAAACTCAAACCAAAACACAGAGACGTCAAACCAACCAAAGAATACGGCGACTGTAGAAATATTTTGCGAACCTGATATCTTCAATCATATACTGAAATTAAAATCAGAAAAAAGCCCGGGACCAGACGGTATTGCGAACGAATGCATTAAACACGCCAGAGCTCTTCTAGTAACACCTCTTACACTATTATTCAACAAGATTCTAGACGAAGAAGTAGTGCCTGAGCAATGGACTGAATCTGAAATAATTACCGTCCAATAAGTCTAATGTCCAGATTTTACAAGTTATTCTCATCATGCCTACTCGATAGAATATCTTCGGAACTAGACACATTCCAACCTATGGAACAGGCAGGTTTCAGAAAAGGGTTCAGCACTTCAGACCATATACACGTATTAGATCAAGTAATAGAGAAATACCTGGAATACCGAAAGCCACTCTACATAGCTTGTATTGATTATAAAAAAGCCTTTGACTCTATCTCGCATCGTAGTATAATGGGAAGCACTAAACAACCAATCGGTCAATTCTAAATATATAAATATTATAAAAAATATTTACTCTCAAAGTTCAAGTCGAGTTAAGCTGGATAGAGCCGGGCCGGTAATCAATATCAACAGAGGAGTTAGGCAAGGTGATCCTATCTCACCGAAATTGTTCATCGCTGTCTTACAGAATATAATGGCAGATCTCCCATGGTCGAAGAGGGATTAATATAAATGGAAATCATCTGAGCCATTTGCGTTTTGCTGATGACATTGTTCTGCTGTCGGAAAATCCTTTGGAACTCAACATTATGGTCAAAGAATTACAAGCAGCGAGTGAATATGTGGGTTTAGAGATGAACCTTAGCAAAAAAAAGTCATGACCAACAGCGAAGTGACTCCTATTTCTGTCAACGACATACCGCTCGAATACGTCTCGGAGTACATATACCTCGGTAAGCAAATCTCTTTCAGGAAAAATAGGAATATTCAAGAAATAGATCGAAGGGTAGCTATTACCTGTTCCTACCTATTCAAATCAACCCTGCCGATCAGTGTAAAAAAGACCATATTAGACTCTACTATTTTACCTTGCCTCACTTATGGCTGCCAGACTTGGATATATGACAACAAGGCGAGAACCAAGATCCAAACCACACAGAGATCTATGGAGAGAAGCTGCTTGAGTATCAAACTAAGCGATAAAATACGAAACACAGACATTCGCAATACAACTAAAGTGACAGACGCTCTCAAATTTTCGCAAAGCCAAAAATTGAGGTGGGCCGGGCACGTTGCAAGGTATTCCGATGATCGATGGACAATCCGAGCAACTAAATGGAAAGGTCCACAGGGCACCAGAAATAGAGGCCGGCCTTGTGCCCGTTGGCAGGACGAGATTATAGCGAATGCTGGACGAGACTGGATAGCCACCGCTTCGAATAGAGAAAAGTGGAATTCTTTGGAGGAGGCTTTTACCCGAAGGGGGTCCACACACTAATGTTATTTTATAATGGTTAATCATGATTACATTTATCATAATTACATATATATCAATTTTAATTTTATTAAATGAAATAACCTTAAGTAATTTTAAATCGAAATAATAAGGAATGTTTTAATTTAATGTAATTTATTTGTAGGAATGTTTTATTTGGAATTTATTTGTTGTTTGTGAAATTATGGTTATTTTTATTTGATTATTATAAATATTGTTTAATTGTTAGTTAGTCGTGATTGCGTATTATAATAATTACATTTATTTGAATTTTCTATTTTATTAAATAAAATTCAACAATTTAAAATGGAAATAATAATGAATGTTTTTAATCTAATGTAATTTATTTGTTGATTTTATAATTAGGGTTATTATTTAATTTTTATTAATATTTATTGTTATTATTTAATTTTTATTTGATTACTATTAATATTTATTGTTATTATTTCATCTTTTGATTTGATTATTGTTTGATTGTGTGCAATGAATAAAGCTTTATTATTATTATTATTTATTTTAATAAAGGTGCGACCAGTATCAGACCCCAGTATGTGTATTGACGGTCATAACGGAGGACAGATGGACAAGCTACACATCAAGCCGTGTGCGACGCCACAAGGAGAGATTGAGTTCGTGTTCACTTATTATAAGGACGTCAAGTGAGTAGTCATTTATTTACCTATTTATTTAGATCCTTTGGAGAACTTACAGCTAAATAAAACAGTATGTGTATTTGTCAGCCAATTACAAGTTTTAACTAACATGCTGTTTCTTTGGACCGTTGGTCGGAAATGCTACCGCTGAGCATGGCGCCTTAAGTTCCGTTGCCAGGACGAGCAGTGTAAGTGGGTATGATGACAATAGGCTCGCCTCTTTTTATGGGAGTTAAAGTATTTGGCGAAATGTGGGTCTAGACTTCTGCCTGAGTTATCGGGGATTACTGGCGTGATTTTATGTTATGATTCGTTACTGCTCCAGGTTTTCTAAACGGGGCATGTGCTGGGACCTGCCTGAGTCTGCCGATAAGAGTCCGATACTAATGTACAGCTGCCATCTTGGTGGAGGCAATCAGCTGTGGAGGTATGACATGGTATGTACAATAAACTTACAACTTTTTGTATTAAGGACGCGTTCTCAAAACGAGGTAGTAGGTATCGAATCGCATCACTACACTGACACGGCTCACACATACACACAAACGCAAGGTAAACTGCGGGAATAATGAGTAACTAAACTGATTTTCATACTTTAGCAAATTCACTCACGACGGCGGCCGAGCGTGGACTAACGCTTTCTCTTTAGAACTTTTTATGCAATACTCCAGACAGTGACAAAATAAAATAACCCTTCAAACCACACGTTAAGGTTCATGCGTGAGAGCAAATTACGTGCAAAATTAGACGGTTCGTTTTTATTTTTTTCTGACATTATTTATAACATTTTCATAAATATTTTGTCCGTGATTTTGAAAACATTATATCTGCCTAACTACGGTATTTTTTAAGAAACAAAATTATGTATCTAATAGCAGAAAAATGATCCTGAATGAAGCCCCAAATCGGCAATTTTGTGTGAAGAGGTAATGGAAAATCGTTTTTACGATATCAAATACCAAAATTTCAAACCAAAAATTGTCCATTATTTGGAGATCAAGAAGTAAAATATTTGTGGCAATTGTTAGTTTTGTTTGATTTAGTTCCATTTCATTGCAAACTGTACCGAAAAATAGCTTATTTTTGTCGGATTTGAGAACGCGTCCTTAGGCCTCCTCTTTACGTAATAACCCAGTGCGGATTGGCGAATGCTTCCTTAACTCCTCGTTGCTTTCGGGTGTTTGGGGTTCGATTCCCAGGTAACGCAAAGTGTCATTGGGTTTTCTATTAGGAATTTCTCAGTAGCAGCCACGAGGTGCGCCTTATTACATGAGACTTAAACATATCTGGCGAAACGTGGATGTATCAGTAGGTCCACCTCTGTTAACCCTTGGGTGATTGCAGGTGTAAAGTTATGTTATGTTATTTTCCATTAACTAAGTCAAACCTCTTGTTTCGTGCACGAGTGCGTAGTTTGACATTTATCTATTTATCGGTCTAGGAACCATTTCAGTCTCTACAACATTATTCCATAATTGTGTCTACAATGTAAAGCTACAAAACCAAGTAAACAATTCATTTTACCAAAACCTCCTACATTAGGCCGGGTACATAATAATACAAACACCCTATGGCCAAAACTAGATACACAGATTGACAAAGTCATACGATTTGCAACGATTGACATGTTTCGAACTTCGTTTGAGAGAAGAACAAGTATTTTATTTCTGTCCTTTTCATTTCATGCATGACGTCAGTGACGTGTCATTTGTTTTTTGTTGAACTTGAAATACATATAATCTAACGAATAATGCTTAGCTCTTTAAAGGTCGTCAGTCACCGGAAGCATTCGCGTGTTATGAATAATGAAAGAAATTAACTTTTGAACATTGTGTTTTACAATACCGCGCCAGCTCGATTGACTGATCAAGGAGCATTCGCTCGAACTGGAAACACAAATTATTTGTGTGACTAGTCTGCCAACTTATGAATGTGTTCACGAGCTTTTGCCTTGAATGTGAACCGACTGGTGGCTGTCCTGATATTCTAAGGGGGCGCATTCCAAAGGAAAACCGCCTGGACAAGAAAAGAAGATTTAAGAAAACCAGAGCGGTGATAAGGACATCGTAGAAGACGATTATTAGAGGAACGAAAGGTCTTGCTGTGCGCAGAGCATAAATATTGAAATTGAGAAGTCAGATAAGAAGGAGAAGTGGGTTTGTCAAGAAGAGAAAATAAGGTTGTCAAAGCCCTTAACGCTCTGCGCTGTCTGATGGGTAACCATTTTAAGCGCAACCGATGTGCGGATACATGATCATACTTACGGAGATTAAATACGAATCGAATGCAGTTATTTAGAAGTCGGTCAAGTTTATTGAGGAGCTCTGCATTCAGGTCATAGTAACACACATCACCATAGTCAAGTATGGGGAAGATAAGGGACTGAACCAGCATTGCCTTTATGTGTGATGGGAGAATATTTTTCAATCTATAAAGCGACCGCAACGACCCGGTGACTTTTTTGCTCACAATCGCAACCTGCGCATTTTTAATTAATTACTTAGTTGCTACAGCCTTTTAGATTTGTTTACCTCGTTTTGAAAGATTGTTCTTTCCATATTTATGAGATTTATGTAAATTACCTGTTTTGGACATAGATTGTTGATATTATTATGTATCCGGCCTATGTTGGTGGTTTTGGTGACATGAATTGTTTACTTCGTTTTGTAGCTTTACTTTGTAGACACAATTATGTAATAATGGTTGTAGACAGTGAAATGGTTCCTAATCCGTGTTTACATCTTTTTGGGGCTGACTGTAAGTACATAGAGGTAAGGTCGAAATTCCAATAACTCGTGAACTCTAATAGCGGTGTCATTGTGAACCTCTTTTTCTTTGGGTCTTATCCGATCCTAAGAGCGATGCAATAAGAGCCACTTTTCGAGGAAGTTTGTTGAAAATACCATTTATCAAAGTTTTGAATACATTACCCGCGTAGCATGACCACCGTAGAAACAGGTTTTCTCGAAGAAGAATCGAAAAAAATGACAGATTAAGGAAAGATTTCTATCGTCGCAAGCATGGCGATGTTAAAAATGTATGACAGACATGTCAAGTTGTATAGAAAGAGCTTTGTTGATTCTTGGTAGAATAGAGACAGTATTGCCATGTTACGCGAGCAGGTTTCAGATTAGCGTAGTTGTATTGTATTGTAATGTATTGTATTGTATAGCGGGCTGGTGTCCGCAACTCCACGTCTAAGCGCGTATTTTGCGTGCGGGTGGGAAATTTATTCGATGATTAGCGTAGTTTCGGCGCGTATAAGTTCGTTTTTGGAAGCACGTGTAAAGCTTTTGCCACACGCGCAAATCGTACGAGCGTTGGGCTTTTTTTTAAGCTAAAATGTGGCGCACGTGTAAGCGCGTAAGCCGGTACGAGTATATATGCGCTAAAAAAATGCTAGTCTTAAGCCGTTCTTAGAATATCCTTCCATGTGCGAAGTTATAATATGTATCAATGTACAACTATATCACTAATCTTCTTTCCATTTTCTTTCAGGACACGAAACAAATAAAGCACGGCACTGACGACCGCTGCGTTGAGTATAGCCCGTCGAGCAAGGAGGTTTTCATCTTCCGTTGTGACGGTACCAAAAAGACGCAAAAATGGATCATAGACAATGTGAATAAGGAGATGATGGCGAAGTGGTGGACACTTGAGACGACAATCACAAGGCCTAGAAAAGAAGCCTGAACTTACATTATTATGATATTTCTGTTTTTTTTTTGGGAATTGGTTTAAAGATGGAAAAGTTATACGCGATTTAAGTAATGTTTACAAATAAGTTTTGGATTTAATTGTATAGATTCAGTTTCAAACTTGCGTTGGTGCGTTGCTGTGGTGAGCACATGGGATATTTGACCTTTGTATTTTTAATCGCAACGTGCTTTCATTTGTGGATTTCAAATCATTTATAGAGTAGCTTCTTCTAGGCCCAGAACATTACTGATTCCTCCTAGTACGTGATACAAAACATAAAGCAACCAAGCGATTATTTTTGTCTTTTACACGATGTTTCATATTTAAGTATGTATTAGACGTCCTGTAGAACCTTACATGCCCATCGTGAATTCCAAAAAAATCTTTGCCCAGCAGTGGGATGACGCAGGCTAACAGTATCAGTATCCGCCTTAAATAACACGTTCACTGCGGGTCCAGGTTTATGCAACCTGCCAGTGTAGCGTCACGAGGTCTAAAAGAACTCGTTATTGTCTTCTCCTAATGACATAAAATGGCTACAGGACGAGATTCTATAGATGTCGTACGGACTGTTACCTTAAACTCAAAATATGTTTATGAAAATAGCTCAAAATAAGTTTTTGATTTGAGATGATAGATATGTCAATGAGCTCCCCCGACAATCAAAGAAAAAATGGAAAAAACAGCACAATAACAAAATCCCGAGACCCTTAGGATCTCTTAATGCACTGAAAGTAAGAAAATTACTACGAGACGTTTTAGATCGCATAACAAACTTGTTTCTAAATATCAATAAAAACAGTAGTGATGGGATTAGCGTCTTTTCTTTTAATTAATTATACATTTGTGTTCAGAGACGACTTCAGTAGTACTTTTTTAGTTTTTAAAAACTCCGGAGAAGGAAAAAAAAACATGATAGCAAGACGTAAAAGTAGGTGCACTCTTCAAAAGTTGACACAACACTAGTAGATTTATGAACAGGCTTCGTACGAGATTTTTAGGAGATCCAATGAGTCTCGTATCGCACTAAATCCATTTTTCTATCTGGTTGCTACGAGACCTATAAGATCTCGAAAGTTTTTATTGATTAAGATACTAAAATTAGGGTACCATGAACGGTAGGATAAGGCATTTCTCTCTAAATCAAAAATACCTTAAAGAAAATTACATTTGATAGGTGGTGACGCCATCTGTTCGTCTTACTTATAATTCTACCACTCATCATCATATGACGTAGATCATAAGAACAGGCGACGATATTATGCCCATCTCTTTCCCTTTCCCTTTCCGCTCACCTGCCTGAATCGGCGGGCCTCACGCCACTCCATCTTTAGACACGTAATCGACCGCATCAACTGACCGCCGCTGCGTTAACGCAGCTGCTGCAGGTCAATCGCTTCCGCGGAAATCGAGACATACAGGCGACCCCGGGGTTCATCCGCTAACGCGACTTGGAGCTTCAGAAGACCCTCATAACCAGGGTTTCATCCAAACGCCGGCCACGCCATCGAAGCGCGCTCGCTCCGTCTACATCCACGTGGCCCAGGAACAGAGGTAGGTGGGTGAGGCTTATTTCCTTTTCCCCTTATTAATTTTGTCGCCTGTTCGTCATTTTGATTCCCCAAGACGGTTACCAGAAACCTTAATACAGTCCACTTTCCATTTTTTTTCAATCGTCTTTTAAATTGGTTCTCTTTTGTCTATTAATACTTAAAAACAAGTAATTCTGCTAATTTGTAATTATGTATAAAACCCGAGAACGCAAAGAACGTCGGAAATTGTTCCACCTATTTATGAAGTTACTTTGTCAACTAATGCAGAGAAGTTTCCAGAAAAGCGAGCACGAAAATTTTGGCAACCCTCCTCGGATAAATTTTATTAGGTTCTTTTTGCTAATTCACACAGAAATGAGAATCGGAGTAGGTAAATCCTCCAAATTACATTGAATCGATGAACTCAACCTTTTGACGGCCAGAGCACAATCGCACGCGCATGCTCTCCACGCCAAGCCACAATTTCACCTACCATATTGTCACATACTTGTACCGTTTGGCGTACAGGGCACGCGCTTGCTTGTCACTTATATCTGACTATGGCTGTCAAAAGCTTAAAGATGTATTAGCGAGTGAAGCGAGAACGAAAATTGAAGATTCCGCCTGGGATAGTTTGGTTTCTATTATAGTTGTCCGACATTTCGGAGGAGGGGCATGAACCCCCAACCAGCCCCGCTGGCTACGGCCCTGGCCAGAGCTCAAACATGTGTGTGCCCCAATCTAATCTGGTTTCAGAGCGTCAACTTGAGTGATGCGAACGGTAAATATAAATCTATAAATTGAATGAAAACTTAAAGGTTTACATAAAATATTATATCTACACTCGGTTCCAAAAATAACGGGTCAGTCACATAAACCCGAATATCTCCCGAACTACGTATGCCATCCTAATGAAACGAAGACTGTTCAATTGAGAATTTAAATATACAGATAAAAAATAAAATAAAACTTAGTTGCACCCACAATATTAATCTCTAAATTAAAAAAAAAAACTAAAGTAGTCATATTTTTCTTAAGATTACATTTTTTAATGATTGTTTTTTTGCTGTTTTTCATCTCTTTCTTCATTTAATACTTTGTATTGCCTCCACGAGCTCTTCTGACAGCTTCCAGGCGATTAGGCATGCTGTACACCAAATTTCGGAGCCGGTGCTGAGGAATACCTTCCCATTCCTCCACCAGTGCTTGTTTGAGCTCGGGAAGCGTGATTGATCTTTGTCGACTGTTCAGCGGGTAGTCCAGCGGTACCAAGAGACCGGATCACACCTTAGAAGACCAGGAAATGGCAGACCAAGATGCACAACGGCCAGGGAAGACAGACAACTGGTGGCTACAATGCTCCGAAATCGTTTTCAAACTGCTGTTGGTCTAAAAACTCACTTTATTCGCTTTGGAGGTGGCAATTTAAGCGCTCAAACAGTAAGAAGACGTCTTGCTGAAGCAAATTTGAAACCATTGAGGCCCGCAAATGGCCCCAAACTGGAACGGGGACATCCAATTGCAAGACAGAGATACGTGCGCGAGCACCTAAACTGGACACTAGACGATTGGTCTAGGGTAATGTTCACGGACGAGTCTAAATTCATGCTTTATAAGCATGATGGTAGGCAGTTGGTGTACAGAAGACCAGGGGAGCGCTTCCATCAAGCGTGTGTGGAGGAAAAAGTGGCGTACGGTGGAGGCTCCGTACAAGTTTGGGCTGGGATTTCTGCTGAGGCCCGCAACGAGCTGGTACTCATTCAAAATGGAACTCTAAATGCAGAGAGGTACGTGGAAGAGATCCTCAATGAACATGTAGGTCCTTTCATGGCCAGGATGGACCGGCATGGCATATTAATGCATGATAATGCGCGTCCCCATACCGCCAGAATTGTACATGACTACCTTGAAGAGGTCGGTATCGAACTCATGTAGTGGCCAGCGCGAAGCCCGGACTTAAACCCCATCGAGCACGCCTGGGACGAGCTTCAGAGATGCGTAAAAGATCGAAAACCCCCACCAATCACTCTTCCCGAGCTCAAACAAGCACTGGTGGAGGAATGGGAAGGTATTCCTCAGCACCGGCTCCGAAATTTGGTGTACAGCATGCCTAATCGCCTGGAAGCTGTCAGAAGAGCTCGTGGAGGCAATACAAAGTATTAAATGAAGAAAGAGATGAAAAACAGCAAAAAAACAATCATAAAAAAATGTAATCTTAAGAAAAATATGACTACTTTAGTTTTTTTTTTAATTTAGAGATTAATATTGTGGGTGCAACTAAGTTTTATTTTATTTTTTATCTGTATAATTAAATTCTCAATTGAACAGTCTTCGTTTCATTAGGATGGCATACGTAGTTCGGGAGATATTCGGGTTTATGTGACTGACCCGTTATTTTTGGAACCGAGTGTAATTGTAATCATGGACTCCTATTTTTTCGGATGGGAAATCATCAAATGAGCCACTCTGGGCGGAGCGGAAGGGAGTGTCAGACTTGTACTGACTAAACCCCATCCATGTTCCTTCTTTTGCCCTTTGTGTTCCAGGGCCGCGGTATCTCTTTCGAACAGTCCCGCTGCCCTGGCAGGTATCAGTCCTTTAGGACCCCTTCCCGTTTGCTGACATCTCTTTGAGGCGCGCGTGGAACACGAACGCGCCGTCGACATGGCCTGTCGTCATAAGACGGACGGACGGTGAGGTAGCCCATAGCTCACCATCCACATGTCCGCTACTCCTTTAAACTTGAAATCCTCTTTTTTACTTTTTTCGCAAAATCTCTTAAGAGATCTATCTTTATATTGGTTAACATTTTTAAATTAACCTATTGTTGATTTGTGTGTTTGCACGAGTCTATTCCGCTGTGAAACCTATCACTAGTTGTATACAAGCACTTATAGTTTTATTTGTAAATTGAAAATAAATTATTTTTATAATACATTCGTGATTTTGATTACTTAAATAATACCAGCCTGTTACTGTCCCATTGCAGGGCATCTCATACATGACCCTGGATAAAATGGACTTGCCCCCATTCAGCTTTACGCTCGTGTCCGTTTAAAGGGGCAGGTGGGAAAATAGTTTCACTGTCCCCTTACCACTAAACACAGACGCCAGCACATAATTAGTATATTGCGGATGCGGATTAAATATGGGGATGACATTGATCATGGTATGAATACGCATGGGAACAAGGCATACAAATGGGGATTAAATGAAACGAGTAAATATTTTAATACTTTTTTATTACATATTCCATTAGAATACTTTCTATTATTATCGTACATGCTCGCGTCTGATCAGCACGCACTCTCTCGACTAACAGAGTATGACTGTTGACTATCTATACACATTCAGAGTATTTTAATGGGGTCTATGCACCATATCTACATACAAATTAAATGCATTACGAGGAAATCAGTTCTACATGTAAATGCTTCGTGTGAAGATCGTACACTGTAAGCTCTCTAAAGTAATCTAGAAGCTGAAGTCTATGGATGTCAATGGCCGTACGTTATCTATGGAGCTGTTGTCCATTTGAATTTCCCGCCGAAAGATTGAAAACCGTATTTATACGAGACAGTAGAATAATCGTCTGAATATAAACCAAACTTTCAAATGCTCGGCCCATATTCAAACAATATTAACCTCTCGGTAAAATTCCTTCCAATTTGATATATTACAATTCATCGTAATCCTAAGATCCTTATCGGGTTACATTATAAATAATTCAAGCGTAAAGATATGTACAATATTTTTACAGATTACATACTCAATTAAGTACCTATTTACAAATTAGAATTCTTTATACATCATAAAAAAGATAACATACCGCTCTAAATATCACCATGAAATCAATAACTACATTCACAATAGATATATTATTATATTATCAATTAATTTCAAATAAAAATACACCTTATAGTTCTAAATAAAGAGTAAGACGTATTACATTACAGTATTGCTTCTTTTAGTCACATTTTCCAAAATATCACCAACGCGCGGGTCTTCAGCACCCGACCCGATAGATTCGAATTTTGAATTTTTTCACCAAATCTATACTTTTTTTTTGTAAAAAATATTCTCATCCTATCACCGGCCACTCAGTCACCTATCATTATAGTATCTCTAACACAGAATAGACACCACATTTTAAATGAGACACATTTATGGACATATACTATAAATATCTACTTTTTAATTACAATTTGTGCTTCTCGCTGACTTATCGATAAGGAAACATCCTACGAATCACAATAGTATTAACATTCGTAACTGCTCGACACACTTGTTACACGCGTCTAGTGGTTCGGGCGCGAATTGTCTCAGCAGCTACTTCGGCGAGTGGAAACAATAAATCAGTCTCTAGTAAACGTTCTGTTAAGTCAGCAAGAAGATTGTTCCTAAACGGTTACGATAAGACCTACTGTTCGATTATTGCACAACACATGCAGAATGTACGTATTAAGTTGACTGTCATTTTAATTAGTTTATTTTTTTATTTAGGCTATTATTATTATTTTTTTTTTTTTAAGATGTCATGCTACTTTTGGGATTACTGTATTCTACTTAGAACTCGATTGCTCCGAAAGGGCAAAATGGCTTTTCTACTTTAATGAAAACACACGACGTCTAATGGAAATATTTTTTTTTTTTGGGCGGTAAGTTTTTTAATCTTTTTTCAACAATGAATGTATGTATGACATTCCTTTTCCAGTGAAATAAAACATTTTATTTCATTGACGTTTCGAGTGAAAGCCTAGTCAGTCTTTCTAAGTCGGCCATGTCAAGATTTGTTCTGTTTTCACCATAGTTTCTACATTTTGGCGGCACTTGAAACTTATATTACAAAAATCGCACATGATATTATCACACTTTGAATATTGAAATTAAAAGAAATAGTCACTTTCAAGTTCACGCCAAAATATTGAGATCTGATTTCTACGATGTTACAAGCCATTCAGCGTTAACGTGGCAAGTTCCCTACCAAGCAAAAAATATAGACGTCATTTAATTTGAAGAGTCAGATATATTATAGGATATAAAATACAAAATTATTGCTAAATAGTGTTAGTATTGCGAAGTAAAAAGACCTTAGGTCTATAAAAGGAACAACTACAAGAATAAAATATACGTATTTTTATATACAAATACCTAAAATATGCAAGGATAGAACAAAATATTTGGCTAAAACTTAATAGGAATACATGGATCTTGTGATAAATTGTCACATCATACGTGACTAACGCGTAGTTCATGATGTTAAAAAAAGTTAAGAAAAATATTTCATTGAAACAATATAAAAAGTTAAAATTGTGATTGCGTATTGAGTATTTTGGTTCCATAAGTATTATGCTCAGTAGTCGTATTATTATATTTTTTTTATTATTTAAGTTTATTTATTTAGACTCGGTACCCTGTAGTGAGTTGTTACGAGATTCAGTTCAGTCCAACGATGAGAGGGCATAAAGTATGTAAAAATAATGCATGAGCTTTTTACCGCCTAAGTACGAAATGAAAAACCAAAAAATACTTTCTCGACATACAATTTCTTTCGGTTTCCAGTCAATCTTAACCTAACCGTAAGCTTAAATTACAAAACTTTTATTTCCCACTCAGTCCTAGCAAAAACTCCTACTATTCGTAACCATCAGCAACACACAGATCACAGGAGCCTCTTTTGTCTTTGCTATCCACGTTTATACACTTCAGTCCAATAAAAAAATAGTTAAGAACTAAATACCCAGTTCCAAACTTGAAACTTCACTATTTCACTTAAAATGGCCAGTTTCAAATCTGGAAATCAAAATGGCGTTGATTTATGGCACGTTAAAATTATGAGCGGTGTCGGGCTCTCCCACTCTTTCTCCGTTTTCTTCTGCTGTCACGTACAAAGACGATGTTCGCGGGGTCATCGGCTAGTTGAGGGTACTTGGATACAGAATGGACGTCTCTGGCAACCCAGCCGTCCACGATTCCATGCGAGATAAGTTCTTCTTTCTCTTCTTCTGTCCATGACCCCCTGCCCTCCCAACCCGCCGCGACCAGAGCCTTCTCCCGTTCCCAGGCCCTGGCTGCTGCCCGCTTATGAGCATGTTTCAAGAGTTTGATTCGCTCTTGGTTGGGGTCTACACCGTAGCGAAGCACGATTACCGCTTGCGCAGAGCCCTTCCCAACGGCATGAACTCGTACCTGAAAAAATAAAAAATAAATCCGTTGAGTTCAGGCTTTTACGTTACTTTATATCATTTTGTTAAATTTTCAATTTAAAAAGAAAATCACCTCTAATCCTTGATCGTTGGTTTCGTCTTGCGAAACGTTGAACTTGCCGGAGAGCCTTCGGAGTTCTTCTAAGTCGTCCCTTATCTTCAGCGTATTGTCCTTAACAAAGTAGAATACATCCTGGTCGTGGATATTGAAATGGACGTCTAAGAAGTAGGAGTTATTGAAAACTGTAGTTATCACGTCTTCGACGACGTTGTTCGCTCCATCGACGACGCTTATTAGCGCTTTTCCATCTACCCTTGATATTAAAACTCCTTCGCCAAACACTCCCCGTTTGTAAGACACTCGTGGTAGTAGATTCCTTGTGATCGGTTCCATTTTAAGAAGCGGAGTGGGGACAAAGTTCATATCTGCGAGTTTGTGGCTTATCTGGAAAAACAAAGATATAGGTTAGGTTAGTCAATATTGAGGTAGCTATAAAAAAAAAAATGCAATGCTTTTGAAGCTCGACATGAATCGACCCAGCGCTTGACCTCTCGTTCTAAGCGGGCAAACCGTTTACTACAAAAATAAAAGGTTATAAACATACCTTTTCAATAATACATTGTAGACCAGACAAAACTTCGAAGTCGGGAGTCAATCTGGGTGCCGTCAGTTCCACTTTCGGTTGGAAGATCATATCAGTAATGTATCTCGATCCCATCATCTTGTTGAGGTCGTATCCATACATCTGTAGCCAACTGCCCAAATCCGTCATGTAAGCAGTATTCTGATTCCTATTTATTGGATCATTGTTCTTAAACCGATAGATGAAGATGTCTGTTGGAAGGTGAAGTTTACTCGCCAGATGTTCCCAGCTCGGAGTCATCCATTGGCCCACTACAGGATCATATAACCGAGCATCTAAGTAAATAAGATTAGTATAGAAGTCATAAATGCCCCCTTGGAAGTCTACGGGCACGTAGAACTCGGGGTTTGTGTCTTTCATGATCTTCCCGAAAGGACTGCGCTTGATTTCTTTCACAATCTCACCATTCACATCAAATACTACGAGTGGGGATCCATTTTGATCAGTGGCGACATAGAATCGTTGATCTTCAGTTTCAATGCACGTTAAGAAATCTCTTTGGTCGTATAAATATCTTACAGTCTTTCCAGATTTCGGGAAGTGAACGTGCGTTACTAGATTTGGAGTCTGTGGGTTGGCGTAGAAGAATTGGGTGACGTTGCCCTTGTCGTCCCTCCAAGCTACCAATCTGCTTCTGTCATCGTAGTAATACAACATTTGGAACTTGTCTCTTTCAGAGGCATGTACAAATTGGCCACGGGAGTTGTAGTTGTATTTTTGTTCACCACGCCTAATAACGAAACCACGGCCATCGTAGCTGCTGTACTCTAAGTCGCTATATTGAACAACTCGGTCACCAATATCGTAGCCCAGATAACGTTTCTCTCCATGTTCGATAACTCCGATCACGTTGCCATTCTCATCGTACACGTACTTCCAGTCATCCTCCGATCCCACTACTTCCATCAAGTGCCCGTCGTAATTGTAACTAATTCGTTCGTTCGATGAGGTGTCGCCGATCATAATCTTTTTCGATTTTATCCTGTTTCGTGAATCATATTCTACTTCAAGGCGGAATACGTCGAAGGCTTTGATGTTTATCAGGATGGTCTTGACTCTACCACGATCATCGTAATCAGTAATGGTGAAGTATTGCTTGCTTGTATCCTGCATCACTGATCTATTAAACGTGTTCCTATAAATTCTCAAATCGCTGAGTGCTTCAAGAATACCTAGGTTTTGGTTGTACTTCATTCTTAGTTGTGGCATTTCTTTGCTATTGATATTTACATCAATTGTGGAAAGCCGAGCGTTACCGTCGTACTGATATTTGAAATGAGCGTTGTTCAGATTACTCTTGGGACTGAATTTCATCTTCTCATCTTTGAGAATGCCAGCGTGATATTTGTAATCTTGCCTGAGTTCGTAGTCGGAGTCCGTAATTTCAACATTCTTTACAAGATGTGTATTTTCGTGGTAAATATAACGAATAGCAGAAGCACCTGCTAATACCATTTCCAACTTTCCGCTGTTATCATACACGTAAACAATTTTGCCAGATTGATGCGGGAATATTTTAGAAAGAATGTTACCATCGTCGTTGTATAAGATTTCGTACGGGTGTCGGTTCATAGGTGAGAAATACTGGTATTTGAAGTAGCCTAGTGATGTCATTAGAGCAAACGTGTGAATGTGGCCTCGTGGAGTGGTCAAATTTTGGAGTGCACCAGAGTCGTCGTAGTCTAGCAGATAATCGCTACCTCTAGGTGTTGTTACTTTTAGTGGTAGTGATGTGAACATATCCCTGAACGAGTAAGCTAAGGATGATCCATCGCCGTATCGAATCTCGTTGAGTCTGCCCGCTCGATCGAACCCATATGTTTCATTTAGATCACCCCAACTCCATTTAGTTAATCTGTTGAACCTATCGTAATCGAGCACCACTTCCGCAAATATACCATTGCTAGGTCCAAACCTAACTGGTCTCGCGGTTCTGTCATATGTAACGTTCAAGAGTTCCACCTTATCGTCCATGAACACAGCAATCGTCGACGAGTCTCTGTCATACTCCAGGGTAAGTAAGTTTTCACCGTTAATCCTCAGTTTACGTCCAACTTGTGCGATGGATTTGCCACTTCTCGCTTTGTTCAGAATTTTTCGCAAGAAATATCGCCATTCAAACCTATTTGCCAAGTCACCGCCTACTTCGGTTCTCTGCTTCGCTGGGATAGGGAAGCTTTCTCCCAAAATTGGATCAACTTCTGCCAAAACCGTGTACGGAACTGTGTCCGTAGATATTACGTGACCCCAAGGCATGCTGGAAGAAATACTACTGTCTGATGAAATAATAGTTTTCTGTTCCGCTTCACCTGTACGAGTGTTCACAGACGAGCCCTTTATCAAGATCGAGACAGGTTTCTTATTGTTTTCAGTGATGCGAACAGTGGCGCCCTTGATGCTTAGATCGAAGTTCAGATTGATAATTCTGCCAGTGGGCGTCACAGCAGATGTAAGTCGACCAAATTCATCGTACTTGTACACGTAACTTCTTCCTGTACTGTCATATTTAGATTTGAGTAAACCACTGGGACCGTAGTAATCGAACGTAACGTTGAAGTTGTCTGGAGTTCTCAGCTCTTGCAGCATCTTCATCCTGGACATTTTCAGTCTACATTTCTGTCCCTTAGTATTTTCAATCGAGTTGACTGAGGTGGAGTAGTCTCTTAACAAAAACACTTTGTTGCCAGCTGCGTCTGTTACGGTGCTGAGTTTGCCATTGCTAGTGTTAACGGTGTAAGTAAACACATAGTTGTTCTCTCCAGTCAAGATATTTTTGCTTGTGACGTGCTGGCCAAACCTGTTGAAGATGTAAATTTCTTGAGTATCAGGTGAATAGATTTCATATTCTCTTGATCCACTTGCGTCCGGTATGCTTGCCATTACTGATCGAATCCTATAGTTAGCTTGATCAGCGATGTGAACGATACCGTCGGGACTGACAATGACAGCTGAGATAGTATTGAACTTCGAATTGGATGCCAAGAAGTGGTCGGCTTCAAAGCAGTCACAGCCCCTCTCCAAGCAGTTGCATTTTGATTCGGCGCCAGCATACAGTGAAATCTTCCCATCAGTGGTGATAAGACGAACTCTGTTTATTCTCTGAGAGTCACTTTCAGCTACGTACAGATCACCTGCTGAACCAAAACCGATACTCTGTGGCATTACTAACGTAGCGTACGTTGCCAATTCAACATCTATGCCGGTCATGGGTGAAGGGCAATGTAGAGGTCTTCCAGCAATAACTTTCACTCTACCATCTGGAGCCATTTGTAAAATCATATGATCATCAATTATGTGTAAACTGTTGTCTAAAGGATTGATGGCGAGCTCTGTGGGCCAGCGCAGGTGTACTTCTTCGACGCTAAGCGTACCTTCACAAGGAATAGGTTTCCAATGGGCTCTGTGCATGTGATTGCCGATGATAGTAGTGATGATACCGTCTCTGTCTACCATTCGTATATTCGTGCCATCAGCGAAATATACGATGTTATCGATAGAAACTGCAACTCCTTTGGGGTAGGCGAGTTTAGCATCTCTTGCCAACGCACCATCACCGCAATGAGCTTCATCACCTGGCAGACATCTTTCTCCAGAACCGACAACAGTCTCCCAGTTGTGTTCGGGATCGGTGAAGTCTTCCGTGTTGCGGACTCTGATGATTTGATGGGATTCTGGGTCTGAGATGTACAAGTTGCCGTCTAGTGGTGATAGCGCCATGTGGTACCGGTAGGAGACTCGAGTGGCACTGAAAAATAAGAGAAATCATTAGGATCCGAACTTATACTCGTAACTATATGACCGTAGGAATGGACGTACAAACTTAACACTTACTTCAACTTGACCACTGTTCGCACAGTCCCGTCAGGACTGATCTTCCGGACGAGATTGAAGTCTCCTACGAAGATGGATCCATCAGGTGCTGCGGCTAAGGCTACCGGTGCCAAGAGTCGTTGTCTGGACGCTACGCCTGTGCATTCGTCTCCACACTCCAGTTCACGTTGACGACCATCACCCATCGTTGTGATGATCACACGAGGTTTATGCTTCAGATACACGTTAGTTCCGTCTCCCTTTTGGAGGATACCTAGAAAATAAGAAAGAAAAAAATGAGACCTTAAATATAGTGTTGATTTAACAATAATAATATAGGCCACGGGTAGTTCGGACCCTGTTCCCGATGCTGGTGATATTTTGTTTTTAAGAAATTTGTAAAAGATATGTGTTCTAATAAATAAACGAAATAAATAATACAGGCTTTAAACATCTAGTATAATTAGATTCTTGCCCATCTTTGTAATTGGGCTAAGCGCCTATTTAAGTTACGTTGGGCCGCAGCGCCGCGCATCACATATCAATACAAAAAAGTACATTGGTTCATACAAAACGCACGGAAGTGATGTAGGAGGATTTTTGCAATATGGCTCGTCCAAATCTGCGATAGCCTTTAAGTCACTGATATTATCACATTATTCTAGAACATTGCGTACCTATTGTGTGTACATTCAACGAGATCGATCGATGTCATTGAAGAGGTCAAATATACTGAACCACTTAACAGATTACATGGCTTTGTACTTAGGGCTGCAAAACGGCTAGATATACTAAATCCGAAACGAGACGCTTTAAACCCGCATGGCCGTGGTAAAGGGCTTCAGAACATCGTCCCGTGTAAGCTGTACATAATCCTTACATTTCAACCACATAAGTAGAAATAAAAAGTTAATTTACCTTCATGGAAGTTGTATCTATGATGGATGTCCAAATTCCAGCCGCCAACGTCGGAGATACTCATATCCTGCCCACTTAATTTGGTAGTTTGCACATTCCAGATAACATCTTTGCAATCCGTGTACTGATATCCAACTTTCACTAATGCTGTTGTCACTCCATATACTCTTTGCTTGTACACATTGAGGCGGTTCCATGGATACGTGAATTTTATGACTGGATCAGCTTCGAAAGTCTTCTTGAAGAGAATGCCTTCTATTGTTATCCTAAGATGGATGAGTGCTAACGTGGAAGGAATTTTCTCAGGAGTGAGCTGCAGTTGGATGGTGGAGAGATAGCCAGCTGCTCTGGAGCTATGGTACACTAGGTGAAGACCAGTTCCAGGGATTTCGAGACTTTCTTGGATCACCTACAAAGAATATTTCAGTACTCGTGAGACATTAATTGATTTTAGGGAATGGTGGTGGTATCTCGTTTGAGGGTATTGCAACGCCTTCTAAAGATAATCATCATCAGGTAAAGAACCTTATTGATGCTATTAATCAAGACAAATCTGAAACTTAGACAATCGATAAAGAAAACAATATTCTCTTAACCATACCTGTGATTCAGCTAAAATAGCACTCTTGTCAGGACAAGCTCCTTGGAATCCATGTTTCCACGTTGCCAGTACGACAGGCTTCATCGTATCGTAATCATGAGCGAGACAAGCCTGCGGCGGACCCATGTTGATCTTCTCATCCATCGTCGTCATTAGGACAGTGTCTATTATTACAACCTGAAATAAAATGGTAGAATTGTTTAAGTATTTGAAGTGATTGATGAAAAATTTTGGAGGGAATACGAATTAGAATATTGACGTTGCTTTAAACAATAATATGAATAAATTTTTGGTTCTGAGTCTGAATAGAAATTCATTATAAAAGTACTAGAAAAACTGATACTAAAATAAATCTTGAATACAATCATCTGATAAGCCGATTTAGGTAATTTTAAAGTCTTTATGAGTGGCATAACAATGCAGTCATTTATGAAAGTCTAAGTAATAGTATGACCAGTAAAATATTGGATTTAAATCACTGCAAGGCATAAGCGTGTTTTAAAATAAAGATTTAAGAAAAATAATAGAGTCATAAAACTTTTAACGTCCTTACGGTTAATCGCTGGTTTGCATGTTTCTACTTAGGAAAAAATATAATCACCCTGTATGAAGTTCGGTTGAAAGTTGCTTGAATATTTAAACACTAATTCAAGCATGTCTAGATCGAGGTAAGATTTTCATGAGACTAGAAACGTAATCAAGTTTAGGAATTTGACTTGGAATAAGCGAACGTCTTGAGTCGACTTGAAAATTACGAACTTAGGTTAACGTAATATAACATCACGCTTGTAATTGCAGAAGGGTTAGGCAGAGTATTACCTACCGTACACCCATATTTCGCAAGTTATGTTTTAAGTTCCATGTAATAGGGGGCGAGCCTATTGCCATCAACCGGGCACAAATCCAGACTCCGTGGCTGTTACTGAGAAATTCCGGATGGAAAAACCTAATAACATTGCCCGACCTGAGAATCGAACCCAGGACCTCTTGCTGACCACTAGACCAACGGGGCAGTCCTGCAGTCCTTAGAAATATAGGTTTTGTTTACAAGTTTAGCTTTTATGATGTTTTGGCAAAAGGCGCTCGCATTAATTATGATTAACAAAGCTGCGTAGCTAATACAAGTCATTATTGTTAATTGCAGTTCGTTCATAAAAATCAAAAAAAGTTCAAAAATATGCAATTACCTCATTCCAAGGCACGTACACGACCTTCGTAGCTCTTTTAAATGGCGCCCTTCCAAAGTTAAGCGTTACAGCACCTCCTCCATTTACCAGCAGATCGAACCAGCCATCTTCTCTGGTCAGGGTGAATCCTTCAAGGGGCGTATCAGTTGATACTCTGACGCCAACCAGACCAGTTCCAAGTAAGGTGACCACTCGGCCTCTGACTACCGCTGAGCGACTAGAAATTCGGGCGATGTATTCATTAGTACACAGTTCAGTGTTGGTTGTTTAAACCAATGGTGGTGATTGGCTTAGTTTGTGGAAAGTTCTAGTAAAGAACTCTTAGTTGGTGGTATTGACAAATGTTGGTGATTGGTTGTTTTTTCAAAGGGATATTCTAGTTTCTATGAGTATGAGTGTGGTACTAGTATTTAAATACATGGGGTTAAAGAGTTACTCCTATATAGATAATGTGTGAGATCTACGTTGTCTATCATACAAATGGTGAATTAACTAGGGGATTAGAAATAGTTGGATAATATTTAGAAAATATCAAAATTAATTAAAATAATCAAAGATTAGATTTTGGGACTGATTCTAAGGGCAAAATATGTAATAAGAATTAATAATTTCTTTCTACAAATGTAAAATTGTGTGGTATATTTTTATGAAATATTTTCAGATGGTGGTTTTTTTTACAAATGTGACGGACAGAATATTATTACAAACATTTAAATAAAAAGCGAACACAAAGTCACAGGACACAATAGTAGGTAGCTAAACACTATAGTAGCACAACATGCACGACACAAATACATAGAATAAGTATAGTATATGTCGCCAATTAAATACATATGTATATAATGTAGGATATATAGAACTCGTAGGTAAACTCTAAGTTAAACAAACACTATCCTACGTTCGATTCACAAGTCTTACCTCGAATTGAAGTGGTTCCAAAACATACTGCGCAGCGTTAGAAAAACCGAGAGAAATGACAGAATGAGTAAGTATTATTATTGTATATAATAATATTAATTTGGAAACAAGGAAACGTTAGAAACAGCGACGTTAGTATATACGTGTATCACATGCGGGTGACGATCCTGTAGAATCTTGTCCTTCGAAGTCAGTCAGTACAAATAAATACATTTTGTTCCATATAAGTGTAAGAAAAGAAAGAAAGCATTGTGTTACACTCTTATAATGTAAATAAAACAGGGGATTGACTGGGGCACAACATTGCGTATCTTATATAACAAATATTTATACGGCGCTTGTCGGCTTAGGGTTAGCCGACAAACTAAATATTAGCTCGTTATTATTTAACGTTTAACCCTAACAGATAACACTGAACATCCAATCACTCACCTTTCGTTGAAATTCTCCTGTTTTGCGTAGTTTTGGAGACTACCTTCATCAATGATGAACTTCATCCGTTCGAAGAAAGACGCTGTGATTGCAGGAGGCTGTTTCCTAAGGAGAATATCTGTTGGCTTCGGCGAAGACACGCAGAGTTGACTACCTTTGCAGATGGGGCTTAGACAGCACTCTGGATCCTCACAATCGACAAGGCCATCTAAACAGAATAGATTGATACAATTATTTGAATTTGGTGCTTTAGTTATAATCCTGGAGCTACATCGAAGCAGCACATACCTTTGTCATTATCTTTGCCATCGTCGCAGATTTGTTCTTTGAGCGTCGTACAATCCGGTCCATCCCATCCATCGAAGCATTTGCAGGACCACTGACCATCATTTGCAACTTTACACTGTCCGTGTCCGGCGCACCCTCGCGGACAGCCCTCTAGTGTGCAATGCCGACCGTTCCAACCGGACACACAGAGACAAGTGCCGTTTTTACATTGACCATGGTCACTGCAACGGGCGTCGCACAGCTTAGAAGTACAAAACTCGCCAGTCCAACCAGGATCGCAGACACAGGACTCGCCAACGCATCTTCCGTGGAGACCACAATCAAGATCGCAAATCTCTGTAATAATAATCATAAAACCAATTACATTTAGTATGATTATACCAATACATGTCCAATTTAGAAACAAACATTTACCTTTAGAACAGTCATCGCCTGACCACTGAGCGTGACAAGTACAAGTCTGGGTATCAACGTCGAACGTGCCATGTCCAGAGCAGTCTGGAAGACATTGTAGCGCGTCCTTATCCATGGTTGCACAGTCAATTCCTTTCCAGCCTTTCTTGCATATACAGGAGCCTTCGATGCAGAAACCATGGCCGGAGCAAGTTGGATGAGGGCAGTCGATGTCAGCACAAAACTTGCCCTTATATCCTCTGACACAAGAACATTTTCCGTTGACACAGTGTCCATGGCCGTTGCAATCTGGGACTTCACATTCGTCATGCCGTAAGGAACATTCTTTGCCTTTCCATCCAGGATTACACTGACACTCGCCGTTAATGTACTCGCCTCGCTGACTGCATAAGACTGGACAAACACCTAAAAATTATGAAATTTGATACACAATTGTAAGAAAGAAAACATTTGACGGTCAAGTATCAATAATTAGTACATTTGCATTGCTTACTTTTACTGCAGTCGTCGCCACCAAAGCCAGCCTGGCATTGACAATGACCCATAAGACATTCTCCTTTCCCTGAGCATCCATTAGGACAGTTGTGCGTCATTTCGTCAGCGATCATCGCAATGAAAGTGATCTCCTGTGGGTCACCATCGTCGTTGTACAGAGATAAGAACCAGTGGCCTTGTTCCATATAGTGTGTAACTTCTTTCTTTATCGAAGGCTGTAAATGAAAGGCCTAGTTTAAAGTGTTTGCTTTATGCTACCTAAATAAAAAAATACTCGTCTTTATATCAATAATGGTTAATGCTTACATGTGAAGTTCTCGTTGTTCTCGCCTTGAAACCGCTGAGAACTTCCAAGATATGATATTGCGTATGTGTCGGTAGAGCGTTTCTTCTCGCGTATACGCCTATGGAAGCCCCTCGGGGTATCATGTAGTCGAACTTCACGTAACTGGCTTGTGTTTGATAAAACTGCATATTCCAGTAGCTATATGGAGGGATTTCTTTTGATAATTTTTCACCTAAAGTAATTTGTTTGAACGTTGTTCCATCTGGTGGAAATGTTTGCGCTGGGAACGTTCGCGCACCTAGAAGATATTAAGATTTTAGTTTTATATTGAGATTTTACGTCATATTTTATCATGCGATAATGTGATGAATTTTCGTACGCACTGTTAAATAGTATCTACTTATATTTACTAACAACTACTACCCATTTGCTTGTTATTAAAGCACATGCAACAGAAAAAGTATGATGCTATAATATGTTTATAATATCCTTGCGACCAGTGATGAGCATGCATATTAGTTTGTTAGACACATTTATACACAGAACCCCTAAGCGCTGATGGATTTGGTGACCGTTAGTAAGTTATCTCTGACTTTTATTGAAGGTCAACCTCACCTTCCAGTATAAGAATGGGTGGAGGCTGAATTTTTGGACAAACACATTTTGGTGAATCAGTTGTAGTTAGAAATTCCGTTTCAGTTGTAGAATCTGTTGTGGACTCAATATTTTCCGTTGTGGAAATATTTTCTGTCGTGGTCGATATTTCAGTTGTTATTTCTGTCGCGGAATCTGTAGATGTGACTGTTACTGACTCCGTCGTACCTGACGATTTGCTTAAATCTTCAGTCGTCGACTCTGTTAGGTCGGAGTAATTAGTGCTTGATATTTGATCAGTTATAGTAGACGAATCAGATTTAGGAGATGCTGTCGTTGCTCCACTTTCAGTTAATTCATCATAAAAATCGTCAGTGGCATTGCTTATACAAGCTGGGCACGAACATTCACAGCTTCCCCCAATGTCGCTATCATCTTTTGTAGAATTGTTGACTTTCGTAGAACCTTCTAAAGTAACAGGTTTGTTAAAATGCGAGGCTTGAGTTGGTTCCAAATCCATGGGAGTAATTTTAACAGTTGGTATCTCATTCGTGTCTCCAACTGTTGGGACAGTCAATGTTAAAGAATAAAGCTGTTTAAATGATGAACTCTCGGCATTATCCGCGGATATCGTCAGGTTAATCAACACATGTTTAGTATTAGTCACATCAGGGAATTTGGTATCAACAGTATTTACAGTGGGAGCTTCGTCAGGAGTTGCCTTAGTGGTAGTACTTGTAGTAAGTCTATCATTAGTAACACTCGATGTTGGTGTTGTACTCACAACATGCTCCATATGCGTGGTGAATTTATTTACAGTATTAGTTACGGCGTTTGTTACATGTTCATTTGTTACCGTGGTTTCTGTAGAACCAGCTGTTGAAGACGCTTCAATTGTTGGTTTAGTTGAAGAAGTTTCAGTAACTATTACTGGCTCAGTCGATACGATTTTAGGCGTGCTTATCGTGGTTGTGGTTTTTGAACCACTATTTTCACTGTCGTAGTGAAACTTTTCCAAATCTTTATCCATGTCAGAAGAATCATTGGAATATATGTGAAGCACTTCTTTAATATGTTCCAATTGGTTTTGGATTTTGAAGAACTGAAGCTTTTCTAAACCATACGAACGAATCAAAGGGAATGAATCACCTTGCATATTTTCAGGCTCATAAGCAATCTTATCTTTTTCAGATTTTGTTGGAGCGTTAGCTTGCTCATTTACTTCAAATGGATGTTCTACGTAAGTTTCTTTAATAGTGTTAGGTGATGCTGTACTAGTTGTACTGCTAACGTAATTAGTTACTTTAGTTGTTATTTCAGCAGTAGGGACAGCAGAACTGGCAGCAGTAGCCGCAGCAGTAGTAGCAGCAATAGTAGTCGATTCTATTATTGATGTGACGGGCTGTTCAGCCGTTGTCGAAGCAGTGGTCGTCGAGCTTATTGGAGGTGTGTTACTCGTAGATTTCCCGCGATTATTTGTTGTTAGATCACCAGTATTAACAGACACATCATCGTTATTGCTAGACACAAAAGCATTGTTAGCACCCTCGTTCTTTTCTTCGTCCCGCTGAGTGGTGATGTCTTCTGCCACACCATGCACTAAGCTAACAGTGTTCACAGAAGGCTTGGTTATATCATGCATATTTACAGCGGTGGAAGAATCCTCGGAAGAAACAGATTGTGGTAAAGAAGAAGCATGCCCATCTACTACATCTACACTTCTACGATGACGGGAGTGATGTTCCTCTTTACCTGTGCCTATGGTTGGCAAGCTTTGATGCGGCCTCGCCATAGTTTTGTTGGCGAATTCCAGTGATGTTGCTTTTGACGCCGGAAACACTTCTGTTGGTTCACCGACGACTACTGTACATGATTTGGGGTTTTGATACGTCCAGTTAACAAAATATGATGCTGTGAACAAAACATAACAATTGAAAATAAGCACATACTTAACTTAATTAACGAACATTGAAATGAGAATGTTACGTCATGATAATATTGTTGTTCAAAAGTTGCAGACAGTTTATAATCACATTAAATAAGGTTCAAGAAATCGGTTTCTTGGATATAAAATATATTTCCGTAGCTGTCATGAAGGGAAATTTATTTTAAGGACCCAATTCGAAAATATTTAAATAAAACTTCTAAGTACTCGTACATTATTTAACACCTATAGAAGACTCAGTAATTTGATAGCACGCTGAAAGACTCACCTGTCATATAAGACGCGATGGCTAACAATAGAACGAAGAGTATTATAAATACAATAGCGGTGCACTTCCAAGAGCACCTCGACGATAGGCCTTTTCGGAAGTGAAACCGCGAACCGGCCGAAGGAAAGTTCGAAGAACGAAGGTTGTTCCGCAACGGAAGGACTGGAACTGGGGTACCGAAGGTCGGATGCGGTCTGTCTGACCGCTCCATTCTTTCTAACGTGCTTTTCTCTGGCTTGCCTGGACTACTACACGAAGAGTTCGACTTGTAGTCCATAGACGGATTCTTTTGAATATCCCCTGAAATTAGATAAAGGTTAGGATGTGCTGTCTGAAACTACCTAATAATATGTATTGTTTATGTGTTTTGTTTGAAATACTGAAACGATAAATATCTTAATTAAACGATAGTTTCAAGATAAGTTATATGATTTATAGAGTTCTTCGAAAACATCTTCGAGATACAGATCGCAGAAGATCAACAATATCTTTACATTTCGATCAGAAATTTGCTCTGCAGGTTTTAATATCGATACGTATGCTAATGGTTCTCAAAAACACTCAAATTGATGATGTGGTGTGTAGTGTTTAGATGTACTTAATCTAATAAAAAAGTCAAAAGGTTCTAACATTCACCTGAAGGCACGTAGAAGTTGCCTGAAGGAGTGCGCACGAGGCAGGAGGGTTCGAAGTCGCCCAGGTCCGCAGGGTTGCCAGTGATGCGACCGTTCAGGCGAGACATGGTCGGGTTGCGGGGCGGCACATCGGGCGGGAGACGCGACCCTTCCAAAAGACACCCTGAGAAAAGAGATATGAGATTTAGATATATTATTATGATATTTGGCTACGTACTTGAGGACAGAAGAGGTGGAAGAAGGCTGGTGGCATGTTTGCTTGATGTCACAAAAGCTCTCCAACTTATACGTCAAATATAATATAATATAAATATAATATATTTTACATAATTTCGAGAAGCTTACTGTTTAATATAAACATGATTATCCTTCTTCATACCTTTGAATCAAGTTTAACAAAGTCAATGCAATCAAGCAAGGCTTACACTGAAAGTCGTTGAAAACTTTGGAATACAAAAGTAAGGCTCCAACAATAACGCGAATCGGAACAAACGAATGAAAAAATTCAAGCACTTGCAGGTTTATTGCTGTTAAAATAAAACAACCCTTCTAAAAGTTACGATAAATAAAGCCCAGTCTTTATCTTGGACGCTTGTGGCAGTTTTGCTTCGTCAATAAAAAGAAAAATAACAAATAGGGCGGTAGTTTGATAAGACAAAGAAATATGACGAATTCAGCGTCGCATGAACCCAGGGACGGTCATACAAAAATATCTCCTAATATAAAACCTAAAGTCCCTTTTGTAATCCAGTGGAATTAACGAAGCAGAACTTGGCCTTCATTATTACCGATAATCTGTTATCAAATGCCGTTATTTGTAAAGTTAAAGGCTTTTACAAAATTAATCAGCATGCTCCAGCGGTCGTGGCGGAGGCATTAGCACTGGGAAAAATTTAATTAATTCCATCCACGAAAATTTACAAGTTGAAATTCAATTAGGGGCGAATATTGCTCACCGTAATGGCTCGTAAACAAATAACCGTGGATAGGCTCATGCAAATGGATCAAAGATCGCGTGTTTCGGCTGTTCTTTATAAGGAAAATATATTAGATCGGGAGCTATTGGTGTAACCGCGGGCGCGGCGGACTCTCCCATCGCTAATATAAGCTAATGGAAAATCGAAGTATTATCTGTGGCCTCGCGCCCTCAACGCCTCTTATCGGCCCGCCATAACATCCAACTTTTGATCCTCTACGAATTTTAAGGATTCCTTCGAGCGTTAATTAATTTATTGTACCACCCGATGTAGCCGCAAGAAAACTCAATTAATTTTAAAAGGGTTTTTGTGTTGTTTTTTTCGCGATCGATCTCCCCCACCCTCTCGATCACTACCGAAATGAAAATGGTGAACTTCTCGACAATATCGTCAGCCGCCTTTTGTGGTCTCGCCCTTTGATACCATTCTTTTCTTAGCAATTAGAGATTAATGAGTTTCATTGAACTTTCATAAAGCGCACTATAATCTGGAGTACTGCGCATCGAGGTGCTATTTATAGATGTAGTCTGTAATTTCGTTGAGAATTTTAGAAGTGGCAAAACAAAAGTTTTAAAACATTTATTTTTCAGAAAAATATGTTTTTCTGCTTTGTTTATCTTTTTAAATCTTACGTAGCATTCTTGCATTCCAAGCTTCATCTCATTCTTCAAAGTGCGTAAGCGAATAGCGTATAGAGTGATCCTGACACTACCATCCATATACTCCTATGTAACATAATCAGAATCGGATTGTCGACGAAATTTCATGGCATGCTTTACAACTGACACTAAGCACTTTCTAAACGCGGTAATTTGTTATGAGGGCCGATGTTTAAGGACAAATGCGCCAAGTCGAGCGGACCGAACGGTCGATCCATCCCATCCCGCCGCCGCAGCCAATGAAAGAACTAAATCACCAAATCCCTTACCTAATTTAGGAGGACAAGCATAGTCATTAATACACACGTCAGTCGTCGTGCTACTACAAAATGTGGCCCATTTATATCCCGTCTCGGGGCCTGGGAATTATGGTAATCGGACGAGTCGTGTCCTTTGTCTGTAATGGTTGGTAATTACTGAGGCACCTCCGGGGGCACTTCGTCTACTGAGGGGCCCACGGCTCGGAGAATTCGACACTCGTTACGCGAATCGTCTCAACTTTAAAAAGGGAACGCGATTTTGAATGCCGTCATGGGATTTGTCGCTGCGCACCCGGAACAAACTCACTTTTTTCTCTCTTTTTACTTTTGCCAAAATTGGCTCCCACATACAGGGTCCTGATTGGTCCTTTTTGAGTTTGTTTACGCAAGGAAATCGGTATTTTTTACAGCCAACCCAGACTTTTCGGCGCTCGCTTTTACTATCCCATATTATTATTATTGAGACAACACTATGCATAAAAGTGAATAACAATCAGATAGAGGCCACTATCCATATTCCGGTTCGTTTACTTTTATATTTTTCGAGCCATCTGGCATCCGATCTCCTATTTTTCGTTTAGGATCCGTATTTTCTTCCGAAGAAATCCAAAGCTCGCTTACTTATTGGAAGATAAAGGGGGTGTGTTTCGGCTCATTTGCGGCCGAGCTCGGCCCGAACAAACGTGATTTCTTATTGGAAACGGAAAAGAAACAGACCGACTTGTAATAGAGTAACTGCGGTTTACCCGCCAGTAAGCTTCGCTAGAGAGGTTAATTCCCTGTCCATTATGCCGGCTAAGGTTAACATTCAGCTTTTTTACTATTTGTTCGAGACTATTGGTAAGAAGATTGCTGTTACTTTATGACACAAGAAAGTAATTTGGCACAGATGTCGGCAAGGCACAAACTGTCTTGTATATATCTCTCCAGGTAGTTTCATAACCTGCGACGTTGATGTATGAGACGTAAAGCACATTCACGTGTAAGACGCACACCGATAGAAACGAGATACATTTGGGCAATCTCTGAAGGCAAGAGACGCGGCGGCAACACGTGCTCACAATCTTAAACTCGTTACACGAACATTCCCGAAGCAATTTAGAATTTACCCCTTAATCTTGATCCTAACTCGAATTGAGAACATACAAGAGAATCCTTATTTACGTCGATTAATATCGTTGAAATATATGTACAGTATCGGTGGAATAGTTGTTCGGTAAAAACACTTAAACCGTACGTTCTCGATGGCGTCGATTCCCGAATTTCGATTTTAAATTTAGCACTAAAGTTGGACCCGTGCAATATTTATATGAGAGAGCGCGCTGCGATTTATACACACATCAAAAGTGTCTAGGGATCAACATATATTTTTGCAATAACTTTTCTCCTGATTGATATTAATTAAAATTTTCTTTAAGGATTCATCAAATAAAGTGTTTTCGTTTGTCACAGTAACGATAAACCAAGTCACCTTTGCATTAATAAAGAAATTTGCCATTTTCCTAATAAAGGGATTTTTGACATTTGAACCACTAACACAAAAGTTCGAAAAAAAGACTGAAATAACAGTTTTCTTTAAAATTTTATTGGGTAACTTAAACAATTAATAATCCGTGTTTCTACCGCGAACACTAACAACACAAGAACATCGGTTTGGCATACTCAAAATGAGTTCATCCAAATCACGCTGTGGAATGGCCGCCCATGTTCGTTGCAACAACAAAAAAAGGTCTTCTTGCGACTGGATACCCTCCATATTCGGCAGAGCTCTTCTCTGTAGCATATCCCATGCATGCTCAATCGGATTCAAGTCTGGCGACTGAGCAGGCCAGGGCAGGACATTGATGTTAGCTGCGGCGAGAGTCTGTCTTACAACTCTTGCGGTGTGCGGTCGTGCATTATCATGCATTAACTGAAATAAGGGACCGATTTGCACTTGTAGAGGAACGATGACGTCTGATACAATCGTCTCAGCATAAATTTGAGCGTTGAGGTTGCCTCTAATCCAAATCAACTCAGTTCTTCCGCCGATCCAAATACCCGCCCATACCATGATGGTTCCACCACTATAAGGATGGACTTCCTGGCAGGATTTTAATCGCTGTTGGCGTCCAGGGGTTCTCCAGTGTCGTATACGTCTTGTATCCGGTCTCATACCAAAACGAGACTCATCAGAAAAGCACACGAAACGCCATTGTTCTTCTGCCCAATTTCTGTGTTCAAGAGCCCATTGATATCGTATCCTACGATTGTGCATTGCTATAGGTGGTACCCGTAGCGGTCTTCGGGAATGAAGGTTCACTTCATGCAAGCGGTTTCTGACTGTTTGGTCGCTAATTAAGTTCCCTGAAGAGTGATGAAGCCTCACGGCTAACATCATGGCGGTTATTGTTGGAGCTCTTCGAGTTAAGATTTGAATGTATCGGTCTTGTCTCCGTGTGGTGCAGCGATACCGTCCTCCATGGCGCTCAGCCACGGTACCAGTGCTTCGGTAACGTGTCCAAAGTCGACTGATAACACTCTGACTTGTATTCAGAGCTAAAGCCACAGTACGTTGCCGGGAACCAGCTTCTATCATTCCCACGGCTCTGAGCATTTCTTCCCTGCTTAAATGACGTCGCCGCTCCATAATAACGTTGGTTTTAATCAGTAGTAGGGAAACAGTAGCGCTAATAATGTCTTCAATGCGTTGTATGTTTTTATAGGGAAAATATTGACAGCTGATTTTCATCTTTTACTCGAATTTGATTCACAGTTCCTGATTCAAATTATGAAATGCACCAAAAAGGATCCATATAAATTTATAAAATCATAAATTTATTACAAAGCCACATCTCAATCTCAAGAAATCCACATAAAAATGCTTGATCCCTAGACACTTTTGATGTGTGTAGTTTGGAAACAATCGGGAACTTGGTCCGGCGTCGTCGTGACTTCGTTTTAATTAGTACCCATTCATCGTTGAACAATCGAGTGCTCGAACAAATCCATTATCGGGAACTTTTCGATAGTCGAAAGAGGTGTATTCAAAGTTTTGCGATTCCAAAGGGATCGAGCACGAGGGCTTTTGTGGATCTTACATTCTGATGCCCGGGAACTGTCTTCCGAGAGATCCCGTCCATTATACTATCTATAAAATAAAAGTATTCGATATTCAATAGATTCGCTTTCATCGCGTATTTTTTATTATTACGGCTTTGAAGAATTGGCTTTTCTTATAATTTCCTTTACGTTTCGATATCGGAAGTTTTAACAAGCATTATCGAAAAATTCGGAGGCATTAACGAAATTCAGCAGTTCGGGAAAGGAAGGCCGCCGCTATCTCCCGCTACAAGTGGAATGGGCTTGCGTAATGACATTACGCGTACATTTTAATCGATGGCTCACGGTTGGCCGGAGCCCAATGCTGTATACATAAGCTTATCTCTACGGTACATAGACGGATTCATTCTATTAAAATTGATTGATTAACTTCCCGCATTGGTTTAAATTTGTAAAACAGTTGTACAAATAGCGCTTTAAGCATATTCGACACGTGTAGTGCTCGATTAAATCGTGATGGCGCCTTTCCATGTGCGTGCTGGTACGAGCGGCGACGAATGTAAATGTATAGCGCGCGCAATGTATCATGTCAAGACGCGGCGGCCGGCTGCCACGCTGATAAGATTACCAGACAAAGGAAGTCCACCCATATCACTACCACCACGACCGCTAAATGCGAACCTTCATTTACTACCCCTTCTGCTTACTTAACTAATCTCAATTTTAACACAAAAGCTTTAGAGTCGACATTGTCTCGTACGGTCTTTATTAGTGTCCCGACGTCAACGTCTGCTTCGTTAAAGGACACTCAGCTTTATTTATGTTGACATACTGGCAATGTTGCCTTATTTGTTGTTGACTATAACTATTGTCGTGAACAGGATTTGAACCGTATAGTTGCTCGAATAGAGTTGAGATTGGTTCTTTCGGTGTGTAATATAGTTGGTAGCGTTAAGGGAATTTGACTTCTTTGCAGTTAGTCTTAGGGTTGTTTTTTACAGTATCGATGATGTAGAGAGGTTAGCCGGGTAGTTTCCGGACGACGATAAGGAGACGATGTTGCTAAGTCGGTCCGTCACGCGACCTGTCCACTAATTTATGTTGCGCTGATTTTGTGATATAACAACCCAGTATACGGAACCCTTCGTACATTCGTAGTTGTACATGGGGCTGAACTACGGCTTTTTATGGGCAGTTATGTTAATGTATTGTCTAGCAAACATCCGTAGAACAAAGTAACTTACTTTCAGAACATAAATTTACATTAATCTCATTAGAATTCGACGTGCGGTTTGACAACTAAAGCTTACTTTCGACATAAGTTACTTGCTCAAGGTAACTTGAATCATTTACTTTGATAGTGTTAGACCTATGGGTATTTTTCAGTTAAGAGCAGTAATTGGGTCTGTTAATTTGTACCCAAGTACTGTACCGACCCGTAGTTGGAGTACCTTCGGATGTTAGATTACAGGCTTGATAATAAACAAAAAGTGCAACGTTAGAGCTCGTTAGAAGCCTCGCTCGAGAGCCTTCATTAGTGTTTATAAGTAAATGGAGAAAAAATAAAGCGTCCGAGAGCAGCCGGTCGGCTCCGGTTACACGGCACACCAGTACCCACACCAGCGCCGGGATATCTTCACGACTCTTCATCAACTAACTAATACTTGAAACAATATGCAGCGCCATCATTAATCTCACTATCTCATTGTACATATTTCTTTGTCTAAATCCATTAAATTAATTACAGCCATTTGGGGAGCCGACTCCGTATTTATTATGCTCGTTATCATTCATTGAATCTTTCGATAGACGAGTACTCGGTAAATTGGAAGAAATGCCGAGACGCCGTGATAGATGTTCTACTTACACGTAAATGGGGGGCCAAATTAGCTGTCTACCGAAGAATGCAGTTACGTCCCTGACTGATACCCGTCGATGGGTTTCGGGCGCGAAATCCCGAGTGCGACTTAGATTCATAGGTGTCATCGCGTCCGTTTAGAAGGGTGTTGAAATTGGGAAATTCCTTACGATATTACACGAGGTGCGAACAGACGGCGGAACGGAATGAGTGCGTTGACTTGTGGACAGCCGTTCATTGTTGACATAGCTCGTTACAGCACTGCTACACACCGTACTGCGGGCGGAGACGTCTTTGTGTCCGCGAGTCCTCCCGGTCCGCGAGCCAAGAATGTTTATTAGTCGCGCACAATAGGATCGACGGCGGGCTGCGGACATTTGATTCAAGTTGAGCCCGTCAGATGTCCGATAACCGGCGGTGCCTCGACTTCATTAACCTTTACCCGTCCGCGGAGGCATTAATTACGCTTAATAGAAACAAACAAAACGAAACTCCGACAGATAAATGGGCCGAGATAGTTATTTAATTGTCTTATCTGAGGAGCGGGCGTCGAGACGTCTCCGCCGGCGTGGGGTGTTGGAATAATGCAGATTCATTTGCCGTTTACGTCTTAACTTTTGTCAAAAGTTTCCATTTCTACCGATCCCCCTTTCCGCTAATGAACGATTCACAAACGAGATTGGGTGTTGTGAATTAATGTTTTGTGTAATTGCTTGTGTACGATTGTGTAATTTGATGCGCGTAATCAATGGCGGAAGATAACAACCGCGGTGCCGTTACAGGGAGACACATGGAGCGCAATTTAACATCATAAACGTGAATTATATTTATGGCGGCTGTTTAACTGATTTTGATTGAGTTCCTTTATGATCTGAAGCTTTTAGTCCGCAAATATGCATGAAGGTTTCAAAAAACCTCTTTAAGATATTTGTCAAAGCTTAATCCGCATTCCCCTTGTCTAGAGGGGGACACGCATATGTTATGGGAATATATCCAGGCGCGTCGCACTGTCACATGTCCAGTATGGAAGGGCTCATATTTTTCGTCGCCACTTTTTTCAGGAACGGAAGCGCGAGCTTCGCCGACGGCGATACCCTGATAGAGATTGATGATCGCACCTACCCCCGCCCCGTCCCGCGCACACCCTCGCGGGTCATTGAGCTTACCCGATTACACCAGGCCAGAGGGGATTCGCATATATCCAAATTACCCCAGTGATGGACGTTTCTTACCCAGATAACTATCCTCCAATAATCCCCTTGGTACCGTATCAACGTATCGATATCTACTCGTATGTTCTCATTTGTGCCTAGTTAGTGATGCACTGTCGATTTTCATGCGCAAAATAATGCGGACTTTTAATATGAACACTAAAATTCGAAAGCTTTCAGTGTTATCGCCGTTCCATTGTACGCTAACTACATTATTATACAGGGCTGCACCAGTTTAATGTTAAAATTGCCATCCATAAAAGTCGGTTTTGAGAAAGGAGATTTTACCATAAAAAAAGGAATCTCTGTTACGCAGTGTTTCGATTCGTAATTTAATCTGCCGTCACGTCGGCTAATTATTCGGCCTCTTTTGATAAAAAATAATAAACAAATGACAGCAGAACCGCTCGATGCGCATTTGTCAACGCGCGTTGCAGCGCCCGCCATCTTGAATCTTGAGTGGCATTCGACACCGACTGAGTGGCCTATCCACGCGCCCAACCGCAGACAAGTGTCATTATAACAGCGCGTACAAAAAATGCGTTTTCTTTGCGTAATTGGTTATGAACCCTTCACTTGTTAAAAATCTATGTACAGCTAACACCTCGTGATGCAACCGATATAATATATTGCCGCACGGCGGGCGGAGGGCTCTCAATTGCGGCAAAATCATATCGCGTATGAAATAAATCAGCTGTTCCGGGGTGCCTCGGGACGGATCGCGTTACACCCTCGATTTGTGAGGTTATTTGCATTTCGATATAAAATGGCGGCCGCGGTGGGATTTGACGTGACGTTGACAGGTGAGCACGCTGTCACACTGTGGGCTCGTTTATAAGCGGGTCGTTGTGCTCAGATTAATAACTGGTGATGTGACTCTCGTAGTGTTCCTTCTTCAATAATTCTCAAAGAGTATTGATTTTCGATAACTTTCCTAAAGACCCATTAGCAGCTAGGATAGTTTTTACTTGTTACAGAAAGAATCTAATCCCACTATTGAAACTAAGCCGATAATAGTCGCGATAATTGGTAATTACTCTCACTCGGAAGCCCGTCGACTAGAACTGAATAATCCATTCCAACTTTTTTAATATAAAAGAGACAAACCGAGTCTTTCGAGCAACTTTTTCAAAGCGGATTACTTTAGGCTTCATGCTTTCAAAAGTATAAAATAACCTAATTCCACATAAGCGCTACTCGCGAGATTCACGGAAGCACACAAACGCCGGTCGACCCGTTTTATATGTACTGAGGTCAAGCATACTCACAGCCTCACAGCCCTTTGTACCCAAATAGATATAGTACTGTGTGCATTAGCAAGGGTCGCTTTTCTTAACATTTTTTTTTCGACAAAGACGACGGCAGTACCCTTCCGCCTCTTCCGCTAGGGTTCGCGGGGAACCGCGATTAAATACATGTCATTTTGATTTATACGTTCAATTATTACACATCATACACTTACACATAATGATTATGTTTTTGGCCAGAGTTAGAACGAAGGGTTTGTACTAGCAATTAATTTAATTAAACGCATAAGCAAACAGTATTAATAATAAACTCGGCTGTTATGGTTTAGTACAAATATTAGCACAGGATACAATTAATTAATTAGTATCGCATTGAGGCATTACTCTAATTGCGTATACTCGTATGTAAATTTCAGTGCAAAACATTCGTACAAAAAGTATAGGGCTATGCGTGGCGTAGAAAAAATATATCGAGCACCGAACGGTCAAGCGACCACTTCAGTTTAAAACCCATTTACAAATGTAAACGTTGCCGGCGTTACTCAAACATTGCGGAGGCCCACGGGCCTTTCCGGGCCCATCCATCTTGCGGCCTAACGGGTCCGAATGTTACATTGACGAACGATGGCCCCTCGATATGGAAGATGACACAATGCGATGACCCCGAATCCATTCCTTCTAAGACCCCAGTAATAGTTTTTCCCCACTATCCGTTACTCTCCATATTTTATCGGACCTTTTTATGAGGGTTATATTGAGAATGTGTCATGTTGCGATTCGTTCGGCGTCGCTGTTGCGCGCTTATGTATACATATTTGATGCAGACGCGTAAAGGATTGATGACCCTTGTACCATTTTTTTGGGACTGACTCCACAATCTATTTATTTTCGGATTCTGGCTAAGCACATGTGTTAAAGATATCGCTGGGGCGACACGTCCAAGGGTCGTCGAGTAATGCTTGTCTCTTATTTGCATTGTTGCAACCCTAATGGAGGCCATTTTGTTTCGATCACGTGGAGGCATTAATGACGTCATCCATCACGTCAAGTTGACAAGCCAGCGCAGTTGCAATGGACGCGGATTTAGTGTTGCTATCCAGGAAAAAACGAACAACCGAAAATGAAGAACTATTAAAAATCTATTCTCTATATTTTAATACATATTTTCCAGTTCTGTTCGTTGGTTCTGCATTCATAAATTCGTCGTAACAAACGTTCAGTAACTTCGTCTGATTAATGTAGACCACAATTTACAGACGTAACAGATGTGTAATTCGTTTAGTTCTGTATAAGCTCATTTGGAACAAGATCGTACTTGAGCGCATCAATGTCGGTAATCTCCCCAGATTTCGCACTAAATTTAGGCTGGCAGCTCGGCTACATGCGCTAATCCAGGTTAGTAATCACACGGTAAACCTATTACCATTTCAAGTGTGAAGTGTGAAATCGCTCATTTCCAAATGGCGCTGGAACGCCAGCCAAATGCAACCGCACCACGCTATTTTTAGAGCATAAATTCAATTAAGAATTGCCTCATTTAGAACAGAAGGAACGAGAAATAAGGCGGGGCTTGTTATTCGTAATCTAGTGACTAAATAAAGGCGTGAGTTACGACCACCGCCGTGTGGATTAAAACGGACTTTTCTATATAAAAAATGGGCAATAACCGGGTGTGGAGAGGGTATACCCAGCGGACAAGATCCCTCCCTGGCGGAATTTCATTTGCAAAATTTTCTCTGACCGAAACGCCATTATGAACTCCTACAACCTGTATAATATAAGTGTCCTAAATTGAATTTCTTGACATGAGCGCCTAAACAGGGCTGTAAAAATGAGATTTCAAAATTACGCCGCGTAATTTTTACGCGTGAAAATGACGTACGTGTAATATAACCCACGCCCGAGATTAATCCCTCAGAAATGTAGACGGAAACGAATCAAGAAGACAGCGGTAAGTATCTACACGGGTATTCCATCAGGGCGCGCCTTCGCACCTCCGCATTTTTATGTTTTCATAAATTTCCGTTGAGATCAATATTTTATATTCGCACCGGTACCGCAGTAAATGGGGATTTTTTGCAAGTTCGCGCCGCACCCCCGGCTTTATTTATTCGGATGTGGCCCTCTCGAGATTCGCCACTTGTACCGTTCGATACATTTTTCACACGAATAATGTTATCACGTACCGTTTCTACGCGCCTTCTCTATCACTTATGCATATACGGTGTTTTTGTGGTGTGTACGTTGGCTCTAATTTCAAAATCGCAACGCGACGTCGCCTTGGCTGTCGCTTTAAACGTGACATTTGTCCGGTTATCCGGTCGTCGTGAGAGACAAATCCAATCGCTGAGAATCCTCGTACGGGCGAGCGTTGATTGGTCGCGACATTTTATTACCTTAGCCAGGAGTTGGTTTTACGAGGCGGGCCCGACAGCCAGGAGGGTGGTTTTACGTGATAAGTATTTTTATTTGTTCGAGAGCTTGGATAAACTGGTGGAGGTGGTCGCGGATTACTTTACCGTAACACAATCTCTAAGCTTTTACGGGCACCTGTCACGTCGCTGTCCTATATTTTGGAGTTTTTCTGTAAGTTGAAGCTGTCAGTTTATCAAATTACGTCGTTACAGATCTATGGTGCAGGCGGTGTGTTCTCATGGTAGTGGTCGCAGTGGGTATCTCCGGGCCTCCCGTTGCTAGGCGCTTTGTCCGCGCGGCGCAAAAAATGACCCAGTGTGCAGCGCTCCCGCAGCTAATCCTATTTACTCCGGCAAATAAATTATAGCGGGAGACCACTAATATGTACGGACGGTGCCCGGCGCGCGATACTAACTGCTCTCTGTTACTGCTACATTTATAGTGGGATTTGCCACTTGTTGTAGATTTGTTATATCGGTTTCTATTACGACGATATACGAGAATATTAAGTTTCCTTTGTGTCATTTAATGGTGTATTTTATCCCACTATAGGAACGCAATGGAATTGTGTAAATAATAGGCTTCGTGATATTGTATTCCAAAAATATCTTACGGGGGGATATAATATATGTCCGTCTCTTCTGCTGAAGCCCAATTTTTGTAATTTCTATGTAATATATGTTGGACACGATAATCAAGTTAGTATATTACTCATGAATATGCTATGAGGTATCCAATTTCAATATCATCTGAGATAAAGTTAAAAGTATTATTCTGATGAAAAAGAAAGAATTGTGTCACTTTTGGGATTAATATTTTTAGTGAGGTCAATTAACGTAAAGAGCCAAGTTTGTCAACGTGTGTTGCTTAAATTAAGTTATTTGTGTAATTACAAGGAATTACGAACACATATCATGATCCGACTTCTTCCTCTATATCACGATGAGTAATATTTATTAAAATGTCATACATATTGCTAGTTATATGCCATGCTTCTAAGAAAATGACTCCTTTAGTTTCAAAGAAAAATATTGTGTCTTTGCACATAGGAAAAAAAAAAACTCAATTATGTCCTTAAAAAACCTTATTTGAAAATTCTGCCATTTTTGAAGGCTATATTAATTAAACGTCTGGCTTTCGGTTAACCATTGCATCTAACAAAAAAAAGTATAGTAATTATTTTCAAGGGCATATTGTGACGCAGACATCGTAGAAAGGACTCAATTAAAATCCTAATGCTTTGCACTAACAACATTATGCAATATTACCATACTAGCTTTTGGCCGCGGCTTCGCTCGCGTTAATTTAGAATTTGACAATCAATTCGGGTTGCACTCTGCTTTTAATATTTTAATTCAATCATAATTCTAAAGACACGTGGCGCCATCTATTGTCATAAGAACGTTACTGTTGTTTTCCTCGCGAACAGTACTTTTTTTTCGGGATGAAAGGTACCATAATATGTCCGTCTCTGTACGCCTGACAACGTTTATGCAAAATTTCAGGGTGTTCGGTTCAGTGGTTTAAGCGTGAAAAGAAACAAAGTTACTTTCGCGTTTATAATATTAGTATGGAAGTATGGATGGATTATTATTCGTCTAGCGCTTTGTCGCGACTTGGTCCGCAAAAATTGTAATAGCTCGGCTAATATGCATGATAACATTTTATTTATATGATGACATATAATGTATATAGCCTATAGCACCCACGAATAATTTATCTTTCTACCAGTGATATTTTTTTTAAAAGTTGGTCATTTGTTCCGGAGATTACCCTTACATACAAACTTACAAACAAATTTTACCTCTTTATAATATTAGTATATATATGTATCTCCACAAGCTAGAGATGTAACTACTTCGGCATCCATCGACAATATCAATTAGGCAATCAACACATGCGCATAAAGGGTTATTTGTGGCTCTTCTCTCCATCTATCGCGACGCAGGTATGTTCAATGAAATTGTACGTAAACACCTGACAGTGTTGATAAGCATGGCGGCATTATCATAATAAACCGTGCGGGTGATAACGGAAACAGTTCCTGTATCGGCTTAAGCTGCTATCTATTTGAGCAGCCTTGACTCAGGTGAAATGGTTGCTCAAGGCTACATCATCGGCGGCGGCGACCTCTCGCGTCCGGCCCTGGTTCAATCCATGGTCCGGAGCGAGACGGAATGGGACGCCGTCACCTCCTTCTGCGAAGCAGTCATGCTAGCGAAGGAGGTGGCGGGACGTGAGAGGGAGAGAACCTCACGTCCCAGCCGCCGCGGGAGACGCACCGGGCGTCGGGGGCCACGTGGTGGCCCCCGGCCACCGTAGACGCGGGCCTGTGGACGGTGAGCTATGGGCTAGCTCGCCGTCCGTCCGTCTTATGACGACAGGCCGTGTCGACGGCGCGTTCGTGTTCCACGCGCGCCTCAAAGAGAGTCAGCAAACAGGAAGGGGTCCGTAAGGGCCGACGCCTGCCAGGGTTGCGGGACTGTTCGAAAGAGATACCGCGGCCCTGGAACACAAAGGGCAAAGGAAGGAACATGGATGGGTTTTAGTCAGTAGAAGTCTGACACTCCCTCCTGCTCAGCCCAGAGCGGGAGGGGTTATTTGAAGATTTCCCATCGGTAAAAAAAAAAAAAAAAAAAGGCTACATCATAATACATCTGTAATGTGTCCACTATTGGATACATTGCAATTTGGTTTTCAGCTGCATCTGGTTAGACTGGAAGCCGACCTCAACATAGTTGGCAAACAGCTAGGCAGATGAGGAATGTTGTCTCTGCTGGAACACAGTGCATCCTCATCATCATCAGGGGATGACAGGAAGTAGCTTCATCAGCATAAGGGTGGGATGGAACTCCATTGAACGTGTCGAATAATCTTTGAAATGGCTCGTTCGGAGGCAACCTAGCCTGATCGCGCGATGACATAGCCTTGAGACGAAATGCCAGTTCGACCCAAAGCCGCCGATAGTCGATCATCATTTCATCTCCTAAGATAACAATGTTTTGATAATCTAAGAAAAAAAAATTGCAGTAAGTAAGTTTTCCTTTTTATACGGAAACACTGACCTATGCCATTTCACAACAGTTCTTTATACACGTTTTACTATAAAATATAACCATATTCTGCCCTTCTCTGTCAGTCGGTACGTTCACTCATATCTACCGTGCGTGAGTGTTCAATGAAATTGTTTACAAACAATTGACAGTGTTGCCACTCGCTTCATTATCATAACACAACGTACAGGTGATACCTTGAAATATGTGTGTGTGTGTGTATGAAGCACGCGTATAACTGTGTGTGTTTACGAGTAGCCTTAGGCGTAAGCTGGTTGTAAGTTAGTGTCTTGAAAATCAAAATTCAAGGTCAAGTTGTATTAATTATAGAACTAGTTACCGTGTTATGCGAACGTTTTTAACCATAATAGTCTTCATAGGAAGTAAATATTAAATGTTTTTGTTGGTCATGTTAATTTTATTTCAATGTTTTGTGTGTGCTACGAGTCTATGGTTTTCGTAGCAAGTGCTACGCGAGTTTTCAGATTGACCGCTACGCGTCTACGCAAAATTCTGTTTTGCAATGATCATGAAATGTATTGCTACAATATTGTTAGATATTGAATGTAGAAAACTTTAACGATGGTAAGCTCTTTGTAAGTAGGGATAACCTACTTTAAGTCTTATTCTAGCTCATACCAAAACTTATTTTCTACGATGCTATGTATACTAACTTTATTCTAAGCCAGCCGTGACTTTATTAAATATCTTCGCATAAAACATTTCTTGATAAAGTTTTAAAATACTCCATATGACGCGACGCATAACAGGCGTGTTTCCATAAGCATTCTTCGAACTGAATCCGAATTGCCGTCATATAAATTACAAACTTTAGCGTTTAAGCATGAATTATTTAATATTCTAAAACGTTGGTAGACACCGCCACTATAATTCTAAATTAGAAATTCCATCTCACACATGCGGCGCACACAAAAAAGATAAATAATTTCGTGCCATTTCAATAAAGCCACAATTTCACGGGCGCGTTGGCGCGAACTCGCGAGTGTTACAATTTAATAGAACTTCAAAAGGCCTGCTGATTCCACCACAATTCTATCAGCTTAGCACGAGATCCCGAGCATTATGCGTATAAAAAGCGGTTATCGCGAACCCTCCCCCCCGCAGGCGAGCACGGGGGAGGGGGGCGAGAGGCGAATAGGGGAACAAAACGGATACGGGGACGATACTACGCGAACTCTAGCGGAACATAACTTTTGAGTAACTTTTTAGGTTGTTTTAAGTACATTGCTGTGTTACTACGGAAAGTACCCGGTAGTTTATTCGGATGCGCGCATTATAACGCTCCAATATATTGAGTCGTTCTTTTGTATCGATATAGTTTAAGTGGAACACATGTGTCTCCATTTCGTGCGTTTTGTTCAGAATTGCTGATGACGTTCTAAATGAGGAAAACTAAAATAAAAATGCGGGAAATAAAGGAACCGTTGTTATTACAAACTGCTACGAGTTCAAACTTTAGAAATGTTTCCTTCCGTCCATTCAGTGGGTATGGAAAAAAAACTGAAATGAAAATAGAAGCGGAGGAAAATGTTGGGGGTTTATATTTATAGTTTCAATTAGCGGGCTTTGCACGCGCCGCCCGTTTGCCTATGAAGCTCGTTATTAGAATTTAAATAATATATAATCCAACTTTCTAGACAAATACACTTTCGAGCGTTCCAAACTCGAAAATAAATCCAGCTGTAAATTAGCGCGAGTATAAAATTCATTGCGCGAAAATTACGACAGTATAAAAGGCGGTCGTCAACAAAATTTAATTCGAAATTCGTTGGAAAACGCCTCATTTGAACGACAATAATCAACGCATAAAGCAGTTTAATGCGGTCACTTTCAAAAAACTCGCAGTACACATCCAGCAGCCACTGCGCTTTCGTTCGGAACAATTAAAATCGCGCACTGTCAACGCTCTGCGATTTAACAGTGACTATTTAGCAACAATTACGTTACATCACTGTCCATTGTCCTGTAGCGATTAAGCTTCAACTACAATGGTCCAATCCCAACCTCTAACGAAGCGACTTCGGCTGTTTCCGCCCCCACTTCGGTTCGCTCAAAGAAGCGTAATTTGCGGTTACGAAAATTGTAGTCGCTACGAATTTTGACGATGTTCGCCGAAGTTTACCAACTGCAGTCGTTTGAAAGTCGACCTTCCAACGGGTTAAGTCGAGTTGACGAAGTTCCGGGTGTGTCAGGGTTAATTCGACCGGTCAGTTTAACCCCTATTGGCTCGGATGGGTTGGGATATTAAATAGCACGGGATAGTTCACTATTGATAACATTACTTTTTATGGGAGTCCTTTTGTTGTTAGACCTTTACACAAAGATTAAATTGCACGTGCGTGTATTTCATTATTTACAGCTTTCCGTGAAGGTATTTTTTTATTCTATTGCGAATATTCTCAAAGAGGATAGGTATCATCCGGGCGATAGTAATACGACATGTAAAGAAACAAATAGGCTTCGCACATCAGCAACAAAAAGGCTAACCCTCCATCTCCGTCCGAAACCGAGCATACAAAGAAAAACCGATTACAGTAAGCCTTGAAATAACGGTAACTTTATCCGTCTATTAGCAATATTCTGTTCGCAGTGAGTGCTGCGCAATTATACGTTGACAAAGCTCGGCAAAGGAGGTAGGGGCCCTTTGTTACAGCGACGCCAATAATGATGGCATAAACTTTACTAATTTTGCTACAGACCGCGAACGCTGCCGCACCAAAGCCCGGTTCACATGACGCGTCCTAATTGTCATGAGGAGGTAAAAATTGAGCTGCAGACTTCTGTTGGAGCGGAGGGAATAGCGTAGTTTATGATTTGTACTGTTTGACATTTGAAGACTGTAACGTAGAAAGAGTTTTAGTGGGTGCGTTTTCACCATTTTTATTTAGGGATTGTTTCGTTTATTTGAAATTTCGTTTTCAAGTCAAAAATGCTTATGAAAAAGTGGAACTGTTATTCAACTTACTGTGTAGTTTTTGTAACCATCATATTAATAACAATGAAAATAATGTAGGGAACAATGATTTTGTATGAAGGATTTCATCGCTTATCTCTTAATTAATGTTTGTTCTCCGTGTCGCTGGTTCGAAAGTATTAAAATTTTCGCTTGTCTAATTTATTACCTTCACAAACCAATAACCCAAACCCACAAAAACCAATAACCACATTCTGCACACAGCTTTACTTCGCGTACTGTTTCAGTAGCTACTTCACAAAGCGATATCAATTGCTCGCTAACTACAGCTGATAATACGCGTTCGCCCTTTGACAGCAGACTCGGAACTTCTCTTATCAGTACTCTCGTTAAATTCTAACAATACAGGATCATGCGTCTCTATGTGTTCCTTGTTTAGGAGGCTAGCAACTTTAGTGACAGTAGTTGGGTGGATTTTATCGACTACTAATATTGTAAAGAGGTAAAATTTGTTTGTAAGTTTGTATGTAGGGGGTAATCTCTGGATCTACTGAACCGATTTTGAAAATTCTTTCATTAATAGGAAGCTACATTATCCCCGAAGTGCCATAGGCTATATAGGTTATATTTTGAACGTGCCCGTGGGATAATTTCCGACAAAAACGCGAGCGAAACCGCGGGCAACAGCTAATCCACTATACAGAGTGTATTAGAATGTGTGATCGGTCATAAAGGGTGTTTTAAGACCATAGAACTGAATTAATTTCTCCATGTGACCAAAGTCGAAATCGTGAAATAAAATGTGCTGTAATACCTACTCAACCCTAATGCAAGGGCATTAGAGTAGGCATTGAAGTTTGTATGGGCTATTTATTTTTTCACGACTACGCTGTTTGTCCCATATAAGTGATATTCATTTATAATTTTTGATGCATACAATGTTGTAAACGTTAGTTCCGAAAACGAGTGAAGGCACTGAGTCCTGTAACACAGGTCTCACCTAGCACAGGAGTCAGGGCTTCAAATGGAAATGTCTTACTTTTTTCTGCATGTCAATAAAAAAAGATATATTAATATTGTAACAGACGCGGTTCGAACTCACCGACCGTTCAATGCAAGCCCGACTCCATAGCCATAAAGAGTGCGACAAGACCCTTAACAATTAAGAGCCGATAGGAACTTGTTCTCCTCGTCATTGTGATTATTATTTTTTTCTAGACCATACCTGGGAACCTTCTAGTTACGGAGATATTTGGGGTCAAAGTTCCAACTTTTTCCACAAGTTTTTTTAAATACATGTTTTTAATGTAAGATTTTTACTTTAAACACCTCCACGACCCCGTACTATTCAATCCATCCATCAGTACAATGTTTTGAGTGCGTTACATTGAGTCCTACCGTAAAACGTGATTTTTCACCCCAAAAAAAAAAGTCGTTTCCCAGCAATACTTTTTGCGTGAAGTTACTTAGTTTGATGTACATAATGCTTGGTTGACGGCTTCGTGAAGGGTCTGCTTACACCCTTTATATCAGTTAGATGGTCTGATTCACACCGTTAAATATGACTACACATAATTATCTGATACACGCTGTATATTCCCTGTTAAAAAGCTGGTAACTTCAGTAATGGGAGCTTTTACCACCTATATGTTTAAGCGGTACATGTATACGAGGAATTGTGATTAAACATGCTAACTACCGGCGAGGTTCTATAAGTAAACGTTACGTAGACTTGTATAAGGCTTTGTTTATTTTTTTTTTGCGTTATTTTTGCTTAGAACGGTTAGGGGATGTAGATGAGGATTGAGTTTAGTGTACTAATAACTTGGTAAAGAATTGTATATAGGGTGACTGGTAATTAGTGACTGATACTTAAACACGTGATTGTACTCATGTAGGCAGAGCACCGCGCGGCGAATTTCATACGGCTGTTGTGTTATTGTAAACAAGGGTATAAAAAATGTTTCTTTGGGAAAGTTGTTTGTTATGATGAGTACAATCACGTGCATAAGTATCGGTCACTAATTACCAGTCACCTTATATAGTAAATATGGTAACGCAGTTAAAATATTTATACCAGAATATAATTTTAAAAACTGCCTCGTTGATTGAGTGGTCACAAGCGCGACGGTTGAATATGAGGTCTTGGGTTCGATTCCCGGGTCGGGTAAAGTGTTATTGGGTTTTTTCCATCAGGAATTTCTCAGTAGCAGCCACGGAGTAACATGCAAAATGTGGGTGAACAATTAGGTACATCTCTGCCTAACCCGCCGGGGATTACAGGCGTGATGCTATGCTTATAATCAAAACAAGACAAATTTTAAATGTATAAACTAAAAGATTTTCAGAGCCAATACTGTATCGCTTTTCTATATTGTTATTAAACCAAAATCTACTTCACGAGCGAACCTTGAAATAAGCTAGCCCAAGAAAAAAGAGCGATAAAAACAAATCATAATAAAAAGTCTCAAATTAAAAAGCTTGCGCCAAACAACTGCAGCTCACGATAAAAAATCATTAAACGCCAAACATTGTTCCAGTGGCGTTGAAAATCGCGATTATCACTAACTCAAAGCTCGGCTTCGCGCCCCGAGGACGCGTTAAGCGCGCCCCACTCTCCCCCAAAATATAGGCACAAAAAGCCGCTCATAAGTAATTCACCTGTTAAAGCGGATGAAAGTAATGGCCGACTACCAATTTCAGTTCTGCTTGGTCGTGAAAAACGCTCGCTTGAATGAGATAATGGTATTAAGATAATAGATTTTAGTGCGTTTCGCTACGACCGTTCACTTTTGCAACGTAATGAATATGAAAATGAAAACTAAATTGTAATATACTTGCAAGTTATATTTCAATTTAGATTTATCCTCGTGGATACTATACCTGCTAAGTTACCTCATAAATTACAAGTAATAACTACGGTACAAGAATGTTACATGATAAATTCTTAAATTCTGAACGTAACTGCTTTGTGGCATGAAGAATCTTTTCAATAATTTCAGAACATATTCTTCATAATTTTAAAAGTCGGATGTGTTACGAACGTAAAGTGCGACATTAAAGCAAAGACCTTTTATAATGTCGGCGATAGAGTAGGTCGGGGAGAAATGTGACCCCACTAGAGTTTACACCACACACTCCTAGTACCTTGTTCACGAATTTACTCGTAAATACCACCCTACATAAAAGTATATCTTTTTAATTTTCCATTTGATACTGCAGTTGGAATCGTAAAATACAAGTTGGAAATATTTTTCGTTTAATTAATAAATTTATTGTTTTCATCGATTGTTTTGTGTTATTGACCATGAGTCCAATCCATGTTTGTTGACATTACAATTAATTAGGTAGCTTTGGAAAGATTAAGTTAAAATGATCATTTTAAATAATGTTGTACAATATAATGTAATGTAATAGTACATATTAATAAATGTAATACAGTAAAATGTTATAGTACATACATAGTACAATATAACAAATGAACAAAAGAACGTTACATTAAAAAAAACACCGTAGTTTTGTATTTACTCCTATAGCATATTGTATAAAACGAATAATATAAAAATGTCGTTTCTATATTTAATTGCGAAAAACTCTCCAGACTCTGTTTTTAAACGAATGCCATCTAACAATGCTTTTCGTTGAATAATAAGAGGCGGTAGTCTGGCTTTTCCTTTAAGACCAGAGAGTCCGCAAGATTTGCTATTAATTATTTAGTATTCTGGTTCGACTCGCGATCTTTGTAGACTGTGGAGAAATGTTTGATGCCGTAATTGCAAATACAATATTGATACAAAATAGTCATATTTAGAGGATCTAAAATGCTTGTACGAGTATTGTATTTTAAATGTGAATAATTTAAAATAACTCGATTTTGAATCTCATTTCTAAAAAATAAATAAATTGAATTTAAATGCAGATTTTTGTTGCGAGTCGTTGAGTTACATAAAATAATATTTCTTACTTTCTTTTAAAGTTTTATAAGTACCTATACTATAATTGTCATAGACTATATTGCCACGGAACCCATATATGCACCGTGTTATGTGCTTGTGTACAAAGATCGTAATTGTCTTTGTCTTATTAAAGTTTAGTTCAAATATTTACTGAACATTTGTCAAGATGTCCGTTTGCTTACGTGGCGGCGACTAGGTCTCAACTGAAGCTTAAGCGGTCACTTTCCACGCTAGGCTGCACTCGGCAACAACCAGTTAAGCGCTCGCAAGTAAACAGACTTACTGACGATTCAATTATATTTAATTTCATTGTTGTATAACTGGGTTATGTTCTTTGAGGAATATGTCTTGAGGAAGTTTTGTGTATTCATATGTAAGTATATTCTTATAATGTATGTTATATTTAGATACTTATCTGCTTTATGTATTCTATTTTTTCTTCTTCTTTTACACAATATGCCTACATCTCTTTTTTATGAATTAAGCATTTTGCACCTTTGTACAATTTTTCTGTGCTTTTCTTTTTTTCTGCATTTAGTGTGTATAGAACTGTTAAATAAATAAAAAATAAACAAAATAAAATATTTACGGCCAAATATGAAGCCGCCGTAAGTCATGTATAAAATGAGTACACCTCAGCTAGTTTAAACATTGTTGTACAATGCAAAAGTTAAGGTAAAACTCCAACTTACTCAAAAGCAACAAAGAAACATAAGTGCAACTCAAGAACTTTTCACAGCGCAACATCTACATTTATTCCAAGTTCTAGATTCTCACACCAATTAATTAGCACTTGAAACTTCATAAAAGTGAGGAACTAAGCGACCGCTCAAATTGCTTAAATCTTTCACGGCAACAAATGGAGGACAGTCATTGTTAAAGAGGTTCGTACACTCAGCCAGATGCGGTGCGACGCGCAAGCGAAGGCGCGGGTCCACATCTGATGTAAGCTCTTTTCAAATTCTTATTTCCAATTAATGGTATTTTCACTCAAACTTATACCAGCTTTATGATAGTGTAAAGTGGATTTTAGAATGACTAGTACACACGGCGGCACATGAAGCTGTACATTTCCAGTATAACTTGGCCTCGCTTTGTATACATTTCCTATACAATGAGAGATCCGCATAAACTTAGTACATAAACTTAATACTAGTAGTAGTAATTTATTAAAGCTTAATTGGCCGTCGTGCGCACTATTGTAAAAGTCTTTTTTTTTTCGAAGACCAAAATGGTGGGACGAGTTGGACAAAACTAATTACTAGTGGTCCTCATTACTCTCGATAAAAAAAACTGCATGGCATGCCCAATAGCAGGATGAAAATAGCAGTAATAATGTTACTTTTACAAAACCTCCATATTTGTTTACTTTCGAAATAAAAACAGCGAACGCAGATTCGAAATTCGCTCGCTGCCCCGAGTGCTACGCTGCACCGCTTGCTGTGCGGCGCCCCTAAGCGCTTAAATCGCGATCATTTCAGTTGCATATTCTCAATTATTGTCGGCTCCCGACGACTTGCGGGACTTTGGGAACGAAGCCTGAGCTCCTTAATTGCAGCGAGGCAGCGTCGGAACCGCCTCGTGATATAAATTGAGACACCACAATCAAGACGGAATTAAATTTCTGTATCGGTGTTGTCGTCTTGATTGTCAAAACACAAGCATTTGGTATACAGTGTAAACTTTGTTTAGATGGAGTTTGGATTTCAGTAATTTGTTGGGAGTTACCTACTTTGTCTTAGAAGTGTGATGTCAATTTGGTGATGGCTTAGTTAGAAGATTAGGATATAGTCGGTGGTGGGGGAAGAGTTTTGGACCTATTAGTTAGACTTAAGTACAGAAAAGGGGAGCCAGCAAAAGGTCACTTAAAAGGCTAACAACAAAAAAGTATTTAGTCTCAGTGAATGACACTACCGTGTTTACTGACGGTCGACCAATTTTCACCCTTACTTCCTGAGAACTAAGATCAAAAGTGATCGCTCGTCACTGTGCGCGGTAGTACCTAGTACTAGTACTTATTTTATTAAGGATGATTTCCACGGCTTGCATCGTATCGGATCGGGAACGGATTTTACAATCTTTAAACGATATTAAATCATGTACACATTATTTAAAGTCTATATTACCAAGCCGCGCACAGCAGCTTAACCACGGGCTCTGCGACACGCGATCATAGCCGAAAGTATACTGGGACGCGCGATCGGCTGCATTCGCCTGTGGTCGTATCCGATCACATCAAATTCAACCATTTTCAAAAAATAGAACACCTCACCACGGTAGGTGTGAAACTATTTGACTAGGCGCAGAAACGGATACGTTCGCAAGCGGCGGTACGGAGCCAATCGTATGCGTCGACCACCTGCCGGACCCGATCGGCTTTCACTGTAGACGTTTGTATCCTTTCCGATCCGATGAGATACGAGCCGTTTGGTGGAAACTATGCTTCAGGTAACCCTTGTTGATGACTCTTAAATTGAGGTGGGCAGGTATACTTGGCGAGAGGTGTGGTGATATCAGGAGGAGTAGAGCCCTCATAGAATGGTTGCCAAGAGGCGGTAGAAGAAGTGTTGATCGACAAACAGCCAGTCAGGTGGACGGCTTTAGAAGATAGTAGGCAATACCTGTTTGTGGCTCGCGCAGACCCGGGAAGCATGACTAAAGATAGGAGGCCTATACTAAGAATGGGTGGAACAAGGCTGCTAACTATAATGGTGATCTGCGTTTTTCATAAAACGCATCTGCTTTTATCTTCTTATTTGCATGTCGATGGACTCAAACAATACCCGACCATTATACATGGTGTAACAGGACCCTTCACGAAGCTGTCAACGAAGCACCCTGTACATCGAACTAAGTAAATTTACGCAAAAAAAAATGCTGGGAAACGACTTTTTTTTTTGCAGTGAAAAATCATGTATTTACGGTAAGATTCAATGTAACGAACTCAAAACATTGTGCTGATGGATGGATTGAATAATAAGGGGGTAGTAGAGATGTTTAAATGAAAAATCTTACATTAAAATATGTTTAAAGAAAATGTACTTTGACCCCCAATATCTCCGTAACCAGAAGGTTCCCAGGTATGGTCTAGAACAAAAAAAATATCACAATGACGGGGAGAACAAGTGCCTTTCGGCTTCGTTAAGGGTCTTGTTACACCCTTTATAGCCACCTGTACTGTTCTGTTGGCTTCGTTTAAATCCTGGAAGGTGCAGGATGGGCCTGAAAGGATTTGAGGCACATTTGGGACGGGTCGATGATACCGCAATTGGCTAGATTATTTCTACAGCAGCCAACCTAGGCCTCGCGGGCCTGTGGACGGTGAGCTATGGGCTAGCTCGCCGTCCGTCCGTCTTATGACGATAGGCCGTGTCGACGGCGCGTTCGTGTTTCACGCGCGCCTCAAAGAGAGTCAGCAAACAGGAAGGGGTCGGAAAGGACCGATGCCTGCCAGGGTTGCGGGACTGTTCGAAAGAGATACCGCGGCCCTGGAACACAAAGGGCAAAGGAAGGAACATGGATGGGTTTTAGTCAGTAAAAGTCTGATACTCCCTCCTGCTCTGCTCAGAGCGCGAGGGGTTATTTGATGAATACACATCCGAAAAAAAAAAAAAAAAACCAACCTAGGCCCGTAAACGGTTAAGAGATTCCCAGATTGGTCGCTGCAGTTCCTGTCCAGGAGGAAGGTGTTCTGCTGGATTGATGAAATGAGAAGGGGTGGGATGTCTGTTTCTCCATAGTTCACATCTTATATCTGAGGCACTGTCTGAAGAAATGCCTGCTTTTATGTACTGAAAGGTCATATCAAACCATCAACGAACCTCTCCTTAATTTATCAATCATCCGCAGCACTTACAAGAGAAACAATGAAACCGCCATCTAACGCTGCGATAACTACGTTATAGTGGTTTTAAAAGAACAATTAAGGAGCGAAACTTATCGCTATTGGGTCAGGGTTACCTTTTGTGAAGCGAGTTGTTAACACCATTCGCTATTTTTATGGCCATTTGTGCTTTCCGGTACAATTCTACTTCGCTACCTCAACAGTAGGTATTGTAGGTGTTAATTACACATTATTTTCCCACAATAGAACCTGAGGGTTAATGTGACATGTTATTTGATAAAACTACGATTAACACCAACACCAAATGATTTGAAAAGAGTAACCATGGAGTTTCTTGCTGGTTCTTCTCCATAGGAAACAACTAACCCGAACCGTGCACCTTTTTGTCGACGTTTTATAAGTGCCCATCTAGGCCTATGTGAAATAAAAATATATTGATTTTGAAAGTTTAGTTATCGGTTTTAGTATGAAAATATGCATTTTTTTGGTAATTGTTCATTCAGAGAGTTTTTTGGTAGAGGATGGAATTTCGTTCTTCTCCACAGAGATATTCGCTTTTAAATGGGCATTTCCCTCATTTATTTGACTGATCGACTCCGTGACCATTTAAAAGTGCTGTTTTGGTTTTATTGAAATCAACGATTTCAGTTGAGTTTTAGTACCTTTATTATAAAAAAGAAAACGAAAGGAGGTTTAAAATTTTACGACGTGTGACAAGCTTATACGGCAATCTTTGTAAATAACCTACGTAATACTTATCTAAAGCGATACGCCTATCATTAGGCGACGTTAGGTGCTCAAAACTTCGCCATGTTTGAGTTCAACTTGAGGATTTTCTTCGCGTCTAAGTAAACGAACTCTGGAATAAGAGTCGACGTTACAAAGTTCAAGGAAGGCGCAAAACAACCGTCCCGTACAAACAAAATAATAAACGAGTTTCAGAATTTAATAGCTCAAAGAATTTTCAGCTCTGAAACCTAGAAAATTGTTTGACTAACTTCTATCTGAAAACGCTCTTGTAAAGTTATGAAATTATTTTTGAATAAATTAATTGATTTCAATCCGATTTGGGAACTCATTTCTGAGTGTAATTGGGATTTTATTTTACGATCAGGGTTCAAGGGTATCTAAAGAGCCGTGTCTTAAAAATAACTTTACGATTATCAACAAAATTACTGCAATCAATCACATTGAAATTTAGAATCACGATAACGGTTCATAACACCCGATTGCTTTTCAGTTCGAAATCAGGAAACAAGCAAATAAATAAAAACATGAACCCTACAAACCATAAACGACACCTGGGCATTTCAAAGCAGCAGATTTAATGACACCGACCGTATATCACTTAAAAAAATACTACCGTGTAAAACCATCACCAGAACTATTAACTAAACCTATCATTAAACCAATGGCACTTTCCCCTACGTTATAAAAATTTCAGTTCACCGTTGTAAATGTACAAAGTGTATTGGATGGCTAGTGCATTATCCGTAGCATGTCTGATACCAGCTTTTGAAGGAAATAGCGCGCCTATGGAGAAGGCCAGTATTTCCGTTTGGGTGGGGGGAAGTGGGGAGGGGGGGGAGTCGGCCCAGTCGGCCATTGCCGCTAATCGAGCCAGCGGTAAAACGAAGTATCTGATTTCTTTGAATTTTATTGCAACTTATTCCACGAAAATGGTTGGTGTATTCATTTACAGCGTTTTGCGTTCCGCCGCTGAGGTTTCTGTTAACCTTAGAAATTAATTTTGATTGATATTTTAATTTCAATTTGGCAGTTAAACGTAACAGTTTGTTGTAAAATTGTTGTTAAAATTTTAGGAGTTTGAGTTTTGTTGTTTATTTACTGGTTTACAACACGCACTATTTTCAAGGAAGATAATAAAGTTTGCATAATTAATTGGATCTATTATATCAGGGTTGATCTGTGTTCTAAAAGGTTCACATCAAAGTTTTACGACAACCACAGTTTCGTAACCCTAAAAATCCAGACCCCAATTACCAACGGACTTTAAAAGAACCGGCCAAGTGCGAGGACTCGCGCACGAAGAGTTCCGTATGTTATTTTATTCTGTTTTTAGTATTTGTTGTTATAGCGGCAACAGAAATACATAATCTGTGAAAATTTCTACTCTCTAGCTATCACGGTTCATGAGATACAGCCTGGTGACAGATAACCAGACAGACAGACAGACGAACAGTGGAGTCTTAGTAAAAAACTCTAGCCCTGAACAAAATTCAATACCAATTTGAATTCTTAATCAACGAACACTAACCTACTAAGGCTATACCGTGTGTATGTGTGTGTAAATAGCCTCAGCCTATAGCCTCGGCACGATGAAGGCATCGATCAAATGGCGTGAACCGTAGAAAGCTACCGCCGGCCACTTATCAGATTTGGACCTATTTGTTCGCCTACTTATAAGTAATTTCCGCAAATCGATTTGTTTTCTGAATAGGTCGATAGTGAGGAGGTTTGATTGTAGGCGGGTTATGCTGTGATAGACTTTGTGGTAGAACTAGAGGTTATAGGGTTATATCCTCAGGGACGTTTGGAGTGACTTTGAATTTCTATGATCAATTTGTTGATAACGTGTTTTGATTGATGTATCAACGTAGACGAATCAAAAGGAGTAAATATGTCAAGATCGTAAGTGGCGTTCTGCCTACCCCCACGGAAAAAGACCTGAGTTTCGTGCGTCTGTGATACATTTGATAATAACGTGATTTTGAATTTGAGCCTGACGTCTAATTCTAGTAGACTCAGAAGAAAGTGCATAATCAAGTGTTGATTTCGTGATACCAACGTATAAAAATATAATATTGACCTGTTTCAAAAAAGGAAACTCCCCCCTCACACGATCAACTCGATTAAGCTGTCGATTTGCGGAAAAATGTGGACACGCCATCATAAAATGTAACGTTTTGTCGATCGTTTGCGCGGTGCCTAACGGTAATGTTATAATTACATGTTTAACAACGTTATTTCACCGTTAACTCTATATTTTATTATTGCCCGAGGTTGTCAGTTCCTGTGACATTACTCGCTTGCATGAATAAATAATTTGCAGCATGTTTTTGGTATTACGAAATTTGATAACAAACAAAACTTCGCGAAATATAAAAATCCTGTTCAAAATCGAGAGCCTACAAAAAAGCGCTATCCGACCAAATATTTACACAAAATAGGTACTCGAGAATTCAAGGGTTAAAATCCGTGCTCATTAAAAACTTTTCAACGCTTAATGAAAATCTTATTGAACCGGCTACGAGTGCATCGGGCCTCCCCTCTCTCCTCCTCAACGGGGAGAACCGCCTGAAATGGCCCGGCTAAGTGTATTACAGTCGGATCGCTGCCTTTCATTCGACACATCAAAGAAGATCCCGTTCGTTCGCAACTAAATCGAATCAGCACAGCTTTGTTTCTGGTCTCCAGTAGGTAAATTTGCAAAGGGATGGCCACGATATTGAGAGATTACTGTCTTTCATGTAGATCTAGGCCGTTTGATTTGTAAAGCAGTTTCGTAGAACATGTGTATTAGGATTATTTCCATTGTAGAATTCTTCACAGGTTTACTGAATCTTTCGGTTAAAAAAGAAGGGTCAGAAACAAAGGAAGAATTTCCGAACAAAATAAAACTAATTTACATCATAAATGTACGAAGTTATGTTTGAAGAAAATGTGTACCCAGCTGTAAGACTTTATAAAATGCCGAATAAAATTCGAGTTTGAAACATCAAGAAAGCGAGTCACAAATTATATTTTACAACAGGCGCGCCTGTAAAAGAGCTGCGAACTTAATATAGAAGTTCAATAATAGTTACATTTAATATTTCTCGAATGACTCCCATTTGACCCGTTCTTACAACTAGAACAAACTCACTCGCCTTGAAAATAAAACCTCTGGAAGTTATGGAGCTAAAAATTCGAACTAGGATCGGTCTGTGAGACCGGTGGCGGGTGGCGGTGGTATAGCTAGCAATAAAGCAGGCAGGGTTAATTTCAGTCGCGTTGGCATCCACACTGGCGTTAAAAACTAAACCAATATACTTCTTAAAATTACGCCCGCGCTCCCGTCGGGTTACGTAAGCGCACGTGATCCAGGGAGATTTTGGCAAGCGGCCGGCGACGGGTTAAGATGTACATTGACACGGATTTTTAAACTTGTACTCTAGGTACAGTTTGGCAGTATGTAGTCCCCAGCGACCTGTCCTGTATGTCCATAAACTGTTTGAGTTTCAACATTTTTCTTGTAAATATATTTTATCCAAGTAAATCCAAATCTTGTGAGGTTGAAGCATGCCTTTGGGAGCAAGATAACATTCTCTAATTCTTATGTATGTTGCCTAATAAAACTTTACATACTAATTCGATGCCCAATTACAACAAATAGCATAGAAACGTCTCCATTACCTTTTAATTTGGCACTTCCGAAGCCACTGCTTTAATGTTCCGCTTCGAATAGGAAAACATTACACCCGCATAAATGCATAGTAATGAAATCTTGTTAGATAACACTAAAAATATCCCATCAATTAAACCGAATCTAATACTTCCGCTCCAAAAGTCCAGTTCAAACGCGTTTCCCATTCGATCCGAAATTGTTTTCGCAATCGGTGCGGGGCTGGCGAGTTTCCCAGTCCGTACGTGTCTGGCCTACAGATGGACGGAACCAACGCAACCAATAGTCCGACGGGCCGCCTCCTTCTGCGGAACTCTGCGGAAACAGTCCCTTGCCAACTTGTCATTATAAACATCTCGTTCACATTACAATACATTTAATTCCTATTGTTGGGAATCAATTGGGAATTTTCATAATCGTGCGTTTATTGTTTTGTTGTGTGATATCTGATAAGCTAACATGCATAATGTAATTTCAAACTCAGCATAGTCTACGTATGCACTGAAAATAGAACTACCTACGTCTCATGTATAAGGCTGTATATAAAAAGATAAATCTATAATGAACAGGAATATAAATAGCCATGTTTGCTTTCCACTTAGCTTCGATGTCAACCTTGTCTATTGTGTAATTTTTAGGTAAACGGTTGGAGAATTTAGGATTGTCTCGAGAGTCGAATCTGGCGATTAAACGCAATGGGGAGGTTATTCTCAGCAGTTCAATATAGACCTCGACAGCTGGCGGTTGCGCTTTCCAAGAATAAACCTGCTTCCTATGCAATACTACTTGGAGGAATAGATAAATTGGGTGGGGATCTATATACTTAGGAGTCAATATATATCGCTTTGGGGGTCTTGATAAGTGCGAATGATATTTACTCAAAGCGAGTGCAAATGCTAAGCACTACTTAAATGTTAAGAAACTTCTAATTTTAGCTTACTTTTTGTCTTTTTCAAACTCCTAGAATCTACCTGAAACGGAATTCAAAACATTGGTATTATAAACTAGTAGTTAAAAGTATGTGGAGAACAGGGTTTATGTTACTTAGTCTCATTTTTCTCTTGGTATTTTATGTACTACCAGTATTCTGTGATTAATGAGGAAATCGTGTGGTTTTCTCAGGTATTGTTTTCGGTATTCTGAAAGGCGAGTGTACTGCGTTCTGCGTCCGGCATTCCTATGAAGCTTGTGTAATGTGAACGTGAGTAAATCAAAACGTAGAACGCAAAACGCAGAAACGAAATCTGGTAAGCCTAAACTTTCAAATTAAAAAAAATAAGTTTATATACTTCTATACTAATGTTATAAAGAGGTAATTTTTTTTGTAAGTTGGTACGTAGGGGGTAATCTCCGGAACTAATGATCCAATTTAAAAAAAATCTTTCACTGGCAGAAAGCAACATTATTCGTGGGTGCTATAGGCTATAAATTATATTTATATCATGTATATTAGCCGATATATCACAATTTTTGCGGACGAAGACGTGGGCCAAGTGCTAGTCGTTCATAATAGTTCCTGCCAGTATAGACGGATAAAGAAAGTAATCTTTGTCAGTATATAACGCTCCAACTGCTGGGACAAAGGGCTGCACACGGGCCCGGCGCGGGTGATATCACATATCTTCGATTTCTTTGTAAAAGTAAAGAAGAACCAAGGTGCCTAAAATCAGAATCATAATACGAATCACGTCAAAATTTTAAAATTCTTAAAATGGTGTTTAAGGTTATGACCACAAAATCCATTTTAAGAGTTTTAAATTTTCTGCTAAAGAAGCCATTTTAGGCCCCCGGACCATTATGATTAAACGAATCACGCGCTATATGGTAGTAGTTATCCATCTACAAACTCCTATGAACTAGTTTAAACCCATTTTCTAGGATTGATATCTTGATTGCGACTTGCGTGGGAACTAACAGCTGTTTCTGATGTACTTTACGATTTCTTTCAGCAGTAAAAGTGCATGAAAACTTTACCATTGTGGATTTACAATGATAGAATGTTTGGGTGGAAGATAATATTAACGAAACTTAGCTAGTAGTTAATTTGAAGAAAATATATGAGGATCGTATTGAAATGGTGAGAGATTTATACGAAATACATAACATCACGCATGTTATCCCGAAGGATTAGGCAGAGGTGTACCTAATAGCACACCAACATTTCGCCAGGTATGTTTTAAATCCCATGTAATAAGGGGCGAGCCTATTGCCATCAACCGGGCACAAATCCAGGCTCTCCAGAAATTCTTAATGGAAAAACCCACTTCATGCTCAGCAGTCGCGGTTGCAACCACAGTCATACGGAAATATAACAAAAACATTTTCATAGTAAAAAAGCTGAAGTAGCAATGAGCTGGCCATGTTCATCGAAGGACCGATTACCAAACGCGTTCTGGAGTGGAGAACATGTGTGAGGCGTGGTGTAGGACGCTGCCAAGCTAGATGGACCGGCAATCTAAAAAAGTGGCTGTCTGAGGAATACGGAAGGCAGGGTGTCCCAGCTTGAGGGGCCTTGGCCCAGCAATGCACATGCAATGTCAAATGTTTTTTCGCCTAAAATCTATATTGATAGATTTTAGGCGAATTGTGTGGAGGTCAGACAGGTAGATGAGTTGGTATTGACCAACTCATCTTTTCCCAACTATCTTAGGGTCGGCTTCCAGTCTGACCAGACGCAGCTGAATACCAGTATTTTACATGGAACGACTACCTGTCTGACCTCCACACAATTAGGACTGGGTAATACGAAACCCCTTGTTAAGACTAGTTGTCACACAACCACTACATAATAAATACCCAAACAACCAGCTCAACTTAGACGGAACCCGATCGTAACCCAACAATCTAAAACAGCCTGCAACGCGAATAGACTCGTGTACGGCACATCACTAATCGCGAGCACCGCATGCATAAACATGAACGTTTTAAGACAACACTCGTCTTAACTGTTCGGTTATCTATGCATTCTATGCAGTTTGCGAGTTGCCCTATTATTTTCGTGCTGACGCCGTCACGTCTAAATTCACGGAGTAAACTTGCTAGCGTTGATGTTAAATAATTTCCTGTTTATTTGACGACTGCTTTGGTGGCGGTTTTAGCAAGATTTTGTACTAAGTTCTGAATTCGCCAGTTTTGTTGGGCAATTTTTTTGTAGTTAAAGCAATTTATTTACAGTGGAATCCTCGACGGCGAAAAGCATAATAAACGGATTTAATTTAACCATTCCAAACACTATTAACGCCATTAAATAAACATTGCGATGCATCCGAAAAAGATTCGACATTGCAAAGAAAAGTGGCGAATAAATTGCTGATTAAATTATTAAGCGTCTACGTATGTCACTGTGATAGACACCGACGAAATAATTTACAAAGTTTTATCAAATCAAGCTTAAGGCCTATGAAAGTCTGGAAAAAATGTCGTCATAATTAAGAGCTTTATTGACTAGATTATTGATGATAATACTGCCGTCATACGGTGAAAGGAGGTAACTAACATTTTTATCAAAAATGAGTTAACATTGATTCGGATTCAGCAAGAAATTCTCTATCTTTCTGTCTAGCTAATAAAGCTCCAATTCGCTCGTAGCCACAGTTAAATTATCATATAAAATAAGACAAGTAAAGACTATCGACAGTGCTTTAAAACTTCACTTCAGACAAAATTGTCATTTACGCAAAATATACTTTAAAGTAGTTACGGCCATTCACCGTTTGACGGCAGACTATATAATCATGGCTTAGATTTTTTCTTTAGGGCTTGAATTCATGACTTTTGGCTCAGCTATACTTTTAATGTTGCCATGGAATATAAATCTTAGACAAGTTACATAAAATGCTTGGATTTACGTATTTCATTAATTTATACTTTGTAAATACATTTCTGCATCAGAATACAATTTATGTTATAATAAAAAATATTGTTTGTGCTAAGAATATAGCGGTTATAATTTTTTAATTCATAAAAATAACACCGTATCAAAATCCCCAACGATAAAAACATGCGTAATGACATGTACTGTACTGAACTGACCACTGAACTTTTACAAAATCTTTTTTAGTTTATTTAGTAATGAGTATTCTGCTCTAAGGCTGCATTTCAGAAACAATGACTTTGGCTTTTATTTTAGGAGGTTTTAGAGATAGCATTGCTTTGTTGAAAGGATGTGGCCAAAAAACATTCATACCAGAATCATTGTTAAAAGGCGAGCACCAGTTAACTACAGCTGAACCAAATATCTCAGCACCCGCAAGTTTTCTTGTTGACACTGTGATTAGAGAAGATGAGGAATAAATATTTAAAAAAATACGTTTCTTTTTCTATACCTGACCTACCCTTACCATTGTAATAAATCATACTAATTGCTCTTATGATAGTTGACTAAGATTATTAAATAAATAAGTACCTACTTACATCTCATGTGGCCATGTGGGCCATGTGCCAGACCTGTCGGTTGGACTTAATATTCTGAATACGCATTGCGTAGTTTATTTTGTATAAATGCATTTCTATAATTCTTTTTCGATTAGTCTGTTGTTGACAAGAATAAACATAACCTCTAAAACTTCAAACTGGAATATCTTTAATTCCTGACTTCCTATAAAAGTATAACTGAAGACAAAATTGTTCAGGAATTCAAACTCAATATTTTAACATATTTTTCATAGGCAGACGCCAAAAAAAAATGTCAACAAAAATTTGTTTGAGAGTTCGCCACTATCCTTTACGTTGCCTGTGCCTCGCACCTCGACTCCCACTGATCTAAAAGAAAACAACAATGTTCTACACGAATTCGATAAAAACAAGCCGTAAATTACTTGTTTTTTTAGTACTACGGTTTATTCCAGTCAATTAACTTTTACAAGCGCATCTTTTTTGTGCGGTGCTACGCCGTAGCTCCGTAGCACCGTACTACGTAGAGGCGTAGCATCTTTGTAGGTCGGCTACCGCTACAATGTTTTTCTAAACACAATTCGGTTACCACTTTGTGATCATTTTTAGTGTCTACCAAAGCAGTATATATTTTATTTTTCTTCTGCTTGATTGTTCATGGTTTTCTTTTGACCTTGAGGACTACGTATGAAAACTGTTTATTTAACGTTTTTTTTGGTATTTAATTGTGGGAGGTGCTAAAACGAATGGGTGTATGTATAGGAGCATATTGTAGAACATACTTAACTCTCGTATATTTAGGGATAAGATGACAATATTGACCAAAATTGATACGTTTTCAGAAAACTACCTAAACCTCTGTAATCAAGAGAAACAAAATTTCCGACACGACAACGCTGCTTCAAAAAAAAAACAACAACAGCAAAACGAAATGCACAAAAATATAAGAATAAATAAAAACCCGTTCGCACTGTACGCGACGTTCGCGCGAAATATCGTCGCGAGGGAAGACAATAAAAAAAATAAACAGCAGAAAGTAACTGCACACAGATGGCGCCACCGCGGAAATATATTAAGTAAATTTAAAAAACGTATTCCCGAACGCGAGCAGGCAATGGCGCGTGTGAAATTTAGTATTGCGCTCTTTGAGATCTGTTGCCGTAGGGCGTGAGAGGAATCGTAATACTCCATGAGTCTATGTTGCTTTACAGCATCAAATAATCTCGGTTTACAGTGTCACTCAGCCCGGATTCGTGAAGGACGAATATCCTTCTACCGTGCGTATATCTGCCTGTTTTTTACAGAGAAAAGGATACGCAAAAATTCTCCCTTAGAAAATTAGTACCTTGAAAACATTTTCCTTACTTTTTTGCTTCATTTATGTAACATGTTTTCCTCAATAATTTATTTTATAAAACCAATTTTGTACCTAAAATTCTGCACATCAAAACATCGTACGAAAATCAAAACAGAAAGCAAGTTCCAATCTCAACTAAACTGGAAATTTTCCAATCGAAATTGATTCCTATAGGTTTGGTTGGAAATGTTATCGAAAATTGAATTCTCTGTTTAAGCACCAATTATGGCAGCATGGCCGGCGTAGGATAGCGAAACTCAACTCAATCGTAATTATTTCCCTCTCGGAAGAAAACTTGAAGCGCGCGTTAATTGTGGCCAAGGTAAACGCCGCTTTACATCCAACGACACGATTGTGAGACGGTTACGACACGATTTACCGACGTGAGACAGTATTTTGCATTGTCGAATGAATGGTCAATTATGGTTACCAACATAATAATATTTTTGCTTTTCATTAAAAAAAATGAAAAATCTCCTTAGTAAGTTTAGTTTTAATCTAGAGCAGGTATGTATTTTATTGAATAAATTCAGTATAAAACTACATAGTATAAAACAAAGTCGCTTCCCGCTGTCTGTCCCTCGACGCAACGGATTTTAATGCATTTTTAATAGATAGAGTGATTCAAGAGGAAGGTTTAAATGCATGATATTGCACCCGTGCGAAGCTGGGGCATGTCGCTAGTTCAGTATAAAAACGAAACGAGTATCTGCTATGCGTAACCAAAATATCGGAAGATATCTGGTTTACATCGTATGGTGCGTTCAAAATAGTCTGTAGGATTTTTCTGGCTGTTGAATTCCAATGGGTGGTCATTGATATTCCCAGTCCTTTATTCCTTTTGTACGTTAAAAATATAACTCGCTATCACATGTTGAACTAGGAACGTTTATTTATTTATTTGTTCGGAAACAAACCGGACACCGGAATACATCAATTTAATTAACAGAATTATGTTTTGGATGGAAGAAATAAAATGTTTGGTACATTTTTTAATTGTGATTTTATTAAATAAATTTGAAATTAGTTATAAAGGTTTACGTCAAATATACATACATTCATGAATTCACGCTTTTTCCCCATGGGGGAAGGTAGGAATTCCAGAACGTGGCCTGTTACCATCCTTATATGCTCCTTTCGAGTCTAAGGAGTATAAGGTGTAACTGGATCCTTCACGAAGCCGTCAACCAAGCATTCTTTACATCAAATTAAGTAACTTTATGCAAAAATTATTAGGTACTGGGAAATGGACGTTTAACTGGAAAAATCACGTTTTACAGTGGGACTCAATGTAAGGCACTCAAAACATTGTGCTGATGGATGCATTATATAATACGGGGGTCGTGGAGGTATTTAAAGTGAAGTTATAAAGTTAAAAACTTTTCAAAAAATTGGAACTTTGATCTCCAATTTATGTAACTAGAAGCTTCCCAGGTATGGTTTAGAACAAAAACAAATATCGCAATGACGGGGAGACAAGCGCCTTTCGGCTTCGTTATGGTTATTTTTACACCCATTATATTGAGTCAAATATACGTAACTAGATAAATTAATGGTTGTTACAGTACATCTACTGAATTAAGTTCAATGGGAAAAGTTATTTTGTTTGACCTTTACAACACAAACGTAACCTTTGAAGGTATTAATCAAGAGGAGTAGAAAACTCATAAAGGACTTTGAAACACTTTGTTTAAATAAATCTCTTAGAATACCTATTAATAGGTACTGTTCAACTTCTCTTCATAGGCCTCTACTCATACAGAACAGGAAGGAGCATCAATTAATTCATTAACTAAGATAACTTAGTTTATATATAAATATATAATAGTCTATTTGTAACATAATTTAATCATAAAATAAAAATCAGGTGGCCTACCATGACGTCTTAAAGCAGGAGTAATTCCAGTGTGAGAAAGAGATGGCGCTAGACTACCTGTATAGCTCTGTCTCTCTCCCACACCGGAATTACTCCTGCTTTAAGACGTCGTGGTAACCCCCCTGTTCTGAGTTTTAATGGGTAGGATTTATATTTAGTTCTTGCATTTCTTACATTTACATGACGTTGTTTTTCCAAAGACAAAGAAATAGTATTTTTGTTCTCACTTTAATCACAATTGGCCTATCACGTGCCTTCTGCTGGGACAAGTCCTCTCTGTTAGGGTGAGTGTACCATAATCCACAACAAGGGCCTAGAGTGGGGTTGTATGAATGTGTATGTCTTATACATAAATTCATCACCACAACCAGATACCACAGAACGCCGCCTGCTACGATTCTTATACACTCCTTTCGCCTCGTCCACGGCCATATATCTGATCATACATATATACATGCACGCAATAAGGACAGTGTGAGTCACATGTCTTCGAATGTTTGGTTCTAAGACATGCCAGCGGTTTCCTCACGATGTTTTGCTCAGATTACTCGTCGCGTGTAAACCGTCCGTCACCATGGACAAGCAGGAGGTGAGGCCGTGTGACGTCATTAGCAATCTGCCACGTCGCTGTGCTCGCGGCAAATTGGAGCAATTATAATGTAGTTTGTTTTGTTACAAACCATCGCTCCTTGAAACACTCGTAATTTGACGGCTAGCTATTTTAAACGAAGCGACATTCTATTAAAACGGTCTTTAACATCTTGTCATTTTTAATAAACGAGTGTTCAAGTGTTTTTCGATTGTTCCTGTCTTGGAAAGTGGTTATTAGGGAAATTGTGCGTGATTGTTAATTGCAGTGTTTATTCAAGTTCTTATTTCAGATTTCGTTTAATGCCAGTCTTTTTTTATTGCCAGTGTATTCTTTTCATGTAAGTAATAAAAAAAAAAAAGAAAAATTAAGCATATTATGTGTAGCTGTTCGCCTGTCTCCACGAAGAATATTGAATTCCGCAAAAAAGGTCCAGGCGCAAAACTATTTGACAACGAAGTGCATGTTGACTCCATTATCTATTTAAAAACCGGAGGTTTCACACGTTAATTATCTAAATTCCGTAAGTTGTTTTAAATCTGATCCAAACTGGTTTATATATTTTTTTTTAATTCATTAATTATTATTTACGTTACACATCCGCCTTTGGGTCACCGACTTAGATTTTATGTTTACCAAATTTCAACTCAATCGGTCCAGAAGCTTCGGAGTAAATTGGTTGTGACAGACGGACAGACAGACAAACTGACACGCGAGTGATCCTTTAAGGGGGTTCCGTTTTTTCCTTTTGAGGTAAGGAACCCTAAAAATGCCAGCATCCATAATGACCAGCCATCCGATCCGTTAATAAGATATGCGATAAGAGTATCAACAAATAGGCATAATCTAGGGATACAGAGGCTTCGGGCAGTTTTGCCCGAAGCGGGCAAGGTTGCCGAACGCCAGTTAATTAGTAGAAAACTTTGCAGTCATCGGCCGTGCGGCTTCGGAAAAAGGAAGCCATTGCGAAGTACGGACGATTGTCTAACCAGCCTTTGTAATGAACGGATTAAGAACATATGCATGGTAAAGTTAATGGACAGTTTGGTAGACAGTGAAAATGGACAAAGATTGTAAAATATTTCGGTGGTCGTTATTTGGTAATGGGCGGTCGATTTCAGGGGCTATCTTGTGTCGTTTTGAAGTTCAAAAAGTAGATTAGTGATTAGTCAGACTAATTTGAGGATATCATTCTTAGGGTTCCGTACACAAGGGGTAAAAACGGGATCCCTATAACTAAGACTCGACTGTGGGTCTGTCTGTTTTCACAGATAATGTATTTCTGTTGCCGCTGTAACAACAAATACTAAAAACAGAACAAAATTAATATTTAAGGGGGGCTTCAATACAAAAAAGTGTTTTTTTTTTTAATAATGGTGCGAAGCCCTTCGTTCCGACTCGTACTTGGCTGGATTTTTATTCCGATTTTGCTAGAACACTCGGTAACACGTCATAAAAACAGGCTCGTTTAAAAAACAAATAATAAAAACATAGTATATTAACTGTTATTAACAAGTGAGTAATTACCTAAGACCGCCTCGTCGGTCTAGTGGTCACAAGCGCGACTGCTGAGCATGAGGTCCTGGGTTCGATTCCCGGGTCGGGCAAAGTGTCATTGGCTTTTTCCATCAGGAATTTCTCAGTAGCAGCCTTGGTGTCTGGATTTACACCCGCTTGATGGCAATAGGCTCGCTTAAATGTAACTGGCGAAATGTGGGTGTACTATTAGGTCTCTAGGTCTATTCTATTCGGTCTACTAGGTACTCCTCTGCCTAACCCTTCGGGGACTACAGGCGTGATGGTATGTAGTATACGTAGTATACTATAAAGAGAATCTAGTGACCTTTTCTCTGTCGGAAAGTACAATAACACTCATTCACCACATTTAATACATTGTATTCGCAGAACTCCTTCTATGCTTGAAAGACATGTGTAATGCCTACCTTTATTTCGAGTTGGTTCAACAAAAAAATTAATTTTGTATCCTCAGGCCGGAGGATGTAAACAAAGTGATTTTCCTGTTTATTTATATAATAAAAACATACAAATAATTAGACATTTTTGTATATTAATTTCCTTATATGTTTTTTATTTAAATTATCCTAACAATGCTCTGTGAGGCTTCATGGTTGAAACAGGAAGAGGTTTAAAAACAAGCCGGCCAAGTGCGAGTCGGGCTCGCTTACGAAGGGTTCTGTACCATTATCTAAAAAAAAAACACGTTTGTTGTATGGGAGCCTCCCTTAAATAATTATTTATTTTATTCTGTTTTTCGTATTGATTGATATAGCGGAAACAAAAATACATCATCTGTGAAAATTTGAACTGACTAGCTATCACGGTTCATGAGATACAGCCTGGTGACAGACAGATGGACAGTGGAGTCTTAGTAATAGGGTCTCGTTTTTACCCCTTGGGTACGGGACCCTAAAAATAAGCATTGATGAGTTAATGACTTAAGAACGTAAAGTAACATTACGTCATAGGTTGGTATGGGTAGTTCCGTTGATCATCATCTGCCTAGCCTTTTCCAAACTATTTTGGGGTCGGCTTCATCTCTAACCGGTTGCAGCTGAATACTAGTATTTTACATGAAGCAACTGCCAATCTGAAGTCCACAACCCAGTTAGTACTGCATAATACGACACCCCTTGGTAAGACTGTTGTCAGACTTTCGGGTCACTGACTATCTGTAACGATTGTCAAAGATCTAAAAATGACAGTGGGGCCTTAACATGCTTTCCGAGGCACGAAACAAACACGGTATGTAATGCGTGGTCACCCATCCACGGACCAGCCTAGGCAAGCAAGTCTGAACTTAAAGATTGACCCGAGCATAGCATAAGCATAATCAGCCTTTAATGTTCCCACTGCTGGGACCCTCGGCCTCCTCTGTATGAGAGGGAATGGGCTATATAATCCACCACGCGAGCCCAGTGCGGCTTGGTAGATGTCACATCTCTTCGATTTTTTTGGTTCTATGACATGCCGGTTTCCTCACGATGTTTTCCTTCACCATTTTTGAGAGCAGTGGTGATGAATGATCGACCCGAGCGCCTATTATTATTTAGCTACGAGTTCCACTACAACTAAGTTACTAGTAACCGCCAATCAATGATGTTATAATGATAGCTGCTCTTTTGATTGCACATTCTAGTGGTCCTTGTTATATTAAGCAAGTAGCTGTTGCCCGCGACCTTCGTTCGCGTGAAATTATTATAAAAAATATTAGTTCTCTTTTTGAAATATTAGTTCGGATTTTGATAAAAATTTCAAGGGTTTTAATTTTTTTGCACGGAATCCTAATTATTTTTCGTCGTCGTCTCGTCGATGAGGATCTTGTGGCAAAATAATAACAGCCGCTCAGGTCGATCTTTAGGTTAAGCCGCGCTTGCCTAGGTTGGTCTGTGGATGGGTGACCGCCCATTACATACTGAGTTTTCTCCGTGACTCGAAAAGCACGTTAAGCCGTTGGTCCCGGCTGTCATTTGTAGATCTTTGACAGTCGTTACAGGTAGTCAGTGGGCCCAAAAAGTCTGACAACCAGTCTTACCAAGGGATATCGTATTTCCCAGTACTAACTGGGTTGTGGAGGTCAGATAGGCAGTCGCTCTATGCAAATTACTGGTATTCAGCTGCATCCAGTTAGACTGGAAGCCGACTCCAACATATTTGGGACAAGGCTAGGCAGATGATGACCCTAATTATTTTTCTAAAATTAAATTAGCCTATGTTAGTCCTCAAAACATCAGCTATCTGCCAGTAAAAGTCTCGTCAATCGGTCCAGCCGTTTCGGAGATTAGCCAGAACAAACGGACAGACAGAGGAAAATTTAAAAAATCGTGTTTTCGTTATAAGTGCCGTATATATTTTCATATCCATTCAGTAAAAAGCTGTTATTTTGACATTACAAATAGACGCTTCAATTTTATTTACTTGTATAGATGTGTAGATTGATGTATCGGCTATCACAGTCATTTCACAAATTTAGAATTAGTGTATGTGGTGTCTTGTAGACAAAATGGTACAATCATAAATTGTATCTTAGCTAGCAATCATACCACAAATGACAACATCGCCTTCTTGCTCAAAGGCAATAATACTATATTTAGTAACACCGAAACCACCAAATTTTTCCCCAAAAATAATTTACTTCAAGTTAACTTCATAATGAACACGAAATACCTCGTAAACTATCTTAGGAGACGTCAATTACTTAAGTTTCAAATTAAACCGCTCCTATCGGCCATATTATATTGTAGTACGTCGGCGAAACGGCTCAATCTTTGAACCGGGTAACAAAGCAACGGTATATTCAAGTAGCTTCGTTTACTACCATTCTGATCGTTAATAAAGGAACTATGGAAACTATTGATCGGGGAATTTACGATGGATTGTTTGAAGTCAAAACGTAAGTGCTTTTAGCGGAAGTACGTGCTAACTTAATCTTAATACTTTGTTAATAGTGAAATGTCAACGTTAGAGGGAGAGAGAGAACTATAATAAGGTTCATCAGAATGGAGTTAGTAAGGTGATACTTATTTTATGGCAACATTTTTAGGAGCCCCGAAGTCTGGATTAGGGCTCGATTGATGGCAATAGGCTTGCCTCCATTACACTGGACTTAAACATAACTGTCGAAATGTGGGTGTACTATTACGTACACCTCTGCATAACCCTTCAGGAATTACAGGTGTCATGTTTTGTTATGTTTCTTTTTAATTTCTAGATTGCTCCGGTATGAGATCATTTGCATTGATCTAAGATTCTTTTCCTGGCAAGAAAACAGTACTAAATTCTTTTGTACACGGTATGTTACTGTTGCAAATAAATACAACTGGTCCAAGACAAAACACACTAGTTAGGTGACCTTTTACAACATGAGTGCACATGACTACCCGACTGCTCAAAATACTCATACCAACAACCAAGAATAGCCCAGAATAGCCTAATAGATGAACTCGGTACACGTTACATAATTAATTTAAACAGTTTACCGTACTGCACGTAATAAAGGAAGTTACGTAGCGAAACTTGAGTTTTTTAATTTCCTACAAAAATGTCGACGCTGCTTTTAGAGATCCGCATTTTGTAAATATTTACATGTTTACTTAAGGTTTCCTTTATGACTTTGATTTTATTTTGTTTTAAGCCAGTTGGTCATGCATGGCTTAAATCGTTTAGTGATAAGCGACCACTTTTGCGAATAAATAGTGTTTAATAAAATAACTTACATAGTGGAAACTATGTAAGCCATAGTTATGAATCCCTACATAAATAAAAAAAAAAACATTTTGAAATGAAAAAAATGTTCCAGCTCACATTTCGAAGCCTGGAAGTAGCCTATTTTCAGAAGGAGTTTTGAATAATTGGCAACGTTTTTATTATATTCCTGGTTTTGCATTTATAATTATAATTAATTATTATAATTATAATTATTTAAAAATAAAATAAAAGATTCTTCGCATACCAAAAACTCCTGTTTGCAAAATTATAATGAAAACCTTGTTCCAAATAAAATTCAAAATACCAAACGGTTCACACTTGCCTTCTTTTTCTAAGCAATAAAAACTTTAAACATTTACGTTTGGCAAGGACTTTCGGGAGAATGAGACAGGTACATAATTTAAACTGGGTTGAAAAGAGATAGCATCGAAATGAGAGGCAATAAAAATAAACAGAAACAGTTGAAGCTGCCTGTATACGTCATACAATGTAACTTTTTCTTTGGTTGTAGTTTTTGGAGTCGTGTCGAAATGAAGAGACTTTTAATTAAATACTTTAATAGGATGACTATGTTTCAAAAAAATATTGTGATATTTTGTTACAAATATTAAAGGCAACGAACGCTACAATTCATTTCTTGTAATCAATTATGGGCTATATTCGACTGGTTTTTTTGAGAAATTTTATAAAACTGAAATTTCTACGTAAAAGCTTCCCAGAAACCGTATTAAAACGAACTAAAATATAAAACAAAACCAACACTCCGTTTAAAATATAATTGGAAATCAAACTTCAACCATAAACGGGTAGGAACGCGCACTCAACTGGCTCCCCGTCTAATTACACGGAGATACCAACCAGATACCAATAGGAGATACGTATTTACAACGATACCAACTGAATGATAATATTATTTTATACAAGTTCAAAACGAAGTTATCGCGTTGCCCAGAGCGTCCGCAGGCGCAAGATAAACTGAAATTTCTCATTCCGACACAATAAAGTTTCCCGAGTATTTTTTTACTTCGCCAAATATTTCAAAATACTTTTCTATTTGCTTTAGGATTTTGCTAGAGAGTTTTACAAATTGTTTCGATGTGACTCCCCAAGAATAACGGGTGGACGGATTGATCAGCGGAATGAAATTCAGATGAGTTTCGCGATTGGAACTCGTGAGAAATTCTTTTTTTTTTTGTTTTGCATGAAGAGACTTTTTGGTGTTTTGTAACGGTCGGAGTGGCCGCCGAGCTCTGTTTTGTTTCTTTTTTATTTAAATAGTAAATAAAGCCTCGGGCATTATTGAAATGAAGTTTATTTTTCCCTTAGATAAGAAAATTTCGTGATAAGGAAAAGTGTACCGAAATGTATTGATAACGTGAGTAAAAAGGTTGTTTATTTAACTGAGAGAATAAATTCCGAAAAAACACAGTTTCATAAAAACACTCTTATTTACACAACCGTATTATCTGCTTATGCCGAACGAATCCTAAAAAAATATCAATAACCGAAAAAAAACGGTCAAACATTAAACATGGAGCCGGATATAAGCAGATCGAGAGATGCCCATCCCTTGGAGGATAACAGATACTCGCAAATTATAAGTGGGCGTACGGAAAACGACTCCTTGGGCGATCATAATAATATCTTGGAGCGAAAAATGGCGCGAATGCAGAGGGTTAGCCGATCGCGGCGCGCGGCGTAAGACATAGGCGGCCATTTGATTTAGACATCATCAACTCCATATCAGTTCGTATAATTTCGATTTTTACCTTCCCCAAGCGATCTTCTTTTATTTTCGCGTTGAAATTCTCATGCCATCCTCAAGGGTCCTCGAGGGTGTTAGTCTATTGTTTTTTTCGGAATAAACCACACTATCTTCAGCACAGAAAAGAAAAGAGGGTTGAGTGGACTACAGTGATCTTAATGATTTTATAACAAAAATTATCCTGAAATCACTTATCACACAAAACACCGATAAAAATCCTCATACACGACTACACGAGTCATAATTTTTTCATGAACAACTTGGAAACTATTTTTGCACCAAACTATTTTTAAATTCCATGATTAGAACGTTCTTCAAAAGGATTTATGTTTTTGCAAGATAACTGGGCACTTCACAGTTTTCCCAGAAATCAATAATTTTGTCCTTTTACCTACGGATTTAAAATAGGCACAGTTGGTGTAGACAAGCCCACCTAAAAACAGAAAAATTACAGTTCATCTAGCTGTCTATAATTGTATTTTGTTTGGTTTGTAAAAAGAATTCTAATAAGGTTTTAAGCCATGGATGCCTCTGCCATAGGTCAAACGTTTATCGCGTTTAACAGGTAGCTTATAATTTATACAATGGATGGTATCATCAAAGAGGTTTGACGTTGCATGGGACACCCCATGTGGGTTTTAATATTACAGTAGAGGGCGAAGGTTTGTTACTATACACATTGTTGTCTACTGTCTACAATACTGATGGATAATCATAGAGGACAATCATAGTGTTAGTTTCACACTAGAAATAATGATTTAGGTCGGTATGGACTTTTGCAGCAATTTAATCGGTATACAGCGCGTTTGAAAGGTGTTTGTTTGTGTACATTTTCCCCATAATCGTGAAAAAAATTGGGCCGAACAGGTCCTAAAATTTTGTATAGGATAGCTGATCAGTTTTTCGCGATGATGATGTTGATCCCATACAAAAACTAGTTCAGGGGGGTTACTATGACGTCTTGAAGCAGGAGTAATTCCAGTGTGGGAAAGAGACAGAGCTATACAGATCGTCTAGCGCCATCTATTTCCCACACTGGAATTACTCCTGCTTTATGACGTCATGGTAGGCCACCAGTTTAGTGGTTGGTTTCACGGAGAAAATTGTTTCCATCTTTCTCATTGCGGACACACTGTCACTTTTTAGTCGTCTTACTAAGGTGGTCCACGCAATGTATCCGACATAAAATACCTCTGGGCGCAAATATTGTTTTACCATTAATTAAGAATAGGTACGAAGAAAAATAAACAATGCATTAGAATTATGAAACATCCTGTTAATAATGTTTACGTTTCAAACGGTAGAACATGCTTACCCAGCGCACGAGTCGAGTAGATCATCGCTTGCAACAGGGTTTTTCAACTATGTAATGCGTCATAATAGTTTTTAAATTATTAAAATCTCATAATTCATTTTTTTTTATTTATCAATGTTTGGTAGTCATTGAATTGTCAACACAAAGTGGGCTGCCATTGTAAGACGACTAAAAAGTCACGATGTAGATCTTTCGTTATTTACTTATTTTTATCGTAGGACAATCGCGATTCTGTTTTGTTTTAGTCGTGTCGTTGCCTCTATATGGGGGCAGTGTTGTAGCAGTAAAGTCGCGAAACTTTACTGCTACAACACTGCCCACACCGCCGTGTATTGTCACCTTTATTGTTATTTGTAAATGTCAGCGAACTGTACCTTTTTAGTCTGTTTATCTTTTATATGTCTATGTCTGACCAATCGTAGCTATCTTTTGACTTACGGCCGTTTTCAATAACTTACTAACAGTTAACGGAACGTTGCTATCTCAGATAAACAGTTAAAGAAACATCAACTGTCAACCCTCCGAGAGACAGATAAGTGACGTGGATAGGGTTTATTCCACTTTGTGCAAAGTAAATTTTTTGGTGTCCTCATTTCACCTTGGAAGTATTTCACCTAGGTGATATTTTCCAAGTGAAATAATTCGACATAAGCGGAGGCCTTTGTTCACCTTGGATTAGATTTACATTCCTGTCAATTCATTGCCAAGCCAACTTTGTTTATAGAAACAGCGATAGCTACTAGAGTAAGGCATATTAACTAACCATTATACGTAAGTAAGTTATAGAAAACGGCCGTTAGTCCACGTTTTAACAATACTGTAGATCTTAATAGCCTAAAGTCGATCTCATAAATCGACGCTTCTACACTACAGTTGTTATAGTTTGTTACTGTAATGTTCAAACGAAGCCCTCGATGTATGTTACCCACTGGGACTCGAACTGATTACTCGCCGTCTGCGGGCAACGATCTGAGCCAATAGTGATACAGCACAATACTGCTTATAATTTAAAGGGGTTTGAATTGTTGCGAACAATAAGGTATTGTAAGCTTTAGGGGATCGATGAACAGAGTATTAAATTTTTTATTTTTTTTAAAGTACCGCCTAATATTTTAGATGAGTGAAATGTTTGGTAGTCATTGACGTAGACCGAAATAATTTGGACTATTATGTAGGTAGAATATAAACTCTGGAATATTTAGGATATAGACTTAGTAAAAGTTGCGTATTAATCGCATGGAGCACGTAGGCGAAGCCGTGGACAAAATATAGTAGTTTCATAGAAAACTAGATTTTTAACTAATAGGATTATTAATTTTCTATCCATCACACACCATACCATTAGCTTCAGCAATACTGATAGAATATTGGGCTTTGCAGTATCCAATTCCTGATGACTGGTAGGTGTTTCGCGGAAAGCATGTTTCAGAAATGGAAGCATTATAGTGAATTTTGCGATGAATTCAATCGCAAAATTCATGTTCACGTTGAAAATCCAATATTGGTTTATTGTGACAGACTGTCATTGGATTAATATGTGTTGGCTCGTGTTGTGGAACTTTCTGGTGCCATTACTATGTAGTTAGATAAAGAGATTAGTGTAGACCACTTTAAATACTTTTATCTAAAATTGAAAATGTGCTTAGTAGTCCCTGACATGGAGTCAAAGATTCGAGATTAAGTGATGTGCACAAGGTTGATTTAGTTACTTAGGTAACTTTTCACCCATCTACGGACCAACCTAGGCAATCCGGCTTAACCTGAAGATCGATCCGAGTGGTTAAAGTGTGGTTAGAAATTAAGAACCCATTTGAAGGGACAGCCGAAAAGGACTAACGTTAGTGATCTCAGGCCTCGTCAAACGAATGATGCTCGATCGCGATTTGCATGCGAAAGGTATAATAATAATCATAAAATTTAACTAGGTGAGATAACTGAACAGAGCTTTATCTTAATTGCAAGACTTTTAACAACTTTCGGGATGAGAGCTTTTTTTGTGATTTCTAAATTAATAGGCTTTTAACCTTTTTGAAATGATGTTTTTAATGGATGGTTTGTTTTCGTATTCGAATTATGAAGAATTCATGCCTGAATAGATATGTATTAATTAATTTGTGAAATCTAAGTAGATAAATAATGAATAGTGTTGAGTTGTAGCCATTGTTGTCAAGCGAAAATTAAACATTTTTGACGTTGTTGAATAGAGCAAACATTACGTTTATAGCAACAAACTCACACCGCCTTTCAAGCCGAACGCTGATTTAGCTAAAATTTAATAACAAAAACGCGCGCCTCCCAGCGACAATAACAAAGTAATTTTTCATCCGCACATAAAAAAATGGTTTCAAAACACCATCACTATGAAACGAAGACTCAGTGGAGCATTGTCACGTACAACAAAAGGAAATTCTGTGACGTCAAGTATCACCAGTTTAAAACGATAAAAAATAATGCAAATTCACTCCTGTGCCGCTTTCGTGATATAACGTCGGATCGTTACTAAGATAACGGAGTTTTTCCGTTAAATCGCGCCTCTTCAGTACTTAACGACAGTGTCCTTCGTTAAGCAGAAGTGATTCAGGTACTCGTTTGTGTTTGAGTGCTCTTTTTCATTTGTGTAAAGTATTTTAGAGCGTTTTTTACAATGAGTTTTTGTATTGTTATTGTTAGGTTTAAGGTGTATCGGGTGGGGCGAGGTGGTTAATGATGGTGTTTGATCTTATGAGGGGCAATATAAATACACTTTATTGCAGATTTTCAACAGAGAAGGCCAGCTGTGAAAAATCCCGTGCGTCATCGACGAAAGGACACTGCTCATGTATGTATTGAATCCCGTACCACGCTGCATCAATATCAAACTTTGTTTTTTATAGTCTACTTATGATTATTAACTCCTGCAAAACTTCTTTTTGTAAACAATAGCAGAGTTACGGAGTGATTTTGTAAAATCGAGAATAACCTCAAAACCAGGCAACTAGAAAATGACCAATTGATACATGGACTTACGACGTTATTCGGTTGACCAAAAAGCAGTTTATTAATTCGCTAACTAACCATTCTGAATTCATGATACCCTAGTATCAACCAGCAACATCTCCCAAAACCAACATGAATATCCATTGATATTGAAATCCAAGTACATAATGCCTAAAGTGCTTCTAATATTAGTAGAGCAATACAAACTGAACAATGGTGCGTATTTACTTATAATATTGATACCATTAATCTTAGATAAACATCGCCGGCGTCTCCGGTATATACCGGTATATACGGAGTAAGTCGGCTGCGAATATTGAGAACAAATTCATTCAGTGTTGCGAGATAGTTTGAAATGTTATTTTTATGGACTGAGGTAGATTGGACGAAGTGATTAGTTTGAAAGATGGACTTTGTTGGGCTTTAAGACTGTCTATGACATAAGATTTTATAGCATCATTTAGTGTGCTAAAGTGGCAACACTCTCTTCCATTTTTTACCTTTGAAATGTGTGTGACTTATATTAAAATAATTAAAAAGTACAGTGTAATACAGTTTTTTAATTAAATAAAGACCCAAAGGGCGATATAAACAAAGACTAGTCTTATTCTCCTATATAATTGCCCCGTTGGTCTTGTGGTCGCAGGCGCGACTGGGGTCCTGGGTTCGATTCCCGGGTCAGGCAAAAAGTGCTATTGGGTTTTTCCATTACAAATTTCTCCGTAGTAGCCCGGAGTTTGGAAGTTGGAGGTATGATACCCCCGTGCCTCGGGAAGCACGTTAAGCCGTTGGTCCTGCGCCTGGTCTCTCTCCGGTCGTGTCGGATTGCCGTCCCATCGGACTATGAGAGTAAAGGAACAGAGAGTGCACCTATGTCTGCGCACACACTTGTGCACTATAATATCTCCTGCACCGATGGCTAATCTCCGCTCATGGGCGCCGTGACCGAAAACGGTCAGGAGGACTATTCTTCTATGTAAATAAAAGTTTTCTAGTGCTGAGAGAGTGAAAAAAACAAGCGACATTATATTACTTAAAAGTTTTTGTTTAACAGTAACTACTAGCTTTTAATAAAGCTACGAAAAGTTTCAGTGATGTTTTCCGGAAAAATATATTGGAGCTTTACGTAAAAATGTTAAATAAACTAACATTAAAACGAAAAGCCACCTAGCCGTAGTATTCAACTCACCAAGCGTCACTAATTAAATTAGAAAACCTAATAAAACTTTTGGGTACTTTTGTTAACGCCCAGCGTTTCTCTTAAAACCAGCTTTTATATCACCTGAGTCGAAAGATGTTGAAGATAACAGGAATCCAATCTAATCATCTTGGAACTTTTGACGAGTAAAACTGGGACATAAAAAAGTGTCGTAAAATCGACTGGGAAGCATCCGCAACGGGCAACGCCGGGAAATGATTTACTTATACACGGGAAATGAGAAATTTTACAAAGAAAAAATTATTAAGATTCATCTATACAGAGCTTTATTTAGACGGATCTTGGCCCTGTTAATCTTTGAGTCAAAGCCGTCATTATTTCCAAAGATGTGAATATCTCAAGTAAATTGGGGAAAAGTTACAAAGAGGTTCGTTTAAAGGCTGTTTTAATAAGATATTAGACAGGACAGCGTTTTAGATTAATCTCCGGAGTTTATGAAATTCCTGGTATTTGTGGCTACACAAAATATTGGTTGATGAAAATAAAATTGCCAGAATTCTTTAATCGATCCCCGGTTTTCGTTCAACAGAAGATAATTTCGTAATCATGATTTTCTTACAAAAGAAAGAGCCACCCCATTCCTAAACCATCCCGACCATAAGACTTCCCCACACACATACATACACACATACCTATATATCTGCTTTTATTAAAGCATAGACGTATATGAAAAGGTTTCCGCAAGGATCAGGTGGAATCGTTCTAATTACCTGTGTTCTACAGGATAATGTCTGTAATATCGCAGGGAACGCGTACAAATTTCCTGTTTACTCCTACCAAATGAAAAGGGTATTTAATTTCTGTATAAATCGTAGACTACGGGTGTCTTCCAGGAATAATTGCTTTGGAAATAAAAGTGTTCTTTTTCATAGTTTTTTTGTTTGTTTTCTATGGTACTGTTTCTTTTGGTTGTTATTCTTTTATTAAGAAGGTGGTATTATAGTGTCTACAAACCTTGAAGATCTTTTTCTGTTATTTGGACTGTTTGCACTAGGTAAATGTAAATGTAGTCGAGTGTTAAATGTTTCTGTTTATTTATTAAGTACTTCAAGCACAAAGTACAGAGGCGGACTTAATGCCATAAGCATTTTCTACCAGTCAACCTTTGGGTGCGATGTAGTGACAAGCAGGTGCTGCCGCTAGCGATATCAGCAGTAAGTGAAATTTTAAGTAAGATTACAGGTGACAGCACACTGGTAGAGCTCATTGCGCTGATTCGGGATCAACGTTTAACTCATTTTGTCAAAAATTTCACTTACTGCTGATATCGCTAGCGCGGCAGGGTGGTAGGAGTATATCTGTAGATAATTCTGTCATGATAAATAATTCTGTTTCTGTCTAGGTATGTACAATATTCTGCGCAATTAGTAAGTCATTTATAGTACAACATTCCTATTGTACATTTTAGACTGAATCAGTGCGTAGATAACATAGTGCGCATGACGCCTGCTAATCCCCGAAGGGTTGTGTAGAGGTGTATATAATAGTACACCCACACTTCAGCCAGTTATGTTTACGTCCCATGGAATAGGGGCGAGCATATTGCCATCAACCGAGCGCATATCCAAACTCCGTGGCTGCTATTGAGAAATTCCTGATGGGAAAACCCAATAACACTTCGCCCGACCTGGGAATCGAACCCAGGACCTCGACCACTAGACCAACGCGCAGCGAGGCAGTCAGCACGTAGATGTACCTTTTAATATACAACAAAACTATCACAATACTACAAAATTGTATGTAACCTGGCTTGCGTCACTGAAAACATCATCAAACCAAACAGAAAAAAGAGCGGAACAGTATCCAAGCACTACCGAGAATGACATGGCATCCCAAACCTATAGGGACCCTAGTTTCGCAGCAAATTTTCATACAAACTGCTGTGTCACAATCACCTAGATATCTACAACACCATTAAGTAAACAACTTGGTACAACGCTCGCAACGTTGCGCACACAACATGGCTGTTCTTTGCACATTTTAACACGACACATTGCCTTTGGACGTGGCTCCTACAACGGATATAGGACTCGCTTGCAACCGAAATAAGGAGTGGATTTCGGTGATAACTTCGGTGTGAGAACAAAGAGTGATATTGTAATTATAATTGGAAGATATGCGGTGATTTTTTTGATTTTAAGCGCTTAGTTTATGAAAAGGAATAAGCTATAATGTGAAGCTTTCGCGGGCGGAAACAGCATGTGTTAGTTAATGTAGTACAAACATAATATCACGACTATAATCCCCGAAGGATTAGGCAGAGGTGTATCTGTCAGTTATATTTACGTCCCATGTACTAATAGGGGGAGAGCCTATTTCCATCAACCGGGCGCAATTCCAGACTCCGTTGCTGCTACTGAGAAATTCTTGATGGCAAAACTCAATCTTTCTTTGCTCGACCCGGGAATTGAACCCAGTACCTCATGCTCAGTAGTCGTGCTTGTGACCACTAGATCAACGAGTCAGTCCAAAATAAGTACATACGGCGGGCGTCACAAGAAGCTGTACATTTCCAGTATAATTTGGCCTTGTTTTATATAGATTTCTTAAGCAATGAGAGATCTGTATAAACAGGATTTGTATAGCTTGATTGGCCGACGTGCGTACATAATATTTAGCTTACTTAAACTATTATAGCAACACATTACACATTACAGTCTATGAATAAACGCTCACACGTATTCGTCAACGACAACTATGCAAAACAAGCCAACCTAGTTTAATCGAGACACACATAAACACAGTGCCGCTAAATGGAAAACAACAAACACTGGGTAGAACTCGGCAAGAATCCTTCCAACTGCGCGCTCATTACACTATAACCAGCAAATTACGTTCGAAGCGATTGTTTACCAGTAAGATAGCAAGTTAGTGATTTTCAACCTAAAGTTTCGTGTACTTATACCGTGTGAAGTCTCACCGGTTTTCAACTTGTGCTCGATAATTCCCCTTTATAGGATGTATTTTATTGAAAGCTTTCAGCGGCTGTTTTGTTGTGCTGAAGCGCTTTAAGCTGTATTGTCAAAAAATAATAGAACTTTAATTAATTGTAAAAAAAGAACAACAGAGGTGACTTTAAAACTATGCTAGTTAGACTGAAAGTAGTATTTTAATCAATCAAACCTTGAATGATTTTTCGGTATAAAGTGTAGTTTGTCGGTCAAAATTACAAATGTATCTAACCCTTTAGTTTTTCGATTATAAACCTTATTGTTAAAACAAACACGAACGAAAATACAATTGAATAAATGCTGATTTTTTAAGTTATATTTCGAAATCAAACTGAAAATGTAATTAACGTGCAAGTACGTACATTATAATTATGTATAGAAAGGGCATCCGATGTTTCCTTCAACTTAAAATAATGTCTTAACAATTATTATGAAAGCGATTATATCAAAAGAATGATGCCTGATGAAACTGCCATTGACCTATCACGGAAATATAATTATATACCAGAATAAATATAGTATATTATACGTAATACATACCTTGTGATACTTGAATCATTGTTAGTCATTTCTGACAGGCAACTCAATGGATTGAGTAGGTTAAGGTCTCTTCGCTATAAAGGGTGTAACAAGACCCTTCACGAAGCCGAAAGGCACTTGTTCTCCCCGTCATTGCGATCATTTTTTTGTTTTAGGCTATACCTGGGAACCTTCTAGTTACGGAGATATCTATGGGGGTCAAAGTTCCAACTTTTTCACAGGTATTTTTTTAAATACGTGTTTTTAATGTTAGATTTTTACTTTAAACAACTCCTCGGCCCCCATAATATTCAATCCATCCATCAGCACAATGTTTGGAGTGCGTTACATTGAGTCCTACCGTAAAACGTTTTTTTTAATCCCAAAAAAAAAAGTCGTTTCCTAGCAATATTTTTTGCGTAAAGTTACTTAGTTTGATGTACATAATGCTTGGTTGACGGCTTCGTGAACGGTCCTGTTACACCCTGTATACATACATAGTACAGTACATACATGTCATTGTTTAGAACACAAAGGTCAGTGACACTATGTGAAATTCATAAAAATCATCACTACATAGTTTAAAACAAAGTCGCTTCCCGTTGTCTGTCCCTATGTATGCTTCGATCTATAAAACTGCGCAACGGATTTTGATGCAGTTTTTTTTAATAGATAGTGATTCAAGAGGAAGGTTTATATGTATAACATTGCACCCGTGCGAAGCCGGGGCAGGTCACTAGGTTCTATAGTTATTGGTACAGTCATGAAGATCCAATACTGTACCGAGTAACTGACAATGATAATTTCAAAGAATAAGAATAATTTATTTGCTTAAAATACGGCGTTGCCAGTTTTTAAAATTGGTGGTTTAGGGACAAACCATGGTTTGCCTTTTTAGGGCATAAAAATATTATAAAATTAAGTTGTCAGGGCTTTCTTTTTTATAAGTGTGTGGCTAACTAGCTTAAGACCTACAACTCTGTACCCAAGTTATAAGTCCAGCAAGCCAGTGCTTAAGACATGCATGAATTATAAGCAAAAATAAAAATAGCTACACAAAGTTTCGCCATACTTGAAAATATCAATCATTCTGGCATAATTACTGGCACTCAAACTTTCAGATGCATGTGAAACATACAAAAGTGGACTTTAACATTTCCGTAATAAGACTGCGAATGTATGTGCAGTAAACTTTGTTGAAAGTAGCCGCTACGGTAAAGTTGTGCGGAAAACGGAAAAGTAGAAGTTTTTGCTAAAGAAGGCTGACTAGTTGTCGGGATGAATAAATTAGTACATACTGGTGGCTAGACGTGGACTTTTTAATAAATATATTTTCACTGCACTATTGTGGACGATGACGCGAGTTGTTTCTATATATGTTACCGGCCAAACCCGACTTCAGGCCAAACTAGTTTGTCCTAGGCCAAACCGGTTTACTGGTCTATCTTATCTGGATATACTAAACCAAATTAAGCAATTAAACTGCGCCCAACTTGGATGTAGCGCTCGCAGGCCGCTGCCGCGGCACCGCTCGCTACGCTCGCTCTGCTCGCGCGTGGTTGGTCACCAATCTAACCTAACCTAACCCATTTAGTCGGGGTGCTTTATGATTGTCCTTTTGTGATGATCCCTAGTTTGGCCTAGGACAAACTATCGGATTTGGCCGGTAACATAGATAAATTCAAATATTACTATTACAGGGTGGCAGAGACAACCACGTACAAACACGTCTTCAGGGGGCCTAAAATGGAAGCTTTATCAGAATCATCACACGAAATCACGTTCGAATCACGTTAAAAATTTAAAATTATGAAAAAGGTCTTCATGGTTATGACCACAAAGTCCATTATAAGAGTTTTAAATTTTTAACGTGATTCGTATTATGATTCTGATAAAGCAACCATTTTAGGCCCCCAGTACATCATTCAAAACATCCACAAAGAAAAATTTTCATCGGTAATTAAAACAGGGTATCGGTTAGAGGTTAAATATAATGGTAGTATGGTTAATACCATACTACCATTATATTTAACCTCTTGTATGCCGAGTATATAGACACAATTAAAAAGTCATTGTGTCTCGCGTAGATCTACGTTCCGGCACACGAAGGGTTAACTGGCGAAATGTGGGTGTACTATTAGTCGCACCTCTGCCTTTGGTTTAGGCATGATGTTACGTTATTAACTAGGAAAATCTTAACAAAATTATTTGAAAGTCACTTTCCACTCGTAAGAAATAAGTAACAAGCTTGTAGTTTTGTATACTTAGTAGAAAAAAGTTCACAATAAAGCTCTCCACTGTCCACCAGTTATTTAAGTATTATCAACAAAACAATGTTTCTCCCCCAATAACAGGAAACGTGTAAATTCGTTGATTTATACGACGAATACCAACTCTATATTTGGTAGTGAACTGTGCGATTATTTATCTCTTTCCCCTACCAACGTTTCTCGATTATACACCGACAAACTTATTAATGCGCGCGGCGAATTAGAGAACTAACGTAAAATGTACTGGTTTTGACAGGACTTTGACATGTTTCTTGACAAGCAGCGCCCCCACTAGATGTTTGTCTATAAAAGCGATCGAAAATGATGACGTTGACGGATGAGTTGTTATCTTATCGGAACTAACGTGTTTTGTTGACGTTAAACGAAAGCTTTGTTTGCGGGCAGTAAACGAAGATTATATCTTTTGTGTGAATACAATTATGGTACTGTGTAAACTTTGTATGTACTTGGCTGTAAACATAGTTATGTGAAGGGTTATCTTATGTCAATGTGCTTTATAAAATGCAAATGCATACGGAATAGAATAGAGTTTCCATTCCTTGGTCCTATATGTTATATGCCAACTTTGTGAACCGGTGTATACTATCGAATTTCCATTTTCAGCAATTTACTTGACAAAGTAAGATAGTGGTCGCAAAACACAGATTTTCAGTCTATTTCCTTGGCCTAAAAGCTAACCCCTACTGCAATCCTTACATCGTCTGTGTAGGCTTTTCGTATAAATATACAATAAACCTACATAGATGATAAAGCAGTAGAACAAAATCATACGCAAATCACAAAACAATTCAAACGAACCTTTCCACCATCTTGCGAAGAAAAAAAGCGCCGTCTATATCGTGTTATTTCAATTCTTTCGCAACTTAATCCTCGTCACATTCGTTCGGGAACAGTTCAATGGAACAAATGGTTATGACAGGTGGGCTACCGTGTAAAAGTGACTGATCTGCTCAATACCGCGTCCACGGAATGGAAAAAATATTGATAGCTATTACGTCAGACGGAGGCCTTTTGTGTGCGAATTTTTCGGTCATTTTTTTTTTCAAATCTTTCGTAGAGTTGTGAATTGTTGCCGTAATGTGAGGTACAATAAGGGTTGTTTTGGTCTACTTACGTTCGTGGTCTGGTCGGTCGAATGTGGACCTCAGCATTCCTGGAACAAACAGAGAATGATTATTAGTGGCGATAGTTTGTATGGATACGTTTTCAAAGCATTAGAAATGTCTAAGCTAGAATTATATTTGTCACAAACACGCTTTCCTCTTTACAAACACTATATCCATCAGACGTTGAATTGAAGGGCTGAAACATGAATGAACTATCCGATACCCAACTACCGCACAAATCTGTTTAATAAAAAGAGTCGTTTAAGTACCGACCTCCTATAAAATATTCATTCATCAATAAGGCTACTGTTATCCATTCATCATTTTACATTCACACAACTATGGTACAGCCGCTGACAAAAGCGCCAGCCAATTAGTTTGTTTAACGTTGTGTGCCGAAAGCGCGCGTTGTCATGGCAACCGGTTTATGGTGGGCACGTGTTAATTGCCCGGCCTCTGTCTGAGCGACTAACATTTTGTACCATTTAGCACCTCCCAGCCACGTTCATATACGTACAATCGACAATATATGATATTAATTCAAAACGTTTTAGACTCGCATTTCTAGATAATTTATCGCTTTTTATAGTCTGCGAGCTCGTTTTTATGTCTTTCATTCATTGAATACACTTTTGCCTTGCAAAATTTACAGCGTTTTTAGATAAATTGACGTAGGTACCTACCCGCTGTAAAGCGATGCGTCGCGTAGCGTCGGATGAAACGATTTAACTTTGATTGTGTTTTAAATTTAAATTCGTTCATTACACGTCTATTATTACCATTTAAGTTCGCCGTAAGCAGTAATTGCTTTAATTATTTCACGGTTGAATAAATAATGTAGTAATTAGATTGCTCGCGACTGTACCTAGTGTTGTTCTCATGGCAGATTGGATCCGTTGTTAAAAGTTTGTGCAAACTTATATTACTTATATATTATATATAGAAATGAAACAAAACTGTTTGTGTGCTTTTAAAATAGTTGTAATAAATCATTCTTATTGATTTAGTGGCTGGATGTGTTGTATCAATTTTTTATTGCATAATTTATTGCGGTTAGTTACCCGAAAATAAAGCGAATGCAAACTGGGATTAGGTAAGTCAATACAAACGAAATATAGTGAATTTTTATAAATTATTAATTGAATATCAAGGGGGGTTAATATCCGGGGCTGCGGGACTGTTCGAAAGAGATACCGTGGCCCCTGAACACAAAGGGCGATGAACAAACATGAATGGGTCGGCGGCGGCGACCTCTCGCGTCCGGCCTTGGTTCAATCCATGGTCCGGAGCGAGACGGAATGGGATGCTGTCACCTCCTTCTGCGAAGCAGTCATGCTAGCGAAGGAGGTGGCGGAACGTGAGAGGGAGAGAATCTCACGTCCCAGCCGCCGCGGGAGACGCACCGGGCGTCGGGGGCCACGTGGTGGCCCCCGGCTACCGTAGGCGCGGGCCTGTGGACGGTGAGCTATGGGCTAGCTCGCCGTCCGTCCGTCTTATGACGACAGGCCGTGTCGACGGCGCGTTCGTGTTCCACGCGCGCCTCAAAGAGAGGCAGCAAACATGAAGGGATTCGTAAGGACCGATGCCTGCCAGGGTTGCGGGACTGTTCGAAAGAGATACCGCGGCCCTGGAACACAAAGGGCAAAGGAAGGAACATGGATGGGTTTTAGTCAGTAAAAGTCTGACACTCCCTCCTGCTCAGCCCAGAGCGGAAGGGGTTATTTGATGATTCCGAAAAAAAAGGGGGTTACTATGACGTCTTAAAGCAGGAGTAATTCCAGTGTGGGAAAGAGACAGAGCTATACAGGTCGTCTAGCATCATCTCTTTCCCACACTGGAATTACTCCTGTTTTAAGACGTCATAGTAGGCCTGTGCTGTAATAACCAATCCTTTGACAAGTACGGTTAGAAGTCCGACAATAAGATTACACGTTCGCTGCTTTTACATTATTTAGTAGAGCACATACAATGATAAAAGTTAATAAAAGACTGCACAAAATAATGAATAAATAATTTACATAAAACGTACATAAAATAAAACAACATTTCATTCCAATTAGAGTTAATACAAAATCAAATAGTTTTGTAGCTCGTTAGTAGAATCAATGTGTTTTATAAAAGCTATCATTTGTGTGTCACTGTGATTACAATCAATTCTTACATTTCTATGTTTTATTTAAATAAAACACGCGTGTGTACAAACTGGCAACATTTTCTTTGTTTCAATAAATATTTAGCTTGTATGTCAAAAGCATTATTTTTGGTATCGACGGACATAATTATGTTTACTCTTTTTGAAAGTTTATTTTCGTCTTATTATGTTTGTGAAGGAAGTTTACATAGATTAACTTTGATTAAGTTTATCTATGTATCCGTAATTGCTTTTTTCTTTTTTTTCTTAATTTTTTTTTATGATATTCATATCATGATCAGTATGAATTAGGATGTTTGAATATTTCTAAGATTTTCGTCATAAAATAATTCTAGTAACAAAAAAGAAAAGGTTTTTTTATTTCGTGAATTGAATAAAAAGCCTACCTATATACCAAATGTTTGACGAGTCAAACGGTTAAAAAAAAAAGCAAGAATGTTTTTTTTAATGTAACAACAAAAGCCTCGAAGGCACTTGCGATCGTCGATTCCACAAACGTGTTAAAATAACTTATATGCCAGCAACAGATGTGGGGTGCGTAGTGTTTATTATTTCATTGTGTACGCCCGATGAACTCGCGTCTTTTCAATATTGGGGGTGAGTGAAAATTCTTCTCAAAACCGTGTTATTATGAAAACATTTTAAGTTTTCTCCAGTTTTCGACGCATCACCACGTCCCGTGTGTATTGGGAACACGTGGTTCGGGATAGCGGAATATATTATGGAGCCACTTTGACGTTTTTATTACGAAATGCGAATTTATTTTTGGAATAAACATTTTTCTTTTCGAGTGTCCATTTTTGGTGAAGTGTTTTTTATTTTTAAGTTTCGGTATTTAAATAGTAAGTATGGAATTTGTATGTGTGTGAGCTTTAGGACTGAGAGTCGTTTTTTTATTTTATTGATTTCAATACCGTACGACAACCAATCAAGCTTTGCAAAACCAGTAAACGCTCATCTCTCATTGTACGGGAAGTTCATACAAAGCGAGGTCAGGTTGTACTGGATATGTATAGCTTGATTGATGTGTCGCCCTATGTACTTTTATATGGGCAATTTCAAGATTCAAGATTTAATAGACACCTCTACCTATTGTTAAATTGGTATCATTACGCAAATCGATCGGTGTCGAGTTAGTTGGTAAATATACTAGTGCAATTATTTTCCATGTAATAGCTAGAACAAACGCATTATGCTGGTATTTTTTGTATTTGCGTTTATAATCACATTTTCATTTCAACATAATTTCCCAGAGCCTTGTTTTTACAACAAATGCGAAATAATAAAAGTATGATGCACTCCATTCTCTTTTATTCCCATTTTGCAAAAAATGAAGGCAGGTTAAAGTGCATACTTAAAGTGGGCTCTAAAATATACGGTAATAAACACTCCCCTGTTTGGGGTGTGGATGTCTGTTTGCTAATAATCTTTATCCCTGTGTTTTTGTTTTAAAGAAGTTTAGTAACTTCGGGTAGAGAACATTAGAGAGAACACGCATGCATTATCTGTCTGTCTTTCATTGTATTGTCCGCGGTCTAAACGACCAATTCACGATTACGACCATGAAGCGCCATAAAGCGCAAATAAATCAAACAATTTATTGAATAGTAACATCAAAACAATCCGTTGCAAGTTAACCCTCAAACGCGAGCGTGACCGCGCGGACCGATCACGACACCAATAAATAACTATTGCAACAAAAACTGACGACAAAGCGCGCGTCGTGAGTCACCAGTCGTGATCCGTCGCACGTGTCCGGACAGATCGGAAGCCGATCGGTACGATAAGATCACGATTCTCTAAAAATAGGACTTTCAGTATACAACCGGTCTAGTTAATTGGTCATTTTTACTTTTTAATTATAACGACTCGTGACGTTTTGCCGGACGAGGGTTGAATTTCGATTCTTTTAATGAAGCTTGTTTTACTTTTGAGTAATTAATTCACACAGAGAAATTATTCGCATTTCATTTCTTTTACGATTAGGGAATTAGCGAGTTTTTTTTATAAAACTTGGTGGCATATTGAGTAAACAATCGTTTATTAAATTTATTTTGTTCATACCATAAAACATGAGTTTAATTAACAGGCTTTGTAAACATTATTCTTCAACCTTTAACTATTATAAATGTAATGACGCAGCATCATAAATTTCACAACCGCATAAATAGCCGTGTATAAATCATGGGCGGTCAATGAAACTGTAAAATTTACGTATCATTATTATTGTCTGTTGTGCATTGATAAAATGTCAAAGTTCATCTGTACGGCTATTCCTGGACCGCGCTGAGTGGTAGTAAGCATTCCTGGTGAGTGTTATTGGCACTTTGAAATGCAGGAAATAATGTCAATTTAACATAATTAAAGAATACGATAAGGGTACTGTGGCCTTTCAATGTATTATTAATAGAATTTTCTGATTTTGAAGTATTAATGAATGAATGGTTAGACAGAGGTTGTACCTAATAGTACACCCACATTTTGCCAGGTAGGATTAAGTCCCATGTAAAAGGGGGCGAGCCTGTCGCCATCAACCGGGCACAAATCCAGACTCCGTAGCTGTTACTGAAAAATTCCTGATGGAAAAATTCATTAACAATTTGCCTGACCCAGGAATCGAAACCCAGGGCCTCATGCTCTGCGGGCCTGTGGACGGTGAGCTATGGGCTAGCTCGCCGTCCGTCCGTCTTATGACGACAGGCCGTGTCGACGGCGCGTTCGTGTTCCACGCGCGCCTCAAGGAGAGTCAGCAAACAGGGAGGGGTCCGTAAGGACCGACGCCTGCCAGGGTTGCGGGACTGTTCGAAAGAGATACCGCGGCCCTGGAACACAAAGGGCAAAGGAAGGAACATGGATGGGTTTTAGTCAGTAAAAGTCTGACACTCCCTCCTGCTCAGCCCAGAGCGGGAGGGGTTATTTGATGATTCCCCATCGGTAAAAAAAAAAAAAAAAAGGCCTCATGCTCTGCAGTCGCGATTGCGATCACTAGACCAACGAGGCAGTCAAATTAAAACAAGTTTGTTTTTTTAATGTTTTCTAACTTATAAGGCACTATTTCGCAACACTGAGGGATCGTAAACAATCTCTGTTATTTACGAATCAAGTTACAACCTCTGTCCAAAAATCACTTGCATGATCGAACGGTACGCCCAAATTCGTTGTAAATTGTTAATAAAACACCATAAAAACGTTGCGAAAACAAATTATACTCCCAATGAATGTAATATGGGAGTCGTCTCAATTATCAAGTTGGGTTTACAACCGTCTGTATAAGGAGTTATCGTTCCTATCTCCCTCATTGCGATGCTATAAAGTATGTGTGGTGGCCGGCCACACCCAAGTTGGGCGACTTTCCGAACAACGCGGCACACAAATGCGAACTTGGGGACTTTTTACTTTAATATTTTGTTTTTAAAACTTTTGCAAAATGAGATCATAAAAAATACAAAAACATGGGCAGCAAATAAATATATAGGTCTAAATACAGTTATATATCTTCATGAATCTTCATAACTTTCGAAGACAACTATTGAGTGACACATACGGAAATGGATCTCTCTCACATAGCTGAATACCATTATTGTACATATTCTAACGTCGTACTATTAGATCAACAAGTAGATATATGTCTCAACGTCATTCCCTCTATGATTTATGGTCGCCGCGGACTAACTGACAAGACCACATCACTTTTTTGCCGTATGAAGTTTCCTTACAAAGAGTTCAGTAGGTCTAAGCCGAAAAGGATATTACTTTGCTAGATAGCGATCTTGGCCGCGACACTTGAGAGCTTTTATGGTTGTAATAACAGATATCGCGTTGATTCGATTCGATATGGACTGCTCGGGTGCTATCGACTGCTTGATTGCTGCGAACATTTACTTAGAAGTAGCTCGTGAAACGTTAATGGCGGCTTTTATAACACTTTTGCCGATAAGAAAGGTGCACATTTGAGCCAATCTCAAAGACATAAATAGCAGAAACAGAAAAACTAGCAGCGTTAAAACAATTTAGTCAACAACGACCTCTGAAACTGGTACTAAACATTATTTTTTTGTCACCAAATACGGATGCTGCACCCGACAGTGAGCGCTGTAAATTAATTTCCAAGTTCTACCACAATTGTATCGCGTTACAAGCGCAGAATGCAACTCTCAGTTCCATATATGGGTACGCGGGGCCGGCTGCCATACCGGGCTGGACATAAATGGCCGGCCGTTACCAAACGCGGTGGCTCGGGACAGCCCGCAGCGAACGGGTTAAGTGACACACACTCGATTTTGAAATACGTATAAGAAACCTTCGTGTTAAATGATAATTAAAAGTACTCTTGAGGGTCTTTTTGACCGCACACCTTGTTCGTAGGGTTGCTAACGAGATCTTTATTGATGTTAATTTATTCATTGAGTGACGATTATCGATTTTTGAGTGCGGGATTTTGTTGTCTCGTATTGCAGTTATTTAATGAGCTTAAGATTATTTTCAGAAAGACATATGAAGTAATTTTGCAATAACCAGATAAGGGCAAACAAATTGCTTCGCATTTTAAATTCAACTTCATCCAAGAAACTGAAATTCACTTTATTTTACACCATCCCCTTACATTTTTGAAGAAAATTATCATAATAAAAAACAGAAGGTAGGTGAAATAATCCATTAGCTATATTCCAGATTTTTTTCATTAGAATTCATAAGAGACTTAGTTAACAAAGGACGGAGTTAGATTGGAAAAATTTATAACTTGCAAGATTTGCGCAACTCAAGTGGCGCGGTATTTGCATTTTAATTGTAGCTAGGTGCGGGGCGTGACTGCGGGCGGGGAGTGATAAGCGACTTAGTATATTCTCACGAAATCAGGGTTGAAATGTTGAATGACTAAAAAACGGAAACTTAACAAATCAATAAGAAAGAAAATAAAAATACGTACTAAGGACTTGAAGGACTTAAAGGCCAACTGTGTTGGATGTTATTTTTTTATATCTAAAGCTAGAAATGTAATTATTAATCAATTTGCGATAAAACAGTCATTTCAAATAAATATCTTTTTTTTTTTTTTTTTTTTCTTTTTTGGACTTTTAAAGACTTAAAGGTCTTTTAAATAATATTTCTCGAAATCATAAAGAAAAATAAAACCTAAGATCCGTTATCAATATATTTTTTCTGGAAAGTACGGATAATCTGCGAAGTTTTAAAGAAAAGAGGACTTATTGCTAACATTGAGTACTCAGGTTCTATAGAACAGCAAGTAATCTTCGACTATTCATGATAATACTTTCTGAATTCATGCATATTTCCACCACTATGCTCCAATCCAAATTCCACTACTTTTATTAATTAAGTTCGCCTTTGTTCGGATCGATTTATATTCAGAAATATTTCCACGTCTGCAAAGGTATTTAAAATACTATAGAGGAGCTGTCAGAAGAAATGTCATAAAATAAAACTGATCTCTTGTATCAATAAAGCCATTTTCTTAGCAAAATGATAAAATTGACAAGTTCGACAGGTTACACTTTTGATAACACCAACCAGTTCGTTATCGAAAATAGATTAGCATGTTGTTCTATTTGTACAGACGCCAGCACATCAGGCTACCCGAAACTGTCAAATTTTTCAACCTCAACAAGTCAACCTTAAACCTAATGCTTTAGCGACAAAGTTGAAAATCTATTAAAGAAATTGGACAGATTGTAGTAGCTTAATGTGTTGGCGTTTTTACCATCTAACGTAACCATATTTAAATGTCTTTGCACGTCTATGATGCACATGAATCTATGATCTTTTGGCCAATAAAATTGCATACTGTTCATACTGAGTAATAATTATTAAATTTTCAAAGGCAATTTCGGTAATCAACGCCATCTCACTCAGTAATCCTGCTAAGTCAACTCAATTTTCATATTCGCATACACATTCAAAATTTACGCAAGCATTCATAAGCGTTTGACAAATGGAGTGACATTCGATTCATAAACCGCCAAACTAACGTATGACCAGAAAAAAAAAACAAAATGGCGTTATGTCATCATGTTACTCGCAACTTTGTTCTGTTTGCGGAACAACCACGTTAAAGTTGGACTTAAACGCTAGCTGCTTACAAAAGTGTACATTACTTTGCTTATGTATGTACATAGAAGTATATAGAACGAAGTCAGCTACCAACCGTTAAGTGTGAGTCGAGTTGGCGAGTCATTTATCTCTGTCGGCGTCGCGATGTGGCCTCAGCTTTACATTAGGCTTGTTGATAGCCGTCGGGGTTAAGTGAAACGTCTATCTAGGAGGGTGTGAATTCGAGAAAAACATGTCGGTTTCGTTACTCTCAAGCACAGCTGTACAGTCACGAGGATACCTTTCCACTTACGTTCACTCAAAAGTGATTTTTCTCGTAAAATAATTTTAAGATTATTATTCTTTAGAGTTTGGTCCCGAAAATACTATCTTTGTAAAATAGGGATGATACCTGTGTTAAAAAAACATGATTCTATTTAGTCCGTCAATTAGATCATCGAAAAAATATTGAATTAAATATTATTGTTTTATCAAAACAATAATACGAAGATAAAACGCATCAAATAATCGAAGTGCGGCTTGTGACGTCTCTTGTCGGTAAAAACTAAAAAGTGTACATACAAGTGACGTGAGATTTCGACGCACGTCTTCATTTTTTGTTTACGTGAAAAATAAAAAATATGTATCCAATATTTTTTGGAAGTCTATCTGACGGACTAATTAGATTTTTTTGGTCATCCACCCTGTTATACTATCAAAACTAATTTAATAAAAGGAAAATCACGCGACGAAGAAGAATATGGTTACACTTTTTATGAATCAATATACTTTTTGTATACTATCAATACTTGAGAAATCATCACCATCATCATTCTCCTGTGCTTATCCTAATTTATTTGAGATCGGCGCAGCATGTCTTCTTCTTCTAACAGGAAAGTTATTGAATCTGACGTATTTACGTGAGATTCAATAACCGTTTCTTCCTGTACATTACATTTGTAAGGTATTTGGGCTCGTGACTGTAAACCGGATGTTTTTGTATGACGCGCGGAATTGATGTCGCCTGTGCTTATTTAAGGGCGGACAGAAATATCGACGCATCGATTCGATATTTTTGTGCAACATTGTATTGCGCTTTGTTGGTAGCAACACAGGGCACTAACTCTAACAAAATAACTTTCAGAAAACGTAGTATAATGTTTTTAGTCTCAACTAAGTTTATTTTTACCTAAGATTGATTATTATGGGCGTAAAAAGACCCTTAACGAACCCAAAAGGCACTTGATCTCTCCACCAAAGCGATATTTTTGTTGTTCTGAGCCTTACCTGGGAACCTTCTAGCTACGGAGATATTGGAGGTCACGTTCCAAATTTTTAACAAGTAAAAAAAACTTTACAATGTTATAACTTTACTATAAATACCTCTACGGCCCCTGTGCTATTCAATGCATCCAACAGCACGATGGTTTGAGTGAGTTACATTGAGTCCTGCGTAAGCCGTGATTTTTCACCCCAAAAAAAATGTCGTTTCCCAGCAATATTTTTTTGCGTAGAGTTGCTTTGTTTTATGTACAGAAAGCTAAGCTGATGGCTTTGTGAAGGGTTTGTTTACACCCTGTATAAATAATCTTATGCTGTCTTAAGTGTTGCCATAAAAATGTAGCACAGACGGAACAAAAACCCAATCCAAGCAAAATCGCGTAATATGCCTTTAACTTACTTCAAACCCAAGCTATATATCCTACCCGTTCGTTGGCTACATAAACGACTGAAATAGAAATCTAATAAAGAAATCTTTTCCTGAACTTTTCATATAAAAGTGGAGAAGGATTTTTATTACAACGGAAACGGTAGTTAATTTTAATGTTGCCAGTAATTAACAAATCTTAAGACCCTTGAATATGGGTAGGAGAGGGCTCCACGGCTTAATCGCGTCGGCCTAGGGTGTGGCCTTAGTGATGCGGGGCAGCGATTTACCAGTTTGGCCGTATAATTGCGACCAGCGTGCATGCTACGCACAAATTTTAACATTGTTTGAGAAATAACACTAAGTACTGCGCCTAAATGTACACTTTTGTAATACATTTTTAAATCAATTATTCTTATTCTTTATGTGTGACCACATGTATGAATGTAGACGTATGGAGCTTATGTTCTGTGGTTCTGCCTACCCCCACGGGTAAAAGGAGCGCGATTATTTATCTATATAATAAATAACTATTGGTATCTATGGTATAAACTAATTTCCTGTTGAATTTACGGAACGCTAGTTTGACATGAACTTAAGTGAGATAAATAATTATTGAATTTCCTGTGTTTTATTAAACACTAATTTGACATTGACCAGGGATAATGGAATCAGACCATTGTTTCTGACTGCGTATTGTGTGTTGAAATGGTTTCCTTACCAAGGATGGTCCAGTTATAAAACTAACTATAGATCAAAATTCAATGATTCACCACAAGAGACCAAACTTACAATGCATTATCGCTACCTCTTCCATTCGCACCACGCCCTTACAACAGAAAAGACGTTTTTCTTGGATTTTTCGCAGCAAACGAGTGGAGGTAAGGAAAATTAGATATTTTACCTTTCGTCTTAATGAGGAGTTATCAACGTACTTGAGCAGGGGTCGAGCACTCGCTCAATATCGAGCAATTACCTTTTACGACCCACTAGTGCCTAGTACTTGTTATTAAAAAGTTTAGGCAGATGAAAAAAGTGCGGAGCTATTTTGTAAAAATAATTCTACGTCTGTAATTTTATGCAACTTGCTGTTTTTTTATGTTTACGGCTGATTTTATTTTTAAAAATTGTGAAAGAAGGAATTTTAATCCTGATATAACTTGACATAAAATCATGCTTGAAAGGTTATGCAAAGGTGTAGGGTCACCTCTTTCAATCCCAGCTACAATACATTATTTCAGAAAAAAATATTTGACTGAAAATGTAGATTTGTAGACTTGGTTTAATGCACCGAATGCTTGGTTGACGGATCAAATCACTTAATTTATTTGAAGACATATTGGACTTCACCAGGTGAAGTTTGCGGGGATCCGCTGGATGCGAGACGCACGGGACCGGTCAATTCGCAAATCTCACAATCAAACTAAGGTTTGCTGTAAGAAAACCCAATTCTGGGTTAAGCTCGCCGTTGTACATAAGTTATATATTGTAATTTTGAGTGTCCTACTTTTATATTTTGTGTGCAATAAAGAATAAGAATAATATGTAGGTTTCGCATTATATGTGGTATTTTCACCAATCATACGAGCGTTTTAAATTTCAATACTGATCGGCACCGAAATATGGATATTTGTATTCAGCCAGCAATCAACCAATCAACTATTATTATTATTCACACGTTTATTATCCATTATTTTGAATGTACGCTGCTTATATGCGTCAAAGAATTTATTATACTCGCATAGTAAGCCTGCATTATTTAAAATATCGATCAATGATTGAAGGCACAGAAGACTCAATCCCAAAAGAATATTCGCGTGAAGGTATTTAAACCAAATGAAAAAGACCTAGCAAAGGTGAAGTTATTTAATCTAGCGGAATATCCCCTTATTCACAATATTAGAATATGACTGCACACCGTTGAGGGGGAGGTTCGACGTAATCAGCGTCTGATCACGTGTTCCTTTTGAAATCGGCTTATCCTCTACCCACTGACACCACAAAACGTCCAATACTCAACTTTCTGTTCAACTACGTAGAGTTGGCTTTCCAATAAGAAACTTTCGATACCCGTAAAATGTTCACCCTGACCGCCCGGGCGAAATTCGTCTTCAGCGTTACCTTTGAACAAGTAATTATGGCGGAATTCCTGAATTAATACTGAGATAAGCCGCTTCCGTATTCCTCCATTTTAAATAGCATAAAAATGAGGCCTCAAACCATTATCGACGCGTATTTCTTTCGTAATTTACGAGTTTCGCTAATCAATGGCAGGGCCAAATTGCGTTTTATAATCTCATTTCATCATCTCTCACACTGTGGGGTGAAAACCTTTACGTAGGTGTATAAAGTTTGGGTGAATGTTGGAAATCAAATTCTATTCTGAATCGACAGGAGCGAACAACTATGTGTTGTTAAAAATTCACAAGTTTCGCTCCACACCGTTGCGGCGTACGTTTGACATGGAAATGTGCAAGCCTACCCGTTGCGATTTCCCGCGGAATTTATTCAAACGCCGAACGCCTCCCCCCTACCCGCGCACCCTAGACCGCACGCATCTGTCTTCGCATTGATATGCACATTCGATTGTCGACAGTCGCGTGCAGCGGACGTGGGTAACACACATCAGTGTTGAACGTTGTTGAATTCATTTTTGACGAAATTAATATTTGGTTTCGAGTGGCACCAAAACGTTTCTCCCTTTTATTATTAGCTTCTATAAATATCGTTCTTAGTAGGTGCTTCATGGGTGATTGCACACCCCATGAGTAAAAGTAACGTGACAGGTATGCTGCTACCTTTCATTGAATAAAACTAGTATCTGGAACTTCAGCATAATCAGTATCGATTCGTATATTCACTTCAAAGCCCTTCACTCTGATTGATTTGGGGCAATTTATGATGATATCATTTTATAACTAAATCAATTTATCTAAAACTGAGATATTAACATGTCAATTCAAGATGTGTATCAGACGATGACTTGCGGTACCACATGGAGGGAAGTTAAATTAGGGGGACGTGGAAAGATAAATGGCGAAAGCTGTCAATATCTACTTTTCATTAATGGTTCAAAAGTGTGTTTGCGTGGAATAAACGATGGCGTTTCTTGTAAAGTCACTGTCTAATGTAAAAGTGAAAAGTTTGCCGTTTTCTTTTACGAACATTTCCTTCAGAATGTTCACCTTATTAAGTAGCAACTGTTAAGTATTTTCCCTAACAATTCGGAAAGCCCCGTCCTTTTGTGGTCAAGGATCTTTGAGTTGTGCTAAGTCACGAGCATCAGTGGCTTGGCTTTAAACGCCACAAAATGTGCATAAGTACTTCCTTCCTGTTGTATTTCTCAAAGAACGGCAATAATTATAATAATTTCCCTGTATTAATGGCTTTTTAAATCGGCCTATATTTTTTCAATTACAAGCGTGTAATGTTATGGAGCAAGTAATGACGCTTTCAGTGTGTCGTTAAAATAATACGTCTTTACTAGAAGTAAATATATTCATAAGAGTATGAATCACGAAAGCGAGCATGTTTGGTGAGCGTTTCTGTGGCGATGCACGGTCGCACACTGTGTCCTCGCAGTGTTAAGTGTGCCGTAATTTAGGTTTAAATGATATGGGTACTTGCTTGTGTGCTAATACTTGAAAATTCTGTCTACAGTTATATAACTTTCACGAGTGAGAAGTGTAGTTTTCGTTTACCATTGGCTCGTACTTTTTAAAATATTTTGATGTGTCAAGATTATGATGGTCTTGACCAATGATAAGTATGATCTATGTACGTGATCTTTTCAATAAATATATCGAAAAGATCAGGATCGGGATTCGTTTCAATAATTCGAATACTTACAGACATACAGATATTTTGCTCCCTTATACTTATAGCTTACATTCTGTACAACTTTTTTTTTTCGGGTTGTATATCATCAAATAACTTCTCCCGCTCTGGGCTGAGCTGGAGGGAGTGTCAGACTTTTACTGACTAAAACCCATCCATGTTCCTTCTTTTGCCCTTTGTGTTCCAGGACCGCGGTATCTCTTTCGAACAGTCCCGCAACCCTAACAGGCATCGGTCCTTTCGGACCCCTTCCCGTTTGCTGACTTCTCTCTGAGGCGAGCGCTGTACACTTCAGATATTGTTAAAGGACAATGTGCCACTGAGTATGACGACAAGTTTTTGTCAAACTACCTGTAAAATTAAGTCTTTAAAATATCACGTGAACAAACTTAAATACATAAGCTCCTTACTATCTAAATTACTAACGTTCGCATGAAACTGCAAGTTAAATAATGTTTCGTGAGATATTACACTCACTGTACTTACACTTAAATGTGTTATTACGTTGGCAAACAATTACTTATAAGAGAAAACGTATTAATGTAGTCAGACACATTTAAATTTTATCTCACGACGTACTTTACTGTGCTTAACTCCAGAATAACTCGATATGTAATTTTCGACCCTAGTTTTAACAATTTAAGGTCGCTTGTGCTTAATTTTCATTAAAGACCACAAAACACTGTGCAAATAGCTGGAAACATCTTTAGAAAGCGCCGCAGTGGCGTGTAGGGTAAACGTACCAATTATAGCGAGAGACGGCGTTCCTAAATCCCGCTGCTGGTTTATACCTCTTAATTCTTCGTTTTAAATAACAAAAGGCTGTTACTAGCGTTTTTCAGTGCCAGGCACAGGGTAGCACACCCTCGCACCCTCTTAGCCGATCTAATAGGTTAGGTGGCCGTTTGATATGAATGCCGAGGTTCAAAGGGTTTCTTTTTTTATAGATAAGATTTCCACTTTCAGTTTTATTGTCATATTTATAGTTTTTGTTGGTAAACGTGGATTTATTTCAGTTTTGTTGCCGACCATTTTGGAGGTTCATAACTAATTTTAAGTTTTAAATTTCGGAGCTGTCATTTGAAGTGGCCCCTGTTGTAAATAAACAGGGACGAGTTATTTATTTCACATGCAATATCTGGGAGTTTTTAAAGTTGCTTTCATTTAACTTGTCTATTTTCTAGTACTGACATCAATTTCGACTCGACCGAGAACAAGTTTGAACAACGAAAAAAATAAATATCTTATTCATCTCAATGAGTAATGATTTTTAATAATAAACAATATAACAATATATACATTAAAGTGTATAAATTAAAATAACCTAAAGTAACTAACTTATGAATAAACTTAAAAAATGGCGTCAAAAAACTCCTCCTCAACGCAGTCAACTGGTAATGTACTCAAGAGACTGGCGGCGTTGCCACGTTGTATGGCAATGCTAAGCCTTTGGACAAGGTAAAAGCCAGCCCTTGGGTCATGGGAAGTGTTAACTTCATCTCAATTGTTTACAGAGTTATTTAGATATACATGCTGCAGAATGCTTTGTAAAGAGAGCAGATATTCTCTGACGACCTATGAAATAATAACGGCTTATCATGCTTTCCGAAGGACGAAGGAAACTCGGTATGTAATGGATGTTCACCCATCCACGGACCAACCTATGCAACCACGGCTTAACATGGTTGAAGTTATTTAGCCACAAGCTCCTCTGTGACTTTATGTATGTGTCAAAATCAAATTAAACGTCATTTACCAAAATTAGGCCAAAAATCGGCACTTTTTGAAGTTCAAAATGGCATAAGGCTTGGTCTTTTATCATTTCCTAGTGTTGTAATAAGGGCTATTGTTTTTGAGCTCACCAGATGGCGCCACTATCGAGTAAGGTCATCTCAATAATTCTACTTTATACTTTAATGTACCAATAACTTCATAAAAAGTTTATTTTATTACGTATATCGACATATTGTAAACTTCAGATACATATTTACAATATTCTCCCTAAAATTAGAAACCTTTACCTCCAAGTACTAACAAATAAGATCCTAAGTTGCTACTTAAAGTCTTCAAGTCGTAATTAATCAGGAATGGCTGAATCTAGACAATAATCGTGAATAATAATAAAAAAACGTGATAAAAAAGCACGCAACGCGCGAACACTATGACATCTCATTTCGGCGACCTCGCGCCACACTAGCGCCTCTAGCGGCGAATTCATACGCGATGCCCCCATTGGGAGAAAAAGTGTCAAAACAATCTCCTCAGCAACACTATAAGTTGTATGTCAGAACACAATACCTTGCTGTAGTTCCCTTGTTACCTACATGTCACCTAAGGCCTTTCAGTTGCGGTGACCAATGCGATCGGCAGTTTGCTGGAGTGATTACAGCACTAATTATACACTGTATAATCGATAGGTTGAGTATACAATAGGGTTGTACAATGTACATGTTTTATGTAAAGTTGTATAGATAAAAGTGTCAGCTGTTTAGGACCGTAGCAATAAAATTTGGCCACTTACGGGCAGGATTTGTAAAGTTAAACATACACATACAAGCGCAACATCGTGTACATCTACATTTTGCCGGTTACGTTAAAATCCTTTGTAATAGAGAACGAGCCTATTGCAATCAACCGGGCTCAAATCGAAATTTTGGGCTACTACTGAGAAATACCTCTTTTAGAAACACAATAACATTTTGCCAAACCTGGGAATCTAACTTAGTACCTCATGTTCAGCGGAAGACGAAACGTCATTCATTTGCTTAAACCAGAGTTTACAAACAGATTCATAGACAGGACTTTAGCACCTCTGCCTTATTCTTTAGAAATTCAGTCATGAGATTATGATATCAAACGTTTTTTTACACAAGCTTTAATTATTCATTAAAGCTTGTGTAAAAAAACGTTTCTCTATAAATCTAGCTGGCAAAGCGCAGAGCATAAATAAAGCTGTCTTCTTAACAATAAACCGCTTTAAAACGCTGAATGAAGCGGAAGAATCTAGAAAATACAAAGACAGGACAGTTGGCGCTCGTTTATCTTAACTAGCCTTATAAGGCAAGTTGGCACTAGATTCTATACAGATCTGGGAAAATAATGGCGCATATCAAGTTCCTACTAGTTTATGTAGTGTCCGGCCGACGGTCGATTGCAGGCCGAAGCCGATTAATCAGTTATTACCAAATTCTTTCAGCCGAAGCCGAGCCGAAGTTTTAAATTATTAAAACTTCGATTATTAAGAAATTCGGTTCAAGTATTTTTTCGGCTGTATGATGACTGTGCATAAACAACTTAACGAGATGGTTTAAATTAACTCGCAACTTCCATACCGCTCTTGAGCATTCGCAATCGCTTGTTCAATTTCGGTTTTTTTTTTCTTAGTCTTTCGGCTTCGCCCAAAATGGGCCAAAGTTTTGGCCGAAGCCGAAAATGTTTTTCTCGGCCAAATGTATCCGGAGCCGAAGCTACGGTCAGGCACTAAACATAAGTAGTATTTCAATTGAAATAGCTGACAATATGGTTGAAATATTCGAGGTGTAGGGCTGGGTACAACGATATAATTTATAGCTGCGAGTTGCTGCGACTAGGTTTTAGAGTTATTCTAACATTGCTTTGAATGTTACATTTTAGTTCGAGCTGGGCCTAATGTTTACATTTCGAAATGGTAATAATATAAATTGGACTGTATAATTATCACTAAGAACTGATTGCATTGCTCTTATTTAATTCAAACTAATATCAATGACGGAAATGACTACTAAATAAATAATAATTCTAGAGATCATAAATGCAACGTGATTTGAGTTTAATGCTATCAAATATATTCACACAATTAAATCAGAAAAGATTGACCAACTAATCAAACCGCTCTTGGGCTACGTGCGTATGGCGATTCCCTCTCAAAGAGAGGAGGTCTGTGTCTCACCATTGGAAACATTGTCGACTGATTGTGCTAGGTCAGTAACGCCCAGAGTTTGAAAGATGAAAGCCTAGCGGCAATACTAACCTACGTCTTGCAGAGCCTCTTTCATTGCGTCCCCGAACGAACTCATACACCTAAGATTGAATATCCACTCCAATTCACATGAGAAAAGATGAGCCAGAATAGTAATCTAACGTCTACATCAAAGTGAACAGCAGGCCTGATATCCACAAGCAATTATGGGTCGGTGCATTGTTCAATTTGACTTATTAGTGCGGCCCATGCATCCGTAATTGGAATTATTGGCTAGGAGGCCGACGTCCTTTACACTACAATGGACGTCTTGTAATCTGTTTGCTGTAATCTTGTGAGGACGTTGATAGACGGCCGTCTGATAAATGGGAGGCTAAGGTTCTGTTCTTATGAGGTTAGTGGCTGGTTAGGAAGTGATGACAAGCGTAACATGGTCTCGAAGAGTCGATTCTTATAAGTTTTGTTGCAGATTTTGTCACGCATCGGTAGAAAAACATCGGACACTGCTGCGGACACCGAAATCTGATAGATAAAGTGCGTCAGTACGTGTCAGTGTCCGGTGTCCAGTCTGACCATACCGGTTTGACCGAACCTTTATAGTTGAACGATAGCACTTTGTGGAATTTTGAACAATATAGTAAGTTGTTAAAATTTCGGTCTAAACCAGAGAAAAGACCCATTAGCCTGACAATTGCATGAAGTTAACTGGTCCAGCAGTGGAACTATAGCGACACCGCACCGGACTACAGCTCAGTACCGAACACAACAAAGCCGCAGCCGCCATTCGTGCGAGCGCCGACCAGCCCATTCATTGTACGCGTCTAATCACGAGCTAATTCGCCTATTGAAAGTTTGCTGAAAAATATACGGTACCGCGATTAATTATCACTAGCTTCAATTAGCACCTAGATTTGATAAGGGCGGACAGCTACGTCTAACTATGTTCTAATAACACCGTACTGCCACAACACTAATGTAATAATTATAGCCTACCTCAATTATGCAAGGTAATTTCGTATGTTAATATAATTGTAGCTTTCAGCCATCCGGTTACTACCAAGAAAAGGTATGTAACAGAGGGATTCCACGTACCCCATACAAACACATATCACGTTGACGCGACTTAATAAAACCTATCTACTTGAAAAATCATTTCTGTAAAGAATCGTACAAACAATACAGAATAGTGTTGCGGCATATTTCGTATTGTAACTTATCGATCTGTCGATGCATTATTGAGCAGACAAGCGGGAACTCGAGTCGATACCACGTTACGGGGCCGAACAACTCCTATTTACCTGGAGCCGTTCTATTTCTGAACGCGAACATTGTTTATGGAATCCATAATGCACGTTGGTGCGGTCGAATGACATTTCACAAAGAACAATCACTATTTCGCCATTTTGAAAATTTATTTGTCTTGTAATGTGTAGACGTTGCAATTTTGTTGGATTTCTCTAGAATTTTCTTTCAGTTATTTAATATATATATTTTTTCTAAAATGTATCTTTCTATTACTATTCAATTGCTATTACTGAATTGCAACTTACCTTCACAAGGAGATCATTGTTAAATAAAATTATAGCAAATTAAGTATTTTAATAAAATGCTAGTTCAAAGCTTTCAACTTCGTTATATCAAACAAGAATTCTAAATTCATTACGTTATTTTCCGACTATTAGGAGACGAACGTGACTAAGAGTCGTGAAATATTCAGAGAAATATAAAGAATCTTATTAATTCAAGATTACGTCGTTCAATTAAACAAAAATAAGTCTCATTATAGTCAAGGTTTGTTTTAAAAATAGCCTCTTTTCATAATACGAGCTGCTAAAGTACAATAATAATAAAAGCATCGTTGAAGTTGAGACGGCAATAATTCATAAGTAGGTCGATGGCCCATTGTCTATGAGTACCGTATTAACTCATATCCATTGACATTCACTTAAGCAGTACATTTTATGTTCCATTTTATTTTTATATCGGCCTGGATACAAAGCTTAATAGCACTTCAATATTGTGTTGTACCGGAACGTTGATAATAGCGATGGCAGACAGATATTACATTCTTGAATAATAGAGGGAAACTTTGCGGACTGAACTTAGTGAAGTATCACGAGGAATGTCATTATACAACGAGTTGATTTATTTATTAACGATGCCGTGGATACTAATTTTGAATAGAGTATTCTATTCAAAATTAGTATCCACGGCAGCTGTTGCCCAAGACATCGACGTCGATGATCTTATCCTACGAGCACATCTTCCCGAGATATAAAATATCCTTTATCCCAAACTAAATAAATTTTCAAACAAATCAGCTCAGCCGTTACAGTCGAGTAAAAGTAATAGACAGCCAGATATATGCCTTCGAACGTATAATATTAGTGTTTTTTTTTGGGTTAGCTTAGACGTAACACGTAATTTTAAGTGTGACCTTAAAATAATACAGAAATTCTCAATTACATTATAAAAGTAATTATTAACATGTCATGAATGGTCACAACTAACAAGGTATTATGTGATTACGATACGTAATTCTGTAAATCATGGCAATGAGGGCTTGATCTTCTGAAGTTACAAAATAGGTTGAAATGTTTTTACTCAGAATATTATATTATAAAATAAGTTAATTTAAGCAATTCCACGAATTAGAGTGAAGTTCATTAAATGAGATTGTGATATAATATGAAAGCAGAAACGTAATAAAATTAAGATAAAATGAGATTCTCTATTTCTAGAAACATTTGGTTCTTCTAGGTGTATTTAATTAGAGTTTATTAGAGAATAGTTTTCGTTTTTTACGAAATTTGTTTTATAACAATATGAAAAGAAACCAGGTATTATAAGGCAGGCTTGATAGGGCTTGATAGGTAAATATAAGGTTATGTTAATAATAAGTACGAGTAGGTACAAACATAGTTTGAGTGAGCCTATTATTAAAATAACGCCCAAGTTATATACTTACAGAGGTTTTCAAGTGAACTAATAAAAAATCGCTCCATTAGTAGGAATTTTCCGAACGCTTTCAAGTCCCGATTGCTTCGACATATCGCCGCTCTAAATCTCACATTTCCACAAAATAATGACTTCATCAGCACCAATCGATTTCTGTAATGCACGCTCTACCGCCCGCCGTTTGATTCATACATTATGCTGTAACAGAGAGCATTCAAATTGCTGTTCAACAACGAAACCGCAACGTCACGTGTCAGAGCCAATTCACACGACAGATCAAAGGCGGGAGGAGTCAGAAAATTCTATCGATGTTTCAAACACAGGGCCATCACTATCGATACGGTTTCGTGTCAGAATTTCGCGAATGCATTACGGCCTTTTGTGGAAGTGGGCCAGTCGGCAGCGGCGCTGGAGCAATTATCGAATGGGTGCGACTGTACTGATGGCTCCGGCGTTCTTTGAGCCGTGCACGACTGTACTATCTGACTGACTTATATCCTTTATTTTCTGCGCGAATGTACCGGATTTAAGGAGATTTGGTTTTACGTTTCGACACTTACTGGGAATTGGGATGATTGTATTTTCGTGTTTTTAGAATTTTATTGCGAAAAAGCGTAATCATTTTACGGGTCGCAGCATTAGTGTTTGTTGCAATCAGGCTCATTTATAAGGCAAATGTACTTAATAATCTTGCATAGAGTTCCCCAAAAATCTTATTTAGCTTGACGTCCCAAAAATATTAAATTAAGCTCAAAAAAATTCACGCTTATAATACGAACACCTCACATTTCGGAGAAACTTTGCTGCATGAAAATTCAACTCAAATAAAATTACGTTCTCATTCAAAAGTAGATTTTTTCCTCGCACGAGGCATCTAATTTACAATATAAATAATCACGAGCAATCGCGTTGAATCCGAGCTATTTACCTTTGAAATGTTCGCGGGGCGACAAAGGTGGCTTAACGAGGCACCGAGAAACGGCGGCTTCGAATTATAAAAGTTTCAGTAGAAATAAAACGGAAAGTGTTCGCGAGGGGGCGCCACTAGATGCGGGCGTGCCGCAGACAGTCACTGTACAGTTTAAATAAATTGTGATTTACAGGGGGACGAGGTGTGGTGCATTTACCTTACAGATTGACGGACATTTTTTGAGAAGAATAGAATTTTATTATTGTGTTGAGGTCTTAAAAAGACAAGTAAAATTCGCGCTGTACCTTGTGGTTTATAGAGTAATTCAATATAAATTCGCAAGCTGACAGGTGTCACAGCACTATTTAATCATTGAAATAGTGAGATTAACGAGCACTCTACCAAGCTTCTGATCGTAAAAAATAAAGAAAAACCGTTGACAAATCGAAACGAAGTCACGATTCAAAGTATTTCAAAGTATCGACAGTGCCAACAGAAAAAAATGGCACAGTTTTTAAATGGAATTAGAAATGTCTAAAGTTTATAATTCAGAACCAGATTATCCCCAACCTTGTGGTAGTCATTGTTTTACATGTTGAATATAACTAACAAAGTTTTGTTCAAATAATAGTTACAGACCTTAATATAAAATATAAAAGCCAGTAAACGACTGGAAAGCTAACTAATATTTAAATGCTAATCAAAGTTCTAGAGTAAGCATAAGTTGGTTAACGTAACTTTGAATCTAAATGTACTAGGAATTCTGTATGAAAGTTTTGCCTCTGTGTGAGCTAGATAAGAATGATTGCTTAGGAAAGGGCAGGCCAGGCTACTAGGCTAAGAATACCTGGGTGAGACGCCATAATATAGGACTCTGATTGAGTTAGTACATATCTTTAAAGTGCAAATGCTACGGGGCATTGGCGCCCAACCGTGGTGTTTGCTGCATTCATCAAAATTGTTAAAAATAACAGCAGACCGAAAATTTAGAAAATTGCGTTGGCATTTTCAGGAAAAACCATATAACTTTTTCGTCGTTACGATACTGCATCATCATCCTCTCCCTTACGAGATCCTCTCCCTTAGATGTAGCTGAATACCAGTATTTTATAAGGAGCGACTGTATATCTGACCTCGAAAACCCAGTTAATGAGTAATACCCTGGGTTATGGGTGGACTGGTAGAGAATGCCGATGGCATTAAGTCCGCCTCTGTACATTATATGCGCTTAAAGTTTTCAATATTCCGATGACCGTGATAAGTTACAAAACTGAAAAGAAAAACATACTGCAATCATGAAACCGTTTTGTCAAGCAAGCTGTCTTTAACCAAGCATCATTCATGTAAAGCAGCGTCCACTCGACCATAATAATGATATTTTCCCATAAATGTACAATAACTGTTCATTATAACGCAGCTTGCTATATAACACGTTATACAGCGTGTTATTGTTACGTTGATAAACAGCGTGACGGTAGTTTGACGGGTGACGTCATCGTAACGTGGCGTGAGGTATTGTTTGTAGTTGATATATGTAATTAATATGCGTTTGAGTCTGTGGCCGCCTCATTGAGGTTGTGGTTGCAAGCTGCTTAGTGTGAAGTAGGCTTGATTTTCACGCAAGTAAACGTGGGTAAACTAAGAGGTTAGGAAAATTGAGGAGGGATTTTAGTATAAGCATTAAACTGCTTGGTAAAATACTAGCTAGTAAGTTAGTAAGTTAATCAACGTTTCAAAAATCAAACAGAAACACAAAATAAACTATTGTAGTTTAAATTAAAATAATAACAAGCTGAGGAGACCAAAGAAACGATGGTGTCTGTGAAGAATGATATGGAACGAAAGGGGGTGTCTGATGAGATGACGAGTAATAGAGAAGTTTGGAAGAAGAAGACACGCTGCGCCGACCACAAATGAATTGGGACGAGGTCAAGATAAGTGATGAACAAGCTGAGGTCAATAGTTTTTAATCAACTCAGCATACGTAACGAAGATCTCAGTCTACTGCAACTGGGAAATGTCTTGCCTCTAGTCTGAACCTGCTTACTTGTTGCGATCGTCGGCCCATCTAGCATATAAAACTTTACTGAAATTCAAAGACGAATATTCTTATTTATCAGAATAAACCCTCAAAAAAAATGGAAAACAAAATAACCCACAAACACACAAATCCGAACTCCATTAAAACCCCAATACTTTTAACTGCACATTACACTTTAAATCAGTATATATTTGTTGAGAATATATAAAACAGTATAGCAATGTTAAGATATAAAGGGGAAGCGTCTGCGAGTGTCGTTCCGAGCCCGCAAACTTCTACAACAAACACGGGTAGGGCTGTGCCATCTTAAATATAGATACGCGATTATGTTATCGATGGAGCGAACGGAATAAGTTGTGGGTGGAAGTAATATTTAGGCTGTTTCTTTGGATAGAGGTGTTGGAGAATGTAGTAGAATTTTGCGATAAAAGTTGGGTTTGGTTAGTGATGCGGAGATTGTTGAATATTAAAATCTATTTGTGGTTTTTATACCCAAGTGCTTTTGAGGCAATACGTTTTATGAAATCAGTCTACATTGAATCAGTCTTGTCCTAATCACATGTGCATTTGCTGACGTTTTATCTATAACAGCTAGCAGTGTTTGCGTTGGTGAATATTTGGCCAAATACATTTGAACTTTTTGCTCTCGATACACTAAGAAGGGCATAGATGTGTGGGTAAATCAAATGATATAAACGATGTAAGTATAACGTTTATTAAACTAATACCTATTTGTAAACACAAATGCCCTTGAACTTAATAATAAACGAGCAGTTACTAACGTCTATAGGAGTAAAATACTGAATGAGAGTGAAAATGAGGATGTCTGAAAAGATCGTATGAATTGCGTTGGTTTTGGCTTAGATTTTCCTGTCCTTTTTTATTGTAAAGACTTGTATTAGTGGTAACATTTTATCCCAAGACATTTTCTAAATGCCTTGGGATAAAATGTTACCACTAATAAAAACGCAAAAGTTGGTGAGGGTGGATGGATGAATGTTTGTTACACTATCATGAAAAAAAACTACAACGGATTTTGATGAAAATTTGTTGTAATATTGCTTACACATCAGAATAACACATAACCGGACCGGCTGTTATTTGCAGATCTTTGACAGTCGCTACAGGTAGTCACTGGGCCGAAAGTCTGACAATCAGTCTCACCAAGGGGTATCATATTACCGTTGGCTAACTGGGTTGTGGAGATCAGATAGACAGTCGCTCCATGTTAAATACTGGTATTCTGCTGCATCCCATTAGTTTGGAAGCCGACCCCAGATAGTTGGGAAAAGGCTAGGCAGATGATGATGATGATGATCAGAATAAATTGTATTGTATAAAGATTTTGTTACAAAAAGTGGAAATTACATGGGCGAAGCCGCGGGAGAAAGCTTGTTTCATAAATAAAGCCGGGCGTTTTATCTGTCAGTCAAGGAATGTATCGATTTTTTCTTAGAGAATTCTAATGAAATTGTCTATCTTTTGTTAGTGGCAGCGCATCACTAGCTCAGTTGAGTTGCGCCATTCAATCGCTACGTCATTTCGCTGAGCCTTGCGGAGCGCTGTTACTTAGGATTACGTATTGTTTGCTATCAACTTAATTTCTATTTCTATTGATAGAACATTCTCGTAATTGAATTCGCTGTCTCTTTCTTTTCTAGTACTTAGAGAAAGAGATTCGAGTTCTTAGAGCATGTTTTTTTTTTGTTTTGTTTATTGGAATGTGTGTCATCGGTACATTAACTTTTGAATATCGAATTTTGAGTTAATTAATTGCGTGGAGTAAGATTCTAATTTAGATAAATGGTCGTGTGCTAGTTTTGTTTGAAAATTATATGGAGACCTAGATGATTAAACGTAATTCCAAGATAAGAGACGCAAGGAACAGGTTATTATAATGTTTTAATTTTGCGACATTTTGTCCACTTCAAACCTTTGAAAGATATCTACAGTGTGTACCCGCACTGCGCCCATGTGGGGGATTTACAGTCCATTCCTTCTCACCGAGAGGAGCCTATGCCCCAGTTCTAGATCAATTCTAGAGGTTCCGTGATGAAAACGTTGTGGAGATTCAAAAGTCTGTTGTAGACTTCGGGAGACAGAACCTACTTTTCATCCTTAGAAGAACATTGTAACGATAAAGGAGAGAGGTCAACATTGGCTTTGTTGTTGGCGAACCAAACATCCCTGCACCATATAAACACAGGCTGTTACAACCAGCCCAGACTCTAAACAAGGGGCAGTTGAGACGGACGCGCGAAGCAACATCCCCAACATTCTCACCTCGTAGTTAGCACGACTGAATGACTAAACAGGGTGTCCATATTTAATCTGCGCGCCGCGGTCGTATCGGTTTAATGTGCGGCGAATGCATGCATAATTCAGAGCGCACCGAGCAACTTGGCATGGTGTGTTCCGCGGCATAATGCGATGTCTGAGTTACGCTTCCGCGCCGCAAATGTTGGCGCCAACGCGGTGTAATTTTCGGTTCAAGACGATTGTTGGCCGAATTGGCCGTCATTGGCCCAACGAGGTGTGATGTTTGACAGCTGAACAATTTTTAAACAGACGGGGAATGTAGATGGAGGTGGTTTGCATGGAAAGTTATGCGAACTTTAAAGATCGCATATTGGCTTTAAAATATTTCTGGGCACAGCTGGTATTACAGTAATTCTGCTTCATCATTATAACTGCTTGAGTGGGACGATACTAAACTTCAACAATAGCCTTCAGCGAAATATCGATGTCAAAATTACCTTCACACAAATAATTTCTGCAAACTTAAGTCACTTCTCTTTCACTATCCAAGACACGGAATCTATCAAAACAAACAATTCTAAAGATACGTGGTTCCTAGTTTTTTCTTTAGCAATCGACTCATGTCCCTTGGCAGCGATAAATCGTGGTCATATTGTCCGTTCGCGTTTTTTCGCCATCCCCTATTCACCTGCGAGCCACGTATTTAATCTGGCTGTACTTCGCTCAGGCATGCATCCGCTCTCTTGAGGATTCAAACTTTAGGGCCCTATAAGAATACGTTTGTTTTATGGCCGCTCTGCTTGGATGATTTTTGAGCGACAAATTGCTTCGTTGAAGCCGTAACGTTGTGTAGTGTAATCTTGAATCTGATTGTGAAGTTATGGGAGTATGTGTGGAGGAAAACATTGTAAGGAAATGGAATGGACTTTTGATTATTTTAGGTCTGAACTCGCTAATCCGTTTTGAGCAGGCATAGTGATTCCTTCAGTGGGACAGTCATAGGCTCCTATTAAATAATTACTTGATTTGGAAATAGACTGATAGAGATGATGTCCTTCAACTCTTTTTCAACTTCGCACTTACACGTTTTACAGCTTAATTTTAAAAACAAAATGAAATGGACAGAATCGCCGGTAGGTCAATTTTATTCATATCGTTTTCACGATATTTATTCTCAAAGCGGATTCTCGAGGGTAATATTGTGAATAATGTTTTATAATATTGAAAATGTTTCTCTTTTTTTTTTCAGTAATTCCTTTGAGCTTTCACTGACCTGTAAAGTTTGGTTATATTTATTTTAATTTAGACCTGTTTACGGTATAATTGTTAAAGCGTCCATTTAAATTGAAGCTTGCAATGATGAACTCAGTGAAACGTTAACAAACTAATAGCCTCAGCGTGCCACAACAGAGCACTCAGGTACATTTACATTGTTTAACAAACCGCTAAAATTTATAAATATAGCAACCATTGTCAGCATTAAAATAATTGTCGCACACCCCTTTAACAACGTCGCGTTATTTGTGTTTAATTCTGTACACATTAACGAAATGAACATCGTTGTTCGCACAGTCCTAACTCAATTTATATAATGAATGCCATACATTACCCGTTTTCTGTTAACAACTCGCTATGAGCACTCCACTTGCAAAGTTTGTCTACGTTGTGTCAACAGCGGCTGAGGTGGCATTCGTTGCTCTGACGCCGCGCCGCGCGGACGTCTCATATTTATTTTATTAATAAATATGTTAATACCGAGGTAAGTAGCGTCGCGTGCATTATTCATCGGGAACGGTGGCTCAGTTGACACAGCAACGGATAGTCATGCAAATTCAATCCGCCGAGATGCGGCCAAAAATTATCATAATTGTGACGTTTTTGTTTCTATACCTGCGCTCAGCTCGGGAAGTTTAATCTGAAGTTTGCCCGACACTTTTAGTTTTGTATAACGCCGTCATCACATCCCTATTTGCAATTCAGATGGTCGGAAAAGGCGGACGCGGGCCGGATCCGTTTCGCCTCAACTTCTGCCTCGCACTGCGGGGGATTTGTTTGAAAAATACGCAGGTCCCCGGTTGAGGGAACTCTTTTTCGTCTTTGTACACTGCTTTTCAGCGTAACGACAAATTGAATAATGTTGTAAACGTAGGAGCGAGTTTTCGAAACTTTCGCTTTGCTGATATGAAAGTGGATGTTGGATTTTCTTAATTCTTTTTGTCGGACAGTGGGTCGGTTCAGTCGGGCCGAGGCGCTGATGTTTCGGGAAAGGTCGTGTTTGGTAGACAAAGCGGAGTAGCGTAGGAACGTTAATGCATGTAAGATCAACTCTGATTATGTCGGGTGACGTCAGACAAAGGACGGACATCATAATCTATCTGTGAGATGTATTTAAGTGAAACCAGAGCAGGGCAACACTGCGACGAGGCTTACTCTAAGCGACGTAAATGACTAGCTTTATTCGCTCTGACGCAGGACTGCTCTGTAAACTGTTGTTATTAAACGTAATATTGTTCTGGACAGTGATCTTTAGAAAGATATAAAAGCGTAAATTGAGTTGTTCGCTGAATCGCTGTGTTCATCAACTTTGAATCGTTAATATCCATTTTAAATCGCAATTTCTATTTGAGGAACCCACAGATGGAAGCAGTTTCTAAGACAATCATTAGGCTTAGGTAAAAAAAGCAGCAAGTGGTCTAAAATACTTTTTATAAATGATATTTATTAATAATACGCCAATTTTAGAGTTATAGAAATAGTCTTCGAAAACCTCGCAAATGGGCTTCAAACAAGTAAACAGTCTTTAAATCGAGTAATACCCGGTCGTAACCGGATATAACCGGTTTTATTGCGCCTAGATTGGAAGTCAAACGTTTACAGATATTATGTGAGTTTTTATAGTGTCATCATCCTGTAAATACCTACAGGGTGTTAAACTTGGCCCTTGAATCGTAAACGTAGGGTGTCGGATCGCTTTTAAGCCTACCGATCAGTCTTTATGTCGCAACGAAGTGTCGTTTCGGATTTATTACATGATGTGAGCCTGTTAAGTGGGCCGTAAAGTTTTATGTATAAGAAAATTTTACATAAATGTCCTTTGTAGTGGACAATGGTTTGCGAGAGGTATTTAAACTGGCAGCTTTAGAGATTTTAGTACTTTATTGAATGTTTACTGATAAATGTCACGTAGGTACAGCATTGGGTACAGCTCACCTCCGTGATAATACTACCTTGAGCTGACCTACATTAGTGCGGAGTTTCAAAAAATAAGAGTCCAGCTTGCACTGGCCTACTATACAGAGTGTAACAGAAACGGTATAATCATATGGAATACTGTGGTACGGACCATCAAACTGAACAACTTTCTCTATGGGACCACCATCGAAATCGTAAAAAAAACATCAGCTGTCCTCTACAAAATTTCAATACCTACTCGACCCAAATGTATGGGACAGCTGATTATTTTTTTACGATTTCGATGGTGGTCCCATAGAGAAAGTTGTTCAGTCTGATGGTCCGTACCACAGTATTCCTTATGATTATACCCTTTCTGTTACACGCTATATATGAATCTAACGCACAAAGAAAGAAAACGCTCAAGAATATTCTTGAGCTACAATGTGTAATATGTATAAATGTCTCTGGAAATAAACTTAAGATTCTAGAAACACAAAGCAATCTTCTTTTAGTAGTGTTATTATTTATTAAACCTTTTTCGCGCTTTCATAGTATTCAGTTTTATTGCACGACTAAATGTAAATAAGGTACCACTTTGCCATATTTTTATAGGACTGCGATGTTTTGCCGTATGGTCTGTATGTCCTGCCACATTCCGTGGGTGTTGCGCATGGGCAACTCGGTGTTAATAATAGTAATAACATCATTTTGCAATAAATTCTTGAAGGCATTCTGTGGATATGAATATTGTTTAGAGTATTTTTATTTGGCCTCACACGACGAGTAAAGTTTGAGCAAGGCAAAAAACTAACTAACAAATCGTTTAGGTTGAACACACCACATCCGCTTGCATTTTTTGTTCTGTAAATTGCATATACTAAGGCGGTTAGACTGGCCGCTAATACCACAAATAATCTCTAAATACATTTAGAACTATTGCCATTTGAATTATCTTTCTATTTCTGTCTGTTCTTTGTAGTTGTCAAAGGCAGAATAATGTTATCAATGTATATAGTGATTTTTGATTCAAGCAGCTTCACCGTCTGAAACCTCATATGATTTGACTAATGTCTGGACTTTAAAAGAGACAATGACCTCTGAGTTTGTTTCGGTTGTTTCTTCTCAGAGTAGTCAGGTAAAAAACTACGGCCCCATCTAGTTTGAAAACATAACATGATGAGAAATGTAAAAGTGTTTTTTAAACCAATTTACAGAAATAAATATGATTTGACTTAAATATCTATTAATTCAATAAATAAACCCTATCAAAACACCGAAGATGTTGACAAAAGACCATAAAAACACATTTCGAATGTGACGTTCTATTTCCAAAATTCCTATTCAATTTTCGTACGTCTACGTCTGCCAATCAGCGCGAGGGGCGCGTGGGTCGCTTATTTCCGTAACGGTAGTGTTCGTGATTTTTTTTTCGCGGCTTGACGTGGACAAACTTGGTGCATTCATCACTATGTCGACAAGTAGAGCTAAGAAGTGATCGGAATGTTCCTTTTCGTGTATTTTTTTTTCTTTCGGTGTTCCATGTGTGGGGACCTCTCCCCACACATGGACATCACTTCACAGAAACCAAGAAGTTATACCATTTAAACTCGTAGATATAGAGTACCTACTCGATTTTGAGAAACGCCCTTTTGAAAATATAAAATATAATAATAACATGCCAGTACCTCTACTCCTCGAGTTTCTAGTATCTATTCAAACAGAATATTCAAAAAGTATTTAAATTATATTTTCAAAAGGGCGTTTCTCAAAATCGAGTAGGTTCTCTATATATTCGAGTTTAAATGGTATAACTTCTTGGTTTGTGTGAAGTGATGTCCTTATTTTTAATATTTTTTCCGTCTGTCTGTTTCACAAACTTTAATCAATAAGTAAATAGAAAACGTGTATAAATAAAAGCTCTCAACATAGGTACTCTCTACACACCTGTGTACTGCATCCAAAATGTAACAAAATAAATAAATAAATAGCTACTTCACTTCTAAACATTCGTACGTCTACGCGGACGACCTATACAGGGGATGTTTTAGCAAATGAGCGTTGGCTCGAAGTCGACGAGGCGCCAACTGAAAAATTTGTACCACCCGAACACATACAATCACATCTACAGGAGGTTTGAATGTATGAGTGTGTGGTGTAAACGGGATATTGCCGTTTTCAAAGTAATTCGTATATATCGCGTAATAGAGTAGTGGAAGAAAAATACGGAAAGCAAAATCTAACCCAAGGAATACCCGATTGGATGTAATGGTTTCTAATAAGGTAATAAAAAGAGCTCAAGAGAGAATCAATTTAGTCTTTATTCTAATTTACATAAAAACTACTTTACCAATAACACAAAATAACAAATTTTCCTTCAGTAAATGAACGGTTCCAAGATATATTGAAAGTTACGTCGAGTTACTTACATTTTTTTAATTATCAAGCTCGATACAAGACGTTAATTCGACAGCTCGAAAGGCAATGAACGGAGGATTTCTAAGGATATAATCCAACCTCGAAATCCACTCGTTTATACAACGTTTTTGTTTAATCAAAGTTTTAATTGGAGTATTAATACGCAGTACCTGGTAGTACAGGACTTGGAAACTCGATGTACATACATATTATGGAGAGGTTACGGGACGAGATCGTGTTTGGAAACGAAACGTGTTGAGATAATATAAAATTGAAAGTCTTTGGTGTAATTATTTTGATTTTTTTTTTTAAAGAACTGTCTCTCTCTTTCTTTGGATGTTCTATAGGATACACTTCTGTCTTACCCTTCGGGGATTTCATGCGTGATGTTATACGTGTGAACTCTTTCAAGTTTTATATACATAGCGCAGAGGGAATGATACGTATAGCCTTTGCTTAGTTGTTTCATCGTTTATCGACATAAGTTCGTTTTTTGTAACTTCTGAAATATACATACCTACGCACGTGTGTAAACTAACATAATGGGTGTAAAAGTACCTTTAACGAAGCTGAAAGGCACTTGTTCTCCGCGTCATTGCGATAATTTGGTTATACATACCATACCTGGGAAACTTATAATTACGGAGATATTGGGGCCAAACTTCCAACTTTTTCACAAGTTTATAAAAAAGTACTAGTTTTTAATGTTATGACTTTACTTTAAATACCTTCACGACCACCGTAAGTATTCAATGCATCCCTCAGCACAATGTGTTGAGTGCGTTTTTAACCTCAATACAAAAGTCGTTTCCCAGCAATATTTTTTGTGTAGAGTTATTTAGTTTGATGTATAGAATGCTTGATTGACGGCTTCGTGATATTCCTGTTAGTCAACAGGAATATCACGTAACAGGAATATTACATAATCAATGAGAAAATCGCAACGTTACGGCACAAAACCTCATTTCGTGTGTTTCCACGCCAAACTTCCAGCTAAAACCGTTTAAAGAGATTACTTTCGTTTTGTACAAATATTAAGGGACTGATTGAGTTGAAAACTTCTTAATTACGTCAGTCGTAGCAACATTGTTCTGATTGGTTCATTCCGAGCGGTGCGTACGATACGGCCATGCCATTGGTTGAAATATTCCAGAATAAATCTGGAATGTTTTTTTCATTGAATAAGTGAGATATTTAAAGTGTTCGTTTCGTATTGTTGCGAGTTATCGAATTTGTGGTTGTAGTTCATAAATTGTAATCGATTGGGGATATTACTCGTTGTTTAACATTTTTTTAATGCGAAAAAGTATTTAATTCTCACTTTAATGGAGCGATATTTTTTCTGCATATAGGAATACATATCAGACATAACATATCGACTGTAATTTCCAAAAGATTAGGTTGGTTTAAAGGATCCTCACTTGTATTGCAGGAATACACTTACCTTATGATTATTTGGTTCTAAGGTACATTCTGCACCTAGTAGTTGTTTGATGTGAGTAATACTCATGTTTGCTTACCTGCAACAAAAATATTAATAAAATCAATAAAAAAAAATATAAATCAAATCTGTTGTAAACGGACTTCGAGCCTCAAATGTAACTGAAATTCAGTAGCTTAATAACATAACATTACGCTTTTAGTCACCGGAGGGCTAGGCAGAGGTGTACCTAATAGTACACCCACATTTTGCCAGTTATGTTTAAGTCCATGTAATAGGGGGCGAGGCTATTGCTATCAACTGGACTCAGATCCAGATTCCGTGATTGCTACTAAGAAATTTCTGCTGGAAAAATCCAATAACACTTTGCCCGACCCGGGAATCGGATCCAGGGCCTCTTGCTTACCAGCCGCGCTTGCGACAACTAGACCATTGAAGCAGTCAGTAGCTTTATATTTATAGATATAAATCGAGATATTAGATATCCGCAGCTTAGTCAAGGTATATATTTACAATATTCTCAGAATAAACCAGTTTACAGACTTCTAGTTGCCTGACTATCATAACAAATAATCTGATTCAGCACAAATCACTAATCCAAGAAACGCTTTATCTCAGCTTATACAGGTTGTTGTCATAAATTGTGACCGTAAGACGCCGGTGTACGCCTGCTTCCTTGACCTCTCCAAAGCTTTCGATCTCGTGTCTTACGATGTGCTTTGGAGCAAGTTGAGGAGCAGGGGTATACCGGAGGAACTGCTCAGTGTATTGCAGTATTGGTACCGTAGCCAGGAAAACCGTGTTAAATGGTCTAATGCGCTCTCGGAGTCATATGGGTTGGAGTGCGGGGTGAGGCAGGGTGGTCTGTCGTCCCCTCGGCTCTTCAATCTATATGTTAATGACCTCATTGTCGAGCTCAGCAGCATGCGTGTCGGATGCAGGGTAAACGGTGTTAGTTGTAACAACATCAGTTATGCGGATGACATGGCGCTGCTGGGCCCGTCGCCGGGAGCGATCGTGGAGTTGCTTCATGTATGTGAGACCTTCGCTGCTGCACATGGATTGGTCTACAATGCCAAAAAGTGTGAATACATGGTCTTTGGGGTCGCTGGTAAGTGCCGGGATAATACATTCGAACTTGCCATAAACGGTACAACAATACATAGAGTGAAAAAGTTTAAGTATCTTGGGCATTTTCTTACCGACGACCTCAGTGACCATGTTGACATTGAACGGGAGCGTAGGGCACTGGCGGTCAGGGGAAATATGTTGGCACGAAGATTTGCTCGGTGTACTGACCAAGTAAAGATAACGCTTTTTAAAGCTTATTGTCAGAGTTTTTACACCGGTAATCTTTGGGTCAACTACTCGAAAAGATCGCTGGATGTTCTGCGCGTCCAATACAATAATGTTTTTAGGATGCTGTTGCGATTGCCTCGTTTTTGCAGTGCCTCTGGAATGTTCGCGGTAACTCATACCGATGGGTTTCATGCCATCATCCGCAAGAAAACGGCCTCGCTCTTGAGCAGAATAAGGGGCAGTCACAATAGCATCCTGAAAGCTGTGGCGGCTGATACTTCGTCCACCATAATAAGGCAATTTGTAAGAAGACTTATTCCGTAGTTTTTTGTTGTCCTAGCTAGATAGTATGGCTATTTACTGTGGGTAGTCTTCTTATAAACTCGCCTTTAGTTAAGTTACTAACAATAGTATTTAAGTGCAAACCTGTTACTAACAATTTATGGATCGCTTAGTTGTCCGAAATAAAATGATTTATTATTATTATTATTATTATAAACCACATCAGATATATCGTATCATTTTCACCAATCTAAGCGGCCCATTTATAAGGGGATTCGAGTGAAATGAAGCGGTGACAAATACCGGCCGCCATAACGTAAACATCAATACATAACTAAAATAAACTCGACCCAATATGACGGATGGGATCGTGTATTTTCTACACAAAAATATAGAATTATTGTTAGAAAAATATGAGATATGAGCATTTTTGTTATATTGAGGAATTTCTGTCCTATTCAATAGGTGTAATTTATAGTTATTTATTATATACAAAAAGTAGAGAAACATGTTTTAGTGTTATAAAAAGGTTTTTTTACCTACGGCAGTGTTTGGAATAAACAATTTTAGTATGATATCTGTTGCTACGGCACACCAAAGAGGTTTCTGATGTTATTTTCGAGTGTCATTTCATTGTTGTAATGTGTGTTCGATACGAAACGTTTACAATAGAATACAAAGGACTGTTTTATCATAAAGGACTTTAAAGGAATTTTAAATTATGTGCTACCTTTGTTGGTTATCAAACAAATTAAAATACATGTATAAAAGTGATTTTAAATGTTGTATTTTTTTTTTAATTTCTGCCTTATGGTCTATTTTTGTGGTTGAAGGTGATTAAATATTGAGTTCATTTAACTTGTTCTGATTGATTGGTTGATCATCATTTCTTAACAAAGCAATTGTTTGCAAGCTTTCAACACGAGCAAAGCCTATAAGAGTTTCCCACCAAGAAAAGAAAATATCAATATAGTCATAAAAATTCGAACACACAGTTAATGGTCTACAGAAACCTAACTTTCATATCCGATGACTTACATCGCGCGAGTCTCGGGGTAAGTAAATATTTTTTTCTAACAAACTCATCAATGTACGTGTTTTCTTTGCATCGTTCGTAGTGCACCAAGTACCTCTTAAGGCGGAGTATCAATGTTTTTTTAAGGCGAAACGCACACGGTCATGTTTGCGTTCGATCATGAGTTTTGAAGTTAAATGGTGTCTCCATCGTTTTGAAATGTGTGATGTTAGTGATGTGTAATGTTACTCTATTACACGTGGTGGGTGCTGTTTTAAGACAGTTGGTAGTTTTCTAAAAGACACTATGGACTAAATGAAGAACTGTCACTGGCCAGTTAAGTAATAAGACAACCATTTGATCTGATTAAATACATCATTACGACCGTTCTGCAAAACGATATTTCTACTTCGCTGTCAAACACATTGCTTCAAAAAAATATATAAATAACATTTTACATTTTTTAGCTCTAACAATGCTGCAATGCGAGGTGTTCAAAAGCAGCATTTCAGCAACAATTTGTTAAATTATGACACAATTGCGTGCTAAGTAATATTTATTTACTCATTTAATTTCTCCTGTAGTAGTCACGAAAATAACAGCTGCCGCCCAAGTCAACTTTATAATTTCGACTACTGGCTAAAAAATAATTAAAATACAAAATACTGTTATACATATTTTGACTTTAAAAACAATGTTTAATACCGCTGTTCATATTTAAGAAGATTTGTTACATAAGTCAAATCCTTTAGCAAAATACAGTTTACTTAATTATTGAGTTTTTACGAGAACAGAATTTTCTGGTCGCTGTTATTTGTCAATCGCTAAGTCTTACCTATCTATTATTTGCAGGATTTTTTCTTATTGACAATAATCTGGATGAATTTTTTGACGCCCTGTAATTCTTTTCCATTTTGATCTTTGCACATATTATATTTTTGTCCGTTTGTAAAAAAATGTACTGAATTCTAATAAAAATTATAGAATCTTGTGTTCTATCTACGTAGTTCTCATTACACGCATACAAAGCTGCGGCCAACAATAAGCACATACATTACAAAAACCTGCATTACGCTAAGTAGCCAAACACATTGTCCGCACATTAAAACAAATGTAAATTAATAAGCACGCAACTACTAATTAAGTTTTAATGAAGTAATAAATTAATTTGTTAAAAATTCATTGGTAAAAACCGTTGATGGGGGTTATTTGGTCCGAACGCTGTAAAATGGCCGAATGGCCGTTAATTTCGGTAATTGTTGTACACTTGTTATAAATTCAGGAGATTAAGCCATGCTGTGTCCGGCTTGTGTGCTCACGGGTTTAAATTAAGACTGTATTACGATGATATATCGAAATTGAAATTAAATATTCATACGGTTTTTGTTGGCGGTGGGCGTTGGGCAAACATGGCTTGGTCTGTTGATGAGAGTGGCGGGAGATGGAAGGAAAAGGCTACAAAATTGTTGTTCCTGCTCGTTATTGTGCGATTGTAAGGGTTTCCTACATTTTCTATCGAGCTAGAGAGTGCTAACTAGTGCCAAACATTGCGTATCGGTGATGGGGCACAATGAACAATGAACGATGATCTAGGTTTGTCTAAACAGAAAACATAAAGTTGTATTGAAATCATCAAAATAGATCAAACTAACAAAATTAAAAAAAAAACATTTTCTGTACAATGCCGATCGACATGCTATTTAATCACGATAGAATAAGTGCTCAAAGTAAAATAGATACATAGATGCAACTGTATACAGCACGTTTGTTTTCCCTCTGTCTATGCCCCGAACATTTTCCGTGCATTCAACCCGTACAAAACAAATACTCGAAAATAAAACAGCAAGCATGACATCAACGCTATCTAATAAAAAAAATTAGATGTCATTCTACCGTGCAATCGTCGTAATGCAATCGTCTCAGGCGATAAAATAAAACGTCAATGCCTACGTTTAAATAAAAAAAGAATAACGTAAATTCTTACAGGCTGTACACAAACAAAAGCGAACGCCTTTGCCTCACATGAGGAGTGTTTGCAAAAATTTCGATCGCCTTTTATCCCCTGCCTCCTCTTAACCCCCTAACGCCCGTCGCGTACAATCATAAGTGTTTTCTTTGTGGATAGCGGAGCCAACAGCACCCTTTAACGTGTTTATCCTTTTCGGTCGAGCCTCCCCTTTATAAACGAATATTTTGACCCTGTTTTTATTTTTTATACTGTGTTATTGTAACTGAAATGTTTGTATGGAGGTATTCTGTTTACCAACATTGGAGTTAATGGACATACAGTACTTAGTACCTACACAGACGGACGTAATTGTGGTAGCAATCAGTGGCGAGTTTTTTAATGAAAAACGAACTGTGATCTGTTGTTTAGTGAAAATTGGGATTGTTTTTATTTCTAGCGCGAAATTAACAATTAAATATTTAAAATTAAATAAATAACTGCATGTCGCAGGCTTATTTTTCCATTATTTAATCGCCTCTTGTAAGTATTGGTCCTATCAACAACGAATACTGAAAACTTTAACTTAAATAAAATTCCCAAAAAATAAAGTCGCAACCTCATTAAACTTAAACCTATTTTTGTATTACAAGCAAACACATTTAGCACCTATCTAGAGGCAAGACATTTCCTAATTTGGTAATAGAATTTCGGTTTGTTAGTGGACCACGCGCTGGGAATACGTACCACGTACGTGGTCGCTGCTGGCGATGTGTGGTCGCACTTCCAGCGGAGAATGTTTATTAAATGGCAACGGTACTGTTTGTATGTAGGTAGGTAAGCAAGATGGTTGTAACAAGCGCTTGGGGCTGTCTAATATTACCTTTCTATAAAGTTACTGTTTGTATAAAGATATATGAATGAAGTATTGTAAAACAAGCGCATCCTTTATTTTATGCGACTTAAAAGGCGATTGATCACACTAAACGAAGAAAAATGGTTTAGCAGTTTAAGCCCCTTCTAGTTTATTTACCATTTTCTTAATATTCATAGATTAAGTCAAGTCAAATTAGTGAAAACGTACAAGGGTTTTGCTTTGGTAACAGAACCCTAATAATAACCATTGTGTAATTCGAAATAATAATGCTGCAATGAACTCCAAAGGAAATGCATGTAAAAAAAATAGTAATAATTTAATATGGCTTGTCGCTGGAACTGGCACCACAAACACCGTTGTTGCACGTTTTGCCGGAGGCGCCGGTGGATTAAACGGATTACACACCACGGGATACGCGTGTTTTTATCACGTAATAGCTGCCAAAGTCACCGGTTTATATTAAATTGATAACATTTCATTTGATAGTAATTATACGTTTTAGATACGAAAGTTTGACAACCAGTCTTACCAAGGGGTATCGTATTATCCAGTACTAACTGGGTTGTGGAGGTCAGATAGTCAGTCGCTCCATGTAAAATATTGGTGCCAATTCAGCTGCATCCGCTTAGATTGGAAGCCGAATGCAACACAGTTGGGAAAAAAGCTTGGCAGATGACGATACGTCTATGATACAGAGGACTTCGGAGAGATTTAGAAGTCACCTATAAGTGATGATAGCAAGAAAAAGGAGCTATGTGAAAGTAGTAAGTAATTGACTGTGTTTGTAGGTTAACTCATAAATTAATGATCAAAGAAATAAAATAAGTAGGGTGAAGCAAAGAAATCCGCAAGTGACGACCAAAGTACTCCAAGTGTACTTAACACTTGGAGTATTTTGGTCAGAAAGAATCTTCATCTCATTTTATTGACAGGAAAAAATAATTTCCCTACTGTGCGAGCTTTTTAACGTAAGTAACTCATAATTTAGATAATTGTTACAATGTGAATAATACGAAGACATATTTACATGTATCTAAGAAGCAAAACGCGAATAGGAGCCTAGAATTAAATCATTTTTTGTAAATAATATTACACAACAAAAAAAATGTTTTAAAACCTGTACCAGCTGAAACTGGGGCCCCAACCCTTCGCTGCACGTATCGCCCGAGGCGTCGCGGATTAAATGGATTACAAGCGAGACACGCGTGTTTTTATCACCTTATCATTACACCTAGATGCCGAATACAACGTCCGGTACTTTCATATTTTTACTTATTTGGTTTTTGTACTTAAAAAAATATATTTGTTGTTTTTAACACGAGTTTTGTTTTAGACATGAGCATTGAAGGGTTGGATAGAGGAGGTGTGTATTTTTGGACACCTATGCGATTGTGTTTTTTTTTTATGTCTCTCTTCTTCTATACTATTATACCGAGGTTTGTATGTAGGGGGAAATCTTCGGAACTGCTGATCCGATTCCTAAAATTCTTTCACTAACGGAAAGCTACATTATCCCAAGTGTTAGCAGTAAGCAAAAGCTAGTGTGAAATAAAATAATGATTATTTTTATTTAAAAAAGGGTTTGCATTCTACCAATTAGTCTACGAATACATGTACACACTTCTAGCGAAATACTAAGAACCCACTCCTAATTTCATCCTTATAATCCAGTTAACTTCAATATAAATTTAATTAGCGCTAAAACGTAATACTTCGTGAATTATTATCTGCTTTAAATTTTAGTGAGGATTCCTGAAACTATAACGGCATCAAAGTTTACTATAGTTTGCTTAAGTAGTGCTTGAACCCGCATTAGTTTCCTAACTATCCGTAGCTGAGGATTGAATAACGGCGAACACTTAAAGGAAATGACGTGTAGGTTCTCTCGTATCCAATAAGTAACTGCAGGAATAGTATACGAGTATTGTCAAAGGACGAGCTTTCAATGACATTTTGTAAAAAAAAATGGATGCCAAAATACAAATTTAATTTAATTTATAGCTTTAATCTTAAAGGATTGCTTAAACCGGTACGTACAAATTGCGGACACGGCTTCGGACACTGACACTGACAGATATTTCAGTCACTATTTGTATGGAGGTACCCGTATCCCCAATTTTTCCGTATCGGTTTGACAGATACTTCAGACCCACATTCAGATAGATTTAGAGCTTAAAGAAACTAGATTTATTTATAAGGGCTAAATTAAAAAAAAAAAAAAATGACCATTTGTAATATTAAGATTTCAATGCTTTCATTATATCGGACGCCACCGAGATGAAACGTATATTCCTTTATGGTATATTAAAAATACCGACAGCTGTTTATTTGATTTTATATATTAGTCATAGTATATAACTTATAAAGGTTATCGAACAGCGCCATCTAGTTGAATCAGCTAAAACCTTGACTTGGGGAAATTAAGTCACAGTTCATATACAGAATGTGAGGGACATCGATTAGGGGGAGGAGTTCTAGAATTATGCAGGATACTCGTCAATGTTCCTTACATTTCAATGTCAGAAAAGGCTAGGCAGATATTGTTTTTTTTTCAATGTCAGTCAGTTGAAGATTAACTGAAAAACAAGCTTGCGTGTAAATACTAGAATTCAAAATCAGTGATACATCAAAACCTAAACAACCTACCTTGCGTAAAAGGCACAAACTACACGGTCTTGGTCAAAAACAGTAGCCCGCAACACTTATCTATAGCAATTAATCATTTTTATTTGTTTAAAGCCACCAAAGCTGTAATATGCATAAATTAATACTAAAGTACCTGCTTCGATCTTGTTAGAGCTGGCCGGGCAGCCATTTTTATCATTACGCGTTTATAAGGGCCAGTCACGGCATGCGAGCTTCATAATTATATTGCTACTTGAACTTTATAGCATTATATGAAGTCATTATACCTTTGAATTTATATTTGTTCAGTTAAAATATAGATTTACTGTTTGAATTGTTAAGTGATTAGTGTAATCGCGTTGACGAACGGTGAAAAATTGTACATTGTACCTATTTTTCAGTGTAACAAGACCCTTAACGAAGCCGAAAGACACTTGTTTTCCCCGTCATTGCGATCATTTTTTTGTTCTACACCATACCTGGGAATTTTCTAGTTACGGAGATATTGGGGGTCAAATTTCAAACTATTGCACAACTTTTTTTTTTCAATACATTTTTCAATAACACTTGATTTTTCACACCAAAAAAGAAGTCGTTTCCCAGCAATAATTTTTACGTAAAGTTACTTAGTTTGTTGTACAGAATGCTAGGTTGAAGGCTTCGTTGAGGGTCTTGTTACAACCTGTATTCATTCTTGTGGATATCATAGACAAAATATTTCAAGATTTACCTTACCACGACTGTGCCCAGTATGTTACTAAACATGTGGATGTGCTACGAGCTACGCGCTACGGCGTAGCACATGCTGTAGCACTGTTCATTTTCTGGTTATAAGTTCATCTATCCTATCTGATTGGTAGTGGGCGAAAACGGGTCGTTGTTATTTACGTTCAAAACACTAACCCTCCTACTAATAAACAGAATAAAGTTAACTATGAAAATGTATGGTTACTCCTTTGTTATTCCTGGTATAACTTTATCCCGTGTTTATTAGCAAGAGGGTAAATGCATAAAAAAACAATACAGAACTACCTTCTCTCCCTTTTTACTCAAAGCCAGATACAACTACTCCTTCCTTAACGCGGAAGTAAGGAAAGAAATCCTCATAATCGTCAGAAAAACGTTCACAAAGATCCCTTTTCTCAGTGAAAGGTGATCATTATACATTTATAGACGACTGGCTGTGAAAGATTCCTTCGACATGCAGACATCCTTAGGATAATTTTCAAAAGCTCGTCGCCTTGCAGAGCTACCGCACCGTGATAATATAATGGTCTGGTCCTAAATGTTTTGGAAAAGTCGCGTCGTGAAAGACCATTTTCTATTTTGTTGGGATTCTAGCGAAAATGGGAGAAGATCAAAGGCTATTGTTGCAAAATGCGGGTTGTATTTTAATTATGATAATATTTTCTTTGTAGGGGTCTTCATAGAATTGAAAACTGGCACAAATTTTACGCAACGCCTGGTATGGGTGATTTAAATATACGGGTAAATATACCCACGTCAATTTGGTCTGCAAAATACCGGCAATTCATTTACGTATTTTACCGAAATCAACACAATTTTCATTACATGTAGCCAATTCCATGATTTGAAGAATGAATTTTAGCCGGCGAGTTAGTTTCAAAGCAGTACATAAATAACATTTTCGGAACACCACGTAAATGCTGTACGTTTATTAATTCTTGGAACTGGTTTAATTTAGCCATAGCAAACTATTTATATTACACATAGCGGTTTAGCGAAATTTTCGTCAGAGTGGTTGCAATATAAGTTTTTAAACTGTCATGGTCACTAACATTATACATATGACAATATAACATTACTATATGATTATTATATATATATATATTTAATATTATTATTTATATATTATGATAGAGTGGTTGAAATTTAAAATATACCTCACACACACAAGAGATAACGAAAACTTCCAGATTAAAGCTGAACTGGCGAATAATAATAGACAAAAACATTATAATCCCCACCCCCCTCCATCCCGCTAGCCCTCTCCATTACCAAGCGTTTTACTTGGCGCGGATAAATTACACAGTTATGAATAAATTTCGCATAAAACTCGGAACTGCACCTTTACATGACGAAAGAGTAAGCAAGATGGAAGATTGGGGGCCTTAGAGAGGGACGGACAAACCGGCAAGTCGTAATACGAAAATTTCATTAAGAAGTCAGGCCATCCCGAACAGTTCTGCTGATATCTAGAATATTCGGGCGTACTTATTAAGACGTGGAATATCTTCAATTTCTGCAGATGATTTTAATATAGTAGCGCTTTGAGACGTAATTATGTTATGAACGATTTCGTGGTTTGATGAGGTTGGTATTAATGTGAATAAACTTTTCTGTTTTGTCATCGACTTACGAAGTTATTATGAGGTTAGATGACGCTGGGGAATTTATGGAGCTTGAGTAATGATAATAAGGTAGATAAGATTTGTTTTTGATGAAAAAAAAAATAGCTGTGGTGCGGTGTTACTTAGTGCTCTCAGCTTATGTGTAATTACCTGTGTTATGTGCATATGTGTTGTGTGAACCTGATGCGTTATTTACACCTCAATTTTGTTATGGAAAATATTTAATTATTTGAATGATTTTCAAAAAGAAAATGCCTAAAAGGGGTGAATCACGAGATGACGACTAAAATAGAAATGTAGAACAAGAAGACAATTAGCGTCGACCCCAAATAAATTAGGATACGGGCAGGAGAATGATGATGATTTCCAAAAAACATTTTCAAAACTTTTTTAAAACGTTAAGAGCATGATACGATGATTATCCGTTTACCAATCAAGACTAAAAATTTCGAAAAACGTTCGAAACACACCCGCCATTAATTACGGTCGTGACGTAAATTTTTCCAGTTAATCAAAAAACTGTCGGACTTTTCTGAGGGTAGGTGTATCTCTCGTGACGTCATTAGCGACCTACCGAAACGCCGAAGCACCTAAGTTGATTTTCGAACGAATTTAATTTAATTTACAATTAAACCGTGGTCCTCTGTTTATTTTTTCGGAGCACTGGCTTCTAATTTTGAATTTCGATGGAAGTTTGTTTTTCTTATTTTTGTTTCCGTTTGTTTGTGTTGTCTGTTGCTGGCTGGGTACAATTTGTTATTTTAAAATTCGATGTGTGTGTCTGTGTTGCCGGGGACATGAAGAGGTGACTTTTGGTTGCTGTTGCTGCCTGTTTTTTTTAGTTCCTAGCATACTTTATTGTGTCACGTCAATCGATTAATTTTAACCTTTTCAAAGTTTATTTCCGAAATCTTAAATATTTTTTGTCATATGATAATTTAGGAGCACCTACAGACGGCCCCGATTTTCATTGCCTATGAATCTTACAACGCAGACAGTATCAGAACCCAATTGACATTCAAACGCCCTCAAAAATTAACCACAAAAATGCGTGCACACGATCACACACCCTCTCTCATCCTATTATACGAATTATCATATCAAACGGTAACCGAAGCATTCGCCATGAAAAAAAAAACAATCATTCAAAACCTTTCATCCTCTTATTAGAGAAAAAGGGTTAGTATTGCGCGGCAAATATAATTTTGCTGTTGGCGTAACCAGATTTCAACTTTAAAGCTTTATGATAAAGTCGCTTTGTTCTGTTGCGTCACGTTTGTTATGATGTAACGAGCTTACCTCGCATCGCAATCAAAGGTTCGCCTATTTAAATAAATCTAGATTGAAATTCACAATGGAGTTTTAAGGGAGTCGCCGTCAGTCGTTATCAGGGCCGCACTCGGGTAGCTCAAACGGGTGCAAACGGGTTACAATTTATTGGTCCTCGTTTTGCATTCTCGGGGAAATAATGTTGTTACAGACTTGTGTATTCGTATGAATGGGTACAGTTACGGAATAAAGTTGGCTCGGTGGGTACATGAGCTATGTACTTTTATCCTGAGAATCCGTGTGTGTATTGAACAGTTTATGTATATCGGCTTTACTATTTGTACTACTGTACTAAACCATTAATATTGTAATTCTCATATTTGTCTTATATTCATTACAGTTTATCACAATATATAAACGTCAAAGACGTCAAGACACAAACTCAGCAAATAAAAAAAAACACAAAAAAATGTCTGTCCATCCGGCTCTGGCGCGTGGCGATGGCGGGGACCTACCAAAAATTATGGACATTACTTTTGCCAGCAAAATTGGGTTACCGATGGCTATGTAATGAAGTGCTGAACTTTCAGGTCATGTAGAGGCTTCCTGGCGTAATTGCCTCTGATATAGTGTGCCGCCGAATCCGACCGAGCGGCCCCAATGATAATGGGTTCCCCCCATAGTTTTAATCTTCTTTATAGGTGACCCTTTCGCTAACTTTGGAAGTCGTTCTGCCCCTATTATTTTATGTTTGTATGCGTGTGCGCTTGTGGGTGTATTGAAACGGATACTGTGGTTTAGGCTTGTTGGTGTCTGTGATCGTTGGAACTTAGTGCTTAGATAAACTGATTTGATAGGGTTTAGTAGCCGCAGCTCTGAAACTTTGTAATGGGTTTGTAACTAAAATAAAGGGCTGGAATAACGTGGTTCAAAGTTTTATTTAGTGGGTTGGATAAAAGCCTGTATTTCTTTTTATTGATATTCTAGCGCACACAATTTATTCTTTGAAAACTAAATATTGGCTAGACTTTTTTGTGGAATTGTAGTTCTTTATAGAATATTGTTATGTGTTAATGTATTGTGTGTCCGTAGTTGTGACCGTGACGTCACAGTGGGCCCTATCAGAATACCAGCGCTGCGGTATTTGTTTTTTATATATCGCAGCATCATGCTGAGATAGGAGCCTTTTTGGCCACGCACAGGTCTTTTTTTATTATTTAGTTTTAGATTCTTTTTTTATTGTTATTTTTTGTTGTTCCTGTGCTTGTCCCAAATAAATATTTTTCTTTCTTTCTTCTTTCTTTCTTAATATAAATAAACTGATTCTACAATCTCTCTTTTAGCTAGTTTCAGATAGCAATAGTTACGTGGTATTCACTATCTGGATCAAATTATCGCTCGAATCAGTGTAAATTAAGCTCCATTTTAACCAAACAGCTCCGTATACATCTACCCTTGGGCCTTAACAATCCATTTGACAACAACAATGCAATCTTCCCCTTTAGCACTTAGATAGTAACAAGTAGCTAGTTTCTGAAGTTATAAATCTCAAACCAAAAACCCAATGAGCGATGATTTTTCAAAGCGAATCGGGGTGTGCGAGCGACATAAGCGCTACAATTAATTTAACAGGCGTCTCCGCTTGTACTGTGGGTGGTGCAAGGGTGGTGCGCAAGCGATTTGGAGTGATGTGTGCCTGCTATGTTGGTGTATTAAAGGAAGCTATAACATATCTGCTACAGGGTGTACCTAAGGGACAGCCCTCCATAAACTGACTGGAACTTTTCTCCGGAAAATGTTCAATTTTTTTTTTTTTTGTTACTATCCCTTTATTTCAATGTAAAATTACATTACCTGAACGCAATACTCCTTTTATGTAAATAATACGGCTAAAATCAAGAATCCAGCAATGGATGTTGGAATACTCTAACGAACGACGCGTGAAATCAGCTGTTCACTTCCTGCCTAGCTACAGAGTTCATCGAACTCGTCGTTGCGCTTGCCATTCACTACGTGCTTTTTTCCACGGTAACGATACATTGCGTATGAGGAAATAAAATAAATCAAATTTACTGGCTTCCCATAAAATTCCTGAAATAATTTCTTGTACTGGTCATCTTAGAATGATATTCTGAATTCACCCCATCAGTCTGTGGAGGGCTGTACCTTACACCCTGTATTAGGAAACAGCAGATTTTTTAAAATTACCGATGAAACTATGTTTGAAATGATATACTGAAGAACCTTTGGTGTCCATTCCACCCTGTGTAGTAAACCGACATTAAGTCAGTCTCCACTACTACCATCGTCATCAAGAATCGTGACATAATTTGTACGTTAATGTGGTTGCACGTTTTTACAAAAAAGTATATTCAGAATTTGTGTCAATCTAACTTTATGTTCAAACTAAAAACTGAGTAAATTTTCAGGTCAGCAGTAAAATTGTTCCGGTTTTTGTATCAAAAGACCAATAATAAGTGTACCCTTTTTGGACCATAAGACAAAACATGAACGAGTTTTGGAAATACTGCGACGATAATAATGTCTTACTACATCGTGTACTACCGAATTCACTGACGGTCAATCACTTTTCAACCTTATTATTAAGAGCATAAGGGTGAAAAGTGGCAGACCGAGCAAGGTAAGTAGATCTACATAGACCTCATAAGCCTGATATTGCTTTGTTAGCTATGTCTTAGTAGCTTGGTCAGAAAAAAACATCGAGATAACCTACATCAATTAAGAACAGGTAAACAAAAGAATCGATCCTAATCCTAATCATTAAACCGCCTACATGTTCTAACTTAGAGTAAGTTGGGGTAAACTGGGGCAAAATTGTGAGACATTAATCTTTAGCTCACGCGAAAAGTATTGTACAGATAGCGTGGGGGACTGAAATGTTTGTCTCGACTCCCCATCTAGTCAAAGTGGTATACAATGATTACACGGGTTCCGGGAATGAAGTGTGTTTAAAGACGGTACTAATCCCGAAATTATTTGCGTGTAGTTTTAACATAGCATAATCAGCCTAAAATGTTCCCACCGCTGGGAAACACGGCCTCTTCTCCACCACGCGGGCCCAGTGCGGGTTGGTCTTCGAATTTTTGGTTCTAGGACATGCCGGTTTCACGATCACACGATCAGTTTTAACATAGCTGCGTAAATTTTAGACTACCACTAACTTACTAGTTTGTATTGTCCACGGCTAGGCGAAGATCTCGTCCTCATTTTTCCATACAACTCTGTCATTTGCTAGTTTAAGACAGTTTAATTTCGTTCTGTGAATAATGAGAGATATCAACAGTGTGTATCGTCATAGTAGGTACTTGCCAATATCTTATTGCCTCGTACATAAGGTTCTGACAAGGAAAAACCGTTGGTGATTAATAATCACAAAAAAAAAACATTCATTTCTGTCATGCCATATCGTACTTACTTTTGGAAGTACTGAAGCCATATGATTATCTTATGGCAAAAGTTCCCAAACAATGATAGAAATATGGTAGAACGCAAACAAACAAAACTCTCTTCATAAAATTAAGTATAGTCGTAAATTCCCACATACCAGTGTGGCGCTACCTTTACCAGTATTAGGGTTCCGTAGCTAAAAGATTAATCGCAGTGCTCCGTAGCTACACATTAAGTAAATTTCTAAGCAACACACATATAAATCGCGCTTAACGGGCGTCGTTGAGAAAACTGTAGAATTTGGCCTGTTTCAGCTGAATTCAGAATTGTTTACAGTTCAATTGTTGATATTAATTGTTTGGATAAAGTTTGTGTAGCGCCTTTGTTTTGACTGAACATTTTAATATTCATAGTTTCTACCAGCCAGTTAGGTCATCTGAAGGTGCCCCTAATAACTTTTCGAAAGTTAAAAAAGGTTTTATTTTCTTTGGTGAGATTTACGGCTGTTCACATCGACAAAAATACGAGAAAACTGTTATCGAAAACAATATAAAACATAGAATCGGGGACTTGACTTTCAAATAATTCACAATAAAGTTTCGAAGATGTTACATGGAAGTGTCCAGAATAACATCTATAAAGTATAGGAGACAAGTGAAACGTTTTCAGATCGCATCCGTTGTCCACCGTGCCTACAGTGCTGTAACTTGGCACCACTATCCAGGTCACTCCAAATATCAGACATACATATACTACACAAAACGTTTTGCAACTACGTTAAAATACACTTTTACATCAGATTGTATTACTCTAACTCCAAACGTTTGCATAAAGAAACTTATCACGGGGTAGTTCAAACGAAACTGGAGCACATTCCAGCTTCACTCGCCAATAGCGAGTAACAGATTGCTCTAAAATACACCAACCAACTTTTGAATTAAAAGCAATGCGACAACTCTGTGTGCTGTTATTCTGCTATTTCTCATTTAGCCAACGACTAAACGCGGATGCGTCTGACATCGTGGCTTCGTAATATCCTGTCACTACATTGACCTATTTCTGGGCGAACTCGACCCGACACAGTGTCGCACTGTGCACCCCTACGCCTAAACTTACCAGCCGAACCGCCGTAAATTAACACAGCAAGCTTCAGTGGCGCTTGTTGGAAAACTTACACTGTAACATTACTTAAATCTTTATTACGAAAGCAATAAAGGCCATATTTAACGCTGTCAAAGGTTTCGTCGAAATTAAAGCGTTGAAATGAAAGTTCGGTTGTCTTTTTGGGGTGGCACTTGGGGTCTTGAAGAGTTTACTTAATGGAAAACGCTCTTTTGCCGCTTTAACTGGAATACCGTCTTGCAAAATTAATTATCTATCAATTACAATATTTTAAATCTTTTTTTGGGGCTGGCGTTTTTATCAGAAGAGCTTCTTTGAAATATTTTTTTCTTCAATAATTTTGGTTTATTCAAGTATCTGCGGCTAGTTACTTAAAAGGATTTGTTATAAATCTACAACAATATTTCAACATTCGCAAGTCAGGATTTAGCCTTGAAAACAACAAAGACCGCCATGGTGAAGGAGTTCCTCCACAAATACATAGATGGCGTTACCGCCCCTTGCTGAAAAATATCATGCAAAGGCATAAATAATTCGTTCCAGCAAATGCACGTTAAAACGTAAAATAATTCTTATCACTGTGACCCAAATACAGGCGTATTAACCTAAAACCAAAGCTACCGTCCGTATGACCAGTAGTACTCGTAGTTAATTTATTGTAGCGTATAGTTTTATGCTTTTTACTTTACTCATAGAACCTTTCTTTAACGATTTCTGGGAATATATGGGTAGGTAAAAGATATAGTGACTATCCGTAACATGAAAGTATGACAAACTGATTTAGGTTTCGACGAATCAGTTTTATTAATTCAGATGGTAGTGCTGTTGACTTACGGACGGTGTGTAAAGTATTTCTTGGAATAGGTAATATAGTATGCTTTTTGCGTTAGACTGTGATTTTAATACAATTTTCCACTTGTATTGGTGTTTGATAATAAAGAGGCGAATTTTACGAATGGAACTGATCGTGATCAGAATCTTTAAACTGCATTCAAGAGCTTTCAGTGACATCGTTTCGGAATATTGACACTGATGCAGTTTAATTGTGCTGATGAATCCCGAAATTTTATTAGTGAAATTCGTTCTTGGACTAAGTGTGCCGAAGGACCATATGTAAATGTTCAACGTTGAGCTGGAATTTAATGCTTTTCTATTGATAAATAAATGGCAAATCTATTAAATAATTAGTAACAGCTGTTTCGTTCGGACATAAATTATGGACGCGACGGGAACATAAATACCCGCGTGTCATATTACGGTAATTAATACTCAATATGCATCTCTGTTGACCTTATAGAATATAGACCGATTATTAAAAAAAACTGCGTCAGTAAGTACTACATTTTGACGTACAATGCTGGAATCCAATGCTAGAAATTTTTTGGGGGCGCAAAAATGGGGGAACGGTACATATTTTGCTCACATCGTAACAAAGAAAATACTGATTTCTCTAAAAATGAGAATTAAGCACCAATTCTTACAAAAAAATATAGAAAACAGTAGAAGAAATTATATTAAGGGCAATTATAGGAAGAGGCCCGATTTCAGAGGTACAAGCGTAAGCACAATGAGAGGTATTAGGACCATTCGAAGGCACAGTCCATAAAATAAGAAGGTCAAGCCCCGTCCTAGAATCGGGGCTCCGAAGAAAGGCATCGGCCAAATTGGTAGTTAAGACTCCAGAGCAGACGGGCGACTGGGTTTGACACAGGTGAGAAAATAATGAAATGACCGCTGTGATCCTTCAAGGGCTCACGAATTTCTGTTCGTATTGGAATTTGTCGTATTATTACATTTGTGTGGGAGGTAAGTTCTGATATGAAATAAGTTTGAGTTTCTAGACCTAGCATTATCTCCTATTTCAGGACCATCTATCATTGTCTATTTTTAACAATATGGACTGACTGTGTTATGTTCGTTGAAACTGAATCACAGACACAAAGCACTCTTGAAGTTACTTACTTCTAAAATCGCAAGTCTACGCTTCCATCCTTCGGGTGCGTCGAATTTTTCGGTCGGTCATTCGCGTGACCGGTTCGCATTAGTGCAATGAATCAAATTGAATAAGGCTGTGGTCACATCCGCGATTGGAGGAAACGCCCGTCGTTTTGCTAATAAATAATCATTTTAACTAGTCGTGCTACTGAACTCGTGTTAATGGAGTTTTCAGGCGCACTACTTTGTTTAGATTAAGAATTGATTAGAATATACCTGTTAAGGGCCAGGCGTGAGCTAGTAGGCAGGCATTTGCGGTAATTGATACAATTGGTTTATGTCTAGATGCGTGAGCTTGATACCCCGTCTGGTGTGGACTAAGTGATTAAAAGGGATTACGTAACAATGTATTTCTGGCGACCTCTGGAAATGAACTATATAATTGTTACGATTCACTGAAATGCTTTGCGTACTTGGCTACTCAATTGTGAATTTAGTCGAAGAAACTATTCGTAAAGAGTGGGCAGTCAGTCCGCTTACTTCAACAACAACCAACAACAAGCATACCAAGAAACATTTATTCATTTTAGGTAACTTTCATCTACACAAAGTGATAGTCATAAATAGTTACAAAACGATACCACAGTCTTGCTTTACCACAGTGCTTTCGTTATTGACGAGTTTCAATTCGCACTATACCATTAACAATTACTGCTCCAACCGCTAACCCTAAATTGAAGCTCGCACATTTCAAACAATATTCCAGCCAACACTTTCGCCGCTGCGTCATTATGAGAGGTCGTAACGACCCCACAGTGCAAGGATTAGGGCGCACTCGCACACCAAGTTCAAAGTCGTACTCTGAATTAATAGGGTTATTGTGGCAATAAATACGGGAGGCGCCTAGTTTGTGGTGGCCTGTGGTAGGATAAATCAAGTGGGCGAATGCCGCAAGATGTCCCGTGATACACCCTTCCGTCTCTCAGTGGGCTGTGGTCGCCGGTGGAGGAGATAGCGGGTTAAGGAACTGAGCTTTTGAGACTATTTTCGTACCTCTAGAAGCCACTAATTGCAGGAGTAATTCATTAGAAGGCAATACTCGACATAATATTTTTATTGCAATTTAAGGTACATCCTTTTCTTTCTTCTTTTGCGATCATAAAGTAAACAATAATTTCAGAATGCCATTATTGTGTTAGCAAGGTATTTCAAATGAGTTTTTATAATTTTCAAGTGACAGCTCGGGCTCAAAAAGATAGGATAGGAAAAAATGCATACCTTCTTAGAAAACTCGCTCTAGTTTACAACTTGGGCCAACTTTTCAGACCAAAACAGGCAACATTAAAGGCCATACTAAAGTGAGCGTAGCGTTGTATTGGCCATGTTATATTGTTGAATGTTCTGTGCTCATGATACCCGTATGTATCACTCCACATATATGGATACATGAGCGAAATACTCGTGTAATTTTAGCTGGTGTTGAGTTTTAACCTTTAAGCTTTACATTTTTGGAAACAAATAAAACATAGTTATTGTTCTACTCCGTTTCTGTAACAACACAAACTATTGTTCAAATTGGTATTGTACAAGTAGGTACAATGGAAAGCAAATTACGAAAATTATGTAGCATTAAATTATAATGAAACAAAGAGGATGATATTAAATATGTACTACCTAAATAGCTCAAAGAGTAAATCATTCCAACTATTCGTACTGAGGACAGATTCGCACACAATAGTTAATTTGGTTCTGGACTTGCAAATTGTGGAAATTAATTGACAAATTTTGAATTGAAATGTGTGCTTATTAAGGTTCTTTATGCACCCAGCAATGATATCCAATTGAGCGAGTTCTTCCTTTTAATTTCTTATCCGTAGTTCATCAACAATTGAAATGGACCAGAGGTCACAATTTATGCGAGGACCAAACCACCTGAGGCCCCTAAAAGCTAGGGGTGACTAATTTATTGCAGCTTAATTTACTGGACATGTTTTATGTATGCCCTGAGGGTCCGAAAGAATGTTCCGGCGTGATTTGCATGTGTTCACGTCTAAGTGGTCTTTAGAACTGGACAAGGCCCACTGGCCCGTGTTGCCCATGGCGTTGATGTATCGTGGCCGGGAGTAGTGTAGCGAATTAGCTGTGTGTGTGTCGCCTTAATAGTTTTAACCCTTGCGCTGCTTCGGTGTAATGTTTTGGACAGCCCATTTTAAATAATTGGCCAGTTGCGTTTGAAAATAAGTAACTTACTGGGATTCCTATAGTGAAGCAGTGGTGTAGTGCCCCGTTATATTGCAATTTAAATAGTATTTTATTGCATTAGGAGCCTGGACCGATGTTATTGAGTATTCCGTCAGTATTTTAACAAATAAGAAGTTTTTTTTTTCAATAAAGCTCTCTGAATCGCCAAGATTATCCTATTAATATTAAAAATGCGAAAGTTTGTGACGATAGATGGATGTTTGTTACCCTTTAACGCAAAAACTATAGCCCGGATTTGAATGAAATTTGACACACTTAATAATATTATAAATGCGAAGGTTTGTGAGGATGGATGGATGGCTGGATGTTTGTGACTGATTTGGATGAAACACTGATAGTCTATAACCTGGATTAACAAATACGACACTTTTTATCCCAACAGTACGATCCCGCGGGACATTACCGAAACTCATAAAATTCAAGTCTTGTTTATTTTTGGAATTTCAATCGAATAAGGAAGTCGATAAACAAAAGTACACAATTATTTACGGAAAGATACAATTATGAATACAACGACGGTAACAGACATGCTTGATTTTCCTTCAGTCTGCTCTTGACATAAATAAATTCAGCTCAAATTCCCAACAAATATTTTAACTTGATAAGTGGTCGTACGTTTTTGTGCGAGTTTTTAAACAATACTCGTTGCGGTTTGCTTCGGAGGGTTAATATAAGAGGAAAAAACGTAGTCTGTACGAGTCTATGTTGTGCGAACAAAGTTAATTTACTAATTGATCTACAGAAGTATTGTATTGTGTTTTACCGAGAGTTTTGTGATTTCCGCAATTTACACGAACATAAAGGTACAATTGTGTAATTATTGCGTAAAGGTTTCCAATTGTACAATTATTATAAGTGGATTTAATAAGTTCTGAATTTACGTAAAATCATATGAAACGATTGAGATTCATTTGATTTCAGTTATGAAATAAACAATATTTATGTAATATCTCTGGCAAATAGAACCTACTTCTAAATAATGGTAGGTATCATACTCAAGGGTCTTTCACGTACCCAAAATAAGTTTGACCTTTTCAACCTTTAGTATAAGTACCCTCCACGATCAAAAGTCAAACAATACGAGATCACTTACGAGTTCCACGTGCCGATTCAATTTAGCAGAAATATCTGAGATTGGCAAGTTCAGACTAAACGCTTCCGTAGACCCCGTCAGACCCTAAATTATCTCGGACCCAAATTGGACGTCCGTTAATTATAACTTTCGTGCTGACGTGCCCAGTAAAACTGTGCACTTCAATTAAAAGTATTTGGTATTAGATAGCCCGGGCCTTGTTGTGTAATTATAAAGCTTTATGGGGTTTCAAAATGTTGCCAACTCCGGCCTTCATTTTGTGACAGTATTTAGAATAATTGAGGAGTATTTTGTTTCGTTTTTCTATTTAAGAGGCGAGTGGAAAATGTGTTGTTACATTTTGTACCAGGAAAACATAACAGGCAGGTTGCAATCTTGATTCTACGGATAACCGATCAAGCGAAAGTCGGCGCTGTTCACTGGAAACTTGATAAAAGAAAAACGACACTAATTTAACTAGTGTCAGTTCTTGAAAAATGGAACTTAACTAAATGAAAATAAAAGCTAGAATGAAACTTGAACCACATATATACGAATACTACGTATTCCGCACAAACGAACAGTGGAAACAAATTTAATTTTTACTTAATGAGTAAACAGACTACACAAGTACACACCAGCAAAGGCAGTATTTTCAAATGGATGCGAAAAACCAACACTGACAAATGGGAGCTCTGATTTTACATTCACAAGCCTGTTCGCATTAATTCAAAGATCGATCCCATCAATCAGCTAATGAAAAGGCTTCCAAAAGGATTTTTATTCCATTCATTCGATGCTTTTCAAGTATTTCAAGATTAAGCACTTAAAATATTAAGTGCGAGTTTAAAATATGTGAGATTTTATTTTAAGTGCGATTAGGTTTTGTGTTTGGAATAAAAATACTTAGTTTACGTACTTATACGTTTACCTACAGACCAAGTTATTGATCATGGGCTAATCAACATAACGTAATATCACGCCTCCAATCCCCAAGGGTTAGACAGAGGTGTACGTAATAGTACACCCACAGTTTCTAAGTTAGGTGTAAGGTCCATGTAATAATAGGGGACGAGCCTATTGCCATCAATCGGTAACAAATCCAGACTCCGTGGCTGAAAATAAAAAGTATTGTATGTACTTTATCTCTAAGCCTAATTAAAACCAGTGACTTTAGTGGTCATGAATGAGTGTACCAACCCAAATATTTGAAATCGAACCCTGGTAGCAATTCCAGCCACGATTAGGTTCAGTAAGTAATTAGTACTTACTTTAGTAATTGCAAAGGCATTTTAGTAGTTGGCTGTGGTATTAGGATTTTCTGAATTGTTAGGCGTTGGCTGATTAGAGTACTTGAATGGGACCGAATAACTTCTGTTGCTAAAATAAATAATCACTTTATGGTGACATTGGAAAACGTGGTTCAATACTGCATGTAACAGAACCACCATCGTAATCACAAAAAATAATCAACTGCCCCATACAATATTTCAATACCTACTCGACCCAAATGTATGGGACAGCTGATTGTTTTTTTTACGATTACGATGGTGGTCCCATAGCGAAATTTGTTCAGTTTGATGGTCCGTACCACAGTCTTCTACATGACTATACCCTTTCTGTTATACGCTGTTTACATAAATATCACATAACATCATGCCTGGCGTTATACACCCACATTTCGCCAATTATGTATAAGTCCCATGTTACAGGGACGAGCCTATTGCCATCGGGCACAAGTCTAAAATCCGTGGCTGCTGCTACGAAATTCCTGTTGGAAAAACCAAATAACACTTTGCCGACCTAGGAGTCGAACCCAGGACCTGCTTGCTCAGCAGTCACTAGCGGCCATTAGACCAACGCGGCAACGAGGCAGTTATTTATTACAGCACTAACTGTTGCCCGCGGCTTCGCTCGCGTTTTGGTCGGAAATTATCACACGGGCACGTTGTAAATATAGCCTATGGCACTCGGAGATAATGTAGCTTCATATTAGTGAAAGAATTTTCAAAATAGGTTCAGTAGATTACCCCGTACAACCTCTCAAACTTTTCCTCTTTATAATATTAGTTTAGATAGTAGTATAAATAAAGTCTACGGAAACCAACAAACAAATAGACTACAATTTAAAATCTGATATAGTCAGACAGTTTGGTGGAGGAGATCTTTGTTGAGCATTGGAAGTTTATAAGCCAGTATTAATAGAACACGAGAAAGGTGAATGCCCTAACCACTGGCTATTACACTTAGGGTAGCTAGTACATACTTTAAAATATATTCGAAGGTATAAAAAGGAGAAAGCCTGAGTAACTACCTACATACCTACCTAAAGTAAGACCTTTATGTACAGCTACAATTGTACCGTAACAAATGAAAAAATGCTTTTAGCGCCGATGCTCATTACTCGTATGATTGGAAATTCCCCAGTATTTGACGCATTGATTGAAAATCGACACAAGATTGCGTGACGCGCCTAAAAATCAGAATTACATTACGAGAAGATTGGTTGACTTCGGTTTTGGTTTACGAAACCAGTACGTCGGTAAATTAGCTTATTTTATACTAGCTTTTGCCCGCGGCTTAGATATATAGATTCATTTATTGGCCTGAAATATGGTATTTTACATATTTTATAACACATACGCAATAGATGTTCATATTTAATTCGCCTACTAAATTCGGCATGCAAATTTTGCGACATTATCAATGATTTTAATTTAAAACAAATTAATTAAATTTCTAAATTTCAACTTACATATTACACCCAAACAAATTAAATAACAAAGTATGTCAATAGCTTAAATAAAATTGTCAAATTTTTCATGTCATGCAACTTTCCCATTTGTCCTAGAGTTCATAAATTCCTTAATACTATAAAAAACAGTTTTCGATAAGCCATGCTTGGAGATGCTTTTGAAATAAGCTGGTTCGCAGTTCTCTAATAACCTTCAGTAGGTATATTACTAAATATCTGTATTGCTTCCCTTGCGTTAATTTAGAATTTGACAAACAGTTCGAGTTGTACTCTCGGTTTTAAATAGAATTATTTATTAATTTAATTTGTTGTCCTTTGTTTATTTTAACATATTTTAGATATTTTTTTAAATATTATAATATGAAACAATAAAAAAAAAAAAAATAAATAGTAGCCCACCAGCACTGAGAACAGGCTCCGAGCTACCGGTGGTCAGGGCTCTTGAGAGAGTAACCTCTTAACAATACGCGCCGTGTCCAGAAGTAATGCTTTCTGAATCAAGCCCTTGATCCAGCTGCCAAGCGAGAGCCTCCTCAGATGCTGTTCGAGGCTAGGCTAATAAGCTATTCATTTATTTATTATTATTATTTTATTTATAGAATTATATTATTACAAGCAGATTAATTATGATTCGAAAGACACGTGGCGCCATCTATTATCATAAAAACGTTATTGTTGTTTTATTCGTGAACAGTTCTTTTTTTCGGGATGAAAGGTCCATGTCCGTTGCTGTACGCCTGACAACGTTAACTAATTCAGGATGATGGTTTCAGTGGTTTAGGCATGAAAAGGTACCAAGCAAACTTACTTTTGCGTTTATAATATTATTTAGGATTAGGAAGTTAGGATCTTGAGATCTCTAGGAAGTTCATCAGATTATTAAAAAAAAAAATGTGCAATACAGGCTGTCGTTTTGCATCCTGGCCAAATTCAAGGAGGTACTATACTTATGATTCTCGACCCGAATCGATGATAAAAATGGTAGCTTTTTTTTAACGGAAATCGCTAATTGTAAATCACCCGTATTAAAACGCAGCCCGTCTGTTCCTAGCCCAATAAACGCGCCGTCACACACACATACGCAAACGTTTATTCCACAGTATAATTATAGACGGTATGGAAACTAGGGGGTGGTTTACGCTTACTACGTAAAAACGAAAGAAAAAGGAAAACGAAAATATCATCGATTCGGGTCGAGAATCATTAGTATAGGTACCTCCTTGAATTTGACCAGAATGCAAAGCGACCACCTGTTTAATTGCCTGAATATGAATTACTTTGTTTTACCAAAGATTTTCATAATAACAGACTGTGAGAGAGTACCCATTTTAAAAGAACTTGTTAATAAATTGCTCCGAGCTACCTCCGGCCTTCGCCCCAACAATCAGAATAAAAGTTGCAAAAAACGAGACTAGTGCTGCAACCTTAAAATAAAAAAATAAATAAAACAAAACAGGTTTTACGTCCAACTACGACTTAGAGCAAGTTCGAATGAAGAGGACTTTTTAAAGAATCCCGTTTGTTCCTTTATAAAAGAAACTCCGGGGCAAAAAGACGAGAATTTGACATACGCGTCTGATAAAACCAATAAAGAACTTGGAGTGAATTGTTTACAGCCGATTCGGTGCTGTCCTTTTTTTAATGGGAAATTCTTTTACCTGGCCGTCGTTTCAGAAAACTTTAAGTAACAACTGCCGAGCGAACTTCAAAAGAAATGAGACAAATTAAATACTGGGAGAATGTCACATAAACTGGTTTTCTGTTTTTACTTTGTTTATCTACTAAGGTGAAGTTTCTATTAATTTTCTTGCCCAAAACTCCGCGCTTGTTTTCTTTATTTCGTGTGTCAAATTCTAAGTAAAATGCCACACAAACAGTATGTTGCTTTTTCATAAACTAACTTAATCTTCTTTTGCTAAGTTAAACATAGATATTATATAGGGTTGGTACAAAGTAGGAGGTAGGTAAAGAGCTGACAAAGGGCCTCCCTCTTCATATTTACACGGTCTTAGGTTGTCAGCCCTTATCTAAGAGTGTTGGAATAACTTTTGACCGGGTCAACAGACGGATAACATTTCATTCTTTTGTTGCCATTACTAACAAAGACATACTTATAACTTCATGCCTGTAATTTCCGAAGGGTTAAGTAGAGGTGTACCTAAAAGTATACCCACATTTCACAATGATGGTAAACTCCCATGTAATAGGGGGTGAACCATTGCCAACAACCTGGCACAAGTACAAAATCCGTGGCTGCTACTGAGAAATTTCTGATGGAAAACCCAAAAACACTTTTCCCGACCCGGGAACAGAATCCAGGATCTTTTGCTGAGCAGTCCCGCTTGCGACCATTAGACCAACCGGGCAGTCCTAATTATGTTAGACATTCTTATATTACTTAGATAAACATAGTATAGTGTACCTACAGGTTGCTTCAAAAATGATCAAAAGATCTCCAAAATATCTTACAAAAATTCCATCAGAGAATTCGGAATTCATCGTCCAAACCTTAGCCAACCAAAAAACACCGAAGTTGACCATTACTCACTAACATTCCGAAATCTTCACTTCGGATTCCGTAAATTCCGAACTGACAAAAAATTGCACAAGTTGAAATTGGATTCGGAAAAACTAATACTTTTAGAACGGCAACACACACAAAGGGATTCTCTTCGCGGGCCGCGCATTTCTGGTGCGCGTTGTGCCGTGTGTGCTGACCTTAATATCTCCGCATCAAGTGTATGTTCTTTATGTCGGTCGTTGTTTACTAAAGTGGTTTTTACTCTGAATATTGGAGTATTTTTAAAGAAGATTTTTCTTTGTTGGAATAAAAATAGACGTTATTTTCATGGCCCTTAGAGCTTTTTCAAAAAACCCAAAACTGAATAATTCTTACTGAGTAGGTACCTTGTAATCGTTACATTAAGAAGCTGGACCTTAATATTCCTACGCAATATCTTAATGAGTATGTTTCGGTAAATTACTTTTACTGCTTCATAACCATTAGACCACTTTAATTACTTGTCCTCACACACCTCAAGAGACTGGCGTGCTGAAACCTTTGAAAGTCCACTTCTAGGCATTTGTTCGTGCCAACGAGAAAAAAACTAACTACTTCAGAAATATAATTCATCTACACGTAATGCTACGACTAGTTCGACCTTGCGTGAGAAAAGTCGAAAAGGTGAGGTTTTTATAGTCAGGTCACTTGAAATAACCTCGTTGTCTCAGACACCAAGGTTTTATTAGGACATTCTGCCAAATAGAAGACCCTTTCATTCCCCACAAAAGTTTTTAATAATCGTTCAGATGAGCAACTCCGCAGCAACAGTTCGGCCACAAAAAGTTGTTTGATTTGTTTTTACTGTAATGCTCATGGGGGTCGTTACTGATTTCACTTTCATAGACGTTTTTTGAAATTGCGAAAGTTCCACAACTAAACTTTAGATATTTATTTGTTCCTTTACGACTGAAATGTTTAATTGTTATTGGGTTTTAACTTGGTTCCCGAAATTCGTTTTTAACCAATCTTATGTTGTAAAGGACGAATCTAAATTAAGTTCCATGACACATGTACATGTAATTTTGAGACTTTTTTCTACTACGTAACAGAAGAACCTTGAGAGATTTAAAACATAAACACTGAAGATACCTCAGGAGGCACCAACGGCGTACTCAGTTCACTCGCGCAATGTGTCAATTTAAAAGACTCACACTCGCTTACCCGCGCACACACACAGCTGCGCCCATCTTCCATCTTGTACGTCTACACTAAGAGATTCTGCTGTCTATAAGCCGTTTCATCTTTCCCTTTTGGAGAGAACAAGAAAAGTTCTCAAACTCCTTTAATACTGGCAATGTGTTTTGTCGCGGCGAACGCCCATTGTTGCTTTGAAACTTTTTTCTTTTTTTACCTTTTTTTTTCTTTAATTTTATTTCGGCCTCGCTGTGTTATCTGCCCTTGGGGTTTACACGCGACGACTGGTAATCGTAGCCATGTTGAATAGGTTTATAGGCGCTAAATTCAAAATGGTGGACATAAAATGTTAATACACACATCAAAAGTGTCTAGGGATCAACATATATTTTTGCAATAACTTTTCTCCTGATTGATATTAATTAAAATTTTCTTTAAGGATTCATCAAATAAAGTGTTTTCGTTTGTCACAGTAACGATAAACCAAGTCACCTTTGCATTAATAAAGAAATTTGCCATTTTCCTAATAAAGGGATTTTTGACATTTGAACCACTAACACAAAAGTTCGAAAAAAAGACTGAAATAACAGTTTTCTTTAAAATTTTATTGGGTAACTTAAACAATTAATAATCCGTGTTTCTACCGCGAACACTAACAACACAAGAACATCGGTTTGGCATACTCAAAATGAGTTCATCCAAATCACGCTGTGGAATGGCCGCCCATGTTCGTTGCAACACCAAAAAAAGGTCTTCTTGCGACTGGATACCCTCCATATTCGGCAGAGCTCTTCTCTGTAGCATATCCCATGCATGCTCAATCGGATTCAAGTCTGGCGACTGAGCAGGCCAGGGCAGGACATTGATGTTAGCTGCGGCGAGAGTCTGTCTTACAACTCTTGCGGTGTGCGGTCGTGCATTATCATGCATTAACTGAAATAAGGGACCGATTTGCACTTGTAGAGGAACGATGACGTCTGATACAATCGTCTCAGCATAAATTTGAGCGTTGAAGTTGCCTCTGATCCAAATCAACTCAGTTCTTCCGCCGATCCAAATACCCGCCCATACCATGATGGTTCCACCACTATAAGGATGGACTTCCTGGCAGGATTTTAATCGCTGTTGGCGTCCAGGGGTTCTCCAGTGTCGTATACGTCTTGTATCCGGTCTCATACCAAAACGAGACTCATCAGAAAAGCACACGAAACGACATTGTTCTTCTGCCCAATTTCTGTGTTCAAGAGCCCATTGATATCGTATCCTACGATTGTGCATTGCTATAGGTGGTACCCATAGCGGTCTTCGGGAATGAAGGTTCACTTCATGCAAGCGGTTTCTGACTGTTTGGTCGCTAATTAAGTTCCCTGAAGAGTGATGAAGCCTCACGGCTAACATCATGGCGGTTATTGTTGGAGCTCTTCGAGTTAAGATTTGAATGTATCGGTCTTGTCTCCGTGTGGTGCAGCGATACCGTTCTCCATGGCGCTCAGCCACGGTACCAGTGCTTCGGTAACGTGTCCAAAGTCGACTGATAACACTCTGACTTGTATTCAGAGCTAAAGCCACAGTACGTTGCCGGGAACCAGCTTCTATCATTCCCACGGCTCTGAGCATTTCTTCCCTGCTTAAATGACGTCGCCGCTCCATAATAACGTTGGTTTTAATCAGTAGTAGGGAAACAGTAGCACTAATAATGTCTTCAATGCGTTGTATGTTTTTATAGGGAAAATATTGACAGCTGATTTTCATCTTTTACTCGAATTTGATTCACAGTTCCTGATTCAAATTATGAAATGCACCAAAAAGGATCCATATAAATTTATAAAATCATAAATTTATTACAAAGCCACATCTCAATCTCAAGAAATCCACATAAAAATGCTTGATCCCTAGACACTTTTGATGTGTGTAGTTTTGATACTATATTTAGTGGGACTAACACGTGTTCTGAATATTAAAAAACCTTAAACCCTATGATTTTAGCCTGATTTTAGTTATTTACAATTGTTTGTGGACATGACAAATATGCTTTTTTTTTTGGATGTTTCAGTGAAAACGAATATAGTTTTTTTTCTAGTTTCCAACTAGCATAACAAACAACCATTTTTTTTTATTAAAAGAAAGAAATTATGAAAACGGAATGAGATGTCTTTCAGTCTATATATACCTCTATTCATCTATTTCTCAAAACATTCGTAACATCTAAACGCATTAAAAAATCGTATAGCAGTCGTGTCGCACAATCAAAAAGAGACGTCAAGAACTCTCACTTTTGAAAATGAATTAGGGCCGCTGATTTCGTTATTTTTATTCAGTGCCCCAAGTTTCTATTGCTTTTGTTTTCTGTCCAAGTTAACAGGCTTTTGTAAGTTAAGTTAGCCCACAGTTGAGATAATGTTCGGTGAATGAAGCACCTTTTTATTAAGAGATTTGTATCTAGCAGATTCATTAGAATACTTTTTTTCTTGTTATCAGAAAAGCCTCCGTTTTGATGAATAGTTACGTGCAGAGCAACTGTGAAAGTTTTATTAGTTCTATGAGTAATGCTTTCGTCCATTTGCGTAATGAAGTATCGTGAGGTGATGTTTATTTATTGTTTTATCTGGCTGGATTATTTATCGTTTTGAGCTTGGATGTGTTGACCGCTGCTTTGGCATTGGATTTGACCTTTATGATTGTTATACTAACACTAGCTACCAGTAGCGAAGGGTCGATTTTTGTAAGAGGTTAAGCCGGAGTAAATATCTTTAATGTGAGTAAATTGTTTGTCCATACAATACCGACTGTGCCATTTTTCAAAGGGAAGCCGGTAGGAATCGAGTTGTATGGATCCTTCGCCACTGCTAGCTACCTACAAATTATTGAAGTCTCCAGTAGCATTAAAGTCGAGTTTCAGTCGCTCAAAATGTGTATGGGAAAACATGGTCGGGACACGGCATGACTAAGGCCCGGACTCGTCTCTGTGATTGGTCGAATCTTGCACATCCTCTCCACTTTGCTCGTCATCGCTTTGTTGGAGTCTTGGCCTTACAATCAAAAATTTGACAACGTGTGACATACAGGGTGTAACAAGACCCTTAACGAAGCCGTCAACCAAGCATTCTGTACATCAAATTAAGTAATTTTACGCAAAAATGATTGTTGGGAAATGGCTATTTTTTTTGTGGTGAAAAATCACGTTTTACGGTAGGACTCAATGTAACGCACTCAAAACATTGTGCTGATAGATGGATTGAATAGTACGGAGGTCGGGGAGGTGTTTTAAGTAAAAATCTTACATTAAAAACAAAAAAACAAAAAAAAACTTGTGCAAAAGTTGGACTTTGACCCCCAATATCTCCGTAACTAGATTGTTCCAAGGTTTAGTCTAGAACAAAAAAAAAACGTAATGACGAGGAGAACAAGTGCCTTTCGGCTTCGTTAAATAAAATCAAATCAAATCATTTATTCTTTGCAAACATGGGTAATAGGTACAAAGGTGTTCTTTTAAAATAAAGTTCTCCACATTTTGCCGTCACATGGGCATGCAAATAATTGGTTATAATAACATTATCAATTTAAAATAAATGGCATGTCATTGGAAATACATACAATAAAAAAATTAAAATGTCAACATGGTCAAAATAATAAAAAAATTAGAAATATTATCAATGTCAATGAAAACTATAAAAAAAAAGGTTAAGGGTCTTGTTATACCCTTTATTATACTAGCCAGTGCTTTGTACCTCAGCAGTGGAAAAAAATTAGGCTGATTATGCTGTAGTTTCAATAAGAGCGTGAACACACAAACACAAAGGCACACAAGAAAAATATACCTTCACGAGACCGTCTTATTCCTTCATACTGGGTTATACCTTCAGTATCTATATAGGGAGACTGGTAATTAGTGACCGATACTTAAACACGTGATTGTACTCATGATAACAAACGACTTTTCTAAATTACACATTTTTTTATACTCATTCAACGTTACCAGAACACAACAGCCGTATGAAATTCGCGCGCGCGCGCCTGTGACCTGTCAGCTATTAGCCGCGTGACTCTGCCTACTGACTGTTGCACGATACGATAGTAATGAGACAGAAGCGGCGTCACACAGCTAACAGCTGATAGGTCAAAAGCGCGTGCGCGCGAAAAGTGAACGACTATAAAAAAAAAATAGCAAAATTTTTTGTTATCATGAGTACAATCACGTGTTTAAGTATCGGTCACTAATTACCAGTCACCCTATATATTTAAGCGTGATGTTATGTTATATTTTTAACATATAACATCGCGACTGTAATCTTTGAAGGGTTAGGCAGACGTATACCCAGATTTTACCAGTTATGTTTAAGTCCCAGTGTAAAAAGTGTAATAGGGGGCGAGCCTATTGACATCAACCAGGCACAAATCCAAACTCCGTGGCTGCTACTGAGAAATTCCCGAACAACACTTTGCCCGACCTGGGAATCGAACCCCTCATGCGCAGCAGTTGCGCTTGCGACCACTAGACCTACGAGGCAGTTTTTTTTTTAACTATCACATTAAGCCCACAAATTGAACTAAACCAGTCAATCCCTAATCAGCTGAACAAAACGAAGTAGACAAACTACGCGGATTTAAAAAGAAAAAATCTTTAAACCTGAACCAAGTGACTCGTTAGACGAATGGTCTGAACCCGTGTGTCGAACGCAGGATGCTCCCACCCCCTCCCTAAGGATCCTCCCGGTTGACCTCTCTTGTAGTAAATGAACGAAGCAGAAGGTTTAGTTCTTACTTGCGATAGACGAATCGCAATAAACAGAAGTAAAAGATTTTTTTTATGAAAGAGACTTTTTCTGTAGCTAAATAACGTTATAATGACTGAAAAGATTTGTAAAGATGTGGCTTTAAAGAAAGGTAAATCATGGTCCAGTAAAGTTTTTGGGATACTAATTAAGTCAATTCAAATACCATAATATGGATATTTTTTCTACTTTTATTATATTTATATGGGTAGCTTATGCCTGCGGCTTGGCCCGCGTGGTGTTCAATAATTTGTCCCACGGGATCATACCACTGAGATAAAAAGTATTGTGTGTTAATCCAGGTTATAAACTATCTGTGTGCTAAATTTCATCCAAATCCGTTCAGTAGTTTTTGCGTGAAACAGTAACAAATCTATCCATCGTCACAAACTTTCGTATTTAGAATATTAATAGGGTAGGATAGGATGTCACTTGATCACCATCATTCTTAAAACTGCCTGACCTTCAAGGTGTACTTATGCGGCAAAACAAAGAATATCACAAAAAAATAGTTCGTACATCTTTTGCGCATGAAAGGGCTCGTAGATTAAAAGGACTATTTTTGGTTGAGTTTGGTCCTTCTGAATCTTCCCTGTACATGTGGGCTGTCGAACGCAGCCGATGCCTTCGTTAAAATTGCGATAAGGAGTTCGATACGTCACGGACTCTAGGAGTCGGTGTGATCTTTATGATTGTTCGACGATTTTCGCAAGAGATTTTTTTTAGAAGACGGTTTTTATTGTGACCCACCTGTCAATAAGATTTTGGGCAACAATTTGTGAAGGGTCAACGCAAATAAGCATATGTTTTGTATTGACACGTTCAATGGCACTAAAACGTCTCGAAAATATTCAAATTGAGGCCAAACTTTGACCAAAATGATGCCCGAATTTGCGAGGTCCTTTAATAACAGAGCATACGGTCAAGATTAACATAACCATTCAGGTGTGTTGCCATAACCTTAGGACCACATCTTGATTGCATAAAGCCAACGTCGCCGCTCCCTGGCTACTGTGAGCATAGCCTTTGGCAAGTAACATGTCAATCGGAAGGCCTTGCCTCAAGCTAAAGCTTCAATAAAGACATGAGTCCAACTTACGTGTGTACAACAGAATAGAGTAAACACAATATGCTGGATAACGGGAGAATTCCATAAAATTTCCCAGTCAATGTAAACAGTATGTTGTACTTAAATAAAGTTGTGGATAGTTTGAGGACACGGAACAACAACGCAATGTAGGTACTGTCGCTTTGAGCTATCGTTTGTTTTTGCTAGATTCTTTTGTTTTATAGATTGTGTTTTGTTTTTGTGTGTTTCTGGGACGAATATTGATTGAATAAATGTTTTGCTGTTGCATGATGTAACTTTGTTCGTGTCATTTACATTGTTAAGATTTAGTAGATGAAGAAAATAAAGCAAAAAACATTTTGAATGTAAATACAAATGTGTTTCGATTCACTAGATTTCATAGAACTGTGAAATGGACATCATTTTATCACAAAATCGAATTTCCAAGCCCCTTGAAAGACGATCGATCGACGAAATCCCCGTCTTATCTACTTGCTTATTCAATCCTTTTATTATCCAAAAACATCATTATACAAATTCAAATTCGGAATGTAACCCTCTCAATTTGCGGAGGTAGGGTGACTAGAGGGTACGTTCTGAAACTTCTCTTATTTAATAAGAAAGGTATTTTAAAATAAATAGAATGTTAGGATTTTGGCAGTGTATTTGAAGAAGTTGTGCCTATTTTTGAAATAAGAAAAGATTTGAGTACCTCATCTATTTTCAATTGAGATTAATCTCAGAGGTTGCCAGTATCAACGAATACAAAAAATTAAATAATAATACTGTTTTTTAACATTATTTTTTCAAACTTATGTCTATTACACAGCACATTAATCACAACTTGTCTCCGTCACAGCATTTTACGAGCCCTATTCAGAGCAAAACAAAATACATACTAATTACCCTTTGCTTGCCAACCCTACGCTCAGAAAAGAGACATCCCGTACATTTATTTCAGTCAATAATCAGGGGACCCGAAGCAGTAATAGCCTTCAGGGCTGTCACTAGCATACGAGTCAATAGAAATCCTCATATACCGGCCAACTTTCGATTCTTCGACGAAACAAAATGAGCGAAGTTGTAACGTAAAAGAAATTGGATTTTCGTATTGAATTGACAGAGGGGTCGGGGTGTGCGGTGAGGGTAGAAAAGGGGGGGAGGGTAAGTAAACACAGGTGAAAGTACGTGGTATGTGTCAACACGATCTGTCAAAGATCGCGACATCAGACTTGGTATTGCAGTTTGATTGGACCAAAGTCAATTATTTTTGTTGGCATTGTTTTCATATGGTTTAACTGCATGCGATCTGTTTTTTTTTAACAAGTATTATGACGATGTCACAAATATATGTAAGTTTTCAAAACTTACAACGGAGTTTGGCGTCACGGTTGGCGCAGTGGCTGAGCGATTGGCTGCCGCGCTGCGTGTCGTGGGTTCGATCCCCACACGGAACAAATATTTTTTATGATCTACAGGTAGTTTTCCCGGGTCTTGCTGTTTCTGTATGTGAGTTTAAATGTTTGTAAACGCACCCACGATACAGGAGAAATTCCTAGTGTGATCCAAGGTTTCTTTAAAAAAAAAATAAAGAAAAAAGTTTTCAGAAATGTTAATAAGTTAAACACCGAGCATTAAATTGAAATATTCCTTGAACCAAAACTAATTACCACAATACTATAAGTGTGTTTTCACACCCCCTGTCCCCTCTAGCGGCAACACGAAATTATTACAAGCGTAAAATTAATTCGTATCAAACACTTTATTCAAAGTAACAACGCGAACGCTCAGAAAAGCAGAAATAAACTATCTCGCTCTCAGCAAGAAGTCATTTACATATAAATTCAAAAGACAATTCATTCCAAGTCGGAATCGAACCGGCTCCCTCGCGGAATGAGTTCTGCAAACTTTGCGCGCTACAAGTACTTAATGTCTAATTAATAAATTGAGCAAGTTTTAATTACGAGATGTTTGAAGATATTGTATGAGGGATTGAGGAAGTGTATGGAATTGAAAAGATTTTGGTTTTATGATTAAGGATGGTCTACTCACCCTCTCATGGAGAGCAGGCCTGTGTTATTATATAGGCTGATTATATTATGTTATTTTTATTCTGGTCTTAACCCTCGAGAAAAGTGAAGTACTGGTTCGGTTTTCACTTTGGGATGAATATAATATGGTCCAACTAGCTTGTATACGCGGCTTCGTCCGCGTGGAGTTTGAGAATTGCCCATGGAGTCGTACTTCCGGGATCAGAAGTAGCCTACAATCTATCTGTGTGACAAATTCCATCCAGATCCGTTCAACTGTTCTGGCGTGATTGAGTAACAAACATCCATCCGATAGTAAGTAAGAGGACCGGTAGGTTTTGTTGTGTTTTAGCAATTTGTGAACAATTAAATTGTCAATTTCTTAAAACTATGAATCAGTGATCTCTCTCCACCCATCGTAGACACACATGATGCCTTCCAATAAAACTAAGCTCACAATCACCATACGCCTTGCAACCAGAAACCATTCAAAAAGGGATACCCAAATGGACCGAATCTTTCGCGTCTAAATTAGTATCCGGAATAGACTCGTATGCAGCAAGGTTCAATTCCGTATAATTTCGGGAGCGTTTTATCGACCTCTCGCCTGATCCCTAAATCCGTAGGGACAAAGCGTAACCGTTAGGTGCCCAGACGGTGAACTTCCGAAGGCACACTATCGCCCTCTATCGGACCTTATCGGGACCTTAGGATCTTTTGTATGGTGGGTTATCTAGTTTCATATGACGATCTATTCATTTTGATAACATCGCTCTTTGTATGGCTTCGTTCTGCAGTGCGGTTAGATGGATTTGGACTGCTATCGAAATGTGGCGAATAAATATTGTGTGGTATTATATATTGCTATGTCAATAGAATACGCAGGCACGTGAGTGAACCCAAAAAGCATAGCAGTACATACAATTTGATTGTATTGATATTATATTATATATACAACGTGTAACAGAAAGGGTATAATCATATGGAACACTGTGGTACGGACCATCAAACTGAACAACTTTCTCTATGGGACCACCATCGAGATCGTAAAAAAATAATCAGCTGTCCCATAGAAAATTTCTATACCTACTCGACCCAAATGTATGGGACAGCTGATTATTTTTTTACGATTTCTATGGTGGTCCCATAGAGAAAGTTGTTCAGTTTGATGGTCCGTACCACAATATTCCATATGATTATACCCTGTCTGTTACACGTTGTATACATATATTTATACAATTAAAAAAATACTTCTGAGATGTCCTTCAAGAAAAAACACACAACATTCGCCTGTAACCCCCAAAGGATTCGGCCGTAGCTCTGTGGCAGCTACCATGAAATTCCTGATGGAAAAACCCAATAAAAATTTTGCCCAACGTGGGAATCGAACCCAGGACCTCATGCTCAGCAGTCGTGCTTGCGACCACTAGACCAAAGAGGCAGTCAAGAAAAAACGTTATCAAAAAAGAAGAATAGACAAAGAATCGCAGCCAACCCTTACACATGAAACCCGACACCCAGTATCTCACTCACATTTAAAACGACTTTATAGTACAGAGAGGGATTAGGTATCAGTCCCGTACACTAACGACTCGACCCCTTGCATTTACCTATTTACACCCCCGATTTGAACCCCGTTGGGGCTATAAATTCTAGTGGCCGACGAACCGCTTCCGTTTCGTACCTGTTTTCGGGTTAAACAGGGGGTTCTAATCGGTCCAACGAAAATATTGCCGTATCACAACTTCTCTTGGTAATCATTAGATTTTTTAACAAGCAAGTTGGTGGTAATTAATTGGTAAATGTCACGCGTATACGATGTTAATTCTATGTTTGTATTCCTTGGGGCCTGATTGGTACAAGTGTTAACACTGGTACGTAATTGCTGGATCGAACGTATCTATGTTAATGCTGGGGTTCGTTTAAGTTTTCTTTTTCGATGTAGGTTTTAAGAAGTTTATAATGTAACTGAAATTAGAACAACTTTTTCAATTTTCGAATGGTAAAATTTCGAACGCGATCACAACCGGTTTCTGTGTTACTCTTTGTGTCTAAATGTCTCTCTCTTTCTCTTCCGTAGACCGTTTCGTAAACGCTTTGCTTCATGAAAAAGTTCTATTACGCCCTTTCGCCCTTGTAAGGTCCCTCTTTCAGTGATATGGATTCGATGATTCGATTTTGCCGGTGTTTGAGGCTGCGGTCGCCTACAGCATTGTCACCATCATACTCCTGCCCTTATCCCAACTTATTTGCGGTCGGCGCAGCATGTCTTCTCCTTCCATACTTCTCTATTACACAGCATCTCAACAGTCATCTGCTTTCTAGCTATATCACCCTTCACACAGTCCATCCATCATTTCTTTGGTCTTTCTCTACTCTTATCAAAACTTTCTTCACGACATTGTACCTTCAAAAATTTAATCCATTAAATAAACGGTAATTCAAATCACTAAACTCATTCTATTAAGTAAATAGGTTAGCACATGGTCATTCACATGTCAAGTTAACGATGCCAGAAACGAGTTTAAACAATACAATATTCATATGTAAACGTCTATTTTACTATGTATATCTGTAATTATAGTAATCGAAATATAAATAACAGTTAAATACTCCAACATTACGTCTTTCCAATGGAATTTTGATTGATAATTACTGTAGTAGCGGGTAATTATACATAATTGTGTAAAGAAATTTTCTGTGGTTCGGAAAATTTTGTCTATTTTGAGAAGGTGCTATTTTGGTTATAATCCTAAGAAATTATTCTGTAAATAAATGCTTATTGGCATATACAGAGTGATTCTTTTAAGTTTGGCAACCAGGAGAAATCTGAATCCTTAAGAGATACCGGGAAACTTTCAATCTAATTAACATCATTACATAACATGACCCCATAATTCCCGAATGGTTGGGCAGAGGTGTACCAAATAGTACACGCACATTTCGCCACTCATGTATATTGTATAGGTCCCATGTAATAGCAGGCGAGAATATTGCCATCAACCAGGCACAAATCCACAATCCGTGGCTGCTAATGAGAAATTCCTAATGGAAAACTCAATAACACTTTGCCCGACCTGGGAATCGAACCCAGGACCTCATGCTCAGCAGTCGCGCTTGTGAACAGTAGACCAACGAGACAGTATTTTTTTTCCATTTTTTTTTTTGTCATGGTGTGGAAGAAACCATAGAATCTATGACAGAAAATGATTGCTCATAAACAAAAGTCATTGCACCATTTATTTCCAAATACTCAAGGGAAAACGTCAACCCATGAATTAGTCAACTCAATCTACACAGTATAACAATTTTGAGTGCACAGTACACACTTAGGTACGTACAGTAATACCCTATTAATTTGATTTCTCTTACTAACGAGGGTGGCAAGATACCCCTCTGTTTATCGTTCATCCCCTAAGTAATATGCAGTTTTTCCATCTACGTGTTACGGACAGTTATTGGTATAAAGTTAAAGCGTAGGTTTAAATGAATGTAAGGTTATACCTGTTGGTAATGAAGGGTCCAAACTAATTGGATGTTGAGGTATGAGAAGGAATCCTTACCTGTAACAAATAGGAAACAAAGTATTAGTAACGTTTGTTTGTTTTGGTAGAAACTTAGTTTTAAATAAGAGTTTGGCTTACGTTGGCAGAATGGTGCGGTAAAGATGGGATTACAAAATATTGCTTGTGATTATAATTATTCTGTAATTAATCTTGGAAAATTCAATTCTTTCTTTTCTTTTTTTCTTTAATTTAATTCTTGATTAATTGGAATGAAGGCGTGAGCTTAAGTTTATTTTGTAGCTTTTTGTGATATTCATTTTGAAGAGTAGTTTCGTGTACCCTACATCTTTTTGAGACAGTGGTATTTAATCAAACCTGATGCTCCACTAAAAGGGAAGACACTAGTGAAGATTTTTTCCTTTCCCTATTAATAAGGCCATTGAACTATAGATTAAATAATTTCGACCCTCAACGCACCCCTATTTTGATTGACGATGCGGTTGATTGAAAAAACGAAACCCACGCACTTCGAAATTGATCCCTAGCCATGCTTAGGGTGGACGTGATTTAAAAAAATAAGTTTAGGCAAAAGCAGGAAGTAATATTAAAAAGTAAACAGCAATCAGGAGCGTAGCGTGATATCCATATAATGCAAAGGAATAGCTTTTAGGGACGTCTGGTATTTAATGTCCAGTTGAAAATAATGCTTGCGCGATGCAGGATTTCACAGCGTCATCTACTGGGTTATAATGCCACTTTCAACTACATAGTTATCGAGTAGAAACATAGATGTCACTACTGGTTTTTATTTATTTATACAATGGTTTTTGTCAGTGCTTCAGTGGTCTTAAGCAACCACTAGAGTGAGGACTAAAGTCTTTGGTTAAATTTTCGATTTTTGTTCAGGATGAGCAAATTAAATCTATCTCGTGGTTAAAGTGGAAGGTTGTAGGGGCTCGTTCTACTATAATATAAACATAAGCATTCTTTTCAAAGTTATAAAAGCCTTTTTATCAATTTTCTCCTATTAAGAGTCTTCTCTCCAGAATGTATCTACAAAAATAATTTGCTTTATGCGTAAGTGCTTTTGCATTATTCTTCGTGAAGGTCATTAAGAGCCCTGTCGGAGTATAAGGTTAATTAAAAAAAACAAGAGATTGAAGTGCATCCGGTGATGCAGTTCAATTATCTTGTATATTGACTAACTGCATTACCTTGTAAGTTGCACGGTGAGAGAGAAAAGTGTAATGAAATAAAAAAAGGACCAAATATGAAAATTAAACCAATTTATATACCACTTTGCTCTGCACTCGTCATAGTTATCGCGTGAGCCACAAACCGTGGTTTAATACTCGGCTCGGGAAAACGGATTGATTAATACAATTTATATTAGCAAACAAGAGGGACATTCAGCACATTCTCTTGACATAATCCATAGGAAGCTATCTGATTTACCAAAAACCACTCAACCAAACTATTTATTCACCGAATTCTATCAAACCGTTCGCATGTTTGTCAACATCGCTACAGCAACCTAAATAAAACAATCAAACTGATTCGATTGTCACTCACAAATTCAACAGTCGTTCATTAACAGGACTGTCGATCCATCGATCGAGTCGCGCAAATACGGCTAGAGTTTAATGCGCAAACGACAAGGTTTCATGCAATTATCTAATTACGAGCAGCTCCGCCAAACATGGAGGAGGCGCCAGGATTACGTTGTTTGCGCAAATTGTTGGAGTTCAAGATTTCTGATGTTTACTCATACACTGTGACAGTGTTGTTATGCTAATTTTCGTTTGTGTTTTGCCGTTGTGAGTTTGAGTGAGGTTTTTTGATGTGTGTAAGATTTTGGTGCGGTGAAGAGGGTGTTTTTTTTTATTACTAAACAAGATTAACAAATTGAAGCGTGGGTTTGGCTGCTACAACAGTAGCTTTCAGTTCTTATACAGTACGTTTATTTACATATTCAGTAATATTATAGGCAGGCTTTGTATTGGTAAAACTGGAGCAGAGTCGTATAAAAATAGAACCTTTGGTGAATTTTCTTTATCAATTTGAGTACGCAGTAGTCTCTTTTTTTGCCTATAATCCAGACCTGACGCAGCATTTAGTTTTTCACATATTTTTTCCACAGTTATGTATTGTTAATCATCAATTCATCACTACATAGTACAAAACAAAGTGGCTTCCCTTTTTCTGTCCCTATGAATGCTTAGATCTTTAAAACTACGCAATGGATTTTGATGCGGTTTTTTTTAATAGATAGAATAATTCAAGAGGAAGGCTTATATGCATAACATTGCACCCGTGCGAAGCCGGGCGGGTCGCTAGTATCACATAAACAATTCTGGACTCACATTTATAATATTTTCAGTTGTCTGACTGGCTCGTTTATTGCGAACACAGTTATTTGGTGATGAATTGTGATAGATGGCGATGTCAGCTAAATGTTTTGCGCCAGTTATTAATTTACGTTACGAAATAATAAATATTGTTAATTATTTTTTGGATGAAATGCGAGTGTATAGTGTGGTTGTATCGCTTGAACTACCAACATATTTATCTACTAGCTGTTGCCCGCGGCTTTGCTCGCGTTTTGGTTGGAAATTATTCCACTGGCTCGTTGTAAATATAGCACTTGGGAATAATGTAGCTTCCTATTAGTGAAAGAATTTTCAAAATCGGTTCAGTAGATCCAGAGATTACCCCCTACATACAAACTTACAAACAAATTTTACCTCTTTATAATATTATATAATATAGATCTATGATCTTCGGATAAATTGCTACGAGTACGTGCGTGTTTACTAGAAAAGTTTGGTAAGTAAGTAAAGTATTGGAGTTGTTGCAAGGTCCATGAAGTTTTTTTTTGCATTAGCGCATTGGAAAAAATATTTATTGAATATCTCTTGTACTCCAGGTAATTTACAATTATTTTTAAATGTCGTCACTATAATAATTCATGTTAAGATGTTTGTGGGAAAAACGTTTATTATTTAGCATGAGACGTGAGTCCCTAAGGGCTGGTTGAAACAGATATCTATAGCTACTTTCTCTTGCAGACACATTCATCTACTTATATACCTCAACGAAAACTCCGGATTATCCTTCAAATTTGTCATGAAAATTAACATATTTTCAGCAAATTCCGTAAACGCAGGTGTTATAGTAACAACTTATATACCGAATTGGGGGAAATAGGGGTGTTCGGATACCGTACCTGTATCCCATAGGGGCAAGGCGGGGTAATTGCATAATATTAACATTTATAACTTCTGGCGTATTGTATACGGGACCGTTATTATACGGAAAGCTTTATTGCTTGGCTATAGTGTTATGAGGGGGCGGCGGGGAAAATTAGTCCGTTCTTGAATATTTCATTTTTTTTCTTGACGACAGCTGTTTATTGTAAGGCGTGGTTAATATTTTGTACAAATAATATAAGCTATACGTTGAATCAAAATTGCTATTTATTCGTTTGAAAGTTCGTCATTCGTTCTATACAATTGGATTTATGCTATATATATTTAGCTGTCGTAGTATATTACGCAATTAAATTGCAGTTCCTCGTCTATTCGTTGCAAGTGGTTATTTTATACAAGCAGCACACAGTAGCTTCTATGTTTTCCTTTTATGGCTAATACTACACCTTTACAACAGTTAAGGAGAATCATATAAAGAAGTTTAATTTAACACAGGTAAGCTATAAGAATAACTGTTACTCATAAAATACAACTTTTTTATATCACATTTCCGGGAAAACATGTCATACAAGTTTCTTCCTAATTTGACACCCAACTAAGATATAAAATCGTACAAGAGTAACAATAAAACATACTTCTATTAACAGGTATCGTAAAAATAAGTTATGGTTCCTTGTCTGTTAGTAAACACTTGCTTTCATAAAAACTGGGCCAAGGTGATTGAAAAGTTTCGTCGATAAAACTTAATAGATTGCATGTTTAGGCTCAATATGATATTCTACCTATTCTATTGGGCCCACTTTCCTTGGCATAAGTGTAGGCTTCTCTGTTTTATGATATTTTATGGGGTTTGTTGCTAGTCGTGCTAGTCGTCGGTTTTCTGTGATTTTCTAGACATTTATTTTTCTCGGTTATGGAAAGAAAACAAGTGTATAACTCCTATAGTGACACAGTCTTTTTATCTAAACTAATATTATAAAGAGGTAAAATTTGTTTGTAAGTTTGTATGTAGGGGGTAATCTCTGGATTTACTGAACCGATTTTGAAAATTCTTTTACTAATAGGAAGCTACATTATCCCCGAGCGCCATAGGCTATATTTACAACGTGCCCGTGGGATAATTTTACGACAAAAACGCAAGCGAAGCCGCGGGCAACATCTAGTACAGAATAAACTGCGGTACCTACATTATTACTAAAGATTTGTTTAAATGAAATGTGATGATTTATCTTGATCCTGGGTTTGTTTTATAATTAACGAACATTCATTTATAAGAACACGTTTTTTTCCCGAAGCTACGATTCTAATACTACTTTTGCGTCGTCTACCTTTTTATTTTCCGTTCCTACATCAGGTCACGCCTGATCTTACTGACAAACATTGTCAATAATTATAGACAAAAAGATATCACCACACTCGAATCAGAAATCTGCTAAAGTTATACATCGTATCTTTAAACAAAATAACAACTGCAACAAACATAAGCTTTCACAATCCTGCGCATACTTCAAGCAACTCAGCGATGCTTTACGTACAATTATACCCTGAACGAGTCGTCGCTGATACGCTGACATGATGCTGCTCAAATTGCAGGCGCATCACGACCACTCGTCACGAGGTACCGGCTATTTTACTGCCCTCGTCGCTGTTGCGGTGAGTTTGGTGTTGGGTACACTTTAATATTTTGAAATGGCAACCGAAGATATGATTTAACTAGATTGTCTATTAGGGTCATTTCCAGTATGTCAAAATGTTAACAGTACAATTGAGGTACTTAAAGTGTTGCAGGACTAGTAAGAATAAAATACCTATTTCCATTCTTGATAGTGTCTGTAGTGACTGTAGTGTTTCCATCTTGTAGTGATTTTCTACATCTGTCAATTTGAAAAATTAACTTATGATCAAAAGCCAATATTATTGACTTAGGTCGGGTTTTAACTTTTATCAGGGAATTAAACTGATAACCTCAAAACCACAATGTAAAGACCAAGCAACGGTTTTTATTATTTTATTTCTATGTAACTACTTTGATGCTCATTTTACCTTGTTTCCTTTTCTACAAAAGAACCACATACCTAATACAATAAGGTTGATTATTGTTAAACTGAAATTAGAATTTTGGCGCTTATTTCCAGTCTAAAACGAGCAATTTTTCCTTAAGTCGCCACTAAAAGCTATAATAAAACTTTGGTCTTTATAGAAGTAATGTAATTATTAGTTTTATATGTAGGATGTAGCATAATTTTACACATTTTTGTAGCAACATTATTGAAATTATGAAAAAGTATGATATGAAATGTTCACTGACATGATTAGAAATCGATCTAACACGTCTACGGAGTTTCCCTAGTTAATATCACTTGACCTTGTTTAAAAAAAAAAAACAATGCACCTGAATTTCTGAGTTTCGACTTGAAAACTTCAAATTAGTAAATTCTATTTTATTTCATTCTCTCCCCACCCAAAAAGATTACCACAAAAGATAAAAGTTATCGCAGTATTTTAGAAAACAAAAGTTAACAAAATATATCATCCCAGTACAAAACATATCCTCACCCAAACTCCATACGCTCAGTAGTCTAACCGCTGTCGAACGAGAGCGGAGGTCGCCGATCGCTGTTAAGATTGCACGGGCCCAAGTTCACCCTTCATTGTCCCGGCGATGTTGGCAAATGTTATTGTCTACACTAGGCTTTATTATAACTTTGAGATGTTACTTTGTTCGAAAAATGTTGGGCTTTGTTGAGGTACAGTGTGGGTAAATTAAAATTGGACTTGGAATTTTTGATTTGACAAAATTTTGTGTCTAAACATAGCCTATGTCAATGTGGCGACATTTGGGGGTGGCCCATGTCCAGCAGTGGACCTATTTCGGCGGAAATGATGATGATGATGAAACATAGCCTTATTCTTTATTGAAGTACGCAATTTAAAGGATCCTATAATTTAATAACGCGTCCTTGGTTTGTCTTATAATTTTGATTCGATAAATTTGAATAAAACTTGCCCGCCCGATGTAAGGTTAAAATCCAATAAAACATTTTCTAGAATTCAAACTTCTAACTAAATTAGTTAGCCAATCTTTATTTTCCAAGAATCTACCTTGTGATATTGTATAATTTAAAAGCAAGCAAGACAAAAAATCTTAAGAAATTAATTTCTGTCACTACAGTATAACAAGACCCTTAACGAAGCCGTCAACCAAGCATTATGTACGTCAAACTAAGTAACTTTACGCAAAAATCATTGCTGGGAAACGATTTTTTTTGGGGTGGTAAATCACGTTTTACGGTAGGACTCAATATAACGGACTCAAAACATTGTTGGAACTTTGACCACCAATATCTCCGAAACTAGAAAGTTCCCGGGTACGGTCTAGAACAAAAAAAGTTATCGTGATGACGGGGAGAACAAGGCCTTTTGGCTTCGTTAAGGGTCTTGTTACACCAATTATAGTCCTATACTTTTTTTTCAAAAACGTTGATTACAAGAGGACTTTCCACCCTCTACTTCTTCTGCTTAAAAAACATCACCATTACCAGTACGTCACCTACAGCTCCAAGTACATAGAAACTAATGGTCTACCCGTGTATCGTCTAATCCAGCCTTTTAATTGTCGAGGGTAAAGTCAAATGGTATCCTATTTTCCGAAAGATATCATCGTATTAGCTACGCGAGTCCCCGCTAAATTGTAAGGGTAAGATGGAGGTCACATAGCGCTAGATTAAGTCGATCAAAGGAAATGTCTGTCGGTATAATGTAGGTTTTATTTTCGGACGAAATATTTGTGTTTGTTTCTTGTGTAAAGTGTCAATTGTATTTAATATACAAATTAAAGTAATTCGTTAATGTCTTTCTTCAGGATTCTTGAACCTACACATTTTTTACCAAAAAGTATGAATTCGATAGAATTCTTAAAATTTACGTTGTTTGTAAAATAGTTTGTATTATTTCGTAGGTGTTACATACGAATTCTATATTTTAAGTTATTACTGAATCCAGAATAGGATGACAATCAATCTATCAGCTAAAGCGATGACGGAAAACCACAAAAATGTATTGAATTGGCGAAAGCCTTATGTCAAAAACGTTATAGAGATATCCATCGTCTTGTCTACGATTACGTTAATCACTCATTTATGTTGGGGTCGGCGTCCAGTCTCAACGGATGCAGCTGAATGCCAGTGTTTTATTAGAAGCGACTGCTATCTACAACCCAGTTAGTACCTACTGGGTAATACGATACCCCTTGGTGAGACTGGTTATCAAACTTTCGGGCCACTGACTACATTACTGTCGAAGATCTACAAATGACAGCCGTGACCAACGGCTTAACGTGCTCTCCGAGGCACGGACGAAACTCAGTATGTAATAGGTGGCCAGCCATCCACGGACCAACCTAGGCAAGCACAGCTTAACCGAAAGATCGACCTCTAGCAGTGCTGTTTTTTTTTAGCCACAGGCTCCTACACTAATGACCACTACACAATAATCTAACTCAATTATTATATTCTACGAAAACCATCAATGTAACCTCGCCCTATACCTACCGTAGTTGTAAACCGACTAAACGTAGGCGTCCCCGCGGGACCGACCTATGTTATCTTACGAGCTTCAGTTAGATTAGTTCCCGTTCTTATTATTGGAAATATCGTCTGCCCTATTATGTGCCGTTGATTTGTCTGGATAATAACATGTCCAAGTCTATCGCTGCTGATTTATTAACGTCTTTGGGATGTTTTTCTTTCACGTAACAGTTGAGAAGTCATTGTTATTTGGTGTTTGTTTCGGTAAACTAGAAGCTTTATGTAGTAACAAAATATCATAATATCACGCCTGAAATCCCCGATGAGTTGAGCAGAGCTATACTTAATGGGACACCCACATTTCGCCAGTTATTTTTAGTCCCATGTAATAGCTACCTTTCATAAAATAAATAAATAAATAGGGGGCGAGCTCATTGCCATTAACTGGCCGGGCGCAAATCCAAACTCCGTGGCTGCTACTAAGAAATTATTGACGAAAAGCCCAATATCATTGCCCGACCTGGGAATCGAACCCAGGACCTCATGCAAAGCAGTCGCGCTTGAGGCCGCTAGACCAACGAGGTAGTCTTTATGTAGTATATGTAAATGTTAAGTGTTTCAATAAAGTCAATTAACTTTCCCACTTTTTACCAGATGTCCAACGTCTAAGTACGTAGTTGACTAAATCATTGATTTTCTTTTCTTGTCTCATTACCATGAAAATACCCAATTTATTTCATTCCACGATCACAGTTACTTAACATTCCAAAATTTAAATGAGCTCATCTCAATAACTGAACAACTTTGATCTAAGTAAAACACCCACAAAAAATATCAAACAAATAAAAGGAAATTGGAATTCTTCAAAAGTCCCATTATTTCAAGACAAATAAAAATTTACAGAATTAGCTCCTTCGAATATCGATGATGGCGGAATTGAACGTGAAACGGAACGCAAAGCAAACAGTTTTCGATCTTAGGGTATTAACAAAAGATTCCCCTATTCGATTAAACCGACAGGAATAAAAAAGGAGCCACCCCATCTCTATTTCATAATTTGCATCGTAGACGCAAATAAATTTAAAATATTGCTCTGTGAAACCTTAATTTTCCCTTTCTGGTGTTCCAATCAATCTTCAGTGTATTTGTGGGGTGGGTTTCGGATGTTTTTTTGAACACACAGATAAACATGTTGGTTCGAATTGGAAAAGTTTGGTGCTTCATGTCAAAAGATTAAAGATCTGCATGGATAATGACGCTCGACTGAACGTCAATATTAGCTTGGTACGTTTGCCTTACTGAAAAACTGACGATTGATGATTGACGATTGATGACGATGATTGACAAAATATTAAAAAAAAAACATGTACATTTTCTGGGATAAAAATGATACAGTTACTGTGTTCAGCATGTTGTATCTATTCAATGTGTATTACTGTAAAAGATAGGACTACGGTAAATCCAAAGATGTACCAGTAAAACCAATACCTATTCGAGTAAGATTTACCAATATTCAGGCCTTTGACAGTAACTTAAAAACTATTTTGATGATATCAGTGAAGCTTTCAAATCAGATTCCAGTCAGTTTTGACTGAAATTCTGAACAAAACTTTACACAATACATTGTTTAGAACAATATACTGTTCAGTAGTTTGCATGTACCTATTAATATAAATGCCTGCCTACTCAAACATACTATTAATAAATACCCTAGTTATTATTACAAGAGTATGTATATATTTATTGTATAACCCCAAACACATAGTCAAACTATGTAAATGTGTCATTTTTGTATGTTTTATCCTGTTTAGATATCGATTTCCATCTCGCCTACGGAGTTTTGCTAGCTAATCTAGTATGACCCTATATGCATATGCATTCAAATCATAACAACTTAATATGGAACTACTCTAGTTCAGTATTTGCGAAAATCACGTGCTGTCACCTATCAATACATTTTGGTTGACCAAGCACCAATGCTTTCACTGAACAGCTTTTGTCAGGAATTTTGTATTTCTCTCTCAAAATTGTGTGGTATTCACTTGAGTGTTTTCATCTCCCATATTATAATTTTGACCGGTCAGTGTGGCGAAACTTGGGGGAGGCCTATGTCCAGCAGTGGACGTCTTTCGGCTGAAATGATGATGATGATTATAATTTTACAAAGGATATTAAATTAAGTAATGCAGGGTTTATGTATCAACCCTGCATTACTTAATTGAATGTCCTTTTCACTAGCTTACATTATTAGTTGGACTTTCAACTTTCATCGCTAAGCTGAGATTTGAAAATCGTACACTTTTATTTAGGCATACATTTAGTTGTCGCTTAGCGTTAGAGAAAACGTGCCAAAGTGTTCCGACGTAAACGATTGCCATAGCTAAAGGCGATGGCTACCAACCGATCATTTCCAGCGATTCTATCCAGTGCCTTTACTTATACTGTCACTATTTATTCATTATATATTTAAGCTAACACGTTTTGCAGTACATGGCTCCCAGCTATACTGATTGGTACCTATAAATGAGGGGCGGTAGATAAGTCGCTACATTGTATGAGAATGCTGGAGAAATCGGGGTTTAGATTATAATCGATTTTGAATAGTAAATACTGCATGTAACTCTCATATTTCTATCCAGTAAACGTTTATTAAAACAACGTATTTTTTAATAAAGGTAGTTAACAATCACCTCTACTGGATGATATCTTTGAAACCTGAAAATTAAAAAAAAAACAAACATGAGCAATTGTTTTGTGTAACCGTAGCGATGACTCACACGTAGCATAATCGGCCTATAATGTTCCCATTGCTGGGACACGTGACCTCCTCTCTATGAGAGGCTTTGGGCTATAATCCACCACGCGGGCCCAGTGCGGGTTGGTAGATGTCACATGTTTTCGAATTTTTGGTTCTAGGACATGCCGGTTTCCTCACGATGTTTTCCTTCACCGTTTTGAGAGCAGTGGTGATGAAATAAATTACCTAATGCGCCTGCCTGCGTTCGAACCCACGACTGTTCGTAAGTCGGGGCAGCCACCACTGGGCCACCGCTGCTCTGATTCACACGTAAAAACCAATCATCAGGATCTGAGCAGTTAATATACATAACAAATAAAAGATTTTCGTCTTTATTACAATACAAACACAATATATTTTCCATCCCCTATAAAGACGACAATCTTAATTCTACAATAATACCAGATATCGGTCAAAAAACATCAAAATATTACCACAGAACCACGGCGAGGGAATTTAAATCGGAAATCAAATAAAATTGCGAATTCTGAGCGCGTCCCCTGCTGACAAGGAACCCAGGGTATGTTACTGCTACCCCAAGACGTGTCTCTATACAGTGATGTTTTTGAATGACAAGTACCTAAGGTTTTTATGACTGCAGCCCCTTGTTTGGCCTTTTGATGAAGGTCACGCGTTGCCAAACGGAATAGGGGATTAGGAGATGCTTGAGTGTGCTTGGTCGGCGTTTTTTAAGATGTGTTTTGAGTTTACGTTGTTGTTTACTCAAGATGTTTGATAGAGTGCCTGATTATGATCAACTATTTATTTAGTCTTTCTTTGATATTCTGTCTTCTTAAAAAGTTAACGTTTACTTCTATTTTTCATTAAAGTATTACAAAGAGAACTTGTTTTTCAAACGTAAAAATTATCGCAAAGGTCAGATGCCTTTTCCAGCTGTAACTAGGTTACGTATTACATTTCAGTACCAATCTACACATACAAAAGTAAAATAAATAAATCAAATTGGCATTTACATCCCACGTATCCAATTTGCAACATGAAACGGATTTTCTTCGAGAGGAAATCATTATTGTTGACATCACATTTATCGAGTAACAATTCGAGATTTTTAATCTACATTTTTGCATTGGCTGATATCGTTCAAAATGGCGCCGTTGGTGCTGATACTGCTAAAATAACAAAAAGAAGATCAGCGTTTATGAGCACTTTGGAGTCGGATCGTTCTCAGTAATTTCTCTCCTATTCAGATACCTTCCGACAATTTGATTCAAAATCGCTGACTACGCTGTTTAAATAATTTGAAAAAATATTTAAAGAAGGCAGTTTCGTTCGTTTGCTGTTTCATAATCTTTATAATTGGGGCTTTAATATTTGGACGTGAAAAATGTTTCTACGAACATTGTTTTTAATATCGATAAGTTTATCTACTTTTGTGTTTTCTTAAATTATATATTCATGCAAGTTTAACATGACTTTTAATTCCAAGAAAAGCCTAATCCCAAACTAAACCGTTCAGAAACCACTTAGACTAAAACAACCGTGGGGCTGTTATTGAAATAATTCAATTGCGCGATAGAACGACTAAAGCAGCTATTATGTTAAGCTGGTCCCGTAATGCTGGTCGTGATCATATCGCGGTGCCACCGTTGGCTACTGACGGACGGTCCGCCTACCGATCTGCGCGAACAGGAAATTGAATGGAGTTGTCCACGTAAATTTTATTTGATGAATATGTTTTGTCGTATTTTGTGAATGTTGGTGGAATTTCGGGGAGTGATGTTGCAGTTTTTGGCGATTGAGTTGCATACAAGTATTTTAAATGATCATGTGTTTTTAAATATTAACTTTACTTTTTATGACGAGTTTTCATTTAACATGAAATAATTGGCTCGCTATTTTCATTTTCTATTAAACAATTAAACGTAAGAAATTTAAAAAAAAACTACCTACCTACTAAATAAAGCAGAACAAAGCAGCGACCCGATCTTAACCTAGAAAAAGATCTAGACAACAAGTACATAACATCTAATCCCCCGAGAATAGCCTTAACAATCTAGCGCTCGGGCAATTGGTAGCATCTACAGAGTACCTTGCCCGTAAGCTGGCCAATCAATATAGTGGCTGCAATTATGTTAATGCACCGCCCTAGGCCGCGAGCCCAGACGCAATTGAAAATGTAAACGACCGCTGCACACCTCCACCGGCCCATGATCGCCTGGTACTCAACCCTGATGTAGCCGTTCAGTTTTAGATGGCCATAAACAAACCGGGGGGGCGTGGGAGAAAATGATCATTGCCTTTCAATTTATTCCCAGTTTTCGTACTGAAATTTATCTGAGGCCTGCCTGATAATGGAGGTGCAATCGGTAGTATTCCGTTAATTTATGATTTCATTTAGTGAAATATGTTGTGGGTTTTATTTCGCTGGGATTACTGATATTTCGGTGGGAATAACAAAAATCTGACTGCCTCGTTGGTCGAGTGGTCGTAAGCGCGACTGCTGATCATGAGGTCCTGGGTTCGATTCCCGGGTCGGGCAAAGTGTTTTTTCATCAGGAATTTCCCAGTAGCAGTGACGGAGTTTTGATTTATGCCCGGTAGATGGCAATAGGCTCGCCGGCTATTACATGGGACTTAAACATAACAGGTGAAATGTGGGTTTACTATTAGGTACACCTCTACCTACCTCCATTAGGGGTATACAGGCTTGATGTTATGTAACAAAGATACATATGGCGTTTTTATATTTCGTTCAAAAACGTCTTGTACATTTTGCTTGCGCTTTGCTTAATAATTTTAATTAAAACTAAATCATGTCTTCACACGAGGAAGTTGCATTTGCAACACTGTAAACATTTCCAAGTAAAATTATGAAAACAGTACAAAATTTTACGTTATTATCAAGTGTGTGCGCTAATTTCAGTTCAGTGTAGCTGTTTTACTCAATGTTTCTACGGAACACTATAATATGAGCTATTTATAACGACAATGTTGTATTGACTTTATCGACTGGCGTGGCCTGAAGCCATCGCTTACGAGAACTAATCATAACGCGGGTATTATAAGCTATATGTTATGTATACCTAGTAGCTTTCTTGATTTGTATCAAGTGTTTGGAGCTTGTTTATTGGAACTATCATATTTCAGCACATATAGTATCTAACAAAGAATAAAATTAGAAAGTCGTAGAAAATATATCACCAGATTTTATTTATATTAAAAAACCGGCTAAGTCCGAGTCGTACTCGCACGCACACAGGATTCCGTAGCACCAAACAATATAATAAAAATATAAAATATCTCAAAAACTAAACATCAAATCTTATTCAAATCAATTTTCGTTGAAAGTTTTTTTGACATTCTACAATCCTAATTTTTTTCAGAATCTTCCTTCTCTTACTTTAGAAATTAGAGGCGGGGGGGGGGGGGCACACATTGTACCACTTTGGAAGAGTCTATCTTTCAAACCATTGACTTTGAGAAAAAATGGTTTTAGGAACGTCAATGTCATTTTATAGACCTATTTATAGACATCCCGCACGAATAGTTTTGATGACAAAAAAATAAAATTAATTTTAGTTTCAGTTCCATGTAAGGGGAGCCTCCCCTTAATCTTTTGGTTTTTCTTTTTATTTTTGTATAAATATCGTAAAGCGATTTACAGAATACATCTACTAAGTTTCAACTGTGTAGTCTTAATAGTTTCGGAATAAAGTGGCTGTGACAGAAAGAGAGACATGACGAATCTATATGGCTTCCGTTTTTTGCTGTTCACCTACGGAACCCTAAAAACACGATTAAAGACCTTGTTTTCCTTATAGTTTTCCTTCATATTTACCTTATAATGTCAGGCAATTAAAAAAAATTCCACCATATATTATAAATTGGGTACTTCAACATAACTCCCTAACTCTAGATATTGACACATTTGACAGGTTAATAACCTGTCACCACCTAAACTAATATCCAAGGGTATTAATGAAGAAAAAAAATCTAATTACAGCATAAAATTAAAGGCCGGTCAGTCGTCTGGCCGTGGCGTGGCTGTGGCGTTGCTTGTCCGACGGAATAGCAATTAAAAGAGGCGAGATTTTTTTTTATTAGTGTGTCAGGAGCGTCTGTGAAAGTCCCCTTCTCCCCTTTCTGGTTGAAACCGGTTTGACTAGAATTGCGCGAAGAAAATGGTTTTTGGTTGGGGATTAATTCAATAAATACCCTTCCTTACATGCTTTTAAAACTAAAATCCTTACGCTGTTTTAACTTTTCACGGTTAACAACTAAACTTATTCAGTAACTTACGGGATATCATCCGTGATTGTTTATTATTTTGAGCTCCCGATATCTCGATCATGGCGCTTGCGTCAGCGTCGAAATATCGGGAGCGCAAAATAATAAACAATCACGGAAGATTTCCCGTAAGTGACAATGACAGTCTTATTACAAAAAACTAAAAAAACCTTGGTTTAAATTTGTACTATCAAGTCTTCTTCTTCCACTACTAGAGGGTTTTATTGCATTACATTGTCGAAAAGGTTACAATAAATAGTTTACATTCATATTAAATATTTTAATATTTGTATGTATTAGGGTGGCACTTTCTGTATCAGTTTTGCGTTTTATTCCCTATTGTGAAAATACATGTATGTTTGTAATTGTACTGTATTTGGCACATTCATACTGCAATGCATTAAACTAATAAACAAAATATTTTATTTTCGCATTATGAAGAAGCTGCAAAACAAAGTAGAAAATCAATAAAGAGCCTATCGAACCAAATAATTGAAAAAGTTGCGTAAGCAAATGTTCCTCATGCATAACAATGGGTATGTTATAATTAAAGCATTATACGAAATTGTCTCAGCAACATATAAATCACGGGATCATGTCCCATGGGGGCCGTAAGGTAATTAAGGGCTTACATGTATCAAAAGGTAGGGATGCAACCAACACACATTTGCGATAACTGCTTTGCCTTAAACACGCGGTGTCTATGCCTGCTTTCACATTAGGCAACACCTAATTGAATGCCTAAATGAAAGCGTACTATTTGAGTTTCAGTACATGGCACAATAAAGAGGGTTGAAATACCAACAGGGCAAAAATATATGGGCATTCACTTTAGACTGCGTCGTTGGTCTATTGGTCGCAATCACGCCTGCTGAGCATGAGGTCCTGGGTTTGATACCAAGGTCGGAAAATTGTTATTGATTATCGTCAGGAATTTCTCAGTAGCTGCCACAGAGTCTGGAAGCCCGGTTGATGACTATAGGTTCGCCCCCTATTACATGGGACTAAAACATAACTAGCGAAATGTGGGTGTAGACAGGATGTCACAAGACCCTTCACGAAGCCGTCAACCAAGCATTATGTACATCAAACTAAGTAACTTTAAGCAAAAATTATTGCTGGGAAAAAGACTGTTTTTTTCGGTAGGACTCTATGTAACGCACTCATAACATTGTGCTGATAGATGGATTAAATAGTATGGGGGTCGTGGAGGTGTTAAAAGTAAAAATCTTACATTAAAAACAAAGTTGGAACTTTGACCCCATACCTCTGTAACTAGAAGTTTCCAAGGTATGGTCTAGAACAAAAAAATTATCGTAAGGACGGGGAGAACAAGTGCCTTTCGGCTTCGTTAAGGGTCTTGTTACACCCTTAAGGTTGGTACACCTCTCTGCCTAACCCTTCGTGTATTACAGTCGTGATGTAATGTTATGTCACTAAAGTGTCGCTTAGTGCTTACTTTTAAAAAACCTAAGATAAACAGTTCAGTACTTAAAAACCTTAAACTGATCAGACAAACAGCCCAACTTATCCGCTACTAAAACTTTTTAATGAACATCTAAACACTAAATAAATATAAATATGGCGGCAGGATACACATTCCCCTCGTTAATTAGTTAAACTTTCAGTTATTGACTTGCAGTTAGTTGCTCCTCTGACAGTGATAAGCCAGGCTTAAGGGAACCTCGGTTTAACACGACAAGCGCTAAGACTATTTATTTTATGCTTTTAATTCGTTCTAATTTCGTTTTGCTCTAGTTTTAGAAAGAAAGCAAAGAAAAAATATTTATTTGTCGCATGGGCAATGGAAATGACGGGCATACAAAATAAGAAAAAATAAAATAAGCAATATTGACATACGCATAATCATGTATTTAGAATACAAAAGGCCGGAACAAAAAAAAAGGTTTAGTTTTGTTTGAGTGTGTAGCAAAACAGTGTAAATAGCACTTTTTATATTAACAGTATTTTCAGTAAAACATACTTTTCAAGTGGGGCCTAGCGGGGCCTACCTACTAAAAATTGATAGATATTTTGAAACTCCGTGATTTAGTTATATAGTGATCTTCAGTGCCCTGACATCGGTGAATTAACATTGTTAAGCTCAATCTTCTTCAAAATACAAATAATCCAGTGTAAAAAGCTGACATAATAATTATTGACCTACTGAACTCAATTTACAAAACCATATCGATAATAAAACGTATAGAAAATGAGTTCCGTAACAAAATCCGATTAATAACCGAACAATGCCGAACGAGTGCGCCGAAATTATCTCGTTTTCAACACAATACCGTTACGCCGAATCAACAATTGACAATGTCACATGCAATGTACTAAGTACCTACATACCTACGTTATAGTACGACCAACAAAAGGGGAATTTTGTTCAAATAAGCGCATTGATCGAACATTCTCACGTAAGATCAAATCTATGTATTTTAATCAGCACACGAGTCTTCGAGAGGCAATTTTGTAAACGCGCACGTTTACGTTAAGCTAACCTCGGATTTTTGATGACATCGACCCGTTTACCCGCTACGTTTGGTTGCTAGAACGTGTGTAGGATTACTCCTCATTTTCTGGTAGTTCGTTTGTTTCAATATTTACAGGGTTTACTTCATTTTAGTTCTAGGTTACCTGTTATTAATAGATTTTCTGAACTTCCAAACTTGTTGAGACAAGATAACAACCCTTTTTCATTATCTTAGCTCAACTTGAAGTCCTGGATACAGCAACTGACTCAAGATAATACTTCATGATTTAATCTAACTGTAAACACACATTTTAATAATATTGCTTTAACTTGTAGTTGGGTATTCAAATTATTTCTAGAGTTGGGTAAACTTATTACTAGCTACTGACTGGCTGACTGGCATCGTACCGCCTCAACCGATGGGTCTAGATGAAAAAAAAGTTCTATAAATGACAAAAATTACCACTAAGAAAAGATAATATTAACCTTATAGGGTTTTAAAAAGTGATGAAAGTATTCACGGAATTTAGTAATTTTTGCCAGTGTTTTCGATATTGCATGGACTTGTTTTTGAAAAAAAAAGAAACACAAATTGTGTTGTTCTTTTCAACTGGAGCCGAAAGTAATTTAAGTTCATCGAAACAATATAAGATAAATACATATATAAAGGCATAAATTCCCCGAATTCCTATGAGATTCCACAAAATATTACCCCTCACATTTCCCACATTTAAATGTAATCGAAATAAATGAAGCCTGTTTATTACCTTTATCGACGTTCTCATTAATAATGCATAACTGTGTCAATTTCGTACATACCTGAAACAAAAGAATTTATATTTATTAATCATTGACCTGGACGCACACCGCGAGGCTTCGTTCGAGGTGACGCGGGGCAAGAGTTCATAGTAAGACTTAGAGAGGCCTTTGCCCAGCTGTGGGACATAATGGGCTAGAGAAGAAAACAATCATTGTATACACGGCAACGCATCAAGCTATACATTTCCAGTATATCATGGCCTCGCTTTGTATAGATTTCCCGTACAAGAGATCGATCGAGAGAGATCCGCAACAACTTTATATAGCTTGATTGGTCGCGGTGCGTACAATAATAAAGAATTTTAATAAATTTTCATAATTTTAAACTACGATTTCTGATAAAAGAATACTATTAATACACAAACATACTATTAATTCTGACATTCTGATAAAATACAAAAACAGTCCATCCTGTCAGTAATCGTAGATAGGTTTCGTGAATTATATCCGTTGTGGTCATATCCTTTGGAAAATCAGAACCGTTTATAATGTTACCTATTTAAAAATTAAACTTCATGTCGGTACATACATACATACAACAACATATCAGGTGAAAAGAGGGTGTACTATAAGTACACTTAGGTCTAACCCTGAAGGAAAACATCGTAAGGAAAGCATGCCTGAGAAATATTTCTCGACGGTATGTAAAGCCAAGTCAGAGGCCCATGGGCGGCATAAAAAATCTGACACCAGGATAGGCACTAGTTTTAGGTTTTCAGTTGTGATGTTATATTTGTTGTTATTATATGGCTAGATTGGATTGCTTTTTAATAAAATGAAATGCAATGTAAATGTACTGATTAGACATTTAAAATAATCAACGTACCCTCCAAATACGACCTTTAATTTAAATAAAGGTCAAAAACCTTAATATTAAAACGTCCACCGCTGGTTACGCCAAAAACCGCCATATCTTATGGCGTATAGACAGATTTTAGGTGAGATTAGTTGCGGTCACATTTTACGCAACACTGCCACACTGGAAAGAGCAAATAGAATATAATAAGCCACTTACAGTATTAAATTTGACGTTTATAGTTTAAACAATCATTACTATTAAACCAAAATTGGATTATTATAATATTCAAGTCATAACATCACGACTGTTATCCCAGAAAGGGGAGGTAGAGGTGTACCTAATAGCTCAACCACATTTGCCTGATATGATTAAGTCCCTTGTAAGAGAGGGCGCGCGTATTGCCATCGGCCGGGCACAAATCCAGACTCCGTGGCGGCTACTGAGAAATTCCAGATGGAGCACCCAATAACACTTTGCTCGACCCGGAAATAGCACCCAGGAATTCATGGTCAGCAGACGCACTTGCTACCTCTTCACCAATGAGGCAGTCTATTACTTTTAACCCGCTAGAATCCCGAAAGATGTTATTAAGGCGTTCGACACTCTAAACAACGTGCTTTGCCTTAAAAACTGAATGGTATGGCTGATCTTTTTACGCTACAGCACAAAAAGATTACCACCTAATCAGTAATAAACTTTCACTGCATAACATGAGTCTCCCAAAAATACGCTGAAATTAACGACTGAACGGAAAAATTGGTAGATAAATTTTGGCTTTTGCTAGCTTTGCAGATGGAGTAATACCCTTTCGGATGGGAAATCATCAAATAACTTCTCCCGCTCTGGGCTGAGCAGGAGGGAGTGTCAGACTTTTACTGACTAAAACCATCCATGTTCCTTCTTTTGCCTTTTGTGTTCCAGAGCCACGGTATCTCTTTCGAACAGTCCCGCAACCCTGGCAGGATGGAGTAATACCCTGTAGTTAGTAAGAACTATCAAACAAAGACCTAAATAAATACTTTAAAATTTCAACCAAAACACAGAACCAAAAACCGTCTTCAGAGCTGACAAAACGATCATCTCTCTAACCGAGCACGACCAAGTTAATCAAAATTGTAAAATGTGTATATCAGAAGTTGCGGCTAATGTAACTAGGGCAGAGTGGAGCCTGTGAATAAATGAGGAGTCCGCAGCAATCCAGTTAGCTGTACAAACACGGGTTGGGAACAAACAACATTGCCCTGGGACACTGAGTGACGCGCGATTTGTGTGTCTAATAACTTTGGACCAAAAATCGCTTGTGAGGACGGAAGAATTAAACATAGTGGTGGGACAACACCTTCGGAATACTGCAAGTCTGTCTAGAAGTGTTAGGTTTAACAAGGGATATACTTTGAAAGACTATGTATAGTAGGTACTCATGAAAATGAATAATAACTAAACAATACTTTTAATGAGACACTATACAGGGTGTAACAAGGCCCTTCACGAAGCCGTCAACCAAGCATTCTGTACATCAAACTAAGTCACTTTACGCGAAAATTATTGCTGGGAAACGACTTTTTTTTGGGTTATAAATCACGTTTTACGGTAGGACTCAATGTAACGCACTTAAAACATTGTGCTGATGAATGGATTGAATAGTACAGGGGTCGTGGAGGTGTTTAAAGTAAAAGTCTCACATTAAAAACAGGTATTTAAAAAAAAAAACTTGTGAAAAAGTTGGAACTTTGACCCCCAATATCTCCGTAACTAGAAGGTTCCAGGTATGGCCTAGAACAAAAAATTATCGCAATAACGGGGAGAACAAGTGCCTTTCGGCTTCGTTAAGGGTCTTGTTACACCCTTTATACCTACTCCTATCAAATATGTCTCTCGTATAACCTTATACCATAAAGATCCTGTTAATCCACATCAGACGTGCAAATGTAATGTTGAGCTAATAAAGTGCACTAGTAATAAAACGTAGTTTGTAGTGGCTTATGCCCGACTCGTCACTGCTCTAACTTGTCATCGAAAAACAAAAGATCACGATACTCAGCTGAAAGTTTGACAACTTGCCTGAAGCATTTTGTAGTCGAGTACTGTCCACTTTTCACATTATATTTATTCAAATTGCTATTTAATAATACAACTATAATATAAACATCTGGCCAGAGGAGTTGTCGGAAAATATTCAAGTATCGAACAAAGTAGGATAAACATGTGGGTCTATCGACAGCTCATTACCATTCATAAACAAACATTAAAACACACCGCGGATATTTCTAAACGCTTGAATAAAACATTCTACAAGACACAATCCCGCAACGAAAATTACACCGACTACTGCCTTTCCGAGGCGATTACAAACAGCTATAAAAACAAAAACATAACCCCTCACTCACAGTACACTGGGGAAAAATAAACTCTACGTCACAAATAATAGGGTTCAGTTTTTAATGGAAACTCATGTTAATAGCCCGTCCACAGGTGATACAAGCATCTGCTCGGTTATTTTGTGAAAATATAAAGTTTTTCCCCAATAAATAATGCAACGGTGCTTTGAAAACGAAATGTATGGAAATACGAGTAACTAGTACGTAGAATACACGGTATTTTTGTTGGAGAATTATTTTAGGGATGAAACTAATTCATGCGCCAAGATAATGTTTGTACAAGTTATGAAAACATTCGGGGATGTGGTGTCTGTAATCCCGCAGATGTGACTAAGGAAACAAAAAATGTACGAGTGGGTTGATGATGTATTATGTGAAATTAAAAAGTGACGGATTATTAATTTTTATGTGGGATTAGACAAACAAATTTAATAGGCATTTCACTATTGAATATTTTTGTCAGTACCCACCAAGAGGGAGCTTATATAACCAATGTAGTTTAAAAAACATTAAATTATCCTTTTCTTATAATTATTTTTTAATAGATTGTCCGTGGACTCTAATACCAAAACACAGCTTACATATTGTGTTGTTGTGAGGTTCCATGAACCTTCTTATTAAAATTCTTGCAATGTATTATTACCTATCTAGTTAAAGGCGTTAGATATCGGCAAACTAGCGCAGGAGTTCGGTGGTGTCCAGGAGAAGCTTCTTAGAGATGATGGTGGCGCGTCTGGTTCGGCGATTGGTTGATTTTTTATTATTAATTTTTGTTAAATGAATGTCTTGTTATTTATTTTGTAATTCGACTAGATATAGATCAAGAATTAGATATTAATTAAGTATTGTGTAATTTGTTATGATTTTATTGTAATTGTATTGTGATTTAATTTTTTGTAATGTGGAAATTTGTGCCATGGGTAATTTTATAAACTGAAATAAACGTTTAGTAATAATAAAATAGATCGAGTACCTGCAGTTTCATGTTTGTTATTAAATTTTCCAACAATTCACTCCAATAATGGTAAAATGTTCTCTTGAAATTCACAGTGAACCAGTTAATAATACTAATGCATCAATAAGTATGATTTTTCTTTTACTTCAGTTCGTTGTAAATCGGACAGTTTCACAATATAGCTTTGGTCTCATTGTTAGAAGCCGTAAACCAAGCTTTACAATGTTTCAGTAATAATTATGTATATTCCTAAGAGTACCTACGCTGAACGTCCCTAAGAAACCATCGGCAAAATTTCAAAGTCAAATCCTGGCCCTAATACGCTTTTAGGTCGCAGCTAAAACTGTTTATTTTAACGATTACTCCACCAGGAAAGCTGTTAAAAATTCCGCGTGAAAACATAACCTGACAAAAGCCGTTTATATAAATTTTAACACGTATTTAAAACACGACAAAAGCAAACTTTTCCAATATCATCGATTCAAGCCGAACAAACTTCACAGCACATAAAAATATTCACGTGTAACCGCCAGCGCCGCACACAAACAAAGTAATATCAAGACGTAAGATACTTACCGTCTACTACGAGGATTATCCTCAACTTGACTTAGATATTTTGATGTTTTAGCAACGAAATTGGTTTTTCCCTTCAGCAAAGAAAACCCATTATCGTTGCTGTGGAAGCCGTCTCGTTACCGCGTATCTAATTTGGGATCATCCAGATTTCTCTTTCTTTGCCCTTAGGTGTGAGATTGACAGCAACGTAAGTAGGGATTTGTACAGTATAATGGTTAGTTCAAGGGTGCCTTGACTCGCGCGATAATGGTGTATGATGGGACCTTTTGAGGGCCCACATTGTGAGGCCGAATCGGTTTACGATTGTGTGATCACGTCTTTGAAAAGCGTTGATCGAAAAAAATCTAGGTCGCTCGGATAGAGCTATCTCTTGTGGAGGAGATGCTACAATCTGATGTAGGTCACGTGTTTTCTGTGTGAGAAAACACTAAGTGGATGTGGCTGTTTGTCTTGTCCAGATTGTAAGTGAACAAAGAAAACGAATATAAATGTGGATAGAAGCATACAAGTAGGCTGTAGTTATTTATACACCATTTCATCAAAAATAAGACACAAACATTGTTAAAATGACTTTCCCAGTTTTGTTAAAAATCACCAAAAACCGTCAGATACTTCACCGTTTGTATACTTAGTCTGAGAATGAAATTAATTAAAAGGGCTCGTAGCATCGACAACAACCCTGCAACACTTGCACTATAAGCCTAAATCAATCTTGTCAAAAACACCACAAAAATCAAGACATCTCACACACCCACTAAACGCAAAACCTCAGTGGTGTTGAATTAAAATTTGCAAATTGATTATAGGCATCATTCACGAAGCTACAAAATGTTTTGCTTTTGTCACATCCACGCGTATGGGGGTGCATTGTGTCTGGCAGGCGTAATGATGCATTTGGCGATGCACGCCAGTCGGGGAGGCGCTTTGTGACGTGTCGTTCGTGTACGTTTTTAGGGAGACACATTTTGGGCCTCTAATGGGGTAGACATTTAGGTGACATTAGGTTAGTGCAGAATTTTATTTAAATAAATGGTTGGATATCTGAAGGTAAATTTTCTTTCTGTACAGAATATTATTTGCTAAAACTAAACTTTTTGCAGAAAAAAATATGTTTGATAAATTAAGGGTATGATAATCATGAATAAATAAGTACAAACCAAAAAATAAGGTTTCTTTTGGGTAACCTAGGGCCATGATACCCAATTAGAAGAAGAAGAAATAAATGTTCCAACAAAAGTATTTTCTAAGAAAAAAAATATATTCGGTCCATTGCGAGGTATGTAATTACCTACGTCGTACAAATTGTCGTAGACACTTATATTTGTTCTATTACAACTAGAGCTTAAAAATCTAACAACGTTATTACATTTGCTAAAGGATATCGCGACAATCTCCTCAGGAATCTCTTTTTATTTAATTTATTTGTTTTATTTCGTCTCTCTCATTGTACTTTTGTGTACAAAGTTATAAGATTAACTCAATTTTTGGGGCCACGAGTATTCTTTTGTGATGAAAAAAGTAAAAAATATGGCTGGGGTACTGCTGAGAGTTTTAATGGAATTTTGGTGAAGCGAAGTACGCAAATCGGTTTTTATTGTTCCATGAATTATGTATAGGTTTAAGCTTTACAATATATGGACGACGGAAAGAATGAATTGAACATTTTCGTACCAGAATACATTCGGGACTAAAAGTTGTATCAAGAAGTACTAAGATGAATAACTTATTTTCTAAGTTGAATAGATCATACCTCGAAAATTTACGTGTAACTTCAGAATTTCTGACGAGACCACATTTGCTGAAATAGATAAGTCATTAATCTTTATCTAGATTTCTGTTGGATTTGGTTACTACGCCAACAATTGGGAGTAGCGAAAAATATTAATATGAACAGTGTTAATTATTTTATCAAGATCAAGACATCTTTTGATGAAACAATAACACACATAAGCCACAAAAGGGATAATTAATAAAGGCAGTCCTTCTAGGAAATTTAATTCAAATAATTATTAAAATATTATTCTATAAACACGAAACCCGAACGTTAAGAATAGGGAGCTTAATTAACTCATCAATACACGTTTTCTTTGAAAACACCATCGTGAGGCGAGGGATCTTTAGGTATTCCACGAACAGGTTGTAAGTGTCGAATCGACTGTGGGACAAGTTATCAGTAGATAGAGGCTTTTCAAAGAATATGAATGTGAAATCTTGAAGTTAAAACTGATTATTGTAAATAATGTAAGCTAAGAAGATGATAAAAGAAAAAGACATGAGAATGCCAGACAAGGATGGATAGATAGATACTTTATTTTACACTAAACAAAGGAAGGTAGCTTCTTTTTCCCTGTCGGTCACTTCATGTAAAATACTGGTATTCAGCAGCGTCCAGTTAGACTGGAAGCCGATCACTACATAGTTGGGAAAAGGCAAGGCAGATGATGATGATGTACACCAAAGAAAGGGCGTTTCCAATGATGAACAAGAAACCAGTTAGAAGGATACACTCATGAGAATCTTTGACCACGTAGGTAAAATTAAATATTGAACCTCTAGAACATAATATAAGTAGCGAAAATAAGGAAGGAGTCAAAGCAATCCAAACAATATGAGACAACGCTCAAGGAGATTACTTTTAAGATCCAAAACCAGTGCAGGAGAGTGATACTGTGGTCAATACACTTTTAAGTACAGTGTTACTGAAACTAGATTAGTCCCGCAGTCCCGCTACTTCCCATATCTTGCAGCTAAGCAGGAGCGATTCCCCGGACGGGTGCTTACTAGAGATCCCACCGCCTTATCAAGGCCCCGCAGGCATTGCGGCCTCAAGCGTATTTTTGTTAACAACTTCTTTTCAGAAAATTTTTACTTGACGTAGTACATTGTGAAGATGGAATTTGATTTTGTTGTTATCGTCTCCCAACGACACGTAACTTTTGCCGAGTCTTGTTTTTGTCACATGTTTGGGTTGTCTCCAGTTTTTGTTATTGTGTGTTTTTGTTGTTTCTTTTTATTTGTAGGTAATGTAACTAGGACTAGTTTGGCATTTGTTTTCTTAACAGTTTTTTGTTACATAATGATATTTGTCAGAAACTATCTTACGTGTTTGTAGACGTTAAGATGCAAGATGTTGATGACACATTTTTAGAAAATATTGATGGCGTAAAAACCACTAAAGGAGAGAAAAGACTATTTATCAACAATAATAAGCAATCTTTACAACTTTTCTCAGATACCTCTGGAAAAAAAGGAACAGGGCATCTACTTTAAAAGAACAATATTTTCCTTCACCGCAAAACAATCAAAAACCAATCTTATGTTAGGGAAATAAGAGCTAGAAACAAAGTACGTTTAGTGAAAATGAGGAAATCTTTCGCAGGGCGTCAAAATTGCTACTTTCGCTTATATCCTCCCTTTGTGTCGGCGTTGCCTCAATGCACTCTCTGTTTCAACTTTTATCAATAGATATTGTACTAAAACATATTGCTACTTGTAAACTTTTGCAATGTAAATAAATTGCGTGAAGACATCAAAACTGTATAGTTCGATCGTTGTGAAAATTGTGCTTCTAATGCTCGTTTTCATATACGTTACAGAAATCGAAATAAAAGCGCTGTGTTAGATTTATAGCGCTTGGATCAACGCTAAAAGTGGAAATTCTAACTATGCAATCACATTTATGAATTAATTTTGGTGTCATCTTGTCTCAGACAACTTCCATCAAATTCCTATTGATGGTTCATTTTCAACTCAAGACAATAGCAAGCTCAAAATCAAGAATTCGTTACAGCTATAGTGCTAATTTGCAAATGAACGTTAGTAAACCACCTTAAACCCTCTAAACAACGCGCTAAAGTCCATAAATATCTTCCACGATAACATAAATCAGATGACCCCCGGTGTTGCCAGTACAAGCATGTTCAATGTTCACGTTGAATACATTCAACTTTATTTAACAATTTCCAATTTTCGATTGTTACACGGTATCGGCCCGATCGGCGAATATTGTCGATATTTTATTACTTATTCAGTACCGAATTCCGTGCTTTTGTCTTCCTATAAAATACTATGGCCACGGTATCGGCCACAGAAATATTACTCAGTTCAAAATGAGCCGTTAATGTTGTAAGAGGCACTCAATGTTTAGCTACTGTACTTTAGGCGTTATCGAATTGGTCGTCTAGAGCTAGAATATGGTCTACTTCGTGGTCATTATAATGATTTGTTGATATTTTGGCTTAGGAGAATGGTCGTTTTTATACTGTTCATGAAGTGTGGTCTTGGTTGGGAATTCGCTTCATTATTTTTACTGTTGGTTGTAAGAAAAAAATCTTTGACAAGTATTCGGTTCATCATTTTGAGCTGTATAAATTCATAATCTATTTTACGTGGTTGATTGTTCATATCATATGGTTTATTTAGGAAGTCGTAATCACCAATGGTTGCTTTGTACACTAAACAGTGAAATGGGCCAATAAAACAAAATAATCAACGTTGACTTTAGATTTACGTCCACTAAGCTCCTCCGGGTGTTAATTGAACAATAATGATCAATCAATTCAATAAGTCCGTTGGTGGCAGAATTATTTTTATAGCAATAACAATTATCAACAGTAACCAGCAAAGTTTTTCTTTTTAATATAACCGCTACAATTATACACAGGTAACAATGCTTAACATAACAGCTAAAAGTAGTAGGCACGTAACAAGAATTAGAATTATATAAAGTAATTAGAACGTGCTCTACGTTCTAATTAAAGCAGAATTATACTATTCTAATTATCAAAATGAAATTACTGAAGCTCATTAAATAATCCCCCGTATTTTTGTTTCTGTTAAGTAATTGAATGTCGTGAATAAAATGATAATTATTATTTTGATACCTGCGCAAATAACAGAAGGAAAAAAATACTGCCATGGAATATTTTATGCAAGTAGGTGACATTTTTTTTTGTTTTTGGTATGCCATGACTAGCTTCTGTGTGCGGCTTCGCCCACGTGTTAGGCAGAAAAAAGTAGCCTATGTCCATCCGAAATAATTTACCTTTCAATCGTGAAAGATTTTCTCAAATAGGTGCCGTGGTTCCGCAGATTACCATCCGCATACATACAAACTCACAAAATTTGCACTCTCTTTATAATCATATTATTAAAGTTAGTCATCATTAAATTATTAAGAACGCTATAGAATCCTCGTTTGGCACATCCATTATTTATGAGCTTCTTTCACTAGCCGGTCAGTTTTGCATTCATCTGAAACCACTGGACGTAAACTTCGCTTAGCCTTAGACAAAGGATGTTGCCGACTGAATCATGTCTGGCTTCGACGCGATGTGAACTATCGACAACCGAAGACGTGGAAAATGTTCCCTGCAGTCTTCTACCCCAACCGATATTTTCATTTAAGTTTGAAAATTGCTACCGCTCGCCCGCGCAACTCGCAAATTGTACTGGAATAGGGATCGATAATAGGATTGTAGGTGCGATTTTCTTTCGCCAAGATGACTGGAGTGTAAATCTTTCTGATAGAAAAATTTCGGAAATTGTCCTGGAGATTTATCGCCTCTCCCGCCGTCGTTGTCGTGTGCTACGGTAAATTGTCTTTTGATATTACACTGACATTGGATGGGTTATGGAGTTAGTACGTAAGGACGAGGGAAAACTTGGCGTTATCCACTGTAGGTTCCGGATTTCAGTGAATTTACATCATCTAAGGTCCCATTTATTTTATCGTTGAATGGTGTGATAAAATGATGTAAAGAAATAAAATACATGAGTTACAAACTCGAAATACGCTTTGCATATTTGAATTAGATATTATTATTTCGTATCTGTCAACTAGATTTTGCTGTTGTCTTTTTAAAATGTTTATCGTAGAAGATACATACATTGGAAAATATTAAAAAAATTGTCAAAGCAAATTCGATTAAATTTACTAATTAATTGCTTATAAAAAAAAGAAAACAAATGCTACAGGTAATTCGTCAATAAACTAATTACTTTTAGAAATACTTATCTTCAGCAAAAATATGAGTAACGAAAGTAAGTAGGTATCTCATTAAGCTGGGATTACAGATTAATCACCACTTGTAAACATCCAAATTAATTATTAATACAAGTAATTCCTTTTAAATCTTACTAAATACTGCCGTTTCAAACTGATTAAACAAATGTTATCTATTACTCTAAAATGCTGTAAAATTACAATAAAAAATAGAAAGATTATCAAATCATATCATAAAAAAAAGATTTGCTCCAAATAAAACAATAAATCTATAAAAATATTGTACGAATGAACATGAAAGACGTTTATTCCAATCCCAAATACACGAGTGCTTTCTAAACCTTTCAAACTCAAGATTATTACGTTGCCAGCCTTTGAGCCTTCAGAGGCAAAAAAGATTTACATAAAAAGAAACTTCCAGTCTCCTAAATTATGATTCAATTAGTATTAAAGGATTGGTCTCTCAAAGGACTCGTACTTTTTCGGGTCTGGCGACTCGGTACTGAACTCCTTTGTGCTTTCGACCAAACTAAGAAGGTTGTAGCTTTGTGCCATGGTTTGTCGCATAAAGCTTTTGGTACAAATTACAAGCGGATTTATTTGTAAGATGACGATATGACAAGGCATAAGCGGAACATAATGAATTGATTTTCTTTTTGCCTTTCATGTATGCGGGTTCCCCAGGGAGGTTACTTAGGACCGCTTCTGTGTGCATGTCGACGCTACTCGCTTGAAACTTGTACTCGGGTCACACAGACGTAGTAAAAGATTTCAGTTCATTACGCATTACAGTATTTCTTCCTTCGTCCTCCGTTTTCGGGTGAATTTTTACGCTCAATGTACTGTGAAAATCTACTCTACTGTCCCTTTGGCACGAAAGTCCTTTGTGATATACTTTTAATCGTTTACTTTTCCAAGACACCAATATCGGGAATTAGATAGGCTTTTGAATGACGATAAACATCTTAAGTGAGATTTCAAAAGACCATTAAACTTTTTCAAATCAGCTTCCGAAAAAAATATTTTAAATCGTTTTGAAATCTACCATGTCTTTTGCCACATCTGACAGCTCCATAGGCTTTTTTCTTTTCTCGATGATATAAGATGGTTTAAGACGAAAGCCTTCCCCATAAGTGTGATATATTTCTACTTCAGAGGGGAAACACGTTCAGATCTATCTTTTTTTACTTTGATCACATAAAACTCAAGCCTGCGTTTGTCACAACTAATACTAGGTATTTGTTTGACTAACCCCCGAGATGCTCGGATTAAGTGACGAATTATATAATTTTTTTCAGCTCGTCACAACCTCGCGATTATTCCGCTCCGTCCGTGAGTTTGAGATATTCGTCTTGAGGATTAAGGGGATGTCTTGAGCGAACGAAATTTCACAGTATCCCCTTGATGGATGAATACGGAAACATTAATTCCGCAATTTCGTGTAAAATAGTGAAAGACGCGAGAAGCGGCGCGCGCTGAAGCTAATAACTTCATACTCTTTCCATCTATTCTTATACATTCACTAATAGATTAATGATCCTTCGTAACACTCATTCCACATTTATTTTGTTAAGTCCGACTCGACGCGATCATTAAAACAGGACGGCACCATATGGAAATTTAAAAAGGCATTCATTCATTAAACAAACACACATAAAATTTAACGAAGCGCTGCCATATTCGTTAACGAATTTCCGGCTTTCATTATGATTATCCCACGGTTACTGAAACACTATGCATATGCGTCTCTTTCTAGTGCAGTAGTTGGGATTAAGAGCGAGCGAGATAAATATTGGTTTGTAATGTGAAAAATAACCGGGATCCATCTATCGCTCGGCGATTCGTCACAAGCATGCGTTTAATGGCGGCAATTAAAGGCGACATTCGGTAGGTTTACCGAAATATCGCGACATAAAAACGTCATTGTTACCGCGTATCAAATTGTTTAACACATTCGTTGGGCGAGATCACATTTACGACTTGTCGCCAGTTTATGACGGTCATTCAAGCGATTTGTGATACGCCATCGTTTTTAAGCGTAGGCCCAATCCGTTAATTGATCATCGGAGCCGGTGTTTATGTTATGAAATTTTTTTTAATGTAATCAAGAAAGTTTCTCTTTTGGTGGTTAGAATTCTAACTTTTGGCTTTTTAAGCTAAGAGTAAACTAATCATGGTATTAAACATTCAAGACAAGAGGGCGGAAGGCAAAGCAATGTGGGAATAATATTTATCTATTGTCCCAAATTTATCCCCCGAGCGTCAACAAAACTTGCTCATTCAAGTGAAACCACTACACTTAAACTACACCTTATTACTTATGTTAATGTACGTCCGTTGCCCAAGGCAGAAAAACGTTAAATAGGATCGTATCACTTAGTTTAATTAACGAGTAGAAATGAACTCGAGTGACACAGGACGACCCAAATTAAAGATGAAACGTAACATACATTACGTACAGACAAATTATCCCGGAATTCGGTGAAAGCAAAACACAGGCGGAATAAATTCAGAACCGCAAACAAAGGTCCCACGCACAGACCACGGAACGACAAATGTTGTACTAAACGACAAATAAAAGCTGCGATAGTTTAAATTAAATTGGGACCCCAAAAACTGTATGTAAACAAACGTTGGTCCCAAATTTTCAACTGTAAAGTTTTGAGGGACGAAAGTGAAACATTGAAAACACGCGGTGGGTATCGGAAACGTTCGTTAGTAATTTGTATTAACAAGTTATAAGTTATAACTAACGTTATTGGAGCAACACGTAAACGTTTAACTGAACTAGGTGAATGTTGCACTGTTTGGACGATCTGTTTGAGTTTGTTACAATAGGTGAGATTATTGGAATTTCGTTTGAATAATCTGAAATATAGGTCGAAAGATAATCATATAGTTTAATTTAGTTTATATAATATCTGTGCTACATAACTTGATAGAAAAGTCTGTATTTGCGTTTAAGGAATATAACAATGTATACCTTTAAATATAGAGAACGTCCTATAAAATCAGAGTGTATGTTAAAAAATTTAGACTGCAAACTGTAAATTGCAAACAAATTAAAGAGATAATCCGTAGAACTTACGGGGCTCTGAATAAAATACCAAATAACGTCGACCCACAAACGCAGTCGATTCAAATCACACCGAGGGAATTCCAATTAAATTGCATTTCAATGAAATCTAGAACGATTATAGAATCCAATGGTTGGCAAATTAAAACCGGGACTCCCTAGGATTTCCTGTTCAATTTTCATGGAGCACGACACGATAAAAATCCATTAGGAAACCGTCGCGAGAGGCCTCTGTGACACAGTGCTTTGCTAAATGAATTTAGGGACCGCTGGAAGCGATATTAACGGGAAAAAAATTAAAAGTCTTACGTCAAAAATTTCAACATTTTTGCTTAAAATATTTTAATTAAATCTGACGGGAATTTTGCATGTATGTAACAATATTATGAGGCGGTATATACAAAACCGTTTTGTTACAAAATTTTCAAACACTGCTACGAATCTTGTTACTGACTGTCCAGTTTTTAAAATATTCTACATACGACTTGTTTGTGATCTACTTACTAGTCTGCAAAATAAAAATATCGTTTCCAGTGACACAGGTCGATATCCAGGACTGGCATAATGCGATTCCGTAGCAATCACATGCTTCATTTTGCATTCCAGCAAACACTTTTAGTGCGGGATCCTCGCAGCCTTTAACATGGAGCAGTGGCCCTTCGGCTTTACCGTTTAAATTCTAATAAATAACGTTCCTAGATAGATATCCGTTGGAATCTCCAACATTCTTTTGGTTAACTGAATGTTTTGGATTGAATTTAACATGTTTTGAAGAAGTTGTTTTATTTCTTTGAAGTAACTTGCAGCTTTGACCAGCTTGAAAGTAGGTGACATTTTTAAAAGACGAAAAACTCTTGAGCAAAATCTTTGAACGAATAAAAATCATCAAGCAAAAATAAATTAAAACAAATTGTATCCACTTTTTACCCTTATCAAGAACAAACGCTAATTACTTTCGGCACATTAAATGTAACTTAAACTGTTACTCAAGCATTAGATTACTTCACCACGTGGGGAGCTCACGCGAACAAAAAGTCTATCTAGCAGTCACGTTACTTCATTACAGAGAAATATCGGAAAATGTATTAACGATACTCTTGAAAACGAAAATGATAATAATATAGATCACAGGGAAGATGTAGATGTAAGAGGAATAAGCGGTATTACTGAGGAAAGAAGTGTTACTTACAGATATTATAAGGAAACGGGAAGTCATGATTAAAAGAGTTGTCGTAAAAGAAATGATATTTGTACGAACGCCAGGTGACACTATTCATAACACTTTTATTATATTTGACTTAATAACAGACAATGGATTACCTTAGCTATTACTAGAAACTTTACAATTTGGCACACGTGTTCCATAAATAATGAAGGTAGGAACTAAGGAATGATTTTTGAAATTTCGTCCCCTTATAGTGTTATTGTTAAATATGGGATGAGAGTTAGTATAGACGTTTGTAATTTTTGCTGATAGAAAATCCCACAGGGCATTTGACTGATTTTCTTATTCCTTGTATTACCCCTTATAGAAACGTACTGTACATTATTTTAAGTAGGTATGTATCTATGTATTCGTTATGTTAAACAATATACGAAAAAAAACATAGCAGCTGGCACATGATGTTATTGAATATCATTATTGACAAGTAACCAAGAATTAGCTATAACAGTGAAGTCCCTTGATAATGCAAACCAAGAGAAAAAATAAATACTATTCAGAAATGTAGGGTTCACGTAAATCAAAGATCTCTTTTAGAAGCAGTAGTAATTCTTTCGTAGAATATATGAGACTTAATTGTAATATAACGCCATACCAACGTTTGCCGCCAAGCAGCATGCTGTGTTTCGGGTAAGGGAACCAGATTATTTTAGAAAGGACGCATCGAGACGACTCAGACGACAAGACATCTCAGCTCGGCCCAATATGACGCACCTCAATGAGTCTCTTCTTGCACACGGTCGTGATCACCCAGTAAAATGAAACAGGATGCTTCAGGATAGATTGCCGTCATAAAGCAATGGTCGGCAAGCAGTGAGTCCTTGCTGACATTCATAGATATTAGACAGTCATTACAGATAGTCAGAAACCTAAAAGTCCGACAGCCAGTATTCCCAGCGCAACATATTTGAGAAAACGTTAGACAGATGATGATGATCTTCAGGTTAAAACCACAAAACAAGAAGTAGTGGCTTACCGTTATGCAGCAAGGTGGAGTCCCTAGCCAACGGCAGCTCCGAGTCCGTGAGGGTTGCGTCGGACGCGTTGTCGGAAGCCGACGTGGGCGTAGCGGGAGCGGTCGGCGAGTCGGAGAGGCCGCTGCGCGCGCGCCGCCGCCCGCTTCCGCTGCTTGATCCGCTACCGCTGCCCGAGCCGTACGGCTGCAGCCGGCCCAGGCCTGGGGGGAATAGAAGCTGTTAATTATTGATACTCAGCTGGAAAAATCGATGGCATTATAATGTGGCTGGTTCAGACTGGATGCAAAAAGCGAAGGACAGGGTGTTGTGGCACAGCTGGTATCGTTAAAGGGTTATAATAATCCAGATATCTGACACTTTTATTGTGTAGCTTGGTATGCCACGGGAGGTTGTTATCGACTAATGAACTGGCATAGTATGGTGATTGATTAAAAATCGGAGTTTTATTTTATTGAGATCACAAACAAAAGGCAAATAATGTTTACCTGGATTACAGGCAGTTCATAAGATTAAAGGCACTCAAAGCTAATCTTAATGAATTATGTAACAGACTTATAAAGCGGAACTCAAACAAAAGAATAAATCAATAACACATGAGGGAGAAAAACTTGAAATATCCAGAGAATATATTTTTGAAGTAGACGTTTCATACATATCCTGCATTACGTATAAATAAAGGAGATAATATAGAAAATAAATAAAAGGAAAAGAAGCCGCATAACGAAGTTGGAAGGAAAGGACAAAAATAATTAGGAATAATATGGCTTCGGAACATTACAAAGAGTACAATAAGAATGCTTCGTGAAATGATTTTAATGTTGGGAATGAAAATAAGAAAGTACGCGGTAAACTTAGACGGGATGAAAGTATTGGATGCTCCACTGTTTGAGGTGCAATTTATAAAATTGTAAGCTAAGAATATTGTTATTTTACTACATAAGTAAAACCAAACAATAAAAATGAAAGGTGAAGTGGGGAAATAAAATTGTGAGGCACTTATTTCTTATGAAATCTTTTACAAAAGGAATTATTTAAGCTGATCATATAGAACTCGTGTAATAGATTTGCGGAACATAAATGAAGGCTTAATTTTAAAAAGAGAATTTGAATTTTATATTTTGATCTATGAAGTTGAAATATCTCAAGCTAACTTAAACGAGCAGCAATCCATGAATGCTAAACATCCAACAAACATGTTTAGTACTGTGGGGATCATCATTCTCCTGCGCTTATCCAAATCTATTTGGGGTCCGGCCAACATGTCTTTTTCCATACTTCTCTAATAAGTTGAGTATACTGGGGGTAACAAGACCCTTAAAGAAGCCGAAAGGCACTTGTTCTCCCCGTCATTGTGATCATTTTTTTGTTCTAGACCATACCTGGGAACTTTCTTGTTACGGAGATATTTGGGGTCAAAGTTCCAACTTTTTCACAAGTTTTTCTTTAAAAACAAGTTTTTGATGTTATATATAATTTTACTTTAAATATCTCCATAACCCTTCTACTATTCAACGCATTCATCAGCACGATGTTTTGAGTGCGTTACAATGAGTTCTACCGCAAACCGTGATTTTTCACTGCAAAAAAAAGTTGTTTCCCAGCAATAATTTTTGCTTAGAATGACTTAGTTTGATGTACAGAATGCTTGGTTAACGGCTTCGTGAAGGGTCTTGTAGATACAGATAATAAAAATAATAATTAAGATACGAATACTTTACTTACTAAATAATAAACCAAAACCGAATTAAAGTGAGAGGAAATTCATGTTGTGATTAAAAAAGGGCAAAGCTCTGAAGTTAACCTCATTAACGTTATTTATTTCTATTTTCCTTCTATGTTAACCCGAGTCGTACAGTAATCGTACGAGATCATTAGGGAAAAGTATCGAAAAGGAATAAACGGGCCATGGAGGAAGTGCTCTTGAGATGTAGAAAAGAAACTTTTTAATTTAACGCAAATATCCCGGGAGGCCCACTCAAAGGAATGGAAGAAAATAAAATTAGTTACGACTCAGCCTCATTACTGGACTTGGCTACGGTTGCATTAAGACTGCTCTGATGGACTGCAGAATTTGATCAAATAGTTTTTTTGAGTTACAGCAAAGCTTGCAGCAATTTGACAGTTTTGGACACGGAGGTATAAAAGAGAAAAGTTACCGTAATCGTAATCATATCTTTCCTGTGATCCTTGTATGATTTTAGCTACAGAGCTACAGGGATCTTTTGACAGTTGAATGACATTGACAGTAGGGCAAAAGATGGCGGAGGTAGTTCTTTTCGATTTTGGCCACGCGCCAGAAGATCCATGTAAACCATAAACATAGAAACTTGATTAGATAACTTCGACTTAAGGTGTGATTGAGTCCAAATCAATTTTATTAGAATCTTGTGTTGTAACACTGCTCAAATAATATGAAAATACTGTATCAACATCCGATTAACACAAGTTAATTGGGTCACCATGGGTAACACTATTCGTTAACGCTGTTGAGCAATCTCTAAACCCATTATTACTAATTACGTTCGTTATTCCATGCATATGGTATGGGCATGCGTGACTTAAGCGATTTCAACACTTGGCTGCATACTGCTACCATTTTAATGTGAAAAATACTTGTATAAACAGAACATATCATCATCTGCATAGCCTTTTCCTAATAATATTGGGGTCGGCTCGCAGTCACCACAAATACTAGCTGCAATAGGTGCCAGTATTATACATGGAGTGAGCCTAAGGCTAGGTGGAGCGACAATCTCCACAGGGTAGCTGGGAGCCACAGGATGAGAATAGCCGAGAATCGAGTTAAGTGGCGTGCAATTGCAGATGCCTTTGTCCAGCAGTGGACAGTCATGGGCTGATGAAGATGATGAGGAGAAGAAATTGCCCATCCGACCTTCACAACCCACTTACTGGTTGTCACTCATTCAAGCTTCTGTCTATTCATTGGCGGTCAGAGTCCTCCCATGGCAACCAGGACTAACTGCGTATGTGATGAGTTGTCTTTACGTACGTAATGAATCCACGGAACAACCTCAGCAAGCATTGCATAACGTCGAAAATCGACCCGTTGGCTGGTATCATATAGCCACGAGCCCCACACACAACATACCTATAGACACAATACATCTTCCTTAACTTAGAAAAAGCTCTAAAACATTAAAACAAAATTGTCGGCCATTGAAATCATCTAGTCAAATAATTTGGGATTCTTCAAGCCGTTAATTAAGGACTGCGACGGAACCCTTTGGTCCAAATAAAAGACAATGAGCTCGTTAGGTGGAAATTTTTGCCAAGTCCCCCTCCCTTCCTCCTGCGGTGGTGGAACTAGATAAGGAATGCTAATTGTAAACGAGTTGCATAGTAATGACTATGCAGTTTTGTTTTTTGGGAATGTTTGTGAACTACTTTTATTAATTGTTTGGACTGCGAATGCTGTCATGTAGAGGAGAGGAAATAATAATATCTGAACATTAATTAGAATATGATCGAAGTCATTATCGGAGAAGTTAACGCAAGGCAAAAATAACACAATCATCCTATAATTTTCAAAGTGCTAGAACACTCCCACTCCTCTTCGTGAGAGACTTAAGATCCTTGCCATAAATGCTGTAATTAATTATGTTAAATTATAGGTACTTAAACGTGAGGTTCTAGGTCTCACTACCACCACATCACACCCAATGAATCTACTCCACGTCGGCAGTAAACTGCCAACGTCGGTCACTGCTCAACGTCGCAAGGGTAATGTACATTTCAAATTTTATTACAAACGTGTTTATTCCTCTCCATGCCTTCCTCTCTCCAAAAATCTAGTTTTATATTCTGTGGAGCATTTGTTATGCCCGAATCAGGATTAATCAAATTCAATTAAAAAAAATTCGCAATCAATTTATAATTGTAACGAATTAACAGGATAGATGTAGTTTGATCACTTTAAACGGACATACCTTTGTACTTTTAATTAATGAATATTGGTAAACTCGGTGTTTGATCATTCAACGTACTCGTATTATCTATTGTTAAGTTTAATCACTGGCTGGAAATATTAAATACTAAACTTTAAAGCTCACTTAGGTATAACACTTTATCACTTTCAAATTGAACAATATTTTTAGGTTCGCAATGTTAATCCTTTATAAACTTTCACATAAATTATGAACGGAGTATCACTGGCACTCTATCCAATATTTTTCCGGAATCACTGCATAAATCACGTTCGTCCTTCAGATAAAACGATGCGAAACTAATTCGCGCGACATTATCACGGATATTCTAGACTTCAGTGGCGTCAAGTGTGGGCGGTGGGGACTAACATAAATAAAAATACTGTCTGTTTCCTCTTTCGGTGATAATGTTGGTGATAATAGGTCGGCGCAGGACGTCCGCGGTGATAACCGTTGACCGGTCAACTTTAATGAAACGAATATTGTTTTAAATGTAAAACAGCTTTGTTAATATAGTAATCTATGTATGTTGAGTCACACTGATACCAAAAATAGTGACAGTAGTATACTCACGACTAAGAATGCGTCGGTTGATGCAACGTCGAGGAACGAAATAAAAATAGCTACTCTTAAGTTTGTGTGACAGGTTACGCTTGTTGCCTTCCGAATAGAGCCGCCGTTGATAGATCTATGGTTATCGACATCATTTGAGCGACGCGGAGCAATAACCCACTATGTCAGTATTTAAATATTGCACAATTAGTGGCAAATTGCCAACGCAGCGTACAGCCCCGGAAAATGATGCAAACCATTATTTCAACAAAATAAAACTTTTAGTTGCAACACAGAACATATTTCAATCGTAACAATGATTCATAAACGACCAATTTCAAACTTCACGCGAACTAATCCCCAACAGATTCAACTCAAAATTGGTATATAAAAAAACTATACAGCATAATAGTGAGCTCATAAATATACAATTGGTGGTTTGCTTACCTAGCTGAATCACGTCTACTGCCCCTAAAATAAATAAAAAAATATATACATAGAACAAAACGTAAAATCCTTTTTCCGCACGTATTGTCGGGAGTTCGTTACTAGCAGAAAGGAAAACTACGATTTGAATTCGACAAAGTCGCATAAACGAACTGACAAATCTTCTCCCTGGGGGGGACACCAGTTACGATTGGTGCAAAAAAATCGCATATAGACATGCGTTATTGCACACCCCTTGAGACACTTGATGTCGCATATTGATTTATCGATAAACAAAATAAGGATTATCCTGATGTGGTGGCGAAGAAAAGAATGCATGTAACAGCTGTTGATCAAGTATTCATGCAATTTGATGGCAGAATTTAAAGCTTTGTGTGAATAGTTTTCTTTTTGTACTTCATGGCGGTAAATTGTGTGCAAATATTTCAAAGAAGTTCTTGTTTTGCATGAGTGAAGGGATCTTACTATAACTTGGACTACTTAAATATTAATGAGAAGCGTGAGAATTTACAAGAACGTGTAATAAACATCCATAGAAAGTATGCATATTTTATTTACATAGCTATGTCGAGGTAAATACTGGTACTAAATCTATTTATAATGAGGTCTGTCTAATACACAAAATTAATTACAAAATATCCGTTAATTTAGCTTAATTAACTCTTAATTAGCAGATAACGACTCTAATTACACTACCTTGGGGTGTGTTGTTGTTAGTTTTAGGAATCATTATAACATAACACGTATTTCCCATAGCCTAGGTTCTGATTGTTTCTGTATCAAAATAAATATTGGTAGTACCCATTAGGCTTATTTTCTAAGTTATTTTAATGACACTTTAATGGCTTTACATACAACCAACAGGCACTGCTCACGCTGGTTTTGTCTAGATCTCTTTGTATTATGATTTTGCATAGAACAGAAAACACGTAGAAATGAAAAAGAAAAATTCTAAATAAATTCGCTGAAAATAGAATCGTACACGTAAAAAATATTACTTCCACTCATATCCTGTACATTTCCACGTCACTCGAGATTCATTTCATTTGTCCAGAATGCTTCAGCCTTTTTTCCTTATGTAAATCAATATGACTTCCCAAGTCCCTTCTTCAGATATAATATTCTAAACACGGTGGCCCGCGTTAAGGCAAACGTAGAAATTTGTCACATGAGCGATGGTTCGCCTACGTGTTTCGTCGTCCAAATCCCAAATATAATCCGTCGCAGTTCAAATAAAACACACCTTTATTACTTTAAAGAGAAAAGCTTAAATCCAGCGCGGCGTCCTTCGGGGATTTCATATTTCATACGAGAGCGGACGTGGATTATCGTGCGAATTTATGTCTTAGCGTTCTAATCAAAAAGTACGCTTTCTGTCGACTCCCGAGCTCACCACGTTTAGTGTTGTAGTTACGCAAAGTGAGACTGTATGATTTCATGCCAGCAAATGTAAAGAAGGTTGACAAATAGGTCGGGCGTGCCGATGTTCAGTTTTATTAAAATTAAAATGTTCTATCGTGACATTAATAAAATGCGCTAAGGTTTAGAATCGCTTGCACATCGCCGTTTAAATTTACAACGGGAACACGGGGGATAAGCTGAACATTTTTATTATCATCGCGCTAGTTTATTGCGTCTCGAGTTTGAGCATTAGAAATAATCTTCAATATGGGGTGTATTATTTACGTTTCCAAGCGCGGTAGGTTTGTCGGGAGCAGAAAATTGTCAGGGCGGTCTTAATGACAGCTTTTCCGTTAAGCAAATAAATGCAGATCGAAGTAGACGTTTCCGATATGGAGGGAAAGCATTTACGGAGGCGAAAATTTCTAAAAACAAAGCGAACGATAAATCTGTCGAACCGGGGCAAAACAGCGGACTCAAAGGGCCCGTCCACAGTCGTAACTCACTCCACGTACAATTTTACCGACAATTTATTCGACATGAACTGTACTTGTCAATCGCTGACGTTTGCGTATCGCAGGAATAAATGATAGACATAAAAGAGTGGCTGGAGACAAGCGTGACTTAGATATTGTGGTCACGTAGCAGTCGCGAGACGACGGAGGCGCAATCTTCGCGGAAAGAATTACATTTATCCAAAACATGGCAAAATCTTGAGTAATTCAATGCATATATTCGATGAATAGAAGGATAAATAGAGAAAGCTTTTGAAACGACTGACACGATGGCGCCTAATAATATTTTTCGTACAAAAAATGGATAAAGAAAGAATAACAAATTCACGTTGAAAATAAATTCTGTTCTGTTGATTTAGTGATTGGATTTGGTGCGAAACTCTATAACTCCCGACACCAGCTTGTCTAATAAATTATAGCAGACTAGAATATATTTGAATGGATTTTTATTGTGCTGGTCCATATGATTCATAACAGATACAACGCAAAAAAGTTTTTGTACTTTATTACGTGTTTTAATGTTTTTATTATCCATATTGAAAAGTTTGTTATTCTGGCTTTATGGAATTTTGACTGTTTATTTAACTGTGCTATTCAAATCAGCTACAGCAACTACAGTAACATCTGTTAAAGCCGTTTACTTAACATAGGCTTGTCAATGACTATTCAAAGGAGAGAATTGACATATATTCACCGCGCCTGGCTGATCTTGGCTGGATTGGTGATGGCATCATCGTCTTTTTGCTCATGTCGGTTGAGGTCTGCTAAACACGTTTTTTTCTTCCATTCTCCTCTGCCAACCGTCACGCTATCATTTACTCCTTTATCTTTCATATCATTCCCCACACAATCCATACATCGTTTCCTTGGTCTTCCTCTCCCCCGGTTTTGGTGATGGCAGTCAGTAGTATTAGCCGGGAGATAATGCTTTACGCGACTTTAATAACACTAGTGGCTGACTGGTTCTCCTTTACAGGCCTTTACTAAATAGGCGAGTTTTTACTTCTATTAATCTTCCTCGAGATATAAATGCTAGGAATTTATATCTATAGGTTCGTACCAGTTTTTCCACCAAGATTTTTCTACTTTATTTTCGACGGCTAAAATGATGATCAAAGCAAGAGCTCCCCATTTTATCCGATATATTATTGACGTCTACATTTGCGGTGTAAGCAGTTGTCCTAATCACATAAAATTGAACGCTGACAGCTTATAGACCTCTAAATCCCAAACGTACAATCACAACACACGATGATTGGGAGTCATCCGAAACTTAGATCCGAAAATCCCTACAGCGAGTGTTTGTTTTTGATTTTTGTCTAACGAGACAATGGGGAAATGATGAGCACTGTGCCGTACGTCGCCTTTGGGATTTCACCCCATACCACCCTCGCGTTGTAAGTCCAATCAAGTTTGAACTTTATATAGTTGGTGATAAAGTTTGGAGTTATTTGAAACGATTATGGAGTTGTGATGTTTTTTTGCTAGCGTGGTCACATATGGCGTCGAACGGTCCACGCAGAGTGACGGCATGCCACTCGAGGGACCAGGATTGGCCTCCAGTGCTCCACGGGACATTCACTATGTCGTTGGACACTGGAGTTGTGACGAGATTTAAAAATCAGGTGTATTTGCTGTTTTTCCGGCCTTGTTTTACGTTATTTTAGTAGCAGTCGCGCTTGCGACCACTCGACCAACGAGGCATTCCGATTCAAAATACATGGAGCTTATAAGCAATTAATCACCCAACAAAACTGATCATTATAACACAATAAACACGATACGATCGGCTTACAAATAATAATTGAACTCATCAAAACATCTTAATTAACAAAGTCTTTTGTTCAAGACATTGATTGGTAACGAGTTCTATATACGCGTTAATTGTGAGCTTAGAACTAAGAAGCACACCGCCATCCCACATTTGCGCAATTAGAGCACCGAATCAATGGTCTACTAAATTAATAGGAACAGTCACTAAATTGGTGGATTAGTCAGTGCTAACCGAAAATCGATGAGAGACGTTCATGTATTCCTAATTAGACGTTCTTGTTTACCTTTGTAATGATTTGACATCAAAGTAAATCGAGGATGTAACTGGGTTCGGTAAGATCAGTAGTTCAAATGATGATTCGTATAAGAGAGGAACTTACAGCGGTTCTAGTAGACCAGAACAGCTGTAGGACTGGGGTCGTAGGAAAAGTATGCGCGTCGGCAATCATCGTATATCTTTATGAACATCTGATGATGATCCTACAAATATTACATATGCGAAAGTTTGTGAGAATGGACATATTGTTACTCTTTCACGCAAAAACTACTGACTGGATTTGGATGAAAGGCACACCGATAGTTTATAACCTGGATTAACACATAGGCTACTTTTTATCCTAGTAGTACGATCCCGTGGGACATTAACGACCACGCGGGCGTAGCCGTGGGCATAAGCTAGTATTTAATATTTGTTAACAAAACCATCTCGTTTGCTTGATGTTTTCATCAAGTTAATTTTTTTTTCGGAAGCTCCAATGTTGGAATGACCCGAAGGTTTATTTATGTATGTGTCTTCATTCTGTAAGTTTTGGTCTCAAAAGTATGTTACTGGACTTTCAAAGTAAAGAGCATGACCGCCTTACGGCATTTCATACAAACTTTGAACTCATTTGTTTTCGAAATGACTGAACTGATTTTAATGAAACTTCATACGCATAAGCAAGATACATAGGTCTAAAAAGTTGACAGAGAACATTTACGAAAAATAGTATTACAGTTATATTTGAACGATTTTAGATTTTCCTTAGAAACAGAAATTTCCAATTTAAAAAAAAAAGACATTTCTAAAATGGGATCTGTCAAGTTTTTAGACATACGAGATATGTATCCTGCTCAAGAGGTAGTGAGCAAGCCTGGCAGTTAATGCTTGTGACTTTTCAGTACGAGCGGAATATTGGTCTGCAATTACTAGGCTAACATCAGTCTGCTACAAATTTTAATATTCACACTTAGTTTGCATGTGTATGTATATTGAAACAGATTTTGGTATAGCAGCTTCTACCATAGTGTGAGTGCATTAACGTGAAGCTTTTAATTCATCAATATCTAGAGCGTCAACAGCGGCCCAAATACCCATGCATATGCATAAAATTACAGGCCGCCCGCTAAAACCCTGAAACCGGCGCGGTAACCCCTTTCTGTCACTCAACTAATATTATTTGTTAGCCATGATAAATTGCTGAAACAGCTGATAAATTCTGTGGTAGGTGCATTGTGTGTCGTATTATTAGCTGGTAGTTTTCATTTTGTGATGTTTTTTAGACAGTGATTGGTTATGTATCAGTGTAAGCGAGAATTCGACTTTACTACATCGCTATATGCCAGCGATCGTTTGTTGTTTAGAACGAAGTAATCCTCTTTTCTCTTTTGTTTCAAATTTGAAATCTGTTTCGTGTTCTTTTTGAGGCGTGTCGACAAGTGACGAATGTCACATGATTGAAATATTGGGTGGAATACATCATTCTGAAATTAGGCATGAAAAATTAAAAAAAAAAAAAACAGTTTCCTATACATTTTGACAGTGTAGATATTGAACTTTTTTATTAAACAGCTGTTTTTTTAAATTACAGATGAAACATTTCTATGTGAGGGTTCGTAATGATGTACGATGTCGGGATTCTACCTTGAATGCTTTTCGGTATGTCAGTCATTTTTGTATATACTTTGCATACTTTCGTTAACGCTTAGAGAATGTCACATTATCTAGGGTCTTTGGTCTAGTCTGTTTTCTTGCAATTTATAACAATACCATCATCATCATTTCAGCCGAAAGACGTCCACGGCCTCCCCCAAGTGTCGCCACATTGACCGGTCCCGTGCGACTCGTATCCAGCACAAACTGGTATCTCGCCACAGAAAATGATATAAACAATAATACACTTTTAATAACTTTCTGCTGGTCACTGTAAACTCATCCTAACACCTTTATTGTTGCTGCTTTCCCCCATATATTACGTTATGTTGTACAAAAAAATGCCTATCTCCCGGTAACCGTGACCAATTCCTCTGAATGACACACAGGGGAGTAATCCTAACTTGGCCTACTGAATCTGTCTGTTGCCGTCAGGCTCCGTATCGCGAAACTCAAACTTAGTGATTTATTTACGTTGCTGTATTGATCGAGTGTATGAAGGTACATTTAGGGAGAAACGGGGTCAAGTTGCTACTGGTACTCTCCTGGTACTCTCGCTACTCTTACTAGGATACACTCCGTGTCATTTTGTTTGTTTTACATGAGCAAATAATCTGGGAGATTTGATTGAGTCGTGTTCTCGGTAAGGGAGTTATTTGATGTCTTTCATTGGATTTGGGTTTGAAATCTGTAGGTGTTTTGCGTTGGTTTGTTTGATAAGTTTATAATAGGATGTTTGGTTATAATTAGGATATTTTCTACGATAAATGTAATACGACTATAAATAAAATTTTGTTTAAGAAATGTTTAATTAATTAATGATGAGATGACTGATATATTTTAAATATTGAGTACCTGGGCGACGGAGCTTTGCTTGGGTGAAAATAGAGAAAACGAATTTCCCCAGATATGAGACCTAGATAGATCGATTTTTGGCCTCCATAAACACTTATATTGCAACTTTCATCGAAATCGTTACAGTTTTTAGAGAACGTGATTAAAAATATAACATAGACATATTATTACACATATTGCTCATTTTAATAGTCTATACTATACTATACTATAATATTATATAGAGGTAAAATTTGTTTGTAAGTTTGTATGTAGGGGTAATCATTTCTCTGGATCTACTGAATCGATTTTGAAAATTCTTTCACTAATAGCTACATTATCCCTGAGTGCCATAGGCTATATTTACAACGTGCCCGTGAGATAATAGCCGTCAAAAACGCGAGCGTAGACGTGGGCAACAGCTAGTAAAGGAGAAAAATGTAAGTGCTGTTTGTAAGAATACACCGAACTAATTTTTATATTAAGGAAAAAATAAAAATGTGTTGTCTTATTATATCGTGAAGTTATCGTCGATCGTTTTCCAATTCAGAAACGTGACGATTATGAACTTGAACTGAAATAAAAAGGGCATCAGCTGGGCTTGCGCGCGCAACACCTGTGCGTCCTTCGGTTGAAAGACTGAGAGGAAAATATTCTTTCTGATAGTTAGTGTTTTACGAGTATAGTCATACTTGCTATCTGTGCATGATAACCAAAACATATTTGTTTTAAGTCAATTGTAAATAGGAACGTCATTACAAGGTTTTATTTTTCAGAGTCATTCTGACATTATGTCGATTTTGCGAATCTCGGTGAACCATAAGGTAAAGCTCTACCTAATCCTTCGGGAATTCCGGGCGTGATGTTATAAAGTCCCTTTTATTAAACAGTAGCCCTTCGCCCGCGACTACGTCAGCAACAATTGTGATAACTCGGCTAATATGCATGATATAAATATAATTTATAGTCTATAGCACCCACGAATAATGTAGGTTTCTAACAGTGTTTTGTTTTTTAATAAGCTCATTAGTTCCAGTGATTACCCCCTACATACAAACAAATTTTACATCTTTAAGATATTAATAGGTATAGATAAAGAGACACTGACCTTTATCTACCTTGAAAATTAGAACAAGCGATTGATTTAAATCTAGACCTAGCTAAGTTGTAAAATGCATCCAAACGAAAGTGAAAATAAAATCAGAAAATCAAGTCGTAAAACAATAACTGCAATACACTTTTTGTTACGGATGGGAAATCATCAAATGACCCCTCCCACTCTGGGCGGAGCGGCAGGGAGTGTCAGACTTGTACTGACTAAAACCCATCCATGTTACTTCTTATGCCCTTTGTGTTCCAGGGCCGCGGTATCTCTTTCGAACAGTCCCGCAACCCTGGCAGGCGTCGGTCCTTTCGGACTCCTTCCCGTTTGCTGACTCTCTTTGAGGCGCGCGTGGAACACTCGCGCGCCGTCGACACGGCCTGTCGTCATAAGACGGACGGATGGCGAGCTAGCCCATAGCTCACCATCCACAAGCCCGACTGCATTACACCCTCAAGTTATTGGCTCCCTTATTGTGGCCTTATTAATTCGGATTATGAATTGAAAGCAGTTTCAGTTTCGAGACAATTACGTTAATTAGTAGAACAGCGCTAATCATGCGTTAGCGTAGGGACCTACATAGATGCTGTATGCACTCTGGGAGCCCGCACCTATGTATATGCCGTGATGTATTGTAACCAGCCTAATTACGTTAGGTATTGGGTTCACATTAGCTACTAATTACGGCATTTATTCCCGAGATGTAATTTTAAGCGCTAATAGAGCGCTTTAAGGGAGCTGTTTGAGAGTGTTGATCCGTATTTACATGTTAATTTCTTATAGATTTCCTCGTTAGTCTAGTGGTTGCAAGCGCGACTGCTAAACATGAAGTTCTGGGTCTCGATTTCCGAGTCGGTCAGAGTGTTCTTTCTTTCTTTTCTTTTTCAAAAAAAAAAAAACCTTTCCCCACACTAGGAATTTCTCCTGTATCGTGGGTGCGTTTACAAACATTTAAAGTCACAAACACAAACAGCAAGACCCGGAACAACTATCTGTAGGCCATACAAATATTTGTTCCGTGCGGGGATCGAACCCGCGACACGTAGCGCAGCAGTCAGTCGCTCAGCCACTGCGCCAACCATGCAACCAAAGTGTTATTAGGTTTTTCCATCGGGAATTTCTTAGTAGCAGCCACGGAGTCTGGATTTGTGCCCGGTTGATGGCAGTAGGCTCGTCCCCAATTACATAAATAAATAAATAAATATAAATAAATATCGCTGGACATTACACACAGCGCCATCTAGGTGCCACACTAAGCAACGAGGCTTGTGTCGTGGACACCAGATAGTTGATACTACTACATAGATACTTTTTTGTTTGTAAATACATACTTATTATACATATAAACATCCATGACTCGGAAACAAATGTCCATGCTCATCACACAAACATTTGCCCCTACCGGGATTCGAACCCGGGACCCTAAGAACGTAAGGCAGCCTCACAACCGCTGCGCCATTCGGGTCGTCCTGAGACTTAAAACGTGAAAATATGGGTGTACTATTAGTGACACGGCTATTAAAGGCGTGATGTCATGAACTGTTATTTCGTTTCGATAGGGCCCACTTGCACCAAAAATTACTAACAGCGTTTAGCACTTAACTTATTTAAAAAATACTTCTGTCTAAGTTGTATTCAAAGCCATCATCATCTTCTGCCTGATTTTCTCAACTATGTTAGGGTCGGCTTAGAGTCTATCTGGATGCAGCTAAACACAAGTATTTCACATGGAGCGACGGCCTATCTGGGTTCCACAACCCAGTTAGTACTGAGTAAAACGATACTTGTTAAGACTGATTGTCAGAGTTTCGGGCCACTGATTACCTGTAACGACTGGATTTTCAAAGTATGAAAGTCCATGGGGCATTGGGGGGAGTACTACGTAATTGAGGTCATTTTAGATTGGCTGAGTTTTGCAAGAAATCATCAACAATTGTTTTTTTTTTGTTCCAGAATACTACGTACAACACTCCAACATGCTTTTATGATGCTGGCCAATTACAAGCAAAAAAAATAAACATCTGCCGTTCGCAGAAGGAACAGCATAAGTAGGGACCTTAATGACACTTAGGAAGACACCGATAACTAATTCAAATTAAACTCGATACTATCGAACTGCACAACACAGTACCGGAGATAAATAATTGAAGTAATTGTTGGGTCAAATCGGGTCAATTAATCATCGGATGCGGTCCAGAGCCGCATTATCAATTTATAAGCCGACCAAAATACTGTGAACGTTTCAAACGCTCGCGTTCGGTTTGTTCAGCGCAATTTTAGTTCTAACAATGTAGCTGATTTTAGACTAATACATATTTTTGCTGGTACGGCAAGCTGTCGGCAATGAAATATGGCGTGAGTGATGTTACATTTTTGTTGGTAATTTACTATTGGATAGCACCTACGTGGCATATTTAGAATGTTGTAAATGCAAATCTTCTAATTAGTAAACGAACTTTAGGCAGGTTTTAAAGGCGACTTAAAGATTAGTTTAGGCCAGCCAGTCATCGCGTGCCTGTGGACGGTGACCTATGGGCTAGCTCGCCGTCCGTCCGTCTTATGACGACAGGCCGTGTGGACGGCGCGCGAGTGTTCCACGCGCGCTTCAGAGAGATTTCAGCAAAAGGGAAGGGGTCCGAAAGGACCGATGCCTGCCAGGGTTGCGAGACTGTTCGAAAGAGATACCGCGGCCCTGGAACACAAAGGGCAAAAGAAGGAACATGGATGGGTTTTAGTCAGTAAAAGTTTGATTCTCCCTCCTGCTCCGCCCAGAGCGGGAGAAGTTATTTGTAGATTTCACATCAGAAAAAATTGGCCAGCCAGTCATACTAATAAAATCATGCAACGGAATATTCATTTCCCCTTAAGCTTGCACAGAACACCCCTAAAAGAAGGCATAAACACAATTTCGCATCAAAAATGTTAATAAAATAATCTCCCGGCGATAATCTGGATATATGGAAAGTAAGTGATTTAACGCATCGCCACATCCGCCCGAGATCCCATAAAAAGTGATAAGTAACGCAGCCCACCATAAAATCATGGATTCATCCCGTGGGACACAGCACTTTAAGTGTCAATATCATAACGCCGATACACTTTGAGGGCGGATTGCGTTGGTGGTGTGATAAAGACACAAAAAATACTAAACCACTCAAATTGATCCGAGGATATTTCATGATAATACCTTACACGTCTATTAAACTAGGGGTCTTAATAAACTGGTCGGATCAAAACGTGGGTGATCCGATTTAAAGTTCAACTGAAATTATTTTTTTTTTTAGATTCTTATTAGTCTATTTTTGATCTTTGTGTAAATAGAAATTCAATGAGAACATCGTTATAACAATAGAGCTTCTTTCAACAATGCAAACTCATTCAGTTTTCCGAGAACTGCTTAAATAATTATGGAGATAGAAACACAACACAGAGATCTTAATTTATCTCAGAACATAACCTCACAAATAGAGACTGGCTGACAAAAACAGTGACAGCAAAAAAACTAAATCGTTCTAAATTCAAATGCGACGAAAAACTCATAAATATTATATCATTCGAGAGTGCAGCACGCTCCTAAAAGCGCACTAAAAAACCTTTGTCCCGTTTCAAACAATAAACCGAAATATCCGAGTGACTAGAGTCGGAACATTCGAATGCAGTAAACTTTATCTTAATGTCTCTATACAGTTTAAAAATATCCCGTCCATATGTTGGCTGCAGTCGATGCAACAACGACGGACGTTGTTTGTCGTCCCACTTTGTAATACGCGTGTATTGATGGCAGGATTTCATTGTTTTTTTGGCCTTTCAACTTGTAATAAATAGAGAATGACGGCCGACCACATAGAAATGGTTGTTGAACGCCGAAAAATCATAAAGGCGTCGTTCCGTTTAACGTTTTGTCAATCTTTTTACGTTCAACCTATTATTGCGAGCTACGTTGTGTGGTCAGTCAAACATGTTCCTCTCTTTGTTGGCTTGTAACTCGGACTTGTACGGTAAAAACAAAACAAAATCGGACAAAAATATATTTTTATTTCATGATTTTAAAAGGTGAATGGCATATTGAGGACAAATTCGACACAATTCTAGAGCAGCTAAATTCGTCTTATTTCGCATTTCAGTAAACATTTTTATATCCCAGACGAACAAAACATTCCAAAACAAATAATTCTATATAAACAGCGGCGAAACCAAGCATATCGTCGACATAAACTAGCATAAAAAACACCTCCATTACCATTCGAAGTGCCGCCATTTTCGCGTAACAGTTGCATAGGCTAGGAGCTAGGTCATAAAAGTAACGCACTGTCTTATCAAATGCCGCGGGAAATGTGATGGTATCGCCTGCCATGCCGTGGTAACATAACATGCGACTTGGGACCCATTGGGTATTACCTTACAATTCACGTTTGAAATTTAAAATTTTCATGGAAACCGATGATAGGGTGAGAGATGTATAATGGCGTAGTAAAAATTCAGCAAATAATTTAAATATTTCGCTTTTGAAATTGTAATTTGTATGCTGGAACTTTCTGTTTACGATGAGAAAGTTTTTTATGGTTTCCTAGTTCTGTTATTTATAAGGAAAATTACTATTTCTTGAATGAAAAGTTCAAAGAAATTGCGTCGGGGTTTGTAGTGCCTACCTACATAATTTTTACGTAACGAAAGGATGGATAGAAGATGGTCAATATCGACAGTCAATGTCGGCGGTGCGATTAAGCCAGTGAGACTTCCTAAATGAATAACCCTTGAGTTGATACCCGACTGCGGCGAAGCCCAAAAACAGGGTTATGTCAAATGAAGACATGACCTGACTTTCAGTTAAATAAATTAGGATATCTAAACTAGTGAAGTACCCTCTTTATATCCAATAAAAGCTATGGAAAGTCAACCCCATCACTGCTCTCCCATAAATACGACACCTCACTGCCTATAAACACAATTTTTCGTCAAATCAACACTCGGAGATGTTCGCACGTGCAACCTTTTAGAACGGTTTGCTATCAACATACAGATATAATTGAATCGTTTACTCGTGAAGTGGGCGATTTAACGTATGTTTGCGTCCCAAAGCGATTCCGAATCGATTTATAAAAAAGATGATTTGGTAAGCGATTAGATATAATTTGTTCATATTTTGTGTTGTTAGCCGCCGATGAAAATGTTTCTGCGAATAAGGGAATGTTTTTTTTTTGCGATCTGGCTTTTTCTGGGTTTATTGACAGGCTCTGTTTTTGCTTTGAAAGCTTTTTGATCTATCGCTCAACTACTCGCGTTATAAATATGAAAGTAAGTTATTTTTGCCCTACTTTTTTGCTTCAGCATACCTACGATTGTTGCTAACCACTCGCGGTTTGATTGACGTCACTAAATCTAGGCTTGTTTTCATCTTAATTGAGCGAAAACTTACAAAGAAAAGTGGGTTGTTGAATAAAAAGGTTCTACCAAAACTTCCAACGGTAAAGATCGTAGAAGATGACGGCCTTTAGATTCTGCCTACATCCGAAGGAAAAAGGCCAAAATGGCGTGAGCTTACGTATGTATGAATACCTACTCTCCAAAAGTCGAATGTCGAAAACGCGCTTCAACATAGACCAAGACTTCATCAATGAAAGCTTGCTATTTAAAAATCGAAAACGATTACGAATAAACGATTCGGTAGCACGGTCAAGTTAAATAAAACACGAAACTGTATTTTTAATTCATCCTCATTGCAAAATGCAAACTAAATAAAGCATCGAATCGAAATAACGCCGGTGCGAATGCAAATTATTTAATCACTTCGCCGTGTAGAGCTTAAATATGAACAAAACGTAAAGTAGCCAAACAAAAATATTGGCGACGGAGACGAAGTTTCAACTGTTATGCCGTTTTATTAATTATTTCGTGTTCGGAGAAAAGTTGAGAGAAACGGATTCACGATGTAATTTGGAATTTTCTGGTGATTCGGGAATTGAAAGAAAATGTATTGTCTGTCTGTATTTGTGTATTGGTAACAGGTTAGCTCTTCTCAGAACTTGATTCTCAAGTAAATAAGTGATCTTTGTAAATTGGCATTTTTACATTATTTTCTCTGAAATAATTGTACTGGATAGGTTTATTTAAGTACATACCCAATATAAAAGAGAGTAGGGCAACGAACTCAGCCAATCTTGCAATCTAACTAAAATTTCCACTACGGCATGAGCAATTTTCTTCAAGATCGTGCGGCCGCAACTACTTTTCCTGAATGAAAGCTTCATCAATTTTTTAGCAAAATATAATAGCCAGTTTGAGCATGTTATTGTGTTTCATATTATGTAAAATTGATTTTCAAACAAAATGGGCGTATCAAGCTTTGTCTACATAACTCTGTCGCTTAAATATAAAACAATGAACAAAACATCGCTGGACGGCGTCCACACAAAGCCTATCGGGCCCTATGTGCCTTTCCAATGTCGGCCTCTATAAAATATTTTCAATACCGAGGGAAATTGGTCAAAAATGACTCCCCAACAAGATTATCTCGGCTGCTTCAGACCTCAAACAGAACCGTGACTTACGTCTCCCATTATAAAGTTGATTTTCCTTTGATAAATTTCAAGTATTTTAAGTATACTGTTTCAGCATTATGTAAGTTACTTCGGGGACTGGAGAAGTAATTTGTTGGGGGCTTATTTAGTGTTCTTTGCTGAGAGATGAAATTTATTTCGTAACATGTATATTGCGACTGGCTCGAATAACTTGAAGTAGCGGGCATAAATATGGGAAAAACAGGGACACATATTATGTATTTGGGTAATATATGGAGCCATTATAAACTGGGTAAAAGGCTTGTAACACTTTTCAAGTTTTATAACCATCGGATAATCGTGGTATCGGTTACAAATTTCACTTTTGCTGTCTTTTAATCGACATAGTCTGTTAAATGCTAATAATTACTTTATTAGATGAAAGCGTCAGGGTTGCCCGCGAAAATCAAATTTTCTTACGTTTTTTGCAATTTGCAGGTCAGTGTCAGGTTGTATGTTGATAAAAAATGAGTCGCGTCAGTAACACATATTTAGAGAAGTATGATAATTAAAACCATTACTGAGTTCATTTAACCCTACTCTGTAACTATTTAGTGAAAAAGTCATTCAATGGGGTTAAATGAACTTAGAGGGTTGTATTGGTGATTTTAATTCTATAACTACATACTGGCGCGCCTCATTTTTCATTAACATACAACCTGACACTGACCTGCAAATTGCAAAAAACGTAAGAAAATTTGAATTGCGCGGGCTACCACGTTAAACAGTTAAACACTGAGTCCAAAATCGAGGTATTATTTCCCACATAACTTTCATGATACAACATCATTTGGCTAATACATCAAGCAAGCATTGTAACTTGACCTGTAAGAAACAAATCCAAAAGAAAAGCAAGCCTGCTTACTCCGTACACAAAGACATAACGACGCACTTTCCCAATTGACAGTACGTATTAGAACAACGCCCCCTCCCACACCCCCTGGGAGACCGTAAGAAGACAGGATCACCAACTTTTTCCATCTGAAACTTGCACCATAAATCGTCACGGGCTGCCGAACGAGAACTATCGAAAGCTATCCTCCGCCCCCCGTTTTATTGACAATTTATGGCAGATTTGCATTAGTAGTGACTAAATGACTCGACGAATTCCGAGTTAGAAACGGGTTGGATTTAGATTTATTTTTGTTTAGTTTTTTGGAATTGGTTTTATGTTAGATTGGAATAAGGTTTATTTTAGCCAGATGTTTGCAAAAGGAACGGATGTAAAAGTGGCTACCGTCTAATATTTGTACGAAGCTAACTCAGCTCCTAATAATTTGTGGTATTCGCAGTGATGGCGAAGTCGTAGATTCGAACCTAAGTATTGCTCTGCTCTCAAAACGGTGAAGGAAAACATCGTGAAGAAACGGAAATATCATAGAACCAAAAAATCGAAGACAGTTGTAAATCGACCCGCCCTAGTTCCTTTTGGTGGATCATGGCCTACATCACACAAAGAGGAACCTGTGTGTCCCATTGATTATGCTATGGAAAGCTGGGGATCGAAGGCATTTTTACCAGAACTGTCCTTGGCCCACGGCATTTAGTACACAAGACAAATGACTAGAATTGGACGTAAGATTTCTTCGATAACTTTGTTGTATAGTATCTACGTTCTATGCAAATAGACATCCCACCAAAACATACCAAAGCGAAATACTGATCAGCATCGTTCGAAGCCGTAGCAAGTGTCGGATTTAAAGTACACTATTACACTGCAAACGGTATTGGATTTCACATAAAGCACCGAATGCAATCCTTTGTCTTATATTCCATTTATTATGAACGCATTTATGAATAAGCAATTGAAATGTTGAAATGTTTCATATATTATAATATCATGCCTGTAGTCTCTGAAGGGTTAGGCCCTTTGCCTAGACTACACGTCTACACCCGCATTTGGCCAGTTATGTTAAAGGCCCATGTATCACAAGGTCTATGTCCTGCATCTCGGCGGCTGCTGCGAAATTCCTGATGGAAAACGCAAAATCACTTTATCCAAACTGGGAATCGAACCCAAGACCTCATGCTTAGCAGTAGCGCTTACGACTACCAGACTAAGTAGACTGTCTATGAATAATGAAGGCATATCTGAAAAAGCAATCGAAATGTTCAAATGTTCTACAGAGGAGGGACATACAATTGTACAGTGCGGTTAAATTGTGCCCATATGAAATTCTATTAGGTGCCAATTTGTTCCCGCTCCACCGGTTTTCTCCACGAAGACTATATTAGGTAAAGAAATACTCTAGATGTATGTAGATTGGGCTGAGGGAGAAAGTGGGGAAATATAGAGATCGTAAACGTTGGCGGTTGACTTCATTCTAACTTTATAAGTTTATAACGTGAACAGTCTTCTGAAAACATACGAGGTTGCAGTTTACTATGTGAGTTGCTATTATTGATATATTTTAAAGTGTTTTCAGGTTGTCGTAGTGAAGTTCTTTCATCATTTAAAGTACTTACTTTGCTATTTCCTGACTAAGGTAATTGAATCTGTACCAGTATTTGCATGGAACGCATATCTGACCTCCAGAACCCTCTTACTGGATAATACCTTTGGTAAGTCTAGTTTGCAGAGTTTTCGGGTTGCTGGCTGGATTCGCTTAGCGATAATATTATATCAAAGATACGGTTACCATTTCATGATCGAAATCAGCCAGGACCTTGCCAACACTCTCTACTTTGTCGATACGAGGAGGTGATCATGATAAATGCAATCGTTTGTAGCAATGAGAAAGCCCAAGGTTAAATCATTATCAGTCTTCTGCCCTTATCCCAATTTATTAAGGGCAGCATGTCTTCTTCTTCCATACTTATCTATTACTCGTCAACTCAGCAGTCACCTCCTTTCTAGCCATATCATCCATGAAACAAAATGTATACATAGTTCCATAGTACGTGGCGAAGCACTCTTGAATAACAACGATTACATCGTGTTTTCGTTATTGATTTCTTAACAAATTTTTAATGACTTCACAAGTCTGTAGTCACCAAGTATTGATGCCGTGACCGCGCCAACCGCAAACGAAACTCGATCTACTCGATTAGATGTCTGTACAATAAATAATCGATATCGCTCATTCGTTTCGACGTTCACAAATAGCATTTTAATGTTTTATTTCGACAGCTGTACAGTAGAAATAGAAGTTTTGGTAGCAATCAAAAGCGTTAGGAACTGTAGTGTTTTCTGGATGGGGTGGTGTAATGTCAGGCAACTTTTGTTTTATACCTTGCAAAGAACAAGTTTAGTATGTTTTTTCAGCCTATCAAAGACCACAGGTGGACTAGAACCTTTCCTAATTTATGTGTAAATATTTCGTCGCACGTACTTAAGAGAACCCTTCCCGGTCCGTCTAACGTCAATGCGAGCATGGTCGAAAAGCTTGTTGTTTCATCCAGAGCCACAGCGGCGGCGACCCCGCACATCTCGTCTCCCGCGCACCTCATACCGCCTAACGCGATGACATTGAACGAAAAATAGTGTTCGAAAACTTCTTAAACTTGTTCCAGGAAATACGTGTTTTTGAATAAGTCTTACAAGTGTGTGAAATAAATATTTGTCATTAAGAATCTCCATTATATGTGCAAGGTTTCGATCGAGATGTTTTCTTTACTTTTACAGTTTATGAGTACATTATGAACGGCCAAAGTTCAGTTAAAATTTGTGCAAAACAGCATTTTTTGGAGGCCTATACTGAATTTGTTGCATTTTTTTTTTATTACCATAGAAACCTAGATACAGTGCACAAACCACATACCTATTAGTTTAAAAAAAACAAAGATAGATGTGTAACAACGGCATAATCACGTACGAGCGTTTATATGAAAAGTGACGGGTTGGCCGCTCTTAAGTAGGTAATCCGCAGTAAGATTGTCTTCTTTTGGCATCTGTAAATCAAATATTCTACTAACAGTTAATACCCAAAGAACTTGTTTATAAAGAAATCCAGCCGAGAAACCGCCTCATTGCACAGCCAAATCAGCTTAAGAATACCAGAACCGAAGTGCTGTTTTAATTCGTCGTGTTACTTAACAAGTGTTGTGTAGGTATTCAAGTTTCCCTTTGATTAAAGACGCGAAGATTTCTTGATTAAAATGTCTCAACGGAGTGACTGCGGTTGTTACTATTGAAGAACGCGTTTTGAGTTACGCTCGCCTCTTTGAAATTTGAAAACTTTATCTCCTATAAGATTGTTGGCATACTGTTATACAAATGTTTTAATAAGTTCTATATTACGTACGTTTGTATTTGTTTGTTCATGATTTTAATGACGAGAAGTTGAATATTTTGATGCCAATATTTACGTTTTCGTTCAAATATTTCGCATTTCTATTTATAGTTTTTGACGAGAATTCATTTAGATTTAACCTCTAACAAACTGTGTTAGTATTTTAGTTATAACAGTTACGTAGACCAATCTCAGCATGAATAGTCTGCCCACGAATAACGTTAAAGACGATTGTGTCATTGATGAAGTAGGCCCAGCCCGACGCACGGAGGCAACTGAAAACCTTGGCACGTAGGGGTGCCCGCGTCGGCACTTATGAGAACCATAACACATAAATACAATTTCGGTCGGTATCATATCCATATTTCTTGCCTCACTGATTAGATATGAAGAATAATATTTTGTCGGGGTAAAATAATATCCTGATTTATTCTTACGGGCAAGATAACGGCGCGAAGGATGTGCCCGTAATGGTCGGCACCGGCCCGAAATTGTCCGAAATGGCCCGAAACGGGCCGAAAGTGGCCCCTACCCAGCGCGTATTTTTACATATTATTTTCAGGGGAAGCATTAAATTACAGGGGATTTTTTGTGGGGAGTTATGAAAGACCATATTTTGCGGAGGTGTGTGGAATGAAAACGACTCCTGCCTTCGAGAGGCGAGAGAAAAATATAATTATATGTTTTATGTGGTTCTATATTTTATTAGGGTAGGCTTTTGTACGTAAGTTTCAGAGTGTTAAATCAACGAGGAAAGCGTTAATGTGCTATTTATCAGTGTAAACGCCACGCTCAGATATTTGGCTTAGAGGTTGCAATTTTCTACAAAGCGTTTAATACAGGAGGGGTCATTTACAAAATACGATCAACTTAGTGATTACGGCACATTTTTGGGGAAAATGCAGCACACAATACATTACGATAATCCTGATTTATTAAGGATTATTTACATACATAAAAAGGGGTTAATAAAAATCTACACATATTTGTAAAACACTTACACTAGACATCACAAACAAAAGCTATCTATGTACCTCGTGCTTCAGTGATACATAAGGGATTATGATAAGGGATTATGAAGCTGTGATCAAAGGTGATGAAATAGTTCAATACCTTCACTATCAGATCATCTTCGTGCATCCAATGTTCGCAAAACTGGAAAATAAAACAAAATTCTCAGAACAAAACATTATTTGTGTTTTTAATGGCGTTTGTTCTTGTACAAATTTAAAAAAAAAAACATTGTTTTAAGTTTTTTTTTATACTGAACGCATACAGTTCTCAGTATTTTGTAATTTTTCACACACAGATTCAAATTGCCACCTTGTATTTTAAGATTAATCTAGGCTTAATTCTGCCTAAAATACATCAGTTTCCAAATTCCAATACAATTTTCAGTAATCCAATATAACAGTAAATCAATATATAACAATTCCAGGAATTCAATCCAAGCATATGACCAATACACAATGCGTTGATCAATCCAGTCTTAGTCTATTATGTGACAATAATCCTTCAGGGTCATGAGTTCATGACGTCAACAGTGAGGTCATAGCTCCTATTATGTATTCAGTGTACCGTAACCATTGGGACGACTCGAATTTTTATATGTATTAAACAATTGATGAGCGATCCGAAATCGTGAGAAGATTTTTAATGGAGAATCGGTCAGTTTAAAATAGTAATGAGTACACGTGCACTGGGCACAACAGAAAGTAAGCGTCTGGCATGTTATAGAGCCATAACAACTTCTGATTGGTCATCGATGCATCGGTCAGCTCCTATACTATCCATACTTAATACTATAAACGCAAAAGTAACTCTGACTGTCCGTCTTTTACTTTTTCACGTCATAATGGCTGAACGGATTTGAATGGAACTTAGCACACGGGTAGACCATGATCTGGGCTAGGACATAGGATACCTTTTATTCCCGTAGTGCGTTCCCATGGGACAATTCCCGACCAGCAAATCTAGCGAGCAATCTAGCCAGTCTTTTTTCTTTTTCGTGTGGTTAATGCCTAACCTGGTGTCAGAGTTTTTATGCCGCCCATGGGCCTCTAGACTTGGCTTTACATGGCGTCGAAAAATATCTCTCAGGCAAGTTTGGTTTCCTCACGATGTTTTTCTTCACCGAAGGATAATTATACAATACGCACATGAATCCAAAAAATCAGATGCCTTGGGTTCGAACTCGTGGCTTATGACTTGGCAGTCCGTCGGTCACACCACTAGGCTTACGCCTAATAAAGCCAGTAATTTGCACACATGTATACAAGTGACTTGTACGCCCAATTAAAGGGGTCATGTGTATTCATATTTCATGGCTTATACCGAAGACTTCAGAAACCCCCCAGATACAATGAGATCACATCATACGCTTGAATGTGGTCGGTTCACTGCATCGATTGCATTGCAAACAATAGTAGCTTGTATCTAAGCAATAATATGGTGGGTTTAAGGAGAGCTAGTGAGCATAAAATGTAATGGTATCTAGTCCAATCGTATAAACCGTATCCTTGTATTGACTTTTACTACTGCATGGGAAAGGAAGCAGTCTGCAATCGACTGTCAAGATAGTCTGTATAAAGCTAGCTTATAACGTGAATCTTAATTTTGATGGTTCAATTTCACTCGCTACATACAAAAAAACTGCTTCTATATAAGAAAAATACATTTTCAACTACCAAACCAAGAAATAGCGCGAAACAAAAAGGAAAATCGAGCGATCTTTAAAAATCGCGTTCCCTAGGAAAATCCTACGTGGTCCCGTTCATATGTGGCATTCAAAATCAGTACCTCGACGCCCTGTTCGAAACAAAACGTGAGAATGGTACCTTTGAAATCGGCTTTCTGCAATCCAATGCATTAGAAAGAGACGGCTTCACAAAAAAGTGGTTGTACAGAAAAGGATAGATGATATGCGGACAGTCTGAGACGTGAGTTGAATTGTAAATGCGAATTGCAAGTCGTGGATGCAGTTTCAACCTAGTTTGCGTTACCGGTTAGTTTTCTGTTGCAAATGGACGTAATTTGGAATTCTTTCGATTTGAACAGCAGACGTTGGAAATTAGGGAAAAGATTTCAACAAGCTGATGGAATAGAAAAGTCAGAAGTATGAAAAGATCTGTGAAAATAAACTGTAATTGTAACACTTTAAGGTACTTTATTGAACTCGTTTGGAAGGATCTCGATGAGTGATGGTGAGGTGAGATATGTAATATGGCAGACAATAATGAATTTTAATGTTGTGTAAATATTTTCACTCAGAATAACAATTACAGAAGCAGTGAGACTACCATGTCATAAGTCTCGAGTTAACTCAAGACACACACCTCTGATTTTTGGGATTCATTTACGTATTGTATAATTATCACTTGCTTCGATCAAGGAAAACATCGTGAGGAAACCAGCATGCCTGGGACATATTTCTCGACGGCATGTAAAGCCAAGTCAGAGGCCCATGGGCTGCATAAAAACTCTGACACCAGGTTAGGCACCAACCACACGATAAAGAAGAATAGTTACAATGCGTATTAAACCGAATGACGCCAAACACAAGATGACACAGCTAAACCCATCCTTCAGGCAAAAATAAACGCAGAAACAAGAAGAAGATCTCCCAGAAATGAATACAGACCAACACTACTAATTAAGTTATTGAAGAGTCGAACAAACTTGTTGAAATTCATTGAGGTGGATTGTTTTTACGCCAGAGCGTAATCAAACTAAGGAAGTCTCACAATTTTACCGGTATATTTTCAACTGAAGAGCGCTAGGTGAGTTCCTTGCAATCTTATTATCATGGGCCAAGTTACCCGAGTTTGTTTTTCAAGTATCCCATGGATATTTTTAAGCTAATGGAGATTTTATTATGTTTACCTTTGGCTTGTGGAACGCTTTAGTACGTTAGTTTAGTTCTTCAATCTTTTCATGATTTAGTGAGAGTGGATGCTAGTTGCTGTAAAGTTACTTTGTTTGGCAACGAATTCACTTTGTAAAGGATGAGTAAAGTAGACTGCTCGTGGTAATATTGAAGTTGAATTACTAAGGTATAAACTTATTTGAACAATAATGTAGGTAAATGTTTTAGTAAGTCATGGAAATGTTTGCGGTCAGTAACCGCAAACATTATTTATGAAGGTCATTTTATATAAATGATATAAATAATATGTATTGAATAAATTACTCTTATAAAGGTATTCAAGCGGGGAATATTTTGTATATATGACGCATTTGTTATTATTTAAAATAACACGCGTTGTAATAAATAGGTAAGTATTTGATTAAACGTGGTTTACCACGCCCGTGAATCAATTTGAATAACGATTCAATACTTTCCAAGATGAAAGGAGTAGATATACTCACATAACGAGATATCGTATATTCGGATTTTGTACGCAGGATGACCATGACCAATCTAGCTATGCGGATTCATGAAATCTATACAAAGCGAGGCCATGTTATACTGGAAATGTATAGTTTGATGTGACGCCGTGTGTACATTATCGATGTATTGGACATCGAAACATTTCAATTAAGCAGCCGTTATTTCGGAGGCACCTCGACGTACCAAGACTATAAATTCAGAATGAAGGATACCTAGTTTAGTGTCAGGTACGGTTTCTAGCAAATTCTAGGTCTAAACTAGAATTTATGAACTTGCCTTGATTTAATTGGTTGATAGATATAAATCTCTGTTGTTAAGGGTACACTAGTCGGTCGTACTTCGGTTGTACTTTCATGCAAAACAAACAAATGTAGTATGGCGATCACTCCACTGTTTGATGGTGTACGTTTAAAATAAATAATTATATCGATTGGTCTCGTTTTTGTCTCTGTTTGTGTGTTTGTGTTTGTTTTGTGTGTTTTTGTTTGTTTGTTTGTGTTTGTGTCTTTGTTTGTTTGTTTGTTTGTGGTTTGTGTTTTTTTGTTTGTTTGTCTGGTTTGTGTTTGTTTTGTTTGTTTGTTTGTGTTTGTTTGTTTGTATCTAGCATTGAATAGAAAAAAAAGTTTTTTTTTTTTTTAATTTCAAATATGTTTTTATTACTTTTATGTTTCCATACAGGGCTAGATAATGATGAAACAAATTGAGATATTTTTTTTATTTTGAACGTACACCATCAAACAGTGGAGTAATCGCCGTACTACGTTTGTATGGAAGTGTGACCGGCTAGTGTACCCCTTAAGGTGTATATCTGTGTAATATAAGGGAAATTAATGGTAAAATAATGGAATTTATGAAATGGGTATAACACTGCAAATTTGACGTGCGGTCAATTTTCCTAACAATTTGTTTCCGTGTTGGTACACTGTCATATATATTTCAGTCTTGTTGTAAATAAATACAATTCTTAATTTTAATACAGTGACAACATTGTTGAATGTATAACGTACAGATTATGTACAATTAGAAATGCTTTTTAGGTTTTTTGTCTTGTTCTTTATATCTTTTGAATTTAATATGAGGAAATACTCACTTATATAACTATAGCTGCAATCATCCCCATTCTGTTGCGACTCACCTGTAAAAAAAAGAAATAAAAATTAAATAAGGACAAAAGTGTTACTTCTTTTGATATTATGGTAACCTAGTAGCTTCGTACTGTTACAACAATTTTGCCGTCCGTAAAATAGAACAAGAATACAAACTAAAGGGCCCCCGTTGGTTTTTCGACCGCAAAACCAAACTTTGTGGACTTGAACAAACAAATTCATTCACGTCCATTACGGAATCGTGACGTCACGTACAAGAATAAAACATGTTTAAACATCTAAACACTTTTCTAAGTATACTTTATACGGACAGTTCATTCACAAAATAATGACTTATTAGCTAACAAAGAAAATTGAACTTTGACGCCCAAAAAATAAAGTCTAAAATTGGGTCGAAACTGTGATCGGAGTTCGGCCAGCTTCACGAAAAACTCGACACGTGTCATCTCTCTCAATCAAAATTGAATTCTATTACTGAATAGGTAGGGCTGAGTGGTGATTTAAAGCATCGCAACGTCACGTCAATGTTTATCGCAACGTCACGCGACATTAGATATGAATCTGGAACTCCTTAAAATGTCGTAATGATGTCTTCCGTGTGTTTTGTTTGAGGATTTTAAAAGCTATTCTTAAGTCACTCAGACGTGTATGGTTATTAATATAAAGTAAGTGAGGCATAATCAATCGTTTCAGTCCTTTTATTTTAAATGCTTCTGTTTTTATTATACTCTATATTCATACGCCTGTTATCCATTAGTCGAGTTGTTAACTGACTAATAGACAAACAACCATTGTTATAAACCGTTCGACTACGGCCCATAAACTGGGTCAGTCAAATCTAGAACAAAAGGCGGTATTCCAACACATGATCACCTTACAAAAAAACATTGTTTTCAGTCCTCAAAGGTATCACTGTTGGGATATCGTATGTCAAAAAGCTAGGAAAACTTTTTGACGGAAAATCGGTAGTCGTCTTTTTATCCATAATGACGTAACTCTATACTTTATGGGCCGCTAGGAATTTCATTTTGGGCCTTTATATTTTTGACCACGTTGTCCCCATGGGTGGGGGGTTGAGGTAGGGAGGGGGGAGTGTTCTTTATCGTGGCCATTGCGGGCTCTCTCACGTACGCATATTAGGAGAAAGGTCCTTCTAAAAGTCGTAAAGAGGTCGACTAAGGTCGGTGCGTCTATGATGTGTCTTTAAGCTTCTTTTTTATTTCTTCCGATAGACTTTTCGGTTTGGAATTACGTATGTAAACAAAAACCTTGCTTGTAACCTTTTTCTATTATTCTTTGATAGGTAAATGTGTTGATATATTATTTCAGGATACATTACATCGTTATACCTTTCTGTAAAAATAAACTTTTCAGACCAATAGTCGCATCAAATCATACTTCATTATTAATTAAAACCCACAACAATACATTATTACCAACAAACCTATCAAACAAAAAAAAAACAAACAAAAAAACATAATATATCGGGAAGCAGACATACGGGACCATTGTCGTTGAAGAGGCTCTACAGTCACAACACTAGCGCTGTTCAATACCGTGTGAAGTTTTTTTACATGCAGCACTATCGTTGTATGCATCATCACGATTGTCTCTCTTATAGACTGATCCTAAACATTAAAACATAAGATATTGACATGTTATGGGTTCACAAGACCACGACAAAGTATAAGAAGAGGGTCGTTACTGATAAGAGTTTCGAGTTAATGTATGTGGCTGGATGACATTCAGAAGATCACTGGTAAGACCTGGTTGAGACACATACCAGGGTAACATAGCACATAGGAGGAGAGACTTATTATACTCCGCAGAGGGTGAAACAATGCTGCTAATCATGATGATGATGACCAGCCAAAGGAACAGTAAGTCCAATAAAACTATGGATGGTTTGTTTATTCGATGGTATGTAGAATATCCAGATGAAGACTAGGTAAATGTGATATATTGTGGTTATTATATTTATATATGGGCCTGAGTTGTCTGATAGTAAAATGATTATTATTCCCTTTATTCGTTTCTATACAAATTAATTTTCTAATAATCCTTAAAACAATATAATAAACATAAAAAAATAAAAAAAATAAAAACTGACAGCCGTTGTTGGTAACAGGGTCCAAGCTACCGGCGTTTAGGGCTCCAGAGAGAGGAACCTCCTAATAGTAGGAGCCATGTCCAGGAGTATAACATCAGCTACCTCCCCTCAAAATCGGTCCACCAGTTTCGGAGAGCTAGCCGGAACAAACAGACAGACAAAGAGAGGGACAAAATTAAAAAAATATAAATGTATTAGTACCGTTGGTATATACTTTCATAGGCATTCAGTAAAAAGCTGTTACTTATCTAGAAATTACAAACAGACACTTTGATTTTAGTTATTAATAGTGGCAAAACTGGCAATTATACTTTTCGCGTAGTTCTTAATATATGTACATTTCAGTCTGCTTATCAAGTAACATAGCTCAGTATCTGCCGAAAGATATAAAACTTAAAATATCTCGTTTTAAAACAGGCGAAATTCCATATAAATCGACAACGTCTTCACGTATAAAATTTATAGTCTAATGAAATATTGTTTAGCACTCGGCGCCGGTCTTACCGCGGGTTTACGATTCATCCCCGCAATATTTTTTTGGGCTTTATTTAGAATCTCATCGGATTGTTCTGCGGTTTTCTTTAGTTTAATAGAAAGAAGTTTGAATATTCATTACAATTTGAAAATTGTGTCAGTCAAAAGCAACAGGTCTTTTTGAATATTTTAGAACTGCTAAAGAACTTGTACTAGTGTTTTAGATGGTTATCAATTTTCGTGTGATGAGTGAAGAACTGACGACTACTGATGTTTCATTCGGAAGTCACAATGGAGAATATTCTTCTCCATAAGAATTCTTCCCACTTCCACTTTATATAAGGTCTATCTGTTCATAGACGAAATCTCTTAAGGGGTCATTGTACTCATCATTATGAACAATTTTTACTGTGGGACCAAACCCGAAATCGCGAAATAAAAATCAGCTGTTCAGTACATTTTGACGAGTTAATGCGATCATATTGTAGGGAACAGCTGATTTTTTTTTTCGCGATTTCGATGTGAATGCCAGTATTTTACCTGGAGCGACTGCCTTTCTGACCTCCACAACCCAGTCGGAACTAATTGATACAAAACTCCTTGGTAAGGCTGATTCTAAGACAGGCTGCTTGGTATTTTTTTAAATATTTAATACCACTCCATCGAGAACCCATAGTTTCAATACTTGGTCGAAAGTGCGAAGGGTGGGGGGCTGCGACATTTCCGACTCGGAGCCGACTTCTCCTAATGACGCGAATATTTGCCGCTTGACGTTTAATTAACTATCAAAAGAGGGTAGTTTGAATAGCGTCCTCTAATGCGACGGTGCCAATCCTCGACACAGCTTAGGAATCGCTTTTTACTCTCTTCAAGCTAATAGTTGTACCGAGTCTCGCTAAGCCTTGTTTGAATTATCGGCTTTAGCATTTTAAATAAGCAAAGTTTAAGTACAAATCAATATTCGTTTAAATCTGAAAAATCTGTAAACTAGTTCACGAAAACTTTTACCGACATCCAAAAATAAAGCAAAACTTATCGCGAATTATATTTCCCGTAGGAGACGAAGTTTTCAAATTTGTTTGGTAATTTTTTTGGCTTTTAAAAGTCACGTCTAAGCAGTAAATATAAAGGTTTAGAGATTACATTAGTGATAAGGGACAGAGTAATCATTTCAGCATCTCGATTTAAGTATCATCTCACTGAGATTGCGTACTACGCAGTTATAAACCGAGGAGTTAGGCAGAGGTGTACCTATACTAGCTACACCCATATTTTACCGGTTATGTGTAAGAACCATTTAATAGAGAGCGAGCGTGTTACCATTAACCGGAATCAAATCCAGACTCCAAGCTACCACTGCAAAATTCTTAATGGAAATATCCTAGGCGAAGGAGGCACCTTATTATGTATATATGCATATCTTAAGATCTGATACCAACGAAGAAATTTTTTTGTTATATTTTTTGCATGTAACCTTTTTTTTGTTGGATGGTTTTTCCTCAGTAGCAATAACAAATCATGCCACAATTTCTCACAGCTCTATTTACAAAGCAATCATCTATAACCGCACAATCGCTCTTTGTGCTCTAAATAATCCTAAATGATAGTTTTGTGGGTGCTTTGGTGCAATCGTGCGCAACGATGCCGTTCGACAACCGATCGAGAACTTTACAATCGTTTTTTACTAAGAAATCGAGTAAAAAGTTTTCAATTCAAAGTCTTTATAATCCTTGTTTCCAATTGGTAACTTCTAACACGAATGGTCGTGTTATTAAATCGATTGTAGAATAAATGGTATGAAAATTAGGGCAAACTGAGCTGTATGTCTAAGGGTATTAAAGTTGTTGTTCAAAAGAGCGTGCTTGTTGAAGCAAGTTTTATTTTTATTGCAAGAACATTATTAAAGTTGGATAGATTTTGTGATTATCTTACTTTCGCTGTTTAATTTTATCACGTTTTTCTATGGTTTTACTTTTTTGAACAGCGTACGCGTTGTGCAAGAGTTATGATAATTCAATATGGTCTTCTCAGACGATATGATTTAAAATTACATGCGTCTGCGTCGTCCCACTGCAGGAAAAGCCTCCACTTTTACGATCCAGAGCAAATATGAATATATCCCGCTTAGAGGGGTCAATTTCGACCCGCCATCTTCGACAGGGTTTTTGGAAATTACATAAGACATGTTTAAGTATGGTCTACATTGTACAGCATTTACTGATTACAGAAGTACACCTACATACACTAAATCCACCTCTACCGTAATAGCTTCTTCAAACATTTACTTCCCCAAAAGTTACGAACAATACTTGTACTACCTACCAAACTGCGGCCACTTCTCCATTGTACAAAGTCCGTAAATTACATTTAATTTCACGTAAAATCAAACACTTAGCACAAATTCTAGTCATACATAGGCAAATAGTCCTAAATCAACAACTGGTAACTTAAAATCGGCCGCTGCTAGCCCTACGGAAATAAATCAGATGAAATCCATTGAAAGCTTCTAACTTAAAAAAGCATTTATTTAAAACTGAGTATGTATAATGTACATTCGTAAAGTAATATTGGGGACGGAAAAAAATATCGGTTTTTTTCTCGCGTAAGAAGTATTGGTATATTGTGATCGTTTGGTACACTTGTGGCATTATTTGTTTATGCTATTAATTTTACGAACACAACTGTCTATTAGAAGTTGGAAACTTCTGCTAATAAAAACAGAGGGAGCATCAAAGGAATATGAAAAATCAGGTGTGGAAAATAGTTTTCCTGAAGCTCTCTTCACCCGGAAAGAATTAATGATCGACACACAGGAGACACGAGTAACCAAATATCGTCTTCAGAATGAATAAAAGCCAAGTCTCTCACACAACGTTAAAATAAAGAAGGCCATTCATACAACTACATCCGCGCGACTGAAGCCACGTTACGAATTCGACGGCAATTTTTTCACACCGTCGCAATACGGTCTACAATTCTTTGAAATATTGCCTCGACGCGTGCAAATTTTGCTCGCGTACTTTTGTACAAACTTACCGAGCATTAAAAAGGACCTTAGCGGCTCTGTTTAGGGTGTATTCTCGCTTGTGTTAACTGCAAATGAAAATTGGCGTCGAATATAAGTTACATACGGTTCCCTACACAAAAATAACGAACTGCGCCGTCGAGACGGCTGTAGTAATCACGACGTGAATGGCCGACCATGGACTATATTATGTAAAGGATCTTTTGAGCTTTTCAAAGGGATTCTGAAGCGTTTTCAGGGCGGTTAATTACACGATACGGAGGCCGTAAGCCTGAAGTTTGTCTTCAGTACTGAAATTCGTAGCTATAAAGCGATTTTATGCTTCTTTAGGAGTTTCTTGAAGGTTTGCGGTTTGTTTTTTCTTTGTACGTTCAGAATATTTTGCCGTATAACAGTTTTGTGAAACATTGGGCAAGATTGAATGTTCAAGACCCATTTGTGTTTTTGTAACTACTGTTTTGTAATTGGCCTTTAAAGCGAAGTAAATTCTTTTAGTGGTAATATTTTGTTTACATTATGAAATATCCGATAAAATGAAACGGGAAATTGAATAATCTACATATAAACAGAGATATGCTATAACTTTATCAGTCAGAATATAAAGGAAATGACTTTTTTATTCACAAACTGTACATGGCAAATATGTGATATAGTCGTAACGTTGTAGTTGGACAATTAAAAAAATATTCACACCACATAAAAATTAAACTAGTCCCTGACCTTACCGGTCATACAGACATAAACAATGAGCGACTTTGTCTTATACTATTTATAGATTAAAACCAAACAACGGTCATGCACCCACCTATCCAGGATTCAGTACAAACCTTTTCGAAAAAGGTGTTCGCACAGAGGAACATAGCGCCATACTAATTCGCAATACAATTTGTCATAGTCTCACTGCATTGCAGTTTCCTACTGCGACAAAGAGCCATTCTGATATATCAGAACGACAAGCCATTGTCAGAACAAAGTGTGGGCCACTACATTAGAGTTTAAGTGGATATTTTCTTGCTAGTATCAACAATTTGTGAACTGATAATGGTTTTTGTTACTAATATTTTAAATGCGAAAGTGACTCTGTGTGTCTGTCACCTATTTACTCCTTAACCGCTGAACCGATATCGATGAGATTTGGCACACTAGTAGGTCATAACCTGGGTCTTATGATACTTTCGATCCTCGACCTTCAGTATATTCCCGTGGGATAATTTCCAACCTCCACGCCATTTTTAATACATACATAAATGGCATAAACCTGAAACCACAGATCGCCGATTGATGACGGGGACAAGTGCCTTTCGGCTTCGTTAAGAGCGGCCAACCCGTCATACTTTTCATACAAACGCTAGTACGTGATTATGCCGTTGTTACACATCTATCTTTGAATTTTTTTAACTACTATGTATTTTGTGCACTATATCTAGGTTTCTATGGTTGCAAAAAATAAAAAAAAGTAGAAACCAATTCAGTATAAGCCTTCGAAAATTGCTGTTTTGCACAAATTTCCTCTTATACTGTAAAAATAAAGAAAACATCATGATAGAAACCTTGCATATGTAATGGAGATTCTTAATGACAATTTATTTCACACACTACAAGTGTGTGAAATAAATAATTGTCTAGACTGAGTAGACCTATTCAAAAACACGTATTTCCTGGAACAAGTTTAAGAAATTTTCGAACACTATTTTTCGTTCAATGTCATCGCGTTTGGCGGTATGAGGTGCGCGGGAGACGAGTTGTTCGGGGTCGGGCGGGATAAGACGGGGGAGTTGAAAGAAAATCGCCGCTGTGGCTCTGGGTGAAACAATAAGCTTTTTGACCATGCTTAATGTAAGATGTTTACTTTAAACACCTCCACGACACCCGTACTATTCAATCCATCCATCAGTACAATGTTTTGAGTCGTTTACATTGATTCCTACCGAAAAACGTGATTTTTCACCCCAAAAAAAGTCGTTTCCCAGCCATAATTTTAGCGTAAAGTTACTTAGTTTGATGTACATAATGCTTGGTTGACGACTTCGTTAAGGGTCTTGTTACACCCTGTATACTCCTTTCGCCTCGTCCGCATTCATACATCAGCAGGGCCATTGCGTATCTCTGTTGACAGTTAATAGTGATCATCACTTGGCGGGTTTTGATATACAATGACAGTTCTACACGGGTAGCGTCAGTTGAAACCAACAAGAACGGTCGTTGTATATCAAAACTCGCACACGCACGCTGGTTGCGAGTACTACGGACCTGGGGGGTTACTATGACGTCTTATACCAAGAGTAATTCTAGGGTGGGAAAGAGACAGAGCTATGCAGGCCGTCTAGCGCCATCTCTTTCCCACAGTGGAATTACTCCTGCTTTAAGACGTCATAGTAACGCACCTCACCTTTTTATATTTTATAAAAGTACCTATGTAAAGTTTACAGCCAAACATTATACCTTTAAGTAGTTATATGTTACAACAACATAAAAGATATTATAAGACAGCAAGTTTCCTGAACAGTAATAACAACATACTTGACTTTTACAACCACGCTTTGTTTCAGTTAAAGCTTCTATAAAACTGTCGTAGGCGTCTAAAATATCAAATTCCTGACGGTTATACAAAGTTAGAAAGAGTTCCAAACTGTGTAGGGCCTAGTATGAACCTTGGAAGACCTTGAACGCTTTAGAACTTTGTAACATTAAAGAAGATAGCTAAGGAGTGTTTGATGTAGCTGTCTTTATAAGTATTACCTCTATTATGTCGCTGATGTTGTAAGATGGGTATAAGAGTAGAGGAAGACCAAAGAAATGATGGATGGACTATGCGAAGGATGGTATGGCATGAAAGGAGGTGTCTGATGAGATGACGATTCGAGTGATAGAGAAATTATGGAAGAAGAAATGCTGCGCCGACCCCAAATAAAGTGGGATAAGGGCACGATGATGTCGCTATGTCGTATTCATATGACAAGGTTCTATCAACTTAGAACCTAAGACTAACAACTGATTTCACCAGCGAAATTTTACACGAACAGTACATTTAAACAGCGTTCAAGAACTATATTATTAGGACACTGACTGCTTTTCAATGCGGATTATATTTCCTGAACTGCTGAATTGGTGAATTGACCCTGAGTATTGATGACATAACTATCGTTTTGCACACTTGTAACAAAATAGCATCTTTGTCAAAATTGACAAAATTATTACATTACTGAATCAGACAAAATATAAAAGTATGCTCTGAGATAGACCAGCATCATGTGATTGGGTGAAAACTATAATATAAGTCAGAGAAATTAATTGTCAAGTAAATTGACAACGTCAATTAGTCCAATGGGACTATTGCGTATGAATTCGCCGCTAGAGGCGCTAGTGAAGCGCGGGGTCACCGAAATGTCAGATGTCATGATTGTTGGCGCCATTCGTGCTGTTTTAACACGAATTTTTACAAATATTCAGGATTGTGGTCTAGATTGAGCCATTTCTGATTTAATTATGACTTGAAGATTTTAAGTAGCAATTTAGAATCTTAATTCTCAGTACTTGGAGGTAAAATGATTTTAAATGTTTCATGCTTGCTAATTTTAGGGAGAATATTGTAAATATAATAAACCTGAAGTTTACACTATGTTGTTATCGTAATAAAATAAACTTTTAAGAAGTCATTGATACTATAAAGTATAAAATAGACATAGAATTATTGACAGGACCTTGATCGACAGTGGCGCCATCTGGTGAGCTCAAAAACGATAGCCCTCAATAAAAGCCTTTTCCTAAATACTGTCAAAGAAAGGCAGTTGTATTAAAAAGTTGTGTTGAATATTTGGATAATTTGTTTAACAATACTTCCCCTACCCGAATTTTTCATATACCGATTGCACTAGAATCAAATCACTCGCTAGTTTAGTGGCTTGACCCAAACGTGTTAAACTGACAACGCATTGGGCAGTGTTACGATTGCGACTGTTCGATTTATGTGTTGTCGCCCTGTGTGTGCCCGTTTGTGGGTCATTTAGCAGTGGACGCAAAGCGGATAGAGGCGAATTTTAAATTAAGTATACGCCTGTAATACCAAAGGGATAGGCAGAGGCGTACCTAATAGTACGCCCACATTTTGCCAGTTATGTTTTTAAAGTCCTATGTAATAGGGGGCGAGCCTATTCAATTGGGCAAACATCCAGACTTCGTGGCTGTAACTGAAAAATCTAATGGAAAAATCCAATAACACGTTGCCCGACCTGGGAATCGAACCCAGGACCCCATGCTCAGCAGTGGCTGTGACAACCAAATGTAGTGGTAGTGTAACGTTCACCTGATAACGTTTTTTTTCTGCGAAGCTAAACTCACTTATGTATAGCTTTTGGCTTAGCTTAGGCTTCGCCCGTGTGGAGTTCCATAATAGGGTATATAAATATCCCCTCGAAATAGGTGTGTATGGATTGCAGGAATGTGGCGCACTTGTTTGCTCCGTGGGAGGATGACCATTGTCCGCATACATACGTGTACACACAACCCGGCCAGTCAGGGCTACGCTAAATAAATTACAAAACAGGCTTCGGTACAACCCGAGAGCTAAATTCAGTGCCATCAAAACGATAATTATCTATACATCTATATAAAATTGAAAATTGAATTCTACAAATTTATAAAATTGAAGTCTCTGTTTGTAATATCAAAATAACGGCTTTTTACTGATTGCATATTTTTTTAATTTTTGTCTGTCTGTCGATCTGCCTGTCTGTTTGTTTGTTCCGGCTAATCTCCGATATGTCTGAACCGATTTTGACGGGACTTTTATTCGCAGATAGTTTATGTTATAAGGTCGTACATAGGCTACTTTTATTTTAGAAAAAATATTAGGGTTCCGTGCAAAAAAATTAAAACCCTTGAAATTTTAACAAAATTCGATTCAAGTAATATTTTTTTTTTTTTATTTCACGCGAACGAAAGTCGCGGGCAACAGCTAGTTCAATACTATAACATTAAGGTTGTAAATCTAGGAAACTTGAAAGCTGTTCGTTCAACAAACTGTCGGGAAACGAACCTGTACATTATGACTAACATAAACTGCCCGACTCCAACTTTTATGCCACCAATAAATCCTACGGTGCCCACTGGTTATTTCTAGAAATATCTAGAAAAATACCCTTAGTGTTTCCCCTGGCTGCGCTTCATGCACTACGAAACGGCGTATTTCTTTCAAATTAGTGCTATAAAAGTTTTATTGGTCGTAAATAAAATCGAGAGGTGACTATTGTCGGTACGACAGGAGTACATGCTCATGCATAATATATAAGTTTTCGGTTTTATTTTATTTAAATACATATATTACAGTTTCAAGTCTTTGACCTTTTTAATCAATCACAAAAGGTCAGAGGTAGTAATTACTTATTTGAACTTACAATACCCGTTTTTATTAGGGTTGTGTATTTATGTTTTTAATGAACCGATCAACCGACTACCAATTATATTTCTACACATCAACAAAAAATGAAACTGTCAATATTATTTTAAACTGTCGGCTACTATAAAAACAATTATGTACGAATACCTATGTAAAAGCATAAACAAATATTTATTTAAAGATTTTATTTAATTTGGCTAGCATTCAAAATAACATAAATATACCTATACTTATAATTTGACCAACTCACTAGCGTATTTTGTTTGCTGTAAAATAACACACATGTACAGTGTGTATCAAAAAGCAAACTCCAAAATCAATTCCGTGTAATTCGTCATTTCCCCTGTCAAACACCGAAAATCGTCCGAACTTAACGAATTAATCTTCAAACGTCGACATTGAAAAGCGTCTGCCGAACACATTTCCGTGTACAAAGAGATTAAAACGGTTTGTCTGTTTGTTTGTTTGTTCGTTAAATATCCATGTTTGTACGGCATTTAATGACGATAGGGTAGGCCAGGGGAATATATATCAACATTTCGGATATTTACTATCCGGTTTATTCTAAAGTAATTCTGAAGGTATCGACGATTGTAAACGCATATAGTCGGAAAATAAAGGGGTTCGGGATTATTTGACTGTACGGAGTAATGGAAAGATATTAAACTACGAATTTAACTTTTGTAACATTTAAAATTATTTGAAAACTGCAGTTGAAATATCATTGCAAAGTGTTTTTGTAAATATGCCATACGTTTTATTTTCTTTACATAGCTTTGCATATTGGTTAAATATATAGTCAGAATATTTAAGAATATGTAGATATACGAGTATACACACTGTAACTTGCTACGCAATAACCCGCGGGCGAATTCAAGTTCCGTAGAGTTTAGTGCGTGAACGCTACGACGACGCTACGCCGTAGGCGATTGCTACGGACCTACGCTACGCCAGGTTATTATAATGCGAAATTCATTTTAGAATTTTGCATGTTCAGATTGCGCTTTAAGAGGGTGAGATATTGACATTTATTTTGAAAGATTATATTTATTTTTTGGAGGGGAACTGAATTTCAGAATCGTTTTCAGGTTTATATATAGTCAACACTGATTCCGATTGTTATGCAGTATTTTCTATCCGATAAATATTTACGTATAAACTGAACAGCTCTGAAAAAAAAAAACATTAAAAAACACCGATTCACCCAAAAAATAATAGCAACGCAATACAAATGAGTTGATCCACGCAGAATCCCATTGTTATTAATACGTACAATAACTGGCGGTCCAAAACGTTTGTCCCACAAATAAATTGTTCGCTTAATCATTGTGCGTATGAGCGATGTCCTCCATCAGTTATGAGGTTCGCTGTTTTTTGGTCGCGCGACCCCGTTGCTTCGCTAATCGACGATATTACGGGTTTGACGTTTAGCTCCAGGCCTGCTGATGCGGGGGTTGAGATTTACGGGTCAGGCTGTGAGGGATACGTTATGGTGACGATGACGTAGTTAGGAGATAGCCTGGTCATTTGGTAGGTCTGATTTTGTGTAGTCCCTATCTTAACTCGAGTTAAATATGTTTTGGGACGGACTGTGATTCTTATCTTTCACCTTTGACCGCAAGATCCACTAATAAGAAACTGTATTTTCGTGTTGTATAACGTTTTGCTAAATGACGATATTACGGGTTTGACGTTTCGCTGCAGGCCTGCTGGTGAGATTTATGGCAATGAGAGGTGTTTTGTTGACGTAGTTAGGAGATTACCTGGTCATCGGTAGCTTTGTGTGTTTATGAGAAGATCTATATTTGCCCGCAGGTTAATAGCCTGGTAGTTATTTAGTCTTTGCTGGTGCTAGGTTTTTTGTGAAGCAATCAACGACCAAATCTGTTTCTGCAATGATTCAGTTTCTTCTTTTACGATAATATTAATTCTTGTTTCCTATCCTCCTCTTTCTAGTTTATTGTAAGAAAATGGTCCTGGTACCTTTCCACAATTAATTGTTGTATTAATTAACTTTTTCTTTATCTCTATATTTTTTTCTCAATCCATTTATAGATATTAACCTTATAATAACAACACATTATGTAAAGTCTGTATCAGTATTGTTAGTATTGGTACGTAGGAGGAAGCCAAAGAAATGGTAACGTGATACTGTGGAAGCTAACAATCTGAATGTCTGGAATAGGCTTTAGCAAACTACATGGAGAATACTGAGTAGGTAGTACATTTGTCCTACCTACTCAGTATTCTCCATGTGGTAAACTCATGTCGATTTTTTACGAGTTATAAAAATGTTTTCATTATTTCCACAAATATTTGACGTCATTGCATGATAAATACATCATACTGGGTTAACATAAAAAAAACGGAACGTTTATTATTTGAAATTGTATTATTCTACAGCCTGTGAAAATATTCCTAATCGTTACAAAATACCAAAACATAACACTAACTTAAAATAAATTTACTTTTACGCACACAGCAAAAAAATAGCCAACAATTAATTCCCAAACGGAGTTAATTAAACAATAAATTCATTGTCCAGCAGACGTCGGCGCACTAAAAGCCCAAAAGGGTGTTACAATCCAATCGATCTCCTTATCTACAGGTTCCAGTTAACGTTTTAATTGCTTTATAAATAACTCGGCTAACCCCTGCGCCCTAAAATACGAGAAATTATGACCTTAGGGTGGCACATGGTATATTAAACATGGCTAAATCTTTAGAACAATGCTTTGTGGGCTTAGATTTTCGAACAATGAGTGTGATTAAAATTTTGGGCTTTCCATTTTCGTGTGTGGGACGCAAGTGATTTTTTTCTTTTTTAAATAAAGGCTTGAATAGGATTAATGTGTCCGACAACATTAATGTTATTATCTAGGTGGTTTCTAGTCGGTTTTCTAAAGATAAAAGTGTTGAAACCATCTGTCAAAAGATACTGTGAACAATTGAATTGCGAACCAAAATATTCTTTACATTAAATGAAAGCTCATATGAAAAGTACTTGAAACAGATTTGATTTCATAAATATTAGAGTGAGCGTGGGTTTTAGATAAGTTTAACTTTTTTACATCACCCTTTTAATATTACGTCAGTTGTTTAGATATAGGACCTTTCTTATTTTTATTTGTCATTCGAAATATTTACTTAAAATCTTCTAGGCTTTCTCAAGTAGGTATTGTAAAAGTAAAGAATACATAAATGTCGGGGTGACAGGATTTATTCCGCTAGGCTCCTACATCATGTGGGCAGACAATGGGTTTCGTGCTATGAAAAGACACTGAGCGATACACTGTTTCTAGCAAAACTAACGAATTACTTGAGATTACAACTTAGCACAATAACACGGGGCACAATGAATCGGGTACAGTTCCAAGAGGTCTTAACTCCACCGCGATCAGACACTGACTGACTGTCGTCCTGGCTCAGAGTTTATCATCAACACTCTGTAACAAGCACGGCAGTGGTGTGGGTAGACTTGTAACTAGGTCGCGTGATGTCACCACCGCGTACTTGCGATTCATTTTAAGTCCGTACAAATGACAGTCTCCGACACATATTTATTTACTTACTGAAGTGAACGTCATATATCTAGTTTTAAATAGGCGGACTTGCTACCTATTTCGTCTGTTTTAAAGTTAGCTTCGTTCAAATCAATTCATGAGGCTGAAGTTTGGAAAGTACAAGTTTTCCTAAAAAAAAAGGTAATTTTCCTACGTTTGCCTCTTGACTCCTGACTCAGCTGTTTCGAAAATCTATTATCAAATGACTGTTTTGATGTTTATTGAGAAGTTGATTAGATTTAAGTAAAGAATCACAGGTTTTCCAGTGCCTGAAGATTTGGCTTATGCCCGACGCGTCATTGTTCCAATTCGTCATCGAAAAACAAATGATCACGATTCGCAGGTGTTACGTAAGATTAAATTTGTTTTCACGAGCCCAAAGTCTTCAACCTTGATTCCCCTACAGAATTACCTAACGTATCTAACAACCTAAAACTTATGGCCCGGTCCATAAATCCCCTTTCTACCAAAGACCATACATTCTAAGACCCAAATCAAACGCGTAACTTGGACCCATTACAGTTACTACCTAATTCTGCGACGGATGCCGCTAACTGCGGGGAATTTCTATCGTTATGTCATCACTATTACTGTTAGTTGCTTCTAAGGACCTTCGTCCACGGTGACTTGTTGTAGCGACGCGCATCATTTGTAATCTTTGAAAGTCTTTACGTGGCCTGAAAGTCTGACAACCAGTCTTACCAAAGGATATCGTATTTCCCAGTACCAACTGAGTTGTGGAGGTCAGAAAGGCAGTGGGTCCATGTAAAATACTGGTATTCAGTTGCATCCGGAGTAACTGGAAGCCGACCCAAACATAGTCGGGAAAAAGCTAGGTAGATCATGCAGCCACGCGTTTCGTATACGCGCTTCTGCATCGCCGCTATCGCACGTTAGTCGCAGCATTGCTCGACAGAAGCGATGGAACCGTGCGACTGTTTCGACTACATCGGGGGAAAGAACGCTTGCAACGCGGAAGCGTTGCGTTTCCATCGCGATTGAAACGCGACAGCACTGCGGTTACGTGGGTGAAGGTAATACCGCAATCGCTAAAGATTGACCACTGTTCACCCTTAAACCCTTAGTAATAAGGTTCATAATTGATCGACTGTCAGTGAGCGTGGTAGCACACAGGCAGCGACTGCATCGCGGCCGTTTTGCGTTCGCGTCGCAAAGTCTCAGTGGACGAGGGCGTTAGGAACCGCGAGTGGGAGGGATGATATTGTTTAAGAATCGTTTATGACCGAGCTTCATCTTTATCGCTGATCGTATCTTGTTGTGGATTGGCTGAATAATGGTATGGATTTAGTAGCAATTGTGGTATTGGAGGAGTGTTTTAGAGGTGCTAACGTTTCAAGTAAGAGCGTTTTGTGTAGTACAAGCCGCATACGACGGGCTCTTCCGTCGGAAGAAATGACTGAACTTTCATCTCCTATTTAATCCCTTTCGGGAATTACATAACAAGATCATCTCGCCAGTAATCTCCGAAGGGTTAGGTAGAGGTGTACCTAAAAGTAATACACCCACATTTTGCCAGTTATGTTTAAGTCCCATGCAACAGAGGGCGAACCTATTGCCATCAACCAGGCACAAAATCTAGACTCCGTGACTGCTACCGAGAAATTCCTGATGGAAAAACCTACACTTTGCCAGACCTGGGAACCGAACCCAGGACCTTATGTTCAGCAGGCGCGCTTGCGACCACTAAACCAAATATGCAGTCAGTTTAGGAATCCATTTTCAATAATTCTTCCTTAGTGCTTACTTCCGTTATATTAGGGACCGTTGTGCAAAATTGCATGCTTCTAGACCCAACGTCTTAAGCTGTGTGTTGTCTGTAAGTGAAAGCATGAATTTAAGATTTTCATTACGTAAATACTTACAGGTGAACTGAACTCTAGACTCTTTTATTGCATAAACATACTTGTTTGTTTAAATATCATCCAAATAACCTAACTAACAGTTCGAATGACATTTAAATAGCTTCTCTGTGTGATCTAAAATCACCATTACCATGAACCCCAGAGCTAGTTAAATTTATGTGTATTATAAATAACAAACATACACACAAATTTAACTGTTTTTGCTCAACATTTAACCTAAAACTTTTGGAATAGTAAATTAATTACACAGAAACGTTAAATATGAGTTACCAAAAATAACAGATTGTGCCTACACAATTAAAATCATAACGAAAACACATAACGTTTGCTTCATGACGCGTAACTTCAAACAAAAACTAAATTATGAGGGTTGGCATTTGTTACTATCGAGCGGGACCCTCGCGAAATATTGTATCTACTTGCAGCTAGCTTATTAGACAGCGGTTTCCAAATTATTGGAATTGTTTGCAATTGCCATTTAGGAGACAAAATATAGGACAGCTTTAGGTTTATTGATATGACTGCGATATAATATTCTCGCCTTTAATAAAGTAATATCTAATCGCACATTTTATACGCAATACAGAACGTAACAAGACCCTTAACGAAGCCGTCAACCAAGCATCAGGTACATCAAACTAAGTATCTTTAGCAAAAAATATCGCTGGGAAACGACTTTTTTTTTAGGATGAAAAACCACGTTTTACGGTAGGACTCAATGTAACGTACCCAAAACATTGTGCTGATGGATGGATTGAATAGTAGGAGGTCTTGGAGGTGTTGTGAAAAAGTTGGAACTTCGACCTCCAATATCTCCGTAACTAGAAGGTTCCCAGGTATGGTCTAGAACAAAAAAAAAAGATCGCAATGACGGGGAGAACAAGTACCTTTTGGATTCGCTATGGGTCTTGTTACACCCTTTATACCTAAACGACCTAAATTGTCTTTGCTAGTTAAAGGACAAATGTCTAAAGTCGCCTTTAGCACTAAGCGTAACTTCCTGTGGGGCAGAAACTGTACAATTTTCAACTCTTGGTGGTAGCAGAAAGCGATGCAATTAGGAATTTATTTTGGTGTCGTCTAGTGTTACTTTATTTTTATTTATTTTATTTTTCTTTACTACGAGCAGCACACCATTAACGCAGTATTTTCTAGGTGCTTAAGCAAATGACGTAATGTAGAACTCGTCACTAAAATGCATGTTTGTTGTGACTGCAGTTCCAACCGTCACTTGTATACTTAACGAGGTTGTCATCTATCACGATAGCCATACCTTTAATTATAAGTACACACGTACCAATTGTATAACTACCGTTTGTAAAACCATTGATACCGGCTTAGATATGACACGCGATGCGACACCGTGAAATATTCTATTTTCAAATTGCTATTTATTTTTTTTGTTTCAGTTTAAGGTTGGTTGCCAAATAGTTAGATTGTTTTATTCAAATATCGAGACTTGAGTTTGTAAGATTGACTTCAGAACTATGTCTGACTGCCATTTATTGCTTGAATATTTTGACTGAGTACCTTCTATTTGAACACTAGCTTAAGCCAGCGGCTTCGCCCGCGTGGAGTTCGATAATTGTCCTATAGGATGATACTATCTGGATAAAAATTGGATTAAAAATACCCATTTGTTAATCCAGGTTATAAACTATCTGTGTTCTAAATTTCATCCTAATCCGTTAAGTAGTTTCTGCGTGAAATAGTAACTAACTTCCATCCATCCATCCATCCTCATAAACTTTTATAATATTAGTAAAATAAGATTTGGCATTTTGCTGAACTGGGCCTATTTGGCGCAGCCGCATGAGGCACACAGAGTTACATTTTTTGTGTAGATTTAAGTAATTTTTATTTTGGTATTCATTTATTATTATTTTTGTATTGTGTGCATTTGTGACATGTACGAAATAAATGTATAGGTGTAAGGTGAATTGAAGTTACTGAAAAAAATGTAAAACACGTCCTCAAAAATTATAAAACCAATTTCCCTGAGGGGCAGAATATGTTTTTTTTGCCACAGACAATAAGTTTGGAAACCATTGTTCTACACAATAAATTCAGTTCGGGGAGACATGCGATTGCTTTGCATCTTTCACCACCCCATTGAATAGGTTTCGACGTTTGATTAATGGTATTGAAGTAGGGGACGAAATAATTTCACATATCTTGATGACACCCTTATGTATTCTATCCTAACATTCTTTGACTCCAGTACTTTTTGTGATATTTTTTTTACTTAATGTGTTTCGGATACACATTAATTAATATTTTGAAATACGGTGCCGACTGCTGATGGAGTTTTATTAAAATTGATGACGAAATCTCGTAATGTTTGAGAGGGAATTGAATTGAGTTATCGTATTTTGATTTGTTTGATTGATGGCGAAACGGGGTTCACTTGACATATTTATATTACTGTCTAAATAAGGTGGACCCTGAAAATAGTATAAACATTGAAGAATATGTGAATATAAATATAAATATATATATGCTCCAAAATGATTCCAGCCATCATTAAAATAATTACAATGTTGAATGGCTGAATGGCCGTGCGCCGTGTTTACATCAAAAATATATCTCCTTTCAAACTGATTGCGAGAACCACATCATTTTCATTTATTTATTACCAAATTAAGATCAGAGAGAAGTCAACACTCACAACGCTATAACTTACAAAATTATTTTTTAACACCCCAACATCAAATCAGCACCGCACTAACGAATTGGACAAACGGTTGATCAAAGGAACATTCATGGTCTACTAACGACCAAGCTGAACCAAAGGCCACTAGAAAACGTCAAGGGAATGGCACGACCATCGATAGAATTTCACTTGTACGCTCGAATTCGGACGAATAAAATTTTAGCCGAAATTGAATCGGCCGGTTGCCGGCAGTAGACCGTAAAATTGGTCGGCACGCTGACCGTGCCGTGTCGTATACGGTATCTTCTTCGGCTTTTGGTCGAATTATGTGTGTATGTTGGGTGTCGCGTTCGGCCTCCTGAATTATACATGGGCCGAGGCGACCTGTGATTTAGTACACCGACTTCCGACCGGGACGCGCCGTTTAAGAGGTATATTCGTTTCCCGTGTATAGACTTTGTGCCGCGGATTTTTTTGTTTCACCGCGTTGCTTTTGTTTTTCTTTTTGGATTATTTTCGGAATGGAAGCGTAATTTATGTTAATGTGACACTCGGTAATGTATTGGATTTTATGGGTTAGTCACCAACTGGACACGAGAGACTGGATGCTAAAAGGAGATAAAGAAACAATTATTTTAAACGATAAAAACCTTTGTTTTTTATGTTATAGAACTATCTTCTGATTTTCGGCTTTAGTTCCTAAATGAAGTTTTCCACCAAATACGATTGCCTGCACCATTTTTTTCATTTTTTTTCCTGCACAAAAGTGCACTTTTAGTATCAAACCCGGATGCGGAAAAAATAATCTCCGAAACGCGTGATATTTTAAGCGTTATAGGATTATCGAGTGCTCCATAAAACCCATTGGAAATTCAAACAGTAGGTATTAGAAAAAAAGCTTCCCATAGGAAAGCTTTTAACGAAATTATTTGTGTAAAAGGAATTGTTTTTTTTTAAACTTGTCGATGTACAATTTTACAGCCAGTATTTATTTTCGTAACCAGAGAGTAGAGTAAACTGTGTCCAGAGAACGGTTCAGTATTAAAATTAAAATTACAGCAATTTGTTGTTCGACCTTTATATGTACCTACACTTACGTTCATGTATATGTATGTACACTCAATGACCCACCTTCACCCCGGTAAACGTGTAAAAATATTTTAAAATTAAAATACATTCGAAATTTATCTTGGCGTAAGCTAAAAATTTGATTATAAAGCGAGTAACTTCCGGAGCCTTTCACACGTGAGCTAGAGAGTGAGAGGAGCTTTTAAGCTAAAATTATTAAGCTCAACTTGCACCGCCGTATAATGCTAAAGTAAGCTAGCTGACGTATAACACCTCTACAGATTATCGACGTTTTGTTGTTTAGCTTATGAAGAGAGCTAAAGATATAGGGTAGTGTATAAACCACTTTAAAGGCCCTGGCACATGATCTAATTTTCGTTGTGAGTGATATTTTTGACTAAATGAAAATTCGTAGGAGACTTTAATTAACTTGCTCTCTGTTTCGTTTAATAGTGTTCTATAGCGCGTCTGTTGAGCGTGGGGTACCGGATTCGATACCAGAGTTGGATGAAGTGTTACTGGGGTTTTACATAGGATGTTTTCTTAAGGTCTATGTCAGTGTAACGTGTACACTTTTGCCTCCCCCTTTAAGGATAACAGTCGTGATTGAATGCTATGAAAGCAATAGATGTTTCAAACTGTATGCAACTTTAATAGTCAAACTTTTCTGTTATCTCTCCTACTACTAGAAAAATGGCGACCTTTGGGAATAAAAGAATGAATATGGAGGATTCACAATGTGATTCGAACAAGTTTAGTCGGTCGTAATTTTTAAACATAGTGGAAACCAAAGTAGCAAGTTTTCTAAAAATTCTGCTGCACGTGCGGACAGAGATTGCACATAAATTGTATATGAGTCTCGTAGTTATCATTTGTAAGGGGAATTTTAGAATTAGGTTTGTAGTAGATAGCATTTTTCAAACTTGAAGTGAATTTTGCATTCTGAAATCCTCTTATTCGTTGGCAATATAATTGTTTGTGTAAAAGGCAGCAACTGGTTCAAATGTAGTTATATTTAGGTAGGTAGCTACATCTATAGATATACTTCTTTTATCTCTCAATACCTCTTCAATAACCGTCCAATTGTTCTAACAACAAACAACACGCTACCAAACGCCTTGTTTTCTCCAGAAACAGGACAAAGGCATGAAAATCGAACCTTTCTACGGGAACATCAACTAAAACAACTAGTGGCCCCTCTAATTCCCGTTAAAAGCGAAAGTGGGGGCTGCAATAACAAATAGTTATTGTCGGAACCCAGCTAATAGATAAAGACTGAAGAAAAATAAATTGCGATGCGACTTTCCGCTTCGGGAAGAATTCTTGTAACGATTTTCTCTTGTTTTTCTCCTCTTTGGAGGAAGATATTGTCACTGGATGTTCTTGAAATTGGTCTATAAGGGCCGTAGATTATATCACTGCAAACCATGATGTCAGATTAAAATGTATGCGATTGATTAAGCTGAATTCTGTCAATTCTATTGTCCAGTTCCGTAAAATTAAGAAAAATTTCGAAAGCTATTGTCTAGATGAGGTATTGGCAAAACAGGAAAGTTTTAATAGAAAAACTGAGATACAACAGATAAAAACTCATCGGGGATCCCTTTCAGTTAATATTTTGAGGAATTTAAGAATAGTTCGCAAAGACGATTAATTTGTTGTACGTATAATTATATTATTTACACAGTAACTGGGCGACTGATCTCTGGTCGGGTGAAAATAGAAAAAACGAATTTTCTCAGATATGATACCTAGCTAGATCGATTTTCCGCCCCCGTAATTTTCTTCTTTATTGCCACTTTAATTGAAATCGTTAGAACCGTTTTCGAGAACGTGATTACAAATATATATTATATTTGTGGCCCAGTTCAGCAAAATGCCAAATCTTATCTTACTAATATAATAAACTAGCTGCTGCCCGCGGCTTCGCTCGCGTTTTGGTCGGAAATTATCCCACGGGCACATTGTAAATATAGCCTATGGCACTCGGGGATAATGTAGCTTCATATTAGTGAAAGAATTTTCAAAATCGGTTCAATAGATCCAGAGATTACCCCCTACAACCTCACAAACTTTACCTCTTTATAATATTAGTATAGAAATATAGATGTATACGGATTTTGTACATTTAATAGTATCGGATAGTATAACAATAAATACCTACCTCAATTTAATTTACAATATTTTCAATACCCAAAAAACGCAAAAAAAATACAGCTCAAAGTAACATGATACCTACCGATGAAACCACACCATACTCGCAAGAAAATCGAAATGTAATTATCAAATTGATATAGAATAAAAACTACGTAGGTACATACAGTTATGTAGGATATTTTATTTAACCCGTGCACTGCTTTCTGATAAATGAACGGGTCTGTGCGGCCACTGGGTAGGAAATTGATATTTCACTCGAATCGTCGTGTCAAGGGAGTTTTGCCGTCTGGAAATTCATCCGACAGATAGACAGACGTTTCAAATTTTGTATATAGATTTTCGTTACTAATAATCATGGCTGTCATCCGCCACCTTTTTTTGGCGGTAATTATTTTTGGCCAGTATTTTTTGGTGTCGTGTTCGATGTCTAGTCATGTATTCGAAATATGAATGGATTTGATTTAGGAAGGGCGGATGGGAAGATGAATATGTTCGTTTCGTTTGATTAGAATTAAGTTACCCACTGAATGTATCCTGAGACCAGTAGGTATCAATGTTGTTCTATAGATATAGAACAAGAGCAGTAAGATCATATTTTCTAGATTTATGTATTTCTGATCTCTCTTTTCTTTATGGACAACCTTTGGAGTATGAACAAGTTTCATTTCAAGGAAAATTAACCCTGCGTATTATTACAACATAAATTATTTTTCTACGTATTTTTCCTGAACACTGATTAAAAAAAACACGAACGAATAAGTTTCATTTTTCCCGTCCACGTGCAGAAAGTTTTCTACATTCAATTTTTGTTTTGTTTGCATTGCTAAACAGGAAAAAAGATATAAGATGTTATTGAGAGCATGCTAAGATCCACCGCGACGTGACTTGAGGAGCGAAGGTACTACCGCGTCCACTAACGTTCTGCCACTTTTGACCCTTATGTTCTAAGTAATAAGGTTGAAAAATGGTCAACCGTCAGTGAACTTGGTACTTACGCGACGGAAACAAGTGATGTGCGTATGTTGTTTGACGAAGACGCGTAACAATCGCAAGTCGCATCAGCCGAGACCGGGACTAGCCTTATATAGGGTGTAAAAATATTCTTAATGAAACCGAGCAGTACTTATTTTTCCCGTCGTTCCGGTTTTAGTTTAATATATACCCATACCCGGGAACCTTCTAGTAGCGGAGATATTGAAGATTCTAATGTATTCACACATTTGAAATAAAATTACAAAGGAGATCACCCAGATTTGGCTATTTTCAAAAGCCAACAAAAATAACCGCAATAATTAAATAGAGCCTATGGATACCTATAAACATTTTATTATGCCACCCAAGTTCCATACATACATAGTTTTAAATTTGAGTTGTTCATAATTTTTTTTTTTTTTTTTTACACTAATCAAGTATTACATTTATTAATTAAAATAACCTAAAGTAAATAACCTAGCAACAAACTTAAAAAATGGCGTCAAAAAACAATAAAAGTTTTAAATAAATAACAATGATTAAAATAGTATAAAACCCACACAAAATATGAATAGAAATAGTATAAAAGCTACTGGTCCATGAAATCGCTAATGAAGAGAGATCTACCGATCTCCTTGAAGCCCAAACTCATCGATATGTGTATCCTGCCCGTCCTAACCTACGGTGCTCAGACATGGTCACTCACCGAATCGCAAAAGTTCCGCCTTGAGGTCTGCCAAAGGGGCATTGGAGTTAGCTGGCAAAAAAAAAATACCCCAATCTGGGTGATCTCAGATATTTTATGGTTGAATAACTTTTAGGTGAATTGACTAACGACTTCGGTGTAATAATAAAAAAATGTTTATTATGTTATGCTCTACCTAAATAATAAGTATATTTTCGATTGAAAACAGCCCAAAAATGTATCGAGGCTGGGTAATCTCCTTTTAGAAGAGTAAAATGTTATTACTTTTACTTTAAATACCTCCAAGACCCGTGTATATACTATCGACCGTGTACTCAATGCATCTATATTTGTTGCTTAATGTTTTGAGTGCGATAAATGAACCGCTAGTGATATGTCGCACCAAAAAAAAAGTTTCCCAGAATATTTTTTGCGCACTATTATTTAATTTGATTTACAGAATACTAGGTAAACAACTTTGTAAAGGGTCCTTTTACACCTTGCATGTATATGTAATCACTTTACTTTGCTGAAATTTAAAAAAAGAATGCATTCCTTTTTAAACATTAAATAAGAGAGTCAATATCTAAAAATACATGAAATATTTAATAAAGAAACAGATTTAAGAAGTTGTTTTTGTTTACGCACCCAAAACTCTTTTTTCTTCCAATACAGAGGGACCATTAAATAAGTTTTAATCATCAAATTCTTCATCACAAAACCGAGTTGCTTATTCAATAATGCGGCGATTATTGGAAAATTCTTTCGATGAAGCCCGAAGGCCTTTCAAAACGCCCCCGTTTCGGGGAAAAATTAAATATTAAGTAATGAACGGAACAAATAAATGAACCGCTCTCTCGGGAATTCCTTTCATGAACTCCTTTTAGGATGTCTAAGAGTTTTAATGAGACCCATTGAACCGCTTTTCAAACTCAAATAAAAAGATCATAAAAAATATAACCAAGTTCGGGTACTAAATTTGGGAACACCCTTTGAACGAACTAATTGTGTGAGAAGACCTATTTAAAATTCTAAAAATGTGCGGTTCCATTTCTGTTAGATTTTCGCAAGAATTTGGAAAATCGCTTACGTTTTGCGAGCAAAGTCTATTTGGCCAATGTTTCCTTTCTGATTTCATGGAACTGGTTTAATAAAGAAAATTAAAGATCAAAGGGGTTTATCAAATTCCGGGAAAAATGCTTGTAAAACCCAAATATTTCACCAAACGTTGAGGTAATTTGACAGAAAATTGTAATCTAATAAAAAAATCTTTACTAAATCACTAGACCATACTAATGAAACTCATTCAATGTATTTAAACATAAACAACAAATAACCCTCCCTTACTTAAATTGGACACTATGGGATCGTAATGAAGTTTTAAAACTAGTTGAAATTTGTATAAATATCCGAATATCCGATTTTATTCATTTGTATCCCTAGGCAATTAGATACAACCGCGATCTGCATATTTACTTTAAAGTTAACGACACGTGACATCAAGTTTTATTGCAATTAACTTTACGGTCGTGTTATAAACCGTATGATTGCTTTACGATGCTGTAAAACCCGCGGTTTTACAATTGTTCTCGTCCCTACGGTGTGACGGGAAACTAAGGAGCGAAACTGTTTCGAATTTTATTCTTCATTGTTTTATTCACGCAAAGAATTATTTTCAAAAAAATGTTGTATAGGAATAAAGCAGGCTTAGGACCTTTAAAAAAAAATTGTCTTACATAAGTTATATCGATAAAACTGAATTCAAAAACATGTAAACAAGCTCTGTTACTGTGTAAATCATATTACATTTTCATGACTAGTTAAGTTGTGATAAAATTCGAAAAATATTGTAAGACTTAAAAATAAACAATATTTATAATCGTTATACGTACAAGTAGACGTTTGATTTAATAAGTATGAATAGAATAGAAATAATTTATTTGCATTGAATGTAGCTACATACATAAGTTGTTACAGTAATTATTTGTTCCTGGTACAGTCTACCATTTGGCATGTAAAAAATTATTCTTTTAAAATACAACTTCAACAAAAAGTTCAAAAAAAGAAAAATCAAGTATAAATTGAAGTAACATAATAATACAGCTATATTTAAAAACGATAATCCAATAAATTTTATCTGTTAGGAAATCTGATACAGAATAATAACATTTTTGTATTAAAACGGATGAAAGCTGTTTTTTAAAAATTCTCAGAGGTTGCTCCTTGATGCTATTTGGAATAGATTTATAGTTTACAGGCGCTATACCTAAAACACATATTATTATGTATTATGTCTTGTTTTGTCTGTCTGCATGTTTACATGGTGCGGTATATCTACGAGTATCAACGCAGTCCACGCGAGCTTAATTTATTACTTGTTTACAACTCTTATACGCACTAATATAAACAACATAAAATGGTAAGTTTTCCAATATTTGGGATTTTTGACCCATCCCATATATTTAAGTGTTGACAGCTTATATTGCGCTTTTTATCCGCTTTTTCTTTTTATGTGTGTGCGTTATTTCTTTTATCCTATGGTGAATTGTATTGAGACAATTTCTTTTTTTTTGTGTTTTTTTTTTTGTATCTGACGCGAATTTCCATAAAAAGTAGGTATTAAATTAGTCTCATAAATTACTCCTTTTTTTTCAGATGGCTGCCAGCCAATTACATATTATTTAAGCATATGAAATAGAAGTTAGGGCAATCAAACGTCCAATGAACGGCAAAAATCAAAACGCACAGAGACGCTGCACTCGCGAACTAAAGACAAAAAAAAAATATGAAAACGATTTTGTGAAATGGCCGATTTAACTTTTTCAATTAAGCGAATACGGGCCGCGCGGGTGTATTCTGACCCAGATCCGGGAGTCGGCTCTGTCCGATTCGGACCGGTACAGTCCGGCACAGTCCGCTACGCACCGGTGCGTTGCCGAAATGAAAACCTTTTGATTGTGTTTTGTGGCACAACTCGCGTGGAATAATAAAGAAAAACAAAAATTCTACTCCGAAAACGGTTTGATCAAATAGTTCACTTTTATTTTCTACTTTCTCTTTAACATGTGCCTGACTGACGCTTTTTTTGCGTCACTTTTTAAAGGTTCTGCCTGTTAAATATTTTTACAAAATATTTTTCTATTTACCAGTTGTAAAAAAAGCTTTGATTTTTATGGTGTTCTATTTATATTTTGGTAAAAGTTTTTATTACTTGTGTTTGCAATTTTTTTTTACGAACAATAAGCGAAGTGTCAAAGCGAGAGCTGTATCCATGTCCCTATAAAATATTTTTATGAAAATAAATAAAACACAGATACCAGCCAGCTTATTTATCGACAAATAAGGTTATAGCGTCAACAAAATACTTTTTTTACACAGTAAGGCCAAAATTTCCTATCTCAATAAAAAAAGGTCACGACGAAAAGTCAATTCGTTTGGAAACCTTCTTAGATCGAATTGTCTGCAAGGTACCTACACGACAATATATTTGCATGAGTTGACATGGCAATCTTCTTATATTTGAGCTTATCAACGCACGATTCTTCGTCATTCAGGCCTAAATTGTGTTTGGTATCTCAGGGGCTTCGGCGCAAATAAGCTTGCGAATATCCGAATATCCGAAAGGCACGGATTGTGCGCACGGCATTTTGTAGAGTGCCTAAAGCCTACCGTGTTAACGTTTGAAGGTTCATCCGAAAAAACTAGGCTACATGTGAAAATAGATCTATGAAGTAAAACAACGTTTTCTGTAAATATACGAGTGTGTTGACATGGATATTTTATTCACGCGATGTTTCTTGTTTCACTTTTGAATCAACACAATAATATTTGTACAAGTCTCTTTTATACTCTTTTGAACGCATATTTTCTTAAAATATTACGAGTAGGTTTGGACTGCCTCTTTGGTCTAATGGTCGCAAGCTCGACTGCTGAGCAAGAGGTCCTGGGTTCGATTCCCGGGTCGGGTAAAGTGTCATTGGGTTTTTTTTTTATTAGGAGTTTCCCAGTAGCAGCCACGGAGTCTGGATTTGCGCCTGGTTGATGGCAATAGGCTCGCCCCCTATTACATGGGACTTAAGCATAACTGGCTAAATGTGGGTGTACTATTAGACACCTCTGGTTATTCATTACATGTGTGATGTTATGTTATTTTATTACGTGTAGGCTTGTATCTACCCGCCCTGAGCCATCGTGGTGGTACATCATTATAAGCCTATCTGTTGTGTGTTCAGCCGCCAGTGCCAGACCCTGTAACCAACACGCGCCCCCAGCGCGGCTAGTGGATGTCACCATGTCTTCTAAATTTTGGTCCTTCTCTAAATCATTAGTCTATCAAACATTGTATTCAATACAGCTCGAATGACGGATAACACAAGACTAAGAAGTTAAATATTATTAATAACTAATGTTAAAAGAATCATTAATTTTCAACGTAGTGTACATCAGCTGTCATGAACATCTGTTCTACTCAACACGATATAAATATTGCTCGGAACTTGACAGTTATTTAATCAATACAGTCAAGGAAATAAACTAACACACGGATAAAACGTTATTTTAAACCATGACGGATAAATAAACAATGCTTTCAAGTTAAATTTTAGGTAAATATTACACCACGGTTCAAATTAACAGGTGGATTCAAAATAATCAAATAGGGACTTAGTACAATATTGCGAACTGATTCAAACTCAATCCAGTAACCTTGTCCCAATTAAAGTTCCAATCAACTCGATGCTAGTAAAGTTGACACGCCAACTGACCAAATAGTCGGCGGCCTGTGGCTGCACCAAGTATGACGACCCTCAAGTAAAGCCGAAGTCGGTCGAACTTTGCCGAGGGAGTCCGAAGTGGGCCCGAGCATCCGCGATCAATACCCCACACTGGCACCCGCGTTTCGCGTCAATTCCGGGGGCAAAAGTCACGCTTTCGGGATAGCCGTCGATTTCGGCCGGTCAGGGCCCGATCGAGTGCGTCCTGCTGGTAGCTCTGTGACTAACGAGGCACAAGACACTTATGCAGAATTTAAATCTTTTAAACTCCAATCTTCGGGGCCATTTCTTAGAAATTACAGCATTGCAGTGGGGTTTTTTCCTTGAATTATTTTATTCTTGTTCATTTACTTGATAGTTTGTTATTAGGAAGTCTTAATAATGCCAATGAAGATCCCTGCAGCAAACATAACCTTTCGTAGTAAATCGCACATCAATAAATTACGACCAGCAAATATTTGCAGCAACTAAACAGTTATTTATATTAAAAGGTACGGAATACAGAAAAATATCTTGATATATTTACAATACAAAAAGTGTAAACAAGCCAAGAGAACGGAGGCGGATGTACACAGAAATGCCGAGATAAAATTGTTGGTCCTTTTTGATAAATAGGTCACGAAAGCAATGTCAAGTAACGCCGTGTTGGGGCGTTTCGAGACACTTCGCATGGAGTTGAAACGTTTTGATAACTTACAAAAAATAAACAACTTTATTTGGAGAAACAGTTGCCTTAACAACTTCATAGAAATATTTTTGTGAAATGACATAAATATTGTGATATTAATGTAACAAAGTACTGAAATAGTTTTAAAATGATATTGGATGTTAAAATCCATTGTTGAGCAGCTGAATATTTGAGTTATTTCAATATTGCAGAGTACGGCACTGTTCTCAATGCACTTGCTCGATAGTATAATGTGAAGTCAGTATATAAAACTTTTTATTTACTACATTGTATATTAGTTTAATGCTTTTGTTGCTACTGTTTCTACGAGAGCGGCAGCTGAAGACTTCGTTGTGAAAACAAGGACTGGTAGTTTCCAAAACATGGGTACCAAAACAACCCTTTACCCTCACTCAACACCAATAGGGCGGGATAGAAATCAGCTGACTCACGAGACATGCATTTTTCTTGCCAGCCAGTTTATCATAAAGTGTTACATCGTCGAAGATAAATCAATAAAATCGATTACCAGACGTACCGATTACAACTTTGATGTCACTCGAATCTTTCCAACTTTTTTGCCATAAGTAGGTCACGGTCGCATTTCGAAGGGAGTTGGAAAAAATACAGTCCTCCCCTTCGAAGCGGAACATTGCGAAATTAAAACGTCGCCGTAGGCAAAACTAGGGCTTTCACAGAATAAGGATGTCATTATCCCAGCATACGAAATACGAGAGGGAAAAAAATGTTTGGGTGTGTTGTCGCAGTTGAAAAATTGGACGTTTTCCTGCTCAACACCGCCTAATTGTGGAGACGGAATTAAACGAATTGTTTTCATAGCGGGATGATTAAAATAATACTGTACAATTAAGAAAAAAATGCGCTACGTTTTGTTTTTAACTTTACTACAGAAAAAGTATCTGGAACTAACATTTTAGACTGGCTAACCACAGCTTTTTCTATGTTATATGCTTCTTGTTATGAAAGAAGATGACTTTGGACATCATTGGTTTGCCTATTCAAGCGAAGGCAGACATTTTAAAGCAGTTCTTTACACCAGTTTTCCATTACACAACCTTATTACAGTACCAATACTCCACCAAAACAAGACAGCAGTAACTCAGTACTCATTTATTACCAAAGACCGTTCCCTTTGTGTATCAAAAACCGATTTCAGGGTGCATTACCAAGTTGGGACGTTGCATGTACTCCTGGACGTGTCCACTTAGGACCGAATGCCTAGACTTCGCACGTGCCCATGTCCAAGGATTAAGGGATTTTAACCTCTCGTAAGGATGTACTGTTGGTGACACGTGTCATGTTCCTTCGAAGTGGTTTATTTACACAAATGTTTTAGTGTAATTGAGAGAATGGAGTGAAGGATTTTTGAAGTTATTGTGGGATAGTAAAGATTTGGTTCCCTTCGTTTTTGTTCTGTGCGGAGTGGTATATGCTCGCTACCAAATGGCTCCTAAACATACTTAAGGTAATGTGGATGAAGGTGATATGTCTTTTCATTGGGGAAATGCTGGGCGTGATTTTATGTTGAAGACTTTTTTCAAGAAAGACTGGTTCTGCATTTTTTGGTTAGGAAAGAAAGTACAATTACCCCAACAGTCTAAACCTCAACATAAATAATCATAATCACAATCATTTTATTCATTTGCGAATATGGGTACAAAATAAAAGGTCTTAATCAAACAATATTGTCCATTAGCCATATCCTATCATACGACATGCAAATTTACACATTATATAACTTTATCCTGTAAATATTCAGTGACAGAGTATACGTTTTTTTCAGTAACAGTGTTTTGATATTGTACGCACGAAGGCCAATCGAGCTATACAAAACCAGTTTAAGCGGATCTCTCATTGTATAGGAAATGTATACAAAGCGAGGTCAAGTCATACTGGAAATGTACAGCTTCATGTGCCGTCTTGTGTACAAATATAGGGAATAATGTAATGAATTTGACACCTGCACCTTTTACTTGAATGTAACTACAATACAACGTTCAAAAAGTATTTCATAAAACCCATTTTTACAACCCCTTACGGCCATTTATCACTCATCCACATTTGACAGATAACAGCTGATATCATAAGCCCAAACAACTTGTTGGCATTGGACATCCCCCACGCAGATACAGGTGCGATCGGACTAAAATAGGTAGATGCGATGCCTGCAAGCGAAGGGCTCAATTCACAGCTGTCTGTGAGTAATTGCCATTTATAGAGTAGGGTTTAAATTGAAATTGGAACGATAATATGACAAAGGTATGAGATTAGATCATGATAACAGTGAGTAGCTACTTTTTAATAAGTACTAGATAACCACTGTATTTCTTTAAATGGGTTTGGTGCGAGTTTAAAGACGAATTTCTACCAGAACTGCCTCGTTGGTCGAGTGCAACTGCAGAGCATGAGGTCCTGGGTTCGATTCCCTGATCGGGCAAAGTGTTATTGGGTTTTTATATTAGGAGTTTCCCAGTAGCAGCCACGGAGTCTGGATTTGAGCCCGGTTGATGGCAATAGGCTAGCCCCCTATTACATGGGACTAAAAACATCACTGGCGAAATGTGGGTGTACTATTAGGTACACCACTGCCTAACCCTTCCGAGATTACAGGCGTAATGTTATATTTACTAGATAGCCACTGTATTTCTTTCTATGGATTTGGAGCGAGTTTAAAGAAGAGTTTCTACCAGGGTGCGCAGAATGGTTAATGTTCTCAAAGTATACTTATCGTTTTCAGTTGTTTTCTTGCAACTAAAAGGTTTTAAAGGCGGATATTACTTTATGTTAAAGCATTAGAGTGTCATAATTATGTAAAATGTTATATCCAGGCTTTAATATATCGCGGGCCTGTGGACGGTGAGCTATGGGCTAACTCGCCGTCCGTCCGTCTTATGACGACAGGCCGTGTCGACGGCGCGTTCGTGTTCCACGCGCGCCTCAAAGAGAGTCAGCAAACAGGAAGGGGTCGGAAAGCTGCCAGGGTTGCGGGACTGTTCGAAAGAGATACCGCGGCCCTGGAACACAAAGGGCAAAGGAAGGAACATGGATGGGTTTTAGTCAGTAAAAGTCTGACACTCCCTCCTGCTCCGCCCAGAGCGGGAGGAGTTACTTGATGATTTCTGATCCGAAAAAAAAAAATGATGATGATAATCGTGATACGTATATATGATATCGTGATATTCTTAAAATCGTAGCCGGTGGCGAGACGTGCTGCACTTTCTGCCTGCATTCATGGGAGAAAGGCATGATTTGTGTACCAATCTTTCCAATGACTAATAAACGTAGAGACACATCTATACTAATATTATAAAGAGGTAAAATTTGTTTGTATGTAGGGGGTAATCTTTGGATTTACTCAACTAATTTTGAAAATTCTTTCACTAATAGGAAGCTACATTATCCCCGAGTGCTGTGTCTATATTTACAATGTACCCGTGGAATAATTTCCGACCAAAACGCGAGCGAAGCCTCGGGCAACAGCTAGTAAATAAAATAAAAATAATATCAGCAAGCCTACCTATACCTATAGGCAATATTCGAATGTTTTGACCTTTGTTTTTCAGCCATATTTTAGGCATATTCTGTTTCCAAGCACCAAGATATCCCAGGTTTTACGAAAAGTAAGTTCGTGCTAGATCCTTTAAGACTAACTTACGCTGTGCTCACACTCGTAGCTTTAACTTAAAGAATCAGTGTAGAGTTTTAAGTGTTACAGATGTGTGGTTTCAAGCGGAAAGATAAAGTCTGCGTTCCATATTATAATAACATTTTGTCTCACTCAGTGAAAATGATAAAACTTTTGAACGTTTTACTTAACTGTGTGAGGTTGAGCTGAATTTGGATCGTCGTTTCAATGTAAGTTGAGCTTAGAATAATATATTTTAGTTTATTTAACATGGATAGTATTAAGGTTTACCTATCCACCTGTTGGATTATTACGTATTTCTAACCGAGTGCTAACTAAGTGCGACTTGACGTAATCTTTGGTGCGGTAATGAGGGTTTTTCAAAATATTTGTGAAAGTAGAAATGAATCGTTGTTATTTTCTCCTCAACTTGTGTACCAACGTGTGCAATGATTATTAGAAATAATAATTATAGTAAACACCGCTCTGTGCTTTTGAAATGCACCCACAGCATGCATGCTACTGTATACATGTTAAAAAAAAACTAAACACCTCTACTAACCATACAGTTCATTGCACCAAATCTATACTAGGTTAGTGTTAAACAAACTATAATTCCCACGAAGTATACATTATCACAAAACAAGAAGGTACATTTATCACACTGCATTATAACAAGCACAATGACAAACATACTCGTGGAAAACTAAACAGTGCTTCGGCAAAATACACTTCATGCCAAAAAAATGCGACCGCCCTACTAACCCTAAAGCTTCCACCCTAGAAGTCGTTGCATCAAATTCACACGCGGTTAACACTTAAAAAATTGGTTTACTCTAACAAAGCATGAAATATAAGTTATCAGTTTATCACACTGCATTATGAAATAAGACAACCATGGAAACACGAAACAGTGCTGTAACAACTTATACTTCATGCCAAAAAACTCGACACCCCACACTAACCCTAAAGCTGCAGCGCTAAAAATCGTTGCACCAAATCCACACTCGGTTAAGGCGTAACAAAATTCTCACGGCGCATGCATCGTAAATTTACAGTACACCGGAGGGTAAGTTGTGTACTTTACTGCGGTAAGCTTTTACGATATGGCTTAAGTAATAAGCTCAGCATAGCTTAGCTTCCACGTGAGCGCTATAAAACTTCGCGTTTAAGTGTTATTGGGAGCCGTGGTGACATGTTAATAGTGATGTCCTTGAGACGTGGTTTTCGATCTAAGAGAACTAATTTTGGCTTTGTTCGAATTCGTGTTTGCCTGTCGTTCTGTGAATCATTTTGGGGGGTTGTAAAGTTTAGTGTTTACAGTGTAGGATAATTTGGAGGGCCTTACAGATTTGTATTGTGAGATGCACTGATATTTTTTAACATAGGTAGGTACCCTTGAATTCAAGAAAATAACGTAAGCCATGTAACTACACTTTCTCCTTTCTTATTAGTAAACACGACGTCCAATCAAGCTAAACCAAATTAAGCTGATCTCTCATTGTACGGAAAGCTCATACAAAGCGAGGTCAGGTTATAGTGGAAATGTATAGCTAGATGTGTAGCCTTGTGTACGTACTAATAAGCTTAATAATTCAAAAGGAATAAGGAGGAATTATTCGCAAATTAACAAGTGTTTTTTTTAAACGAGCCCATTGTAGCCAATTCATTAAATAAAAGCCAGCTACGGTTTAAGTACAACTGAGAAACCAAGTTACTATGTATATGTATTAAAAATATTTATGCAGTAAAATACGTAACGTGGTAATCGTGAAAGTTACTACACTGAAGAGGAAGTTCAGGCAAGAATAAAGAAAAAAAACTATTACATTCAATGTTACCCACTAAAAGCCTTTTCTTTTAACTTGTACCACGCCCCCGATTCAGAGAACATCGACCGCGGTAAGTACCTAAACTATTGGATCACAAATTATACGTTAAATAAAATAGCTGCTACTTAGCGTGATTACACATTTGTAGGTAATTTTAATTGAACCTCTAGAATATTTCATTAAACCTTAGTCAAAGCTTTGGAGAAAAACGATATATCCCACACTAGCTCTATTCCAATGTTAGTTCAATTTAATACAAAAGGACATGATCAAAGTAGGACACACGACAAAAATACGCAACCTTATACCAAAGTTAAGTTACTACATAATAGTTATACCAAATGAAATACCATCATCCACAAAGTTTATTCGCTCTGGTCGCGTGTCACTTTAGTCCGTGCACTTAAACGGGCTATCCGTGGCCTCAAGTGTACTCGCTTACTTGTAACTTGATATTGAACACTACATGTACACTGGCGGGCAAGTTAAGTGGTAAAATCCAAAGGTTTTCGCATCAGTTTCGGCCAGTGTTGTTTGTTTAATGGTGTTTTCTATTGTTTCTAGTAAACAGGATTTATTTGCAAGGTTAACACAAAATTGCAACCATGTTTATGGCCCAACATGGGTCACTGTGTAAAGAATAATGTCAATCGCTCCATTCTCCTATAAAAGAGATGTATCGTAGTCCCCAGTTCGTAATGGAACGATGGACGTCATTCATAATCGTTAGCTGGGCTTGTGTGGAGGCAGCGTTATGTGCGACTAGGAGAAATGGGTAACGTTGACACTCTTTGGCAATGACCATCTGTTACTTACGACATTTACGTTTTGAGGCTATGGTTTCAGAAACCCGTAACTGTTACCTATGAAATAAAAACGATGTTACTTTTTACGAAGGGCTGGTAATATAAAAATTTTGGAATTTCGGTTACAATATTTGTATTTACCGATAACCTCAAAGGGCATGAATACCTAATTACATAAAATATCAACGAACCCTAAACGAAAAAATGACAAAAATGTTATTAATATCGAACATCACACGATTCATTGTGTTCAGCGGTTGCCAACCGAATACCTATTTAAATATCGGAATATTCATATCTCGTTTAATAACAAGGCATGGTAGGCAGCCCTATAAATATTTTCATAGGTCGTATTACGCATTATTTCCGTGGAATCCGATATTAATAAAATTATGTGCGTGGTTTTAGTATAACAATAATTAATCTTCAATAATCGAGAAGGCGGTATTGTTGGGTTCGCCTTTCTGTGAAAGCGGGCTTTTTAATGAACACCTTCCTTTACAAATGTAAATATATCGGTATATTATTACAGTGTTTCATTTAATAACATATTTGCTTACTTTTGAGAACTCTTTCAACTTTGGTTGGTGCTCGTTTTACGTTTTAATGTTCATTTCAACTACTTGCTGCATAATAAAAATCGTATATTTAATGTAAGAGTACCTACCTACCTACTAAGACCCGAAAACAGAAACTACAAGAATTCTTTTACGCTACAGAACCCTAAAAATGGATACGTTTTAATCAAAAGTCTACACAAGATTAATTGTGAAATACTCATGCGTATGGTAAAGTATATTTTCAAAATACGAATTTGAAAATATAGCTCACAACCAGCCTAAATAAGTGAATGGTATGGTATTCAAACCCAAGCTGATTTTAAAGTGGTTGAGTGTACATGTTAATAATATAAAATAATGGAAAGTGACGAAGATTCCCATATAAGTGATCCTTTTCCCAACTACTAGTCATGTTCCCAACTAGAATTAGCTACTGTCGATACGTACGAGTATAATTCTATAAACAATTCACAGTTATAGTAGGTACTGACGCAAACACACATTTGTTGCTACCACTACACGATATCAAACCTGCAGAGAGTTCACGTGGAGGATTAGGACAGGACTCCTCCCTCGGATCTCACAAAGAGGAGTCCTGTATCCCGACAATGGGAGGGTTACAGGCTGATTGCTCTAAAGCAGTAGAAAAAACACCCACTTACCTTTAAACGTTTTCAAAATCTCCCAAAGCGTGACGACAAATCGAATGGGTGAGAAAATGAAACCTGAACGAATTTCGTTCAACCTTCAACTGAAAGCGAGCTGCTTAAGATACGCATCGTTATGCTACGCTAGCTATTTAGCTGCTACCTCATTTTACGCTGGATAAAACTTAAAGCACAAATTAGATAGCAAAAATCCAATTGTGTCCCTACGAAGACAAGGTGAAGCTAATTTCTAAGAAACCAGTCTTCAAGAAAAAGAAAATACTTACTGATAAATTGTAAAAGTAGGTGTAAACTTTTTTTAAGGGTCCACTAGTCGGTCGTACTTCCATACAAAACAAACAAACGTAGTATGGCTATTACTCCACTGTTTGATTGTGTACGTTTAAAATAAAATAAAAAATATCGTTTGTCTCATCATTATCTAGCCCTTTAGGGCAACAAAAAAGTAAAACATATTGAAAAAAAAGGTGTTTTTTACTTTTTTGTTTACTACTAAGTTTTTTTTTTTTAATTTTAGCTGTAATAAATTAATTAATGTACTACATAATTTCAAACACAATGTGAATTGTTATGTGAATGAATAAATTAAGATGTTTGTTACTTTTGTATGGAAGTACGACCGACTAGTGAACCCTTAAGTGCAAAGACATATATGAGGTTTTTGTTTTGTAAAATAATTATGATAAAGACAATGGGAGAAGAATATTTTGTTAATTTATTTGACTGAGATAGTAATCTTTTTTTTACTACCACTAAATCAAAGATCATAACAAACATAAACATAATATCACGACTATAATCCCCGAAGGGTTAGGCACAGGTGTACCTAATAGTACACCCACATTTCGTCAGTTATGTTTAAGTCCCATGTAATAGGGGACGAGCCTATAGCCATCAACCAGCCAGAAATCTAGACTCCGTGACTGCTACTGAGAATTTCCTGATGAAAAAGCCCAATATCAATTTTACCGACTCGGGAATCGAACCCAGGACAAAACAAAAAAAAAAAAAAAACAAAATTTAAATAATTCGATAACGTTTCACATTAGAGAGCACCAAAAATAGTACAAAAATAATGTATCTAGCACATGGAAGTAATTACACTTTATCTACAATTCACTTTGATCATTACGCGGTACAAATGGGGCCAAGTTAATGGCTCACTTCAAGCTGCAGTAGGTAATAAATATTTTATTTTTGTTTCACTTCCCGCTCTCGGTTAATGCTAGCCTCAAAAATATTAATGTAAATGACAGCTTCAATGTGTGGGTATATTATTAAAATATAATGGCATATGTGTGAATGAGTGACCTCATTTATCTACGCAGAAAGGCTTGAGGCGGTTAAAAAAAGCTCCTTATGTCCGTGCAATAAATGCGTCTCGTTCACGCAAATCGACACTGTCGGAAAATTCGCTATTAAGGCATGGACTTTCTAGCCGGCTTAAGCCGATTCCACGTCGAAAAGTGTAGTTACTCCTAAATAATGTGGTAGTAAACATGATCAGCAGCATACATATCGTAATATTCTACGTTATGCATTATGTAAAGTAGGTATTTAGGTAAATACACTACAAGTTTTATATTTAAAGAAAATAGTGAGTTCTTAACAAAATGTTAAGTACTTCATCGCAAATAAAAGTCACTTTAAGTAAGATTACATTCCAAAATTATGATTATCATTAATCATTTAAAAATGCTTTCTTTAAAATGCTGTCAGAGCTGTCTACGTACGTACTTCTTAATTAATTTAATATGTCTCTATTTAATTTTAAGTACTGAAATAACATCTCAAGAATTCGCAAGTTTTCATAAGTATCTTAAAACATAGACATGACGAATGTGAAAATTTTCGCTTAAACAAATGACAAGCGAAACAATTTCAAGAATAATAAGACTGAATTATAATTTGACACTTTCATCGTCTTAAAATAATTTCGTTAAAGTAGAATAGACTTTCAAACAAACAGCTGTACGTTTAAATTATTTCTAAATAAGAATGTCTAATACATTTCAGAAAGATATCAGAACAAAATGGAAACTGTGGAGAAGATCGTTTTTATAAAATTAATAGAAAACCGTTTCATCGACTGTCAGTAAACATGAATATTTTGTAGTCAACACCGAAAGATTTTCTGTGATTATTAATAACAATATTGTAAATATATCTATAGCAAAAACAGCAACGAATTTTTTATTTAATGACACCACGAATTCTTCTTCTTAGCGTGTCGATGGCAATATAAATCGTATCAGCCCAGAATTGAGCTACTAGCTACCATGAATTATATTCCTTTGTTTATCTTTTAATTTTTTTAAATTTCAATAAAAAAAAAATTATAAATAAAATAAAAACATGAATAACAGTATTTGCCCTATGAAGGCAATTATATAATATTGTTAAGTAAAAATAATATTCGAATAACATATTAATTCCATAATTTGTTTTAAATGTGCGTGAGATTTGATTTTAATCGTCAAGTTTATAAAAATGATCAAGTAAATCGCGCCTGCACTGTAATCGTTAATTCTAACGGCTGTTTATCGCATAAGTAACATTTAATATGGCTAATGGGTTTCCAAAGTAATCTTTAGAAATTAATTTATACTTAAAATACTGCCTCGTTGGTCAAGTGGTCGCAAGCGCGACTGCTGAGCATGAGGTCCTGAGTTCGATTCCAAGGTCGGGCAAAGTGTTATTGGATTTTTCCATCAGGGATTTCTCAGTAGTAGCCACGGAGCCTATTACATGGGACTTAAACATAACTGACGAAATGTGGGTGTACTACTCTGCCTAACCATTCGGGGTTTACAGACGTAATGTTATGTTATGTTACGGTAAAATAGTGTTGATCTTATATTTTTTCCCAGCCTAGTGTGACTGAGAGAAATAAACACGTTTAGTAGGGCTAACACATGCTACTTTTGTTTTGTACTACTGACCTTAATAGTAGTGTTGCAATATGTATATTAACACTAATATCGGTAATTGAGAACCTACCAAATGTTACAGAGTGTACCAGTGGCGAAGGGTCAATTTTTGTAACAGGTAACCCGGAGTACATATCTTTAATGTGATTCCATTACTTGTTTATAAAATACTAGCTGTTGCCGCAGCTTCGCTCGCGTTTTGGTCGGAAATTATCCCACAAGCATGTTGTAAATATAGCTTATGGCACTCGGGGATAATGTAGCTTCCTATTAGTGAAAGAATTTTCAAAATCGGTTCAGTAGATCCAGAGATTACCCCCTACATACAAACTTACAAACTTAAAAATTTTACCTCTTTATAATATTAGTATAGATGACTGCGCCATTTTTCAAAGGGAAGCCGGTAGGAATCTAGTTGTAAGGAACCTTCGCCACTGGAGTGTACAGTTGTTAAGAATAAAGTGTTTTACCCAATTTTTGCAAAGTTAAGCAATTAACTTAACTTATTCTAACCGAACCTATTCTGTTTTGTCTACATTCTAAATAGTATTAACATAATAACTTATACATAACCCACTTATACATATAGTGTAACATGACCCTTAACAAAGCCGCAAGTTACTTATTCTCCCCGTCATTGCGATCATTTTTTTGTTCTAGACCATACCTGGGAACCTTCTAGTTACGGAGATATTGGTCAAAGTTCCAACTATTACACAAGTTTTTTTTTATGTATGATTTTTACTTTAAACACCTCAACGACCCCCATACTATTCAATCCATCCGTCAGTACAATGTTTTGAGTGCGTTACATGAGTCCTACCGCAAACCGTGATTTTTCACCCCAAAAAAAAGTCGTTTCGAGCAATAATTTTTTACGTAAAGTTACTTAAATTGATGTACATAATACTTGGATGACGGCTTCGTGAAGGTTCCTGTTACACCTTGTATACAAGGTGGATGGGACATCGCTGCTAAAACGGTTACTAGGTATTTAGTAAATCATTCTGAACCCCCCCCCCCCCATAGCGCCAGTGTATTCTACCCTGTAAAATAAATCCATGTTTTAAATATAGTCTACTGATTAAATTGACTTCCGTAAAGAAGTCATCAAGAAGGTCAAAGGAACAAATTGTATTTCAATTATACCCGTCGAAATCCGAAACAGAAGCGTCCCCTCAAACAATGGTTTCCTTAAATAAACAAAAGTCAAAAATCTTAACAGGCCTTTAGAAATTCCGTCCGAAACCCGAATTCTTGATGGACGGTGACAGTCCTTGCCACCCCTTGGAGAAACCACTTAATCCCGTCTGAAATAATGACTGAAACCCCTTTGCAGGTTGCGAACGGACCGAAACCTATCGTAAATAAATAGTCGGTAGTTTGGACATAGTGCGGAAACGACGTTTTTGTCTAGCATACTGCAAGGGAAATTAATGTTTACGTACTATGTAATAGGGGCGACATTGTCATCAACCGGACATTGATCTATACTTCGGGCCACTACCGAGAAATAAGTGATGGAAAAGTTTAATTACATTTTGCCCTATACAAGGTTTTGATGAAAAATTTTATAATTTTCAAAGTTTATAATTTAAAAATTAAAATTATAAAAATTAAAATTATAAAATTTTTATAATTTTAATTTTTAAATTTACTATTTCTACTATTTTATTTATTTACTTTTTTTTATTTTATTTTTTTATTTTTATTTTTATTATTTACTTGCTTAATAGTAATTATGCAAGTAAATAATATTTACACAAATGCACTTATTGGCGTACCCTTTACAGTCATATCATAATCATAACACACCGGGATTTCATAAAACGCCCCTACGTTATGTAAAAGATTTGTCTATTCTCGTGATATAATCCTACGGTCACGTCTACGAAACGCGTAGAGCTGCTACGAATATTCGTAGCAAAAACTAACTTCGTAGACTCAGAGTTCGATTTTCACGCATTCGTACGTACGTGAAAGCTTTGACTGTGGATTGGCATAAAAAAACGTAGCGAGGAATTCTGCGAAAGCTTGACTGACCTATATATGCGGAAGGCTGTCAAAATTGGGCATTGCGAGATTTCCTGGCTGAGATGACGAGTAATAGAGAAGTATGGAAGAAGAAGACATGCTGCGCTGACCACAAATAAATTGGTATAATAATTGGGATGCAAGATTTCCTGGAAGATTTCTATGTGCCAATGTAGGCTACGAGAGGCCGTAGATCACCATCCTTCACAGATCCCATTATTCGAAATCTCAAAGCACAAACAACTTACAATTTAGTTATAAACAACACACTACACACATTCAAATAGGACGTAAAGCGGAGTTGAACAAGTTTAAGCTTACGAGCCTCGTACGCACGCAAAGTTGTTACTTTATTATTTTAAGTCGTGTTTAAGACACATTGCCATGATAAGTGGCGAGCGTGGGGGATTATTATTGTTATTACTTGTGTCAAGATATCGGGATGTTGAAGTTAAGAAAGGATTAACGTGTATTTAGGGAAATGGTTTGGTTCTAAATATAATTGTGTAGTCATGTTTAAATTGGTCGGCGATTAGTCGATGTCACTAAAGGAAACATAATATAAGAAATTGTAGAAAGTTTGTTGAAAGGTTCCTTTAAACCGGGACGGACTAATTGTCTTTTCGTCTCCGGACACTGAACTCTCACGGAAGTATCTGTCAGTGTACCTCATACAGTCCGAGCCACCAGCTTGACCGAATCTTAAAATCCGCCTAACAAAATACAGGCGTCTTGTACCTAATAACTTACTCATACGAGAACACGGCTCACCATAATTATTTCACACACTTGCCTAAGGTTAATAAACTACCCAACATCGGCAAGTCACCCGCGAACGCCGTGTGTCGCCACAACAACATAATTAGACCCAGTAATGAGCTAATGTCTCGAATATTCCGCGCAAAATTTGTTTTGAAAGTCATTATGGCTTACTGGGTGTCAGTTCGGCTCGGCTTAAACGTTCCTCCTATGACAAATTGTGTTGGAATCGTGTCACCGATTGCCGACGATCGATATGTTTTGAGGTTGCTTCGTTCCGGGAAGTAGGACATTTTGTTCAAGAAAATATGGTATTGTATCTGAGAGTTTTTCAAATGAAAGTTCTAAGGATAGTCACTGAAAGTTGATTGAAGTAATTTAGTATAAAATTAAGAATTAATAATAATAAAATTATCATGATACGATTTACTCTAAAGAGGTTATTGACTCCGTTCTTCAGTATGACCTTTTTTCTTACCTAAAAATGTTAAATTGCAAAAATTTAGATTGTACTCAAATCATTTAAAGTCAAATTATAAAGTGTAAATGACGCAAATAAATTATAGATGCAACTATTTAAAAAGTTTTTAAACTCACATGGTCACTAACACCGATATATCTTGAACTCGATACTAATAATAGACATGGTAAATACCCCGTTTTCAGTGTTAATGATAAGGTACTATTAACTGGTCAAAGTTTGCGACAACAATCAATATTGTTTCTCCATAATTCCTTCATCAGTAATAGGGCACTTAGATAGATCAGTATTGAGCTATTTATAGCCAAGTCCAAAACGATTAATTATGAACTACCTACATATAACCATTCATACTTCCATACATATTATAACTACAGAAAGCGCTTTACTAGGGCACACATTTTGGGAGTACTCGCATCGCATTGTCAGTCCATAATTTTGTATGAATTATCGCGTACAGCCGTATGGGAGATGGACCGGAATGGATCGCAGACGACCGGAATTTTTGGAAATATCCGACAATTTGGAACCGGCTTTCATATGCCGTCGTCGTTAGTCATTTGTGAGTTTAGCAAGAACTGGATAGGGAATATTCAAAACCATGGGTATATTACGAAGTAGTGTCTATTTACTTTAAGCAAGAAAAAGAACAAGAATCCCAAATCAGAAACAATAAAAATGACCGTAGAAACAACGGACTTAATTTAGCTTAAAATAGTGGCACATTTTTTGTACAAGCGCCCAGAGCGAGATTTTAATTCGGACAACCGGCTGTCCGACGTTATCGCCGTCCAACTGTTTGAACAAAAAAAAACTAGGAAATTCTGGGCGAATTCGGGATACAGAAACACGAGTAGCATTAGTGAGGGGGACGTTTCGGACATGCGGCGATACGACCGGACAGTTTTGATAAACGCCCCGCAGCATCGGCTTGTACGGGGATTTTTTAAATATACATCCGTGCTATGGTGAGAATCTTATTTTTACACACTCTCTTTTTACGGATTCTAGAAACAAATGTACTACACGAAGTTGTTTTTGTGTTGTGAACAAATAAAACTTTAGGTGAGTCTATCACAGAACTTAAAGATGTAATAGTAAAGAGTTCTGCATCTAGAATGAGACGTTCAACAAATCATGGCAATAATGGATGTAAAGAAGCCGAAAGGCACTGAAGGCACTGGTTCTCCCCGTCATTGCGACCATTTTTTGTTCTAGACCATACCTAGGACCCTTCTAAATAGGGGGAGATATTGGGTGTCAAATTCCAACTTTTTCACAAGTTTTTTTTATAAAAACATACAACTTTTTGATGTTATTACTTCACTTTAAATACTTCCACGACCCCCGTGCTATGCAATGGATCCATCAGCATAATGTTTTGAGTGCGTTACATTGAGTACCTACTACAGTAAAACGTGACATAGGTGGGTTCCCTCTATCTGGCAGAAACTTGATGCTCTGAAATTTATTTGGCATAAGACATATGGCATAATTTTCTTTAAACGAATATTATTAAGGCATAAAAAATATTTAATATAATAATTTTTTGGCCGAATGTTTAAATGTCCGAATTTACTTTTAAGTTGGCAGTGTTTTATTTGGCATAATTACCTTTGGCAAAGTTATAATTTCGCATAATTTCGTTTCGCAGAACGTTTATTTAGAGCGACGATTATTTGGTAGAATTTCATTTGGCATACTATAAGAAGATGGCAGAATTTCATTTGGAATAATTTTATTAGGCATATCGTCATTTCTACAAATAAGCATTATTAACCTAAAATGAAAATAAAAATATCGTCTTTAAAAGTCAGCATGTTGTACTACAAAAGTTAGTGACAGAAATGAATTGCTGCAAAACCGACTCCACGTAGTCTTGTTTGCCCTACCCCTAGAGTGTAATTTCAGCCCGCGTAGGCGCGAAGGGACAAGGCGGCCCGCGAGCTGAGGAGCAGGTGGTTTTAACGCTCGCCACCGTGGCTGAGGTAGCAAGCCGAAGCTGCGGTGGAGAGAGTCAAACTATCTGCGACGATGCTCGCGTGGGACCGCCGCAGCGCCGGAGCTGTGACAGAAAATATGCCTGCTGCATGTTGCATGGTCGCTTGCCTGTTGCATGCTTGCTTGCATATTGCATGCTTGCATGCATGGTATATGCTTGTTTGCATGCATGGTGTATGCTTGTTTGCATGCAGGGTGTATGCTTGTTTGCATGCTTCTTATAAGTAAGAAATACAAAATTATTCCAACTATGAATTTTCTGTAATCTGATAGATGAGTCTTTCAATTATTATAGATATGAAATGTATGCCAAAAGATGATTCTAACTATAAACTTTCTGAGTTCTTATAGTTTTGCCTTTTAATGACTATCGATATGAAATGTATGCCAAAAGACGATTCTGACTGTGAACTGCGATGTGGTGGTTCTACTTTTTAATTCTTATGGATATGAAATTTATGCCTAAAGATGATTCTGACTTAAAAAATTACGAGTTTTGATTGTATGATAAATGAGTGTCTGCCAAACGATTTTCTGCGAAATGAAGTTTATGCTATCCGTTGTTATGCAAAATAATATTATGACATAAAAAGTTCTGCTATAAAGGTTAGACCCGACATAGGTACACCCCAAAATAAAATGTCGTTTCCCAGCAATAACTTTTGCGTAGAGTTACTTAGTTCGATGTACAGAATGCTTGGTTGATGGGTACTTTTAAACCTTGTATATCACAAAACAAACAATAATGGTAATATTACGGAACCTCAAAAACAAGTTGATACCATTATTCTGGTATTCTGTTGCAATTTCTTGTAACTACAAAAAGCTGCAATCCCACAAATTACTAAGAAGTGAACTCCATCTAATGAATCTGTATCCAACTACGGAGCGATATTTTTTGTCTTATTTCATCACGAATCGTGCTGAATAAAATAAATGTTGCCCTAAAGAAACCAATTTTATTGTAGTTCCGCGTTTCTATATTAACTGTGCGATTGACAGAAGTATAAACAGAGTCCATTTTAAACATGCTCTGCGTTGAATACAGCTCGCTTCGGTCCATTACTCTTAATCAAAGCCGCAACAATAGTTCGGATTTAGAGGTCTTATCCTGTCAGAATGAGAAGCACATTTGTTTCTTTAACACGTTAGAGAATGTACGACTTCGTAAATCGACCGTGTTGTATCAAAGGTCGGGGCACGCGAGAATTGTTAATGTTCGCGCTCTCTTTTTGTACTCGTATAACGTTAAATACAATCATTGATTCATCTGTAACTATTACAGTCATATTTGTTACTTTATTGGTCATATCCTTAGACATCATTCCAGAATTAGCGATCTACTGTTTTTAGAGTAGGTACAAAGGTAGAAGCTTACAAAAAGAAAAAAAATCGAAATAAGTACGTACAACAGTAGTCCACTATCATTATTTCCTTGAAAGAAATATGGAACGCTACTATAAATAAACAATTTATGTAAGGAATTATAGAAATCCTTGAACAGTGTTGAACGTGAATTTTAAGTTCGAAGTCTTATTTTGTATTGTCATACTTTCCACACGGTTCTTCACTTATTGATCCCTACTTTAAGCTCTTGCATTCATGAATGCGTCTTTAAGTGCTCACATTTGTAACTGTCTCCACGATTGGTCATCATACATTTTTTGTGTCCAGTTCGTGTCATTCCTTTATACGGATTATAGGCTTTCGAACTTTACATAATTCATGTACTGATATGGATGGGTTTGTCATACGATGAATGTTCTCCTCGAGTTTTTCTTATGTAATTTTTATGCAAGGCCCTTCACCGACCTTAATTGAGTGCATCATATTAGGAGTTTGTTTCGTAACTCGACAATGATGCATTGTTTATTTTTGTGATTGAATATTTTTATTGCAATAACTTACGGCTCTTGTAGGCAAAATCGATTAAGGTTTTAATAAAGCCAACAATGGTAGAAAAGATTAAATCATTCTTTTTTATTAATCTTTTAAGTAATTTAAAATAATCTTCAACACCAAAAAGCTACCTAAGTAGATAAAAAAAAACACCTATTACATTGTTAAACTCACATTTAGCGCATAACAATACGTTCCCGCCAAAACGGGCGGCCATTTTGTCGTATCCCAAATCCCTCTCCGCCGGTTCAAGCATGTGTGATCGTCTCAGCGCAAGGGCTAGGAGCTGTGATTGACAGCACACGCGTTGCCCCGGCTAATCTCTAGTGTCACAGCCTGCAGATTGCCGACACCAGACAGCCCTGTGACACCGACCATCTTCACAAGACCTTGTCACCCCCTTCCACTTCACCCACAAACGATGACTTGGGACTAAATGATGTGTCTTACACAGGTCTTGCTAAATTTGTCAGTCAGGAACCTCGTATCTTGCGCAAGTTTAAATAGATCTTGTTATGCCTCATTTAGTGTTCAGTTAGTTCAAGTTGACCGATTGGAGTGACGGATCGTTACAAGAGTATCTCCACTGTAATTCCTGTAATTGACACCGAATTACGTATAAATAATTCCGTCAATTGGAATAATTATTCGGACCAATTAGTTTGTAACAGTTTCTAGTTCACGGCACATCAAGCTGTACATAACCAGTATAACCTGACTTCGCTTTGTATGAGCTTCCCGTACGATGAGAGATCGGCTTAATTTGCTTTTGCATAGCTTGATTGGCCGCAGTGCGTACCTACTTAATGAAAGAACCGAAAACTTTGGGAGCGTGTGTAATAAGGATCTAAATAATGTAAAGACATCAGTCTATACAAGGTGGTAGGAACATCGACGATAAAAAGTTAGTTTATAAAATTTCTAACATGAAGGAGTTTGACCGTGTAGGTGGTGCAGTTTTGTAGGAACTAGTTCAAACTCAAACTCAAAGTATTTATTTCAATTGGACCATAACAGGCACTTTTGAATGTCAGAGAAACAAAGGCGAAGCTACAGTCACAGACACAAAGCATAATAACTTGTGAAAGTACTGTAGTTGCCCATTCCAAAGCGTACATCTCCTCTATGGAGAAGAATGGGCAAGAAGCTTCATGGACACTCTTTTCAATCAAAACATTTTTACAAGATCTTGGTTACATCATTCATGTTGAGTTATACATAATATGTGAGAACAATGTAGAAATATGTGCACATTAAGAGCGTCCAGAGTAAAAGATTAAATCAACAATTTAAAAACAAAGTACCTATTATAATGTTAATAACCGACGAAAAATGTCTAGACATGATTATGACCGTTCAGAATGATGAACAGACAGAGCACATCAAGCTACCCGTAACTGTAAAATTTACCCAATCAAGCTTGAACCTGATGTTTTTTTTTTTTCACCGATGTGAAATCATTAAATAACCCCTCCCGCTCTGGGCTGAGCAGGAGGGAGTGTCAGACTTTTACTGACTAAAACCCATCCATGTCCCTTCCTTTGCTCTTTGTGTTCCAGGGCCGCGGTATCTCTTTCGAACAGTCCCGCAACCCTGGCAGGCATCGGTCCTTATGGACCCCTTCCTGTTTGCTGACTCTCTTTGAGGCGCGCGTGGAACACGAACGCGCCGTCGACACGGCCTGTCGTCATAAAACGGACGGACGGCAAGCTAGCCCATAGGTCACCGTCCACAGGCCCGCGCCTACGGTGGCCGGGGGCCACCACGTGGCCCCCGACGCCCGGTGCGTCTCCCGCGGCGGCTGAGACGTGAGACTCTCTGCCTCTCACGTCCCGCCACCTCCTTCGCTAGCATGACTGCTTCGCAGAAGGAGGTGACGGCGTCCCATTCCCTCTCGCTCCGGACCATGGATTGAACCAGGGCCGGACGCGAGAGGTCGCCGCCGCCGCCGAAGGTCGCCGCCTCCGCTGAAGCTGGAGCGATAAATTTGAAAATCTATTAAAGAAATTTGACAGATTGAAATAGCTTGATGTGCGTCGGTACTAAAAACGTGGTAACCTTAAGCGTCCGTGTTGATTCCATCCTGTATTCAGAACGCTAGCTTTTATATTATGTGCCATATAATTAAATTGTATTTTGATTTAATCCTTGACATGTTCACACTGTTTCTATTTAATACCTAGTGACCAAAGATTACATTACGATAGATCGATTCGCATTTGGAAGTCAAACGGCCCTTAGGCGTCAATCAGATTTCCCGGAATATGGCTCAGATGTTAATCTGTTGTTGTTGGTCAATACAACTGTCGTCATCGAATGGTCATATATGTTATCCTTTAACTACCGGTAGATTATGATGATGAAAAACTATTGTCTATTGTGCCCTCGGAGGTTAAAAAACGGTAATTATCTCCAAAAAAGCTGGGTTTTTTGAATCTTGCACCCTGAACCAAATTTCGCATGAGATGAACTCATCAAAATAACAGTATCTTATACCTTCAATATTTTTTTTAAATACCAGTAAAAAAACATGCATATGTTGTATATCTCATTATATATCTCACACCGTACAGATACCACCCGCACGCACACAAGCACAAACAATAATTTTTAATTAATTCGAGTCACTCTCGGCTACCTTTTTTTTTTTGTGTAAGTGCTTCGAAATTGGCGTAATGTTTGAAATAATAATTTTAAGTTAATGTACTGTCAGCTGTTAGGCTATCTTTCATAAAATAAATAAATGAATCTCATTTCCGGACTAAAAATAAAGATTGTTGAGTTTACCGGAACATCCTTAAAAACTTTGCATAAAAACGATATATTCAATCGAATCTTCTGTGAAGCTTTAAATTGATTCCATGGCAGCAGATGGCGCCACGACGACTGAATACTGGGATAGCCGGTAGTAAAATTCAGTGTCAACATTTACCGCTACTCACCAATAGATGGCGTTAGTAGTCACAATTTTGTTTCGGACCCTTTTAATTTTTTGTGATAACTTAAATTTCAGATGACGATACATATAAACAAGGTTATGAGATAATAACAGGAGGAAAATATTTTTTTATCAATATAGGTGCATACTTCTGTAGCCGGGAGCAAAACTCTTTCATTCATACGTTTTTGTCCATCGAACCCAATTTAATGCATATACCCGAGAATAATCGTCAAAGAAGCCGTTCGAACGAACTAAAGACGTTAGTGCAGTTGAAAAAAGTCGTTTACAGCTTCGTTTATAGTGTTATGATGCGTTTATTATTATTATAGCCCTTTTTGTGGGAATTGTATCTACGTGAAGTGAAAATTGGGAAGTTTTTTCGTTTTTATCGCCGTTTCGAATGAGTGTTATTTTATTTGGGACTGTTGCGTCAGGTTTGTAGTACATTTAGAGTGGGTACTGTTATTGCAACACTTACGATGTAATAACAGAGGAAGATGGTGGGAAGGTTATCGTAAACGATTTTCATACAGTTTGAATTCATACATTAAAAAAAAACTGGCCACGTGCGAGTAGTACTCGCCTAAAGAGTTTCGTACCATTGTAGTACCCAGTAATTAAAGGGTGCTCCCCAGGCCCCTTTCATGATTTGTTGTGAAAACGGCAACAGAAATAGGTACACATTCTGTGAAAATTTCAACTGTTTACCTATTACGGATCATGAGATACAGCCCACTGACAGAAATACGAACGGACGGACAGCAGTGGCTTAGTAATAAGGTATGGAACCCTAAAAAACTATCTAGTATGAGTTGGTATTAGCGGTCCACAGTCTGATGCCGAAGACCTGCACCAACATATCGCATTAGATGGTTAGATCAAGACTGAAGAGTTCGATGCAAAGACCTGTCTTTTTCGCTACAGAAAGATCTGGTGAGACCTGAATTGAGATAGTAGATGACGTATTATTACATCAAGAGACTGCTGAGGATAAAGGACGTGACACTGACAGTCTAATCTAACAAAAAATACGTACATCCGAACAAAACACTTTTCGAATCTCCATTAAAGGCTTTTTCACATCCACAATTGTATTATCAATATAGAAAGCGAACACATATGGTAATGAGTCATCCATTCACGGAGCCTATTGTCACGGAAAATTGAAAAATAGTAGAGTACGCTTATATACGATTCATATATTCATAGAAACACATGTACCTCACACCGATGTGTGAACACAGTAATATCTTAGTTTTATTTCCTTAGGAATCTACATATCGCCTATAACTTTCTGGTATACTGATTCTTGAATGTGGATGATGTAAGGTGTAAGTTTTGAGGCTGGAATAATAAATATTCAATTTCAACGCTAAATACTGGGAACTTACCACATTATTACAATATCTTAGAGGTTCACAGAGATGTGTGTAAATTGATATCATAGTCGAATGCTACATTTTCATGACAGCAGACCAAGCGAAAGCATATCATGCACGGAATTTCGAATTCGAATCCGCTTTTGTAAATGCCGCTATCCAATGAAACTCAGTTAGCTATTGATTGTTGGTTAATATAGGCCACGGCTGAACATGTAGCCACCCAAGCGTCATTGTCATCGCAGTTACGCCCAAATCACTTGAGACCACCTACACAATCATTGTTGTCAACTTTATCCCCGTGTGAGACAGGTTGATGGGCTGATGTCTACGTTATTAAATATTCTACTTGCTTTTAATTAATATAGTCAACATACATTGACACTACATTAACTCTGGATTCTATTACTTAAATTTAATTTATAGTTAGTTTATAATATAGTAATAGACGGCAAGATAATTCCTACTGGTCATAACATAGATAAAGAACACAATTTAATTCATGCTTAAATAGATGTTTGCAGATTCTTATTAAAAGAAAACCTTATTGAACGAACAATGAAGTGCAGGAGTTGCATAAAGGAAGAAGAATAAGTTGCTTTAATACAAGAAAATAATTTGTTTATTAAAGGTAATTTTATTCTAGTACCTACTAACATAACTTTCTATATCTGCATTAGTTATGAGATCTAAAATGAAATAGGTCAGGGATTCCACAGCTGGCATCGAGATTGCACACTTCTGACATACTGTCCAAGATGTTAACGTACTCAAATTAGAACTAGAATAACATTTCAACAAGTATTAAATTATTATGTTTCAGAAATGAATTGATTGAAAAATCAAGCGCGTGAAGTTATACAGCTGTGTGTGTCACTACAGGAGACATGTAATCATCAGGGCCTGATTGTTTATAATTGGGTAAACTATGTGTTTTACTGTAATTGTCTCATCCATCAATCTATATTGGGTTTGGTCATTTATAATTTTGTGCGGGTACTTATAGTCCGTAACTCCATATTTATCAATGCAACGTGTCCGAAAAGTTCTAAATATGAAACTGATGACGATGATGAATAAAAAAACTAAACTTGTGGCGACCCCCATGCTCTCCTTGAACTTGGAATTCTATATTTTCTGAGGAGACACACAATGTAAACTACCAAATTGTTGGCCTCTACAAATGTGTTCAATAGACATTTAATTAGTCAGCGATTTATCTATAATGCTAACTACTAATGAATCCAAGATGGCGGATAATCCTACTAGGTGATAATTAAAGCCCTGGAGACGATCGGGAATTCAACGAACTAGTGGAAACTATGGCACACATACAGTGGTAATAAAGTGAAGTTTCAACAACATGTGTTAAGCGATAATTAATTGACAAAGTAGGTTAATTGAAAGGTGAATAACAGAAGGAACAAGGATACAGAAGAACTTTAAAATATGAAACTACCAATTCTGGTTTCATCAAGCCTGGAAAAATAAGAGCAAATAATTTCAGACGATGATTTATAATAAACCAAAAACTTCCAAAATGTCTAAAGATACTCAAGATTTATAACAGTTGAAGCGGGCAGAAGTTGAACTCACGACCTTTACCGCTTCGTATTCATGCAGATTCTTCAATGAAGTATAAATAGTCTATCATGTATTTAATCTCGCCAAGCTTCAAGTTCAATAAGGAAAAAGAGATCAATGTCATATTGACAGCCGATGGGTTATTGACTGAGACCATAGCTATTAAAGGCTATACTGTACTGCTTCAAACTATGTCTAGACGATTTCATTAAATAGATACGAAAGTTCTTACGGGCATCAAAAAATTTAAATCAACCAAAATCGATCTCCCTTAAAACCAATTTGTTTAAAGTTTACGATCGCGGCTAAAGCATCAAACAATGAGCGAAAGTATTGAGTTTTTACGGCATTTTAACTTTGATCGTTTACTAACATAACTCTTTTATTGGCCACCATAAAAATTCTGTATCTTTTTTTATTTCCACCGCATCGAATATCATTATCATCGAATGAAATCATTTGTTCTCCTAAATAGCTTTTTAATAGCACTTCGGCTAAATAAAAAGCTATTGACTTTCGGCAAATGTGTCATCAGCCAGGTTTCGGCAATGGCAAAACAGTTACTGAAAACAGGAAATGCTGCAATAATAAAAGCCAAAATAAAAATTGATTTTGGTTGGTTGAAAGCAAAGTCGAAGTTGAAGATACATCCATGATACAAGTAACTAGAATATGCGCCAATTATTTTTCCTCGTCAGTGACAAATGATACGCATTGATAACCATGGAAAAACCTTTCACTTGTGGTGCAGCTAAATAAGTGAAATAATAACCAGTTACAAATAGACAAAACAGGGTTTCTTCAAGGTATAATGGTTTCCTAGACCAAACAGTGGGACGATAATAAGCCCTTTCTATTCCAAGGCAATCATTACGATGCACTAAATACACAGTATTGGCCTCACGAACCATCCGTAATTATCATTGGGAAGAACTTTTGTGGTAATAGTAGGCAATTAGGGTGCAATGTTTTTGTTTCTGATGACATTGTGCTTTCTGGGAAGTTTGTTGTTGGTACAACACACGTGGGAGTCCCGGTTGTGTTGTCTTTCGGCTGTCGTTTGGATGCATACGACGAACCCGCGTTAAATTAACCGGAAACTTAAGGGAAATAGTTGAGATTCGACTCAGGTACACCGTACGAACTTTTATTTACCGAGGGAATACCATTCTGTATCTAAAAATGTTTAGTTCTGTTACATCATAGTTGTTATTTACTTTGGTGTTATGATTCAACGAGCTTAATTAAGTTTTCTTAAAATTTCGACGCCACAACTGAAATTTTAAAATAATTATAAAGTTCCTAAGCTTTAGTTGAGCAAAATTGTATTTGTTGAATAAATATTAAATGCCCTAATTATTTGCTTTGATGAGAAAACTGTATTTAGTCGTAAACTTGCCGTCGTCGACTTGTTTATTTATACTGGTGCTAAGCCCTTTTTCTCAAATTAACATTTATGTATTAATCGGAGGTAGATCGAAGGCATCAACGTTGTGTAATGGAAGCTATTAAACCAATATTATGACATTCATATCTGAGGATGATATTATGGATGTTGTCATGTTGTAAAGTCGTAAGAGGTTGCGCAGCCAATAATTAAGATCGAAGTTGCCACATATACATTCAGTAGTAATTATGTTACAATTTTAGAGACAATAGTATGGAAAGTTTAATCGTGAAACAAGTGACCACACAATGATAAAGATAAAACGTATCCTCAATAACATTAAAGAACTAAAAAAACAAATCCAATCACCGGTAGCGAACAATGTAATCGATAAAGATGCATCCAATTTAAAACAGGAAAGAAAACAACAAAAGCCGGATGATGGTGCAGTTTTACACGCGACACATTCAACAAAAACCTGTCCCGTGGAGACCACAAAACGAAAACAAAATAACTATAAGAATAGAAGAGATGTAAATTACGTAAAAAATGAATACAAACGGGCGGGTCCAACTATCTTTTGATAGTATAATGGGGACGTTCGTGCCGCGGATGAAGTTGAGCGGATCGCGCGGGTGGTCCAGTGCGGTCGGACTATTTAAATATTACTTTTTTATTATTTGCCAGCACTATTTGGTGATTTATGTTGGTTTAACACGAAGGTGTTTGGGTAACATAAGTGTGATTTGTTTGCTCTTTATTGGCTATCGATTTCAAAATGCCCAAAAAGAGAAATATATCTTCATTTTTTTGGAGTTTCGGATGAGTTATTGCCGTTAATGCGCTGAACCAGTTTATTTTAGATTTTATTAAAGTAGGTGATGAACGAGTTATTGATGGCCATAAACATTACGAAGATAATAACGATTATTATTGTTCACGACAAGATAAGCTAGTAGAAAAAGGAATCTACTTGCAGAAGATACCTAAAAGGCCAAAGGTCTTCGGGTTTAGAACTAAAATCACAAAAAAAACTTTCCTATTACTTACTTGTTCAAAGTAAGTAAGTAATAAGTAAATAAAATACACACAAGAATCTCTTCGGCCCACATGAGTCTATATAATTCAAGTAAAACTGATTAATAATATGAACTTTCTTGGAACTGTTTACTAGCTTAATTATGTTTGTATACTTTACTGATAAAATTGACATGAACATAGAAGTTCATAACAACATGTTTAACATTAAGCGATTGGAGGACAACTTTCTCGCGAAAGATTTTTTGTTTTTTATGTTGACATGTAATTCAGATGTTTTTGAGTTGGTCTTTGATTTTTTGTTACCACTAAAGCCAATAAAGTAAATAAATACGTTAAGTAAAGCAATATTAGTTCACTTAGTTTCAATAACGTCAATATCATCTAGCTTCTCTTCAATCTGAAAGTAATTGAGCATGATAAAAGTGTTCTCGTAAGTCTTCATAAACATCATTATGTCGTGCATCAAGTAATTCTTTCATTAAATCAATTACTGTCCAAGCATTCCTCAAATCATTTCCAATGATTTCACAACAAGCCATCCTGTTTGTTCCATCGTTTGCCCTTTCGTCTTAATTGGACAAATCATTACCAATTTAACTGGTACTTCGTGTTCGTTCTCATATCTTAACAAAATAAAGCTGTTGACTCAACGGTCGTTAGTAGTTATCTTGTTAGATTTAATATATTCTCCAAGTTTGTCCTTTTCGGTTCAATGTATAAGTGCACTGACTTCTGTTACAACCAGTTCATCTATGATAAGAATTTTTTTGCTTCTGTTTTATCTATCGCTCTTGGAATTAGGGTTGTTCTTTTTAATATTTCTGATATTTGGAGATTAAACTAGGATTGGCTCAGAAAAGTTCATATCATTACTGTTACTGGAGAACTTAAGTCTATTTTTGTGATTTTCTTGATTATTAGATACTTTTAAATATTCAATGACTTTTTTTTTATTGGTAACATTATTTCATTATCCCTTTTTAGGATCTTTCACTCGTAAATTTCAATATTTATTTTTACTTAGTAAACTGGTAACGCGTTGTTTATGTTTATGAAAATTAATCACAACTTCCTTTTCAGCAATATATATATTACGAGATTTCCAAAACATCAAAAACTCGTGGTATCCTTGCTTTGAACTTTCAATTTAACTAAATAATAAACGACACTCATCTCAAATTTAATTAAGAACTCACTGGAAAGCCCAGCTATTATAATCAGAAAGTTTAAATTTAATGTTTACATTATGCAAACCTAATTCCCTACCCACGCGAGAAATTGAAAGAGAATCTTGTATGAAATGAATTCAGAACATTTTAATAACGTAACCCAAGTCACCGCATAGCCGCTGAAAATGCTGAAATGCCGCAACGCACGTCCCATTACACGCGAATAAAGCCAACGCTAACCGCAGCCAGAACGAGGCAATTTACGAATTTCCGCCCAATTCAGCATTAACAAGAACCAAACATAACCAAAACACAAACTTACGTTGATCGAAGAAGCAGCGGTCCAAACCATTCATAACGTTGTAAACAACCTCATAGTGCACTCAAAACACCAATTTTATGCGTTTACGTTCACAGCTTGCACTAGTGACGTCACACTCAAAACAAATCACAACGTATTCGTTCCCACTACGGTTAACACAACGTCGGGGCGGGTTCGGTTTAGGGTAAGTTTATAGGACGTGTTGCCCATGCGGCGGTCGGCGCGCGACTGGTGTGCGCGGCGCAAGGAGCGAGGGGCGCGGGGTGGGGGGAGCGAAGCGGGAGGGGGTGCGTGCGTTCGGAATTCACTTCCCACGTGCTAGCCACCCGTCCTTTTCTTGCGGGACGGGTTAGCTTTTTAAAAGCGAAGCAGGGCCCGTCGACGCATCGATACGGCCGGAGGCGACGTTTAGCTGTAACCTTGTTTATATGCACTGCAGCTAATAATAACGCGAATAGCACTCCAAGTGAGCGTTTGTTGTTATTTTTTTTTATATGAGCTAAGTAACATTGTGCGTTAGTTGAGTGGCCAGTGAGTTTGTTTATTCGAGTTTCCGATACTCTCGATCCGTTTTCGTGTTTCCTGTTTGGTGTTGAATGGGTGTTGTTATTGTTTTATTATTCGATTATATTATTGTTCTTTTTCATTCTGGAATTAACTTTTACTTTTTTATCTCTTATTGGTTGATGAAGCATTTCTGTACATATTTTAATGGGTTACTTGGCATGCCTGTCATTTAAATGTGTTTTAAATGGAATTTTGAGATAATTTCTACCATAAAAATATTTAGAGCGGTTAACAAGAATGGTATCATGCTCAAAGAATTCTTAGATAAGCTACAAGTTGATACCAAAAAACATGCAGTAAATGTCGATAGAAATTTGTTGTGGTTCTGTATCTGACTTATTTGTTTAGTTGGTTATACAGAAGTGAGTTTGCCATGATTTGTTTATTTTACCCATACCTACCTACATAAAATATTTCAATATTTAAGTCAATGAACTCAGTGTCTTCAAAGAGCAGACATCTAGTTCCCACTTGCATTTACACAACTAGGAATTACACAAATGTACCTACTACAGATTTACTATTCTCTACTAGCTGTTGCCCGCGGCTTCGCCCGCGTTTTGTTCGGAAAATATCCCACGGGCACGGTTTAAATATAGCCTATGGCTCTCAGGGATAATGTAGCTTCTTATTAGTGAAAGAATTTTCAAAATCGGTTCAGTATATCCAGAGATTACCCCCTACATACCAACTTTACCTCTTTATAATATTAGTATAGAAGTATAGATAATATGAGTAAAGATTGGTAGCTCCCAAACAACACAATTACTCTTGACAGCCCACACTGTTAAAAATTATTAGATCAATGAGCCACTGACGGATTGTCTACACCAAACGACCCGCTTCCAGTAAACACCACGCGTGGGCAGCAGCTGATAAATTTCACCTTTTTAAAATTCCAAGATCAGCATTAAGATTTGAGGAACCCTAAAAATAGTTAATGCATTTCTTAGAGCTGTTCTGGTGGCCTGTTCCAACTCCTTATCGACTTGTCATTCAACAAGGGGTTTAGTTTTTTGGGTCTATTTTGTCCTGTGATGAAAGGGAATACTGACAGTGGTTAAGGACAAAATGGATGATGGATTCTCCTTGTGCATTACGCATAACGAATGTTAATGAAAACGTGACGTATTCTTGTCGTGATAAAAAAATAAGTGCACTCGGAATAGAGATGTTGATGTGTTTGTACTTTTGTTTAGCTGAAGATTTCAACGGGTTGTAAATAGTTCACGTGTGAGCGTCAATCATATATCTCGTTCTGTTTCATTGAGCTTTTCAAATTGTGTAGCTTAATCATTTAGTACCCGTTTGGCTTGTTCGTTCACATTTAGATCAGAATGGGTCATAAACTGCCCGTGAAATTTGTACTACCTTTTGCCCGTGACTTTGCCCGCGTGAAGTTCAGTAATTTATCCACGGGATAATACTGGGAAAACGAACTATATGCTTTTTATCTAAATCTGCTGTCCATCCATTCCTCACCAACTTTCGCATTCAAAATATTTTTAATATTAAAAAGAAGTTTTTTTTTAAACTATTTAATCTAGTTGCGACTCTAGCCTCAGTCAAATTAGTTTGCAGAATAAATTCATTGAAATAAGAAATCTAGTAAAATCAGAAAATTGCTAAACTCATTCGTTAGAAGTGACTTTACAATGAAAATGAGTTTTCCTAGAATCTAGAAAAAGTTGCCAGTAAAACACTTTTTTTAACAGCATTGGTAATAACTTTATAGAAGCAAGTACTTATCAATTCCATTCTACATAGTGATGGAATAAATTAAATAAAAGATAAAACTGGCAAGTGGGAGTCAGACTCGCGCATAAAAATTAAAGGGGGAAAGGGGGGGATTTAAAGGGGGGGGGGCTTTAATTTTTAATTTATTTTATATTGTTTGTTGTTATAGCGGCAACAGAAATACACATTCTGTAAAAATTTCAACTGTCTATCTATTACGGATCATGAGATACAGCCTGCCGATAGACAGACGGACTGCTGAGGCTTAGAAATGGGGTCCCGTTGGTTACCCATCGTGTACGGAACCCTAAACATAAACACCATGAAACATAAAAATTGCTTAGCATAATCAGCCTATAATGTTCCCACTGCTGGGACACACGGCCTCCTCTCTATGAGAGGGAGTGGGCTATAATCAACCACGCGGGCCCAGTGCGGGTTGGTAAAAATTGCTTATAAAACGCAAAAGATCCAACTTTTTACCCGAGTAAAAAGATACAACAGCTGATACGCAAATTAAAAACTAAAGTTTTGATTGAAACAAAAATTTTCATTTAGTAGCTGAGTGTTTAAAATGAAAAAACTTATCTTCTCAATAAATAATACAATTAAAACGAATGATTTTCAACGAAACTTTGAGTGAACAAAAGAAAAACATCATTTGAATAAGTTACTGATGAAATGGATATCGATTTGAATATTTTGTTGAGATTTTTATGTAGATTTTTTTAGAATTAATTTCAGTGTAATTATTACTAATAAGTACTCTTGGACACGGTTCGTGTTGTTAGGTTCCTCTCTCTGGAGCCCTGACCACCGGTAGCTTGGACTCCGTTCTCGATACCAGTTGGCTATTATTTTTTAAATTTTTAAGTGCTTTTGATTTAATTTTATTTTAGAATAAATATAAATAGTTAATGTGTATGGAAATAAATAAAAGTAACAATTCCATGGTTCATATTTTGCTGTCAATGATCTGTCATCAAATGGGGACAATGCAGAGCAGCTGAAATAACTATCACAGGAAATAAAATATGAAGTAGATTAAATAATATTATGTATAAAGTTTTTTTTTTACCATGTCTAAAGGCAGCGCTAGCGAAACAGGCCAGTATCAATGTCAAATATTTTAAAATAAATCCATACTATTGGTGAATTGGAAGTAGAATTAAATAATAGCAATCCTATTGGTGGATAATTGGATATATGTTTATCTAACAACTAGAATCGGAGGAGACATTGTATTTCTCGTTATTGTCCATTTGTTTAACTGTGACTGCTACATTCGTGGAGTGCTCGTAAGAGCGACTGCTGAGCATCAGGTCCTGGGATTGATTCCTTTTTACCATCAGGAATTTCTCAGTAACAGCCACGGATTCTGAATTTGTGCCCGGTTGATGGCAATAGGCTCGCCCCATTACATGTGATGATCAGCTAGTATAAATGAGGTGAGCTCCGAGCAGGACGAATACTGATAAATGTCCTAAACTGCACCAAACCGAACTAAAACAGATTCTATTATTATCCCTTTAATCATGGAACGCGAATGTCCTTTTAGTGTTTATTTATTCTATTAAACGGAGTGGTAATGTATTTTCCACTCAACGAGTAATCCTAATGGCTGCCTCGATCGTACCCACGCATGGTTTTAATTGAATCAAGTTTATGGAACTGTTGAACATATTAAATTGTCATTCCTGTTTCTCCGGGGAATTGTAGCATTCAAAGCTGTGCTAATAGAGTTATATAAGTCGGTTTAAAGATCACTGTTGTAGGATTCTAAGCTATTTTGGCCCTTAATAAAGACAATGGGTAAATTCAGCCTATTTTAGTACCTAGCGAGGTAGTGAGCGAAAATTCTGCCTATTTTGGTACCATGTGACTGCCTTAAAACAATAATGTGAGTGAATTCGCCATTAGTAGAATTTGAATCTGATTCTGCTAACATAATTAGTCAGGTCTGTAGATTCCACAATTAAATATTACTTCTTGTATTTTGATTTACCCTGGAAAACTTTTTTTAGTAGGTCTATTTTTTTTTTTTTGGAATTGTGTTCCCTTTTTTATAACACATTCGTATAATTTTTTTTTGGCGAAGTGCAGTCGCCAGCGCATCAACTTGCTACTAACCGACAAATTTTCTCATTCGATTTCGAATGTAACCATCAACATTTTATGGCTTAAAATCATTTGGAGTTTGACAGTTTGTGGTAACTTATGTGCTGTCAACTGTACATTGATTTTATTGGATACAACATTCATTTGGTACATTGATTTTACAAATGCTTGTGTAGTACTGAAAGTAATATTTTATGCAACACCTAAATTTCTTCACATCTTGCTCTGTTGGAGTCCAGTGTTGTCAAATGCAACAAACAATGGAGCGTTAAGCATTAGTTTAAGTTGCACCTTGTATTAGTGAAAACGAGAATTAAGCATCGCACTAGAAGTGAACATATGGCATTTCTACGCTCTTATTTCATCTGAGTATCGCCGACTAATATAAATGACATAGAAACATTAATTGCCCACACGTAATGCACAAGTCGGTCTAATAATAAAATAACTTGCCCGCACTTAGCCGATACTAACAAGGCAATAAGTAATAGATTATACGGCGCGCTATTTTTTGTTTAAGTTTATAGTGCACTATTTCTGGGAGCTGTTTGTTGTTACAGTTCGTTGTTATTGAGAGCTATATTAAAAAGACTGATTTATTATACTGAAAATTGGCAAACATTTTTAACAGCCTGTATTATTAAAAGAGAAGACTTACGGCTATTTGATCTCTGACAGTCCTGCTGTCTGCTGTCCAACCTATCAGCAGCCCTTTTGTAACGAACATTTAGTTCACTTTCATTTTGACAGTGATGTCAAATCAGAGGAAACATATAGGTCTTGAGTTCAAAACCAAGAAACGCACCTCTGATTATTCGGATTCATGTGCGTATTGTTTAATTATCACTTGCTTCGGTGAAGGAAAATATTGTGAGGACACCAGCATGCCTGAGAGATATATCTCGACGGCATCTAAAGCCAAGCTAAGTCCTATCCACACGAAAAATAAAGAACAGATTAAATGTCTATGTTCTAGGTCACGGCATGTTTCTTTCGACCATACAACGATACTATATTATCTGTATGATTAGTCCAAGGGTCGAATGAATAAGACCATAATGACTGCCAAGATGGGAGGGAAGTTTCAATAAAATAAGTTATTTTCCTCACCCATGACTGCCTCACAAAAATAAGACGGTAAGTTTTTCAGTTCAAAATCCATCAAACACGAACGAATGATTTTCGCAAACAGCGTTCACCCTAACTATCGCACGTTACAATATGAACGATACATCATATACGTCACGATACAATGTATAGATATTTATCACAATTTGTAGCCTAATGCGCCGTATCGTCGATGACAAAGGGACTGCCCTGCACACCAGACCGTGGCGGACGATCAATACAAATGACGTATCGATCGAACCGTTATTTTAGGCGCCAAAGATGACATAATTAGAACGAAAAAGAACGTTTGAGTTCGAGATTTAATTTTTTTAAATCAACGAAACATTAAATCCGCCTTATGTATATTTGTCTGTGCTTAAATGTGCTCAACTTTTAAAATAACAGACTGTTGTGTTAAATTAAATGATTATAGCGTATAAAATCATTAATCGAATGTATTGATTGCAGAAATCTATATATCCTCTATTTCAAATGTAGAAGAAAATTAGAACTATCATTTATTTGATTGAATTTGCTGTATTTATTATGTTTATCATTCAGTAAAAACTTCCTGTTGCAAAATATCACAATAATATTGATAATAGTTTCATTACATCGGCATAAAAACCAAAATAAATTCTCACATAAAATTAAATTGTGAAAGTTTATGCAATATTCTTTTCTTTCTTTTTAGTTGCCATTGACATACACTTGTCAGTTTATTGTAGCTGACTCATAACATAACACATTGCAGCTCGCTGAAGCGATATCTTTCTTTGAAGAGCTTTCGCATATTACTCACTTTGTATTGTAAGAAATTATCACCAATAGAGTGTTATTTTATTTAAAAAAATGTGCAGTTGTTTTATAGAATCTGGGACGGTTACTTCTGTCTTATGTTTTATTTAATGTCTTACTTCTTAATAATAATAAAAATGCGAAAGTAGGTGAGGATGGATATATAGATGGATGGATGGATGTTTGTTACTCTTTCACGCGAAAACTACTGAACGGATTTGGATGAAATTTAGCATATAGATAGTTTATAACCTGGATTAACAAATAGGATACTTGTTATCCTGGTAGTATGATCCCATGGGACAGTTACCGAACTACAAGCGGGCGAAGCCGTGGGCGTAAGCTAACATTTTTTCTCTTAAAAGAACAATATTTTTCGACAAAATTTATGAGAATACAACCGAAAATATAAAGTGTCACCAAGCTACATCAAAATATTGGAGCTAGAAATATCTTAACCCGAGACAGGGAGCACCAGTGTGAATTGACATTCAAAATTCGTTAATTACCCTTTACGGTGACGCGTGCATCCTTTATTTTATCAACTCACAGATAAAGAACAATGGGCAAAACGTTACAGCAACGCGCGTCACACATCGTCAGGCCTAACCCCACACATTAGTGCAATAAACTTGACAATAACTTAATTCTGAGCAATGAAGGGCGATTCCCCCGCGTTCCTTACAACTCCGTTAGGGATGACAATAGTTCAGAACCGAGTTGAATTTAATTAGAATTATCGATCGGCCGCTTTTCCGTCCTAAACTAACAATTAGGTGAAGGTATATCTGTTCGTCGGCTGAAATATTTGTGGGTTAATCTAAAGTTAAAACTCAATGTATTTACATTGTTAAATAGGATAGTGTAGTGCTACCCGATTGTGGTAAGGTTGTGTAACTAAGTCTCGGTAAACTAAAAAGTAAACGGACCTGGAGTGGAAGCTCTTTGGTAGATAATAATTACGAATGGACCTCTCTGGTAGTCCATGAGCAACAATATGTATACACTTAGCTAATTTAAAAGTGATTTTCTCGTGGAATTAAGATTACATCTTTTAGTTATGATTATCTATACTATTAGTATATTCTATACTTCTATACTAATATTGTAAAGAGGTAAAATTTGTAAATTTGTATGTAGGATGTAATCTCTGGATCCGCTGAACCGATTTTGAAAATTCTTTCACTAATAGGCAGCTACATTATCCCCGAGTGCCATAGGCTTATTTAAAATAGGCATATTTAAAACGTGCCCGTAGGATAATTTCCGACCAAAACGCGAGCGAAGCCGCGGGCAACAGCTGGTTTTATAATAATACTAGATTTTACTCACGGCTTCGCTCTCTTTAATTTAGAATTTGTCAATTAATTTGAGTTATATTCTGCTTGTAATAATATAATTCAATCATAATTCGAAAGAAAAGTGACGCCATCTATTATCATGAGAACGTTATTGTTGTTTCTTCGGGAACAGTATTTTTTTCGGAATTTAGACTATATCGGTTTCTGTACACCTAACAACGTTTATGCAAAATTTCAGGATGATGATGATTTAGGCGTCAAAGGTAATAAACAAACTTACTTTGCCATCTATAAAATTAGTCAGGATAATTAGGATTAGGATACCTTATTTTTTTTTTTTTTTTTTTTTTTTACCTATGGGAAATCATCAAATAACCCCTCCCGCTCTGTGCTGAGCAGGAGGGAGTGTCAGACTTTTACTGACTAGGATTAGGATACCTAGGTTCCGAAACATTGCGTCGTTCATGTTGTGTCCGAGCATAAAGTCTTATTGGGTTATCCATCAGAGATTTCTCAGTAGCAGCCACGGTGCCTGGATTTGTGTCCGATTGGTGGCAATAGGCTGGCCCCTATAACATGGAACTTAAACGTAACTGGCGAAATGTGGATGAACTACATATTAGATACACCTCAGCCTAACTCTTCGGGGATTGCAGGCTTTATGTTACGTACGTGTGCAAAATACGTTACTATATGAAATTGTAATCAATACAGTTGGAGGCAATGACGTCAAAAATTTGCTAAGTGTTTATAATTATAAATATATTAATTTTATTTTGCGTTCTATATAAAAGGCTACAGCTGAGAACAAGTATAGACCCTGCTAGAGCACAGCAATAGACAATAATAAAATAAAATGTTAAGTAGTTAATAATAAACAACAATTTCTTCTTATTCTTTACAAATGGAGGGTGACGCATAATATAACAGAGTTACATACTTGGTTAAACTACATGATAACAATTATGCAGAAACCAAACTGTACCTACCCAATGTAAGTCAGTTATACGGGTATGAAAATAAACTTATAAACGACATTATACAAGCAAAGCTAAAAACATAATTTACTCGAAGCCAAAAAAGTAATTTCCGACCATGTTCCAGAAATTAAATTCAGATTTCTTATGAATGTTACCTGTATTTACCAGAAAAAAGTATAAACCCAGAGCGGTGGGTAACTATAGGTAAGATCTCGTAAGATTTTTCATTCCAGGTAGAACGTAATAATCTTATTTATTTGCGGCATACCTACCGTCGTATTTTTTTATAAAGGTTAACGACCGGCCGCGACTCAAATTATTAACGTATTGAAATCCAATGATGATAGATTTATAGAATTGTTCGTGCTTCACCTGTGTTACCAGGAAATAGTGACTTATCCAAGAATTGTAAACACAACTTTACTTAATCCTATCCATCCTATCTTATATAACCATCCTATTCCATCTTTATAAAACTAATAAAACAAAAAAATAAGTCAACGATTTCCACACAAAACGTCACACGGTCTATGAAACTAGGTTACCCGACTACATTTTTTTCGATTTGGCAAGACCCAATTCGTTTTCAATCTGATGGCCAAATCGAAAGCCCAAATCTCTTCTAGATTAATGACTCATAGACTAAGATCAGAATTATACTGTTGCGGACTGGGAGTGGAAACAAGGACACTATATTCATTCATGAATTCATTTGGCAATGGTCCAAATGGCAATGAATGAATTTAGACATGTTGTCAACGCTGCTATGGGACGACTTGAAGATGGACGGAGATCTTAGCAGGAACTGAATTGACTTCAGAGTAATTTAATTACTGATAATATTATGAGAGATTTGTATGGATAAGACAGATTACATTTGTCACGTTTATTGGTTTGATTCCAATTAACATAGTGTTTTCGAGAAATGAAGCTTAGAGACTGCTCTCTTCTAAACCTAGAGAGCAGAATAAAGCCCTTCTTGCAGTGGGAAGTTAGAACTATTTCCATATTTCATATCATTTCTTATTTTTTAGTAACCCACTAGATACCGTTTCATCAAGATGTTAAAATAAAAATATAATAAATCTCTCAACCAGCATTGTAACACATTAAAATTTTAAAATATGAACACAGAGACAAGCTAAGCTTTACGCTGCGATTTAGCAAAGAGAATTAATTAAATAATTTTTTTTCATTTCTTTTTTCGCATGGCAACTAGATAGCGTTCATTTTTGCTCGCAACACCGGGCGGGGTGGACGTCACATGCAAATGTTGCCGTGAAAAATATATAAGAAAATGCAACATCAAATTTCATTTCCTCCGCCGGATTTTATTGTACATTTCGATGTGTTCGTGACGCAACGTTGATTGTATAGTCGGTCGTAAAATTCGAACTTTAAATTTTGTTGTGAAAATCCTTTTCTAAGTTCTAGAGAGGGGTCACATTTTTTTTTATCGTACACGGCGGTTACGGCTGAGCTTTATTGAATTTAGTACTTTTAAATCGTTTTGAGGTTGGTACACGTACGATTGCGTTCTAGAATTCAAACTTATGAGGTTGGGACTATTTTTAAACATGATTTTATCTGGTTTCGCATTTTAGTTTGTTATAGAAGAAATGCTCGAATGTAAAGGTCCTGTACTCACGCGAACTGGGCTGGTGTGTTCATAAGTTACCTGTGAACAAAAACAAAATTTCATTAGTAACTTACATTTTAGTTTTATTCGCGTGGTTAGCAAATTAATGGTTATTTGATGCATGGCTAAAATGTCTCGGTACTAATCTACAACCAATCATAATATTGAAATGCAAGACTTTTGCTATCAACACTATGTTTACCCAGTACTAACTGGGGTTGTGGAGGTCAGATAGGCAGACGCTCCATGTAAAATATTAGCTACATCTGGTTAGACTGGAAGCCGACCCCAATATGTTTAGCAAAAATATCGGTGACAAAAATAATTAATATATCACAGTAAATGCAAAATTACCTAACATTTCAAATGAATTAAATAGTTTAAATTAAAATCAAATTAGGCCGTAATCCACTAAAATTAATGATTTTGAATTATCTACATGATTAAAACCGATAGCTGCCCATTTACATTGTTTGTTTTGAACAAATAAGTAGTTGTATGACATGACATTTGTTAAATCATGCGTTGTCAGTTAAGAGGGAACAGGCTATCGACGAAACTGTTATGACGTGGCAAAGGCCCAACTAGGAACTGAAGGCAACACTACAAATAGTTTTACTGTACGATGATAGCGTGTGCATAGAGATTTATAGCCATGCATCAATACAACTTCAAAAAACACAAGTACAAGGAACTTTGGCCAAAATTTAAACTTATACAGTAATCAGGTTTTTTTACGAGAAATTGTCATCAACAACTTCAATGTCCCTCAAGAGCCAAAACATCCTTGTAGTTCTGCATTTTAATCTAGGGGCATCCTGATGTTTGTTTTTCTTCACCCAAGAAAATGAAAGAGGATGAAAAATCTTCCAACTGCTTGCAATTAAAAAAGATAATGTTTCAACGTAATGGTTTAACGACTTTTCAAGCTATTTTATATGGTGTTGAGGGAAAGGTTACAGTGCTTCCCGAATGAAACAATGCGTTTCGAATAATGAAAGGGAAGTTCAAATTGAATATCTATTCTAGATTGTAATAAAATCATTCCCGACTAAATTCATCTCCAAAAACGTCGACTCAAGATACGCATCTTTAGCTACATTATTCCGACAAATCCCTAAAAGAACATAAGTTATATAATAAACTTTCTGATGTTGAACTAACAAACTAAAAGTCATTAAAATTATCGTTTAACTTGTTTTCGTACTTAGATATTGCAACGCGGACCAACTATAAGGAGGGTTGACCCACTTTTGTTATCGCGCGTATCTGCTAACAGAATCTATAGACGCAAAAAGTAACTATATAACTACGTAACTACGCTATATAATTAAGTTGAAGACTTGGAGTTGCCAAGCTGTTTGTTTAATACAATTAAAAGGAAAGGAAACTCCTTTAATACGTTTAAAGGAATAAACGAAAACGTCTATGAAGCGAACTTTTAATGTACTCTCGGCGACATCCTGTCCTAAAATGTCTAAAATTTGTAAGTACCATCTTAAGCCACGTGAAGTACTGAGGTGTAAGTTTACCGATGAGTTGCTTACAAATAAAAATACAAGAAACATTTATGTTTTAAGTACTTCTATATTTTTGACATGCAAAAGGCTATATAGTCATCATTATCAGTCTACGGCAGTCCACTGCTGGGCATAGGCTTCCTCAATCGCACGCCACTCAACTCAATTGTCAGCAAATCTTATCCAGTTGCTACCAGCCACCCTGCGAAGATCGTCATTCCACCGAGCCTGAGGGCGTCCCACCTTATGTTGCCGATTCGCGGTCTCCACTCAAGAACACGAGTCTCCACAGAGGACGGTCATCGATTCTACGGCTAATATGAGCGGCCCATTGCCACTTCAGCTTACTTTTTCTGTGAGCTATGTCGACAACTTTGGTTCTCTGTCGGATCACCTCGTTCCGATGCGATCCCTCAGAGACACTCCAAGCATGGCCCGTTCCATAGCTCGCTGAGCGACCTTAAATTTATGGACCAGCCGTACCGTGAGTGTCCACGTTTCGGCTCCGTAAGTCATAACTGGCAGGACGCACTGATTGAAGACCTAGTCTTTAGGCTCTGTGGACGCGACGACGCGACGAGACGACCCGGCGAAGCTTCCCAAATGCTGCCTTGCCCAGCCTTCTTCTTCTGTTCTTCTTTGCCTTCTTCTGTTGGCCTCCCTCTCAAAATTGTTCTTATCAAACTACAGAAAGAGAGATATGAATAGTATAACCATTTTAAAGGTGCAGTTCAAGGTGGCATTGCTTATCAAGAAAATTTGAATCGAAATGTCAAACTTGGAACATTTATTTTAGTTCTGGGTTTTCCCGCCTGCACAGATAAGTTGGTTGAAGTGTATCTTGTTCACTAGCTTTCAATACAAAGCATTTTTAATATAACTAACCAGGATAAAGGAAAATTTGCTTATTTCCTGTCCTAGGAACCAAGCTATCTGTCAACTTTCCCAACAATCAGTCGTTTATACATGAAATGTAACAGACAGTTACATTCGCATTTATAATATTATTAGGATTGACTATTATTATAGCCCAGAACACTAGGTAATCTTTACAGCGATTTAAATATGAAACTTTGTCTAATAGAAAAGTCACACGATTTTCTCTGACAGAGACTTTTCTTAGAACTCAGTAAAATGCTGCAATTATCTAAAACCATAGAATTCTTAGTTTCAGAACTCATTCTTACTTAGGTACTACAGTTCCCTCGCCTAGGGAACTGTTTTAAAATAACTGCTTTTTCTTCATTTTTACTTCTTTCTTAGAAGTAAGAATAAAGAGAATAATCTAAACATAGTTACAGGAGTAAAATCAGCTCGCACTGTTCTCAAAACTTATCCTCGCTTTAGGAATACGTAGTTTTTGTGCAGTACTGGGTTTAAGTTTTAGATGCAACGCGCGTCGAGGAATGGTGGTCACATATTGTTGAAGCGGTAGCGAGTTGAAACAGTACACTGTTGTGTTGAGAAAGTAAAGTGTTTGGGGGTACAATTCCTATAGCTTATTTATGAAAATGTTGTCATGGACTTGGCAAACGAGTTTTTATGACACAATGACATATTTATAACTAAAAATTTTACCAACAAAATACTACAATCTTGGTCAGATTTACTCTCAAAGTCCCGGGTTACGTAATTTTCAATTTTAACATCAAAGACTTAGGTTATTAAATTATTTTCTTTAGACCGACATTTCATTACCCGTTTTGCTAAAACCGCTCTCAAACTTCTAAATATTTTCAAGCTTTTCACCTAAAAACCTTATTTTTATTTCATCTACAGCGCCCGCTAACGCAAAATAACGTACGAGCTTAGTATTTTCTTTTCAGAACTGGAACAAACTGGGAACAGAAAATCTAAGGAGATTCTACGTTGAAGTTGGTATTGACAAAACAAAAGTTATTGTTTTAGGTTTCCCAGTGTAAGTAATATGGTAAAAGACGTGTGTGGCATTTGTTTTGGTTAGGAATAAGAGAGTTTTAAAAAGTGCATTGTATTTGAAGCTTTTAATAGGGTAGATGACTAAAAAAGTCGAATTAGTCCGTCAGATAGATTTCCAAAAAATATTGGATAATTATTAATGCACCATTGACGAGAAAGACCTGAAAACACAGAATATCGACAGCCCACAGGGAGGCCTAACCTCAAATAAGTTGAGAGTAGGGTAAGAAGACTGATAAACTGAGTCTGGTAGTCTCACTAATCCAGGTCCAGTCGGAAACCAGCGTGGGGCACTACTTTCCCAGCATTTTGCTGAACTGGGCAGTCTCTGTCGCAGTCGGGCGGTACACAGTGTTACATGTTTTATAATGTGGGTGTGTGTGTTTTGGCATGTGCCAAATTAATGTATTTTCTTTCTTTCTTTGATAAAGACTGCATCTGTGGATTTTAAAACATACTTATTTTATGGCATCAAATCTATCCATCGAAAGCTATATACTAGTAGAATGAAGTGCATTAGTGACAAAACGATGCTTTCTTCTGGATAAATCTCGACTCAAGCTTGAATCTCGACTCAAGTTTCATCCTGAACGGTTTAGGTAGAAAACGCCCAGAGTTCCTCTCAACGATCTTAGATTGAAAGGTATCTTTCTGTGTGGTTAATACTCGTGTTTACTTATTCATAACTGTATAAGTAGTATGTTATGAATAAATGTGTTGTCTGAAAATCTTCACTTAAGTACTCAAATTTGGATAAGAACTTGGATCACCATCTGCCTAGCCATTTCGCAGCTATGCTAAGAATGATCAAGCATCGTCGTTCCACCTCAGCAAGCGTGGTTCGCTGTCTTGAAGATCGATCTAAATCCCTCTGAAAGAACTTAGATATAATCTTAACATTTGACTTTAGAACTGTAGAAAGCTTTTCAGCGAACTAAATAATTACTCAAAAAACAAAGATAAAAGAGCCAATCTGCCAGACCAGCACACTACTACATAATGGGAGCCTAGTTAAGTGCTCATAAAATAATCAACGGGAAACCGCTTGTTGCTGTAAAAAGCTGCTTTATTTTATGCTGTATTTTGTACTTTTCTAAGATTCTCATCTTCATAAGCTCTCAGTGCCATGAAAGTATTAAGAATTAGGCCACATTTAAATGGACAATGATTTGTCATTGCTCAAATCAAAAATATTTTATTTATTGATGGTAGTATATCTAAAAAAGACCTACGATTGTACGGTCAGCAACAGAAGTAGCTTAACATTTCGGAATTTTAATTATTTGATGTACAGGACTCCAGCTTATTTATTGTTATTGTTGTTGTTATTTTTAATGTTTCAAAAGATTTTTCTTAATATTCCTTACTCTTCTCTTCTCTCTTGTTAGTAACGAGAAATATCTAAAAAGTTTTTATTAAAAATCTTGCTTTGAAACTTTGAGTAGTGTCTTCTTCTGATGCAGACTGTACATACGTCCGACGGACTCTGGGCAGTCAGCGACCAATTTGCTAATATCAATACAACCAGAACAAGAAGACAGTGTTCGAGGTTTGAAAGTAATGATGATTGACTGCCCAGAGGATTTTAATAAACTGACATTCTATCAGTGAAGAACAATGATGGACAAGTGAAATATATTATAGGAGGTTTTTGATGAGATATAGACGAGTAATAGAGAAAAGTATGGAAGAAGAAGACACGCTGCACCGACCCCAAATGAGTTGGGATAAGGGCAAGAGAATGCTGATGAATGATGGTGGTTGGACTGACACAAGCACAAGCGAGCGAATAAATAGGCTTCTTTTAGAGTAGCTCGTTCTATCGTCGACCTCATCTCTGTCCTCAGGACTTGTTTTTATTTTTTTAATAATGGCATCTCGCAGTATGAGGCTGGTTACTGCTTAACCGGACTATCCTGTGGATGCCTTGAAATTAAGGCCTCCAGCCAGGGGCATAAAACTTAAATACTAAGCGAAGTCAAGAGTAGGCTCACTTAATATAAAAAAAGTTTGTCAATCATGTCGAAAGTCGTAAAAACCAAACCGCTTTTAATAACGATTGTCGCATTTCTTGGCTCACAGTAGTTACAACACTTGAAAGCCTTTACCAAACCATCAAATCAGATTAATGGCATTCAATCAATCAAACCATAGCAGTCCACCGCTGGACTCAAAGTTGGGTATAACGTGATTGATACAGAGCACCGATTGATTAATATTTTGACCGGACTTACAGGTGGTTGTACCTCCCGGGTCTTCGTGTTTTTGCGCAGGATTTGTAAATGTATAAGTATATAGGGAGTTCAAACTTTGGGGTGAAAATCTGACGGAGTGTTATAATTTTACGTGTGCCATTCGTATGGGTAAATAAACTTAATTTAATTTTCATTGAAATTTTTATGTTTTGTTTGTTTAATTAACGTTAGTTGTAAGCAACTAACGTGAATTAAACTGAATAACGTTAATTTAACTGAATTAAATTGAAGTTAAGCGAGGTATAAAAGTGAGTACAAAATGCTATTGATGCTGATGTTGGCATGGCGAATTACAGGGCCGAAATTTACCGATTAAGAAGAACTATAACCAATTATAAAATTTACCTCTTTAAAAAAAACGATACCCGATTAATGTTAAGCAAACCGATATAAGGTAAGTTTCTTTCTTTTAAGTTTTATTATAATCTGATAGTCACGACCTTTACACCTTGCTAGATCTTATCCTTAAATTCCAAATAGTAAAAAACACTACCACCAATTACCAATTATTAAAACGTGAAGTATGATTTCCAGTCGTATAACAGGAATATAACGATGTAATCGTATTTGATAGCCGGGGGCGATCGCGCTTTGAACCCGCGGCCCGTTTGAAGTTACCGCGTGAGCGGTCAGAGGAAGCACACTCAATGTTGGCGGTTGTTACACCGTGCTGTAACTGCAGGGGTTCGCGAAACTGTGTAACGTAATACTTGGAGTGCGTGTGAGACCAGATGTGGGTGTGAACGCTAACGAAGCAAAAGTGTATTTAAGGATCTTAGCATGAGGTAGGTACTCCGTAGTTTCTGCCCACACCACGTCCTCTTCTAGAAGTCGTAATTTGTTACAATCCCTAATAACTTCAAGCTTCTGCTGGTCATTTCACTATCACTGTCACTACATAGTATAAAACAAAGTCGCTTCCTGCTGTCTGTCCCTATGTATGCTCAGATTTTTAAAACTACGCAACGGATTTTGACACGTTTTTTTTTAATAGATTGAGTGATTCAAGAGGAAGGTTTATAATTATGTATATCGAAGACGGTCATTGGTACGGGCTTAAAATGAATCACAAGTACGCGGTGGTGACATCACGCGATCTACTTACAAATCTACCCACACCACAGCTTGCTTGTTACAGAGTCTAGATGGTAAACTCTGAGCCAGGACGACAGTCAGTCAGTGTCTGACTGTCTGATCGCGGCCGAGTTAAGACCTCTGGGAACTGTACCCGATTCATTGTGCCCAGTGTTATTTTGTTAAGTTGTAATATCAAGTAATTTGTTGGTGTTGCTAGAAACAGTGTATCGCTCTGTGTCTTCTCATAGCACGAAACCCATTGTCTGCCCACATGATGTAGAAGCCTAGCGGAATAAATCTTGACACCCCGACATACATAGCACCCGTGCGAAGCCGGGACGGGTCGCTAGTTTGCATTAAAATAACGAATGGTACATCGTGCATTTTACACTGCAAATATAACAATACATTCTGTGAGTACAAATCCGTATTTTTAGCGCCACTTAGTTCCAAACAAAGTACTAACTACAATAAAAACTAAGGTGTGAAAATAATACCAGTGTCGGTGTAACAGACGTCCACTTGAAGCTTTCTATTTTTACACTGTCAGTTTGAATGGGCCCCAAGGTGCATAGGTCTCGTGGTACTTTAACCACGTTTTTTTTCTAATTAAAGCCCTGGAATTTCCGGGACGGTACTCAGATTTTTTGCGAGTCAAGAGATCGCCTATCCGTTTACCTACCGATTTAAAGCTATCAATACGATTGGCTTTTCTACCTTAGGGACAGTTGGTTATAGACGATTGGAAAAAATTTGGAGTTTTTTTACTTAACAAAAACTGTTTCTATATGATTATTTTCACAAAAAAGGTTCTATGTATCGTATTGTACTTAGTAAGAATCATCAAGATTCCAGTATTTTGACGTGATTATAATAATAATAATTTAATTTTATTCGAGCAACAAGACTCATAGTGTTAGTAACAATGTACTTACAAACTATGTTAGTAATACACTTACAAAGACCAAAAACAGAAACAGATTGTGACATCATTGCTGCAAGGTGACAGGCCCAGCCGAAATCTTGCAGCAGTGTTTCACAAACTCACAATCAAGCCTGCTTGCTATCATAGATAGGATGCTGTTGGCGCTGCCCCGCACCCTACGGACCAAGGATGCGCACCGTTTCCGCATCACCGTGTAGAAATAGTCCACGTGAACTTCAGCAAACATCCCCGATGCCCTGCAGTATCGGGGCAACCCCATCAACACCCTGAATGCGTTATTGTATTGGACGCGAAGGGCGCTGTATGATTTTTGAGTATGTTGAACCCACAGACTGCAAGTGTAAAACGACGTGCAGTACACACTGAATATAGTGCGCTTGACCTCTTTAGAGGTACGCCTAAATCTGCATCATTACAGATTTAGGCGTCAGATCTACATTATGATTCCATGTGGAGCTTTTAAAATAAATATTCTAAAAGCTCCAATTGAATATAATTTCTATAAGATGACATCATTTGATTTGAAATTTATATAAGTAATATTTGTTTTCAGCACTTAAACACAGCTAAATAACTAAATTTATCAACCGAGTAAAACAATTATATTTATATTAGACAGAATTCAGACTAAACAGTTCCAAACATAATAACAAGCGACTCGTCGTGTCGCACGAACAGCTACAGTAACATTATGTGAATCACGTATTGTAACGTGTTGCAGAACAGAGCTGCACTGGACAGACGACCTAACGGTTATTAACGACTTAGTGGACAGGTGTGTTGTACTTATGTGCATCCAAATACCATGTACCTACATACTGGGAACGAGGTAATGGCTCAGCGGTTGGGATACCCGCTTCTCGAGGATGAGGTTGTGGGTTTGAACCTGGCCAGTGCTTGCATGTGGTGAGGTACCAACGTAAGGTAGTATACCCTCAAACTAATGTGGATGGCAGCAACTGGATGAGAGTTGTCGAGAATCGAGTTGAATGGCGACATTCCTGGTGTAAATAAACCAACCAACCCAACTCAACAATAATTTGTCCTATGATTTACAGGTACAAATGTACCTGGTTTAAGGCAACAGGCTCGCCCCCTATTCTAGGACTCAAAAAGAACTGACGAATTGTGGGTGTACTGTTAGTTCATCGCTGCCCACCACGTAGAGGATGAAAAAAAAATACGTTTAAATTATATTTAAGATAAAATGTTGCTCTAAAACACAAATTTATAACATTGCTCAAAAAGCCGCTAAACTGAAGTGGGACTGGACTGGCCACGTCTGCCGCATGCCCAATGAGCTGTGGGCCAAAATAACCACTTTCTGGAGCCCTGACCCAGCCCGCAAGCGTCGCGGCAGACCTCGTAGAAGATGGTGGGAGGAGCTGGATAAAACCAACGACCAGTGGCCCACATTAGCCGTGGATCGAAACAACTGGAAGTCATGGGGAGAGGCATTTGCCCAGCTGTGGGACGACGCAGGCTAACAGTATCAGTATGATAAAATTGGAAGTTTTAATTACAATAAACGTAAGTTAGGTGAGAAAAAAAAAATCACGACGAATGATCTGAAATCTCTTGTACATTATTGCTCCATTATTCCTATTCCTTCTGCTTTTAACATTTAAATTACATCCAGCCTCCCCGATCATATCACAATAAAGTCGTAACAGAGAAACTTGAAAACTAATCGAATAATTACACGGGATCGATCACAAGAACAAAAGACGGGCAAGGATAACTGCTCCAAACAAAGAGAAAATATTATTAATAACTTACACGCATGTATACCAAAATATCTTTACCGTTATCACATTAATCATTGAAGCTAAATTGATCTTTATTATGTAAGTGTTAAGGTTGTTGAAAGGATTACAGGAGTGAACGATTATATTTGGAGTTAATAATGAAAAGAATCTCGGGACTATTAGGGCGTGTACAGATACAACTGACTATTATAATTATTATGTGTCAATATATAAGCATGGATTGTTTATTACACATTCCAAAGCATCGAAAAAAGTTTGTGTCGTATTTCTCTTCTAATTAATTTATTAAGACTATATGAGTCATGATCGAGAGGTCGCCGCTTTGACACCGGCCGATAAATCTTTTTTATCAGAGCATTGAACGAGCAAGACTTTGTAAAGAAGGTTTAAAGCGATATTAATGATGTGCAAAACAGTTCAAAGTAATCCAAACTGATTGGATTCTGAACTTAGCCAGTTCTTAGAAATCTACTTCTATATTATTGAAGTAATAACTAAATTGATACCTTGAGGCAAGGCGATAATAGGAGATAATATGTATAGTTAATTAAATTATCATTGACTAGGTATAAATAGTATGATACAAAATCGTGTGTGTCTGTATGACCGCGTTGTGCTTCTAAACTATGGAACTGACTTTGATGTGGTTTTCACCAACAGTTAGGCCTATTTCAGAGCGAGGCCGGTGCCGGTTGTGTGAACTATTTCACATATCACATAGAAGCTAAACATAATGTTTAAAAAGTGAGTAGACCGATTTGTCTGCTTACCCACTCGCAATCACTTCAGTCTATCCGTGATCATGGTGCTTGCGACAGCGCTGAAATATCGGGAACTCAAAACAAATAGTAAACATGGTACACATTTTCAGTGTTAATGATAATATAATAATATTTAAAATCAAACAATTTGCAAATAACAAAAAAGTTACCAATTTGAAAAAAACCCATTATGCCGGGGGTTGGGTGCAAGGCAATTTGGACAACTGTACATGAGTTCAAAGAAACCACACGACTATTTAAAAGAAAAGTACTAAAGCCCACAGCTCCAGTTTACAAAGCAAGATAGCTTCCTAGATAGCTTATCTGGAAACATACATCACGACTGAAAGAAATGTTTGAAAGAGACGTTTAAACAGCTAAGTTTCCTTTTAAAAGAGTGTCCATTTATAAAATGCAAGAACTATTTCGTACGAAGGAGAAATTATTAAACCAATCATATAAAATTCAGTTTTCGTAACAGCACTGCCGTAAAAATTGTTGAAATAGAATGATAAAATTGAATGGAAAAGGTGGCCAGAATTTTACGAGAAAAATTATTATTGAAGACGAAGAACAATCAGTGCACTGTATGAACAAAATAATGAACTGCATTCATATAACTATGGAGGATTCATGTTATGTGATCTAGAAATAGATTGAAGCTATGAAAAAAATTGGTCACGATAGATGGATGACGAGTAATGGCTTGTCTCGTAAGAACTTTTAAACGCTTTTAAATCAGTTTTGGTTGTTACTATAGTTTTGTCTTTATGTATGGTAATCTTATTAAAGATTGTGTAATATCTTCTCTTGGGAGAGGGCACTGACTTCTGTAACACAGATCTATCACCTAGCACAGGAGCCAGAGACTTCACACAAATTTGTTACCACTTTCTTGAGTAATAAAGATAAAAATTATTGATTTTAACTACAAATAGCAGGGTGACTGGCTTCCTCGAAAAAGCATCAAATGGTTTCCTTATAGAAGCCAGTTTTTTCCAGAACCAAAAACTTAAAGACCTGTTACATCTACGAACCCGCACTGAGCCCGCTTGGTGAATGATGGACCACTTCTACTTTTAGATAAAATACCGGTGTGCCAGCGGAATGGACCGATGTACTGCTTTTCTTCTCTTTTATTAAGCAAAAACATTCCTTACTAAAGCATTTAACAGAATATTTCAACCTACTAGCATTAATTACTTCCATATTCCCACTATGTTAATAACTGTTCACATCTGAACACGCTCTTACGTTGTATGTGTAGCGCTCAGCCCACACGTCTGATGCCGATAGAGAATAAATGGATGCACCTATTTTTGTTTAAGACGATCCTTCATTTTGATTAATAGTTTGTACCGGTACCGTATTGTTGGACTATCTTGTTCTGATTTAGTCGTAATGTCGTTTAAAGTACGCCCTAATGTTTCTACATAATGTTTTTAGAACGATCTTTTAAAGGAGTTGTCATGATATTGAATTTATCGATCTTGTTATTGTGTTGAAGACGAGTATGTTAATGGTCTTCGAGATTCATGGAACGAGAACAACAAAAACACGACAGACTTCAGCTTCAATTTAAATGTTCAAATCAAAGAGGTCAATAATGCTGAACATACACTCACACATAATAATAGTACGAAAGGGTCTAACACCTGAGATGACTTTACCCATGACCAAAAGGCGATCGATATTTACCCGATCACAATATTTACCTTCACTGTGAAGTCACCAAAATCAACTTTCGCACCATTACTCAACCTACACATTTGTAGAATAATAATGAATGCGTCATACTAGACAGTTATCAAGAGTTCAAGTCAAGACATTCTCCGTACAGTACTTTTGGGCCCAGTCATCGGCATTGCTCGTACACAGATCGCGAGCATTTAGCACATTCCGCCAACTGTTCTACTTAACCAATGTAAAAGAAACAAAATAGAATTTTGAATCAGCAATTCACGGTGCTCTAATGAGTTTCCAATGCAATTAGGAGGAAACATTTTAACAAGGTTCCGTTAAATATATGAGAAAAAGAAGTAATGGAACATTTGTACCGGATTTTTGGTAAAAAGCTTTCTAATGGTTGGTTTTTGAATTACTTTCACGTAAATTGTAATTTATTCGTGCCTGTCGGGTAGATTTTCAGACAGATTGTTCGCTGTTTCTGAGTATCTACATGAGTCGAAAATGGTGACTAAACTTTTAAACAAACATCCTCTTTACAGAAAGCTAAAATTTGTCGATGGTCACGCAAAGTGATGGATCTACGAGGCAACGACTAGCATATTAAAAACGTCAAATGGCGCCAAATAATACAGACATGCCAATAGAGGATGTCGTTTATCAATCTGCAACAATGAAGATACAAGGCGGAAATCCTACAAAAATATGGTGCGCAGTTGAACGCTCCATACTTTTTGTCATAATTGGCTTATACTTGCTGCACTGACTCTAAATGAATAGGGATTAGGGCAAGAGTATGATGATGATGACGAATTGGTCTATGCTGTTCCCATTGCTGGGAGACAGGTCTTCTCTCTATGAGAGAAAATGGGCTATCATCCACCACACGACCCAGTGCCAAATAGAGGATATATATACTTAAACTCAAAGCATTTATTTCAATTAGACCATAACAGGCACTTTTGAATGTCATAAAAACAATGCTAATCAACGTAACAGACACAAGGCATAATAACTTGTGAAAGTACTTTAGTTGCCCATTGCAAAGCATAGATCTCTATGGAGAAGAATGGGCAAGAAACTCCATGGACACTCTTTTCAATCAAAATATTGTTACAAGATCTTGACATCATTCATGTTGAGATTATACATAATATGTGAGAACGATGTAGAAAGACATGCACATTAAGAGCGTCCAGAGTAAAAGATAATAATAATCAACAATTTAAAAACAAAGTAGTTAAAATAAACCGTGGCAGCTAAGGGATGACCAGTCCCAACTGACAGCGTCCGTTCACGAACATGTATGTTGTATGTTGTTAATTTTCATGGTCTAAGTCACCACATGTGAGGTCTTGCGTTTATTGTGTTAGTAGATGTCAAATGCCCACGAAGTTTAAGTTCTCTAGACATGTCAATGTCCTCACGATGTTGTCCTTCACCGTTTTGACAGCAGTGATGATGAAATAAATGTTATTAAGTAATGTAAAGTCGGGGCCGTTACCATGGCTCCTCTGCTCTTTATTTTTGGTACCTGTCTTTTTGTTCTCTTTTTTGGGTCACCATCATCATTATCCGTTAACTTAGGATTACAAGCTGCTGATACCCCATTCATTATAGCCTTATTGTTTGTAACATTTAAGCATATCTTAAACGAATATTCGTGCTTCGTCCATCGGTCTCAGCTGACCTTATCTGATTCTTCAACAATAGACCCTTATTTCGTCTACACCATTTGTCACTAATGGCGTTGCGTAAAATTGTAAGAAAAAAAAAATGTGTCGGGTGGAATGTCCACTAAAGATTTTTGGGTTCCGTATCTTTTGAACCGTAAAAAGTAGACGCTTGAAATTAATGTTGTCAGAGTGATATTACAATAGCCGCTTAAACAACAAATAACAAAATTAAAATAAATTGAAAAAATAAAATACAAGAAACGTGTTATTTTTGTCGTTTTTTGTCCGATCTTAATAATGACAATACATACAAACTAAATATATGTTGGCAGGTGGTACGGAACCCTTCGTGTGCGACTGTGACTCGCACTTGGCCGGTCCTTTTAAAGTGTTTACATATTTAGTGGCGCTTTATATGGTATGCTAACATAATTTTATTTTATTTGTAAAGCAACTACTGTGACACAGTTGTGTTGGAAATTGTATTTATGTTCGCTCGGTTTTTTTGGTGTTAAATTTTGTAAAATGGACGCGGTTTAGACGGGTTATTTTGTTTGTGGAAGATTTATTTAATTTTTTTCTTTGTTGATGGTGTTTATTTGGTAGGCAATAAAGCTTTTATTTATATTAAAATATAGGTATAACTATAATGTGAGACAATAAACTAGGAATTGCACCGATTTTTGGTGATTGTCGTGCGGTAGATAAAATGTAAGTAAATCATTTTAAAAATCAAGCACTATAAGACCATAGATGTGAGTAGCAAATCGATATTGTAATTCTTCTTTCTGTCGTATCGACAACTCGTATTAAACTATTGAACTGTGCTTACGATTCAATTTAATTGCGAATTCATTTTCTCGAATCCACAGAAAACTTTTGAATTCCTATCACATTCACGAGCCACGATCCTTAGGAGCCAACACACATACTCCTTTTGTTTCTTCTACATTCTCCTATATGTGTGTGTGTGTGTGTGTATTCTTGTTGTGTGAGTTATTTACTCATTTATAAGTGCGGTACGAAACGCAGTGACCCAGAAGTTGGCCGTTTAACATTGAATGGGCATTTCACGTCTCGTTAGAACAAAAGAATTACAAACGTTGGCCGCGTACTCACAAAACAATGCTAAATGATGCGAGTGGAATTAGTACGTATGGTTGCGGTTCATTTCAAAACTGGTTGGAGCTCTTCTTGGTCTATAACGAGTCTTTTACTTGGTCTTTATTTTGAAACATTGCCTGAAATCATTCGAGGTGCAGCTCGTGGCCAAATAATAACAGCAGCTCGGATTGATCTTCGGGTTAAGCCGCACTTGCCTAGGTTAGTCCGTGGATGGATGACCACCCATTACATACCGGGTTTCCTCCGTGCCTTGGAAAGCATGTTAAACCGTTGATCCCGAACACTGTTGGTCGTTACATGTAGTCAGTGGCCCGAACGTCTGACAACCAGTCTTATCAAGGGGCATTGTATTACCCAGTACCAACTGGGTTGTAGAAAGTAGATAGGCAGTCGCTCTATTTAATATATGGGTAGTCAGCTGCATCCGGATAAACTGGAAGTCGACCCTTACATAGTTGGGAAAAAGCTAGGCAGATGATGGTGCCAGAAATCATTGTCTTACTGGCGGTTAATTTCAAAACGGATTGAACAGAGATCTTCGTGGTTCATAACAAGACTTTGGTGTTTCTTTTATAAAACTGGCCAACTACTGCCACTGCAGGAGGACTGTTTTCGTTGGTAGAAGGAATGAGCAGTGGTTACGATATTACCATATCTGACTCAGGACTCTTCTACATTACACAAGCAGGACTCCTGGTCAGTAAGACCAGTTGCTGGTCTTACCCAGAAAAAGAACGAGAGAATTACCACGTTTGCTTAGTTAACTATTAAAGACTTGTGTTTAGTCCAGGTTTCCGTCAGTGAGCACGGATGTGGTTTACTAAGAAAGTAGGTACGGTATTTGAGGTTATATACCTAAAAGTACGTTCATAAGTTAGGCTAGGTTAGGTTAGATTCTGTCACAGTGGTCGCGAACGTCATGCGTAGCAGTTCTCGCGGCCCATCCACAGAGGCGACAGTAGGCTCACGGCGGTTTTTTAGTGGGTGCAAGCCCCACATAATCAAACCGTTTCTCCGGACGGTGCGGTACGCGTCAGGCATTTTTCACCGCTTAATTTAAAAAAAAAAATGGTTCTGTCACAGTCCTTTGCTCGTCTTCGCGAACACAAGGCGACACTTGAAAGAAGTTCTATGCTGGATTTTTAACTTTTGGCTCAGCGCTGAAATTTTAAAATCCAACACTGCGATAATATTTAAGGTATCGCTCACTGGGTGTCCAATATTCGTCATCATAATTCTCTTGCCCTAATTCCAATTCATTTTGGGTCAGCGCAGCATTCTTCTTCTTGCATACTTCTCTATTACTCGTCATCTCATCAGACAACTCCTTTCTAGCCATATCATCCTTCACATAGTCCATCCATCGTTTATTGGGTGTTCAATATTACTGTTACAATTACAACCTTAGGCGCTTTTAAACTTAAAGATGGCCTGTTAAAAACGATAATCTTGAATTCAATTTGGATAAAGATCTATCGATGTAAATTCCATTGGTTACTTAGCGTATTGTTAGTCGCGGTGTATTCTTAATTAGGAGTCTTGTATCTGAACACGAGTGGGCGGGCCAGTGGCTCCACAAGGATGCGTTTTTGTTAAGGCTCGGTTGAATGATCTTTATCTTTTTATTTACAGTTTCTTTCTGGCTGTCCCGTTGGTCTTCTGGTCGCAAGTGCAACTTTTAAACAATACTTTGATTCCCAGGTCTAGGAGAGAGAGTTAAGGCATTTCCTAGTTGCAGCTCAAAGTCATGATTTTTGCCCGATTGGTGGTAATAGGCTCGCTCGTTTTACGTGGGAGTAATAACTGGTAGTATGTGAGTTTATTGTCGTAATTATCTAATGTTATCGAAATTAAAGTAAAATTACTCGTAGAGCAGGTATTGCCCTTAACAGAATCTTTAGTGATTAAACAGTATTCGATAGAAAATCCTTTTTTTTAACCAGTTTTATACCCAGTAATTAAATATCTTTGCTCAAATTATTCTTTTCTTATTTTAGATTTAGTTTGAGGTAACAAGTTTACTTGCTATAATTAAATTGGTTAGGGTGAACGTCTCTTGAGGTAAAGGCCTAATTTATTTGAATTTTCTAAATAAATTGATTCCAACTACGTTATTTATTTCACTAGCTAGATCGTACCTACTTGGTAGAATACAATGGGATAAGTCCTTAATGTAAACGAGTATCAGGACTAAAAGGAAATTTAATTTGTAATTTACCTTTAAAATTAAATATTTCTTGTTACGACGACTTAACTCGATATTTTCGTTGTTTGGAACTACAGAACACTAACTGTGAATCATGTCAGGTGTGTGTTAAATGTATAGACAAAACAAAAGTGACCCTCGAATTTCTAACATCGCCTGGGGGCCTAAAATGGCTGCTTTATCAGAATCATAACAAATTTAAAACTCTTAAAATGTACTTTGTGATCATAACCATAAAGACTATTTTAAGAATTTTAAATTTTTAACTTGATTCATATTATGATTCTGATAAAGCAGCCATTTTAGGCCCCCAGATCTGACCTAACGAGTAGGTACCCCAAGACGATTCTTAACAGTCCCAAACTAACAGTACCAAAGAAAACCATCGGGTTAACTGGCTCGTCAGCTCAGTTATCTACGAGATAGCATCGCTACGTGTCGATGCGAGCGATACCAAGCTAAACAATTAGACGCCATTACTGCGATCGATTCGGTACAGTTTTGTTATAACGAATGCGTTTGATGTAACACCGAAGTGTAACATGGCGACCACTTTGTGTTACTGTAGAAAACATACAGGGTGACGAATCCGATTATGAGTTTCTTAGCAAAAGTTGTTTAGCTTGTTGGGTAGAATCAACCTTTTGAAGACCAAATCGCCACTCTGTATAACAATATCTCTATACTTAACTGTCAGTGGCGACCTGTATTCATGTTCAATACATCTCTTATCTATTTCAACTGGCACTCTGTAATTAGTGATCAACGTACTGCGCCATCTAGCGGACCCGTTTGTATTCATTTATTGAGTTTTATTACTTTACCTAACATGACGCCTGTAATCTCCGAAGGCAGAACCTAGTGCAGCACACTGTACCTAGCACACCCACATTTCACCAGATACCATAAAAAAATTGGCGAAACTTAAATCGTCCATAAACTATTCAAATCATAAACTTTTATTTTTGCCAGTCATTTGACATAGGTACCTTTATAAAGAGTCCAACTGACTTACTTGCACACGCTAGGGATCATCCTTGAGCAGATTAAAAAATCAAATCAATTTGACTTGATCGCAACGCTACGTGAGTTATGGTTTGACCCAACTAAGTGGCGCCAAAAGTACAAAAAGTTGTAACAATACCTGCCTTTACGTTTTATTTGCGAACAATAAACAGTGTTTCTTTCTCAAACCTTGTACAACTGTTATGATATCTTACACAGCGGTGTAATTGCATCCACCTTCACCTTGGTAAAGGTTAAACAGTTCATAGTGCGATCGTATCTATCGGAGCCGGTATTTTTAGTGCCTTACCGTACTTCAAGTGACTGACTTGCATACTTCAATAAATTCTCTCAATGTTGTTATTGTTGTAGTTCATTTGATGTTGAGAAACAAATTCGAGTGTTTTTGTATTATTTTATTAAATTAGTAGATCTCTTGAACGCAGTTTTGTCTGCGTGAAAGTCGGAAATTATTCCACAGGAACGTAGTACCGGGGTGAAAAGAACCCCACTTATAAATATGTCTTATCCAAGGTCAAAGACAAAAAGTTTTTTTTTTGGAGATGGCATCTCACAGTTCAGCCTCTGAGGCTGGCTACTGCTTAACCGGGCAAATCCCTGTGGATGCCTTAAAAATGAATCTAAGGCCTCAAGCCAGGGGCTTAAAACTATACTTAAAAACTAAGCGACCACTCGCTAAGGGCACCCCCTGTGGGACGGTGGTACGGTCCTCGGCTTAGGGCGTCGCTGGGGAGGACAGCAAAGGGACAGGCTGGATCTGAGTGACAAAGACAAAAAGAGAGATAGACTAACTTATAGCTGTATCTTCTATGAGTATTCAGGTACGAAACACCAGCCTCATAAGTCTTACAAGTGTTTGTAAAAACCTTTTCGAAAAATCAACAACATTGATCATTTATAAATATATTGTGATTTGGTCAAAATTTAGTCTTCAAAAAGGCTTATGAAATTTTGAAAACAAGCACCATTTTAGGTCACAGCTGCATGTAGCCTGAAACAAACCCAAAATAAATAAGTTTAAAAAATTCTGCTTCCACTAACAAATTGTACCTGCATTATTTTTACAAATAAACAGTTCACAATTGAACCGCACGTACAATATGTGGCGATTCGTATCCCGCACAGCCGTACGCAAATACTGTCGGTAAATACCGAACAACATTAACGCAGCGGATAAAATAATTTTTGTTGAAATAAACCACCCTGTATTTCGCAAAAACGACATAATACTACCTCTACTGACAACCTCACATCCAATAATCCACTTTATCAAGCAAAAATTAGAGTTCAATATGGAATGGAGGTGAAAAATTATACTATAAACATCATTCATGGAATCAATGTACTAGAAAATATGACTCAGTTCGGTATTCAATGTTTAAAAAAATCTGATAAATGCTGGAGAACGGTTTTCTTTGAAGATTCTTCGTGGGTAACTTCGGATAATCGAGTGGTATGATTCATTTTAGTAGTTCACGTCACATTGGCACTGGTTTCTTAAGAGTGATGATTTCTAGTGCTTAGATTTTTAAGTCTGCACCCTAGGTTCTGCTGTATCGGTCGAAAATGATCTTGTTGTAGTCGTGCATTCGGAATATTAGCTATCTGTCAAATAGGAACTTAGCTCTTTTGGTTAATTAATCAATATGAAAGTATTCACTCAAATTAGTGATGAAATATCACTCTCTCTGTTGTACTAAAATGTTGAATATGAATTGCAATAATAATAATGGATTAATTGTAGTTACTAAATATTCCGAGTCACTATATTCGTTATCACAACTTATAACCAATATTTGGATTACAGTTCGTTAGGTTATAATTACTACCTACCTACCTACCTACCTACCTACCTACTTACCTATTTACTTACACGATATTACATGCAAATGCAGCTCACTTATTAAAACAACGCCTAAAATTAAATTTATTGAGCACACATACGTACCATTGCACAGGTAACTATATAATAAACGGCATTTAGTGTGCTTTTAACTGACCATCAAAGTTCGTGACTTATCTCAAATTTTAAATAAACGCCAAATAGGGTGACAATCAAATCAAATTAGGCGAGACTGTCCGTGAGCGCGGGACGTGTAAATTGTGATGTAATTGCACCTATTACGCGGCCCGTTGTCCGGCATTTCACAGGAGTGGGGTTGCCCTGTAATTAGCGTGTCTGTCCATCTGTAATATGCCAGTTGTTTGAAAAAAAAGTACATAATTTTTTAATGGAAGGCGTGTTTGAACTTTGACAGGGCTGAGTGGTCTGTGTTTAGTGGACAGGGGTATACTTTGTTTTTAAATAAAGTGTTAATGTTTTGTTAATCGGCTTCGGGTTGACCCTCTCAAATCGGACGGCTCGACTCGAGTGATATAATTATACCCGTTGCAGAAGTGAACATTGAGATGTAAAGTATTAAAAGGATGTCTCACTTCGGTGTTAAAAGTAACATTAAAAAGTATTTTGTCTATTCATGAATTGTAGGCACTTGCATAAAGGCAGGCAGGGAACTTGATTCACAGCCAAATAAACCATCAATTTAAATCCTACGTAAATTAAAATCAAGACTGTCATTCGTAGTGTCAGTGAAAATCTGCTCACCAAAACAAGTTCCTTGAATCTACTGTTTTAGGGTTCCGTATCTGACAGGACCCTATTACTAAGCCTCCGCTTCCCATCCGTCCGTCCATCCGTCTATCTGTCAGCGGGCTGTATCTCATGATCCGTATTATTTTATTTATTTATTAAAACTTTATGGACATAATGTACAAAGGCGGACTTAATGCCTTGGGCATTTTCTACCAGTCTACCTTAGGGTGATGCAGAGACAAAACAGTAGGTGCAATAGTACAGAAAATTACGAAGACAAAATATAATAATAAATACATATATACATACATACAAACAAGGTACCTATTAGGTAGACTGCTGAAATTTTCGCAGAATGTGTATTTCTTTTGCCGCTATTACAACAACTAATAAAAATAAATTAAAATTAAAGGATGGCTCCCCTACTACGATGATACGGAACACTTCATGCGCGAGTCCGACTCACGCTTGGCCGGTTTTATCTTTTTTTACAATGTTAAACTATCTAGTTCCTGACTGACTGGCGTTCGTTTGGCGTTTGACGTGCGTTTCTTAATTGACTTGCGTTTGAAAATAAAAATGAAAATATTGTTAGTTTAGCAGTGATAGCTTAGTGGTGTCATAGGTCTCGAGTTCGAACCCAAGGCACGAACCTCTGATTTTTCGGATTCATGTGCGTATTGTATAATTATCGCTTGCTCCGGTGAAGGGAAACATCGTGAGGAAACCCGCATGCCTGAGAGATATCTCTCGACGGCATGTAAAAGCCAAGTCAGAGGCTCATGGACGGCCTAAAAACTCTGACACCAGGTTAGGCACTGACCACACGTTATAATAGAATATTTTTAGTGTTAACGCATAGGTATCCTCGACCCGGACTGCTATCATAAAAACATGACTAATGATTAGAATTAGGTACATTCACATGACCATCACTCATCTTGAACTTTTCAGATTAGTCACTTGACACGTTAGACCTTTTAGTCTCGACTTTTTTAACGTAATTATTATTTTAGACATCTTTGTTCAAGTGAAGCTTAATTCTATGAAGAACTTCGACTTTTTGTTAGTATGCAAGTTATGGTAATAAACGTTTAAGGATCAATTAGTTTATCCTAATAAATTGAGGACCCAGTCGGTTCAGTCCTAGACCTATGCTCCGTGTCATGCTAGCGAAGGAGGTGGCGGGACGTGAGAGGGAGAGAGCCTCACGTCTCAGCCACCGCGGGAGACGCCCTGGGCGTCGGGGGCCACGTGGTGGCTCCCGGCCACCGTAGGTGCAGGCCTGTGGACGGTGAGTAATGGGCTAATTCGCCGTCCGTCCGTCTTATAACGACAGGCCGTGTCGACGGCGCGTTCGTGTTCCACGTGCGCCTCAAAGAGATGTCAGCAAACAGGAAGGGGTCCGAAAGGACCGATGCCTGCCAGGGTTGCGGGACTGTTCGAAAGAGATACCGCGGCCCTGGAACACAAAGGGCAAAAGAAGGAAAATGGATGGGTTTTAGTCAGTAAAAGTCTGACACTCCCTCCTGCTCCGCCCAGAGCGGGAGGAGTTACTTGATCCGAAAAAAAAAAATGATGATGATAATCGTGATACGTATATATGATATCGTGATATTCTTAAAATCGTAGCCGGTGGCGAGACGTGCTGCACTTTCTGCCTGCATTCATGGGAGAAAGGCATGATTTGTGTACCAATCTTTACTAAAAAATAGTTTAAGACAAGTTGAATGTAACTTTAATGCATAATTGAATGCAGAAGGTAATTTAAAGTCATTTTCATGATGATTTCCCATCCGAAAAAAAAAACAAAGACCTATGCTCCGTGAGAAGAAGTTGTCCGAGACAGAAACTCAAATTAAAAGAAGAAAGAATTTTCAAAATCGGTTCTGTAGATCCAGAGATATATACTATACCCCCTACAACCTCACAAACTCACAAACTTTACCTCTTTAAAACATTAGCATAGATTATATTATGTGATAAATAAATAAATGTCATCATTGAACCACCACTATTAATATTACGAAAATCTGTGATATCCCATTGCAGGATCAAAACCCTCCATATTCTCTTTTCGCCTTCTGTCTTTAAAGCTGCATAATCTTGAGTATCTCCTTCTAGACTTGTTACGATGTCACCTGCTATTCTGAAGGACCCATCGATTCATGAGTTAGGCCCATTGGTCGTGAACCACCATTATCTGAACAGCTTTTTCTCAACTATGTCACAGCCGACTTCCAGTTTAACTGAAAGCAGCTGAATCCATTGTTTTTTATGGGACGGATGCGAATCTGACCTCTGCAATCGAGTTACTGGGCTTGACCACCACTGATACTGATACTGTTAGCCCGTGTCATCCCACTGCTGGACTTGACCTCCAGTTTTCAAGGCCAAAGGTGGACCACTGGTCGTTGGTATTGACCACGACTACTCGCTTATAAAGCGATTAAAATATTAACACAAAAATGACCCGCTCCACACTACCACGTGTTATCTCCATAAATCACAATTATTAGCGCTATCATTACACAACAATAATGATCGTTATCTAAATCGCTGTGCAATTATCACGTTAGCGTGTCACAACTAATATGTTGGAACGCTGCATCTCATTAATATAACCGCTGTGTAAATATTTTAATGGCATTTCATTGCTTTATTTTGATATTTTTGCTGTTTTTGGTAGATAAATCTGAATTTCTGTAGAAAGATAAGGCTTAAATTTAAATAAGACTATTTAGTTAAATTTTATCCAATTCCTTGTTATATTCGTATTCAGCATTTCAACATATAATGTTTAGAGTTCCGTTTCCAAATAAAGCTAACGGATTTTTTCTGTATTAATGCCGAAGGCCAGTTCATAGGGCTATTTCTTTTTTTTTATAGTCCAAACTCTTTAGAGAGTCTTCATTGCATGAAAGAAGCGCCATGAATTTATTAACCCTAAATGGTAACGCGGATAGAACGCTGGGAGAGTAGCGGTGGCCCCGTGGTGGCGGCCCTGACTTACGAAAAGTAGGTAATGGGTTTGAACCCAGGGAGGCGCATTACTTTGTGTAATTTATTTCATTAACACTGCTCTCAAAAACGGTGAAGGAAAACATCGTGAGGAAATCGGCATGTCCTAGAACCAAAAAATCGAAGACATGTGACATCTAACAACCCGCATTGGGCCCGCTTGGTGGATTATAGCCCATTCCCTCTCATAGAGAGGAGTCCGTGTGTCCCAGCAGTGGGAACATTATAGGCTGATTATGGTAGACTGGGCCATTGTAGAGTAAAACGGTTTTGTTCCTACTGTACCTTGTGACTGACTCATTGGTTTAGTGGTCGCAAGCGCGGCTGCTGAGCATGAGGTCATGGGTTCGATTCCCAGGTCGGGAAAATTTTATTGGGTTTTTCATCAGGAATTTCTCAGTAGCAGCTACGGAGTCTGGATTTGTGCCCGGTTGATGGCAATAGACTCGCTCCCTTTTGCATGGGACTTAAACACATAACTGACGAAATGTGAGTGTAGTAATAGGTATACCTCTGCCCAACACTTTGGGAATTACAGGCGTCATGTTATGGTATATGTACCATAAGTTACGCAAACATTAATGTAAGAATTCCACACTCACTTGACCAGTATTTAACTTTTACCTTTCATTCGTTCCGTCCATCAACATCTGCCTAGCCTTTTCCCAACTGGGCTCGGCTTCCAGTCTACTCGCATGCAGCTGAATAACAGTATCTTACATGGAGCGACTGCCTAGCTGACCTCCACAACCCAATTAGTACTGGGTAATACCCACCTGCCTGCCTGCGTGCCTAGGTACTGGGTACTGGGCTTATTGCCAAACATTTTACACTAGCAGCCTTTGGTTTCATCATACCCAAAAATCGGACAATACCTTACGCATCCAATATAACAATACCTTCAGGGTTTTGTTGGGGCTTCCACCTTACTGCAGTGCATCAAGTATGTTCGCTGATGCGCACACAGATGATTATTTTGCGTTAATGCGAAAGAAAGTTGCCTCAATCATCCGCAGAATGGGGGAAGCACAAATGGCATTCTGAAGGTACTTGCGGAAACGCTGGACGGGCCGACAATTGGTAGGTTTGTCAAGCTACATGTCTTGCATAGGGCTTGACAAATCTTACCAAAGATAAAAATATTTATTGTGTAATATTATAATTGTGTTTACTAACACAGTTTTAAGCAATTGTTTGTACTAACACTATATGGGCCATGTTTTCTGAAAATAAAAGATTATTATTATTTATTTTATTTATTTAATACGATACCCCTTGGTAAGACTGGTTGTCAGACTTGTAACGACTGTCAAAGATCTACAGATGACAGCCAGGACGAATGGCTTAACGTGATTTCCTTTCGATCTGTCTATCAAACAGGAAATATCAATTAATTCCTACCCTCACCACATTATATTTGGAAGGACCCGAAACATGGCCTAAAATCTATAGGCCCAGTTCGCGGCCATTTTCGCCCGGAATACATCATTTAATTTGCTCCTAATTAACGTTGGCCCACCAACATTACGGACAACGCTAATGTGTGCATTGAACGAACCTTTAAATTTGCTGCCTGATGTAATATAGATACGGCATCGCAAACAGATTCTAATTAACTATGTTTTATAGCATAATAATTAGGATGTGGTTTTCTTCATAAACAATATGAGGATTTTGCAAGCTTTGATTATTATTATCTCAGCAGAAAACATCCGGTGTTATATAATCACTGCTGTTAAGACATCCATAGACCTCCATCAGATCTACATAAATGAAGTCCACAGTGTAAAATGAAAACAAATTGCAATAAAAATATTTTATAGGAAACAGACATAAAACCGTAGGAAAAAAAACTTTTTTGCAAAAAATAAAACAGACTTAAAAAAACACATACAAAAAGAAAAACACAAAAAAGTGAAAAATAGCTTTAGCTTCAGAACCCGGTGACAAAAACACCAAATCAATCAATCAAGCTTCGAAATCGGTGGCTCGGTCGAAATCTGAGTGTGTATTGTACCCATCTGTATACCCTTCAGAGCATACAGGCGTGATGTTACGTCATAATGTTGTATAAACAATAAACATCCAAGCGATTGCAGCAATCACGGCAGATTTGCCGTCTATTTTTGAAGAGTTCCATTGTATATCTCCGAAGATCAGCATCAGATCTTCACCAAATTTAAATGGAACCAAATGGCAACTATTCCGCATCAAACTAAAGAGGAATCACGTAAATCGGGTCATAAATCTCAGCGTAATCGGTGTACATACCAACATTAAAAAAAACACACACCATTCGAATTGAGAACTTACTTGATACTTTTTGAAGTAGGTTAAAAATCCAGAATGGTACCATTGCCTATTCTCTTGACACATTCAAATCCATGGTAAAGCATCTTTTAGAGAATCAACTATAAAGTTCTCCTTGTTATGACACGATTTCCAATTCATTAAAAAGCTCCAGGATCAAGCATTATGTCAATGATTGGCGACAATTGTTATCACACTACAATCTTTGAAGTATCTGCCAAGAGTCTGTCTGCCAAGATATCGCCTATTGGCACCATATTGACCCTTTCGATTTATCAGCTTTAACATTCCTTGCTACAGTGTCATATCCTCTATGATTGTCATCGTTTTTTTTAAATACCAACTGTGCATAATGGTCTGCTATTCAAGTGTTGTATCTGCTGCCGTTATCTTCCACATTATTTCTTTAGCTTGTCGATGCCATAGACGTAGAGAATGGACTGAGCATTAGCCTCACAAAACTGACCACTCTCTAAAAAGAGACAAACCGAATACGCGGCATATTCATGTCTCTTTTCTGCAAGCCGCAGGAAAGGCGTAGAAAGAGACAACTACTGGCCGCAAATTCGCTTTGTCTCTCTCGTACTTTTCGGTCTATATTCACTGCACAACTGAATACTGAACGCTCAGTCCATTTTCTATGTCTATGGTCGATGCCACCTTAATTGTTTCGACTATTTTGTTTTCCTCAATTTACTGAGAATTTGATATCCAGCTATAGAAGACGATACTCCATCTTCTCCTTGTCATGTTAACGTGAGCCAAGTGACAATATGGCACCAGCGGATGTCAAGAACTGGTTCCAAAATGCGTAAAACGTGAATGCGCAATGCGAACGATGAGCAAAACTGTCCTGTAAAGAAAAAAGCTTTTTTCTTTACAGGACAGTTTTGCTCATCATTTTCTGTTTTTCCTCAATTTTCGTGAAGAAACAGGCCGTTTAGTAAGCAACCTCGTTGATAAAGCCAGGATTCCCTTATATTTATTAGTTCATATAGATGCAAGCCTCTCCCAGCACATGCCTCATCCAAGCATCGATCATCATCCCTGTGTTACTAGCATTATTGAGCGGTGGAACACTATCGGACTAACCGAGTTAATTACAGCGCAGATTGATATGTCCTCATAGGCTGCTGTTAGTTGGTTGCCCGATAATACGACGTACTTGACAGTAGGTATAGTGCGTGGGCTAGATCCTTTGAAAGCAGAATATTGCTATTTTGTCGTCATAGAAAAATCTTAAATTAATTGGTCTTGTGGTCGCAAGCGCGACTGCTGATTGAAGGGTCCTGAGTTCGGTACCCCGGTTCGGGCATTGTATTATTAGATTTTTCTACCAGGAATTTGTGAGTAGCAGCCATGGAGTGTGCTCGGTTGATGGCAATCGGTTCGCTCCATGGACATTACATTACATGAGACTTAAACATATCTGGCGAAATGTGGGTGTACTATTAGGCACATCTCTGCCTTACCCTTCGAGGATTACAGGCGTGAAGTTATGTTATGTTAGTAGAAAAAATCCGACACTAAAGACCAATTTTCGACCAAACGTTCTAAGTTTGCAACACCAATTTTTTATGACGATGTTGTCTCAATGTTGAACGAAGATCTCCTCAATATTCCACCAGTATTTTTTTTTCACCCTCTCCTGTCAGACAGGTGAGTTTAGATTGGTAGCGCTTCTTTGCAACTGTAATAAGTTAGGATTAATTAACTATATCTAGGATTAATTAGCTGTAGGTACCTAGCAACTACTCAATCAAGTCTCATTTAATTATATATACTTAAGTGAGAAAAACAAATTTCAAGTCACCCGAAAAGTTACTGGAGAAAAGATTTTTACTGTAAAATCTCTTTTTGAGATTTCAAACAAATTAATTAATCAGCCTTCAACAAGTAAAAATTAAGGTTTAATAAAGATATTTTTACTCACAAAATAATAAAGATTGGCTCCAGAGGTCGACGACAAAGGGTGACCTTGATTAGAGACGTATACAATACCGATATCTATTGATATTGTCTTTTTTATAGATATTAAGTTACAGTCACTGAAAAGAGCAAGTATTCTGATAAAAAATATGTTTATTTGATTACAATACAATATTGCGAGTATGGTTGTGGAAAAAATGAGCAGATGTAATATTTTTAGTACTCAAGTATATTGTTTGCTTTATAGATTTTTAGTCTTGTATTTTATTTACCTAGTACAAGGTAAACATAGTACAAGGTTAGGATGATGAATTGATGACATAAATTATTATTGAAAGCTCCTTTCAATAATGTTCACTAATTGATTAATTGTTTTTCACTAATGGTTGTTTTTTTTTTTAATAGTATATTCTCCAAAGGCAATACAACAGAAAATACTAAGACTGAGTAAAATAATACATGATCTATGGTTCTAGAAATAATCGATATTTCCACATTCGGTTACATCTCTATTCAGTCAAAGGTAGCACAAATTAGGGGAGGCTAAAACTCAGGTTAATCTTTCAATGCGAACCCGAATCATTCATTTTAGATTAGAGCCCTGTGCGATACGGACTGCATTAAAAAAATATACAAAACACCTAATTATACCTCGCAGTAATTAAGAAAAGAAATATTTCTGCTGAACAAAAGCGCGCAATTTTACATTGAACAATAAAAATAATTCTGTCCAAGATTTTTGCACAATATGCTTAGAATTAGAGGAAAGTCGGGAACAATGTTATCTTAAGCAAAAAAGTTCAATTTGGGGAGAAAGGGCTGTGAAGGCGAGAAATGAAGCTCGTAATGAAGTTTATTATTTCCATTATTAAAGTTGAAAAGTGCTGTAATGCAAACGTGAAATTAAGTTTTTTACGTTGCACTTCATTTCACCATCAAGAGATAAAATTAGTGTTTACAAAAAAAAAACTACATCATACATAGTTTTGGTTGGCAAAATCGGTCAACCCGAGCAGATCAGACTGCGGATACCGTGACAGAAAATGTATTGAAATACTTGCCATATTCATTGCGTTGTTGAGTACATGGATTTTTTAAACACATGGGGCAATGGATTAACTATTTCCTTCAGTTTGTGGTTAGTTTGTATTACGCAAATTGGGGTACTGTATGAGTAGGACTTTCCTCTGTCAGCCGTATAAATCTAATCTAACTTAGATTGTAATAATAATACACTCCATACACATAATATACAATAGATATATTTGGGTAAACTCAAAGTAAAGTTTCGACGATGTAATATCTAAAGTTGCGGGTCTTGGAAGTTCTAACCTGCTTAGAACCGTAAAACTAAATACTACAAACTATAGAACCACAGTTATTATTGATTTTGGTTCAGGCAACAAATACAGAAGGTTGGCTATCAAACACTGGGTAACAAGCGAAAACACACGCACACATAAACAAATTTCACGTACAAGCTAGTACAGGCGCTGTATCGATTGGAATTCGTCTATGTAATGGCATGGAAAAAATTTAAAATATAAAAGTTTTTAATTATTTGCGAGCCGAACAGGGAATATTATTCGGTTAGACGCAACTCGACACTGCGTCTTTTAATGCATCGGCATAAAGCTCAGCTCTGATCAGCTCAAGCCGATTCCGCGTAGGTGCGTGGGTTAGAGTAGTTAGTTAGTAGTCAAGCAAAAGAGCAAACTACCAAATTTTATTTGTGTAAGTAGTGGTAGAGCAGCGGTGGCCCAGTGGTGGCGGCCCCGACTTACGAACAGTAAGTCGTGGGCTCGAACACAGGCAGGCGTATTACTTTGTGTAATTTATTCATCACCACTGCTCTCAAAACGGTGAAGGAAAACATCATGAGGAAACAGGCATCTCCTAGAACCAAAAATTCGAAGACATGTGGCATCTACTAACTGCGCCCGCGTGGTGGATTAAAGCCCATTCCCTCTCATAGAGACGAGGCCTTTGTGCCAGCAGTGGGAACACTATAGGCTGAATATGATGAGGGGTAGATAATTCTTTCGACCGATCTATCCATGCCACAATATTTTGAACAACAATGCTCTTGTTCTTTTTCGTTTAGTTCAAACCCACCTTCAGATCGTCGATCTGTGTTCGGGTGTCAGTTTCGCTCATCGTAAAGACCAAACCTTTGGCATCTATCTACTTTATGGTACAAAGCTCAGCGTGTGATCTTCTCGCATAATAACATTGTTAATGTTTGATGGAACTTGATAGATCGAGCTCTGGGTTGCTAAATGTCACTGGTATGATTATCATGTATGAGAATTTTAGAAGTACCTACTGTGATGTCTTGAATGAATGCAGACAGAGGCAAAGGAAAAAAACACAAACTTAAAAACAAAACAAGCTTTGAATAAAATGAACAGAAGAAAATTGTCAACATTGAACGCGTATAGGTACAAAGTTTCGTGTCCGTGTTATTAACCGTAGAAGAGTTGTGTCGTGAGAAGGCCATCCTGGCTGCAGGATCAAGTCGTGTCGGACATTAAAATATATTGTCACCAGAACCGAAGGTGTGTGTGCTTTTTAGGTCAATCGGTTGGTTTGGAACTGGTTTGGAATTCAGATTTGACCTATACATACTAACTTACTAAATAACTAGGCAAGTTAAATTAAAGCTTATAAAATAGATTCATCTTTGTGTTCTCATAATGGAGATTCGAGTCGAATGGTGTACTTATGAGGTAAAAAATAAAAGAATACAGTAAATCGAATACAAGAAATGCTAACAACGATGATGCAGCAGATCACGATGATCAAATTAAAAAAAAATGTCAAGTCAAATTAATCTAAGACGATGAAAGATGGACGAATTTATAAAACGAGTTATGATAATACACAAACTGCAACATCTACATCTTGTCTAACCTGCAAATATTAAACAGGAATAACCAGTTAGCAGATAAGCTGGCAATCTTTCACAATTTATGCGTGATTGTAATCTAAGTCATCTTCCAGGAGCGAAGTACTTCATGTTTATATTATACTGGCTGGTTCCTAGTTCAAAATGATTACGTCAACGGCATTTGTGATTAAAAAATAAACGGTATTTAAAACTGTACTCACATGGAACTAGTGATTTTTGTAATTGGTCCGAACACGCAAACAGACAAGTGTATAATTGTTTTTGGTAAGACTACAATTTAACTGTATTAGGTATTAAAATGAAATAAAAAAACTGCCTCGTTGGTCTAGTGGTTGCAAGCGCGGCTCCTGAGCTTGAGGTCTTGTGTTTGATTCCCGGGTCGGGAGTGTTATTGGGTTTTTCCATCAGGAATTTCTCAGTAGCAGCCACGGAGTCTGGATTTGTGCCCGATTGATGGCAATAGGCTCGCCGCCTATTACATGGGACTTAAAAAACTTAACTGGCGAAATGTGGTTGTACTATTAGGTACCCTACGCCTAGGCCTAACCCTTTAGTGATTACACGCGTGTTATGTTAAAATAAAAAAAAATAAGAATGATAGAAATCATGGAAATCTTAAAGCTTTACTAATAGTCAATTGAAAAATCAAAGTATCAGTAAATATTGTAAACGAGGCACTACTGTCAAAACACAAAAAGCTAGCTCAATAATAAAGTAAGATACCATAGTACACCTTCCAAGATTTGCTCGACAGTGCACGCAATCACAACAAGAAAACCGCATTACACTTTTATAAAAATGACGCTATCACCGAGCCCGTCCCTCCGACAAGGTGTTGGGGTACAAATAATTTATCGTCTTCAAGCCACAGACAACATAAGCCGGGAGAAAAATAAGCAAACTACCCACTTAAAAAGACGTAACATTTCTTACGGAGCGGGCGGTAACGAAAGCGAACCTTGTGTCAACGGTCCAAATTCAAAAATCAACCCGCTCCCTGCGACCATCGGTCTTTTTTACCCTGCAGATTCATAGTTTTCTACAAAGGGGTATAAATTTCGAGTTGAAGCGGGGGAGTCGAGTCGACCTTATTTAATTTCATGATAAATTGCAATAATTGCATTAGCGAAGCGGGGAGAAATAAATCAAGTGATACGGAAGATTTTCCTTGAAGAACACTTCTGTCGAATTATGAAATTTGTTGTGGTTAATGTTTCAAAAAGCTCTTGAAATAAATAATGGAAAATGCTTTTTTTATTTATGAAAGAAGGGTTTTTAAAATGAAATTTTAAGACACCAGCTTGGTAAGTTACATGGTATTTAGTTACATGGTAGTTACACGGCATATAGATACTTTAAGGTTTGAATGTGTAAACTTTTTCATATCTAGATAGAACCGATCACGTGCCGTGCACCTAGATCGAGTAATTTCTGATCTTAATTTGAAAAAGAATATGCATTTCGTGCCAAATGAAGTTTAGTGAAAAGTTTGCTTCTACAAAAGCCTTCGAATGCACCAAAATAACAATGAGGCAACTAGACTAGCATACAAATTCACTTAAGACATTTTCTCGAAGCAGTACTAATAAAATTAACATAAAATTCCGCAGCAGACTTCTAACCCTGTAATTACATCCATATATCTCTCCACGACGAATAACAGACTAGCATTGTTCAACCCCCCGAGAGTGTATTATCGGCCCAAAGTACCCCTGGACTTATGAAGATTCGATTAAGCCAGCGTTAGATTAAACCAGCCCTGATTACGAGTGAACATGGAAAAACAATTACGGAGAATACTAAAACAATGACATACTATAAAGTTCGTCTTTGTTTTCTGTATCTTAACGTTCGCTGCGGTGGGCGGGTCTGTAAGACCAGGGGTAGCTCCGGTGCCTTGGTGGAAATATGCACGGCATTTTGAGGGTTGAACGTTTAAGCCGTTACAGCAGAATTTATAGTTTTTAGATAAAGTGTAATGGAGAATAACTTAGTTTAAATGCTGAAAAGTTTTTCTGCGATTGTATGGAGTTATGGGTACACTTATTTTTTATTACGGTTCTCTAGGTCTATGTGGAGCGGTTTCAAGATATTGCCAAAGCAAAATTCCAAAAAGTAATATAAAAAGCTTGATATCTAACTTTGTAGAAAATATCTACTTTCTAGTCACCCCTTTCAATATATGATCACTTCGTTTTGTTACACTGGTTGTTGCTGATTTTATAATTTGTATGGAACTTAGGTGATTTCTTTAAAGATTTTATATACAGATAAATAACTCAATCGGTCGTACAGAACCAGAAATAAATCCGTAATAAGTTCATATAAGTTACCTCAAGGCAAAATAGAAATTTATGATACATTAGAACAGTAAAATATCTCCCGAACATGTTTAACAACGCATAAACAATGAAATATACTACACATTAAAACAAAAAATACCCAATCAACATACTTATATTAAAAAGTAAAACACAATAAAAATGTCTATAATTAACAAATGATGCTATGAATCATATAAAAATGACGTTATATATGGAGCAGATAATAAAAAAACTCCGGGATTTTAATGAGTACAGAGTTAACGACAATAGTTGTTAAATAAAAATACATAAAATGTATTGACTCTGGAGTATGCATACTTTTGTTGAGATAAAGCCTTGTCCAGACATTGAAAGTCAATAAACGAGTGAATGAGTAAATGTTTACCAATTTTTAATATGAGTTTAATATTTCTTCTTATAAAACATAGGCATGTAACGAGATTGAAAAAATGTTCTGATAAAAATTAATTAAAATTTCATGTTTTTTATTAAAAATGCTTAAGTATTTATTAATATTTTGATCAATCTTGTTGGTTTACATTGTTATTTACTGGCTTATATTTTGATAATACGTTATTAAAAATGAGATTATTTTGCTAACTAAACACATCAATGGGATGGTGTCCGAACAAGTCGTAATGAGAAAAATATACATATATTAGTTACACCGAAATGTCTTTGGTGACTAAAAATTGTTGGAAGAATAATGAAGTTTTCTGAATTGGAAGTGTCTAAACGAACCATTAGCTTATTGTTTATTTCGTAACACAAAAAAAAAAACAAAAAAGGAAACATTGACCGCGGTGCGTTAAATTATGAGTTATGAATATCAGCTTTCGACAAGTAAACATTCCAGTTGACTAGCTCGTATGTCTTGCCCGATGTAGACCCAAAACTTACTTTGTTTCGAATTTTGAGACATTTTTTTATATATTTTTTTCCTTAACGGTCTAACTGGGTTGTCGAGGTCACATGGTCAGTCGCTCCATGTAAAATACTGGTATTGAGCTGCATCCGGTTAGACTGGAAGCCGACCTTAACATAGGAAAAGGCTAAGCGAATGATGTTTTTTTATAAAGATTTTTTAAACTGATAGAAATCGATCGATTTATTGTTTTTAGTTTCCGACTAAAATAATGAGGTGCTTTCATTTTCTTATTGCGACAGGAAGTCGACAGTAATAGTCCATCAGAGGGCCTAGACAGTGGCAATCGCTTTTCGTATTACTATGACGACTTTCAACACGATTGACATAGGTATGCTTTTCGGTAGCTTATGTCAATCGTTTTGGTAGCTTACGTCAAGCTTTTCGGTAGCTTTTGTCTTTTACAACATCGTTGATAGAATGTATAGAATACATGCCGCAGCTCTATCATCATAATTTTCCCGCCCTTATCCCAACTTACTTGGGGTCGGCACAGCATGTCTTCTTTTTCCGTGCTTGTCTATTATTCGTCATCTCATCAGACACCTCCTTTCTTGCCATATCATCCTTCACACAGTTCATCAATCGTTGCTTCGGTCTTCCTCTAGGTACTCTTACACCCACATTCATACTCAAAACATTCCCACGCATACAAATATTAATCAAAAAACAGATAACCGGTTTGCAGCTCATAACACTTCAAATGACGACGTCAGTGCAAGTCAATTGTCACGTACTTTCTATACAGCGAGTTTTTACATATCTTGCAACCTCAAAGTTAAGAGTTTTAGACAAGGTGCTACTTATAGATATAATGATTGTGCTACCACTGCCCCTAAAATATAATCTTGATCAGATCCAGCCTTTTTTTTTATACCGATTGGAAATCATCAAATAACCCCTCCCGCTCTGGGCTGAGCAGAAGGGAGTGTCAGACTTTTACTGACTAAAACCCATCCATGTTCCTTCCTTAGCCCTTTGTGTTCCAGGGCCGCGGTATCTCTTTCGAACAGTCCCGCAACCCTGGATCAGATCCAGCCTGTCCTTTGCTGTCCTCCCCAGCGACGCCAAGGCTCGTACCTCACAGGGGGTGCCCTTAGCGAGTGGTCGCTTAGTTTTTCAAGCCCCTGGCTGGAGGCCTTACATTCTCAGGCTGAACTGCGAGATGCCATATACAAAAAAAAAAAACTTCCTGCAACGACTCTCCCCAGAATTGGCATAAGATTTTCGGCCGATTGAGATTTTCGCATTTTCATCATCGTTTTCGCTTCTAGAAAGCCATAGTTTTTCTAAGGCCCTCAGGCCTCACGTGTCATTTTTATAACTAAGAAAATTATGTTTAACAGAATTCTGGTAAAAAGTATACGCGAATTGACGTCCTAATCCTCCTCATAGAATCATAAATCGTAAAGTAAAATCCGGCTCACAACTGATGTTCCCTCGTCGTCAGTGCAAGTCAATTGTCACGTACTTCCTTCTAAATTGTACTTAACAAAATGTTAGTTAAACGAGCAAACAGTACACAGCCTATAAAGCGAGTTCAATAACTGGCCGCCCGTTACACCGTCGTGAATAGCCGGGCGTCGTGCATCAACTGAATACTGCTGCGCATACTAATCCGCCTTCGTATTGTGGCACAATGACTGGGGTTTGCTGGAAGAGGCAGAACATCTTGGTTGTATGTAGTGTAATGTTTGTCGTAAAGTTTGATGATTATCACAGGGGAAAGTTGCAAAGTAGTGTTTTCATGAAAAAGGAAAATAATTAAATAGAGATGCATTCTATTGTGACAAACTGCATTTGAGCTATTGATTCTACTAAAATTGAAAGTCATTTTATGAGACTCAGAATAAGCATGTTTTGGACCTCAAAAATACATAAGAAAATTTTCATAAACGTACACTTTCAAAAAAAAAAGTCTTTTTGCTCGTATGGAGAAATGTGGAACAAACTGCTTAGGAACAAATGCTGGAACTGTTCTTAAAACGAAGTAATAGAATGTAAATAGAGTTCATGAAATTATCTTCGTCATCAATATGGTTAAAAAAAAACCTGCCATGAAAGTAACTGCTTTTCTTACATCTAAGCTTTGGAGCTTAGATGTAAGGAAAGCAGTTACTTTCATGTCGTAGATTGTTTTGAACTGGATATGGTTGAACACATCCAGTTCAAAACAATCTACGCCATGTTTAAAAAGATCGTATGTTCAAACCATTGTTCTTGTAACTTGATAATCGATTTATCGGAAAATGTCTCCGTCAGTGGGCGTCCACATTCGATAGCTATTGAACTAGCGATACTATCTCAGCGGGTTCCTTTGATTCCTAAGAAATCGAAATTGTAAATGTTTATGTGTAAATAAGATAGTTCACTGTTTGGGAAGGAAAGTTGTTTGGCTATATACCTACATTGTTTTTTTTGTCGATCGAGTTTTAATGTCGATGTAGCCCTTATGTAATGTGATATTATGTCTTTTTAGGATGGATTCTGATAATCTACTAATACTTTTAAACTAATATTCTAAAGCGGTAAATATTGTAAGCTTGTTAGTTTTTATATAGGGGGTAATCGCTGGATCTTCTAAACCGATTTTAAGGTGGATGCGCAAGAGTACCCGCGAAATTTAAATTTTCTCAAGTTTATTGCAATTTGCAGGTCAGTGTCAAGTTGTATGTTGATGAAAATATGAATCGCGCCAGTAACACGTATGGAGTTACAGAATTATAATCATTCAAATCATCAATACAGCTCTCCAAGTTCATATAATCACATTCAATAGCTATTTCATGAAAAAGTCACTTTTTGAGATTATATGAACTTGGAGGGTTGTATTGATGATTTGAATGATTATAATTCTGTAACTCCATACGTGTTACTGGCGCGATTCATATTTTCATCAACATACAACCTGACACTGACTTGCAAATTGCAATAAACATAAGAAAATTTAAATTTCGCGGGCTACCCTTGCGCATCCACCTTAATTGAAATTCTTTCACTAATAGGAAGCTACATTATCCCAGAGTATCATAGGCTATGTTAACGACGTGCCCGTGAGATAGCTTCCGACCATAACGCGAGCGAAGCCGCGGGCAACAGCTAGTAAAATATATCTGAAGAGGTCGTGCCTTAATAATAACATCCACTACGGTCAATCTTTAGATTAAGCCGCGCTTGCCTAAGGATGGTTGACCACCAATAACATACCGAGCTTCCTCCGTACCTCGGAAAGCACGTTAAGCCGTTGGTCACAGCTGTTATTTGTAGATCTTTGACAGTCGTTACAGGTAGTCAGTGGCTCGAAACTCGGACAACCAGTCTTACCAAGGGGTATCGTATTACCCAGTACTAACTGGGTTGTGGAGTCAGATAGGCAGTCTCTCCATGTAAAATACTGGTATTCAGCTGCATCCGGTTAGACTGTAAGCCGACCCCAACACAGTTGGGATAAGGCTTGGCAGATGACGATGAATAAATGATATCTGAAACTAGCAACCCGCCAATGTAATATCAGGTGCGTTTGGCGAAATGTAAAAACATCGAGATTTGTGATTTATTTCATTTAAGTATTTTTGTATTATGTGTACACTTAAAGCTTGCGGAATAAATGTTCTAAATAATGGTGAAAACCACATCAAAATCCACCGCGCTCACACATACAGACACGAAAAGAGACTGATACATAATGTCATTCATTATACATATAATATAATAATAATACCAGCCTATTACTGTCCCACTGCTGGGCAAAGACCTCTTCTCAACAGAGAAGGCACGAGCATTGATCACCACGCTTGCTAAAGACGGGTTGACGATTTTAGACTTTTATAAATCCAGGTTTCCTCACGATGTTTTCCTTCACCGATGTCTGTTATGTCCAAGATAAACTTAGAAAGTACATATGAATTGAAAAAATCATACCGGTACTTGCCCGGATTTGAACCCACAACCTCATGTATGAGAGGCGAGGCTACAACCTCTGGGTCATCATGACATTATGTTTATAAAATAAGATAATTAAATAACACCGTAACACGCACATGCAATCATTAAGACTTAATCAATTAAAAATCCAATAAAATCTAAGTTGAATCTTTTCATTTAAAACAATCCAAAGAGATTTTAATTACAACTTGCAAACAAGTTTTCTAATTTTCTTCTGTTTCATTAATAAATCTTTTGTCCTGATGTATTCGTTATTCGATGGAGCCGGCTGTCAATAAATTAACATTTCGCCTAGAAACTTAGTTAAGGAAGTGTAGTTTTAAGTTAAGTTAATAATAGACGTAATTAGCCAACCGTTACTAGAGTACGACGTACAGAAATATACCTGCTCGTACACATGGTGACACATCAACATAAGTACATTTCCAGTATAACATGGCCTCACTTTGTATAGATTTCCCGTACAATGAGGTACCGCACAAACTGGATTTGTATAAATTGATTTGTCACCGTGCGTACACGTTCGATTTATAAGTTATCGGAGACTTCATCATTTAGTTGAGACCGTGAAATGAAGTTAAGTAAAAGTTTATTTAATTTTGCGATGCTTACCGAAATAGGTAATAAAGTGCCTACACTTAAGAAGCTATAAGGGTAAGCGATGGTGAAATAGATCGGAGTGTTAAGCACAGAATTAACACTGTATGGATGAAATGGCGGCAGGTTACGGGAACAATATGTGACTCCCGCATTCCCCTTAAACTCAAGGGGAAGATTTATAAAACCATGGTTAGACCTGCTGTCTTGTATTAATCAGAATGTTGGGCCACAAAAGTGATGAATGAAAGGCATTTGCATGTGTCTGAGATGAGAATGCTAAGGGGGATGTTCCTGCCAGGGTTGCGGGACTGTTCGAAAGAGATACCGCGGCCCTGGAACACAAAGGGCAAAGGAAGGAACATGGATGGGTTTTAGTCAGTAAAAGTCTGACACTCTCTCCTGCTCAGCCCAGAGCGGGAGGGGTTGTTTGATGACTTCCCATCCGAAAAAAAAAAAAAAAAAAAGGGGGGATGTGTGGTGTAACGCGAATGGATAAAATAAGGAATGAGTACATAAGAGGGAGTCTGAAAGTGGCGCCGGTGACTGAAAAATTGTGTGGTAATCGGTTATCGTGGTATGGACATGTGATGCGGAGGAATGAGGAGAATGTATTGAGGAAAATGTTGAGTATGAATGTAGATCGCAATAAGAGTAGAGGAAGACCAAAGAAACGATGGATGGACTGTATGAAGGATGATATGGCTAGAAAGTGACTACTGAGATGACGAGTAATAGAGAAGTATGGAAGAAGAAGACATGCTGCGCCGGCCCCAAATAAGTTGGGATAAGGGCAGGAGTATGATGATGACTTAAGAAGCTACAAGACTGAGTCTAGGGTTCATATCAAATTACCCATTGTTCATCAAGGATATTTAAATGTACATCACAACTTTCAAAGACCGTAATTTCAATTACTGTTGACTAAAGTCACTGTGTTTTCAATAAAAAGAGCAGACATGGAATGATTAATGCGTCTGACATAAAAATCTTATTTAAGTTTAATAAGTTTACTTTAATTTAGAATCTGACAACCTAGCGAAATATACAGCGTGTAACAGAAAGGGTATAATCATATGGAATACTGTGGTACGGACCATCATACTGAACAACTTTCTCTATGGGACTACCATCGAAATCGATATACCCTTTCTGTTACAAGCTGTATATACTTTACGACTTATTCTCATACCTACCAAATATACATTAAAAATCGGTCGCGCCGTTTCGGAGGAGTGCGATCATTAACACCGTGACACGAGATTTTTATATATAAGATTAAGTCTTTCCCTACGTCTAGTGATGACAACGACAACAGTAATTTTCCTGTTCCTTTTCGCAAGTAAATCCTACTCAATTCGTACTAAACAATCATTTAACGCGAACCTTTCATCCGTTTGATGTCACAGTATAAAATAAAGTAAATATAGCGAGCAGTAAATGACAAATATATTCATGACACGATTTTGAGCTTGTATGACTAGTGAGTGGTGTTAAAACATTTAAATGAACTATCTATATTCTAGATGTAATGCGAATTATTCATTAATGTAAAGGTATATAACACGCGCAAATTATTCGTAATGAATTACAACTCTATCCGGGCCGCATGTTGTCTATCAGTAGGTACCTAGACAGTAGCATATTAGTACATACCATTTTTCGATCTTCAAGGTTAGGTAATCATCCATTACATGCCAAGTTTTTTCCTTGCCTCGGAAAGCACGTTAAGCAGTTAGTAGTTCTTTGGCGGTCGTTATAGGTAGTCAGTGACCTGAAAGTCTAACAACCAGTCTTACCCAGGGGTATCGTATTACCCAGTACTTACTGGGTTGTGGAGGTCAGATAGGTAGTCGTTCCAAGTAATTTACTGTTATTCGGCTGCATCCGGATTTACTGGAAGCAGACCCCAACATATTAGGAAAAGCCTAGGCAGATGATGACCTTACAGTAATCTGCAATCACCAGGCTCAGAGGCCCTAAAATGGAAGCTGTAACAGAATCATAATATGAATCATGTTAAAAATTAAAAATTCTTAAAATGCTCTTTATGGTTATGACCACAAAGTCCATTTTAAGAGTTTTAAATATTTAACGTGATTCGTATTATAATTCTGATAAAGCAGCCATTTTAGGGCCCTAGTTATGGTGTCATCAACCAATGGGTATTGCCCTTATCTCCAAACTTACACCACACAGCTTACCCCAAACTACAGTCATCCCAAAACAAAATTAGCACACACTTGAGGGGCTGCTTAAGAAACTGCCTTTAACTCAATGTTTACGCAAGCAAGAGTTTCTTATACTTTGCATCTACAACCCTTTATTAAACATTTATATTCACGCCTCTGTTAAAGGGTGGAGGGTAGGTGCCCCTCTATCTGCTTGAGTACATTAATGAATTTAGATGATTCAAGTGCTGAAATGACTTCAATTGTAGCTTTGTTGGAGTTCTTTACTGTCTTCAAATGCGAAGGCGGCCAAATGATAGAACCTCTTTACTACATAGTATAAAACAAAGTCGCTTCCCGTTGTCTGTCCCTATGTATGCTTAGATCTTTAAAACTACGCAACAGATTGTGACGCGGTTTTTTTTTAATAGATTGAGTGATTTAAGAGGAGGTTTAAATGTATAGCATTACACCCGTGTGAAGCCAGGGCGGGTCGCTAGTTTTTAATAAGTTTGAGTAGGTAAATAAAACATGAAAAACCCAAAAAGAAGACCTGTCTTTTAGATAGCACCCCATAATAAGCCATAAACAATTTGACTTAAGAAATGATGATCGGATAAGGTTTCGAATTGGCCAAGGTATGAAGTCATGGCGTATCACATGGGTTTGCTTTACACTTTTTTTTAATATTTTGTTTGTTACTAAAGCTGCAGAATTACACATCGAAAATAACCTCGACCAAGGTCGTAGGAACGTGGAAGTGTCAAATAACAATTGCCTATATTCTATTTGGAAGATATGGAATTTTATACTTGCACGTATTTGGAGAACAATGAAACCATCATCATTTTGTGGTTATGCAAATATGCCCACGATGACAGCCAAAACAGTACCATCTTTTTACCAAGTGGTCGCAAATACTTCCGCTAAGCATGATACCCTGGGTCTATTTCTAGGTTGGGAAAAATGTTGTTGTTTTTTTAAGAACATTTCAGTGTCAATCCAGAAGCTGGAAATGTGCCCGGCTGATAGCAATAGGCTTGACCCCTTCTTGTGGAACTTCAACGTAACTGACGAATTGGGTTCCAAGTATAGACCGTACATCTCTAAACTCCTCAGGAAAAAACATTTTCCATGTATTTTTTTAAGACCTAGTTTTCCTACATTTTGGGCTATAGTTTTGTAGATGCATCTTGAACAACAAGCTAGTCTCCAAATAAATAATAAGTTGTAACTAACATAATTTATAAGTTTCTTTTACTAACCTTGTATGGACGTTGCTTGTTCGAAATAAAAGTTATTTTTAACCGACTTTATTCAAAAAGGAGTTTTGGAGCTTTTTTTTTTGTTGCCTCATAACTTCGTCATTTATTAATCGATTTGAAAAAATCGTTTTAATGTGAAAGGTATACTTCCCGATTGGTCCCAAAGCAATTTCGTCAATATTTGTTTTTTCCCATGAATATGTATTTTCTTCTTCTTGGGCTATTTACAACGTGTAACAGAAAGGGTATAATCATATGGAATACAGTGGTACGGACCATCAAACTGAACAACTTTCTATATAGGACCACCATCGCAATCGTAAAAAAATAATCAGCTGTCCCATACATTTGGGTCGAGTAGGTATTTAAATTTTATATAGGACAGCTGATTATTTTTTTACGATTTCCATGGTGGTCCCATAGAGATAGTTGTTCAGTTTGATGGTCCGCACCACAGTATTCCATATGATTATACCCTTTCTGTTACACGCTGTATAGATGACATGATGGTTCCATAATAACTGCTAGTTACAAAATAAAAAATTGTTTTGTGATAAGAATTTGTGAGGTATACTACAACTAAAATGGGTAAAATAAAAATACTTTCTGCGGAAAAACCGACTTCCAAAAAGACACTAAAACAGTCTAAAATAAGTTTACTTTCGGATGTCGGTGACTTTGTTTGTTTCATAGACTTTTTGCCACCGACTTCCGAGAGTAAAGTTATTTTAGACTTTTTTAGTGTCTTTTTGGAAGTCGGTTTTCTTCTGCAGGAAGTTTTTTTAGATTTTTTATAACTTGCAACAGTTACTGATGTAGCAGTACATAAGATCTGTCATCTATCCTAGTCTAAATACCAAGCGTAGTGAATATGGAAATTTCTCCTTTGCTAGTTCACTGTAGCGGTCATTGGTTCGCCCACGTTTACTAAAGGATGTTTTCGGGTTGATATTTTGATGCAGAAAGGCTAGAGAATTGGTGAATTGGTGAGACGGCTTGTAGACACAATAAGCAGTTCCCAAATATACACGAGTGCGGCAGGAGGTATATCTGAGCGCCTAAACAAGAGACATTCTTATATTTCTGATGCTACCGAAAAGTTTATTTTAATCTTCTCTGTTGAAAGTCGATGTGGAGATCATCATCGTCTGGCTAACCTTTTCCCAAATTTATTGGGGTCGGCTTTCATTGGATGCAGCTGAATACCAGAATTTTACATGGAGCGACTGCCTATCTGACCTCCTCAACTCAGTTAGTACTGGATAATACGGTACCCCTTGGTAAGACTGGTTGTCAGAATTTCGAGTCACTGATTACCAGTAACGACTGTTAAATACCAACAAATCAATAAAGTCGATGTAGAGATACGGAAATAAATATTTTGTAAGCGATTGCAAGTTGTCTCTCATACGTCACCCTCAATGAAAATGATAATCAATGACTCCCTAGTTAGAAGCTGATGTTTTAAAATCAATTTCGGATACTTACTTCATGGAAGCGTATCGATAGAAAATATTGTTTATAAATAAATTACGCATAAATAAACAAAATGAGTCCAAAACAAACTCGACTTAATCATTTTCCATTATGTCCTTCAAAAATCCTAAAGTGTATTTGTTGCAGAAACAATTCAACATCACAATACATGTATCTACTGATCAGTAATTCCTGTCATCACCAAAGTAAAGTAAAGTAAAAGTAAAAAATCATTTATTCAAATTAGGCTGAAAATCAGCACTTTCTGAACGTCAAAAATTTACATATGACAGTCCCCCAAAAACGCCCCCCCGTGTCGCCAACTTCGTAGTGTTATAGCTGATGAGAAGAAGTGGCGGAACAAACTCACCAGCAACACATCTGTTTGTTATGTTTGAAGAACTTGATTCTATATAATAATTTTCAAAAAAATAGATAAATTCATGTCAGTGATCGCGTAGCTCAACTTAACACAAGGAGCTCAACGATTTGACCAACAATACCAGTAAAAGAATAATAAATAATAATAATGGCAGATTGTAAAAAATAAATCAAATGTCAGCTTGTAAAAAATAAATCAAAATATGTCAGAATGTAAAAATAAATGTTGTCATAAATGTCAATACAACTTATTAAAAAAAAATAAAAATTGTTCTCATAGTCATAGTGAAAGAACATATCATTGTCTTGCGTTCAACACAGCGACCAACTATTCTTATCATCTAAGTAATCGTTAACGGAATAGTATGCCTTCGAACAAAGGTTAGATTTAACTTGAGCTTTAAACGCATTGAAAGGTAAGTCTAAAAAAGAAAGGGGTAGCTTGTTATACAAGCGGATACCGAGCCCCACAAACGAGTCACGCACCTTACGAAGACGGTGGGAAGGAGCAAGTAACTTGTGCTTGTTTCTGGTGTTAAAATTGTGAATATCACTGGTTTTGGGATATAGATGTATATTTTGCCTGATATATAATATGTTGGCAAAAATGAATTGAGATGCCACCGTGAGAATACCAATGTCTTTGAAAAGTTCTCTTAAAGAAATTCTGGATCCTAGTTGGTATATTGCTCGTATAGCTCGTTTTTGTAAGACAAAGACATTTTGTATATCTGCAGCTTTTCCCCATAACAGAATACCATAGGACATAATGCTATGGAAATAACTAAAGTAGACTAGACGAGCTGTGTCAACGTCAGTGTATTGTCTTACTTTTCTGACTGCGTATGCGGCAGAACTCAGTCTTCCCGACAGGGTTGATATATGTGGACCCCATTGAAGTTTGGAATCAACTGTTATTCCCAAAAAAATTGCAGAGTCAACAGTATCAAGCACTTCATCATTTAAACTAATATTGGGTCCTAGGTTTCTAACGTTAGGTAAGGCAAATTTTATACATTTAGTTTTCTTGGCATTAAGAACAAGATTATTAGTCGTAAACCAATCCGTAACCATTGATAGTGTGCCGTTTATGTCATCAAAATTGTGTCTATTCCTATCTACTTTAAAGATAAGAGAAGTATCGTCTGCAAAAAGTACAACGTCGCAGAGAACTTTTAGATAGAATGGTAAATCATTTATATATACTAGGAACAAGAATGGACCCAGTATTGAGCCTTGAGGTACACCTAACTGAACTGGTAGCCCTGAAGACTTCGTGCCATCAACATCTACACATTGGAATCTATTATTTAAATATGAGTCAATTACGTTAAGAGCTACGTTTTCGAGACCGTAATGACGCAGTTTATGCAAAAGCGTGTCATGGCGTACGCAATCAAAGGCTTTGGAGAGGTCACAGAAAACTCCAATTGCATTTTGTGAGTTCTCCCATGCGTTAAATATGTGTTTTAGGAGAGCAACACCCGCATCTGTAGTCGAGCGACCTTTTGTAAAACCATATTGTTCATTACAGAGCAGGCTATTTAGATTAAAATGTCTTATAAGCTGCTTGAGTATTAATTTTTCAAATATTTTGCTAAATGCAGGTAAGATGGAAATTGGCCTAAAGTTGCCTATGTCATTTTTATTACCTGATTTGAATAAAGGTATGATTTTACTACTCTTCATGAGGTCAGGAAAAGTTCCTAGATCAACGCATTTATTAAAAGTAACAGCAAGATAGGGGGCTACGATGGCTATTATATTACTCAAAAGTTTAATGGAAATGCCCCAGTAATCCCCTGTGTTTTTCAACTTTAATGTCTTAAAAATATTAACTACATCATTCGGTGTTACGTGCTCGAAACGAAATAAGTTATTACACTTAGGCACACTACCATGTAAAAGGTTATCGGCTTTAGACGGGGACGAACTTAGAGAGCGAGTCGTTGTTATGGGTATGTTTGCAAAAAACTCGTTAAATGCCTGAGCTACATCAGCTGCGTTACTAATTAATTTGTTGTCGACTATAATCTCCAGTTGATTTTCTTGTTTAATCGACTTGCCCGTTTCATTTTTTATCATTTTCCAAGTAGCTTTCACTTTATTATTAGAGTATTTTATCGTGTCGCTTAAATATTTTGATTTTGCAAGGGCACAAACCTCTTTAAATAATTTAGAATACTTTTTAACACGCTCTAAAAAAGGAGCATCAAACCTGTACTGTTTCATACCATATAGTTCATACAGTTTCGCTCTACTTATATAAATACCAGGCGTAGCCCATTTATTGAAGCTAACTGAGGTACCCGCAACGTTTATGGTTTTTGACTTAAAAGTTGATTGGTATTCTTTTTGCACAACATCAAAAAGGGCTCCATAGATTTCATTAGGATGCTCGTGTTCTACTATGGACGGCGTAATTTTGTTTGCTATATTATTTTTAAACCTAGCGCAACGACTAGCTGTATAAGGCCTGCATTCTATTTTATGAGGCTTTTTGTGTAACGGCACAGGGAAGCTAACTAATAGACCATTGTGGTCAGATGTCAAGTCACTTAATACTAATTTATTTAAGGAATCACAGTCAGTAAATATATTGTCAAGACAGGTCGACGTAGACTCGGTGACCCTAGTTGGTTCAAAAAACAAGTTAACTAAATTAAAGGACTTAAACAGATTGAGAAGTCTGCTACCTAATGGAGTGTCATTTAAAATATTAACATTAAAATCTCCACATAAAATAATACTTTTGTTACTTGCTTTCAATTTATTGAGCGAGTCCTCCATTACGGATTCAAAAAGACCAAAATCACCAGAAGGGGGTCGATACACGCAAATGACTATATATCGCTCGAGTTCAACACAAGACAGCTCAACAGTGCGCTCGATAGAAAGATTAACTAAATCTAAACGTTGTTTACATTTCAACTTGTTTGAAACAAGAACTAAAGATCCACCGCGAATCGCACTTTTTCTTACAAACGCACTTTTTACAGTAAAATGATCATCATTGATAAATTCTACTTCATGTTCTTTTAACCAATGTTCAGTTAAACATAACACCTGAACATCATAATTTTCCATAAACAAGCTCAACTCTAGTTCAACACAAACAACATGTAAGACTCATTTCATGTGGTAATATACCATTTAGTATTACAGTCAAGTCTTTTCCGAGAACATTTGCAACTTAAACGAGATATAGTCGTATGTCTCGACCATTCAATGCAAATTCGCGATGACACATTGAGACATCGAGACATTCAATATCTTGATCACCGAGATTTCATAAACAACTTAATTTTACGGTTGAGTGACTGAATTCGGTCGACATGTTTTTTCGTCGGTGGGAATATAAAATTGTATGACATGATACTTTGGAATACCGTTGAGGCTTTTGGTTTTTTGTTTTACAAGTACCTATTATTGTTAGTAGCTTACGATGTTTTAGGAACCCATAACATTATTAGTTTGGTCACTGGTGAGCAGATTTTTAATACAATTATTGTGTGCCAGGTTCATATCCTACAATGCCACTGCCTCGTTAGTGATTGCTAAGCATGGGCTCCTGGCTTTAAGATTCGTAGGGTTTTTTCAGTAGTTACCTGGAGTCTTGATTGATACCTACATGGTTGGTGCCAATAGGCTGGTCCCTGTTGTTTGGGCTTGAACATAACTCAAAAGGTATGTGTACAAATCTGCCCTTTCAACAAATTCTTCGGACATTACTAACGCTATATTATGTTAATAATGTGAGATATTTCAGGAACTAATGACATAATAATTGATGTGTCACTGTGTTAGGAGATTTTAAATCTATACTTCTATACGTACTAATATTATAAAGAGGTAAAATTTGTAAGTTTGTATGTAGGGGGTAATCCCTGGATCTTCTGAACCGATTTTGAAAATTCTTTCACTAATAGGAAGCTATACTATTCCCGAGTGTCATAGGCTATATTTACAACGTGCCCGTGGGATAATATCTGAACAAAACTCGAGCGAAGCTGCGGGCTACAGCTAGTAAAATATGAAATATGTGACAGTTTATAATCTTTATTTTAAACCAACTTAAGACCCAGTAGCCAAAACAACATACGATATGTTTGATAGGCTTTAGTGACAAGATTTGTCAATAACATAATAAACACGGCATTGAATGGCCGATACAAGTGACGCAGCACACTCTCTGGACAAACAAACCAACCGTGAGCGCGATAATATCCATTACAAGCCTTCACTGTTGACGAATGATCATATTAGAACCGAACAGTATACACACATAAGAATCATAGAACACGAGGATCAATGGTAAAACTTTATGTCAAAGGAATAAGGTTGAAATTCGCGCGGTAAATTCGTTAACGAAGAAGATGCACAACACGAATCAATACAACACAATAATCAATGGTAAAATCTCTGTCTCTATATAGTAAGGTTCATAATCGCTTGGCAAGTTCATTATGAAGAAGATACAAAGTTTGTCTTCGTGAATGATCAAAATGAACTATGAAGTTGTAAAATGGTACCGGGCAGAGATGTATAACAATGTATGTGAGATAACGCATAACATGCGTTTACGTGGGATGCACACGATCGGATAATAGTTTTTTGTTTGCATGTCACAGTCGATAATCGGAATCGGATGAATTGTGAGTTGTCATGATGCTTTGTGGGTTTTTGAGAGCATCGATTTAGTTTTGAATAAATACCTCAGGTTATCTGAATCTCTGCTGGAATATTTTATTTTTAACTGCATGTAGATGAATATTAGAAAATCTTGACATGGCTTATTTCGACGAAAGGTCTACGACTGTGCTATTTTTTGCAATGGTAACTTTCATTTAAAAAAAAAAAAAAAAACTTCAAAGAAGCAGCTCAAATCAGAGTAAAACAAAGATTTGATAAAAATCTCGGAAATAAAAAAAATCCAAAGCCACCAATGTAAACTGAGAAGTAATAAAACCTACATCCGAATTTTACGACTGATCTAATATCCTGAGAGGACAAGACACTTGATAAAAGTCCCGATAGCTAGAACTAACTACGGCATTGTCTATCCGACGTTTCATCGGACGTGGGTGTCCGGTATCGGATTTTATTTTACGTTTGTTTGTTATGTAGCTCCAATAGTTGCTTTTGTTTCCCACCATTTTAGCAAAAATATACAATGGAATCTACATCGAGTATGTGTTTAAGAGCACGTGACCCCGTTCGTACAAATTTATAGATTCCTGCGAAAAGCCTTCATACTATCATCTTGTTTTATTGAAAATAAATATCCAAGGCACCTACTCGTTTATTTTCCATCCCACTTAGAATTGGGAATAGTCAGAACCTGCCGTGTCGCGGCGCGTTCGTGTTCCACACCCGCCTCAAAGAGATATCAGCAAACGGGAAGGGGTCTGAAAGGACCGATGCCTGCCAGGGCTGCGGGATTGTTCGAAAGAGATACCGCAGCCCTGGAACACAAAGGGCAAAAATGGGACATGGATGGGTTTCAGACAGTACAAGTCTGACACTCCTTTCCGCTTCGCCCAGAGAGTGAGGGGTCATTAATTTGATGAAAAAACAAAATATGGTCACAACCTTAGTTATATCATGGCGTTTAGCAGTTCTTACATTAGAAAGAGAATTTAATAAAAAGAACCGAAAGATCAAGCGAAAACAAAATCAGCATTATCTTCCTACCCTTGTCCCACTCTCATATTAGTTGGGGTTTCTTTTAGGCAAGCGTGCTTCACCTTAGGCTGCGTCATTGCTTCACATCAGGCGAATTGCAGTCAAACACAAGTCTATTTGGCATTAAAAAACGTTTTTATTATTTAAGTCATTCTCTGTTTTCGACTGTCACACTATAATTTACTCTTCCAATCAAAATATAATAATATCTAGAGAGATTTTGATTCTAATTCCCTACAAGAATATGGTGAGTTTAAAAAAAGTCTGTTAGTTGGAACTGACCACCACATTGTGTATCGGACATATTGTGGGGCACGGGTGTCCGGTGTCAAACTCTTCTTTTTGTTTGTACCGTACCATCAATGTCTTGTTTTGTTCCAATCCAAACTATTGTTGATACACAATGAGAGAAATGTAACACTGACTGTTGAGAATTTAAAATGATACTGATCAATACCGTACAGATTGATCGTATCGATCGTAGTTGTATGTGAATCTTTTAGCGCGTAGTTCGTCATATTGTTTTACAATACAACTTCCACAACCAATATATGTCACGAATGTTTATCAACAACGACTTTTTATCTATGTCATTCAAACGAAAAAATATCCTTGCAGTACTGTACGTATATTTCCTTTTATTTCTACTCGTAGAAGGTTTAGGACAGACCGCGAAACCTGAGCAAAATACGTTTTCTTCTTTATTTTTCGTGTGGTCAGTGCCTGACCTGGTGTCAGAGTTTTTATGCCACCCATGGGCCTCTGACTTTGCTTTACATGCCGTCAAGAAATGTCTCTCAGGCATGCTGGTCTGGTTTTCTCACGATGATATACTTCACCGAAGCAAGTGATAATTATAAAATACGCACATGAATCCGAATAATCAGAGGTCTTGGGTTCGAACTCGAGACCTATGACTCGGCAGTCCGATGGTCACACCATTAGGCTATCACTGCTAAAAACTAAACACTAGCAACTAAAATTATCATGTCACAAATCATTATGGACGCTATTGACCTCAAATACCCCAATAATCTCCTAAAACTACAATTAAAGCATACTGACATACAAACAAGCACCAAAAACCTTTAAGTCCCGTTCCTAAGTACATTCAAATTATAATCGGATAAAATCAACATCCTTACATTTACAAATATTACAAAAAGATCAAAAGTATGCTAAGCTAAATGTATGCTGTATGCGTTAGAAAAAGTAAAACAGTCTTCTGTCTCGCTATTCTCTCACATCTTACAAGTAGTTACAAGTCATGATAGACTAAACGAGAATTGATCACCAAATTAACAAGGAAAGTAGAAACATCACGCTTTTTGTATTAGCCTGCGGGGGCGACATGAGAACGGGGTGATAAGTCGGAGACAACGAAATAAGGATTACGTTTGAACATGTTTTCAAGCGACATTATGATGAGAATATTGTTATTGAGATGTGATTGGAACTGTTCTTCGAACTAATTTGCAAATATAAGTATGTACTTATATTTGCAAATTAGTTCGAAGAACAGTAAAAATGTCGGAACGACGTTCCTTAAAAAAAACATGAGTTTATGTAAACTCATGTTTTTTTTACGGAACGTCGACTGCGTAAGTATTTAGAAACCTACTAAAAAAACATCACCCAATTTAAGTTTAAAATGTTCATACATTTACATCAGTTGATAATGCAAAGATCGAAAAAGATTCGCTGCACGTATCAGATCTGATAGGCCAGACATTATGCTATTTCTAGATCATTAGAAGATGCAAAACATACATACTAGTCATCCAATGATGAAATTACACATTAACCGACCACCCAGTCATAACAGCAGCTAAAGACTCGTGCAGACGACCAGACAGAACTGTTATTTGTGCGCAAAACGTCAGTTTAATTGCCTCGATCGTGACCATCCGACGGCAATGTGCGACCAAAAAACGGTCATGGGCCCATACGCTAACATCATCACTGTATCCATCGATTAGATGCCACTTTTTGACAGGACATGTATAATCAACCCAATTTAACTTGAGCTACGTCATCATCAAACAAATTGCGAGATACCGCTTTGATCTGCCGCACTTTGATTTTGTTCTGTTCGTGGCAGATTGCGAATCTGGTTTTATTGGATGAATGAAATGTAAGGTATTTGACGGTTTATTTTTATGCGAAAATGTTTATCTAGAAATACGGTAAAAATAAATCAATAAATCTTTATTTGGGTTCTTACTTTCGTTGAAGCGAAGGGATTACGTCTGGAGAATCGGTTGAAAAAATATATTTTACCTTAGTTACGTCACAGATATTATAATACTTCGTAGTTACGTCAATTAGTTGGTCTTAAATATTGATTCTTTCAGAATCCTATTCACCATTAATTCACGTGGCAATGGCTTTCAAAGCGTTTCCTCTTCCTACGATGCCTTTCAACAGGATTGACATAATGTTTCCAGTAGATTGAACCATTTCCATCATAGTTTTCGCTGAAAAAGTACTATTTTGTTTACGCTATTTAATACAAGGTGTAAACGGGCCCTTAACAAGGCCGTCAACAGAACAAAAAAAATGATCGCAATGACGGGAAGAACAGGTGCCTTTCGGCTTCGTTAAGGGTGTATTTACACACTTTATGTAAAACTAAATTATTATGCTGATCCTCGGCTATACTCCAAGTTCATGAATAACCCCTGTCTACAATACACACCTATATTATATTGTAGTAATTATTTCCATTTTAATCTAAGTGCAAGTTTGCACGTCGGTGGCTTCCTAAGCGATCGCTCTCGGCCCAAGTTCACAGTTTAGTTGCTCTGTCCCGGTACCCTCAGGTCAACTTGTACAAGACGTAGTTTCCAAGGTTGGTAACTTACGGAATAAGGGCAAACTTGTTACTTCATAACTTTGATTGATAAAAGGTGTGTTATTTTAATTCTTCACCACTGCACTATAAACGGTGAAGGAAAATGACGTGTGGATTCCGGTATTTCCTAGAATAAAAAATTTGATGACAATATGTCTTGTGACCTTCTCCAACCAGTGCTGGAACGACGTGGTTGTTTCCGCCACACTACCTCTTGCAGAGGGAGGGCTATGAGCCAGCTGTGAGAACGAATTAGGCTTCTTCTTAGCGCGTCGATGGCAAATTTTTATCAAATATCTTTGGCCCAAAAATTCAGCTATGTGAAGTCCGTTCGCTGATGCAGACATAAGATCATCAAGTGCGCAGGTGTTAGGGCATGCAAGACGGGCCATTGTCTGTGGAGACTGGAGACACGCCGCATACCTACACACTTGAGATCTGAGCCGTCCATGATCCCCATCCGATGAAATTGTCTTTGCTGTGGTCGACTTGGGTTCGGAGTATATTTAGAGATTACTTACCACCTTTGGTAAGTAGTTTAATTGTAGTCTTCAAAACAAATCATGTAAATAAGTATCTAAACAATGGAGAATTAAAATTGTACAAGAAATTGAGATACAAATTCAGCAATAAAGCTGTCCAATACAAAATAATCTGAAGAGAAATCCATCAAAAAATTGAAATATACATCAAAGAATAAAGTTTTCTCCAATCGTGTTTTGAATTCTAAAGCTTTTATTTATAGCCGATCAATCTAAACTTTACTAATAGTTCCAATCAAGGCTGAAATGTATGAATTTGTGAATATTTAAACTCCAAAGATTTTGAATATTAAGCCTTTATCGAGACGAGGTTCAATCAATCATATTTTTTATTAGAAATTCTCAAGCAACGGATTTGCCCATGTTTGGGTGGAATTTTGAATATTAAAACAAAGAACCTTGTCCTCTGATAGGCAAAGGCCATAGCGTCCACTATTCTCTCCGTGTGGTTTTCTCTGGTCAATAAACATTTTTTTTTAATAAACATTTATTCTTTTGCCACACAGGCGCCTTAAAAATATGAAGACATACTACATCTGATAAATCCTTTGTGGGAGACTGGTATCTGTACGTACTAAGAAAAACCTGTCTCACAGATTACCAGCCCCAAAAGCAGTGTTTGAATATTAAATCTTAAGTTAATGATAACAAACTATTACCTTACCTGTGGTAGAAAAACGCAGTAAACAAAAAAATAGGAAAAAAAATTACTAAATTCAAAAAATTATTACGAACGTACTTGTGAAGTATGTTATGGTGTGGTATGATGAGGAGTGGTTTGGTGTGGTGTGGTGTGGTGTGGTGTGGTGTGATGTGATGTGATGTGGTGTGGTGTGGTGTGGTGAGGTGTGGTGTGGTGTGGCATGCCAGTCTCTGACAAACGCCTTTAGCTCGTCTCGTCAGCGTTTTCTAGGCTTCCCTCGGCGACGAGCTTGCCCGTCTTCTGGCACCCAGTGCGGAACGGCTCTGGCCCATCGGTCCCGATGCATTCTACAGACATGGCCCGCCCAATCTCACTTCAACCCAGCCATACTACAACCCAGACAATTTAAATATTTGCAGTGATAATGCCCTAAGTACACTTGGTACGACTGTAAGACCTTGCAAATACCATAATGGCTGACCAAGCATTTAAAACAGAAATCCAACAAATCATATACTAAGATTTCCAAGAAGAGAGAGGCAAATGCTATTGTTGGCATATTATCAGAAGCGCCTACATCTGTGGTTCAAAATGTTATCATTCCCCTTATATACCCTAATGTCGATATAGCTGCGTTGAATCACGAAGTTGAAACAATACGTTTCCTACATGCTATTGTCTTTGTGTTGAAAGTAGATCTTAGTGATATTTACTTTGTTATCGTAGATGCGGGTTCTTCTCTTCTAGATTTCTTGAAAGGATAATAAGATTAAGAAATAATTCGCAGTTTTTTTTTACAAGACCCGTTATTTCGCCAGATAAGGGCACCGCCAAACGCGGTTTATGGAATTAAGACTCTACGTCTATTTATCATGTAGTAATTTTACACAACTATCAAAGAATGACAATTGCGATTGTTGAATTGTTGCGATTCTAATAAATAAAAAACATCACGCCGTAGTAACACGTCGTAGTTCTCCGAAGGTTTAGGCAGAGGTGTACCTAATAGTACACCCACATTTTGCCAGTTCTGTTTAAGTGTCATGTAATAGGGGGTGAGCCTATTGCCAGCATCCTGGCACAAATCCAGATTCCGTGACTGCTACTGAGAAATTCCTGATTGAAAATCTCAATAACAATTTGCCCAACCTGGGAATCGAACCCTCAACCTCATGCTCAGCAGTCGCGCTTGCGACCATTTGAGCAACGAGGCAGTCCTTTCAATATAATATACGACTATTTACGACTATTTTGTTCGGTAGTCAATGTACAGACGCCAGCCAGCACATCAAGCTACTACAATCTGTCAAATTTAATTTCTTTTATCGATTTTCAACTTTACCGCTAAAGCACTAGGTTCAAGGAAAATTTGACAGTTTCGAGTAGGTGATGGGCTTTTTTTTTTTTTTTTACCGATGGGAAATCATCAAATAACCCCTCCCGCTCTGGGCTGAGCAGGAGGGAGTGTCAGACTTTTACTGACTAAAACCTATCCATGTTCCTTCCTTTGCCCTTTGTGTTCCAGGGCCGCGGTATCTCTTTCGAACAGTTCCGCAACCCTGGAGCTAGCGGTGATGGGATAGAGCTGGAGGTGATGGGCTGGCGTCTGAACTTAACAATTTGGTCCTGACTTCACTTTTCACCAATGAATTAAAATTGCTATTTTGTTCAAACAACAACAATCCTGGCAATCCTGCGACTATGCTAGAGAATTCTATTGTTACTCTGTTCCACCTGAAAACTAATCCAAGATCCGCATTCGATCTTGTTACGTCTAAAACAATGGTGCGACTCTGCACTAATTAGGCGACCTATTCATTGTCTTGCCTGTTACTTAGATTCAAGGTATTCATATAAGGTTTTGTAGTATTGTTTATGTTAGCTAAAGCTTGAAACATCTTGTTGTTTGGTTCCAGATGACTGTGCTTTAGAGCTTTGCTTTGCTTTGAAGGTTTTTTACAGTTGAAATCATGCAGCTGGATATCAGTATCGTACATGGGCGATTAGTTATCTTAATTCCACAATCCAGTAACTGGGCAATACGATACTTGTTGGGAAGACTTTTGGGCTTCGAATCACTCGTAACGCCTGTCAAAGATCTACAAATGACAGCCGGGATCAACGGCTTTACGTCGAGGCATGGGCAAAATCAGTATGTCATGATGCTCACCCATCCACGGACCAACCTCAGTAACCACTGTTAACCTTGAAGATCGACCTCGATCGAGCCACGGGAGGCTCATCATTCTTACTGGATATAAGTGTCTCTTAATCACGCCTATCTTTTAAGGTGTTCATAGAGCAGTTATACTATAATCGCTGGTTTTGCGAATGGTTGCGCGAATACGCGATCTTCGGGTTCATAATAATATCTCTCATTTACCAGTCGCGTGTTCGCACGACGATTTTTTTGCGCGGCTTTAGACTTTGTTATATTCTAATTTGGATGCATCACTTTTATTTTATTGATCATGAGCATGAGACAATAATGGACTATTTAAAGGACAACCATTACCAGTACCTTTCGGATTCAATTTGCTATTTCACCTTTCCATATTAACCCTCAAAACTTCAGAACTAAATTCTCCACTAATGAGTTTCAAACAGGGACCATGGTCCACATACACTCGATCATTGTCAAAAATGACAATCATAGTGCGATAGTGGATGACTTTCAAATAAATTCAACGTTCATTAGATTCGCTTGCAGGGGACTACTCAGTGTAGAACTAATGTTTTAGATTCAACCATTAACGCGATCCAGTTTGTGATTTGTAAGGGACACACAGTTTGAAAAGTTAGTCAGCCAAAATATTTCATAATAATATGTATAGATTACTTCTTCCTTTCTTTATTAACCCAAATTCACTGTGCAGGGCCTTCTTATGATACCTGATTTCTACACACCGTATTCTACAGCCTCCTGTGTTTGACTCCTGGGTCAGGCATAAACTCTACTATAGGGTTTTTCAATTAGAAGATTCTCAGTAGTAGCCCGGAGTTTGGGAGTTGGCGGTATGATATCCCGTGCCTCTAAAAGCTCGTGAAGCCGTTGGTCCTGCGCCTGATGTCTCTCCGGTTGTGTCGGATTGCCGTCCCATCGGACTATGAAAGTAAAGGCACAGAGAGTGCACCTGTGCCTGCGCTCACACTTGTGCACTATAATATCTCCCGCGGCTAATCTCCGCTAAGATTGGCCGCCGTGATCGAAAACGGTCTAGAAGACTATTATTATTTTTCTATAGCTGTTTCTTGATTGTCTTTAAGTTCATCAAGTTTAACTATTGCTTCATCAGTATATTACCTAACATACGGAAATCTCGAGAAAATAATTTAATTGAAAATTACACAACAAACACACTACATACTCACACACACATACATACTTTGCTTTTGCTTTGCTTTACTTTTTTCTACATACTTTGTACATTATGTGCATAAAGTTTTAATAAATAAATAAAATCACCAACACGGTCTGCGAAAACGTTCTTAAGCACAAGACGGACAGATAACCGCCTATATTCAAACCCAACAGCATATCATTTATCTGAGTCATTACTTTGCTATTTAAAGCTGATCTAATACATTAAGTTAGGCGAAATTCCCGCCAGTATGTCCCACAATTATGACGATGAGTCAGCAATCTGAAGTAATGCGCATGTGGATGTATGGGGTTGCCATGTGAAATTTATTAAAGTACGTAATTAAATGAGTAATATTCCTGCTGATCTGATATAAGCTTCTCATCTTGGTGTAGGCGGTATTACTTACTTCAAATACGGGAAATGAACTAGAAGATAGGGGAGGCCTATATACCCAGCAGTGGGTGATTACGGGCTGATATGATGATAATGATTCCCGCTGATCTGCTGTAAGCTACCCATCTTATCATACGTGGTATTACTTACTTTAAATTTCATATTCCATTACCACTTAATAAGAAAAGTTAAGGGGATACAATGATAATTCAGATTCGTATCAAAATATTTGCGCAACCCACTGGTTATCCCCAGTAATACATGTTATTTAGTTACAAACATTTTAATAGTATTTAGGTTCACGTCGGGGATGGTTCAAAAGTTGTGTTGTGTTTATAAATAAACGAACGGGCCGACAAAAGTAGAAACTAATACAGTACATTCTGGTCCTGAACAAACTAACGTTTGAATAAAATTCGTGTGTCTAAAGGTGACTACAGGTTTGCTCGGTTTTTGATGATCGTTATTACATAACCTGACATATATTACACGTGTACTCTCCAAGTGTTACGAAGTGGTGTTCAAAAGCGTTGGTACATTTCACTTGTTATGTTTTCCGTCAGTTTGGTTGATTTATGTATGCTATGGCTTGACGATCAATAAGATTAGTAAGGCTCGTACTATGAAAAATACTGTAGCGGTCGTCCGTTGCTTACATATTTTTATTGAAATCGCTCTTCTTTTATACAAGGTGTAACATTATAAACTCAAGACCTTCCTTGTGGTCTCTCTGACCATGACATTACACAACTTTTTCTCTACGAGTTCATAAAGTTCGCACGAAAACATTGGACTTTCTGTAGGAACAGATGCGAGCAGCTGATAAAATGATGATGGTAAAGCTTAAAAAAAAAAACAATTATAAATTTCCAAATGTCAAAACAAAAGTGGTTCAACTTAGTGGTCTGAGACACCACACGAGAGATCTTGCGTTTATTATGTTACACGCTGTATTTAAATCTACAATCGAGCAAATCTATAAGCATCTTAACTATCATCAACTCTTCGTAACATTTTTTCTAGAACAGCTTTAAGAAACAGATAAAGAACTATAAAGATGGTGGAGTAAACAAACGGGAATCTTTGTTTTATTTTTAAAGTTGCCTTTATTAAATTTGAGAGTTGCAGCAGCCCTTGAGGTAGAGGGGTGAGGTTTTATTAGGGGCGACTAACGAGTGCCGATAAGGAGGTATAATGCCCCTCTGTATCATTGTTGGTACAAGGTGCAAGACACAGCGTCAACTGAGTATGTGTAAAAGCAGAAAGTTTATTTCCTATCTCTCTAGTAAAAACACAATAGAATTTTGAGTAAATTTATACTATTGAACGATATTGAATTTATCGTCAAAAAAAGTTAGTTTGGAGTGGATAATACATTTTGGACTACTAAGTTACGACCCGAATGGCGCAGCGGTAGTGACGCTGCCTTACGTTCTTAGGGTCGTAGGTAGGAGCAAATGTTTGTGTGATGAGCATGGACATTTGTTTCCGAGTCATGGATGTTTATATGTATAATAAGTATGTATTTACAAACAAAAAGTATCTATGTAGTATTATCAACTATCTGGTGTCCACGACACAAGCCTCGTTGCTTAGTGTGGCACTTAGATGGCGTTGTGTGTAATATTCAGCGATATTTATTTATTTAAGTAGTACGGGTATTACTAATAAACTGTCATTTTTTCAGCGACCATTTTGTTTTTTTATCAAACATTGTCGACGTAGCTAATTTGCTATAAGGTTATGTCAGCGTTAAAACTGTAGATAAATCTATATTACGACTTCGCTAGCTTTTAAATTTAAAAACTATCAAATAGTTTCCCATCCCGCGTTAACCCTTCGAATTATACCACCAAACAGAGGGCGCAAAACCATCCACTGTTTAATCTCCAGTTCAATCTTGACTTAAATGAACACCTAGACGTTCCCCTGTATCGATTGTAGGATAGTGTTAAGCCACTGGTTTTGCTAATGAATTGATTTCCCGCTCTCGTCAGTTTATAATGGAATTCATTGGATTCTGCACAGGGATTTCGACGAAATTCAAAGGGTTAATACGAAATAGATGTTGTTGTTAATTAGTTTTTTTTTTGTAAAATAAATGGTTTTGTTACTATTATTATAATACAGTGTTACTTTTCTGTTTATTTCGTGTTACGGTGAAATAATTGGTGTTTGCATTCGAAAGATATTTAGTTACTGTTTTATTAACATGCTATTTGTGTAACGAAATATTACTTTTCCTATTTCAAATAAAGATTTCTAGTATAACATTTAAGTAACAAAACAAAAATATCACAACTAGAGAATTTACACATAACTACGTCCAGATGTACTAGGATATTTTTTACGATACTTGACAAATTCAAGTTTTCTTACATAAGAAGTTCTCATTTAGAACTTTCGTCTTTGCAACAAAATTGATTAAATCCTCTACAGTACAAGAAAATCAATGTTACTGCACAGGATTTAATTAAATCCTATTGAACCGTCCCAACCCCAAAACATCAAACTAGTAAATCCTACAAATGGCGCGCAAGCCATTGAGTTTTATATCTACAGTTTCTACTCACTCCTTTAGACGATAAGGACTTCTATCATATTGATTGGGTATTGGCAGCAACTAAGCCGCGTTGCATGGCAAATCCACATTCATAACCCCCTATACTTTATCATGGTATAACACTAAAAAACCCTTATATTGTACCCCCTTTCCTATCTGTAATGGGTTCTTATCATCTTTATATACGTAAAGCCTGTCTTTTGGTACAAAAACACGGCAAATGCATTGTCCTTCCCTTCGCTAAAAAATAAATCCTTCGTCGTATCTCTTTCGGAGATAACGTTAGATTTATTCGTATAAGGATGTCAATCTACCCACCTTTATAAGGCCTGACGATTTTTTTCTTTATTGAATTGGGGGCCAAAAAAAGGTGAACATTGATAGTGAGAGGTTATTTGACTCTTCTGATAAGAATAAAGGCTGATTTGTTATTTCTGCTTGAGAGCAGCGGTGGCTCAGTGGTGGCGGCCCCGACTTACGAACAGTAAGTCGTGGGTTCGTACCCAGGCAGGCGCATTACTTTGTGTAATTTATTTTCATCACCACTGCTCTCAAAACGGTGAAGGAAAACATCGTGAGGAAATCGGCATGTCCTAGAACCAAAAATTCGAAGACATGTGACATCTACCAACCCGCACTGGGCCCGCGTGGTGGATTATAGCCCATTCCCTCTCATAGAGAGGAGGCCGAGTGTCCCAGCAGTGGGAACATTAAAGGTTGATTATGCTTGTTATTTCTTCAATTTTTGGAGTTATTGACATCCTTGAGATGTTACATAACATAACTTCATCACACATTCACTTAATAACCGAGGGGTTAGGCAGAGCTGTACGTAACAGTACACTCACATAACTCCTGTTATGTTAAAGTCCCATATAATAGGGGGTGAGCCTATAACCATCAACCGGACTCCGTGGCTGGTGCCGACAAATTCCGAATGGAAAAATCCAATAACAATTTGGCCAAACCAGGAATCGAACCAAGGAGATCTTGCTTAGCAGTCGCGCTTATGACCACTACTAGATCAACGAGGCAGATGTTTTTTCTTTAGCCATATTTAACCTAATTACCAATCGTATCAGGTAACAGTGGTCATTATTGTCCATTACACAGGCTCTAGTTTTGGTTTTTAGAAGGACACACATGCACTTTTATGGTCATGGTTTAGAAAGCGTGCGGCTATGACGACATATGAATGTGGACGAAGCAGAAAAAAGTATGTAAGGATCGTAACAAGTGGTGTTATGTGGTTGGATGGGTGGATGTTTGTCACTCTTTCACACAAAAACTACTGAACGGATTTGGATGAAATTTTGCACACAGATAGTTTATAACCTGGATCGATACATAGAATACTTTTTATCCTGATAGTATGATCCCTTGGGACAATTATCGAACTCCACGCGGGCGAGACCGCCAGCATAAGCTCATCATCTGCTACCTATAGATGCCAGCCGGGACCAACGGCTTAACCTGCTTTCCGAGGCATTGAGGAAACTCGGTATGTAATGGGCGTCACCCATCCACAGACCAACCTAGGCAAGCACGGCTTCTACCCGAAGACCCGAGTGGCTGTTATTATTTCGCCGCGAGCATTTATGCTAGTGTCCTATTGAACATCCATTTGCCTTACTGCAACAACTAATCCTAGACGATCACGAAGCTAGATGGGCTTGTCGAATTGGGTACCGCAGAAATTAGCCCAGAACCATTGGATTGCCCAAATCTATCTTGACTAGTGCGTTATCTGCTGAGGCGAGTCGGCACGTGCACCGACATATTGGGTTACAACCCCATCGTCTGTAAGCCTAGTAACCCGTGATAGTCAACTGTTTTAGTAAAATATGTGCCAGTAGATAAGCTGGTGTTGGAGTTCGCCAATATTGTTATGGAGGGTTATTCAAATTGTAATTCAAAAGGGTAATTTTGTATAAGAATTACCCATTTTTTTTAGAATTACCCTAAAATTCAAAAGTGCACTTTTGAATTTGGATTTGAAATACCCTTTGAATTAGTAATTTGGCCAGTTTTAACTTAAAAAAAAAAAGTACTTACTACTGTTGAGTATATAACATCACTTCTGTATGCTACAATTTGTGTGCAGCGGTGTTGTGTTATGTTGAAGTCCCATGTAAAACAATTTGAGATTTTCTAAAAATCGTTCATATTGAAAAATTTATTTCATTTAGCTGCTACCCACTATGAATATTCTTAAAAAATGTCGATGTACGTTTTTATTTCAATGTCATTGTGGTGAAGATATAAGAAACAAGATAATATAATTTGATATCAAAACAAGTATCTTAAAACATTTCTTTGCTGAAACTTTTTGCTTTCGGGTCAATGATATTCGAAGTTTTTAAAAGAATTTAAAGTGACACTCAATACAAATAATTCAAAGAAAAAGCTATTAGATGTCAATAAAATTGTGATCAAGTTTACATTTTAGATATTTCAATATTGTTATCTGAATTTTAAAAGCATCTTTTAAAACAATTGCCTATTGATTACTGATGAACCTTTTTTTCTTTTTTTTTTAAACTTGTGACACAGCTTCACATGCAATTTAACGACTTTAAATACCATCGAGATCTCAGTAGGTATTTAATCTTAACATTATATAATGTAGAAAGGAGGTGAATGCTGAAATGACGAATTATAGAGAAGTATGGAAGAAGAAGACATGCCGCGCCGACCCCGAATAAATTGGGGTAAGGACTGGAAAATGATGAACAAAAAACCTTTTGGAATAAATTCACTAATTGATGGTGAAAACCGCATCACAATCCATTGCGAAGATCAGAAGAAACACGCGAACACATAGACAGACACAAGGAGCGACTTCGTTTTACTCGTAATTACTTAGATTACTTTTAGAGATTATTAGTTTTTATTTTTATTTTTTATTAATTCGATATTAATATTTGCTTGATTTTACCAAAAAAATAAAAGATTTTCATGTAACTTTCAATTTACATTAAACTAATTTGTGTAAATGGGTTTTATGAACTCTAGCTGGCTAGACGGGTATAATAAAAAGATTTGTTCTTGTTTGTACATACAGAATGTTAGAAACAAGTACAACAAACTGTTTCCAATCTTCTGACAAGTACTTGTATACAGGGTGCGGTGGAAATTCCTTGGATTACATTTGTAGATTTCAAAAGCAGAGACGTTATAATACTGGTGTTAATCAAGAAACAAATTACCAACATTTTTGTTGCATTTGGTTAAATCTTGTTAAAGAGGAAGGTAATTGCAGCATAACATCCTGGGTTACGTTCTGGTAGCAGTGTCTCTCATACCCGAGGTAGTATTTCCTGATAAATAATTTCGGCTCACCAATGTTCTTTTAGATTGCTTATTACAACATTTTAGTCGCAGAGGCTTCTATTTTGTAATTATTATTTTTATTTCCTAAAATATTTTCTTAACAAGAATACAATAACGGGTCTATTTATTCAGCTACTCTTTATTCTGCTGTTGTTTCCATGTTTCCCGGCATCCCCCTCTATCCAGCGAGCAACAACAGCCTGTTCCAGCGGACTTCACGGCACTAAAACTGCGGGAGGTCATAAAATAAAAACTGTTTACTTGGCCCGAAGATAACCAGGAACAAAGTTCCTTGATAACTTTTTATTTCCTACGGGTATAAGCAGGTAACACAGCCCAGTGTAATCCGTACAACTTCAGAAGTAGTATTTGTTTAGAGATTTCTTTCAATTTGTTTGACGTCTGAATTTGGTGGGTTATCCTCACCTAGTTGAAGTCATTTGTTGTGTCAATATAGAGAAAAAGTCTAATGGGTTTGATAGGTTTGTTTGTTGATCATAAGCTCATCCTAAAATAAATATGAATAGGTTTGAGATTAGTCCAAAATTGTGAAGATAGTGTCATAATCAAAATTGAAAGCCACGGTCCTTTTTTACAGATTCGGTCGTCTTATCAAATTATTATCTTAAAAAGACGATAAGGCTTATCAACCACACCCATTAGTAACTAATTAACAATGCACTAACTAACTCTCCATATTATTAAGACAAAAAAATAATCCCCCAGCCAAAAGACATTCCTCACGCTTATTAAGCCGTAAAGACGTGAACAATGCGAGATAATTCTTACCTGCGGAGATGAATCATATTTACTGTCCCGCCGGAACGCGGGGCGCCCGACCAACTTCCTACAATAGCCAATAAACACACCATAAAATATGAAAAGGTCGCACTAAAAATGCCATTATTGTTTGCTAAATGTCCACCTTTTGTTAAATGAACCTGTCAAATGTTTCATGCACATTCGTGTCACAGGGTGTCGATCTGACGCCGCCATAACTCTTTTTATGACGCAATAAAAAATCGAACTTGAATTCTACCGTACACTGTACACATTCGCACTCCATAAACCCCGTGACACGTTAATTGCGTGCTATGACTTACGACTTTTATGGAAATAGTATACAATTCGCTTTTCCCTGGTGTAATTTATTCCTCTTTTAGGGAATCGTTCCTGCGATTAATCGCAATATCGAACCTGGCCAGCCGTTATTGGTACCCACAATAGTTGCCAAGGTGTTCCACCCCTCTATAAATCTTGTCTAATTTGTGTGTAATTACAGAGCGGTACAGTTCCCGCTGTAACAAGGAGTGCGTAGCAGCGGGGAGTAACCGGCACGTGCTTACGCGTGCTCCACTCAAGACCCTCACCAAAAGAACACATCACTCAATTCCATGACATCGAAAATCATGCCTTAGCATCTGGAAGTTATGAATCAAATTCCAGTGCTAGTAGTAGTCAAATATAATTTGAAGATGTTTCCAATAAAGCTTCAACTAATTTCGATGCTACGTTCAAGGTGGAAGGTACAAATTACCCTAGCAAAATAATATTTATAAGGACCGAGGCTCAAGTTTTGATCACTATTAAGTAACGCTGCAAACGCGTTGAAAGGTCGATGTTAAAATTTAGTAAATGTGTTCTTTGACCCCTCGGTGAGATGATAATTTTAATATGTAAAGTACGGGGGTGAACTATTTCAACATTAATTTAAGTTCCGTTATTATTTTCTAAACCCTCGTGTTCGCAGCAGGAGCTCGGACGTTGTAAAGTCACATTTTTATTCATATTTATTCAAGAAGGGTAGCTTGTTACGTTTGGAATCGCCGCAGTTGACTACACGTGTCGAAAACGTCGCTTCCTTGAAAATATAGTTATTCCGAATACAAGACTCGACACTTCGGAGTAGAATATTTACCGCCAGATGGCACAAATCTTGTAATCCAAATGATCCCTTCATAATTAGCGCACTCAACTCTATACAGCCAAATAAATCCTTCCTACAATTGCCATTTCAATACTGCAAATAAATCTACGTCGTGTACTGCATTCGTCGCCAAAATGCGTGTGCAGTAGTGGAGTGTTACGATCGCAATCAAAAACATATCTTGCCTACATTGTTATAGCATTGAAAATGGAATGCAAACAATTTTTACAGTTGCAACCCCAAAAAATATCGTTTCGAGTGTCGATCCGAAACTGTACACCATTTACGAGCTTGATTGAAATTTTGCAATCAACAAGGGGAGTGCTATGATGAAATTATTCGTGTATATTTTTTTCCCTCAAACCCGCCGACGTTGTTCCTTTATAATGGCCCTTCGGAATAGAAAATTTACGGGGGATTTAAGATTGTAATCACGGGCCACTCGGTTGTTCAAAGTGATTATGGTGCAGATAAGGGCCTGGAGCGAAGCTGGCCGTCCCACGCGAGATGCATGCCGCTATATGTATGTCGGCCTATCTGTGATATTAGCTTACCTTAGCAGTACCTGACCTAGCCTTGTTTTAGTTGTCGCTGTTGGCAAATTCGTATCTGCCTTGTATGCTGTGGATTTCCCAGGAAACTGTATTTTGGAAACTAAATTGGAATATTTCGAACTCTAATATAGGGTCTATCTATTCATACACGAAATCTCTTAAGGGGTCATTGTACTTATCATTATGAACAAGTTTTACTATGGGACCAACCTCAAAATCGCGAAACTAAAAATCAGCTGTTCCCTACAATATGATCGCATTAACTCGTCAAAATGTACTGAACAGCTGTTTTTTTTTTCGCGATTTCGGGATTGGTCCCATAGTGAAAGTTGTTCAGAATGATAAGTACAATGACCCCTTAAAAGATTTCGTGTATGAATAGATACACCTTATATAGTGTCATGTATCACTTTACCATTTCTAATATTCTTGCACGACCAGAATTTACATTTTTATTTATCTAGATTTTCTTCAACAACTTGCAGCAATGTTTTCCGAAGATCGGACGCCACTTTTACATGAAGAACTCGCGTCTAACACGAACAATAAGTATATAATTTGAATTGCATGACCATAGGTCGTAAGACCCCACTTCATATGCGACCTAGTAACTGAAATATTCATATATAAGCATTCAATATGAACATAAACGATGTTCCATCAAGTGCTAGCAATTCAAGATTGATATTTAAATCGATGAATAGGAGATTGGATATTTTCAGTGGTTTCTTTGCGACTTCGTCGGTTTAGATTTTGTGTAAGGTTCTAGATCCACCAGCGTCAAATTGGTTTCGTCATTATAAAACAATAAACATGTGACAAAAAAATACTACTGATTTTGCGACTGAATAGTAAAATCTGTAGTTTTTACTGCACGAAAATTTCAAATAATGCCAAAGTAATTAAGGTTTAAAAATAGTAACTAAATATTGTAACTTTAAATGCTTTTTGACTATTATAAACATAATATTTACCTAGGTAGGTACCTACTTAAACAAATGAATGCAGTAGCATTTCAAAATGTTACATAGGCAATAACATTAAATAGGAGAGAAGCCGCATAGCCCACACTTTAAATAAAATTCTTACTAGTGATGACCTACGATAAGAGGGCAGATCTCAGGGCAGACAAGTTAAAATTATACGAGACGTCAAGTGTCAAATTGGACATAAAATACTGATGCAACGTGCTTACTTCCAAAGCAAAGCTATCTCTACAAGAAAAACAGGTCAAGTGCGAGTCGGTCTGGCGCACGAAGTGCATGTTTTTTTTTGCGATAATGTTACGGCCATTATCTAAAAAAAAAACATATATGGAACCCCTTAAATATTTATTTAATTCTGTTTTTAGTATTTCTTGTTGTAGCGGCAACAGAAATACATCACCTGTGAAAATTTCAACTGTCTAGCTATCACGGGTCATGAGATACAGCCTGGTGACAGACAGCCAGACAGACAGACGGACAGTGGAGTCTTATTAATAGGGTCCCGTTTTTACCCCTTAGATACGGAACCCTAATGACGATCGATCCTTATCAATTTATAGTAATGAAACCACCAGTACCAGTTACGTCACAAATGGCCTGAGTCGGATGAGCAACTTCGTATTTTAAATTCTTGCATTCAAATCCGGATATATTTTTTGAGGAAAATGAATTTGTAAAAGTTTCTATATACAAATTTATGTAAATTAACATAACAAGGAGTCCATAGTTAATTTTAAGGACGAGCAAGTTTTACGAGGAATATTGAATCGCACTATTATTCAGATTTGTATGGGGGCACGCACTACAACGACAGATATTGTAATTTGTTTGTCACAACGAGATTCCTTTCATTATGCGTTCGTGCTCCATAAAATATGCATCTGAAATGAGAAAAATGTGTCGCAGTGTCGCGAGTTTCGGTTTTGGGAACAAAACAGCTTATAACTGAAGTCACATCCATCCCAATTTGGGTTGTAGTCGCTTTAAATAAAGTGCAAAGTCCAGTGTATCATATATCTCAGTTGCGATGTCTTCCATAAAATGCGTCAAAGAATCATAATCTCGGCTTCCAGTGAGTTATACACACGTCGTCTATTCACATTAGTTTTAGAAATATACAGTAAACACACTTTCGTGAAAAAGTAAGCAATGGCATCTGTTATTACTTTCAGTCAGTTCTATTGTTGTTTGAGAGAAAAAGTTTCTGCGTACTGAGAATGATGTCTAGTAGAAGTTTTTACGATTTTTCATGTCATTAGCAAAAGTACGTGTGGAGATAGTGTGCGTATCTACTCGTAAATAATGGCCTTTCAGGTTTTATATCTTGACTTTAGTTACAAATGAATTTAAAATTACAAATGTAGCTTAGGGCTATCTATGGCCGAGATCTATAAATGTCACTTAGCACATGATGCTTTATCTTAGACCTGTTCACATTTCTATATTGTACTTGTCTTCTAGTTTGGCAGTCGTGTGACAGTGACTAGACTAATGCACAGTCAAAGTACGTAAGTAACGTTCATGGATCTCAGTTTAAGTATCTACTGAAGCATTTATTTTTTATTTCAGTTACAATTTTCCAAAGACCCTTTTAAAACTCCCAGCGAACCATTATCCATTATCCGGATTTGATATTAAATTAAGACCAATGTTAAAGACGACACTTGCTCAAGTATTTCACACGTAATCCCACAAAACGTTCATCATAACTTTTAATGTTAAACTTGGAATCGAAATAGCGCCATTACGTGGACTTAATGCCGCTCCACATTCAAGATTAAATACCTGGTAACGTGGGTACCGCCAAGTACTAGTATAATCGCAATAAATTTGGATAAACCTCGCTTGTATCGAGAGTACAGAAACGAGAGTAAATCAAGTCAGATTACTTATCTCTTTTTGTTTCCAATATTGGTAAGAAGGCAGGAAAGACATGATAATGGTATGAGCTACTTATCAGCCCCCGTAAGTTGTGAGAGTAAAATATGGAAAGCGGTTCACTTCTCTACTCGGTTAGTCCTTCGGCAGAAACTGGTTGGGAGCGAAGACCCATAATGTGACTATTATAGACAAGTACGGTGTATGTGTGTTTGTCAATGTTATACTGATCACGATGAAGTCGCAATAAGGAAGTATCGTTCGAGTCCAACACGCGACAGTACTCCTATTAAATTGGCAAAATTTTACCATGTCAGTTGCAATTTTGTGCAACTCGTCTATGGTGATGACATTGAAGTTTCGTTTTGTTTTGAGTTTTCATGTTTTTAGATGGCTGATCGTCACTATTTACCAGGATATCTGCAATGCCAGTGGAATTGCGAATCCCTTACCATCGTAGAGACAAATCTGAAACGTCTTATATGCTTAGTGCTTCTACACAGGCAAATAGTCATGTTGTATTTGGTCCAATATAGTAAAAATCTACAACTTATTGTAACTGTGAATCCTTTCAAATAAACAATAAATAACAGTTAAAAATGCAACCCCCTAACATAGATATAAGCCAAAACTAGTCCTAAATAAAATATAAATCAGTCGATAAGCGTAAGTGGTTTTATTTTAATGGGTCATAAAAGTTCTGCCGGTACCACCGATAAATAATATGTTTATCCTTAGAAAGCGGTCATAATGATGGCCGATGCATTATTATAATGGCCGTGTTGATTTGTAAGTACGAGTTAAACTCGGTTTAAGCCCAGGAGCGGTTAAGACATTCGGGCGACATACGGGTGAATGTATGGTCGAGCGGTGAATTAAGTTTTAGAAAGTTTAATGGAATGGTAATTTGAATTTTAAAATATTTTTAATATTTTTTTTTTTTTATTTTTACCATAACATTTGTTATTAATAGGAAGTTGATAAAGAGTTTGAAGCTGCCAGCAATTGGCAAGTCTACCGTCAGGATGTAAACACAGTTGTAGTGAAACTAATTGCAAGCGAACTTATTATTCTGTAGTAGGTACCAATGTATTGTTTCTTTGGAAATTATATTCAGTTTAATTTAATAATTCAAGGAACAGCATTGGGTCGCTTTATGTTGTCAAAAGAAGACCCATTGTGATTTATTTAATGATTGTTACAAAAAACACAAATTTTCAGTCAAGTTGAGAACCTTCTCTTTTTTGAAGTCATTTAAAAAGCAAACCTATGGTTCATCTATCTATATGTAGCTATATTACTTTACCACGCAATACCTTCATATCTATTTAGAAAGTCGACATTATTTGAAACTATAGCAAGAGCAAGTTCAATATTCATTTACTCTGCTCAACAAAACTCACAGCCGTATGTCCTCAAATTCATAAGCTTGTACTTATACATCATTCAAGGCTTCTGTTCGACTGTTCCCCCACATACACCATAACCGAGCCACTGAGCCCCTGTGGGGGTTAATTTTAATTCAGTACTGGCAGGCTCACAGTAGTTGTTTCTCGTCGTAAAATATATAAGCGTTCTAGAGAGTGGAGACTCCACATCTTTTGTGAACTTTATTGTCTTAAGACGATTAGTGGCCTGTGTTCTTGCCGCTTTATGAGCTCTAGGAGTAGATGGTGAAATGATAGATGTGAGAGTCAACTGACTGCATGAGGGCTTTAAAGTACAGTTTAGAGTGCAGAAAAGATGGTGGTGAAACTGTGGAATAACTAAAAAATTACTAAGATATGATGTATCAAGTTGGATTGGAAAAAAAGCCTCTTCTGGAATAATGCCAGGATTAATGTAGCGCTCTTACACTAGGCCCACACATTATGGAATATAGGTTCCTGTCGATACAAAAAGAAGAATTGTTATTAACCCACACAATTATTGTGTCCCACTGGCCTCCTTTCCCTCCGACCAGTGGAGAAGGTTCCATACAACTCGATTCCAAGCGGCTTCCCTTTGAAAAATGGCACAGTCAGTATTCTATGGACAAATAATTTACTCACATTAAAGATATGCTTGGCTTGCCTCTATCAAAAATTGACCCTTCGGTACTGCCTCCTACCACTTATCCATCCAAAGCTGTTATTCGAAAATCCTTGTGGAAGAGTCGAGTTCGTCCCGCTATCTCCATCTGCGCCTGCCGCGTTGCCATTTGCTGCTGTTTGAGATCTATTGTGTGGTTACTTTAGCCCATAGCTCTTACGGCGTGCGACAGATGTGGCCAGTTCTATTTGAGCTTGGCAGCCGCGAGACTAGCATCGGCAATTTGAGTTTTCGGAACGCAGTATCGAGTTCCTTATTAAAGAGAAGAAGAAAACAGGAATTATACAGAAACTAGCGACCCGTCCCGGCTTCGCACGGGTGCAATGAATACATATAAACCTTCCTCTGGAATCACTCTAACTAAAAAAAAACCGCATCAAAATCCGTTGCGTAGTTTTAAGGATCTAAGCATACATAGGGACAGACAGCGGGAAGCGACTTTGTTTTATACTATGTACTGATTATTATGATGGTCGTCGAAACCGTCTAATGTGCAACAATCATGTCAATAATGTCTAACAACTGCAGTATCATCCTGCTACTACACTAATTTAATAGATAACGAACATAACATAAACTATATAAGTTTTTAAACTGTCATGGTCGCTAACATAAACACCTACACACCCACCCGCAATAGCTTCGTTTTATCCGTGATCATGGCGCTTGCAACAGCGCCGAAATATCGGGAACTCAAAATAAACAGTAAACATGGTAAATATCTTGTTTCTAGTGTTAATGATAATAACAAAAAATATCAGGATCATTCTTCATCATGCTGTATATGAAGATTTACGTTCATACTTAACATAGCATCACGCCTGTAATTTCCAAGTGGTTAAGCAGAGGTGTAACCTAATAGTACACCCACCCATATTTCGCCAGTTTTAAGTTCCATGTAGTAGTGGGCAAGCTGATTGCCACCAATCGGGTACAAATCCAGACTCCGTGGCTGCTACTGAGAAAATCCTGATAGAAAAACAAAATAACACTGCCCAACTCGGGAATTGAACCCAGGACCTCATGCTCAGCAGTCGCGCTGGCGACCAGTCCACCAGCGAGGTAGTCATTACGTTCATAGCTGTTTTTGGGATTTCGTCCTTTATAACATTACCAACAATCAATCGATTATCATTTTGAATTTGTTATTTTTATTATCTTTGACGTTTCTTTTTTTTTTCTCTATTGTTATGTTCAATGGTACCATTTCTTAAAAAAAAAATCTACAGAATGTTTATTGTTCCGAATAAATAACTTATGACAATACTGAGCACCGTGGCCAAAATAGTTAACATCAATCAAAATTCACTTATTCAATATCCACATAATCGGTCCGTTGACAAAACGCGTAATAAATAATAAATCACACGTCTGTTTGTACGTTGTTTGTTTTTAATTAGTGGCTGCAGTAATGTCGAAACAGCTGTTATGTTCAGTGTTGCCAGATTAGTGATATATCGTCGTTATGTTGGCAGTTAATTAAAAAAGTTCCAGTACACATGAATGGTAAAGTGCTCCTGAATTGTTGTTGTATTTTTTTTTGTTTGATACTGTGATATTCTGTTGGACTAATCTATACTTTTAGACTAATATTGTAAAGAGGATGTGAGTTTGTGAGGTTGTAGGGGTAATCTATGGATCTTCTGAACCGATTTTGAAAATTCTTTCACTAATAGGAAGCTACATTATCCCCGACTGCACTAGGCTATATTTACAACGTGCTCGTGGGATAATTTCCGACCAAAACGCGAGCGAAGCCGCGGGCAAAAGCTAGTAAAGAATAAAAGCAGCCATGCAATCTTTGTCAACCGCACTTAGAGCTCACGTACAGACGCCAGCACATTAAGCTTCCCGAAACTGTTATTTATTCCCAATCAACCTTCAACCTTGAACCTACTTTAGCGATAAAGTTGAAAACCTGTTAAAGAAATTTGAAAGATTGTAGTAAATCTTTAATTGTAGAAAAACTAACTTAGCTCGCCCCGGAAATCGAACCTCATATTCAGGTGAAATGTTTTAAATTACGAGTTTGAATAATTTTAGAAGTAAAACGCAGAACTAAACGCAGAAATAAAGCTCCTAATGTTACTTCTTTTTCCATACCTTAACTATTTTCTGCTGAAATCGTCTATGCATCGACTACAACGTCAATATTAAAGCAGTAATAGCCTAGTGGTGTAGTTCGAACCCAAGACACGCATCTCAGATTTTTCGGATTCATGTGTGTATTGTATCATTGCTTTTGGTGAAGGAAAACATCATGAGGAAACCAGCATGCCTGACAGATATTTCTCGACGGCATGTAAAGCCAAGTCAGAGGCCTATGGGCGGCATAAAAAACTCTGATACTAGTTTAGGCACTAACCTCACGTTAAAGAAAGAACTTCAACTTCAAAAGAATATCCAACAATATTTAACGCGTCAAAACACAGAAGGTGTATTAATAACCCGCTGACTGGAAACCTTACAGGTGTTAAATTGATACCTGACGTAGTTAAGTGGAAGTTACTGTGAAATTGGCGTGGTAAGTATAGACGCCAGCACATCAAACTAGTACAATCTGTCATATTTCTTCAATAGATTTTCAACTTTGTCGCTATAGCATTAGGTTCAAGGTTGGTTGGGAAAATTTGGCAGTTTCGGGTAGTTTGATGTGTTGGCGTCTGTACAATGTCCTTTAAACGACCACCACTGAATTGTTTAAAGTTACTAATAATGCACTGTTGGGTTAAGACTGAAGTTATAAATGGATGGAAAACGCTATTGGTAATTGCCACGGAGGATGTGTGCCCGGTTGATGGCAATAATATCGCCCATTTTCACATGGGACTTAAATATAAATGGCGAAATGTGGGTGTACTATTAATTAGGTACACCTCTGTCTGACCCAACGGGAATTACAGGCGTGATGTTATGTTTATGAAATTAGTCAAACCTAATTCATCTTGTCATAATGCTGTTTCTTGCAAATAAGTCGTTCAGTACAAACAACTATAGAATAAGAGGTCTATATCTCGATTCCATCCACCAAAACATTCACTCATACAAATATGCAAGCCGTATAATGTTAACTGGTTATAAATTCTCAATTATCTGAAGTCTATACCGAAATCACGGCCCGCCATTACTGCCAGTGTATTTCTCACGGGGAAACTAGTTCCTTTAGTCCTTACATTGTATTAAGAAGATGGGGCGATATGGCATGCAAACCACGAATATTTGTGACTACGCTTTATACTCGTAATGTCTGTATCTTGTTTAGATGTGGACAATTACAGTACTTAATTACTTATCTAATGCAAAAAAGCCGGCCAAGTGCGAGTCGGATTCGCGCACGAAGGGTTCCGTACCATTATCTAAAAAAAAAATATCTTAATTGGCGTAAACTATGTATGTATGGGGACGCCTTTTCATTTTCATTTTTTTTTTTTTTGTATTTTTCCTTTATTTGTGCTGTAAGGTCTTGCTTTTGGCCAAATTTCATGATTCTAGATCAAAGGGAAGTACCCCATAGGTTTTAATTCTCATGTGAAATCGCAAAATATATATCGCAGCATCATGCTGAGATAGGAGCCTTTTTGGCCTCGCACAGGTCTTTTTTATTATTTAGTTTTAGATTCTTTTTTTATTGTTATTTTTGTTGTTCCTGTGCTTATCCCAAATAAATATTTTTCTTACCTAAACAGTCATCATATCTTTTGATCACGTTGATTTAGAAGTTTGATTTTTTCAATGCTCCAAGGGGTAGCAGACTTGAGTACCTATTTGGTATTAATTTCAGCTTAATACCACCACGCATTCCTGAGAAAAAGGGTCTTGACAGACAGACAGACGGACAACAAAGATCCTATAAGGGTTCCGTTTTTCCGATTGAGGAAATTGAAATAAGGTGATTAAATCTGACGTGACGTGTGTGGGATGATTCGGACTCGTTGCTGACTAATTGGCCAGAGAAGGTAACACACCGAAAGAATTGGATAGGAATGAAGGAGGCCTTTGCCCAGCAATGAGACAGAATAGACTAAACAACAAAAAAATCTAAAGCTATCGTTTAAGGTAAAATGAAAGAGCAACAGGCGGCAATGCAGCTATCCTCGGAAACCTCATCATTGAGTACATAAAAAACCAGCCATGTTACCAACTCACCAGTCTGTCGTAGTGTTTGGGTAACTTTGCCGTGACGGTTTGCGTTTATGGTCGACTTTGAATGTATCGCAATATTAATTTAAGTTAATAAGCTTAAATAATCCTATTTATAAACAAAATGGCGATCATTATTATTAACACTAGAAACGGAATTTTTACCATGTTTACTGTTAATTTTGAGTTCCCGATATTTCAACAAAACTTTAGACTTTTGATTTTATTGATTTTGTTTTTTTTTTTACAACATGGTAAATATTCCGTTTCTAGTGTTAATAATAATGATCGCCATTTTGTGTATAAATAGGATTATTTAAGCTTAGTAACTTAAATTAATATTAAAAACACAAAAGAATTAGAAACATGCCTCTGAATTACATATTTCGCTATGCTCACAAATAAACTGACCTCACACCTACATTTTCGAGAAAAACTTGTAACAACAACCTATCCACAAAAACAGTTTCGTAGTGACATGTTTGTAAGCAGTAAATTCTAGCCTGAGGGCCGTAGAAAAAGTATGCCTAACCCTCGAGAGGCGCGTGATCCGACAATTTACCGCCGACCTCCAATGCGATTGAGTCGCCATTTTGGATACGTTTAATTTTCGATTCCGAAGCACTGGCTGGTTAGTGGCTGGTAAGCTTCAGAAAAAAAAAATGGAGATAAAGATTTGAAAAAGGAAGTGCTTTTAAGTAATGTAATTATTTTGGTTAAAATACAAAAAACAATAGGATAAATTTTAATTATAAGATCATGCCTGTTTTCTGAAGGACTATAGGCTAAGCTATAAATACAATTAAGATAACGTAAATAACATCACGCCTTTGTAATCCCCGAAGGGTTAGGCAAAGGTACACCTAACAGGTACGTACACCCATATTTCGCCAGTTATATTTAAGTGCCATGTTATAGGGGGCAAGCCTATTGCCATCAACCGGGCACAAATCCAGACTCCGTAGCTGCTGCTAAGAAAATCCTGATGGAATAACCCAATTAAACTTATGTACAAATAGTACCCACATTTCGCTAGTTTTGTTTAAGTCCTATGTAATAGGGAGTGAGCCTATTGGATTCAACCGGTCACATCCCAACTCCAGACTGTTACTGGTGGAACTACAATTATATCACTTTGTTATCAGCACAGTTGAGAAAATGCTACGCCGACGATGACTTGGCAAAAGACAATTTTAACAATATTCAAAATTCGTCTTAAAAAACTCGTTCTATAAATTCTCAATTTCAATGACACAAACTCGAAATACACTTAACACTGAAGATCTGTACCCACATAAGAGGAGGCGGGTGTAAATGTAACACCTAAGTTAACGACTGTAATTCCTCTCATTAGCTGCCTTTGAGAGGCCCTACAAAACCAATAAGGATTCGCTAAGCTCTTTGCCAAACCTATTACCTACGTATTAAAGTGGCACATGCATTTTAGGGGATCGTTTTAGCATTTAAATGTGTTTTGTGTTTCAGTATTTTATTTGGTGTGAGTTGGGAAGTTTAAGGGTTAAAAAAATATGAAAAGCGAAACTGGTGATCTGGTAAACTGGTTTATTATAATTTATAGTTTGAATAATGTAAATCCTGCTATATATAATACATAAATATAACTTAAAACCAAATATATAAATACATACTAAATACCACAAAAGCAAATAATACTATTTGACCACTGGTCGTTGGTTCCATCCAGTTCGTCCCGCCATCTCATACGAGGTCTACCGCGCCTTTAGTTGTCTTTCAAATAAAATGGGAAAAGTTAAGAAAAACAATACCCTCCTTTCGATCTCTGCTGTTGTTTAATCACTATTCGCTTTTTATAAAACGTAATAATGTTGTAAGCTTAATTTTTAGGATCATTTATGTAATTTCACTACCAACTTCACTAACGGTTGACCACTTTCAACCTGCTTAGCGCATAACGGTGAAAAGTGCAGACCCTCAGTGAACTCGGTAGCACGTACGACGGCACGTCAAGCTATCCAAAACCAATTAAGCTGATCTCTCATCGTGCGGGAAGCTCATACAAAGCGAAGTCAGATTAAACTGGAAATATATAGCTTGATGTGCCGCCGTGTGTACCTTTATCGCTTCAAACATGACCGCATCTCAACAGACTATAATCACACAATATCGTTAATTAAACTTTATACCAGTGATGTTAGCTTCTCATATGAATGACATCCCGAATCGTCCTTGTACTCCCTTGTGACACCGTCCAACGATTCAATTACAGAGACTGGTCCAGCTAAACAGTATTATTGTATAATCGGACGTTCATAGAAATAAGTGTTTGGTTGAAATAATATGCCGGTTGGGTTGGAATAGGATTGTCATCGTAGTTGTTTTAAACAACAATTTAGAGAATAATTAAATAGGTTCGTTCATCATTCAGGTCGAAATATACTTTGCAACAGTGCGAAGTATACAAGCTGTAAACAGACACTTCAGGAAGCTGCCAACCAAGCATTCTGTACCTCAAACTACGTAACTCTACGGAAAAAAAATTTGCTGGGAAACGACTCTTTTGGAGTCAAAAATCATGTTTTACGTTAGGTTTCAATGTACACAGTCAAAATATTGTGCTGATGGATGCATTGAATAGTAGTGGGCCATCGCGGTATTTCAGGCGCGGTGTTACCTCAAAATTCCCAAAATTTGGTTTCTTAGATAGTCGAGTATGACGTAATGCAATAAAAATATCTAACGAAAAAAATACAGTGCACCGAACCGATATTCCTAATAAAAGTTGGGGCACAAAAATAAACTTTGCCGTCGAAGATCTATGTATTTAATAGAATTAGCATTTTTTTTAAAGCTTTAACTGAATAATTATTTCATTTAATGTGTATAATTTGAATAATCTTAAAAAAAACCTGTAAAATCAATGCCATTAGCAGCTTAGTCACGTCAACACAAATACATATTATTACTTTCAATTTTCAACATTATTGACGTTCCTGAATGGTAACAATAGTTTACGCGGTCAGTAGCGATTAAAATCGTAGTCAGTCCGCGCCTTAAAGTAAAGTTATAAATTTATAACATTAAAAACTTGTAAAAGAGTTGGAACTTTCTCCCCTAATAACTCCGTAACTAACCGTTTTTTACACCCATTATACTTTGTAACAGTACTAAGTATATGAAAGGGTGCTCGCATGATCTCACTAATAACTTATTTTGCTTCCACTAGCTTTGTTCCCGGATATCGAAACTTTGGGGATATCCCCCGAAATCAGAGACAATAAGTACGCACGGCGGCCAATCAAGCTATGCGACGCCAAATTAAGCTGATCTCTCATCATACGGGAAGCTCATACAAAGCGAAGTCAGGTTATACTGCTTATGTACAGCTTGATGTGCCGCCGTGTGTATAACAGGAATAAAAGCATTCTTTGTCCTAAACTAGCTTATAGTCTGGATGCCTTTGCCAAACGTAAAAATCCGTTAAACCGATAATGTGAAACAGAGTTACATTTTATAAAGTATGGATGGATCCTCGTATCGTCGTTTTCAACAGCTTGCCTCAAGGATTCTCGCTAAACAGCGGTGAAGTAAGATGTTTGTTTGGTTGCTATAAACTTAGGTAGAAGTTAGAACTACTGAATTAATTTTTTTGTGAAATTATATTTTGATTACACCCGGCCAATCTGTTTTACTACATTTTTTAAAAACTTTTCAGTTGATCTAGTTCATACTTTAAAAGATATTTTTTCCTGGAGTCTTAAGTCATTAATTTTTTCACAAAATCAAACTCAAACTCAAAGCATTTGTTTATTTTTTTAATTAGACCATAACAGGCACTTTTGAATGTCAGAAAAACAAAGGCCAAGCTACAATCACAGACAAGGCATAAATAACTTGTGAAAGTACTGTAGTTGCCCATTCCAAAGCGTAGATTTCTATGGAGAAGAATGGGCAAGAAACTCCATGAACACTTTTCAATCAAAATATTTTTACAAGACCTTGGTTATATCATTCATGTTGAGATTATACTTATACGTGAGAATGATGTAGAAAGACGTAAGAGCGTCAGGAGTAAAAGATTACTCGTATAATTATCAACAATTTACAAACAAAGTAGTTAAAATAAATCGTGGCAGCTAAGAGATGACCAGTCCAGACCAGTAATAAGGGTTAGGATAAAAATATAACAATAAGTATAAAGTAGTAGTGTAGAGTGTGCCCTCTATGTGAGTTATGTGACTATAAACACGTATGCACAGTTATAACAGTAATTTTCTAAGTTCTATTACAATCGGCTTAGTAAACCACATTATTTTACAGAAGTATTAATTAGCGGTATTGATTGTTCTGGAAAACTAATGAGTCATCATATTATTACGTTTTGATGTCGCAATACTACTGTTTGGGATCGAAGGACAAACGATTGCGTCGTTCGCTGGAATTTTATGTTTGTTTATGGAATTGAGTTAAGCAGAAATTCAAGTACATTCCGTACAAGACTTGCCTTATAACCTTATGAGTAAGCGCCAAGATTGATGCTTCTAAGAACAGAAGCAGTAATTTACTGTATGACTATGAAGTGAATCAGTTATCTAGATGTGCTAGAAATTAGAACGAAGGAGTACCTACATCCTCTAAAACCTCCAAAGCCTCTAAAAAAAAAGTCCTAAGCTTAGCTTAGTTCTAAGCCTCTGAATGTCCTAATGAAACCTAAAGCTACAAATTACTAGACTCTTACGGTGTCGTCTTGCGTCTAATGCTTTCCAATGGTTATAAAGATATATAATAAACTACCAAAATCATATAGAGAACTGCCAATCAATCGATTTAATACGGCATTATTCAGATGACTTATTAGAGGAATCCATTTATTCTGTGAATGAGTATCTAAACCTCAAAGAATCATTATGACATTTTCCCATTATTAATTGATTGAAAATTATTGACATTCTTATTATTGACATTTTTTCTAGTGACATTCATTAATAATATAACATACCAATAATATTAGATTCGCTTATTGTATTAATGTATTCTTTAATTTTGCATGCTAGTTTTAGCGAATACAATTGTGTGAGTAACTGTAATAAAACTCGACTATTTATATTGTACTACAATTCTAGCAAATAAATTTCATTTCATTTTATAGACGTAAGACTTACTTACTCAATACGAAGAACGCCAAATATTCTGAACCGCCTTACCTGAAAACAAAACAAAAAAAACATATTATTCCAAAATATCTAGAACAATCAACCGCAAAATACCCTGACCAAACAAAAACAGAAACGCCAACAAAACGGAAAATCTTCGACAAAACTTAGTGTAGCCTAAACTGAGCAACAGCCCAGAAAATGAGTCGAAATCAAATATGAGCCTCCACAAAATGAGTAAGACAAACACGGGCTTACATTGTGTATCGTACAATAGGGACGTAGGCGAACAATTCTTGACCCTTTTTCCGAAGTACAACCTACAATGGGCGCTTAGACCGATTACATATTCTGATGCAAATATATCAGGCCCCGCAAGCGAGAATTAATTGAAAAGACCCTACGTGACTTTGATTTATGGCGTACCGTGCGATAAGGGACAACGTGGATTCTTAGGTTCTCTTGTGTCATCTGATGGTTCGTGTAAAGATGGATGGTGTGGCTATTATTTTAATATGCGTGGGAATTAATTATGATTAGTGTCAAAAAAGAATAAGTAAACGGTGAATGCAAATATCTTGAGAAATGAGGGCTATCGTTTTTGAGCTCACCAGATGGCGCCACTGTCGCGTAAGGTTATGTCAATAATTCTATTTTATTCTTTACAGTACCAATAACTTCACAAAAAGTTTATTTTGTTACGTATAACAACATTGTGTAAACTTGAGATACATTTATTTACAATATTCTCCCTAAAATTTGCAAGCTTGAAACATTTAAAAATCATTTTACCTCCAAGTACTAACAAATAAGATCCTAAGTTGCTACTTAAAATCTTCAAGTCTTAATTAATCAGGAATAGCTCAATCTAGACCACAATCGTGAATATTAGTAAAAAATCGTGCTGAGCCGGTAGTTTTAAACCAGCCCCTAAGTAATATCACTCAGATTTTGCCCGGTTAAGCAGTAGCCAGCCCCAGAGGCTGAACTGCGAGATGCCATCTCCAAAAAAAAAAAAAGTAAAAGCATGCAACGCGTGAACTTTCTATGAAATCTGACATTTCGGTGGCCTCGCGCTACACTAGCGCCTCTAGCGGTGAATTCACACGCGATCGCCCCCATTGGGCATGGTCATGTGGCATCCATTGTCCCGCACTCGGTCGCCGTGGGTTATGGTCTAATTACACTTACCAAGATGAAGCCTGCCCAGCAGTGAGATTGTCACAGGCTGATTATGCTGAAAAATACCTAAATATGTTATGATGCAAAGAACTCCAAAATATTGCATAAGCTGTTAAGATAACTCCATCAAATCCTCAGCGAAAAACAAAACAAACGAGATTATCATAATTCACTTTATGTCCTTTCCACCAAAAACCAAACAAGTCACAAATAAAAACATTTGATTCAACAACGAATATTTAAATATCAAACCTGGCACCTTTCCCCAATTTCCAACGAGGCCAATAATTTCAGCTACTAACAGTCGGTACCTTTGCCTTTCCATATCTGATCACTACCACATAAATATTAAAGTGGCTCTAGTAATTCTCCATCGTAACAAAAAGGTTTTTTTACAACACATTATTTACTTTTGAAGCGACCTCGTAAAAGGTTCAGTAAAGCTCCATTACATTTTAACCTAATGAAATATTTACATGAGTATGATTTTCATGAGAATATCTTATTAGTTGGAAGGATGAATGAGTGGGATGTGTAACGTAAAACTGGTTCGTGAATGGAAATATTGATTGTGTAGTGACAAGCCAAGGGAATTCATCCAAAGTAAACTACATGTATACTAGCTGTTGTCCGCAACCTTTCTCCGCTTAATGTACTCCTTATAAAATCAGCTATCTGCCTAGTAAAAGTCCCGTTCAAGTCAGTCCACCCGTTTCTGAGATTAGCCGGAACAAACAGACAGAAAAAAAAATGTTTTTTTTGTTATAAGTACCGTGTCTATTCTAATATGCATTCAGTAAAAAGCTGTTATTTTGAAATAACAAAAAGACACTTCAATTTTATCTATAGGTGTGGTACGGATCAGGCCGTAAAAATAAATGTTCCGTGCGGTGATCGAACCCGCGACACGAAGTGCAGTAGTCAATCTTTCAGCCACTGCGCCAACCGTGCCGACCAACGCACTATGTTGATTGAATGCAAACGTTAGTGCAGTGTATTTTAGATGATCCTTACGTAGTTGTTATCCAGCAATAAGAGTTCATATGGCTTGTACTTCGCCAGGACCATAACCATTTCACCTTAAAAAACCAAAACACGTATTAAGTCGCTCCTAACACCTGACATTAATACTTACAAGAGTATAATAGAATGCTCTGGAACAATCCAACTGAGTATTGCATTATCATCAACCGTCGTCTCGTAGCAGCAATTACATACCATCGCATTATCCATTTGGAAACAAAATGCCAGAACATTAGGTTTCACAAAATTTCCTTATACCGTATTAACAGCGAGTACTAACAAGAACACACGAATGAATGCACAAGTGCTTAATATCTGGAATTCCTTGCTCAAAACCACCAGTCTAACTTGAACCTCTAACTTTGGAGTTGTTCCATCTCTCTCCCTTAATTTTGGAAATGCGAGGAGGGGGAGGGATGTCTAGATATGTTGGCAGGACTGTACCTACATCGGGGCTCCTAGTTACGATCCACGATAAACTTTGAGTCTCGTGAAGAGTGAGAGCGTTTAAATTGTCGACGCTCAACGCTGCTAACCGTACATTCTTCTATGGTTTGTAATGGCAGCAGAAAAGTCATAAGAATTTCCTTCATTTCGTTTAGTTTCTTGTTCAACGTTTTGTGCTAGTTTTTTTTAAGTGGAGGTTTAATGGTTAAATCCTCATTTACTTGTTAAAATTAGTTAAATGATTGTGAGAATTCTATGCCATGAAGTTGAAAACATGCAAAGGGGATATTATGCAAATAATAAATTAAAAGGCAAAGGAAACCAACAATTATAACTTCAACACAGTATTGTAACACCAGTCCCCAGCTTACAACAAAAAATATCGTTCCAATTCGCCCTAACAACAATATACTATGAAAACAACTGACAGCAACGGTTTCACTCACGCCAACACACGACAGCCCTAAAAACAATTTTACACAATAAAAAAAAAAATCGCAGCGCCACAACTCGTAGCGACAGCAAAAAAAAACCACGACAATCACCATTTTTGCCGACTCTACAATAAAAGAAGTATTTTAATCAACAAAATAAATGTTGCAATTATATAAGTGATTAAGGTGCACTATACCTATCATATATTACGTAGCAAGTGGTCGGGTGACTTCTAGGGAGGTCCCTCCCTCTATTTGGTACCCTCGTACGGTAGATGGGGACGAAATTAAACATTTTGGGGGCTCTAACGGGGTACGTGTGCGACGATCTTAGCACTGTATGTGGGGAATAGAGAAACTGGAAGGTACAACGACTGATAAGGGTTATCTTGCGTCATATTTATTATTTGTACATGTGTAAGAGTACAAATATTATTGTTGAGAAAAAAAAATGCATGACACTTGCAGCGAATTAAAATAGAAATGGAACTGTATCGTTTTTAGTGTCGAAATGCAGTTCTTCTGACCGTTTTTTGGCCATGACGTTAGTCGCAAAAAACTGGTGCGCCCTCTGTTCTCTCATTGTCATGATCCGATTAATGTCAAATGTTATAAATTTATATAGCAAGGACGTTTTCCCATGAATTCAATGAATTTTATAAAAAATCTATGGTAATAATAAAGTTCTTTGTAACATAATCTCCTCTATTAATTTTAATAAGCTGTAGTTTACGTTAATGTTCGTATAATGACTCATTCTAGTGCCAAGTTTCCAAGAAGTCGGTGGACTCGTTCTATCGCGATTTAATAACCATAACAATAGTTTATTATTCAATTGTTGCTGTACATATTCATGTTACTCGTTATTCATAGATAGAATTATTATTTACTAAAACTACTATTTGAACTATTATTTTCCAACTAGCTGTTTTCCGCGGCTTCGCTCGCGTTTTTGCCGGAAATTATCCCACGGGCACGTTGTAAATATAGCCTATAGCACTCGGGGATAATGTAGCTTCCTATTAGTGAAAGAATTTTGAAAATCGGTTCAGTAGATCCAGAAATTACCCCCTACTTTACCTTTAAATTTTACCTATTTATAATATTAGTATCGATAGTATAGACATGGAGACTATAGTTGTAGCAGTTATTTTACCGACAGCAGTAACCAAAAGCAACTTTATTCTAAAGACCACATGGATCTTTGTGATTTAAACCATGATGCAAGATAACTCTAAAAGGAGGACTGTTAAGATATTGACTCCAGTGGTTTGAAAAGCTTTTTCGTGACGAGAACTTAAGTTACTAAGATTTAAGTAAATCATGGTTTTCTCTAAAAAAAGAGTGGTATTTCCAGTAAGAACTAATGCGCTCAATAACAGGCAAACAAACTAGATCGTACTATACTTCGATTTTTAAATACCGCTTAATAGAGTAGGGTCATTTTAAAGACCTTGATTCCACTCGCATGTGGTACCACATCCAGTAACAACACCTCTTTAAAAATTAATGTGTACGCTATATTTGCATGTTCATTTCGCTCCAGAAATGTTATTAGAAATTCAGATTTTAGGGTATGTATGTAAGCATCGCTTAGTTTTTACGGTCCTCATGTAAGCGTCATGGGTTACGTTTATGAAGCCATTGTATGGTCTCTTGATTAAATATAATGCGGCGCGGTCTTCCATTTAAAATACCAGGTAATATCCCGTACAATTTGTTTTGTTATTGTCGTGTGAAGGGACTAGTTGTAAAAATCTGGCACTTGCTGACCAGTTAATTGCTGTAAACGTACTTACTCAAGTAAATTGTGAAATGAGAATGACATGATAGCAGAGCTTTTGAGATTGTATGGCTATAAGAGTAGAGGAAGACCAAAGAAACGATGGATGGACTGTGTGAAGAATGATATGGCTAGAAAGAAAGTGACTGCTGATATGACGTGTAATAGAAAAGTATGGAAGAAGAAGACATGCTGCGCCGACCTCAAATAAATTGGGATAAGGGCAAACCCCTTCATTATGCTGACATCTCTTTGAGGCGCGCGTGGAACACGAACCTGCCGTCGACACGGCCTGTCGTCATAAGGCGGACGGACGGCGAGCTAGCCCATAGCTCACCGTCCACAGGCCCGCGGCGGCTGGGACGTGAGATTCTCTCCCTCTCACGTTCCACCACCTCCTTCGCTAGTATGACTAGGCCCATGAAAACACATGGCCTCGGACTTGTGCAGTGCCACCTCGAGACCCAGTTGCTGAATCCTCTCAAAGACTATCGCAACCCCTCGTGTATATCTAGGTAATCCTACTGTTACGTAGTTAGCGTAGCGCTCTCTATTTACCTATAGGACCAAATATATTAGGTAGGTTATATTTGCGGGCTGTTATGACGACACATTTAATTTAGTAACTTGTAATACATAAACAACACCAATTTATCATACCCAACATTTAAATTATACGTAACAGAAACTCATTACTAATATTCTAACAAATGAGATTGCCCAAAATTCATGTGCCCAATGTCTGGTTATTCGGGTGGACAAAAGCCGAGTTTAGCCGCTATAAAACTACCAAATACAATATCACACGAAGAGATAAGGATCGGTTAAAGCCTCCACCACCCAAACTTGTCCGGGTAAACTGGGGTCTCAATACAATTTTCCGGGCGGATGCATTTTGAATTTATAACTAGCAAATTGGTTGAACCAATTTATACGTTGAATATCTTGGAATTAATTGGTCGGTGACCGTGACAGTTTCGCTAGGCCTTAACAGCGTACTAACTACGTAGTTTATAGTTTAATAAAACTAGTGACCATTGCTATAGTATTTAGGGGTGATGCTAAAATTCTGTGTTTTTAGTAGTATTCCGAAGGTTTATGTGCGCAAATCGCCAGCTTATGTTCACTGGTGATGGCCAATTATGCTTAGTTTCAGGAACATGTTGACACCTATAAGACTGCCGAAATGCTTTGCTGTATTTACAACCCTCGGCTCAGCACCGAAAGATATAAATTCAGCAGCGCCCTTTAGCTTTAGGTTTCTTCTAGTGACAGTGAAAATGAGCATTATTATTAGTACTTGTTTTATAAAACATAAAATGGAGTACAAAGATGATTTTACCTTTATTTTGATGCGTACACCCCTAAATTAAATGAATTGTTACGGCTGACATGCTGTCCCATCTGACTAGACCTCCACAACTTTACATACATATTAATAGCAACACCTAGACCCAGACTATTTATTGGAATTGGCAGGATTAGACTTGAACTTGAAATTAATAGACACTGGACTGGATACGTGTAAATACCAATCCTAGGGCATAATTTTGATGAGTGACATTCATTACAGAATAACATGCATTATTGACACGTATTTTCAAAATCTGCTGTTATGTCTATTATTTTATTTGTTTTATCATTTTATATCAATCTTCAGCACGTTTGTTGAGTGTCGCTAGCTAGTTTATTATAACCCCGAATATTTACTCAGCAAAACTAGATAATAAGTACACCGTATAACTGATTTAAGTCTCTTCTGCTTAAGTTCTTAATTAAGTATCCTACCTAAAACGGTTTCATTTCATTGCATGCTGATCACAAAGTTTATATTCCAAGCTTGAAGATAACATCTCGAAAGTCTTTCAAAAATGCAAAGCTGTTTACGTTTAAGAACAAAAAAAAAACGAAATCCGGAAATACCAAGTGCACAGCTGCGTCCGCGATACTAAACTACAAAAAAAAACCAACCGTAAACATCCGGTGACGCAAATTTTAAATTGCTTGTCTGGTTAGACAAGTTGCAAGGTCGGGGTCATACATCTTGTATACTTGTAATGCCCGAGGATTCAGTAAAATTGAAGTCCTTGTTAGTAACTTCATGTTCCTTCAAGAGAACAACAAGAGAACCTTGCTTCTATCGCGGACGGACTGTGTATTGATGTCGTGTAGCAGGTATTGTTTGACATTTTGCAGAAGTTGTATACAAAGTACGTAGTCGTTTCGAACCCCGCCAGGCTCTTACTGTTTTAGTTAGCCTGTGTCATCCCATTGCTGAGCAAAGGCCTCCTCCCATGACTTTCAAATCTTTCGAAGGCACTATGAGTAATTTATTTCATCTCCACAGCTCCCGAAACGGTGCAAGAAAACACTGTGAGGAAACTGGCAAGTTTTATATAGACCCAAAAAAAGAAGACATTTGAAATCGGACCCTCGTGGTGGATGAGTAGACTCTCTCTCACACAGAGGAGTACTGTGACCCAGCCGTGGGAACCTTACAGGATTATAAGTGTTTGATAAACGTTACCTCAATTTTTTTACGACAAAAGACATTTAAAGTTTGCCTAAACCTGTTCTAGAAAGAACTACTACGTATCCAATTTTATCATTCACAGTTCGTTCCGAAAACTTCCAAACCTTTTAAACTAGAGGTACCTAAATTAAAAAAAAACAAATCCCAGTAACAAAACAGCGGGTAAAAAGGTCCTGCTTCTGAGTCAAGATAAGAAGAAAAGAAATTATACCGGCTTGAAGCTTAAGGACAAACTTTATACGCAAGTGGAACTCGACACACTATCTACCAGGATTAAGTTTTGAAACTTCTTTTTTTTTAATTTTTATTTTAGTTTGATGTGGGTGCACAAAATGTAAGTATTGGGATTGCTGTATAATGACTTCATGAGAAATAACTGGCTATAGAACTTCCCAGAATTTGGTTTTCCTTTTCTCAAAAAGTATGGTAATCGGTAACAATAAATTGGATGTCGGTTCCCAATGGTCTCGTTTTTATTATTCCTTCAGGTTTTTTGTTTCCCCGCCCTTTTTCCCACCTGTAAACATTGACTCAAACAAGGATTAAAGAAAATTAAACCAAATGAAACGCAATTTCGGTCGATACAGTTATTAAACCGGCCGCAGTGTTTACAGACGTCACCTTCTGTGCAATTATTATAACACAAACAATAGGGCGTCCTAAGCCAGCGTTCGGTCGCATTTCCCTTATAAAATCACTTATTTAAACCGATGCTGTCACTTCTGTCCGACCCAGAGACGATTAGGACAACAAAAACAATTTTCTGGACACACTACTTTTTTGTAGCAGTTGAAATTACACCTTGTCCTGGCAAAGTTAAAGTTAAATTTCATTTGATGGTATACAGTCATTTACAGTTAATGAAAATGAGCTTTCTGTGAAAGTGTTAAGGTATATAATTGATATATTAAAAGTGAAGGTGATGTAATATTGAAAATTTGGCACCATTAAGAAGTGGAAAGTGACCACTGCTAATTTGCGAGGGTCTTTGCAGCCATAAACTATTGTTTTATACGTAGTTTTATTGTAGGCCTAGTGTCAGTTATTTCAATTGGGGGGCCGGTTGCCCCATCAAGGGTACCATTACTTTGTTTGCCTTGATTAAAATTCAACTGAAAATGTTTAGTCACACTATAAGTTGGAACATTGCCCGGAGAATGGCTCGGCTTGCTATCAGGGCAGCCCCTAATATCGTTATTGGCAATTGGTGTTCGAAAGTATTTGACTACTTTGTGGAACGCAAGCGATGAATATAATTCAGTTCTTTAGAATATGCAGCAGCACTTTTGCTATGATTCTGTTGGCATTTTTATGAAGATACGTGAATACTAAGGTAGGTGGAATCACATTTACCTCGGATAAAAGCTTCCTTTCCTTCGAAAAATCACTTATGCTTTTATAGACTATAGGGACTAAGTAAAGGATAAAAGATATATGAAATGACACACACACACAACACACACACACACAAGGCTTGCCCTTAGATGCACACTATACAATGTTCTCTCTGACCGAATTTCGGTTATGGCGGAACTGCGCAGAGACTAGTCATCGAAGCAGGAGATAATGTAGTACACAAGTTATTATGTGCACACAAAGTCGCAAATACAACTACACTCTTTCTTCCGTCAGTCAAAATAACACAACGTAACATGACACCTGCAATCCCCAAAGGGTTAGGTAGAGGTGTACCTAATAGGACACCCACATTTCGCCAGTTATATTTAAGACCCATGTAATATGGGACGAGTCTATTACCATCAACCGGACACAAATCTAGACTCCGTGGCTGCTACTGAGAAATTCCTGATTGAAAAATACAATGAGACTGGGACCCGGTACAACCACTAGACCAATGAGGCAGTCCACACCATAGGTAAACACTAAAATCAATTATTGTAAGAATTTTAAGTGCTTACTCGATGATATCAGATGTATGAGATCCTTGGTGTAAGTAATCCACGAAGTTAATTCGAATAATCACATCACACCCGTATTTAACTCATTAGCGATAAACATAGTAATACAATCGCGAATTGTATCCGAGTTACACGATTGTAACGAGTAAAGGCTTATCATTGCACGCTTCAATGTTGCGACGATAAGACACAATACGCTTGCGTGAGATCACGCCTCAGTGGACTTCAGTGAGATGCTGGGCTGTTGGAACTGCGGGTCTGCTATGTGTGTGTATTGTTTTGGTTGAAATATATTAGGGACACCTGTTTTGAGTACAGTATCTTTGTCTGACTCACGTTATACAGCCACACAAGACAAGTTCTGAAGGTTTCTGAATAATTTTAAAATAATTTTAAAATAATTTTCTGAATAATATAATAGTCGGTAGGAGTCAACTCCTACCGACTATTATATACAGCTTGTATGATAGTTCGGTATCTATCCTGCCGTTTGTCATTACAGTCACATTAATCCAAGCGTGGCATTTGAAGTGTGAAACTGTCTAGAAATAAGGCCATCTAACCCGGACTGTCAATTTTGTCTGCTCAACCTAAGGAGGTGCATATAAAGGTTAGGTATTCTTAACTCTCACACTTTATCCAGATTTAATTGCATCCTAACAAAGTAATTTCCTCATTCTGCACCTTGATGTTCTTCTTGTATTGAAGATTTACGTTTTGTTTTACCAAAACTTGCAGACTGCACCTGACATTGCCATTCACAAAGGAGCTTCTGGAGTTTATCCATCCAAGGTAAATTCTCAGATCTTTTTTACCCCAAACATGTTGTCGTTCAAACAAGCAATAACAGAACTATCGGCTACACCACACGTGTTACCGAAGACCACCCCCGGTGTCTCCGAGACTGACATTTTTTACTAATTTCTCCCTCTGACATGTGTTTGCAGATAAGCTGGTGCATTTTGAGTAGACGAGACGATTGCGTGACGATTTTTGTAGAATTTGAATTGCGGACTGTACTGGTACTGTATACTTGTAAACACAAATTGACTATTACTTGGTCTTACTTCTACAGAATAAGATGAACCCTCTTCTAAGAAATCAATCTACACTTGGAATGAAAACAAAACTTATATTAAACTAACACTACCTGAAATACTATTACAAATAATACTGGCAATGAGAGAAGTAAGTACATTGGGCTCCCTTCGCATCTCGAAAAACCAAACAAACATATGAAGATACCGAAAGTGTAACATTATTGATCCCTCGCTAAAAAAGCATGAGCAGCAAAAAATCGTAAGCTCTAAAACTCGCATGTCTGCCGGAATCGAGTTTTAAGCAGGCCTGATTTATGAGTTCCAAGTTATGGTGTCGTGAGACAAGTGGCCCTACTCCAAAGATTCCGTACGTCACGTACGTATGCCCCTAAATGTTTTTGAGAATTTCTCAAGTGTTTAAAATATCGCGAAATGTGAAACCGACGGGGACAAGGACGGTTATCTTTAGTTCTGGTAAGAAATGGGCGAAAAAGTAGACCTCCAGGGTATAAATAGAAGAAAGTTTATGAGCCTTAGGTAAAAAACCAGGGCCTACTGGTGTATGCGGTGCGCAAAAGGGAATGCTGAGTGATTGAGTGATTGGCAACGCTGAAATGTGCACCGTATGCAGGCTATCGATTTTTGCAGTGCAAGTGTGAATAGAAGGAATAGATTTTTTCAGTTTGGAGTACATTTATCAACCTAAAAATATTAAGGTGGTGTGGAATTTATTACAACTGGCTTTACTCGTACGACCAATACATCGAAATATCTATTTATATTTCAGCCGTTCAAAATGATCACAATTTATTCAAACCCAACAAACTCAAAAGTTTCTTATTTCTTTGGACGGAACTTATACAAACACAGTTATTTCGACTGAGCTTTATCGGCTTTAAATATATCTTCGCCAGAATTTACAGGATCAACGAAAATAAGTCGAAAAGCGTATATAATTCCTGAATCAGCACGGCAATAAAATGTCTTCAAAGACAACATTAATGTCGTATTAACTTTCTTAATCCTATTAACTGTAACATCCATATAACGTTGCTGAACTCGCAAATATATTCCGAGATAAACACAAAACAAAGTCAAACATCCGAACTGCAATAAAGGAAGTATACAATGATCATCATTCACTTAAATTACATATTACGCCATTCTCTGTTGGACTGATATAGTTTCTCGTTGGTATATACAGAAACAGACCTCTGTAGTAAGATTGGCCTATAATGGTCTTAATATACGAATAAGTACGCCCATACGAAATCTGGAAATGAAGCAGTAGTGTTATAAGCGAGAGAATAATGATGTCATGAAAAATTACTTTTATGTTAATAGCATCGTTTCTCGCTTGGTTTTTCGAGTTAATGATTGCAAGTTACGTAGCGATATAGCGGTTAGCCAACGGTATTATTTTTCTTAGGGGTTTGACAAGGTAACTTTCTGCGTCATTACATGCATGGGCACTAGTGAAGCCTGCAATTTTTTGAATACTAGCACCACTACACTAGAGGTAGTTGCCGTAGACATTCAATTCGAAATCAACTTCGAAGTTGAATTTGATACTGGAAGCAGCTCATAAAACATGGACAAAATGGAGACACACACAAAACACCAAAAGGCTAACAAACTTTTGCTAAAAGTAAACAGCAGAATAGACATCCTAAATCAAAACGCTTCTCCATCGGAACATAACTGCCTCATACATACGTTCGTAGTAGTGATAAATCTTTTCGTGCCATCCAATTGTCCACAACTAGGTCATCTGATTGTCCCCTACCTATTTACTGTCATGTCTTTTGTGTTTGAGTTTTTTCCTGTTTCAATTTTCTTTTGTGGTCCCCGTTGTATTAAGTTGTTTCGTACGATTTTGTGGACGACGAATAATGTATATGTTGGTTTTGTTATCTTTGGGTTCGAGGTTCTATCTATCTCTGTATCTATACTGTTTTTTAGATGAGTTGCGACAAAGCGCTTCTGTACTTTCATCTATCTATTCAGCTCACATTTTTCCAATTCTGAATTCTGTCTTTTCTGCTTTATCATTTGCTTTGATCCTACAATTTACAACGGTCTAATTGTTTTTTTTTTTTTCGTAATACATTTGCCCCCTCTCACCTCACTGGTCTCGCCTCTCATGCATGAAGCTGTGGGTTAAAGCCCGGGCAAGTAGAAATGTGACTTTTTCAATTCATATGTACTTTCTAAGTTTATCTTGGACATCACAGACATCAATGAAGGAAAACATCGTGAGGAAACCTGGACTTATAAAAGTCTGAAATCGCCAACCCGTCTTGAGCAAGCGTGGTGATCAATGCTCGTGCCTTCCCTGTTGAGAAGAGGCCTTTGCCCAGCAGTGGGAGAGAAATAGGCTGGTATTAGTTAGTGGTATTAGTAATACAACTGCAATTTTTATTCCAGTCTATTCGAGAAGCATTCAATATTATTATGGTTATCGAATATTTTTGTTTTCGTAATTTGATATCAATTGGAAAACACTTTAGGTAGGCTATTTATGATGAAAAAACAAAATGTCATTCTTTGGAACGTGTATGGCGGTAACCTATTTCCAACAGATTTTACACTGCTATTGACGTTGACCCGGGACTAGAAAAGACATTACACAAATACACACAATCACAGGTACTCGTAATACATCAACACAGTCCTGCCAATCATTCACAATTCACATTCGAATGGACTAATATACAGAACAAAATATGATATTTGACGTAAATATTAGCAGTTCTGAATTTATGAACAGTCATAGACATTATGTTGCAAAACATGGATCTTTTACACGATTCTATGTAATGTCGAAATGATGATTATAGTAATAGTTTACGGAGTTTCAGACAGCTAGTTAGACAACAGTTATTTTACAACCATACCATTATTTTCTCAGTCACATACAGACTGATGACTAAGAACATAAGAAAGTTATTAATCAATCAACTCAGTGAAATAATATTAACAAACAATAAATCTACATTTCGAGAATAGAAAACGAATGATCACAGCTCACGGATGAGACGTCATTCATAGCAGAGACAACAGAGGACAATCCTCCAAACAGAAATTCAAATGTAAACACAATTTGACAACGCTTGAGCCAAGTTTCGAGGACAGTAGTTTGTATAACTGTGATCCCTGTAACAAGGGCTAAATGAGGTAGGCATTTAGTAGTGTGCCGGTACAAAATACAAACGACACGCCCGTTCAATCCGGACAGGTCGGAGTTATGACGGCCGCGAGTCCATTTGATGTCCGAATGAGGGTTAAGGTGTAAGAGGCAGCTGTGTAACTAATAATAGTAAAGAATGAAGATTTTAAACGTGAAAACATTGGTCTGCATCTTTTTTTTCCGGATGGCAAATCGTCAAATCCCGCTCTGGGCGGAGCGGGAGAGAGTGTCAGACTTATACTGAATAAAACCCACCCATGTTCCTTCTTAGCTCTTTGTGTTCTAGGACCGCGGTATTTCTTTCGAACAGTTCCGCAGCAGATTGGTCTGCACCTAGCATAGGCATTGGCACACAAAAAGTCTAGTCCTCCTTTTTCAAAAAACGACTTTAATGAAAGCATATTTCATTAGTCGATTTTAGATTATGTAAAAATTGGCGTACTACAAGGAGCACACAGTGACCGCACCAAAAACATAGAGACACTTGTTTTCCATTCTCGTATTAAAAAATACAAGTAGTAAACGTTACCTTTGAGGGATACATAGAACTTCACTTCAGTTATAATTACATCATCAAGGTGTCCATCATTTATCGCCATTCCCTTATCACTCACATACTTACAACAATGAGCAATACGAGGGTCCAGTTTGGACCCATTTCATTCGGCATTAGGCTTGATGGCAAGGATTTCTTGCCTTGAAATTTTCTCGTCAACCATAATTAATAGGGTGGGCCGCCGATTAGTATGCCCCATTGAATGCGTGACCCTGATATCTGGATTCGCCATCTGTCTATTGAAGATTGGATGAGAGGTTAATCAGGGGTACCTTGCCATTGTTTTGGTATTTGTCAAACGAATTGATGCCAACGTCGAGTGGTTAATCATGGGTAATGCATTCTGTTCTATAGGACTAGGGGACTATGAGGTCTGCTTTATTTAAAAGATTGACGGAATGGCATGATGCATCAAAAGCAACTTTATGCATTTAATCCATATAGTGCAATGAAATGTAAAGTTTGTGGCTTTATGGTGTTGGTGAGCGTGTGTATTTTCTTTCTGTTCTAGTAACTAACAAAATAGCTTCCAGTACCTACATATAAAAAAACGACTAGACTTTCTCTACGAACCCAAAGAAATAGAAAATTACTTCATTATTCTCATCACCGATTTTGTTTTACACACCAAATTTTTTCATACGGTATGATATAACAATAAAAACAAAAAATAAGCCAATTTCACGTTTAAAAGCTAGTGATAAACCAGTCTTCTTGACCGTCACTTTTTCAGCTCAGACTAGAACTGAACTATTTATTAGCATTCCCTTTCATTCGTTCGTTGCAAAGCTTTGAGATATTATAGCACGCCCCTCGTTCGATTTCAAAGAGCCTTTAGTTAGTATCGAGAAATAAGAGAAACTTCAACATAACCCAGTTAACTAGTAAACTATTAAAATACAACTTGAACTGGTAGATTTTAATGAGGTTATAAAGGTCTTGGTTTAAATTGAATAAAATCCAATGAGATGTAACCATTTGTACCTATTAGCCAAAGACAACCGCTTTTAAAAAGTTTTTGATCATTTATGCTCCTACCATACATTTTTGACTATTCCATCGTCTGTAACTGTGATAGAATATCACTTCATTTTTACCATCAGCTCTCCCAAATCGTGGTTTAAGACAAAATATTCAAAACAAAACAGACGATGATTTAAAAATCGCGAGCAAACCTGCAGGTATTTTTTTCTTATCACCCCAAAATTTTTGGGGATCCGCACGGTTACCCAAAATGGCAATACAGATCGTACGTGAGATGTTTGGGACGTAATCATCTAAGTTATGACTGAATTTTAAAGCAGACTCCCCTACCCCATTGACCGCGATAGGATAGGTCAGAAAGCTTCCATAAAAAATATTTTATCGTAATTTTGGGCTCGAAAAGTTGGCTGTGTTTGTTTCAGAAAAAAATACATTTTTAATATCGTTTCAATGTAATGTTCCCGCATCGAGGCGTAGCGCCATTTCGCAACCCATCTTTAACCCTATGTAGGTGCCTACTTAATAATATAATTATAGCAAAATTAGGATATTTTCCATATAAACCGCTCTAAAACATCTCAATCTTGCAAACCCCTTGTACCCCGTGACACGTCTCATCAAACGTGTCGCTACGCAGGACTATAATTAAATTTTGCTCACATTCGGAGATTCAATTAGGGTTTAATATTGACATTCGGTAGTGAGATCCGAAACTCGGGGATCAACACCAAAACATTAGCATAGTTGATTAAAAGGCCTCCCTAGAACTGTTAACTCGTAAATGTCATACATACAACATCATAAATCATCTTAAGATTATGCTTCACTTGCTAAATTTCGTATAATTTTGGAGCGAATGTAACGTGGCTTAGGAACTTTCCAAAATTTCACCTTACACGTTGGAGTTATGGTTCAAAATCTCTATGTTCTGGCACGAGATTTTGAACGTTTCGGTAATTTAGATGATTTTGCAAGTGTAGGAAAGCCAGCAAGTACTGAATCAGCATCTAGGTGGTTCTCATATAATGAAGTAGAACGGGAGCTGTGATTTATAGTCCAATTATGAGCTCATCGATTTTTTCTTATGAGTCTAAAGTAGGTAATTTTTGGGTCTTCACTTCTCGTGTTATTAGAATTTGGGATTATGGATAGTATGACGATCAGATGACAATTAATTATCCATCTGGAATCTATAAAAATAACAAAATTTGTTTATTTCAGATTAGGTAATGTCCATATTTTGTTAGTAACACATTAATGATCTTAAGACTAAGTAAGTAACATTTATGTAGGTAGTCCAGATGAATACGAATAAAAATAAAAATAACTTGGCTGAGAATAAATTAAATTGAAATAGACAAGATTAGCTATTGCAAATAAATAATAAATTAAAATTGAATTGAAACTACCTAAAGTTCTAAACTTTCTATTCTAGACGTAGGTTTATCGGATATATTATTTGTGTAACAATAAAAATGTAAACGGAACCAAGGAGCCTGGAACTCACGCCACAGGGAATCCTAATGTGAGTTTCAGGAATCAATGCATTGAATGTAATTCCATATACAATTGAAAAAGTACTCGGATGATCTAAGTCAGATTTTTGCGAGTCTTTTCTCGGTTGCGTTTTTAACTTTTTACTTCTCCAATCCTTCGGAAATTCTGTCTTACCGTATAAGATTTGAACAATACTCGCCTAAAAATTAAATCAGGTCCTTTTCCTTACATCACAAGCAACAGCTGATGTTCTATTCTTAGCGAGAGGCCACGAGCAGAAACAAACAGAACAATCCAAAACTGGTCCTAATTTAATCCAGTAAGCTTACCCGACAAAATGAAATAAACGTGGTTATAATTAATATTTCATACGAGGTCGCTTGGACCGTACATGTATGATGTATCGCACCGAACATCAGACTGAGACCGACTTGCATTGTGATATTGTGACCTGATTTTGTCAAGTGCTTTTAGACGGTACGATTTTTGATTGGATCGTTTTGAAATTGGAATTATTATGAAACGGGAGGGCCGAGTAAAGATTCTGTCAGCAATAAAGAGAAGAGCCAAAAACGTATTGGATTGTCATTAGCTGCCGAAAAGCTGCTTTAAGTCAAAATTTTTGATAGTCGTTTTAGAAATACAAAAAGCTTTGAAAGCGATAGCCTCTTGTGTACTTGTGTCTCAGCAATTTGCTCTTCCTTTTAATTAATCTCTTTCACAGGGTCAAGGAACGTGACCTCTTCACTTTGGTTTTCTAAACTATGATTCATACACGCGGAAGTACAGGAATGATATTTGTCAACCGCAGCTTTTCGCTAGACTTTTCTTCTCCTTTTGCAGCTTTCTCTCTTTTTAACTCAAAAATTAATTGGAAGCCCAATTTCTTATAAATTTTCCTGTGTTTTTGACATCCAGGTTAAGTCAACCTTTTAGACTATGCCATACAGGATACGAGCATAATCACTAGATGACTCGTCCATTAGTATTTGCATAAATTCCTTCACTGCAATCTGCTAAGTCACGATCCGATCCGCATCGTACAGTCTAAATGATATAATATGTTATGAACTGTGCCGTTCCAGCGGCCGTCAGTGTCACAGATAACGAATGCGCCCTTTGTGATAATATCTCGGTATTGTGAGTACTTGTCCTGTTCGCCTGTATATGTAGGCATCATTTTTGACGTGGCTATATTTTTAGACTGGTCTAGGATAGGTTAGGTAAGGTTTGTACGAGTATTGGCAGTTTGTAACGCCACAGGGGCCATATGCCTCATTTTATTTGTAGAGTATTTTATGAAAAGAACATAACTGTTTAGAAGGCCATTAAAGTAACTATCTTGGTACGAGATTGACCGAAGCAAGGAAAACCTGCTCAGGTGGAGATTATTTTATAGATGACTCTGCCCTAGAGAGTAAATGATTTGTAGTTTTACAAACAATGGGACATGCAATATTGTGTTCTGTTGTCTGCACCTTACGTAAGCTGATGGACGTAACTGAAGATATTAAACCCTGGGCCGACTCAATTTCGGTTACCATTGACCTGCTAAGAAGTATCACGATGACGATCACGATGTACGAAAATATCTTGTCGCTTATAAAGTAAACAATTCAATTTCTTCTAATAGCAACTTACCTGCAAATTGGTCACTTCATTGTCCAACATATCCGTGACATTTTAGCCTGGCATTAAACCCCACCCATTTGGTAATCTCACCAGGCTGCCATAACCCGAAACAGTGTTCTAAATGCCAGCAGAAACCAAAGCCACGTGTGTTTGTTCGGGAGTAAAACGGGGTATGTTCGTAACAGCCGAGTACCGCTCGTATGAAATATAAATTCGATTATACCGTCCAAACGCGACCGAAGATTTGCCTAATTAAACAATGTGGTTTCAAATAATTCGATTTATGTTCAGGTATCGTTTTATTTGGTTTTGATTAAAGCACTTGAAAATTATGCATAGGTATTTAGTGTTCTGCTATTAAAATTATCCGTAGTTTTAAAGTCGCTTCCCGCTGTCTGTCCCTTTGTATGCTTAGATCTTTAAAACTACGCAACGGATTTTGATGCGGATTTTTTTAAATAGATAGAGTAATTCAAGATTTATATATATAACATTGCACCCGTGCGAAGCCGGGGCGGGTCGATAGCTTTATATATATTTTTAAATATGAAGCAGGTTTCGGCCTGTGCGTGAATACGTATCGTTCCTTTAAGAATTAGATTTTCTCAGTGTATGTCAGTCGAAATATATATTGAATTAGCAGTCAAGTTAAGAATCAATAGACTATCACAAAAAGGGCTCTATCAGCGAACTATCCCTCTACGCCACTTTCAATTCAGAAAGTTAAGTGCCCTACTAAAATCAGCTTTTATCTTACCCCTGGCTTATTAGTTTCTCGTCCCTTCCAATAGAAGCCGAAGCAATAAAAAGCCAGTCTGGATCTATACGTAAATAAACAATAGGAACTGATAATTATTCTCATACGTTAGGGTCCCCATTGTTTCAACTTCCCCCTGGAAGTGGAGAGTTCCCCATCCTCCCCTCTACTTAGACTATACTCGATACGATGGCCCTACAATGTAGGGTTATTACTAAATTGAGCGACCATTTTTTTATTTTTGTTTTTAATTATGATGTTATTGTTATTCCATATGGTCTGTGTGGAGGGGGTTTTAGAACTTAGGGTTAGACTGAGTTGAGTCAAAGTAGGAATGTCGTAGTCGTTTTAAGTTATCAATAAAGTGAAGCGCATAAAATGAAGGGACATAAAGTAAGGGGAAAATATTTTTTAAATCTTGATATAAAGATCCACACTCAAAACTTTGCAGATTTTTAAAATTATAAGCGTTCTGAAAATACTTAGATTTCTTTGATATAAAATTATATTTCAAAACGGTAGAGTTATAAACCTTTTTATGACTTAAGAACCACTCACATTCCACGTAACCAATTACAATATTTTCAAGATTAAAGCCTTTTAAACCTGCACTTTAAAGCCCACCAACAATGTTATACCTAAAATAAATTAACGAAAAATCTTCCCTCCAGTCGTAACAATCATAGCTTCAGAGCAAAATTCGCCGAAATAGCCTAACTAATGTCAAAATAAACGTTTTTACAGCGGAACGTCACATAAACATATTAAGTTTATTCGACATTCAATTTTAAGCGGCGGATAATGGTGTGAGGGAAAAATTATCGCATCCATATTGCAAATCTGGTTAACGATGATATAGTTTTTCTTAGAACTGATATGCGTCATAGAGGAACAGATGTGGTAGTCCGTTTATTGGTAGTAAAAAATTAAGAGCGGTTGCTATGCGGATTTTGAGAGATGTGACGGAATCTATACTAATATTATAATGAGGTAAAGTGTGTGAGGTTGTAGGGGGTAATCTCTGGATCTACTGAACCGATTTTGAAAATTCTTTCACTAATAGGAAGCTACATTATCCCCCAGTGCCATAGGGTATATTTACAATGTACCCGTGGGATAATTTCCGACCATAACGCGAGCGAAGCCGCGGGCAACAGTTAGTACTACTTATATAATATTGTAAAGTTGAAGAGTTTGTTTGTTTGGTTGAACGCGCTAATCTCAGAAACAACTGGTTCGAATTGAATTTATTTTAGTGTGCCACAGCCCATTGAGCCCATTTATCGGGGAAGGCTATACTATATATAACATTACACTACGACTTTTAGTCGTAGTGTAATGGTGGCAGGTGAGTTGAAAAACTAAAAAAACAAGTAAGAAGCGGCGGGTGAAACTGCGGGGCACAGCTAGTGTTACTATAATAGTCATAATTAATGTATGTGACTTTAATAGTGATGATGTCACAGAGAGTATAGAACACATTGTCATACACAAAGGAGATGATTTATAAACAAAGCAGTACATTATTTACTTCAGCAAACACATCTACGAAACAAAATTAGTTATGTTTCACTTCAGGTGACCTAAAAAGTCACCAGACATTACGTTCTACAATTGTTGCAAAATCAGCAAACGAAAGCAGATTTAATGTATTCTTATTTCATTCCTATTTCGTAATGACAGTCTTCTTTTGCAAGAATTATCTAAGAGACTCATATTCTTTGTCAAAAATCAGCATCGTCAGTTTCTAAAAATATTGCCCATTAGGCTGACAAGTTACTCGTATTAAGCTAGATAGGTTCAAGACTTTATGTTTCAGTAACACTAACAGCTGTATCTTGTGAGTCAGATTAGAAATATGTTTATGCCGATTTTACATTTTTTTTGCTGCTGTCTTTTGGGATGGGAACGCGGTCGTTAGTTCAGAAATACGACTATGAAAATGCTTACAATATATTTCGGATTTTAATACAAGGTGTTCTTGTGTGTCTACAGTCTAGTCTGGATTTGTAACTAAGAATCTAGGGTTGTTATTACGCAATTCAAAAATACGGTACTCCCATAACGCCAAAGTGTTGAAATGAAATGAAATTTATTTATTTGCCAGAATATAGGTACATAATAACATGGTAAAATAATTTTAGTCTCACTATATTCGATATATCAGTCGTGCAAATATTTCTAGTACATGCATTAAAGCAATCATAAAAAATCCATAATCCATCATGAAATTACACAAGTGCTTAGTTGCTTAGTTTATGATGTTAGAACTGAAAGTGTTTTGCGTATATCTTTATAATTTCATGTCAAATCAACTACCTTCTTTGCCGAACCGAAGAAATTAAACTGCACGTCAACTCAACTTGCATGATGATGAATACAGGTGGAAGTCCAGTCCTAGTCAGACTGTCCAGTGGCGCCCATTTTCAGCATCTAGTGTTGTTACAATTTTAAAGCGCGAAGTGCTGCAAAGATTATCTATCTTTATCTGGCACCGCATTGTTTTTCCTTCTTAGAATTGTATACTGTTTCCCTTTCTTCTTTTTCTCATACTGAAACACTTTATACGTTTACCGCTTTCGATTTTCCAGCACAATATAGTGAAGATTTACGTTACAGTGGGTAGCTTTAGGAATTTATTCGTAGTGGTGGGGGGTTTCATTGTTCGTATAAATGAGTGTTATTCTTTTATTGTCGAGACAAAGACGGCACTTGGCCTCAAAGCGAGGCGCCAATATTTATACAACCTTCGCCTGCGCCCTCCTTGAAATAACGCCGTGGGGAGATTGTGATAAGAGGAAGCGAAGCGATTAATACCTGGCAACGTGGTTAACATCATCAGGATCATACAAATTTGTTTATTTTTTTCAAATCTAGTTTAACTCCACTATTTGATTAAGCCCTTTTAGAGAACATTGAGCTTCGTGGAAAGATCCAGGAACGATCAGCGTATATTAAAAACTACATAGGAACGTATCAATTTAAGTCAAGAATAAGAATAATTTATTTGCTTAAAATACAGATGTTACCAGTTTTTAAAATGGTGGTTTAGACATAAACTATAACTTTAGGTTCTGTATTATGTAATGCAACAAAGATTTGCTTAGGATGGGTGAAACATGCGCGTCTAATAACAAGACAAATCGTCTGCAATTAAGTCCCGCTCCTAAAACAGTCCTTCAATTGCCGTTGCCTAAAGAAGGGGTACAGACAATCTTGTTAGTCTTGCCGTGCATTACCGCCACCTCTCCTCAATATGTGATCCCCTTAACTTGAACATCTGAGAAGCGCCTCTTGATTATATAAGAAAACGTTCGATGCTCCATTGTTGGATCAGGGGTGTAAGTTGTTCCAAGTGAGGGCAGGTTATATTTTGCTTACAGCGTGTTTATAAGCGGAATATGGGGGCGTAGGTACTGGCAATATGGTATAATTGATGATCTAACAAATGGGAACTTAGTTTTAAACGGTGGGGGTTGATTGAGTCATGTCTCAGGGAAGAAAGCAAGACAGTATTTTTTTAAATGTGTTGTAGTTTATCTTGATACAAAATTTTGACAAATTTTTGTTTAATTATCACTTGCTTCGGTGAAGGAAGACGTCGTGAGGAAACCAGCATAATGCCTAAGAGATATTTCTCGACGGCATGTAAAGCCAAGTCAGAGGCACATGGGCGGCATAGAAACTCTGACACCAGGTTAGATACTAACCACACCATAAAAAAAGAGATCGGTGTAGTCAAGCTTCTTAGGAACTTAATTTTCGATTGGTTATGGGCCGATTGAAGAGAAAGATAGTTAAACACATGTTTGAGTAAAAAAAAGTATGTTTGCATTTACAGGGTGTAACAAGACCCTTAACGAAGCCGAAAGCTACTTGTTCTCCCCATCATTACGAACATTATTTTGTTCTAGACCATACCTGGAAACCTTCTAGTAGTTACGGAGATATTGGGGGTCAAAGTTTCACCTTTTTCACAAGTTTTTTTTTTAAATACTTGCTTTTATTGTAAGATTTTTACTTTAAAAACCTTCATGAACGCCGTACTATTCAATCCATCCATCAGCACAATGTTTTAAGTCCGTTACATTGAGTCCTACCGTAAAACGTGATTTTACACCCCCAAAGAAAAAGTAATTTCTCAGCAATAATTTTTGCGTAAAGTTGCTTAGTTTGATGTACACAATGCTTGGTTGACGGCTTCGTGAAGGGTCTTGTTACACCCTGTATGCTGATATTTCATTTGCTATGTTAGAAGAAGATTAATATGGTACAATCTGATAAAACAAACTAAAAAAGAATATTTATACAACGTTTATCAAAAACGCAGAACTAAAAATTAATAAACAAGAAGATAAGCTTCCACATTAAAGTTAGTAACACTAATTAAGATAAGGCATTTATTTCCCTTCCAATTCCCGGATCAAAAGGCCTCACCTTTTATACGGGACCCTAACTAGACATTTCGTGTTAACAATAAAATTGTCACCTTTACAAATATTTTAATGGCACACCATTTACGTTTTGACATTTTAATCAAAGAAGGGTGGAATTAATAGATAGAACAAAGTGGGGATACAATTACCTACTTCCCATGGGTTCACTACTGTTTTCAAATTATTGTGGTTAGGGCAAGTTTGGCTGTTTCTATGGGGCGTTGGCCTATGCCCTATATAACGAATTAATTTTGGAAAAATAAAGGAATATAATGAAGCTCCCGTTTGCCTAACACCATAAAGGAACTTAGTCGTCGGTAGTGCTTTTAAAAATAAATTAATTTTATCAATAAATAGTTATTACATTTACACATAGTAATATTCTCAAATCGGTAACAATTTCTGCCATTTCTGAGTCCAAAATGGCCATTATTCTTTTTAACCAGCGCTGAAGGACTATAACGCAAGTTTGGTAATCTTTATATAAACGGTGATTACTGTTTAAAATCAAGGAGGATATTTGACAGTTTTATCAAAAAAGAAACTAGTTTATTTTCAAATATTTTATAACTCAAACAAATGTAATTTTTTTTACTTCTGTTCATACTAATTTTATTAATGTAACCTTGTCTAATAAATTCAATTAGTGTACAAAACCAATAACAACATAAAATAATTTTCCAATAAATTACTATTTCTGTAGAACGTTTAATATCACAATGTTTGCCAACATCTTAGGATCCAAGTTATTAAAGATTTCTTTGAATAATCTTAATTAAATGATTAAAGGAACAGAAATCTTATTGTGTTTCAAGCTTTTCATAATACCACCTCAACCGATTGTGTGATAGAATTACGGGAAATAGTTAAAGACGTAGATACTGAAATTTCATCTTGCAATAATTCTATCGATACTTCACATTAATGAAGCTAGGAGATCAAATTAGCACCTCTAAAAGATATCATATATATACAGGGTGTCACAAGACCCTTACAAACATCAAACCAAGTAACTTTACACAAAATTATTGCTGGGAAACGACTTCTTTTTTTCTGGTGCATTTTACGGTAGTTTTACGGTAGGACTCAATGTAACGCACTCAAAACATTGTGCTGGCGGATGGATTGAATAGTACGGGGGTCGTGGAGGTGTTTAACGTAAAAATATTACATACAAAACATGTATTTTAAAAAAAAAAAACTTGTAAAAAAGCTGGAACTTTGACCCCCAATATCTCCGTAACTAGAAGGTGTATGTATGATTTAGAACAAAAAAAATATCGTAATTAGAACTATTAAGAATTAAACAGAAAAAGAGAAATTGGCCGTTATTTTACAGAATCTTTATCAGTGTAGCAGGTCACTGTCTGTGTACAAGGTGTAGGCGGACCTATCACGAAGCCGCCAACCAAGGATTCTGCACATCAAATTAAGTAACTTTACGCAAAAATTGCTGAAATGGCTGAAATGATGATAATGACGCAAAAATTATTGCTGGGAAATGACAATTATGTTTTGGAGTGACTGAAATATCACATTTTACGGTGGGAAAGTAACGCACTCAAAACATAGCGCTGATCGATGCACATGGAGATAATTAAAATTAATTTATATTATTAAAAACTTTCACATACCGCCAGTTATGTTCAACTCTTAAGCTAATGACATGTTTGAAAAAATCAATAAAAATATGCTTCTTACGAAAAAAAAAGGCGGTCGTGACTAAATTCATAACAATCTAATTATCATTTAATCACATCACTCATATGCCTTAATTATAAGTAAAACTCCGTGCAATTGTGTGTTAAATGAAAAATAAAACGGGGTAAAATCAGTGATGCTAGGGGATCAGAAGGGCTTCCGAGTGCACTGACCTTTAAGGGTCGCTACGAATTGGGGACCTGATCAGCTGGACATAACAGATAGTGTGTTTTCCCGTGTACGGGAAATTGGGTGCTTCCTACTATAATAATTTCAGTTTTATGTGTTATGCTGTTTGTTGGTGATTTAGTTTGCGTTGATTTGTATTCGGAAGTCAATATCCTGATTTATTTGTTAGATATATTATTAATTGTAATACTTTTTTTGTATTGGCAAAGCTAAGGCACTTTTGGAGTCTTGTTTTTTTGCCTAAGCTATTGAGTCTTTGCACAAGAGTTAGTAAAGTAGTATAAAACGCAAAAAATCTTTTTTGAAAATTCATCCTGTACACTCTAACAATATTGTTAAATAGGGAATCAAAACTTGTTTTGAATCAGTACCGATGGGATTACCATGATGCATGGAATGTTTTATTATAATTGTTCAATGTTTTCATGTTGTAAGCACGCTTTTCCGAAGTTTTCGACAGAAAACAAGCCAATCCGTCAGTAGTGTGGCATCTACGCAGTCGCAAAACGCATACTAAGCCATCCAATATCAGCAAAGCGGAAACTTTCATTCAATATAAAAATGAAAAACCGCAATCCGCGCTTGCAAAGTAAATCCTACCTCCTATACAGTATATGTAGGTTAGTAGATCGTTCCAGTTATCTGCCAGTCGCGCCAACCATCTGGCCCATCTGAATTTTTCACTTTTACCTTTTCCAACAAAAAAAAACGTTATTTCCAAAAGTGGGTCGCGTAAAATGAATGCACAACGTGATTTATAGCCAGAGACTGCTTTTTAAATTTTATAAAATCTTATTTGGATGTGTCGTCCCTGTGATTACGTTATCTTCATTGAGTTAGAATTTTCTCCTGCTTCCTTTTAAATAAATAAATTTAAAAAAATATTTACCGTGTCAAGTTTTTTTTTTACCTTAAGTTGGAATATCCTGCTTAGTAGCTGATATTTTATGCAGGATATTTAGGTGTCTGAAAGAAGATCCTTTTCAATATTAGCCTATGGACAAGACATTTTTAAATCGTTTTTGTTTTCTACAATGATTTTCAGCAGGGGTTAACATAAGCTTTTCGGAAATTTATGCCAATCCAAATTATTTTTCCTGATGGAGAAGACAGTAACCCTAGACGGGCTGATCTATTAATCATCAATTTTTTGAATATTAATTCGTTTCATTGAAGTTATTTTTCTATTGTGAGAAGAGTTCCACAATTGAAAAGGAGGATGTTTTACCTAAGTGCCTAAAAAAAGTATTATTTACGAACTATTAACTTCAAAATTACAGTGTCCCCCAAGATTTATATCAAAGAATCATTAAACGCACGACAAGTGAATCATTACGCAAATAATGATCAACCCTCCCGATTCCATAATTAAGCAGTCATCATAAAGTAGCTAAAAAACCGCAATTTTCCCTGCTAGCAAACGATCCGAAAATTAATGATTTATTCAACAATTCTCATTGTTATTCAACGATATTCCCATTCACGTATTAAGATGAAGTGTTGAGTAAAAAGCGATTTTATATTAAAATTTCAGGGTTTAGCATTACAAGTGAATGCAATATGGAGCGTGGTACCACGAAAGTATGAATGCAGACAGTCATACTCGTTTTTATTGATTTAACATAACAACTCGCCCCTAGTCTTTAAAGAGGTGGTCATAACATTTCACTTGTTAAGTTTATGTCACAGGTCGTCGTATTATCGTCAACCGGGAACAAATCCAAAATCTGGACAATTTAAATCAATTTCCATTTTTTTTTTTATTAATTTAAATCTATATTTAACCCTAATATTTGAATTATCATTATTCTTGGGCAGGACCCCAAATTTATTTGGGGTCATGTCTTTTTCTTCCATACTTCTCTATTACTCGATCTCAGCAGTCACCTCCTTTCTAGCCATATCACCCTTCACACAGTCCATCCATCGTTTCTTAGGTCTTCCTCTACTCTTATACCCATCCACATTCATACTCAAAACTTTCCTCCCGACATTTACCTCATTCCTCCGCATCAAGCCAACCGATTACCAGTTAATACATAAGATTATTTGAAAATACATAAAATGCTGTAGAGAACTCAAGCGGCATAAATATAGTAACCTTATTGGTAACTATATTTTCGAGCGGTTTGGGGTTGAAACTCTAGGTCTGTGGGGTCCAAGTGCTCACAGCCTTTTCAAGGACATTTCAAATCGCTTAGTTGACACTTCCCGTGACCCAAGGGCTGGCTTTTACCTTGGCCAAAGGCTTAGCATTGCCATACAACGTGGCAACGCCGCCATGAGTCTCTTCGGTACATTACCAGTTGACAGCGTTCAGGAAGAGTTTTTTGACGCCTTTTATTTATGTTTGTTCATTTAAAAATGGCGTCAAATTTTTTTTTAAAGTTTCTAAAGTAATGTTTATAATAGTTTTATTAGTTCAATTATTAAACTAGCTTGGTTTCTTGACATAAACTTAAAGGTTTTGTTATAAACGTGAGTAAAAAAAAGTTTGAAGGTTTGCTTGGCGCAGTTGTGAAGCGATCGGTTGCTGCGCTACGTATATCACGCTTTCGATTCTATTTTCATCGAAGGAAGGAATGATAAAACACACATTGTTTTTCTGTATACAGAATACAGATGTGTATGTAAACGCAACCGCGATATGAAGTATTACGAATAATCCAAGTTTATAAAAAGTAAAGTCGTTAAGTTGTCATTCCAGCATAAACCTACTAGTTTATTAATCTACACTCAGGCTTGCTGTGGTTTTTCATGTTATTTTCTTTCTAGAAAACTTTGTTAGAGATTCAGAGACATTAATTAACATTTCCTGGAAGATACCAAGAGTATAACTTATCTGTTATAGCTAAGTACCTATTCGACATGTTATACATTATTTATGTTTGTTCATTTATTAAATGATTCATTTATTTTTGTCATTCAATCGCTGAAAGATTTACTGAAAAAGAAAACTCGGTAATATTTATCCTGACTTTATTTTAAACTAAGTTGATTTTGTATACGTTTTATTGCAAAACTTTACAATAGCAGAACTCCTACTTGAGTGAGAAAAAAACATCTTCTTTTGTTTTATTAAAAAATCTTTGATTCAATTGTTCTATTGTCTCAACACAAGCAAAAAAGCTAAAATATTACACACAAAAACATTTGACTACAGGCAAGATTTAATCAAATGTATGAAAACCAAACAAGCTCGCATAGAAAGCCCGATTAGTTCAACAAACGTATGTACGACGTTCACCCAATTTCTTTTATATTAAGTAATTGCTTTAGACAAAATTACAGAGCAACAATCTCTTGCGTATGTCGTATGAAATTCTATATAAATTGCTGATAGTAATTTTGTGTATTGAGGCTATTGCTATATCTAAATTATAGAAAGATATTTAGTAACAAGGTAATAAGCAAATATTATGTGCTCTGCAAATAGCTGCATATCGTTTTGTAAGAATCACATAGGTACATTTCATTAGTTTATTGTTATAACCGATAGTTTATTTTTGAAACTACTTGGAAGATGTGCTTTTAAAAATCTTTCATGTAATTGGTTATAAAACCTTTATTTTAACGGTTTTTTGCAAGAACTTTAAAACCAGCAGACTGCACAGGTGGTGTGGCTGCTTAGGTATTAAACTTCGCTAAGTTTATTATACAAAATTAAAATGCAGAAACTTAGCATGTCGTACTGTATTTACTTAAATAAATCCTTATGAATATGATCGCTCGGCAATCACTGGAAGTTTACCTCAACATACAGTTGGAGGGAATACGCTTTGCATACATATAAGACTGATTGAAATTTTACGCTCGCAGAAATTTTTACGCATATTTTAGGGCCGTTTCGCAATTTCACACCCATTCTAATATAGTCGTCGGCGAACGAGTATTTTGCGTATAAATTTTCACTTTTACTTATTTTCTGTGTATTAAGAAATGTGTACGAAGAAACGTACACAGTGGGTTGGGAATTAAAAACACTGCTTGTCGGAATTTCAGATTATATTTTGACAAAATTTGTTTACCTTCAATCTGGTGATGGAATATTTGATCTACGGATTCTAGGTATATGTTGGCAAATAAAGGATAGGAATATTCTTAGGAGTACGTATTAGCCTATATAAACAATCTTCGATCTGCTTGTTTTATTAGTCTATCATAAATAGCTGTTTGATATTTAGAAAGCGGTACCCAATAAGTCTGTGGAGTTTCGCTAGGATAATTGATTGTAGCCTGCTTATTATTTGGGCCGCTTCAACTTAGATTGCCACACACGCTTCTGGCTGGTGCTGCTGGCCGCTTCTTAGCCGCTTCTGCTGGTGTTTCTGGCCTGAGAAGTAGAAGATTTCAGCTCAAAATAATTATTTATCAAGTCACAACTTAAAGAAGGACTAATAAATAGTAGGTAAGGTCCACCAGTCTGATGAAAAATACTGTGGACGAAGTTCATCAAACTAGGGCGCTCCTAAATGAATACCTCACCTCATTTTCCTGTAATATAGAAAAAAGTACTGGAATGATGTAGATAAACGTACCTTGGTTTACGCACAGATAATTCACTCTCGCTACCACTAAACTGACTGATCACTAACGATAAGGGAACGCGATTCTCCAAGAAAAACAGACCCTAGCAAAAGAGGCAACGATAAAGAGGATTACTGATTGTGTAAATGGTACACCCCACACAGCTTTGTTCACTCAGCAAGGTTAAAAGAGCATGAAGATCTTAAGCTGGCAAAGCGCAGTTCTTGCCAACAACAGACCTCACTAAGCAATTCAACAAATGCAAAGGTAAAAATACAAAATGCGAGTCAAACATTAACATTTTCATTGTTTTGCCTCTGCAACTTATATTAAACCGTTGGGACATTAGAACTTATAACACTTGAACGTAAACTTGCTACACAATTACAAACTTAAGTTTGCTGCTCTACAACAACAGCAATGACTTTAGTGCTAAGAATTTAGTGTTGGTTGTTGTGTTTCGAAGTAGTTTGTGAACGGCAAAAACAATTTGTTGAGCTGTTGGGAGAAAGCATCCATTCATATAGGAGGGATGCGCCCTTATTTCTTTCACCCCACATCGGTTGTCGACGTAATTTTTTTAATCATGTTTTATACTCGTATTAATTTACTTAACGACCGTCTTAGTCGGAGGTTTTTGAATGCGTGGCTACGTTTTCGATGAATAACGAATGAGCTTGCAGTATTATAATTAAGTTGGTGATTCTTGAAGATTGTTTGCTGAAGCATCGGTGCGGAGAATTCTGATCTTGATTTTCATATTAAACTGTCATAATAATTCTGCTTTGATTGGATGGTTCATTTACATGTTGGAGTGGAAATGTACTCGTAAGTGATACTGTTAGTAAAATGGAGATGGTTTAGAAAAGCTCCTAATTAAATTAAAACTATTCCAACTCAGAGATCTTGAAAATGTTAAATAAAAGCTGCTTCAATTTCGTTAAATTGTAGTGGTGACCTTGACGAAAATAAAGAAATGTAATGGAAAATAATTCTAGGTAAATTACAAAAGTTTTTATTTGTACTATAACATAATAATGTTTTTGTGTCTACTGTTTCATATACTCGTATTGTCTCATTCAGGAAACAGTAGCAATATCAATAGGTACAGATATCTGTATTGCTACCGACATTGAAACAAGAATAATACTTTTACAATGGTTATTTCTAATGAGCCACTTTATATTTCCCCATAAATCCATTAAGAGAACAAATGGAGGGGGATTTCAGATATGATTTCAAAGAATTTCAGCATCAGAATCACAATAGGCGATATAAAATTTACAAATTGTAGCCATAAAACGAACGCGGGAAACTTAGACTGGGAAATTATGTACGAGCTAAAGGTAATAGGTCTTTGAAACAATGTTACTTTACATTTATTGTTATTCGAGTCATCCGAAGGAAATAGGGAGGCATCAGGGGTCGTAATGCGATTTTTATTCAATACAGACGTGCAACTGTGATAATTCTGAAGAGCTTCACAATGTTTGGTCCAAGTGATAGAATGCATTGAGATAGGACGGCTCTTGATACAAAGATATAAATGGATCAATAGTTGTAGTATCGTAGAGGCAGGTTTGCCACGAAAATTTTCAGTTTTGTCTGCGTAGCAAATAAACGTGTTTCCTTCGAGTTTTTTCTAGCTATACGAACAACATTATTATTGAGCCTTTACAATGTATTCATTCAATAACCATAAATAAAGGACTAAAAACGTATAATTATAATAAATTCTCTATTTTATATAACACATAATACTACCTATATAGGGTGACTAGTAATTAGTGACCGGTACTTTAACACGTGATTCTAATCATGATAACAAACAACTTTCACAAAGAAACTTTTTTTTTAATACTCATACGGTACGATAGTAATGAGACTGAACGGCGCGGCGTCCGCGTCATGAGGCTAACAGCTGACAGATAGGTCACAGGCGCGCGCGCGCGAATTTCATACGGTTATTGTGATAGTGAATGAGTATAAAAAAAATGTTTCTTTGGGAAAGTTGTTTGTTATCATGAGTACAAACACGTGTTTAAGTATCGATCACTAATTACCAGTCACCCTATATATGGCCGGCGCAATCCGTGGGCTTTCTTAAAATTTACTTTAAATAATTTCATGAATGTTAATCGCTCTCTGTACTCCTCTCAATAAGTCGCTACACCTTTCATCTTACACCAATCACTGGTCGAGAACACGGGAGGTAAAATTCTTGAGGTGTTGTTTGCCCTAAAGGCGATTTACTCCAAGTGTCTGTTAAGACGATAATTACAAAAGTTTTTTAATTAGTTTAATTTTGCCGTAAGCCGACGAGATTTTTGAAGCTTTTAAAGCATTATGCACGATACGTTTACGAAGTTAGTGAAAAAAAATTGCGAACTTTTCTTTGTGTGTGTGGGTACTTTATTAGCTTTATTCTTCTTTATTTTTTGTTAGATTCTGATTAGCTGGACCATTTTGGATATTTCTTCCAGATTATTATATATTTTTCGATAATTTGTAAGCTTTATTTTTGTTAGCTGTATTTTTGATTTGTTAGCTTTTTTATTACCTATAACTGAGTGTGCGTTACAGGACCATGTATTCTGTAGTAGTTTTAATTTTATACAAGACTAGCTGTTGCCCGCGGCTTCGCTAGCGTTTTGGTCAGAAATTATCCCACGGGCACGTTGTAAATATAGCCTATGGCACTCTGGGATAATTTAGCTCCCTTTTAGTGAAAGAATTTTCAAAATCGGTGCAGTACATCCGGAGATTACCGCCTACATACAAACTTACAAACAAATTTTAACTCTTTGTAATATTAGTATAGATAATTATAATGTAAATCGTTGGGTTTTTTTTATTAGCCTATTGTATTGTATAGCGGGCTGGTGTCCGCAACTCCACGTATATTTTGCGCGCGTATTTTGCGTGAGGTTTATTAGCCTATACTGTCCCACTGCTGGGCAAAGGGCTCCCCCAATTCCTTCCATGTGCTCTTTTCCCGTGCCACTCGGACCAACCCTCGCGGTATCCGTCCAAATCGTCTCGCCACCTCTTTCTGGGCCGACCTCGGCGGCGCCGTCCATCTTGTGGAGATTTTTGCCCAGCGGTCATCGTGCATGCGGCTGTCCTACCCAATCCCATTTTAGTATAGCAGCCTTTTAAATAAATATGTTTTCAAATTGTTTTTTCGACCCACAAGGTGAGGTCTCTAATTTCATGTCCGATTATCACAAATTATGAAAGAATTTGGAATATCCATGTTACTTAGTCAAGGCTGTAAAACGTTGGACCTCTGTTTACCCCGTACAACTTCTTGAAAGTTACTGTTAGATAGATCCCTTCTGGCTATCATGGCCTAGTTTAAAATGCTACTGCGCGTTTTAACAACAAAAGACGGTATTTCAATGAATGCGTAAATTGAACTCTTGGCGCAAAGACGAACTGTTGAAAATACAACAATGCGTTTCATTTATGCATTACTTTAGCCACCTAGTGAAAACTGGTATAACGACACAAAATCTAATTCACAAGGCCGCATACCAACTCGACACTAATCCTTATAGCTCTCAGCTTAAGATATTTACTGCAATACTACATAGAAAATCCAATTCAACAGCCATTCATCTCCTCGACCACAATTACGCAATTAGGCCATATTCAAGCCGAAATCTTCATAATGACATAATGGTAATAAGTTGGACTTGGGGCCCGCTAATCTCGTTTCAATTTTTAGGTCTGGCAAGAAGTTTAGTATGATTGGGTACTTTTTAAGCTGGCAATGGGGAGTTTTGGGACTGTTTCCATTAGATGACTTGGTAAGCTGAAGCTTTCAAATTGGTTTTACGGGTATTTGCCTTCTACATACATACTCAAATGACTGCCTCATTGGTCTAGTGGTCGCAAGCGCGACTGCTGAGCATGAGATCCTGGGTTCGATTCCCGAGTTGGGCAAAGTGTTATTAGGTTTGTCCATCAGGAATTTCCTATTAGCAGTTACGGAGTCTGGATTTGTGCCCAGTTGATGGCAATAGGCTCGCGCCATATTACATGGGACTTAAACATAACTGGCTAAATGTGGGCGTACTATTAGGTATATGGGTACACCTCTACCTTACCCTTCGGAGATTTGGATTTGGATTTTTTATTAGATTATGTTTACACCCACGTTCCGCCAGTTATTTTTTAGTCCGGGCACAAATCCAGAATCCGTGGGTGCTACTGAAAAATTCCTCATGGAAAAACCCAATATGTCTACCTACGGAACCTGGACAGGACCTGGGAATCGAACCCAGGACCTCATCCAAAGCAGTCGCGCTTGCGGCGGCTAGACGTACAAGGCAGTCATTCCTGAAATAGACACTAGGTATTCAATCTATTTTAAATCCCAACGTCTAGTCAGGGACCTTTCTGCCAATCGAGATAAGCATCCTTTTGTTTCGGAATATTTTATAAGGTCACCGCTATAATATCCATAACAAATGTTGCCTATCCTCTTTGGGATTAAAGGCGTGAAGCAGCTTACAGCCAACAGGCCAGAACAAGTTGCGACCAGCCCCGGAAGAGGAGCACGCGTAGCCAAGCGCAGGATGACGTCACTTCAAAGTTTTAAATTTAATTAAAGACAACTTTGGGGCGAAGTATTGCGACTGTAAACAGATTATGTGTGGACAGACGGACGTTTGTTTTGGATTGGTAATGGTTTGTAATTGATTGTGAAGCCGAACACTTCACAAATCTTCGATTAAACTGATGGCAAACTAACCCGAAATACAAATGGACTGAAATGGGTTGTTAATGTAACTAAATTGTAAGTTTCAGATAAAGTAAATACCTACGTGTATAATCCACACTTTGAGAATCATTTAACTTTTAAAGAAATACATAATATGTAAAACCACAAAAGCCTTTATTTATAGGGAAGAAACAATCGCATTTGTTATTGCAGATGTCCATAGGCAACGGTAACCACTTACTGTAATATCTGGTGTTGCTGCTTGTTTATCACTCTGTGGTAGAGGTTCTCAAAGCTTTTTTCGTCTACCGTGCACTTTGAGAAGCTATTAAACTGTTTTTTTTTTTTAATTTTACCACATCTTAAAAATCACATTGACAATCATTTTCCAACTTACAATTCAAAAAACTGCAACACAACCGCCAACCGCAGCGTCTTGTCCGCTCGTCTGCACCACAACAACAGTCGCCATGTGTCGCCACGTTACAGATGCACAAAGTATTGCATCGCGACATCCACGCACTTTTGCATAAAGACAACATGGCCGGCTCCCTTGTATGGGGCTCTGCTATTATAACTGTTTTTTTTTGTTTTGGATGACTGAGGACATTATGAAGTTTTTGAATGCTATAGAACGTTCGCAACAACGAACGTCGCGATAGTAAACTATAATTTACACTCAATTTAGTAAGGAACAATGGGATGTCCAATCCGTAAAGATGATATGCTAATTCATAAGATATACACTTTTATCCTGTATTAAACCCCTTCACAAGACAACTTATTCAAAAATCCTTTATTAGAACTTCCTAAAGTCACAATCATTTATCGTCATGTCCCTGAGACAAATATACATTTTTAATTTCTTTCTTTTTCTTTTCAAAATTTTATGGGACTCGTATGCAAGATTTCACGGTTTATTTATTTAGGCTGTGATTTTTTTTAGATTTGTTTATGCTGGTAAGAACGAATCTGGTATATTCCTTAGATAAAGTACCCGTGAGTAAGCGGCAAGCGTGGGACGCGTCCAGCTAGATAGAACGACCACCTTAAAAGGATGCTTGAACAGACTGGATCTGGAAGGCGAAAACCGGGAGTTGTATCGCAACTTAGAAAGGCCTGCTGATGTCTGGTAATAGACTTTGAGAAGCTGAATTGATTTAGTAATCGGATTGACCCGTGAAGACATGTAATTGTATAAATAAATCATGAAGCTACAACACACGATGTTTTTTCACTATAAGTAGTAAAAAGTAGTAGTATTCTGTGTTGTTGTTGAATGGTTGATGTTCAAAGATTCAAATTGCATCATGTCTTGCTACACTGAATCCTTTTGCAACCCAAAACCTTACTCGAAAAAATCCAACTAATATTGTTGCTACACAACAAGTCATCAACAAACTTGCAGGTGAGAAAGGTTTTCATCCACGAAGATTTAACGTAAAGGAAAGCTTGAGCATACATACTACGGAACCCGCTTTAATGCGGTAGTTCCCGTTAATTTAAAAAGGGCCTCGCCTATTACAGTTTACGCGAAAGCATAAAACTCACGACCCAATTTGGCAAGAAGAAAATTTCTCGCAAAATTACCTATTTGGAGCCAAGGCACGTGTTTTTGAAGTTTTAAAAATAAAAAAGGAATGTTGGTTTTGCCGAAGCTAGAATGTAAAATGTAAAGAATTATTGGAACATAACAAAATATGACCGGACGGGTTTACCTCTATAAATCGTTTTACATCTGCTATAATGTAATGAGATTTAACCCTCCTATTCGCGTTTACGACATACCCGCGCCGTCTAAATAGATCAAAATATTTTTTTCTATAGAAAGTTCTTTTTTTGTAAATATACGCGTCTATATTGAAAACGGGATCGCTGTTTTTACTGTTATTCGATGATGGATCTGGATGGATATTAAAAACCTGAGACCAATTTCTCGTTTTTATTACCTAGATATGGTTGTTCAATATCTCATGGATATTTGCGTAAAAATATGGGAATTTGTTTATTTTTCTTTATAATGTTGAACATTGTTTACTCATCAACCAAACTTTCCCTAAAGCTGATCAGTTTTCAAGCTACAAGCTCGTCAAACTTTGGAAACAGTTTTGATTGCCTTCTGAGCACTTAGAACCTGAAAAGAGCAGTTTTGATTGACTTCCGAGCAGTAAGAACCTTTGACTGACTGAATACGTGCATACCATACTTGCTCTTAGTTACCCTTGAGGTGCAATCAAATCGAGCTGACCCGACTGATCTGGCTGCGGACCTTTGGCAGATATTTCAGTACAGTCGCCAGCACATCAAGACTGTCAAATTTCTCCAAATGATTTTAAACCATCAAATGTTGAGGTTAAGTTTAAAATCGAATGAGAAAATTTGACAGTCTGTGTTAACTTTATACGCTGGCGACTGTACATTATCTGTCAAATTCCACCATTCAAGTCAAGTCTACCATATCTACTAACAGCTGACCCGCACAAAACCTACTACCGTATATTTCCACTCCTTATCTTTTTAGTACAATCCCACAAAAGTTGATTGACGTATTCGAGGAGGGAATTCCTTTCTGAGAATTTGTTTAGTCCTCTCAATGGCCGAGGGAAATATTAAGAAATGCCTCCCGTTCTATTGATGCCCGATTTTTATTCGCCGTCATCACAAGATTAATTCCAATATGGCTGTGTATTTAGATACGGCATTAATGGTCCTTTAGAATTTTGGCTAATATTCATTATTGGATATTTGCGAAGTGGATTAACCGACGTTAATAAATATTTAATGTTTGGCAATTACATTAGGATTTCGTTATTGATGTCGCCAAGAGTTAAGATGAAAAGTGTTTTGTTGTAGTAAAAAGTTTGCTTCGAATGGGAGTACAAGATTACAAAATATGTTTTGTGATTAGGCAATGATATTGTCGAAGTTTCTTTGGTTGGACTCTTTTGGACATAGGTTTTTGCTTACAATACTTTGTTAAGCTTTTACTATTAATAAATGAGGTTTATAAGAATAGCCTTTTAGCGGCATAGTACCTAAATCTTATTGCGGAAGACTTCATTTTCTCCACCACTTTTTCAAGCTCATATTTTGCAAACAGTTGGTATACATAACATGAGCTTGCAAAACTGGAGGTTTGAAAGTTACCCCACGTTAACTCGGCCAGGCTTTGCCTGTACATTGCCTCGTACATACAATTTATAAAGAATATAACACAAATATGTAGTGCATAAATCGACAGGTTTTTGGCTCGCTCCCAACTAACATCATGGTAACCTATTTCCTCCAGCTCGTTGTACAATATCCGCGGGATGGTAAACAGCTGATAACTTTATGTTTTTCCTTTAGTTAATCATTCTGGTTTTACTTTATGAAATGAGAAGGGGATACGATAAAGGCACAGCTTGGTTGGCACTATTTGGTTATTGGATGTTGTAAATAAGCGAGATTTCTTGATTGATCGGGTTCTTTTACGCTTTGGAATGATGGCACAAAAAAGACTTGTATCATTGAGCTACTGATTTACTCTACCATCGTCCATAGAGTAACAAACCTCGTCTCCATAGTAAGGAGTTCATGAACGATTCATATCTTTTGCCAGACAGACAATGACCAATATTCCATCTTGCGCCGCACGTGTGTCACCTGTGCACTTGATGACCTTGTGACTGCGTCAATGGGTAATTTAGTATTTTAGTTCACGTGTCTGAATTTTGGGCTGAACATGTTTGGTCTTTTTGCCATCAATACGCTTAAAAATTAATTACTAATTAATTACTAGTGCTAGGAACTAACTATAATAAGAAGTTACTAGTGCAATGAACAGAGCACTTATTATAATATCTCAATTGATGTACACATTATAGGAACGTCAAAATCTGATAAATCTTTATGAGCAATCGAACATTCTCGAGTGATAAAATCGATACCTGAAGTTCTTGACCTTAAGAACAAAAGCTGTGTTAAGCTTTAATCGTAACTCAATAATTTATATCGAGCACAACACATCACTCCAGCCTTTGCATAATGCACGAAGGTAACTAAAATTCCGCTTCGGAGCTTTCGGATGGATTGGTACAGTTGGTGTGGTAGTGTAGTACTAATCCTTAGAGGTTCCTCATGAACGGTGGGAAGTCCGTGGTTTCTGGAAATAATTTGCCCGATTTTTTATATGTAAGCACGAAGTTGAGCTTCAGAAAAAAGAAAAGAGAGCGAGTTGGCTGCACAACTAACGCATTGAAACCTGACTTAGTGAAAGCACTAGGAATTGCTATTTTTCATGCGAAAATGTGGACGGTTCTAGAAAATACCCGAAAATTATAAGCTTTCAGACCAAGATAAAAAAAGGATCCAAAGTAAGCATATGTTTTTTAAAGGTTCCAATTTTCGTAACAACTTAGTCTTTACACATATGTAAGAAAGCGCCATTTTATCAGCCCAGTGCGCGGGCGCCTCCTATTATTTCTATCTGAATCTCTTTTATTGCATCGTAAATAAGTATAGTGACAGTTTTTATTGCGCCAAACTCAGTTCCGGAGTTAGTTGGGGTGAGATTAACATCTCCGAACGAGTGCGGAATAAGTATGAGGATTGTCGGTTTTAGAGTTACTCCCGTCTTTGTTCTGTGTTCCTGGTAATTGCTAAAACATTTTCTTCAAAATATTTTAATGATTAGCTGGTAATTGTTTAGAGGATTTCGGTTGAGCTTCGAATCCTGTTGAGGATTTGTATTTCGCCTTTCAATTACGGTTGAGTGTAATTTTATTTGGTACTCCGATTTATGTTTTGCTCTTTGATTTGGGTACGGCTTCGTTAACACGGTTGAATTATGAAATGTAAATTTGGTTATTTCTATCACTCACTATACATAGTATGAAAAATTGGAACACTGATAAAAAAATACTAGCTGTTACCCGCGGCTTCGCTCGCGTTTTGGTCGAAAAATATCCCACGGGCACAGTGTAAATATAGCCTATGGCACGCGGGAATAATGTAGCTTCCCCGATTCTGAAAGTTCTTTCACTAATGTGAAAGAACTTTCAGAATCGGTTCAGATGGTCCAGAATTTACTCCCTACAACCTCACAAACTTTACTTCTTTATAATATTAGTATAGATCACAATGACTTCAATCACACGTGGTGTGCACACAAGAGTACGTCAGTAATTCCGATGTTTTTCGGAAAATCATTCTTCTGTAAGTCTCGTAAAATCTGTAATTGTTTAAAACGATCCAACTTTTCATTTGGTCGTATTCCTTTGCATCAGAAATGAAGAAAGTGCCATAGTAAGAGGCTAAACAATTACGAAATTGCGTCTAGCAAAAGAAGTTTCCTAGCACACATCTCCACTTGTGTTGAATTTACAGATTAGCTGAAAAACCCCTTGAAGAAAGCACCCACTCCCGCAGCCGACTCCCGCACCAATTTCTTACTTTACCTATACAATTTAACTTACAGATTCAGAATACCCCCAAAAGAGAGAAATTCACGCTCGAATTATCACTATTTGTTGCGAGTGCAAACTTCGCTCCCCATGCAGGTACAGAAAAAACGCGAATCCATGGATAACTTTTACGTAAATAGTAAGGTATGTTTAAAGTTTTGTGCCGAGGGTGAACTGATTGTGTTGCAGGCATTTGTTTCTCTTAAAGATACGTGTATTTGAGTATCAGAAACGTTTTTTGAATTTTTATTTTTGGGGGATAAACTTTTTCGTCATTCCACCATGCCGAATTATCGATAATAGAATTTTCTTTTACTTAACGTGAGACACATGGGTGTCCTCATATTGAAAATTTAATTCGTTTTTTTTTCGAAAATTGTAAAGTCTCGTAGACCTTAGAGCATTGCATCGGATCGGCTGAACCCCTTCACAATAAGTAGCTCCTGAATAATTTATGCTCTTGTAGTCCACAACACTATTTTCTCAGTGGTATAGTTTTAGACCCACCCTACCACCAGGGGTACGTCCAGTGGTATGGGGGGTCCGCAATGACACTTTTACTGGTTGATTCTGCTCATGTGGCGTTTACGATGCTTATAGATAGGTGTACCCATTGCAGTTTAGAGCTTCATTGCAAGACTGACAAACGGCGCCAATAAAAGCGGTGTCGATCCAGTGCAGTGCTTATACGTTGAACTGGATTCGTCGTATAGAACTTCAGTATTTATATAACATAACATAACGCCTGCAATCCCCGAAGGGTTCGCCAGAGGTGTACGTAATAGTATTTACTTGTTGAAAATTTAGGTCATCCGTTCACGTGGGCAATGGCCATGTTAATCCTTTATTCTAAAGTTCCTTGGGTTTTGCTCGCGGCTTCGCACCCGTTATGTACGGAAACTAATCCACGGGAAAGTCTTAAATGTAGCCTATGATACTCGGGGATAAAGTAGTTTCCCGGTAGTGAAAGAATTTTCGAAATCGGATCAGCAGTTCCGAAGATTACCCCCTACATACAAACTTGCAACAAATACCTCTTTAAAATATTAGCATAGATCAACATCATCATATCAAACGTACTGTAATGTTTTCAAACCGGAACATATAAGATTACCGCATTCTCGCTGGTGTCAAAATATTTTTAATATAAAAAGTAGATCATTTGCTCCGTGAGAACAGCGATCGTATTGTCGGTAGATTGAATTACCTTCTTGTGCAAGTTATTTCATTTTTAGTTAAGGAGAAGCTGAGTTTGTATTATTTTTATCTGACATATAAACTCCATTTTTAAAATACTGTTGTTTTTTTTTTAATTATGAAGTTTTCTTGGAACATACTCGTAAGTCCTTTGATAACGATAACTGGAATTTCAAAAGCATGTTAACCAAAGCCGAAATCATGTTGACCTCTGTTAACGATTCCCAGAAATAACGAAAAGGTACTTAATGAAAAGTTTTATGAAAATTAAATTCAGGAGATTCTTAGAATCCAATTTAACGCTTTAATTTTCAATACTTAGGTACCTACCTAGTTCAAAAATTTAATATGAAAACAGCGTAATTCTATCAAAAAGTCACTTTGTAAGGTCTCCAATTCCCAATCATTGAATGATGGATGGATGGTTTTTTGTTACTCTTTCACGCAAGAACGACTGAACGGATTTGGGTGAAATTTGGCGCACAAATCTATACCTACTAATATTTTAAAGAGGTAACATTTGTTTGTAAGTTTGTATGTAGGGAGTAATCTCTGGATCTACTGAACCCATTTCGAAATCCTTTCACTAATAGTAAGCTACATTATCCCCGAGTGCTATAGGCTATATTTACAACGTGCCCGTGGAATAATTTCCGACCAAAACCCGAGCGAAGCAGCGGGCAACAGCTAGTAGTTTATAAAGTGGATTAACACATAATATATTTCTTATCCTTGTAGTACGATCCCATAGGACAATTTTACCGAACCCGATTTGGGCGAAGCCGCGGGCTTAAGCTATAGTGCCTTAAAAAAAGTAAGGACAGGAGTTCTTGCCTTTAACTACTGATCACAATACCATAACAAATCGAGACGACGGTTCTGTGGAATACATTGTGGTTATTAAAGTATCCCCTCTTATTGTTTTAATAAGATGCGTGTTCAAGATAAAAGTACATGGATTCTTGTACCTTAGCTTGATTTCACGGTCAAACCTTTTGACCGTAATTTATGCTTAATTAATCGTTCACGTGGTGGTAAACGAATATTTGTGGTTAATATTCTTAATTTTCGCACTTAATATTGTTAATTGGCCTTGATGTGTATGTTACCGGCAAAACCCGATTTCAGGCCAAACTAGTTTGTCCTAGGCCAAACCGGTTTACTGGTCTATCTTATCAGGATACACTAACCCAAACAAAGCAATTAAACTGCGCCAAACTTGGATGTAGCGCTCGCAGGCCGCTGCCGCGGCACCACTCGCTACGCTCGCTCTGCTCGCGCGTGGTTGGTCACCAATCTAACATAACCTAACCCATTTAGTCGGGGTGCTCTATGATTGTCCTTTTGTGATGATCCCTAGTTTGGCCTAGGACAAACTAGTTTGGCCTGAAATCGGGTTTGGCCGGTAACATGTTTAGGAAGAGCATAAAATAAACAGCCTTTAATATTCCCAACGGCGGCGGCGGGACCCCGGTCACCTATATGTGTGAGGGAGTCTGCGATAGTCCACCACGCGGACCCAGTGCGTGTTGGTGGATGTTAGGGTCTTTGTTTTTTTTCTTGGCCATGCTGGTTTCCTCACAATGTTTTCTTTCATTACGTTGAAGGTTCTAGGGAGACCTGGTGTCCTGGGATAGAGGCCTTTCGTCTAGCTTAGGTAGCAGTCCCCACAGTTTAATAAAACACATTATTGTTCACGAAACCTAATAATTTATTATGTACTGTGGTGAGAAATAATTCTTTATCTTATCATATCAAACATTGTTTAAAAAAAACAACAATTTTTACGTTTACATTTTTCACTAGTGAGTCTTTAGTTTCTGCTCACCTATCGCAGTGATGTTATACATCAATATTCAAAAACACTTCATCAATAATACCACCCACACACCGTGCTCAGACATTAAAAATCCAAATGAAAAATAATGCCCCTATCACACGATTTCAAACACACTTAGTATGGAAATGAAGTCATCAGGATAAAGCCCGCCATTCAATACGCGACTGGATCGCTGCGGTGACAGTGGTGACCAGGGACGGTTACCGTTACCAAACAAATACCGGTAAAATTACCGAAACATTAACGTTATGCTACGTTAAATATTAACGTTAAACATAACGTTAATTTATAGGATTTACCGGTATTTAAGTAACGTTACTAATAACGTTAATTCACTAAAAACTAACAATATCTGGCGCGACGTTGCCAAACCGAACGCACGCCGCTCGTCTTTTCGTTCGGCTCTGCTAATCAGAGCGGCAACAGCTAGAATTTTACAACGATCGGACAGATACCTACGAAAACGCGACAAATTGCTCGCGCTTACGCCGTTACGCGTGTTTCAGTTTATAGTCCAGTACCAGTACGTCATAAAACATCGCGTACGCCAAATTAGATTTGTTTTGTTGTTCTGTTATTATAATTAGTTGTTTGTTTAAAAAATATTATTATGGGCCAAAAGAAGTGCAACAGAGTTTATCAGTATTTCAAAAGTTTTAAAGAAAACATCTACTTGCACATTGTGCAATAAAACATTAAACGTAAGTACACACGGCTACACATCAAGTTATACATTTCCAGTATAAGCTGACCTCGCATTGTACGGAAATTCTATACAATGCGAGATCAGCATAAACTGGAAATGTATAGTTTGATTTGTAGCTGTGTGTACTTACTCGCCTTTTTACTTAAACTATATCATTCTAATTATGTATATTAATCTTTAATTAAAATATTTATTTCGACCATAAAAGTCCCATTGAGTGCTTTTGAATACTGTATAGTTCTGTTCAAACTTTATGGAGGTTCGGAAAATCGGAACACAGATTATGCTCGGAAGTGCGCTGCGACTGCGAATAAGCGAGTGACTGTCAAGCAAGTAAGATGAATAAGAGTATGTGTCCACTGCGCCCGCGCCCCGCTGATACCTAAAAGTGTGTTCTGTGCAGCTTTACGTTAGATGTTGATGATGGGACTTTTATGTTTTTTTTTTAATCATTATTATATTCGACCACATGTCTCTGGATCTCTTTCATTACGAAAATATTTAAAAGACAAATTGTAGAGGTCAAATTATATGCAGCTACGTGTTGTCGACTGTAATAATGATAGGTACCTAACAGTAATATGAGTGGGTTTTTTATTATTTACCTTCGTAAAATAGGTACCAATACCCATATTTTATATTTTGTCAGGTTTTTTAACCAGTCATTAAAGTTATTAAAGAAATTATAGTTTTTTTAGTTACTTAATTCTACTACCAATATTTTGATGTATTGTATTGTATAGCGGGCTGGTGTCCGAAACTCCACGTCCAAGCGTGTATTTTGCGTACGGGTGGGAAATCTATTCGATCCACCCTAACTTCTCGAGAAAGGCCAGCAGTGCCTTGATGTTGCTGGCAATCTCGCGGAGAAAAAGTTTTTGGTTACTGGGAAACAAAAAAACGCGAGGAATCGGTGGCTGGCTTATTTAAATCATCGGTGATTATACCCTTACATAATGATTTCATAATTTTGCACTCCGCGCGAACTAAATTATGAAATCATTATATGAGGGTATTATGTACTTGAAATAAAACCACCGATCATTTAAGTACTTAAGCCACTTATTCCTCTGAGCTCGCGCACGGACTCTAAGGTCCGTAATACAAATTAAAAAAAAACTATAATTTCTTTAATAAGTTTTAAGTAAAAAGTAAAGTTAATAGTAGGTAGTAACAGTTACTACCTACTATTAACTTTTACTTTTTATACTTTTTTTGTGTTTTACAAAATTAGAAAGAAAATTAAACTATTAAAGAAATTATAGTTTTTTTTATTTGTCCTTGTATTAGGTATAAAGAGAGGGAAAACCAAAATGTGCCCAGCACACAGCGACTGGGTTATTTATTAGTTATTGCGTTAGGAAATGAAACTAAATTATATACATGGCAATTATTTATTATTAACATAAACGTGTCTAGAAAAAAAAGCCCTTTGGTAATTATTTAGTTTGAGTGTCAAATTGTATTTCCTTCTCATGGCTGCCAAAATGTGATGATTTTTGCATAAACATTAGGCAGAATGTCTTCTAAACTTGACTCCACTAATTTAGCAAAATGGTAGTTTACGTTTTTGGGGTCGACTTTCGTTTGGGTACATGCTTTGCTGTTTTCGTATGTGTTCCCTGTCATTACCAGGAATTACCGCTGCTGTTTGGCTGGATTTTTCAGCACGTCCTCCGAGATTTTGATTCTTCGTTGGCCTTGCTAAAATGGATTGGGACATAACATCCCAATCATCGTCGAGAAGGCTCGGGGAGACAGTGCGTCTGCGTAACCGTTTAACATCTGCAAAGAAAAAATACAAAACTTATTGTATTACTTTTATGAGTACCTACACATTTGTAGCTGCTACCGCCTCGAGGAATGAGCCATTCGGGGCCATTCCCATTGGCTGCGCAGTGCCGTTCCCATTGCGCAGCCATTCGGAATGGCCGCGAATGGCCCATTCCTCGAGTAGCGCTAACTACTGGCTACCTACTAACTACATATTAATTTTAAAAACATAGATAATAATGTGTTTTTACTCGTGTCTTCTCGAGTGATCAAAAAACTGAATAGTTTAAATTAGATTAAAACCCTGTAGGTACCTACTTATTTAAAACTTTACATGTAAATACCAAAATACTTACCGTTTCCTGCCATTTCACAATTTGTTGATACACCCACCAATCACTAATTCACTAGGTAATTCATACACGCGCGACTAGAGTTAGTGCGACTGTGCGAGCGCGAGCGTGACCAACATCGTTAGAAAGAGATTGGCGTATAAATTATCGGTATAAGTATCGTTACTTTTACCGATACTACTTTTAGTTATTAGGTAACGTTAACGGACTTGCGGGTATCGTTATTCATATCGTTACTTTTTTATCGTTATCATAACGGTATTTGGTAACGTTATAAAAAAAGTAACGGTAATTCGGTCCCTGGTGGTGACGCTCGTCATTCCTACAAATCATGTTTACTGGTTGTCCGAACAACGCCGGGGCAGACTGTCAATAATCGTGTATTGCACCCCTGCTGTCTGTGGTGTGTTTGGTCTGCCGGACACAGTTGTCAAAGAGTGGAAGATTTTTTAGAAAAATTGTCAAGAATATAAAATTTGTGTTACTGGGATTTTATTATCGATCTAAGTTAGCTACAGAAATCATTCCCTGATATTATAAAAACCTGGAAATCGATAAATATAACTTAATCTGCCTAAAGAGGTCTATTTATTTGAAGACATCAGTAAGAATAACATTTTAACTCATTCTTCTCATTACTTTTTAATGGCGAATAATATGGTCATAAGTCGTGTCTATAAAAGTCAATTACCACTACCATCACTCAGTTAGTACTAGCTGCTGGATGACCTAAGCTAAGCCACGAAACAGAAAAACAAAAGACATTAAAAAAAAAACAGACGAGCGAACAAATCTTGACACCGGACATGACAAGCTGTATCTTCCACTTGACTCGCTCATGCACCTAAGTGAACGGGTCACGAATCTACTCACCTGTTAGTGAATCTCGATGACTCGACGGAAAGCGTTCACGTGCCATACAAGTCATTCTATTTGTTCGTAACTGGTTTGTACCGGTTACAGGATTACTTTGTGTTTTTGTTGTCGTCTCCTATGAATACAACAGGTAGTAATCGTTGTTGTGTTTGAGCTTTTGAATTATTGTGAAATTACAATGCTAGGAGTGTATAAGGATCATAGCTAGTGGCATTCGGTAGATTCTGCCTACACCTACGGCAAAAGGCTATTATAGTACATAGGCAAGTGGTGTTTCTAGCAGCTTGTGTCTTCGGCTATTTCTAATTACTACAGTAATCAAAACATCATCTTTTTGCCCTTATACCATGTTATTTGGGGTCGGCGCAACGGTTTTTTCTTCCATTCCCCCCTGTCAATCGTCACGCTATCATTTACTCCTTTAAACTTTCCGTCATATCATTCCTCACACATCCATCCATCGTTTCCTTGGTCTTCCTCTCCCTCTCCATCCATCAACATTTATTTTCATCACTCTTTTAGTCACATGGCTCCTCATCACATTACTACAATAATATTACCTTACATTAATTTACCAGTCCCAGGGTTTCAGTTTGTCAATGGCCATACCTGAAACAGAAACCAAAAAAAATATTAAATAAGTACACTATGCATTTAAATAACAATCATTTCGATTGGAGCAGATGAGTAACCTGCAGTAATATATACTGAAGAAATTAATCATGACTGGAACGACTGGATGCAGATGACGGAGAACCGAGTGTTCTGTCTGTTGAGCAACCCTTGATAGAGCCTATGCTCACCTTGATTAAATTGGTGATTACAGTCATGGATGCTTGAGCACCAGCTCTCTAGGGTTCAAAGAGAAGACTAAACTAACACCTACCACAAACGACCTCCCACAGCAAAGTAAGCATGACTTAATCTGCACCAAACTATCTCCAGTTGACATACAGTAAACAACCGACTGTATCAATATTTTTCTTCCAAGCCCAGATGACGGCAATAAAATATAAACAAACAAACTAAACTGAATCAGTGAAACTAAACCAGCAAGTGACGAACTACGTCTCAACAAAGACAAACAGTAGCTTTATTCGCAACAATAAATAAAGCAAGCAAACACATGAGAAATAGTGGGTATACCCCTTAGGAGCCCTCATTATTTTAATAGTGTAAACCACATTATCCAAACTAAAATTAACTTTATGTGCTAAACATACAACCTAAATTCGTTTAACATGTCACTTGAGGTATTCAAAAGTTGTAGATCAGTACTTGCCAGCTGAAATAGAACCTTTTGTTGAAAACGTTAGGGTTTACTTTGAAGTATTGTTTTCTCTAGCTTAGTGGTTGACCGGTAGGGACCGCACACAGTGTCTTGACGCCTACACTAGAATCGAATATGCCTTCGGATCAAGGGGAGACGAATAATTAACGTGTATCAAAGTTTCCAAACTTGGGATGCTAATAAAATATTTGCATGCGAAACTTTTATAAGACGTGGTAGATCATTGAGTATGTACGCGGAGTTGGAGAGTTTATTCTTGGAAGACTTCAAGTACCTAGGTGCCTCGACATCCAAGAAAATACTTTTTGTTGCGGCGTAGTTGGGTGTGTTTGTAATTTAAGTATCATAGATAATGATACTTCTATTGTTAAACTTTAGAGTTTTACTTTAGGAATGCAATGGACAGAAATGTGTTGCCTAATCATGAATTAACGATGTCAGGAACTGATGAACGCTACTGAAGACGCTAAACTTAAAGCGGAATACTGATCCAACTGAATTTATATTGCCGTCGGCAGACATAGAAAAAGATGCTGTCATCCGTTAAAGAGAAAGATACCAGAGTTAAGCTACATTTCAGATTTGGGTTTTTGTATTTTCTGCACTACCCAATATGCAATCATTTGTCACAGATTAAGGTGGTATTTTTTTTTACGTATACAACAACACAACAAGTGTACAACATACCCGTAAGGTGTACAATAATAGGGCACGCCACAATAGTGGCGATAAGTCCCCTCTTTGAGGAGTGACTAGAGAGGCACCACGGCGCCCTCACCTTCCGCCTGACGCAGGTCCTCACCGGACATGGTTATTTCGGGAGGTTCCTGCACCTAATCGGGCTATGGGCTAGCTCGCCGTCCGTCCGTCTTATGACGACAGGCCGTGTCGACGGCGCGTTCGTGTTCCACGCGCGCCTCAAAGAGAGTCAGCAAACAGGAAGGAGTCCGTAAGGACCGACGCCTGCCAGGGTTGCGGGACTGTTCGAAAGAGATACCGCGGCCCTGGAACACAAAGGGCAAAGGAAGGAACATGGATGGGTTTTAGTCAGTAAAAGTCTGACACTCCCTCCTGCTCAGGCCCAGAGCCGGAGGGGTTATTTGATGATATCCCATCGGTAAAAAAAAAGGTGTACAATAATAATAAGAACGAAAATCAACGAAATAGTAATACTAACAGTTATCAACTATAAACTAACATTGATAAACTAAACAAGAACTATTTTACGTATTCTAGCAAAAAATAGAAATAGGAATATGGGTACCTACACATAGATACTCGTACTAGTATATTAAGAAATAAATGATATAAAAGCCTTTCTCATCTCTCCAAGTTTTTGCAAACAGATAGATGTCTCCAAGACTTCGTAATAACCTGTAACTAAAACCGTCACAATCTCATTAGCAGTTCAACGATAGATTAACCGCACATCGATAGCACTTCAAACACAAAATCCCCTACGTCCTTACTAAAACACAAAAATAAAATCACCAATAACGATATCAAAACGAGCCATGAAAAGGTTATTGGTACATTAAGACCACCCATCTCTTTCCTCCATTTTATTTTTCGACTAAGTAGTGCTGGCCACCGGTAACGTAATTATTCGGTTTTATTGTAAACAGCCGGTTTGTTTGTATGTATAGTGTCGGATTAAACCGTCAAAACACAGTTGAAACGTAATTAGATTTAATGATGTTGAATTTGGAGCTGTATCGTGCTGGCAGGATTTAGACTTTGCGTTTATAGGTGGTTGATTACGGGTTCAAATGACAGTAATTTGATATTCGATGGCCACGTGTATTTGTGTGTTCGAAGGATTTTATTAGTTCGTATTTGACATTAGATGTTAGGTATTGATTTCATCACAATTCGGTACAGTTAAATGACGGAATTGATACTCATTTCCTTGGACAATAAAAGCTCACACACAGACACAATACTAACTAGTATTGTGTTTCATTGTTTAGGAGCTTTTATTGTCATGCAGGTGATGTCATTCGATTCCTTACTGTATTAGACGGTAAATACCAAAACTAAGAAATAAAACACATTTGCTTTTAGAAGCAGACGCTACAATTTCCCGTCCTATTAAGAATAACACAATAAAACATAAAGACACACACGTTTGTGGTGCACAGTGCCGTAACTAGCCTTTTATGCGCCCGGTGCGAGCTTTCAAAACTGCGCCCTTGAAAAATGCTCTAATCAGGCTCTGACAATAAAGTGGACAAATGTACATAAAAATAAATCTATCTATTTTTTGTTTACGAAGGTATAGGTACTTAGTAGATTTCTTTAAGATAAAAATTGTTTATTCAAAAATATTTGCTCAAATACAGAAATGACACAAAGTACTCGATAGTAAAGACCCAAGGCTAAGGTAAACCGTAATCACAAGAAAAGGACAGCTACCTACTCAAAGATTTACTTTCCGCGCTTTTCTCATTGCGAAGTCCTTGATTACATTGTCATACGACAGGAGCCGTGCTATGTCGCGTTCAATCGACAAAATCGCTAGGCCAGACAATCTTTCTTGGCCCATCGTCGAGCGCAGGTACGTCTTTATTAATTTGAGCTTACTGAATGATCTCTCGCAGGAAGCTACAGTCACTGGCATCGTTAAAAATATCTTTATAGCGACTACTACATTGGGAAACATTTCCTTTAAATCCAGTTCCACTATAGCTTTGAGAAGACCCATACTTGACTGACATTCACATTTATCAAATAATGTAGTCGCTTCAACTTGACTCTTCAAAGTTTCTATTTCGGCCCAAAATTCTCGATGAAAAGATTCTCGATGTATCGGGGAATCCCCGAACATTGGGTGGGACGGCGCGGCAGAATGGAACGTTTGTGAATCGTTTAGTTTTGTAAGTCATCCTTTTCACTCTTGTCGAACGATGAATTTTCTATCTATCTCTCGCACACTAGTGCGTCAGTAACGCCGCACGTAGTTAATGAATAAAATCAAAGATAAAGGGAGGACCAATGAATGTGGCTGACAGCAATGACAGCGTAACGTGAACTATATGTACATCTCCTCAGCTAGATTGACAGATTTGCTTAGAACTTCTAAGTTAGAAGTGGCGCCCTCCAAATGAATATAGACAGAAATTGTCTCATAGTTACGGTATAGGTACTTTTGTTTGTGTATGTAATATTGCGAGCAAGACAAGGTGGATTTATATTTGTCTGATGTGTCGTGACGTGACGCGTCAGAACTGTATCGGTTCCATACATAAGCCATCACAACACAACACGTTACGCACTAGTGTGAACGTTACCATCCTACTAATATTATAAACGCGAAAGTTTGTATGGATGGATGGATGGATGTTTGTTACTCTTTCACGCAAAAACTACTGAATGGATTTTAATGAAACTTTACAATAATATAGCTTATACATCAGAATAACACATAGGCTACAATTTATAAACATATTGTTCGAAATACTAATCCTGCGCAGACGAAGTCGCGGGCACCAGCTAGTACTAAATGTATGAAACCGATACCGTTCTGACGCGTCACGTCACGACACATCAGACAAATATAAAACCACCTTTACAAGTGTTGTTGTTTCAAGATCGCTTGAAAAATGCCATATAGATATAGATAGTACAGAGGGCGCGTCTACACCATATTCGCAATAAAACAAAATGTACCTACTAACTACCATGCATGAAACAATAAACAAAACTAGATACTGGTCTGGTCATTTCTGCGCCCCTCCAGGGTCTGCGCCCTGTGCCTGGGCACCGCTGGCACCGCCCTAGTTACGGCACTGGTGGTGCACAAAGAAATTGTAATAAATTCATATGTACCTCCTGTGTGTGTAGTTTCAAAAACGTAAGTCACTGGTTATTGCGGTGTGCCACCCGCCTTATTCGCTATGTGTCGTTAGCAAAACAATAAACATTAAAATATTATTATATCAAATAATTTTACTGCACCGCACCGGTTTGCCGTGTGGTCCTGGTGAATAAGAATGGTATCGCATTATATTTTAGAAAGAATTGAAGAGTTTGGATGCAAGAGCATGACACTTATCTGCAGAATAAAGTCAATCAGTTGCAGTCATAAAGTCACTATGCAACATGGTATTAAATCATTGTTCCCATCGATTTTTTTTAAGTTGCAGCTGAATTCAGCTGAGGACAAGCGGTAGTCATAGACCATAGTCAATAGTGTCTGTTTTCAGCCTAGATTTATCCACATAATAGCCTTTTGTTTAGTCGATCACCCACATCTGTACCCACATTCGGATATTTAGTATTGCAAATTAAAATCGCAACAAGATCTGGTGTGAAAGGTAATGAATGTCAATAATAATCATCACATTATTGTGCCCCATACCTGGACTTAGATATTCTATTATAAACATAACATCACGCATGTAATCCCCGAAGGTTTAGGCAGAGGTGCATCTTAGTACACCCACATTTCGCCAGTTATCCGTAAGTCCCATGTAAAAGGGACGAGCCTATTGCCATCAACCGAGCACAAATCCCGACTCTGGGCTGCTAGTAAAAGAATTCGAAAGGAAAAACCCAATAACACTTTGCCTTAGCTGGGAATAAAACCTAGGACGTGATGGTCGCCAGATATGCTTGCGTCGACAAAGCAGTATATTCTATCACAAACATAAAATTTGAATAAACATCCATTTTTATTTTTTCTGCTGTCTGTAGGTACTGAAGTAGCTCACGTCGTCAAGGAGGAGCCGCCGATTAAGGTTATCGGTTCCGTATATGGCCACTTGAACATTGTCAGCACTTTGTAGATTATGTCTAGGTACACTCGTGAAGGACTGCGGAGGGAAAATTTACGCATTTTTAGGGAGTTATAGAGATTTTTAGAGGTATCAACACAAGGGTGTTAGGATCTTTAGCGCTATATTATGACGTTAGCCTAGATAAATCAGGAGGTATATAGTCACAGATTAAGGTTCAGATACTAAAGGTATCAAGAAATGTATACAGTCGTTCCTGAATTAAAGAAGATAAAATGCTAAGTACCTACCTATACATCCTTCATAGAAAAGAATAATCTTTGATGATATTATGTCTAGATGGAGCATCAAATGTGCGAAAACTTGTCAAAAAATATCAGCCAACTGTTAGCTTATAAGTTCGCACAAAGAGACATAGATGCACAGTCACACTCATGTTTGAAATTGTTGCCTCGTTTTCTTTATTTTGATTGTAGAGCGACGCTCCATCTGAACAAATAATCAAAGAGAATAATTTATTGATTACCAAAATTGAAACACAACTAGCTGTTTTACAATATTTTTACTTCTATGGTTACAATGACGGTCTTAACGCTGACAGCCATATCTTCCAGACAACCTTTGGATGGACTGTACGAACATAAAATATAGCGAGGGGGAAGTCAATGCCTCATATTCCTATTTCCGCATTTTCGGGTAGGTCGTCACTTCAGAAATCCGCCTGCTATTATCCGATACTTCTTATAATTTTTAGATACTCCTTTCGTTTGGTTTATATTTTATACATCTGGTCATACACGCGCGCCAGTTGCGAGCACTACACACCTGACCAGCAGAAATTGACGTGTTTTTTTGGGAAATTTGATCATACCAAATTGATCTACTTAAATTTGAACGTAGTTTCTCTTTCTGTCTTATTCTAAGTCAGTATTATCATAGCTAGTTATAAAAAAGATCTTAACGTGAGTAATATTATACAAATCAATGACACTTCCCCATATCGTGTATTGTAATTACACAAAATCGATTTCTATTATGAGTATTGACGCATCGACTCCATCCTCCTATTGTTAACGTTAGTGAACGCACTACATCCTCGCGAGGTGTAAGTTAGGATCACCATCGTTTAGCTGGTTAATGTCGGGATAAAGGACTTGTTTGCTTTGTCGGCTTTGAATAGTGTTTGTAATTGAATAGTTGAGATATCCAAGGAGGTAGAAATTAACATTTAGATGTAGAACATTGATCATCGGTTAGATATATCTCTCCTTTGATAAAGGTAAAACTAGGCATAGTAAATTTATATGGCACTCCGAGTTCAAGGAAGGCCTTGAAGAGCGAAAAAAGCGATGTCTTTTTAATACAGAATACATACCTTATGGTACTTCATTAATTCTCCAAAATAAGTGACCTCTTCCTGTCACAAGTTTTATCATTCGATCAATATACGTACCTATAACCATTTGTTACATTTCATTTCTACAAGTTAAAATAACACGTATGAAATACTATGAAAGTCGAAGTGGAGAATAAGTAAGTCCAATCAGAATTCTACCGCGTGGCAACCCTACAAAGCGTGACTTGCTACCTTCCGCACGATAATTCTCGCTTCCTGCGGTCATTGCAAGTCATCGTAGGGGTGAAATGATTAGAAATTAGTGCCTATTAGTAACCTTTTCTGATATTAATGCAGTTAGATTTATTTCATTGAGGGTTGCTTTAATTGCTCTGTTGAGGGCGACGACCTGTGTCTGAGAAAAGGTTGGGTCTAGTCAAAGTGATATTTTATGATAACGATCACGGAAACGTCAAAATGTATACATAATGTTTGATATAAGCTAATGAACACCTTAATGTCATCCATTTGTTAGTCGTCGTAGAAATAGGACGTTTGGTAAGCGATAGCCGATAAGTTTAAGCCACGCTTGCCTAGGTTGGTCCGCGGTTGGGTGACCACCCATTACACACCGACTTTCCTCCAGGCCTCGGAAACCACGTTAAGCCGTTGCCGTGTTGGTCCCAGGCTGTCATAGGTAGTCAGTGGCTTGGACGTCTGACAATCAGACTTAGCAAGGGGTATCGTATTACTCATTAATTACTAGGTAATAATAGCTGGTGGAGGATAGGCAATCGCTCCATGTAACATTCTGGTAACCAGCTGTATCGGACAACAGCAGTCTAACCGGAAAAAGTATTTGTCTTGATCATGACAAATACTTTTTCACATTAAATGCCTTTTTTTCTGATGGGCATCATCAAATGAGCGCTCCCACTCTGGGCGGAGCGGCAGGGAATGTCAGACTTGTACTGACTAAAACCCATCTATGTACCCCTTGACCCTTTGTGTTCCAGGGCCGCGGTATATCCCTTTCGAACTGTCCCGCATCCCTGGCAGGCATCGGTCCTTTCGGACCACTTCCCGTTTGCTGACATCTCTTTGAGGCGCGCGTGGAACACGAACGCGCCGTCGACACGGCCTGTCGTCATAAGACGGACGGACGGCGAGCTAGCCCATAGCTCACCGTCCACAAGCCCGCGTCACATTAAATGCCTGCCTTCGGTTTTTAACTCTGTAAATGTACACTATTTTTTTTGTGTTTTTGGGACATGCCCGCCTCATTATTCCCAAACCACTGCAACTCCTGAAAGCAAGAATCAACAGTGGCGACCACCAGAAAAGCGCCGAGACCTCCCGCGAAGTCTCCCACAGAAGCAATTTTACTACCCTGGATCATGCCAAGAAATCAGAAAAGAATAGCGGAGGAGTAGAAAAAAACTGGTCAAGTGCGAGTCGGACCCGCGCACGAATGGTTCCGTACATTACCTAAACAAAATAAAAATAAAACACGTTTGTTGTATGGGTAAAACAGAATAAAATTAATATTAAAATGAGGCCATTTTAATATTTATTTTATTCTGTTTTTAGTATTTGTTGTTATAGCGGCAACAGAAATACGTCATCTGTGAAAATTTCAACTGTCTAGCTATTCACGCACGGTTTTCAACACGGTTCATGAGATACAGCCTGGTGACAGACTGCCAGACACTGACGGACAGTGGAGTCTTAGTCATAGGATTCCGTTTTTACCCCTTGAGTATGGAGCCCTGAAAATATACATTAATGTAAGTACTACATAGTCCAAATAAGCAGTATTTCGTTTATTTAGTAGTCCAAAAAATCACATTGTCTTTCAAATGTCCTAGAACTATCAACACATACATTTGTATGTCTCTTTATCACGGTCAAAAGGTCACATTATACTTTCAGCTGAATTCGAAATGAACAGAAAGAAAACTTTTCATTTGAAATAGGCTTTTGCAGGCACTTACTTAGGAAACATCATGAATTTAGAAGCGTGAAAGTAATATTGGAAGACTGAGGCCGAGATCTATAAGTGTAACTTAGCTCGTACTGACCTAGCATTATTCCTGTCACTGTAGCACATTAATGTCAAACTACAAGTATAAGATAAACATGGGAACAGGTTTAAACCAAATGGAGAGTCTTAACTATAACCAGAAAAAACTGAAAATACACTGAAAAAAAAAAGTAGTTGCCACAATCAAGATTTTGTTTCGATTGACTAAGTAACTTGTTTGCATTTGAGCCTATCAAGCACAATGATCACAGCTACTTCTTTTATTTGATTGAGATTTGAAACGGTATGTTGATTGGAATTATCACAAAACCTATTTGCAGCAATCAAGTCAAATAGTAATAAACACAACCAAGGAACTTATTTAGCGCAAACATTTAGCGCAAGATTTGATCAAGTTGTATGGTTAATACAATTAATTGAAATGATAGATGCTATCAAGTCAAATCAACATGCTAAAGTTTCAATGATCTTTATCAAAATGCTTGATTGAAACAACTTACTTATTTTGTTACAGTTAACATATTTTTAACTTGTCTCTTTTTAACTCTTCTACCTACAATGATGTCATGTTAAGGATAATCGAGAAATTTGTTTGAACTTTCAATCATTACAACTAGTATTGCTGCAATCATGTCGTGATGATCAACTTAACTAAGATATTGATTAATCTAAATATCGTCAATCAAGCTAAAAAGTCACTTGATTGGCGTCCAATTTTTTTCATTGTAAATGGATGTTGTTAACTCACCTTTTGATTTAGACCCGTTCCCGTGAACGTTTATAGATCTCAGGTTTTGGTTTCTAACATTGGTTTTGTGAGCATTGGAATCATTTGACAGCTGGACTTATTGTTTAAAAACAGTTCTTTTTTCAACTATCAGTATAACCTAGAATCCTCTATGACCATAGGAACTAAATATCTGTAATGGAAAACAATGAGCGATTGGCAAGGTTATAAGTTGAAGCCCCAGGATAACCCATTGTGACTCGCTTCGAGCCAATTCTTTATAATTAAATCTTGAGGGCCTAACGGCAACCATTTTGAATGCATTTCATATTTCTACAGCATTCATCAGAATTAACATAAGCTATACAGTAGCTTATATCAGTCCCATACATTATAGACTTTACTGTCGTCGTTATCGTTGATTTTGATGATACTTTAGCTAGACTAGTGTTTTTCAATCTTTTTCATGACATGAAAAGTATGAAAAAATATTTCACGACCTTATGTTACAAAATATATTCAATCCATATAACATTTTTATGCATCTCAATGTAGCAAAAATGGTTTCCGATGGGAAAAATTAGATAATGAAAAACAAGTGCAACTTTCGCATTTAGACGAGTAGTCGTAGGTTTTTTTTTATGAACATTGAATTGTTTATATCCTACATTTTCTTATAAAATCTATCTTTTTAAACTTTATTGCTTTTTTTTACAGAGGCAGTATTCGCGACCTCTTGCGACCCTCCCATAGAGGCTTCGCGACCCCCCTCTGGGTCGCGACTCACAGTTTGAAAAATACTGATATAGACCTTTAGTTCATTGTGGTACCAACAGTCAATCATTTAACTGATGCTATCATACTCCACTGTTGAACACTAACCTCTCCGAAACTACACCACAACATCGTGTCCAGCCCCTGTCTTAGATCGTCGGTTCAGCAAGCAGGGGGGCGTCCCCTAAATACGTTTTCTGGTACGCTTAAGTATATTACTCTTTCTTTTTTAAATGTAACACAAAAAAGCCTTTGGGATTCTCTGCTCTCATTTTTTTAAATCGGCGAATCCAACTTCTCCTTCAAAGCCAACCTGACTAACGACGATCAGTGACCATTAGTAATTGCCTAACTAATCACCCGACGTATCTCGACTTGCGACACGGTGCACTGATCAATTAAACAGAATGCGAAGCTCGCTAGACTCACAACTCGATTACGTCGCGTCCCGGCCGCGTTTTAGAAAGTAATTTGAGTAGACTTTCGCCACTACGTAATCGTGTTAAGGGTTGATTTCGGAATTTGAATTTGGTAGTGCATTTTAGTGTTGTAGTACTACATTAAAAATATATATGGTAAGCATGGAGTAAAATCGTGGAAACTTTATAGGTAACCAGGGCAGTTCCCGCATATAAAAAAACTTATGCAATCTAAACTCTATGTCCATCGGTCAAAATGTTGGTGTAGCGGTATTGCAAAAAGTAATACAGCAAAAAGTAGTATAGCGCCATCTATGACACAAATGAAGAACTAAACATTACAATTCTGAATCTGGCTATTAAAGTTATCCGCGACTTAAGACCATATAGAATAACCCTACAACAACCGTCGGACAGTAGTCCACCAGACATGACAGCTGTCATGATCCTCTCTTTTGGGTTGAGAACTTAACTCCCTGTTCTTCATATACCTACATTGGCTTTGACTGACCTGAAATTGCTTATCGGTTTTCAACGCTTTTTATTGCGAGAATTGTAAGCCTAGTGTAAATATGAAGCCTCGTTAACGGGGAAAACCAGCATCGCGCTGCGCTGCGCTGCAGCGCTTCAAACCAAATATCAACATCAAATATCATCATGGATATTGGTGGTTTCATGGATTGCTTCGCAGTTTACATATAAACCAAAATCAATAGTTATCAATCGAAGCAATTCAGTTATCAAAATAAAATAAAACTAGCCAAGTGCGAGTCGGACTCGCGCATGTTGGGTTCCTTACCATCGAAGTAGGGAGGCTCCCCTACTACCCTTTAATTTTTAATGTACTTCTATTTGTTGTTACAGCCGCGACGGAAATACACATTCTGTGAAAATTTCAACTGTCTCCTATTACGGATCATGAGATACAGCCCGCTGACAGACAGACGGACGGACGAACAGCGGAGGCTTAGTAATAGAGCCCCTTTGGTTACCCATCGGATACGGAACCCTAAAAAGCGAGGAAACCATACGTTCAAATTAAAAACAAACCTTGTTTCAGGAGAAGCAATTCACAAACGATTTTTGCCATGTCATACTTTAGATTAAAACAGTAGCGGAAATCCAGTCTCCGCAGCACGTATCCCACTCGTATTCTCCCACTATAATTTACATTTCCCTCCAAGAAATACAAACAAACAAGATAACAGAATAACAGAATAAAAACAAAAATAGCACACAAAGAGGAATGGAAAGGGACGAATTTATCGAGCCATTACGACCGCGACTGGCGGCATTCATGTGTCATAGAAGGAAATAACAATACGATGCATGCTAGAAATAGTCCCGAATTGTATCGCCTGACTTGCTATTTGATTCGCCACTTAGCTGGTCTCTGTCTAAATGTTTGTTCTGTGTTTTAAGTTTAACACTTTGTTAGAAGGTTTTCAGGTAAAGTTGTCTAGTAATATAAGAACAGCAAGTCTGCAACCATAATTTTAGTCGACAAGATTTGGAACTAAATGTAATCCTACTTTTTCCATGATGTCTTGTTTTCTCATTACGTAATTAAAAGTCAAGAATATATAGGTACATAGAAGACTTAAGTAAAATTATGATCAAAGTAAAAATATGAACAAAAATGTATGCTCAGAAAAAATAATAAGGTACTTACACGAAACTTAATTTATCTATAACGCGTACGTCACTGCTTATGGAAAATCATGACCTGAAGACCTCAGCCAAATGTAGCTCCGACCCTTCCCTGTGTTAACGTCGATTTACTGCTCACTCTTTTAAGGCAACCAGCCTTAAATATAAGTAGATAAATAACCGCCAAGTACCCGTTAATGTCCTACAGATAAAAGGCGGCTTCAAGAACCACATTCTCTTAGGAGTTGTTTCCAAAGACAAGCCAGCTCCTGCGGAATAACCAATTTAATTCACATTTCTCCATATTTGGTCGCATTATAGCCAACCAGTCGACAATACTGCATTGTACCAGTAACTTAATCCGATAGGAGGAATACAAACAATTCAGGACCTTTACACACTAAAAATAAAGAGCAGAATTAACTGAGGGTGAACTCCAGCGGCGCCTACGCAAGAGTGTCGTATGAGTATTTTTAGCGTCGCGCGTCGCCCAAGAAGTTTTATTTGATTGCTACACAACACATAGTTGCTGGGATTTGTGTTTCAAATAAGTCATGTTTAAAAATAACAATGCGATAAATTCCAGAATGGGAAAAGCGGCGTATAGAGGTAAATGTAAGAATCAATAAATTATGGAATCAGCAATTGAATGCGCCAGAAACGACATCACATTTTGCCTTACTAAGCGACATGAAGTAGCATAATCTGATAATAATTGCTTGTGGAGCTCTAACTGGCACGAACCTCACCCATAATCGTGTATTTATCGATTAACTTATTGATTCTGACACCTAGATCTTTTAGGCCTTATCTCGATTTCAGTTCTAAGCTGCCGATTAGTCTAATAGTTCGCACTAATGTTTTGTTATAAATATGGAGATCGTGGAATACAATTTGCAATTATTTACCGAAATCTAGGACAGAAACAATATTTTGAATTTGAATGCGTTTGCCGTAGGTTCGCCACAGCTAATTTAGCTTTAATACCTACCCTTTGTACATTGGAAGTGTTTTCAAGTAGCTCTATCTAGCGTTATTCTGACAATTCAGAAAACAACCACTTTATAATAGACGTAATCCCATTTTCACTTTAGGTTTGGCACCTATGTCACCTACTTACTTGAATACCTAAACATTATTGCAATGTTTGTTGGAAATTCAGCTATCAGTGGTAAGCTCAGCGTTGAGAATCGTTTAAATAAGGGCTTCTATTTGGTTTTCGCTTAGTGTCAGTGAAAACGGAAATCATTATTTATAAAAAGTAGGTGTTTTCTGAACTCTCAACATAAATAAAAACAAATAGACCAGTCATAATCCAAAAAAATCGCAGCACAAATTTCTCAATCCATTCTGTCTCACCAAAATCCGCAAGTCACTCTATTATTCCATGGGAAATAATCTCCACCTGGGCCGGTCACATCCGGCGCCGGGATTTTCCATTTCCACCCGGTGTGTGCCACTTCCGGGGGGGGGGAGGGTAGTGGGGAACATGTCCTTACAAGTTCTCCTATTCTTGTGATTCTATGTTCACGTTAGCAATCAGTCGGCATTGTCCGGCCACGTTCGATAATTTTCGGCGCTATGCATTTCGGGATGAGCATTGAGTACTCGTTTTTGTGCTTTTGGACAGAGTTCGGGTGGCAATGTTATTTTGAATTGGGATGTGAATGTCGATTCGTTTGCAGTACGAATCTATTTATATATGACGGCACAGCATATTATATTTGCGGGCACGGTTGGCGCAGTGGCTAAGCGATTCGCTGTTGCGCTGCGTGTCGCGGGTTCGATCCCCGCACGGAACAAATATTTGTATGATCGGGTAGTTGTTCCGGGTCTGGCTGTTTGAGTATGTGAATTTAAATGGTTGTAAACGCACCCACGATACAGGAGAAATTCCTAGTGTGGGGCAAAGTATCTTTAAAAAAAAAAAAGAAATTTAACATTTTCAAGCTGTTTTGTTTTTAATTCTCTTAGCACTTGATCGTATTAACAATTAAAATCACATGAATGCAGTAACAAGTGGGTAATTTCAAGCTTATATTTTGCTTAGTTCTTAATAGAGCATTATAAAATGATACCATTAAAAGGCGCTCGCTGTGTTTTAGCTAAATACAAAGGACTTTCTCGGAATCCGAATCTAAAAACGACTAGCACGGCAGCATTACGAACTCCAGTTGTTAACACAAGAATTCCTACTGTTGAACTATTCTCGTAACATAATAAAAGAAAGAATCTTCTGCCAAGTGGTCCGAAACATATTTTCTTAAGAAAAAAAGAAACGAACATAAAAAAGACGGGAGAAAACTAGCAAATAAGCCGGCTGGCTTCCGGAGACGTAAATATAAAAATAAATGAAAAATATATTATATAAACATTTTCGGGGGCGTTAAATTTGCATTTTAATGGAGATCCACGCGTAGGTAACAAGTTTAACTAATAGCCGTGAAATGAGGGGAGGCGGAATGGGCGGCCGGGCACAGTGGTGCCTTTGTTCAGCGCCGGGCCAAAAATGTCATAAATTCAAAAAGGTTTACTGTCTTTGTCTTATGAGTTCACTGTTTATGAGTATAAAGAAAACCTGTGTGGGCATTCGTTATCCTTTACGAGCATAGTTTGTTTTTAATGAGTATTAAAACGTTTAAGTAATGCAATCGGCGACATTAAATCGGAAATACTTTGACAAGACTGATGACTTGAAGTTTCCTTCGATCAGACCTTTACGGACAGATCATGGACCAGCTGTGGACACCGGACTCTGAGGGACAGTACATTAACTGTCAGAGTCCAGTGTCTGTTTGCCGCGTTCGTAATTGGATTGCCTAAAGGTTTCTCATAACAGTTTTAGTAGTGTTATTCGACCGGTTTTAATGTAGATAAAAACAATATATTGTGTAGAATAGTTACGGTTTCTATGCACCTCTAAACCAACTAAAACAGAATATAATCCACAAAATGCTGTCCCGCAAACCAAATACGCTAATCCTGCAAGCACAACAGCGCAGCGGGTCAAGTTTCTTTTCAGCGTAATTTTGCTTCATATCCTACGAAATACAAAACATTGTTGGGATACAGTGGGTATGGGGGACAGTGGTACACTAGTAATCCTGGCTGAACAATCGGCCAACGCTCGCTCCGAGGAATATGGTACTAAATAAGAAGAGAGCGCTCTCTTCGTATGGCAAAGAGTAAGTTAGTAGAGAGATTGGATTTGGTTTATGCCTATTTTGGTTTGAGAGTTGTGACGACAGACTGAAAAAGTATGAAAGTTAGCCTGGTAAACTGTGAAAAAGTCCACAAGTAACACAAGTCAAAGGCAGCGAGATAATGAAGACAGAATATTGAAGTAATCAAAATATTCATTTACATTTATTGAACTTTGGGATCCTTAATTTTTCAGATATTTCTTTAGCTTTGAGTCTATTATATCTGTTTTTACAGAAGAAGGAATTAGGATACTGATACATACATACATATGTATGTATGTATATTTTAGTGTGATCTTTTGGTGTCTTATTTCGAACATTAAACGACTATATTGGTGAGTTTATAAATAGGAAACTCTTTAATAATGGCTGTCACACCGTATATTGACATTGAATCAGATTTGCATACTGAAATAACATCCATTTATAAGATCATTATTATGATCAGTAGGTATGAAAATGATCACTACACATAATGGATTATTAATTATTTTGCAGTTACGCATCATGCTTCCTATTTTATATGAACCTAGTGCATTAGAAATCGCTTTAAAGAAAGAGATTATTGGTCTTGTGATTGGCATAAGGACAACAGTGTTAAATGCTCTATGATTATGAAATAACCTCGATTTTTATTGAGCGTCTCATGCCATTGTCATATTTATTATACCGGGTTAAATGGTCACATACATTACACAACACCATCCAATTCATTTTGAAGCTACAAAGCATACCTACATTCTCAGCCAGTCACTCCGTCCTTAATTCGAGCCCCATCCATCAAAGTACTGTCATCTCTGTTCCAATAATCTACGGTTCGTCGCCACATAAAGCTGTCCCGCGCTATCTTGGCATATTGCATACCGTGCGGACGCATATGATAAGTGCATAACCCCAACGTTTGTTGGAAAAACACACTTTCATCGCGGAAAGACGAGACCATCTTGTTTTTCAAACTAGATGTGTGTTTACATTGCTTGGGTGAATTTGTCTTCGGAAGGGATGTAATGTTGGGGATATGTTATGGATTTTGTGTTGATGTTTTGAGTTATGGTGCTGTAAAATGCAGGGAAATTTAGGACTATATAAAAATTAACATCACGTAGAGCTCTTGGCTAAATAATAGCAGAAGCTCGGGTCGATCTTCAGGTTAAGCCGCGCAAACCTAGGTTGTTCCGTGGATGGGTGACCACCATCCATCCATTCTTCTTCTTAGCGTGTCGATAAAATCAAATAATACCCGACCAGTGTATTGCCACCTGCACAGCTCTATCGTTGGCTTCGTTTAAATCCTGGAAGGTGCAGGTGGCTGGGCAGGATGGGCAAGAAAGTAGGTGAGGCATATCCTGCAGAGGAGCTCCACACTGACATTGTATCTGGGACGGATCGATGATACCCCATTGGGCCAGATTATTTCTACAGCGGGCAACCTGGGCCCGCAAACGGTTAAGAGATTTCCAGATTGGCCACTGCAGTTCCTCCATCGTTTATCCATCCATTAGTATACTGAGTTTCCTCCTTGCCAAAATTAAATTAAACCATTGGCCCCTGTGGTCATTTGTAAAACTTTGACAGTCGTTACAGGTCCGAAAATCTGACAACCAGTCCAAAGGGGGCGGGGGTCCAAGGCGTATCATATTACCCAGTATTAACTAGATTCTGGACGTCAGATAGGCAGTCGCTCCATGTAAAATACTGGTATAGCTGCAGTTAAGTCCGGTAAGACTGGAAGCCGACCCCAACTTAGTTGGGAAAAGGCTAGGCAGATGATGATAAAAAGTAAAATCACAACTGTGATTTCCAAAGGGAGTATCTATAGTATGGTTACGAGTAAGGCCAATGTAATAGGAGATTCGCCTATAGAATTAAACTTAAGACCTAGAATTGATATTAGCTTTCTCAGATTATTGACGTATCAGTGGCATTTTGTGCTTGTCTGTCTGAACTTCAAATGTACCCATTTAATTGTTTAGATATCATATTATAAGCCATCGTTATGATAATAATCAAGTGAACATAATCAAGTGCAACAATAGTATATGTATTGTATAGTGATCTATTTCACATCGACTCCATCAGTGCTATACCGACACTTTCCTATCTCACATGACAAACATTAACCTTTTTATTCGGTCTTACCCATAGTCTTCATAAAACAAAACACAGAATAAACTCTACTGTATGGCCAAGTCAATTCAAGCTCACGCTTTACAAAATCATCATACCAGAGATAAATTCTCTTAATCTTAAACACAGAGCATAAACAAGACAAGTCGTGAGTCACGTGACCTCGCCACAAAAGCTAATTGTATGTGTGCGTTTAAGAAATTCGCAAATAAATAAGTGTCTCCACCCACTCGAAGTCCGTGTGGTCAGAATAAAACACTCTTGTGCTTTATTGAAGTTGTTGTAGTCCAGTGATAAAGCTAAGAGATAGATAACTTATTTTTCTTTTATACAAGATGTAAAAGAACCCTTCACGTCAAACAAGCATTCTGTACCGCAAACAAAGTAACGCTACGAAAAAATATTGCTGTGAAACGACATATTTTGGGGTGAAAAATCACCTTTTACAGTAGGAATCAATGTAAAGCACTCAATACATTGTACACACAAACACATACATTCACTCACACATTGTATTCTCAGTGTATTCGCAGATCGGTGGGATTCCCCGATGGTGTGGAGGTGGATGCGGCTCCATGCTGAATTATAATTGTACATTTTCATCTGTGTCTGTAGCCTACTAACACTAGAACTTAAGTAAAATTGTTACTAACCCTATGGACTCCGGTCTGAAATAAAAACTTTCTATACTATTCTATTGTGCTGATAAATGCATTGCATTACGGGGGTCGTGGAGGTGTTTAAAGTAAAGATATAAGAATTTAAAAAAATATGTGAAAATGTTGGAACTTGGACCCCCAATATCGCCGAGACTGGAAGCTTCCCAGGTATTGTCCAGAACATAAAAAATATCTCAATGACGAAACAACAAGTGAAAAGAACAAGTATCTTTCAGCTTCTTTAAGGGTTTTTTTACACCCATTATAGAGGAAGTAGCAGACTTGCAGTAGCCTAGCCATGTTTGCCAAAGGATCGACTCCCAGTGGAGCAAACGAGTTCTGGAGTAGAGACGCCACCGTAGCGTGGAGTGGCCCATACCAAGATGGACAGATACACTCCAAGATAATTGAGGTTTACCTTTGTCTTGTCATTCTGTGGACTATGGAATCATCTTTCAACCAGTGGAGTGGCCAGCTCCGGCTGGTCACTCTGGTTTGGAATTCATTGCCTGATAAATGTTGGTGTCGCTCTGCCGTTGTCGAGAAATAAATTCAAGGAGCAGATGTAGCAGTAAGTTTCGTTTAATCGATTTTAGGTTAAGTTTATAATTTTAAGTTATGATGTTGAGTGATGATGATAAACGAGCGCTTCTCGTCATCAAACTGTAAAGTTTGAGGAGTAAAAAGACTGTAAAAAATTAACTTGTTTTGTAAGAGATTAATAAATTTAAAAAAAAAAACCTTTTCTAGAATGTGTTGGGGCAGCAGAATACCAATACTTGACATGGGATGAATGCCTAACTGACCTCTTCAACCCTTTTCCCGTAGGTGTAGGCAGAAACCACAAAAGATTTAACACTTACAAACCCTTTCTGTTTCTCCCCTGATCATGGACCTCCTCATGGTCGTACACGTACGGCAAAATAATAATTTAATAGCCATTCTAATAATTCGCGTAGTAACGGTTGATTAGAACATACATTTCATGTTTCCATTTTCGTAAAACGTAGCTTTACGATTGTAAAGCTACGTTTCATTACAAAAAAAAAACAATTTTAATGTAGTAAAGAACAATTTCCGGGTTATAAAAGTTTTACAGCATTTTGCGGAATCATGGCAATGCGTGCCAGCATAATTAGAGGTAACATATAAGTATAACACTGCACTAAGTTAAAATAGGAACTTTACGATAAGTTCACCGTAAAAAGTACTTAAATGACTAAATTATTTAAATGTTTTTACATCTCTTACAAGCTAGTTTGCATTAAGTTGGTTTTAGTTATAATTAAATTATTTTGATAATTATTTGTTTAGTCCACAGCAGTTTACAATTATTTTTGTGCCTTCGTATGCATCTCTGACATCGGTCAAGGAAAATATTCTGAGAAAACCTGGACCTAATGTAATCGCCCACCATCATCATTCTCGTTTTTTCCCAACACCTGTCTGTCCGGGTCTGGACCGGGGTCAGTTTCTAGTCAAATCAAATGCAGCTGAATACCAGTATTTTACATGGAACGACTGCCTATCTGACCTCCACAAGCCAGCTAGTATTGGGTAATACGATACCCCTTGGTAAGCCTGGTTGTCAGACTTGCAGGCTACTGACTACCTGTAGAAACTTTCAAATATCTTCACTAAAATCGCACAGCCATATGTGCCTCAAATGAATGCTCGTGCCTATCGGCATGAGGAGAAACCTTGAAGTGTGCAGTCACATACAGGCCTTTTTTTTACTAACCTACAGACTTTCTGGCATACCTCTACATTGCTTATAGACGACACAATTATCGCTTTATATTTTAGTCAAACTGAAGTGATAGATGTTCCTACATCTTGGTCTCATCATTATTTTGCCCTTATCCCAATTCATTTGGGGTCCGTGCGGCATGTCATATTTCTCTATTACTCGTCACCTCATCAGACACCTCCTTTGGTGCCATATCATCCTTCACACAGTTCATGCATCGTTACATTGGTTTTCCTCTACACTTATACCCATCCACATTCTTATTCAAAACTTTTCTGAACTCCAACATCTTGGTCTATAACATAAAAATAGCTTATCCTCCATAATAGTTTCGCTTCGGTTACACCACTGCAGTTTTAAGCACTGACAATTTATTGCGCACGCAATTACAACATGGCGGACAAAAATTGCAGCGCGCATGCCCGACAAAAGGCTGTCAGCTGGCGCTTGCGCCCCGGTGACATATTTACGATTTTGTGGTTTTATTTAATTAGATATGCCATGTCTGTTTAAATGGAGTTTCCTTTGATATAGGGGTTTTTAGATAGGTTATTCTTGATTGTTTTCAATTTTTCAGCCAAGATATTTATGTGTTTCGCAAAAAGCTCTGTCACCGCTTGGCCACAACTTACACTTTTAAGCGAGACGCGTGTTGTGGACGGCGGTGATAAAAATGAAAGAAATAGCTTATAGCATGCCACGAGTCCCTGCGATGCGACTTGCTTGCATGTCGCCTAAATACAGCTCGTTGGCAAATTGTATCTCGCCTTTTTTTTTCGTATGGGAAATCATCAAATGAGGTGAGAGTGGGAGGGGTCTCCCACTCTGGGCGGAGTGGAAAGGAGTGTCAGACTTGTACTGACTAAAACCCATCCATGTTCCTTCTTTTGCCCTTTGTGTTCCAGGGCCGCGGTATCTCTTTCGAACAATCCCGCAACCCTGGCAAGCATCGGTCCTTTCGGACCCCTTCCTGTTTGCTGACATCTCTTTGAGGTGCGCGTGGAACACGAACGCGCCGTCGACACGTTTTGTCATCATAAGACGGACGGACGGCAAGCTAGCCCATTACTCACAGTCCACAGGCCCGCGCCTACGGTGGCCGGGAACCACCACGTGGCCCCCGACGCCCAGGGCGTCTCCCGCGGCGGCTGAGACGTGAGGCTCTCTCCCTCTCACGTCCCGCCACCTCCTTCGCTAGCACGACTGCTTCGCAGAAGGAGGTGACAGCGTCCCATCCCCTCTCGCTCCGGACCATGGATTGAACCAGGGCCGGACGCGAGAGATCGCCGCCGAATTGTATCGCCTAGGTCGTGTACGGGACGTTAGTGTTATTCTCTCGAATTTCTGTTTTTTCATCACTAAAGAATAAAACAGTCGTAATTCACGACTACCAGTTAATATTTACTGATTCTCTTCTAAAGAGGACCAAAGGACGTTTATTGCATTTCAAACGCCATAATTCCTTCTGCAGCTTTGTATTTTTAATCAGAATATTCTTCGTTTTACAAAGCTACACAAAAAAAAACATCTATTATATTTCCCGTAATCAAAATGAAAGCTGGTTTCCGCGAAGTAGACTTTAACCTGTTCATGATCATAGTCTACTTCGTGGAAACCAGCTTACTTGTACAAATAATATTTTTTTGCATAATAACAACTGCCAACGTAATAATACACCGAAATTTCTTCAGTTATGTTTCAGACCCATGTAATAGGAGGCGTGCCTATTGCCATCAACCGGGCACAAATCCAGACACCATGGCAGCTACTGAGAAATTCCTGATAGAGAAAGACCCAATATCCATTTGCCCGACCCTGGAATCGAACCCAGGACCTCATACTCAGCACCACTAGACCAAGGAGGCAGTGTTGCATTAGTGTAGCACTTGTAATAAAAGTCTCATTAACGACAATACTGCCGTTTAAAAGAAGATGTAGCCACCACAATTTAAAAGAGTAGTATCCTTATATGCTTTGGTCATGTTACGAAGATGAGTGAAAGCCGACTAACAAAAACTATTCACAAAGTAAAAGAGGAAGCCCTAGAAGGACATACAATGACCATAATTATTGGTGATGTTTTCCAGAAAGATCAGGAGGCCTACCATGACGTCTTAGTGCAGGAGTAATTCCTGAGTGGGAAAGAGATGGCACTAGACCACCTGTATAGCTCTGTCTCTTTCCCACACTGGAATTACTTCTGCTTCAAGACGTCTTAGTAACCCAGCAGGTACGTGGCGTGCGTGTATCAACAGATGTATGAATTAAGAGGGCCCTTCCCGACCCGTCTATCGTCAACGCGAGCATGGTCAAAAAGCTTGTTGTTTCATCCAGAGCCACAGCGGCGTTTTCTTTCAACTCCCCCGTCTTACCCCGCCCCGACCCCGCATAACTCGTCTCCCACGCACCTCATACCGCCTATGCGATGATATTGAAAGAAAAATAGTGTTCGAAAATTTCTTAAACTTGTTCAAGGAAATACGTGTTTTTGAATAAGTCTTACAAGTGTGTAAAATAAATATTTGTCATTAAGAATCGCCATTATATGTGCAAGGTTTCTATCAAGATATTTTCTTTATTTTTACAGTTACTGAGTACATTATGAACGGCCAAAGTTCAGGTAAAATTTGTGCAAAACAGCAATTTTTGGAGGCTTATACTGAATTAGCGTCTACTTTTTTATTTTTTGCATCCATAGAAACCTAGTTATAGTGCACAAAATACTTATTAGTTCAAAAAAATCAAAGATAGATGTGTAACAACAGCATAATCACGTACGAGCGTTTGTATGAAAAGTATGACGGGTTGGCCGCTCTTAAAAGAGTATGCTAGAATTCTGTAGTTTCTGCCCCCATGGGAAAAGACTCGAGTATTATGTTGTTTGTATTTGTATACTCATAAAACGTGTATTGGTCGTTATCGGCGCACGAGTCGCGAAACAAGACAGATTGATCTAGCCCACTTGGACGGGAACAATGTTGCCAGCTTGATATCTGGAAGATTTATAAGCTGCGATTCTCCGTAATATTCAAATAGAAGTTTATGCGCAGTAAAGTTGTATGTCCAGTGTTGCTTGTTCAAATTAACAGGTGTTGGTGTTTTGTTGAATAACTGAAGTAAAGGTCTCGTTTTGGCATTCATAAAATAAAATTTATTTATCAAAAGCAGGCTTACCGTTGGCAATGTCAAATTATTCTTTAATACACCATCACATATCAAGCAGCAGCAAAGGGTCAATTTTTGTAAGAGGTAAGCCGGATTTCATATCTTTGATGTGATTTTATTATTTGTCTATTTTACTGACTGTGCCATTTTTGAAAGAGAAGCCGGTAGCATCGAGTTGTATGGAACCTTCGCCACTGCACGCCTGTAATCCTATAAGAGTTAAGCAGAGATGGTACAAAATTGAACACCCACATTTCACCATTTCGCCAGTTAGTCCCGTTTAACCCCTGTTAAACGGGACTTAAAAATAACTGGGGAATTGTCAAACGACAATGACAATTATATCAAACGGGCTTAAATCTAGATTCCGGATTACTACTGACATTTTTTTTTTTTTTGGCAAAACCACAAACCGCCGTTGTATCGCCATGCACCACTATATTAAAGAAATCTAAAAAAAAAATATTTTTGTTCGATAAGGACCAGTCACAACAATAAAAAAACTTAAAACAGTTTATTTATAATGTAATACAAAGCATTCTATATCCCCCTCAAAGTTTACGACGTCACTTGACGTAAAACAGATGGTCCTTACAAATATGTACGGTATAGAGTGGCAAAACAGACGTTTAGTCAGGGCGGATACACAGACAGACACACACATCAAACCGACATTAATTTTGGAGTTTTTTTTTTTGTTTTGACGTGAATGAACATAAAAAAGAAGAATGGAAGACCGAGAAATGCAGCCCTGCTCTCAAATAAATTGAGATAAGAGCAGGAAGAAATATGATAATGAACAGGGGCCTTAGTCTGCTATTGCAATAGTGTCAGAATGGTCTATAATTGATTTAATAAGGCCCCTAGCCCACGACGTATTGAAGCGCGTTCGAAACTCGTTTGACGTGCGTACAAAGGGTAATTCGTCTGCGCGGGGCCTTATTAAATCAATGATAGACCATTCTGACACTATTGCAATAGCAGACTAAGGCCCCAGGTGAATGGATACGGTGAAGGAGTGATCCATTGCTTCCCTGGTCCAGTGGTTGCAATCATGACTATTAAGGCATAATAGGAAGTTAGGCCGAGACCAAGTGATATTTTATCAGAGACAACAATGCTGGAAAAAATAATAAATAAAACATTAGGCTTTTATTTAAATTAAATGAAAATTTTTTTTTATCTATTACATTGAACGCGTATACACAGTTTTATGTCCGAACTATTAGCCGTTGAGGAGTTCTCTCGTGAAGAGGCGATCCTGGCTGCAGGATCAAGTCATGTCTGTCATAAAAATGTATTGTCACCAGAACCAAAGGTGTGAGCAAAATTTTAGCTCAATTGTTTGGGGGGAACTGGTTTGAAATTCAGTTGCAAGTTTTGACCTTAAGAGGCCCGCGACCGATGCGTTTTTCATACAAACGTAATACCAAAATAACTTGTAAATCAAAAACATTCTTAAGGTACTGTCTCTTTATTCCGATTGGAATACAAAATATCTAGGTTCCCAATGAAATATTTTGAAAGGACAATGATATAAAGACGAGATATGAGGAATTTAAAATTTCTATAGAAAACTTATTTTTCTCATAACTCTTATTTTGGTATTACGTTTGTATGAAAAACGCATCGGTCGCCGGCCTCTTAAGCAACTAACAAGGCAAGTTATATAAAAGCTTAATATTAACTTATAATCTTTTTACAAACGTTAAACGCTTTAAGAACTTGTGTGCAGGCCCTGGACACTGATGATGACAGGTGGAGAAGGTTGGGTAAAGTGTCTTCCCATAAAGAAATTCTCAGTAGCGATCAGTCTGAATTTGGTTATACGAGTACAGCTCTGTTGCATAATCTTTATACAGAAAATATTCTCAAATAACTTGTTTGAAATGACCAAAGTTCATGATGAAAACCCGATTCCAAATAAAATAACCCAATTTCTCTTGCTAAAGTTTTCTCAAAGCCTAAAAACCTAAAAATAGAGGAAAAAAGTCGTAAATTTTATTAACCTAGTCCTTTTTGCCGCCGTACCACATCATCTCATACTCATATACTTGAAATATCCCTACATAAATCATACTCAACCTAATATTTTGGTAGTCGTGGTACAAAGCAACCACAAGTTGGTCAATCCGAAGTAGAACTAGGTTCGTTTATTTACTTAGGAACCGTTTGGTAACCACATGTTGTGTTGTTTAAGAGCCAGACAACTTTGTTTTGTACGGACGGATTTGCGATGTCGTCGTGTTGGTTGAAATTTGACTTTAAAAATTTCGGGTCAACAAATAGTTTGAAGAGGAATATAGTTGACTAGCATTTCTGCAGTTATGCCATAAATGCCAATTTAGATTGGTCAAACTACCCTTTAACAAATTTCAGTTTTCCGACTTATGGACTCAACACAGAACCTCACGCACGCTCAGTGGTCTCTCTTTCAACTACTTCTACACCAAGAAAGAACTAAGATGAAATTTCGGAGGTGACCACAACTACAAATCGTAGCTACAAAGTTGTTTTTAAATTAATATACATTTATACCGTATCTTTCCGGTATCCGCAAAATATTTCAACAGTCATGGATACAATGTATCCATATTTATCAAATAATTTCCGATTTGGTTTTAAAATACTTAACGAATAACTTTATTTCGCTGTATATTAAATACATTAAATACGAATAAAGCTAATTACTTATAAAATTATTTCTGGTATTTCAACCCAATTTAAATAACCACATAGTATTAATACTACATGCAGCCATATTGGGTCGGTAAAAACGTATTGTTTTTAAAGAGATCAAATAAATAATTTTCGCAGATCAGTTATTTTAAATGAATTTATATAAATTCAACAACAACTCGACTTTTAATCATTTTGATGATAAATTATGTTTATTTTGCAAATAGGTTTTTACAAACACTTTTACCCGTCTCTTTTTTTAAACCAGATGTGGCCGGTGTTTCGTACCTGACTACTCTGAGAAGAAACAGCCGAAACAAACTCAGAGGTCATAGTCTCTTTTAAAGACCAGACATAACCTTGGTTAACTCACATGAAGACTATGCTGATTAGTGTCTCAGATGGTCTCTTGAAGAAAGTACCTTACAGATTTGAGTGAACCTATCCAGTCAGTGCAAGCATTTGTCAGTTATCGTGTAGCTCGACTTATAACTCAAAAGCTCAACGACACGACGAACAATACCAAAGAAAGGACATTTGGGTAGGTCGCTTAAAGTACTCAAACTGCCAGACAATCGTGGAAAAAACGAACGAACAAACAAAAAACAAAAATTACCCACGTGGTCCTCACATTCTCAATAATCATTTGTTCACAGTTTTGTATTATAGGTACCTTTAATACAAAACTATTTAAAAGATCCATCCCCCTTTCTCTGTTCATGCGAAAGCGTCGACCAGACGACGAGAAATTCCCTTGAATTATGAATAAATTATAATGTTAGTAATTCAACCGCTGGCTCCTTGTCTATAACTCGTTTCCCCACTGACTCACGTCGTGTCAAGGTCGCAGCTTCGATTGATGATAAGCAGATTGAATTCTCATGATGATAACATTTACGTTATTGTAAAAATAGATCACGTTTCTGAGAAGGTAGAGTCTATTTTGGGAAAAAATGGAGCATCTGCCAAATTAGCTGAGAATCGGGAAACCATGTTTTAGACAGCTGTTCACTGTTTTTGAAAGACGTCATTTTTGATAGTATGAGAACAAGTTTGACATTTCGCACGCTCGTAAAAGTTTTTATAACTATCGTTGACTTAATTCTGTGTGTAAGGTACTTTATGAGTTCACTGACATACCATCCAAGGATCATAATATTTACATTAAGGTTTGAACTTCGATACTTGAAACGTTTTATAGCTAATCGATCTAGTAAAGTTTGAGTCATAATTATTCAGCCGCATGGTCACAGATTGCGCAATCATTTATTATTGAGGTCCTTGGGTTATGAGTCGAGCTACACGATCACTGACAAATGCTTGCACTGACTGGACAGGTCCACTCAAATCTGTGTGGTTATTTCTTCAAAATGCCATCCCAGACATGAATCTGCATGGTCCTCATATGACTTGACAAATGCCTGGAGTTTAAAAGAGACAGTGACCTCTGAGTTTGTTTCGGATGTTTCTTCTCAGAGTAGTCAGTTACGAAACACCGGCCCCATCTAGTTTTAAAATAGACGTGTAAAAGTATTTTGTAAAACCAATTTACAGAAATAAATATGATTTATGATGATAATGATTTGCTAGATTTTGTTTTGATTGATTTTGCTAGATTTTGCCCGCGGCTTCGCCCACTCAATAATCGATAATATCCAACGGGAAGTTACTTCTGGTAGTAGTCTATGGCTGAGTACCAACTGTTATCAACATTGAGTGTCGCATTCAATTAAGTGTCGCTTAATGTTGGTGAAAACGGACGTCAGGCATTCAGTTAGATGTCCCTTAGTGTTGTTGAAAATGGACGTTAGGCATTCAGGTAGATGTCCCTTAGTGTTGGTGAAAACGGGCGTTAGGCATTCAGTTAGGTGTGCTTTAGTGTTGGTGAAAACGGGCGTGAGGCATTCAGTTAGATGTCCCTTAGTGTTGGTGAAAACGCACGTTAGGCATTCAGTTAGATGTCTCTTAGTGTTGGTGAAAACGCACGTTAGGCATTCAGTTAGATGTCCCTTAGTGTCGGTGAAAACGGACGTTAGGCATTCAGTTAGGTGTGCCTTAGCGTTGGTGAAAACGGGCGTTAGGCATTCAGTTAGATGTCCCTTAGTGTTGGTGAAAACGGGCGTTAGGCATTCAGTTAGGTGTGCCTTAGTGTTGGTGAAAACGGACGTTAGGCATTCAGTTAGGTGTGCCTTAGTGTTGGTGAAAACGGACGTTAGGCATTCAGTTAGGTGTGCCTTAGTGTTGGTGAAAACGGACGTTAGGCATTCAGTTAGGTGTGCCTTAGTGTTGGTGAAAACGGGCGTTAGGCATTCAGTTAGATGTCCCTTAGTGTTGGTGAAAACGGGCGTTAGGCATTCAGTTAGGTGTGCCTTAGTGTTGGTGAAAACGGGGGTTAGGCATTCAGTTAGATGTCCCTTAGTGTTGGTGAAAACGGGCGTTAGGCATTCAGTTAGGTGTGCCTTAGTGTTGGTGAAAACGGGCGTTAGGCATTCAGTTAGATGTCCCTTAGTGTTGGTGAAAACGGGCGTTAGGCATTCAGTTAGGTGTGCCTTAGTGTTGGTGAAAACACACGTTAGGCATTCAGTTAGGTGTCCCTTAGTGTCGGTGAAAACGGGCGTTAGGCGTTCAGTTAGATGTCCCTTAGTGTTGGTGAAAACGGACGCTAGGCATTCAGTTAGGTGTGCCTTAGTGTTGGTGAAAACGGGCGTTAGGCATTCAGTTAGATGTCCCTTAGTGTTGGTGAAAACGGGCGTTAGGCATTCAGTTAGGTGTGCCTTAGTGTTGGTGAAAACGGGCGTTAGGCATTCAGTTAGATGTCCCTTAGTGTTGGTGAAAACGGGCGTTAGGCATTCAGTTAGGTGTGCCTTAGTGTTGGTGAAAACGGGCTTTAGGCATTCAGTTAGGTGTGCCTTAGTGTTGGTGAAAACGCACGTTAGGCATTCAGTTAGGTGTCCCTTAGTGTTGGTGAAAACGGGCGTTAGGCATTCAGTTAGGTGTGCCTTAGTGTTGGTGAAAACGGGCTTTAGGCATTCAGTTAGGTGTGCCTTAGTGTTGGTGAAAACGCACGTTAGGCATTCAGTTAGGTGTCCCTTAGTGTTGGTGAAAACGGGCATTAGGCATTCAGTCCCTTAGTGTTGGTGAAAACGGGCATTAGGCATTCAGTTAGATGTCCCTTAGTGTCGGTGAAAACGGACGTTAGGCATTCAGTTAGGTGTGCCTTAGCGTTGGTGAAAACGGGCGTTAGGCATTCAGTTAGGTGTGCCTTAGTGTTGGTGAAAACGGGCGTTAGGCATTCAGTTAGATGTCCCTTAGTGTTGGTGAAAACGGGCGTTAGGCATTCAGTTAGGTGTGCCTTAGTGTTGGTGAAAACGGGCTTTAGGCATTCAGTTAGGTGTGCCTTAGTGTTGGTGAAAACGCACGTTAGGCATTCAGTTAGGTGTCCCTTAGTGTTGGTGAAAACGGGCATTAGGCATTCAGTTAGATGTCCTTTAGTGTCGGTGAAAACGGACGTTAGGCATTCAGTTAGATGTCCCTTAGTGTTGGTGAAAACGGGCGTTAGGCATTCAGTTAGGTGTGCCTTAGTGTTGGTGAAAACGGGCTTTAGGCATTCAGTTAGGTGTGCCTTAGTGTTGGTGAAAACGCACGTTAGGCATTCAGTTAGGTGTCCCTTAGTGTTGGTGAAAACGGGCATCAGGCATTCAGTCCCTTAGTGTTGGTGAAAACGGGCATTAGGCATTCAGTTAGGTGTCCCTTAGTGTTGGTGAAAACGGACGTTAGGCATTCAGTTAGGTGTGCCTTAGTGTTGGTGAAAACGGGCGTTAGGCATTCAGTTAGGTGTGCCTTAGTGTTGGTGAAAACGCACGTTAGGCATTCAGTTAGATGTCCCTTAGTGTCGGTGAAAACGGACGTTAGGCATTCAGTTAGGTGTGCCTTAGCGTTGGTGAAAACGGGCGTTAGGCATTCAGTTAGGTGTCCCTTAGTGTTGGTGAAAACGGGCATTAGGCATTCAGTTAGGTGTCCCTTAGTGTTGGTGAAAACGCACGTTAGGCGTTCAGTTAGGTGTGCCTTAGTGTCGGTGAAAACGGGCGTTAGGCATTCAGTTAGGTGTGCCTTAGCGTTGGTGAAAACGGGCGTTAGGCAATCTGTTAGGTGTCCCTTAGTGTTGGTGAAAACGGGCATTAGGCATTCAGTTAGGTGTCCCTTAGTGTTGGTGAAAACGCACGTTAGGCATTCAGTTAGGTGTGCCTTAGTGTCGGTGAAAACGGGCGTTAGGCATTCAGTTAGGTGTGCCTTAGCGTTGGTGAAAACGGGCGTTAGGCATTCAGTTAGGTGTCCCTTAGTGTTGGTGAAAACGGGCGTTAGGCATTCAGTTAGGTGTCCCTTAGTGTCGGTGAAAACGGACGTTAGGCATTCAGTTAGGTGTGCCTTAGCGTTGGTGAAAACGGGCGTTAGGCATTCAGTTAGGTGTCCCTTAGTGTTGGTGAAAACGGGCATTAGGCATTCAGTTAGGTGTCCCTTAGTGTTGGTGAAAACGCACGTTAGGCATTCAGTTAGGTGTGCCTTAGTGTCGGTGAAAACGGGCGTTAGGCATTCAATTAGGTGTGCCTTAGCGTTGGTGAAAACGGGCGTTAGGCATTCAGTTAGGTGTCCCTTAGTGTTGGTGAAAACGGGCATTAGGCATTCAGTTAGGTGTCCCTTAGTGTTGCTGAAAACGCACGTTAGGCATTCAGTTAGGTGGGCCTTAGTGTCGGTGAAAACGGGCGTTAGGCATTCAGTTAGGTGTGCCTTAGCGTTGGTGAAAACGGGAGTTAGGCATTCAGTTAGGTGTCCCTTAGTGTTGGTGAAAACGGGCATTAGGCATTCAGTTAGGTGTCCCTTAGTGTTGGTGAAAACGCACGTTAGGCATTCAGTTAGGTGTGCCTTAGTGTCGGTGAAAACGGGCGTTAGGCATTCAGTTAGGTGTGCCTTAGCGTTGGTGAAAACGCACGTTAGGCATTCAGTTAGATGTCCCTTAGTGTTGGTGAAAACGGGCGTTAGGCATTCAGTTAGGTGTGCCTTAGTGTTGGTGAAAACGGGCGTTAGGCATTCAGTTAGATGTCCCTTAGTGTTGGTGAAAACGGGCGTTAGGCATTCAGTTAGGTGTGCCTTAGTGTCGGTGAAAACGGACGTTAGGCATTCAGTTAGGTGTGCCTTAGCGTTGGTGAAAACGGGCGTTAGGCATTCAGTTAGATGTCCCTTAGTGTTGGTGAAAACGGACGTTAGGCATTCAGTTAGGTGTGCTCTAGTGTTGGTGAAAACGGGCGTTAGGCATTCAGTTAGATGTCCCTTAGTGTTGGTGAAAACCTACGTCAGTTGACTGGCTTACTCAGATCTAACTTTTAATATGATCATCTTGTCCGAATTTAGGTCATGGCGGCTAATCCCAGCTTCCCAGATATTATCGACGCGGGAGATATTATTTTGCAGAAAACAACTGCTTGCGTAGACGAAAGTGCACTTTAGTAGATCAGGCGCAGGACCCACAGCTTAACGTGATCTCCGAGGCGCGGTATCTTACCGCCAATTTGAAACTACTACTGCTAATAAGAATTTCCTAAAATAGAAAAACATGTCACCCGCTCTGGAGACCGAACCTAGGACCAAACCCTCAGCAACCGCTCTTACCTCGAGACCAACCGGGCAGTCAGTCCAGTCTAACTTTTAGCCAGGATTAAACGAACAAAACCTTAGTAACTTCAGCACTTGAATCCCCGAAATCCCAAAAAATTATAAAAATCATTGGACCCTATTGACCTATTCCGTTCCGCTCCTTGCAATTCCACACCCGTAAGTAACTGATACTCGTCAAATCGTGGCCGCTAGATTGAGACACAGATATCTAGTTCTATGACCGTCTTCCCAAATTGTAATATGAGCTGATGTTTTGTTTCTTTCTAGTTTCGGTCATAGACAGTTGGTTGGTGTACGGTATACATCACTGGTTTTCTGGATAGACTAATGAAAGCTGTTTATTTAAAAAAATTGGATGGTATATCTAACTTCCATACCTGGAAGTTTTAAGTCAAGAACCTGCTTGTTTTAGAAGGCTTGTGGGAAGTCGCTGTTGGAACAGACCAAGCCGAAGGTCACTTGAGGCCTAATCAAGGAGCACTTGCACGCATTTGACAATATGGTTTAAAGAAATGGCGGAGTCGGAAAGACTGGTTTTGTAGCGTAAAAATTGGATATCCAAAGCCTAGAAAGGTATTAAAGCAATCGCTTTCACATCGTTTCGTATTTCTACAGGAAGTGTCAACAGGGTTGACTTTAGCAGTATGGTACGAGTAGCTTCTGTCATTCCAGTAGAGATACATTTTTGACTTTTCTTTCAACGATATCGCTGATTGGAGCCTTGGGCGTAATTTTTTTAAGCCCTCAGGGATAGATTTCGTAAGCAAAATTATTGCCCGGTTGGCAATAAATCTCTTGAATATGCTTACCGAGAGGTATCGTATTACCTAGTACATACTAACTGAAGGTCGAGGTAAGTTGAAGGTTGTGGACGCCAGATAGGCAGTCGCTCCATTAACAAGTTGGAATTCAGCTGCTGGTAATCCGGTTAAACTGAAAGCCGACCCCAACATAGTTGGGATAAGAGATGAAGAAATTGATTGAAAAATTGTGATCATCATCAAAATAAATACATACATTAATAACGAGCAATGTATTGTCAACATCCAAAAATTGTGATCATCATCAAAATAAATACATACATTAATAACGAGCAATGTATTGTCAACATCCAAAAATTGTGATCATCATCAAAATAAATACATACATTAATAACGAGCAATGTATTGTCAACATCCAAAAATCCATCGCTTGCTGAACACAAAGGGATCTGTTTCGTTTTAATTGTATTTTCGAACAAAAAAATTGGGCTGACATGCATCAGCGATTTAGTATACCGATGTTATGCTGCCCGTCCGTTGTTGTATAAAATTGATTTTGACATTGTTTGTGGTTGCACTTGTATGTTTATCAGTCCTGTACTACATCGGTGCAACGCGAGCTTGTATATTTTTAATGAACAAAATAGATAAAAATACCGGTTTTTTCTGGTGATGGTTTCTACTTCAACGATACTCTTTATTACGGTATCGTCAGTAATTGTTAAGCTTTGTAAATTATGCACGGCCAAGTGTGAGTTGCACTCGTACAAAAAGGGTTCGAACCCCCTTTAATTTATTTTGTAATATTTGTTGTTACAGCTTTCTGATTGGTTTTCCTGTAATCTATTATTTCCTATTGCCAGTTTTCGCCTATTTTCTTAAATAACTTCAAAACTATAGATTACAAAATTATATTTAAAAAAAAAAATGACCTGCCAGCTTGATTATAGATATATTCGATAAAGTTTGCAAAACTTTTTTTTCTAATTGTTAAACCCCTAAAAGTGTCCATGTGTTTCCATGTTTATGATTCATTAATTTACGTTACACTTATTTTCACCGATTTACTTTGTGTAAGTAGTACCTACCAAATTTCAACTCAATCGGTCCAGTCTTTTCGGAGTAAATTGGCTGTGACAGACGTACAGACAGACCCGCGAGTGATACTATTAGGGTTCCGTTTTTTTCGTTTTGGGGCACGGAACCATAAAAATACAAAAAAAAAACAAACTTATTAAAGGGTTGTGTTGAAAACCCTCACTGAAGCGACAACGTATTCAAAATGTATTTAAACAGTTGTAGAAAAGTCATTTACGAAACCATCAAATTAAATAACCATAGAAACAAACATAAAAACCTCCAAAAAGCCAGCATTTAAACCATTTATTGGTCAGCAAAAACATGAACCGAGTTCCCAGGGGTCATAAATAAGCGATCGGGCTCGACGTTGGCGCGTCTCATTTCGCCACATTTCAAAATTAGCGCGCGATACCGCTCCAATAAAACATGGCCGACCATCGCTCCAACATAAAACAGTCCTGGATTTATGTATGGTGTAAAATTTTATATTATTCCACTCCATCTATGAATTGGTGGATACTTTGTTCTGATTGCCTGAGACTGGAAATGTTTTTATGTTTACGGATTTATACAAATTTGGATGAAGTTTGTTTTTGCTTCACTGAAGGGTTATCCAATACCTACTGTTTTCATGGCACCATAGTAACATACATGTGAAAATAGACCGAATATTGTAATCCTACTCACAGTTTTTATCAACTGGTCCCAACAATAACGCATTACAGTCAGCATGTACAGTCCTCGTCCAATTTCGAATTTAATTGCGCAAATTCCGACGACAAATGCAGCTCAAAATGCTACTCTTTCTCTCGCTCCCACAAATACGTAAATTAAACGTAACTACATGCAGAAGTTGACCATTTAGTAGCAGGTGGGGTGCAAGTTTGTGACTGCACTATTGTAAATCCGCATCCGCATTGCAGCCTCTGAATACTTCTGGAACAGGACCGTCTGCTCACCGCAGCCGAATAATTTCCAAACTTGCTTTCACTGGCGCCGAATGTTGAACGTTTGTTGTAGATTTGTGGTTCTGCTGCATAAATATTAGACAAGTAGATCGTAACGGCTGTTCGTTGGTAGGTGATGATTTTGGGGTGCTTTCGGTATGTCTGAATTGCTTTGTAGCTCTGGATTTTAACCAATGCTAGAGTTTCCAAAAGCTGAGTAAAATATACGCAAAACAAACAATAAACTGTGTGTTACGTAATTTACCAATGATTCAAAAACCTGTATAAAAAACAATCGTTTTTTCAGCAAAGAGTCTTGCTTTTTCACAATTTGCAGGCTTCTTTAATGCTTAATAAAAAATCTTTTAAAAAGGCTGCGTTCACACCATAAATAAACAAAACTTTTGTCTCCAATATTTTACATCAAGAACTTATCTTACACACGTAAGAGACAGGCTAAACAGAATGTCGTAAAATTGCAGGCGCAAAAAAAATGGACGAAGCAATGAAATAAAATTTCAACCGACGCCGTAGGACGTAAGTTATAGCGTCAAATAGAAGCATTTTGTGTGCCCGACACGAGTTCGGATGTCGTTAACTGTAATGTAGTTTAAAGTACAATATTACTGTTTTGTAAGTCGGCTAAACTTCGCACTTGTTCTGAAGTAAACTTCTCGTTATAAATATCGTGTGGCCACTAAAGTTTTGTATGGAAAACCTGATCTTTCGTTTTTGTTTCAGAAGTGTGTTTTACAGTCTCAAGATAGGACTGCTAAACCCTCAGAATCGTTAGAAATAATTATATTGCTTCCCAATTTCATTAGCTATATGTAGTTATTTAAAATTAGCCATCTTCAGTAGTAAAGTCTGCTTAGTTTATAGTAATAGACGCTAAAACAACACATGGAACGTTCATCTTTACTTCCAAATCAACATAATGGAATTGTATACCAAAAGCTATTTCTAGGGGATTCCGAGGAAACTATTGACGACATTAAATAAACTATTTCTCCTCATTTATTTGACATTAAATGTAAAAATAAAATAGGCATTATATTTCTCGGTTCTTAAACCGAAAGTGATGCCAAAAAAGGAAGCCATCAATTTTAAAGTGCTTCTTCTCTTTCTACTTCGAATGATAGAAAAGGATAGAAGTAAAGAAAACTAATGCGATGTCATAGCTAATTAGCGTCAGTTAGTTTTAAGGCGAAGTTCTTCCTTTAGAAAACCAATCACTTATTTCTACGTTTGACAATAAATATTTTTTGCTAAATAACCGATAAGTCTATTTATATTTTCGAGACACAAACTTATTTAAACAACAATTATATCATAGCAAAGCCTATAGTATTGAATCAGTTTTTTAGGTAATATCATCAGCAGTAGTATTTACCATCAAAGCCCGTTGAAGCAAAGGATTTAACAAAAATATAAAATGGCAGATTGAGTACTGAATATTTTTTTCAAATATTCTGACAACAAAAAAAAAGGTAATAACAATAAACTATAGTTCGAGTTCGTTAGTATTTTGTTTTCAACATTTTTTTTTCATAATGTTAGTTTAGTAGGTGCAAGAACTGCCCCTTAAATAAAGGCCACTTCACACGGCAAGGAGACAAGGGGGACACGCATCGTTAGTCATGATCTTAACTTTTTTCTTCACTTAAAATGCCTTTTAATTGAGCCCACATGTTTTCAATATCTGATAAGTTGGAGATTTTCAGATTGGTTAATACACGCCCGCAGTTTTTTGTCGATTCTCAGTGAATGAGACGAAAGGAAAAAGGTTAATAAGGTGGGTAAATAAAAGATAAACAATGAATTGAAGTGATACGGATCAAGTAGTCGGGCGTATTGCTTTAGTTTTTTTTTATATTTTCGTCAAAGCAGCTAACTGTTTATAAAATAAAAAATAATGTTAATTTTGGACCACATCTCAAAAAATAAATAGTTAATCTTATTTAAAACAAATGTTCGTTGAAAGAACTTTTTACGTTCTACAAACCCACATTGTTTTACAGAATTTTTAACTGATGACGGACGAATCTCTAAGAGTTCCGTTTTTGCCAGTTGGCCACGTAACCTTAAAAAATCTTATGAAATAATTCATAAAAATAACATAATTATACGAAGTAAATAAACACAATACTAACAAACCAAATTCTCAAACAATTAACACGGTTTATATCAAACCCTTAAATGTGACGAAACATCCATATTCCACGGTTTTTATCATTTTTATCACAATTACCTTAATTTGACAGTATAGTCGTGTAATAAAATACGTCCGAAGCGACACGCGCCCAATAATTACCAACAAACCAGTAAAAAAATGGCTCAAAGAAAGATTTTATCACTAAACCACCACGATAACTCAACTTCCACAAATTGAAAATCAAGCAAAAATCAACCTTAACTCCTTTACATAAGAATAGGATAACTAAAAGCAGGTGGCACAATGTTTTGGTGGATAGCCCACACAGCAATTTACGAGAATCACCGAGTCACAGTTAATTAAATAACAAAAAGAATCAAAAGTAAAAAAAAGTGTTGATTTATTTAGGGTTCAAATCGGATTCCAGTTAAGTTTCACGTTGTAATCACTACGACTTTTACAGAAGTTAAAAAAAAAAAACAAAAGCAGTTTATGCGTACATTTTGAGACAAGTGAGTTTAAGTAATGGGGATTATCGCGTGTGAGTTCGCCGCTAGAGGCCCTAGTGTAGCGCGAGGCCGCCGAAATTTCAGATTTCATAGAAGAAGTTCATGAGTGCTTTTTTATCACGTATTTTTATTATTTTTCACAATTGTGGTCTAGATTAAGTTATTCCTGATTAAGAGGGCCCTTCCCGGTCCGTCTATCGTCAACGCGAGCATGGTCGAAAAGCTTGTTGTTTCATCCAGAGTCACAGCGGCAATTTTCTTTCAATTCCCCCGTCTCACCCCGCCCCGACCCCACACATCTCGTCTCCCGCGCACCTCATACCGCCTAACGCGATGACATTGAATGAAAAATAGTGTTCGAAAATTTCTTAAACTTGTTCCAGGAAATACGTGTTTTTGAATAATTCTTACAAGTGTGTGAAATAAATATTTGTCATTAAGAATTTCCATTACATATGCAAGGTTTCTATCGAGATGTTTTCTTTACTTTTACAGTTTATGAGTACATTATGAACGGGCATAGTTCAGTTAAAATTTGTGCAAAACAGCAATTTTTGGAGGCTTATACTGAATTTGTTTCTACAATTTTTTATTTTTTACTACCATAGAAACCTAGATATAGTGCACAAAATACCTAGTCGTTCAAAAAATCAAAGATAGATGTGGAACAACTGCATAATCACGTTCGAGCGCTTGTATGAAAGTATGACGGGTTGGCCGCTCTTAACTATGACTTTTAAGATTTTAAGTAGCGACTTATGATCTTGGAGGAAAAATGATTTTTAAATGTTTCATGCTTGCTAATTTTAGGGAGAATATTGTAAATAAATGATCTGAAGTTTACACTATGATGTTGTACTTAATAAAATAAACTTTTTATGAAGTTATTGGTACCTACTGTAAAGTATAAAATAAAATTATTGACCTTATTCGACAGTGGCGCCATCTGGTGAGCTCAAAAACGATAGCCATCATTAACAAGGCATAACTACAAGGTCCTGCATCGTTGGTCTAGCGCTAAGCGCGACTTCTGAGCATGAGGTCCAGGGTTCGATTGCCGGGTTCGATTGTCGGGCAAAGTGTTATTGGGTCTTCCATCAGGAATTCCTCAGTAGCAGCCACGGAGTCTGGATTAGTGCCTGGTTGATGGCAATAGGCTCGCCCCTTTTACTTAAAAACATAAGTTCTGGCAAAATATGGGTGTAATATTAGGTACACCTCTGCCTAGCCCTTCGGGGTTTACAGACTTGATTTTATGTAACTACCAAAAAAGTTTGACTTATGGTTAACACTCTCACTGCCAACCATTTAATAGAATTTAAAAAAAAACAATGTCCAAGAGAGGTGATGAAAATTTTTGGTGTAGATCTCAACCCTGGATGATCAGCATCATACCATAAAAAACCTCGGTCTTATATAACTTCTCGTAACTTGTACAATATGTGTCGAAAGTGTAAGGCAAGTAAGTTATGAGTATACATCTAAATGCTGAGATGACGAGTAATAGAGAAGTATGGAAGAAGGAGAAATGCTGCGCAGGCCCAAATGAATTGGTATTAGGACCGGAGAATGATGATGATGTTAGGGGAAGACCAAAAAGAGAACCTCACGTCCCAGCCGCCGGCCACCGTAGGCGCGGGCCTGTGGACGGTGAGCTATGGGCTAGCTCGCCGTCCGTCCGTCTTATGACGACAGGCCGTGTCGACGGCGCGTTCGTGTTCCACGCGCGCCTCAAGGAGAGTCATCAAACAGGGAGGGGTCCGTAAGGACCGACGCCTGCCAGGGTTGCGGGACTGTTCGAAAGAGATACCGCGGCCCTGGAACACAAAGGGCAAAGGAAGGAACATGGATGGGTTTTAGTCAGTAAAAGTCTGACACGCCCTCCTGCTCAGCCCAGAGCGGGAGGGGTTATTTGATGATTTCCCATCGGTAAAAAAAAAAAAAAAAAGGGTAAGACCAAAAAAGAAATGATAGATGGACTGTGAGAAAGACTATATTATGGCTAGGAAGAAAGTGTGAGATGACGACAAATAGAGAAGTGTGAAAGAAGAAAGATATATTGCCAATCCCAAATAAATTAGGAGAGGGTCAAGAGAATTATTGTGCTCAAATTATTTAGCCACTAGCTGTTGCCCGCGGCTTCGATCGCGTTTTTGTCGGAACTTATCCCACGGGCACGTTGTAAATATAGCCTATGGCACTCGAGGATAGTGTAACTTTCTATTAGTGAAAGAATTTTCAGAATCGGTTCAGTAGATCCAGAGATTACCCCCTACATACAAACATGCAAACTTACAAACTTATAAACAAATTTTACCTCTTTTTTAATATTATTATATTACATTATTTTAAGTATATAAGTTTAGATTAGTATAGATGTACCCAACAATAATAAATATTATGAACTATTTGTTTAATTAAAATTGATAAGTTTTCTTCTACTTTTATACTTAGGTAGATATTCCCGCTGCCAATGCATCGAGTTAAAAGCCGGAAAGCCATTGTTCCGATTCAATACGATTCCGGACAAACATTGAATGTGTCGTTATTTGATATTCAATTATCAGAATGACCCAACATACGAGCTAATGGGATTTTAAATTAGTATTAATGTTTTAATATTAATGTCTGTCTTTATGCCCATTTTACCCTCATGGGATTGGTAGATGGGAAAATAAGCTTCATCGATAAAGGTTCTAGCAATCAAAATGTAGTTACAAAAAAAAAAACCGGTCAAGTGCGAGTCGGACTCGTGCACGAAGAGTTCCGTACAATTATCAAAAAAAAATTAACTTAAGTGGAGTCAATGTATGGGGACTCCCTTAAATTTCCAACATTGTTTTTTATTTTTTAGAATTTTTCCTTTATTTGTGCTGTGAGGCCTTGCCTTTTGCCAAATTTCATGATTCTAGATCAAAGGGAAGTACCCTATAGGTTTTGATTCCCTTGTGAAATCGCTTTTTTTCATTCTTTGTTTTTTTCATTGCTCCAAGGGGTAGTAGACTTGAGTATTTGATATTAATTTCAGCTTAATACCGCTACGCATTCCTGAGAAAAAGGATTTTGACAGACAGACAGACGGACAACAAAGTGATCTAAAGAGGTTCCGTTTTGCCGATTGAGGTAAGGAACCCTAAAAAGCTATTTGTGGTGTAATAAAAATAAATCAAAGATTAAATAATGTTGAAGTACCTAATGATAGAGAAACTTCGTAAAAAGAATTACTGTTAAGTTTCAAGCAGAAAAAGTTCTATCAGCATCAAACGTATTAAGTTAAATGGTTTCATTACTCACGCAAAGCCAACTTTCATTTAAGAAAAAACATTTTTATGTAGTTAAACAAAAACAAAGGCCAGTCACCTATATTATTTTCGTATCACTAAACCGTACAAATTCGAACAATTTTCTGAAAACATCAGACACTATTTGGGGAACATCAAAACACGAATTCATTTGCTACATTTAATCCTGTCCTAATCTCGTGCGGTATAAAACGACCTAAAATAACAATTGTATAAGTATTTCTATTGCTGAAAAAAGAACTAGTGGAATTTTAAGCTCGGAATGAGGGGGATGTTGTAACTGGGTCCTAAACGGTCCGACATTAGGTCTATACGACCGACATTAGTCTTCAAACGTTCGGGAAATAGGGCGAGACGTGACCCGAAGTGTAGGCCCCTTCGTTCCAAGTCGTGTGAGCGAAGGAATTTTGGATTCCATCTCTTCGTGACGCTAGATAAGTCTTAAAATAAGTATAAGTCTAAGGTAGTTTTTTGTCTGTCATCACTTAATTTAGGTGTATTTCACGTTTCGTTTTACTGAGTAATCTAGAATCTTTGGTAAAGAGTTTCTTTTTTCTTTTATTTATTTGTTTGCTTTAGATTTATACAGCATGTAACAGAAAGGGTATAATCATATGGAATACGTACGGACCATCAAACTGAACAACTTTCTCTATGGGACCACCATCGAAATCGTAAAAAAATAATCAGCTGTCCCATACATTTGGGTCGAGTAGGTATTGAAATTTTGTATAGGACAGCTGATTATTTTTTTACGATTTCGATGGTGGTCTCATAGAGAAAACTGTTCAGTTTGATGGTCTGTACCACAGTATTCCATATGATTATACCCTTTCTGTTACACGCTGTATAAGGCTTCTTTTTAGATCAGTGATGTGAGTATTGTTTGTAGATATGTAGTGAAAGTCGTAATTATTACTAAATAATGTCTTTATTTCAGGGTGACTGGTAGAGAATGCTGTGGCATTAAGTCCGCCTATGTACCACTATTGTACATGAGGTAGTGGTATGGGTTTAGGAAGGATTTGTTGTAAGGCTAAAACCTGAACTTTGGTTAAAAATATTCGTTGACATAATAATGGGTTTGTCTCCACCGACCGCGGTATCAGATTGAATTAGTCACGGATCATGGCGAGTTGTATCCACTGATAACGTGATCCGTTTCCCTCAAAAATGTAATTCATGTTTTTATTCACTGGTGGCCTACCATTACATCTTAAAGCGGGACTAATTCTAGTGTGGAAAAGAGATGGCGCTAGACGATCTGTTTAGCTCTGTCTCTTTTACACACTGGAATTACTTCTGCTTTAAGACGTCATAGTAACCCAGCTGATCACGGTATCTGTCGCTACAAGAACAAATGTTCAATATTTTTAATATGGTTTGAAGTAATTTCGAAGCAATTCTGTAATTACATATAAATGATTACATGTAAATTATATCAGTTACTTACAACCAAGCACAAAAACTTGAATAATCGCAATTTTCGTAATCTATGACTTGGTAAATTCATCGATTTTCTGTCTTTGCTTGCTATTGTTAATTAATGACGATTTTTACTACATATCGGCAAACAATACTCACACTCACATCAATGATCTTAAAAGTGGCCTGATATAAATCTTAAATGAAAAAATAAATCGAAACTCTTAGGTAATTACCAAAGATTCTAGATAACTCAGTAAAACGAAACGTGAAATACACCTAAATTAATTGATGACAGACAAAAAAGATAAATAAAATATAAAACTGTAAATTCTGTTCTTACAGATACAGATGTAGTACCACACAATAAAAGTCAGAAATTAATTTGTCTCGTGCTAACAAATACGTTTTAACGAATAAACCTTAATTTGATTAATCTGTGGTAAGCACAATATAAATCTTGGGGCAACTGTACACGTACATGTGCGTAGAAAAGTGTAAAGGATTTTGGAGTAAAAAGTTTAGACGGATCGATCTAATGTGTCGCGAGGTGATTTGTGGGTGGACTCGCAGAAAAACACTAGCCACGGCCTCACGGGTGATTTATGTTTCATTTTAAAAGCCTAGAACGTCGAGGAATAGTTTCTTAGAAAAGTTTGAATGTATTTCATAGTTCATTTTTAAACTGTCATGCTTGTCTAGCTGTTTGGAGACCGTAGAAGTCTGTTTTTTTTAGGTAAGTCTACAGCACAAGGGCGTCTTATAGCAGGAGAAATTCCAGTGTGGGATAGAGACAGAGCTATACAGGTCGTCTAGCGTCATCTCTTTCCCAAACTGGAATTACTCCTGCTTTAAGACGTCATGGTATAGCATCTGGTGTCCTCTTTTTTCACATATTATAATTTGTAAAAAGTTTAATATAAACGGTCACACACAAACGCAGAAAAGATTTAAACTTCTCAATTTTGCTTTTACCTTGATTTAGCCTAAACTATTTCGTTATTGACTGTACCATTTTCAAGTTTACAACGTATTTAACTGTGTAGTGGCTTAATACCAATCTCTGACCGAAACTAATAAGGTGAAGTCCTTTATTGTTCGCCATAAAACTAATTGATGTCCAACAATCTTAGAATTGGTATGCCAGTTTTATGGGTTCTCACCCGCCTTGGATTGTCAGATTCAGTTTACTGGTCAAAGTTTATCTAAGTAGATATCGGGTTCCATGTTTGCTTTATAAATAGTTATAAAAATATATAAATGTTATTTACAAGGTCAACATAAGTTAGCTAACGAAACTCCGAATTAATCTGCGTGATGGGCAAAAAGTTACATAATGTTCGCGGTCAATGACTGCCTCGTTGGTCTAGTGATTGCAAGCGCGACTGCTGAGCATGAGGTCCTGGGTTCGATTCCTAGGTCGGATAAAGTGACATTGAGTTTTTCCGACAGGAATTCTTCAGTAGCAGCCACGGAGTTACGAGTTATTCCCGGTTGATGGGAATAGGCTCGCCCCCTATTACATGGGACTTAAAAACGGGCGAAATGTGGATGTACTATTAGGTACACTTCTGTCTAACCCATCGAGGATTACAGGCGTGATAACGTTATGTGACTGCTTTTAGTATCACGTTTAGATATCGATAAGTCGCGTCTACGGAGTTTCGCTACATAATTTTACTTGACCTTGTATTCTTTGAAAACAAGGTATGTCATCAAATCATGCCCAAAAAAGTTCCTTGGTGCTAAATTAAGAAAATATTGTGCAAACCTAAATCTTTCTAACACAAAAAGAAGCGGTATAGGAAAGAATTTCGCCCAAGTGCAGAAAATAATGTAGCTTTATTTCCTTGACAAGCCAAGAAAATACAGGAAAACGTTTAAATTGGGTTACAATATTTTTCTACCCAGTTGGGTCTGTTGCGAATCATAAATAAGTTTTCCTCATTGCCAAAAGCATTCAAAAGTTCTAGAATAAATAACCTTAATAATCCTATTATTTTTTAAATCACCCTTTTTTATTGCCACTTTATTTTTGAGACAGCTCAATCAAACACGCCTTGAAAAATTAAAAAATTGAAAACTTAATAACTATACTCTCATTTGCTGACATCAAATTGATTATAGCTAACAGCGAACCCTCATTAGACGCGGTCCGTAGCTTTTTATGACAGATTCATTAAAGCTCCACCTATTTGCCAGGTTTTTTTTTTATATAATATAAAGCGAAAAATTCTCTCCTCGAGTCTTCCGCCGTAGAATGAGAAATATATTTCGTTTCTGCATAATTAGTTTAAACTTGGTCCGCGGGTCACTCAACTGAATTATGTTCGTTTGTTTGTTTGTATTACAAGGACCAAGTTTGATTGTTTGTTCAGGACGCTATGCTTTTATTTTTCTGCAGTGTCTTTATTTTCAACAATGTTTTAAGTTTTTGAATTGAAGCTTTTTGTGGAATTTCGGGATGATATTCTTGTTCTTTTGAAATGAACTGTATCTAACTACATTACATACATATTTTGGACCTAGGCTTAGACAGGAAGAAATCCCTGTCAATCGTTTTATATTTCTACAATGTTTTCAGCAGCATTGGGATTGACATAAACTTTTCCGTAGCTTATGTCAGTGTCGTGCATTTTTGACGTTTCCTTCGTCAATAATGTTAATAAATGTCACTTTGTCTAGGTCTCTCATAGCGAATGTGCTCATGTCTCGGGTCTTTCATTTGGTGAGAACACTGAAATAAACTCGAAACATCACAGGATTAATGAAGATCGTGAACAAGTCCTTAGCTCTGACACATCTTCATGTATTTAAGTTTTAGACACTACATCAGGTTGACGTTATCTTTGTCTGCTATCTCTCCCTTCCATTGTTATTTACAGACTCACGCTGCTTCCATTTTCAAATCCACGGATTCATTTTTTAGGCCAGTCCTATTTGTTTGCGGCCAGATCCTTCACTAACTCGATCAATATACCTAAATAATTGGTATCACATCCGAATTGAGATGCGTAGTACGTAACTCGACTAGAGTTTGGAGGCAAGGCATTGTTAGTGCGAACAAAGAGTGCGGCCGGAACGTCGGGCATCTGCCTTCAGTATCGCTGGCTTATTGTGAAATAGACAACTGTTAGGCGGCCAGAAAGGCAGCGGGTAGCGGCAGGTCTATATACCTACAGACCGGCCGCTACCCGCCGATACATCTATATACTATAGGATATGACCTACTGCAGGGTCTGAAAACGGAATCTTGTCGAAAAACGGTAATTGATTCCCAGATAAGCAACGTTACCTGGCTGACCGCAGTTTGATACCATCTTACTTGAATCGCCATAGGTTTAAATGAGTTGCACATTTTACCATCTGTATTTTAACCTCATATCAAGCCTCTTGCTATCAACCGAGCTAAATCCTGATTATGGCCAGGTATTAAGTAAATTTTAATAAACTCATTACATGTTACCCGACATGGAATTCGAACTTCCTTAGTCAGCATTCGTCTTTGTAATTTATTTATTTTGTTAAATAGAGACTTGCTGCACTACCAAAGCGTGCAGCAAGCTAACAGCACAACATAATAATATAACTAACAAAACTAACGAGTACTACTAAACAATTCTATGCAATAATTAAGCATAGCTTTACTACTACTTGTAAACACATCTAGAGTAATCTGTAGTGTAGTGCAGCGTAGTGTGTAGTGTAGTGCAGTGTAGTGTAATGTGTATTGTAGTATGTAGTGTAGTGTGTATGTGTGTCTGTAATCTGTAAAGAAGTAATCTGTAATCTGTGAAGACAGTCATGTTATATCTTTTTTTAACCATAGAATAGATTTATCTGTGCTAATCAAATAACAAAACTAACAGTTTTCATGGCCACACCGAGGATTACAGTGAATATCAGAGGGCCATCGTCTTATTCAGATCTGAATGCCAAATACCGAGAAAACCAGTAATCTTTGATAGAAATGAATATTTTTATCCTCCAATTATTTGACTGTCTAGCTGGCTCAAGGAATTTATCTGTGCATTATTCAAATGTTGAGTAGAGAGAGTTATAAATAAGTGCCTAAGTTGCAGTGCTTTCACTAGTTTTCGTGGTAAAGATGATAATCAAATTATATTCTCATAGAAAATCTCAACATTCTGATACTAATACTGTCAGCCTGCGTCATCCCACTGCTGGGCAAAGGACTCTGTTGATGACTTCCAGTTGTTGGTTGTTGATGACTTCCAGTTCTTTTCGATCCAGGGCTAATGGTTGTTGGTTTTTTCCAGCTCGTCCCGCCATCCTCCATGCCAATTTTAAAATTGTCAATGCCCGGTTGCGGAGGCGCGCGTCGCCCCACGCCTGTGCTACTGGGGCGCCCATCCTCTAGGACTAACCTTAACAAGTTTGCCCCCTTGTCACGCGCCATAAGCTTGTTAATTATATTTCACTGCAGCCTGATGAAGTTCACAGGAGTAGCACTGGAGTGCATTGAAAATGTTTAGATGTTTTTTTTTAATTGTAGGTATTTTTAAAGGCATTTTAGTTGTGTTTTTAAGTAGTATTTTGGTGGTAGTAACATCGCATAGGCGTTTTAGCTGTAATTTTAAATAAATAAATTTATTATTTTAAACATGTAGCATTTATAATTTAATTTGACTTAAATTTACAATTTATTTTGCTTGCTCCTACTTCAGTGAATATCGCAAATAATCGCAATTACAGATGCTTCTTTTAAATACTTCACGAGGTTTATTGAGGTGCGAGGTTCCTCGTCACAAGAAATGCTTAAAAAATATTGCTTGTGGTTTTTTTTAGTGCAGAAGATTACATGGTTTGACATAACAACGACTAGACCTAAGAGGATATTTTGTAAATTAGTTTATCTACCTGGTAACATAATCAATATGCTAATTTCTATGGTGGCAATACTATACCAGCTACTACACTATAAACTACACGATAGTACGTCACACTTGATATCTCGACACGCGGTCGGCTTTGTGATCGAAGACAGTACATGTCAGAGTATGATGGATGATGTGCAAACGATTGATCCAATGAATATAATTACATTGCTTTATTGTAATAAGTAGCCTGTCGAGTCAATAGGACAATGACCGGGTATATAATGACTTTTATGATGGAAATAGGGACTTATTGTCTCTGTGCCGTTGGAATGATTCAATCGATATAAAAATATCTCTTACCTATTTCATTTATTGCTTGATCGTATTATGTACTTAAAGTTGGTGTATCAGCAAGGGTTGATCACCAGCTTTGCACGTCTTAAGCCGGCCATACACGATAGGTTATGCATGACAGTTTTTAATGTGCACGCACAAACTATTTCCATAGACGACACACACGTAACTGCAAGCCTAAGCATGCCATAAGACAATACGGTTGCTTAAGTAGGTTTGTCCCACGTAAAGCAACCATGTTGTCGTGTCTAAAAAGTAACAGAAAGTTTTACTCCGCCAAAAAATAATAATTAGGTAACACTCTTAATCATGATACATTACTGCCCACTTGACCCATTTTGCCAATAATTAAACAATACATTGTTACTTGTACTATATTACTTCTAATGCGATACATGGACATTTACTTTCATTAAGTACTCGTGGCTGTTGTTATATATAGTAAGCACCTTCCTAGCTACGTACATGAATTAGACAAGGGCCTGTAGGTACCACTACATCCTATAATGGCATTATGACTTTAATGCCATTTCAATGGGGAAAGTGATGAAGCTATAGAGGACAGAAAGCTCCCTATCTTGCGTATATTTAAGTGAAAAGATGAAAACAATATGCTAAGAGAGGTGATGGTAGGCCTCCAGAATTGTAACAAATCTATTATACTTTGTAGTACATGAAACCACTGTGACTGGCTCGTTGGTGTAGTGGTCATTAGCGCGACTGCTGAGCATGAAGTCCTGGGTTCGATTCCCAGGTCAGGCAAAGTGTTATTGGGTTTTTCATCAGGAATTTCTCAGAAACAACTACGGATTCTGGATTCGTGCCCAGTTGATGGCAATAGGCTTGGCCCCTATTACAAGGGACTTAAGCCTAACTGGTGAAATGTGGGTGTACTATTTAGGTACACCTCAGCCTAACCCTTTGGTGATTACAGGCATGTCATGTGATGTACATGAAACCAAGTTTCTGATGAGAAAGGGGTCTATTGAAAGATATATTTAGTCGTAATGTACTTCGTCTGTACATAGTATAGTGAGTATACGAGTTTTGAGGCTTTAGGTAGGAAGGTTCGCCAGATTAACTAAAAGGTCGAAGGTTAATCAAAAGTTTTAGGACTTACGTAGTCTGGGTTTAATTCTGAGTTCTATTTTTGACGTATAATTGGGTATCGTAGTTGTGCCCCTAGTTTAGTCCTTAAAATGTTGTAATTGCTAGTTTTCATAGTTATAACAGAAACTTTATTTCCATTCATGCGGATGGATACACAGTAAATGCCTTAAAATCTGGCTACTAATATTATTAAACTTAATAGAAAGTGAGCTGACGACACTATATATAAGGTCCCATTAAAATAGGTGGACAAATTTTAACACAGCGTTCAGTACGTCTAATCAATGATCAGCAAGCAAAAAAACACTGATTAAAGTGATTTTATTTTGACCTAAAAAATAAATTGCCGGCGGCACTCTAAAATAAACACATCCATTCATAAGTCAAAATATTTTTTATTTTTTATTTTGACTTATATCTTATATTTATACTTTAATCAGTATTTTTTATGCTTGGATATCTTTAGTTAGACGTACTGAAAACTGTGTTAAAATTTGTCCAGCTACTTTAATGGGACCTTATAGGAATACCTAGGAAATGTTAGAAAAACCTTGCTACCGATAGACACTCGTGGACGAAGTTGGAGGAGGCCTTCACCCAAAGGCACTCGCATCACATAATAACCTTAATTAGTTTCTTTATTTTACTTCGCTGGACATTACACACAGCGCCATCTAGGTGCCACACTAAGCAACGAGGCTTGTGTCGTGGGTATAGTTGTAAATAAACCGTTTTAAACCAAAATCAGTGGTTTAAAACCCGTTTTAAATTTGTTTAAAACGGTTTAAAACCACGACCACGTGGGCCGTACCTTGATTACGAATGACTTAAAAGAATAGTTTAAAAGGCTAATTGAAATCATTTACCATTTTTATTAATATATGTGAAGTCATATATCATATTTATACTACTATTTAGGATAAGACACTGAAAACAATCTGGTTTTGGGTATTTATTAAAATAAAACGGTAATGCCGCATTTTTATTTTTCACTTTGCTACCAAAATCGCAACGGGGAGAGATGGGGCAGATAGGGATCAATTTTATGTTTGTCTGTCATGTGAAGGTTGATTTTAAAACATTTTTATTTTATTTTCCTTTTATATATTCTAAATCAGGAAGGTGTGGTCTAGATAACTTCGTGTAAAGCCTCATTGCATTCCACAAACAAAATCATTCTAAACCATATTAAACCGCTAAGTGTGGTTTTAAATAGTTTTAAACCAAAAAAACGGTTTAAAACAAAATGGTTTAAAACGTTTAAAATTCCTTTTGCATCTCTAGTCGTGGACACCAGATAGTTGATAATACTACATAGATACTTTTTGTTTGTAAATACATACTTATTATACATATAAACATCCATGACTCGGAAACAAATGTCCATGCTCATCACACAAACATTTGCTCCTACCGGGATTCGAACCCGGGACCCTAAGAACGTAAGGCAGCCTCACCACTGCGACATTCGGGTCGTCAAAGTTACTTACAAGTTACTTAGAAAATAGAACAACTTTATTATCTACCTAGTACTAACTGGTCATCATCTTCTTGCCCTTGTTCCATATTACTTGGAGTCGGCGCAACACGTTTTATTCTTCCATTCACCTCTGTCTACCGTCACGCTATCATTTACTCCTTTTGTTTCATATCATTCCTCACAGAGTCCATCGTTTCCTTGGTCTTCCTCTCCCTCTCCATCGATCAACATTTATATTCATAACTCTTTTAGTGTCATCCTCATTACATCCCACACCATGACTTTCAATCTTCCTCTAATAAAGGGTGTAACAAGACCCTCAACGAAGCCGAAAGGCACTTGTTCTCCCCGTCATTGCGATATTTTTTTTGTTCTAGGCCATTCCTGGGAACTTTCTAGTTACGGAGATATTGGGGGTCAAAGTTCCAACTTTTTTCAAAGTTTTTTTTTTTGAAATACGTGATTTTAATGTAAGATTTTTACTTTAAACACCTCCACGATCCCCGTATTATTCAATGCATCCATCAGCACAATGTTTTGAGTGCGTTACATTGAGGCCTACAGTACAAAGTGATTTCACCCCAAAAAAAAATGTCGTTTCCCAGCAATAATTTTTGCGTAAACTTACTTAGTTTGATGTACATAATGCTTGGTTGACGGCTTCGTGAAGGGTCCTTTTACACCCAGTATACCGATACTAATTTATCTAGCACTAACTAGTATGAAATGTAAAAGCAATTATATGGAATAAATGGCTACGTTATTATTGTTGTACAAAAACTGAATATTGTTATACAAAAGAATTCCAATATCACAACCACAGCAAAAAACCTTTATACACCCACAAATAAACAACGATAGGATTATTACACCGAACAGCGGTAATAACCAAAATTTTGTGACCCAGAAACCACAGCGAAACCAAAATACTCGTTGAGGGTCCCCCAATTAACAATAATGAATTGGAGCTTTAAAGTATTAGGCTTTCGACCTATTCGTCGTCTCGTCGCCGCCTCGTGCCAGGTTCGAATCCGCTGACATTTTGAAAGATGGCCCCACTAATATTTACAGGGCTTAATTTGTTTGAGAGTCTCCCCTTTGCGAATTTATTGCACGATCTTGCCACTTTACGGTTTTTTGTTTCGTCATATTTTATATTAATACCTTTTTGTTCAATTGCTGGATCTTACCTGGAACAAAGACAAATTTTTTTCATTAGTATACGTATTTTACTGGGTTTAAGACTTAATAAAGTTTTATGAAAATGATTTTTTCACAGTAGTAGAGTAGTAGTAAATGGTTGAACGCCCTGCGTGGGATCTGTTAGGTCACATTTAGATATAAAATCATACAGATCTATGTGATTATTGCAGTATTTTCTTACAATAATCTTAACAAAGAAGACCTCTTGATATCGGCGTTTTGTATTGCTGTTATCTTAAGGTAAGGTATATGTTGTTATGGTATCTTATCTCAAAAACCTTGCTATCCCTAGTAGAAACTGGAAAGGTATAACTTTCCTTGGATCAGATTTCAAAATCGCTACACGTTTATATCGAAGTGTTAAGTTATGTATGTAGGCGTTACAAACAACTACGCTCACAAATAAATTCACTGACCTATCACAATCGCCTGTCATGAATATTATTCCTTCACCCTACCCGCCCGAGTCACCGATGTAATAAATATGTAACGCGCGCGTAAACGTTACTGATACGAAGTAAACGGCAAGCCAGTGTGCCGGTAACCCGGCCGTGTGACAGGTCAAGGTATGAACGGGTTCGATGGACTCGCAGTGATAGCGCCAATGCACTTCGTGTAGAGATAGCAGTATAATCCAAGGTTTTATTTTAAGATTTTGGCAGTTACTTTAGAAAGGAGAAAAAAAATCGAGTTTTGTCACAAAGGAAATAAGTTTATTTGTGACAAACTCGTAGATGTGTAAATCATCAGGTCAATTAATCATAATAATCATCATTATTTCAGTCAAGTGAAGTCCACACAGCTGGAAATGATCGTGCTTCCACATAATAATACTTACCTTTTTTTATCTCTTTAATGCTGTTAAGGACTTCAAATATTTTCATGTTTTATTTAACAGCTTGGTGGGTACAACCAGATTTAACTTTTAATATTGTAAAAATCAAAGATATTTTGAGCTATTGAAAATTTTAAATTAAAGCTATTAATACTGTCGCTAAAATATTTCTGCGAACGCTACAATGAATCGGCACACGCAGTGCGATGCTCCGTTGTTACTGCACAATATGGGGCCCATTCACACGATTGATATTTACACGAATCGCTATATTTTCGGTCGTTGGTAAAAAGTTATTATGGACATAGGTCCAGTTTTAGTTAATAAAAATGGAGAATAACGAGCTAGATGAAACCGGTATTATCAATTTATTTTGTGAAAACGTAATAATATTGATCGTTTTCCAAACGACTGGAAAATTAGTTTTAATCAGTGAAATAACTGCAGCTGCAGTTACTTTAGTTTGCGTACGAAATCTTTTATTTTTTAAGTGTCTACTGACGGATGGGCCTAGTCCATAGCTTTTTGGCGAAACTTGCCCCTTCCCGTCTATCGTCAACGCGAGCATGGTCAAAAAGCTTGTTGTTTCATCCAGGGCCACAGCGGCGATTTTCTTTCAACTCCACCGTCTTACCCCGCCCCGACCCCGCACAACTCGTCTCCCACGCACCTCATACCGCCTAACGCGATGAAAATGAACGAAAAATAGTGTTCGAAAATTTCTTAAACTTGTTCCAGGAAATACGTGTTTTTGAATAAGTCTTACAAGTGTGGGCAATAAATATTTGTAATTAAGAATTAATAATATTTGTCATTAAGAATCTCCATTACATGTGCAAGGTTTCTATCGAGATGTTTTCTTTATTTTTACAGTTTATGAGTACATTATGAATGGCCAAAGTTCAGGTAAAATTTGTGCAAAACAGCAATTTTTGGAGGCTTATACTGAATTTGTTTCTACTTTTTTCATTTTTTGCATCAATAGAAACCTAGATATAGTGCACAAAATACCTATTAGTTCAAAAAATTCAAAGATAGATGTGTAACAACGGCATAATCACGTACGAGCGTTTGTATGAAAATGAAAATGTCGGGTCAGCTGCTCTTAAGATTCAAGGGATAATCATATGAGCTCTTAACGTCAAATACAAGTAATTGGTATTTCCTTAGAAATGCAGACACAGCATAGAATTTCCATTATCGCAACTCCAAGTACAAAGCGCAAAGTAAACACAAACAAAAACTAAATTACACAAAAGTTATTATGACAGCTATATATTCAAGCCATAAAAATTTCAAGCCAGACGTAAAACATTACACAAAGAGCTATAATTCAAAACTTAACAAGAAGTTCATTGCGAAAGAAAACTAAAGGAAATCGGGTGTCTTTCCCCACCTTAGCAGTTATTCTAATCCTTGGAGGATTCTCCCATTTGCAGGATACCCGCACTTGCAAGGATACGTGACGTCTGCACCTTGCATTTTATTATTACTGCCCACCCTCTAACGTTAGGGGAGTGGTAAGTGCCTGGTAATTGTGTAGGATAACTTAGATTGGATTTTTAATTCGAAGAACTTATAGGGTGTGGTAACTTAGTCTAGTTGGTGCAAGAATTTCGTAAGTTGTAGTTATGAGGGTGTTATGTGGGTAATGGTAATGGTTTGATTTTGAATTTTATGTTCTAAGGAGTTAGAGCGAGGTTTTTTTGATCTCGATTTATGTCATTTGTGTTTGAGTGTGTGAAATGTATCATTAAATAGTATAAAACAAAGTCGCTTCCCGCGGTCTGTCCCCATGTATGCTGATCTTTAAAACTATGTAACGGATTTTGATGCGGTTTTTTTTTTAGATAGAATGATTCAAGATGAAGAAGATAGAAGATATGTATTGCACCCGTACAAAGCCGGGGCGGGTCGCCAGTTGTTAATAAATTTGACTTTGGAACTATTGCTAAATATTTTTGGTAGACTTTCATTTAATTTTATTGTGTAACAACTTTGGTGGTCGTGGCAGGTACAGCAGAGCCCTAACGGAATGGGTCCCGAGAGATTGAAGTCGACACGTTGGCAGACCAACAGCCTGGCGATTTGCACGTCGCTTTCATCTATTAATAAATATAAATAAGTTGTATGAAAATATGTAGTAGTAAAAAAATGTCGTGTCCTGCGTGTCGTGTCCCGAGGAACTGATGAACGCTAGTAAAAGTGCCAAACAGTAGCTCAGTTCTGGTCCGACACAATTTAGATTGTCATCGACACGCCAAGAAGAAGAAGAAGTCATAATCAGCCTATAATGTTCCCACAGCTGGGACACACGGCATCCTCTCTATGGTGGGAATTCACCACGCGGGCCCAGTGCTGGTTGGTAGATGTCTTCGAATGTTTGTTTCTAGGACATGCCGGTTTCCTCACGATGTTTTCCTTCACCGTTTTTGAGAGCAGTGGTGATGAAATAAATTACACAAAGTAATGCCTGGGTTCGAACCCACGACTTTCTGCTCGTAAATCGGGGTCACCACCACTGGGCCACCGCTGCTCTCACTCATAACAAGGAAGACCTGGTTGAAAATCTCGCGGACCAGGGTAGCATGGCACTAAAGGAGCCTATACTCTTCGATCAATGATTTTTCTGGCACTTTTAAATAGTACTGGATTGCGCTTCATCTTCCCGAAGTTTGGTTTCATCAGAAAATATAAATCTAACATTACAAAGTCCACTAAAACATTAAAATAAATAGCGGTTTTCTCCATGTTTCGAATAGCCTTACTAAATTCTTCATAGAATTCTAGAATTTATTGCTTGAATACCAGAATCGTTGCGCTAGAATTTATCCTGGGTATTAGTGCACTCGCACTGCTAGAAATATTAAACTTCCCTTCAGGAAAGGAATTATATCTCTCATCTTTGCTGAAGGCGACAAGGTTGGGCTATAAATCTTTTATACAAATCTTAAGAGAACTTTTATAACTGAGTATTTTTATTAAATGTTTGTATGGTTTGAGATACTTATTACGAGATATTTAATTTTTTCTTCTTTGGTCATGGAGCCGATATGGGCAATTCTGTAGTCCTGTAGTGACTGCTGCGCAGCGAGTTGAGCTGTCTAACTATGCACTTTTGCAAGACCGCACTCCGAGCTGTGTGAGTGACCGCTGCTAAGTCGTGTGCAACGTCGTTGCCAACGCGCGCGATAGCACTCCTGCTTTGTTTCTCACCCGTAGCAAATGGTGGTTCTAAACGACGGAAAGGGATAGGAGCATGAAAAACGTGATGCCGTGCTGCTAGATAAGGCGCAACCCTTATCCAAACTTATATAAATGCGAAAGTAACTCTGTCTGTCTGACGGTCTGTCTGCTTGACACCTTAACGTCTAAATGGGATTTTGATGAAATTTGACACACAGGTAAACTTTGACTAGAGTTAGGACATAAGATCGCGTCTAAAAGGTCCGCGTCAAAATTAAAGCACTATTTCTTCCTAAAATAAAAGAGCCCTATTACATAACATTTTCAGAATGATTACAATAACATGTTACGTAACTTCCAACAATTATTTCGTACTTGTATTTATTACAAATCTATTTATAATCCCAAATCTGTTTTCGATCTGTGCTTCAAATATCACAAAATACCCTTTAATAAATTCATTTCGATCACAAAATAAATAAATCCCCAGACTGGTATGTACATAGCCATTTCATCTTATAAATACATCAGTCAGCGACTGTACCGTCTTCTTCGATCGTAAGCCTTATTGTGAGTTTGTGAGGAACAACTTTATTTTGCACTGACGTGTACAAGATTCGCTCGCTGTCCCAAATTTATGGGCTCTTCGCTACACCCGCCTCTTTATACCACTTTTCATGGGTTGAAAAACAAAATATGTCTTATAGTGTATTCATTATAAATTATATGAAAGATCAGAATGTGGTGGGCTATTTTAGGTCTTAGTAGTGATCAGCGACTCACCAGTTACAGACATTAATAATGAATGATGAAAACTCCACTATTTAGTCTAGTTGGCCTACTAGCTCGACACTACAATTTATTCATCGTCATCGTCATATAGGCCTCCCACAAGCGTCGTCATATCAATCAGTCAGTGTTCTTTGCATCCAGCGTTTTCCCACGGCTTTCACCAAGTCGTCTGTCCATCTTATTGGAGGCTTTTAAAGGTAACGCCACACTGGGATCAGAGCTGGTTATGTTAAATTACATATAAATAAATTATTTACCTCCAACAATACCTGACACGTGGACTCCAGTTTGGTATAAACGAGATCACAAATAGAAGCATATTTTTCCTCACTTAAGATTTCAAGCATGTCTATTAAATTCTAAAGATAGCTAAGTACGTATTCAGTTTAGAAGTCCTTATAGAAAATAAGAAAGAAAAACATATACATTGAAGGCGCCTCGTGTGTGAATAAAGTTGCTCGTGTAGACGTGTTTTACATAAACTACGCATATAAAATATGCATTTACATTATTGTAAATGTATATTTTTCAACGTCTACTTTTTCATTCCATACCTAACTAACATGCGTAGTTGCGTATCTGCCTTCCCTTGCGTCCTGCTTTTACATTGAACATTTATGAAAATGGCGCGTTTTAGAGTCCCAAGTAATAGGCGGCGTGCCTATTGCCATCAACCGGGCACAAATCCAGACTTCGGTGCTGCTACCGAGAAATTCTTGACGACAACATCCAATAACAATTTGCCCGAACCGGGAATCGAACCCAGGACCTCGTGCTCAGCAGTCGCGCTTGCGACCACTAGACCAATGAGGCAGTCGGTCTGTCACGCAATAATACCTAAATACTGTGTATTCTTTAACCTACACTCAGATTTGAGTGGATCTGCACTCAAATCTGAGTGTAGGTCTTGTCCATTTCGCGCCACTTCACCCGGTCTTGGGCCTTCCGCTTCCAATTCCTACCTGCTACTCTGATCTGGTCTTCGCACTACCTGGCTCGTGACTGCTTACATTTCTAGAACCAGTTCATCATTTTCCTGCCCTTGTCCCATTCTACTTAGACTCAGCGCAACACGTTTTCTTGTTCCATTCTCCCTTGCTTTTATGTCCAGTTCTAAGTTCAAACATCATATTATTTTTTTCCTAAAACTGGCTGTCACTTTTTCTGAATTTTGTCTGACTCGTTACTGCTGGCCTTAAATAAGAGATAATCGCAACTCAATATGTATTCAACAAGACTCTTAAAGACATCATTATGTGTGGCATTAATCCCATTCAGAATAATAATTTACTAACAGAGAGATTAAATAAAAAAATGTCTTTGATCAGTTCGAACGAAATCCGATCAAAACCCGTAATCCCTCGTTACAATGAGTTTTGAAGTGTCATCGAATCTTTTTAAATGTTAAGGGCTAAGCTTCTAATGCAAACGACATAATTTTAAAATTGGAAGATTTTTTTTCTTTTTTCCAGCCATGCTTACTTACCTATTAAGAACTTTTATCTCAATTTCTCTTTGAAATATTCAAGACAAATCGTAGATAATTATGTTGTGTAGTTATTGAAAATTGCATTATCTGTGATTTTGATTTTGTCATACAAAGTTCCAACTTGAAATTGCCTATTTGTCTAACCATCGAAACAGGAAAATTCATTGAATCCTAAATATACAGCAGTACACAGCTACTTTCGCTTACTACACCATTATGTGTTGTCTCAATCGGCTTTTTTGAGATGAAACATGATCTGAATTAATCTGCCTAGCTTTTGCATTTGTTTTTTTTCTTTTCCTAGCACAAGGTCACTTTATGTAATTGGTTTTTAATTTTCCAATTAAGAATGCCGATATTTTACATGGAGCCTTTCTGCCCTCCTTAAAAGTTAGATGTTGGGTAAGACAATACCCCTTGGTAAGACAGTACTCACGATCTATTTCATCAATTCTTCTAATTACAAACTTATAGAACGCATAATCGTATACCTGAATGAAACTCGCAATCTACTTTACTGGTATTTTTATTCCGGTTGACAAACAGCAACCGTTGTTATGGTTCATTATAGTAAAGGATAAAGGACGCAGTGGGGAACTAGGGAAAAAATGCTTGACAAAACGTTTTGACATGTTGAGACAGGGCTGCTACCTGTGTGGAGAAAATGAAATATTGTTCGAGTGATTTTGGAGTTTTCCATAAGTAAGAAATGTGTTACTTTTGACACTGTTGTCGCCTTCCGATCTGGCCGCTCCCTTTACTCAATTTTATGGTTTATTTAAAAGTCTCTAATAGGCACCTTAATCGTCATCCTGATAGGTAAATGTTTGACAAAAATAAATTAGGAATACTTATAAATAGCCGGATAAGTGATTAACGAAATTAAATGTGAGTATCTTTTGAATTTTATATTTAGGAAATCTGTCACTCGACCTTTATTTTCACTCTTAATGCATAGCGAGGTTTAAAATTTTGGCAAATAGCTATCTATCTACATTAATGTACTTGTTAGTATAAAGTAAAACACAATAATGAATGTTTGCTTGTCACATTTACTATTTAAATAGTCAATATTAAAATAATAAAAAAAAAGTTTAACAATATAAATAACAAATAGTAGCCCGCTGGTATCGGGAACAGGGTTCGAGCTAGCGGCGCGGCTTTGGTCAGGGCTCCAGAAAGAGAAACCTCCTAACAATACGTGCCGTGTCCAGAAGTACCACTTTCTGAATCACTAATCACATTATTATTAGTTTACTAAGTTTAAAACTTCAACAACCCTAAATATAAATCCACGGTTCCCGTCAAGCCAAGGACACTGATCTTATAAAATTATTTACAGATTGTATACATTTTACGCACTAGCAAGTTTCAATCAATGTCGTAGGCCCTTCTAGAAAGAATCAAGTTTGCAACAAATGACTCTAAACTTTAATGCTTGAGTGAATTTAGTGAATTTCTTGACAAAGTTTTTGTCGTTAGTTTAATGAATTCAATGCTATGTATAAAAGGGAACGAGGGTGAATATTTTTTATTGAGTGAAATGATTTTCTTGATAAAGTTTTGTAACGATATTAATCCGTTTCGGTTTGTTGAATAAGAAGGAAAATACTGTATTAAATTGGGCTTGAAACATTTTATTTGGTCGTCTTTTTGTTTTATTTGTTTGTATTGTTATTAAAAACCAAATATTTTATCTTAGAATATTCCTTCTATAAAAGCCAGGTGATTCTATGAAAAGTACGTCACTCCAAAGTAAAGCAATCACTTTTTAACACAGAATACCGTTCATATTTGAAACTCCAACAAAAACTGTGTAATTACTGTCACTGAACATGTAACAGACGGCTTTTGGCGAAAATTGTATGGAAAAAATGACGGTCGGGAAACGTCGAGTCACGATCCCAGTCACCTTACTGAACGCCCGTAAATTACGGTAAAAATCGGTAAAAAATATCACTGCAGCATTAAATTATTAGATTCCAACTTTGGGTTTTGGCTGACCGACCGGAAAAGCCGGCTAAAGTTCTGCCAAAATAGGCAAAATCAGTTAAAAATGGACGTATTAGTTGAACAACGGGCGACAAATAATTTCAGTGCATTTTGGAAGTCTACAGGCAGGTTGGAGGCTAGGCCTGGTCTTGCGGCGGAGGTAGGTGGGGTTGCTGAGCATGTGGAAATCGCAAACTTATTTAGAGACCAGTTCAAGGTGAAATCTCCACTTGGCCCGTCGGTATCGGGAGTCGGCTTAGTGTCTCATGTCCGGGGGCAGGAGCCGCTGCTACGATTCACCACGAAGCAAGTAAGATCGGTGATAAATAGTATGAGTAGGGGCAAATCCCCTGGGCATGATGGGCTTAGCATTGAGCATTTAAAACATGCAGGCATCCATATGCCGAGGGTCCTGTCCTTGTTCTATACGATGTGCCTCAGCCACTCGTATTTACCGGCAGACTTAATAAAGACCATTGTGGTACCCATCGTGAAGAATAGGACAGGAGACATCTCGGACATAAGCAATTACCGCCCAATTTCTCTTGCAACTATTATGGCCAAAGTGTTGGACAGTATGCTTGACTCTTGTTTGGCGAAATATGTTAAGTTGCACGATGGACAGTTTGGGTTTTGCCCTGGCCTATCAACCGAAAGTGCTATTCTAGGTGTCAAGCATACTGTCAAATACTACACTGACCGTAAGACGCCGGTGTACGCCTGCTTCCTTGACCTCTCCAAAGCTTTCGATCTCGTGTCTTACGATGTGCTTTGGAGCAAGTTGAGGAGCAGGGGTATACCGGAGGAACTGCTCAGTGTATTGCAGTATTGGTACCGTAGCCAGGAAAACCGTGTTAAATGGTCTAATGCGCTCTCGGAGTCATATGGGTTGGAGTGCGGGGTGAGGCAGGGTGGTCTGTCATCCCCTCGGCTCTTCAATCTATATGTTAATGACCTCATTGTCGAGCTCAGCAGCATGCGTGTCGGATGCAGGGTAAACGGTGTTAGTTGTAACAACATCAGTTATGCGGATGACATGGTGCTGCTGGGCCCGTCGCCGGGAGCGATCGTGGAGTTGCTTCATGTATGTGAGACCTTCGCTGCTGCACATGGATTGGTCTACAATGCCAAAAAGTGTGAATACATGGTCTTTGGGGTCGCTGGTAAGTGCCGGGATAATACATTCGAACTTGCCATAAACGGTACAACAATACATAGAGTGAAAAAGTTTAAGTATCTTGGGCATTTTATTACCGACGACCTCAGTGACCATGTTGACATTGAACGGGAGCGTAGGGCACTGGCGGTCAGGGGAAATATGTTGGCACGAAGATTTGCTCGGTGTACTGACCAAGTAAAGATAACGCTTTTTAAAGCTTATTGTCAGAGTTTTTACACCGGTAATCTTTGGGTCAACTACTCGAAAAGATCGCTGGATGTCCTGCGCGTCCAATACAATAATGTTTTTAGGATGCTGTTGCGATTGCCTCGTTTTTGCAGTGCCTCTGGAATGTTCGCGGTAACTCATACCGATGGGTTTCATGCCATCATCCGCAAGAAAACGGCCTCGCTCTTGAGCAGAATAAGGGGCAGTCACAATAGCATCCTGAAAGCTGTGGCGGCTGATACTTCGTCCACCATAATAAGGCAATTTGTAAGAAGACTTATTCCGTAGTTTTTTGTTGTCCTAGCTAGATAGTATGGCTATTTACTGTGGGTAGTCTTCTTATAAACTCGCCTTTAGTTAAGTTACTAACAATAGTATTTAAGTGCAAACCTGTTACTAACAATTTATGGATCGCTTAGTTGTCCGAAATAAAATGATTTATTATTATTATTATTATATTAATATGAGCCGGTATTTGCTCCGGGCGCTCGGTATACTTGTTGCAAAATATTGCCGGATTTTATTACTGTATGTGGGAAAACTCTGAACAAAATTGATGAATTCGGTTTCGAATGCGCTCTCCAATGCTTTTTCTGCGAATGTTTTTTGAGGCGCGTATGAGATTTTAATTGTACTGTTGCGGTAATGGAGCACGTTCGAGTGATAGAGCTTTTGTTAGGCCGACGCAACATAGTTGAGGTAAGCACTAAGCATTGCTTTGTTTTACTAGCTAATCTTTACACCATGGAATAATAATAATAATCCTCCTGACCGTTTTCGGTCACGGCGGCCAATCTCAACCCAGATTAGCTATCGGCGCGGGAGATATTATAGTGCACAAGTGTGTGCGCAGACACAAGTGCACTCTCTGTTCCTTTACTCTCATAGTCCGATGGGACGGCAATCCGACATGACCGGAGACAGATCAGGCGCAAGACCAACGGCTTAACGTGCTCTCCGAGGCACGGGGGCAGCATACCACCAACTTCCAAACTCTGGGCTACTACTGAGAAATTGAGATTGAGACCCGGGAATCGAACCCAAGACCCCACGCTCAGCACGCGCAGCTCTGCAGCTCGCGCTTGCGACCATCGGGACAGTCAATCATGTCTTCAGAGTCATATTATGAAGAAAAACAATACTCTAACAAACTATGAACGCAATGTCATGGACTTAATACCTCCTGTAGTAAAACTACGCAATAACAAATCTGACCTTTCCGAATGTTCGATTATGACATGCGCGAAACTATCATCCACTTACTATCATTCCAGATGAAAGCAAAGTTAAGTTGTAACGTGTCTATATTATAGTTTTGAACCCCAGATCACAACATCACTCATAGATCGCTTATAGGCCAATCGGGCACGATCGTACGCCTTATAAGCCGATAAAACGCTTCAACCAAGCCTCATTGTTACCGGTAATGCCGGTAAAGTACGGTAAATTACCGTAAGGTTACTGCTATACAGTTATTGTGTAGATGAACCTTGATTTTACGAGGTGCCCGTGGGGTCAGAAGTAAATGGGACACTTGGGATGAGGTATGAAGCTTGGGATATGGTATTTTCTGAATACCAAGATTCTAACTCTTTGTTGGAAAAATTTGAGTCATGACGTTGAAGGCCAAGGGTCAATTTTCATTACAGAACATTGTTTTGTTTTGCTCTCTTTGGTACCCCAAGAATAACCACTCAAATTGTTATTAAAAAGAACCTGGCCTAGTGCATCATCGGTCCATTGCTTCTGAAAGACTATAACCAAATCATGATAATGCTGCTCTCCCACTTCTTGATACAATATAATGTTCTAAAAAATGTGACCGCATTATACATAGTCGTCAGTTGATAGATAAACACACATCATCTATACTAATATTATAAAGAGGTAAAATTTGTTTGTAAGTTTGTATGTTTTTATGTGGGGGGTAATCTCTGGATCTAGTGAACTGATTTTGAAAATTCTTTCAGTAATAGGTAGCTACATTATCCCCGAGTGCCGGCTATATTTACAACGTGCCCGTGGGATAACATCCGACAAAAACGCGAGCGAAGCCGCGGGCAACAGCCAGTTACTAAATAAAACCCTAATGATTAGTAATAAATAATTCATGAAGCAAAAAACAGGAAATTACAATCACTTGTCCGTTTTTACTGGTTCCAGTGAAATGTCAAGTGAAAGTTGACAGTGACGAGTCGTACCGGTGAGAATGTCTAGGCCCTCATCAAGGAACTAGACAAAACTGTAGTTTTTGCTGCAATAGAAAGCTGGGTATTCGAAATTTTTTACTGCTTTTTCATTGGTCAGTCGTAACTCATACTAATACTTGACGTTATAACCAGCCAGTATGATGATTTTGAATTTAGAATTTTATGTGCAGTTCTTTGCCCAATTCTCAATCAATTTTTATCCCTTACAATGTGCCTATATGGCGGCAAATATGTATTGTCTTAGCCATTATGGCTCTCAAGGTCGTCAAATAAGGTTACATTGCGGTTAGGTTATGTTCACCAACATCGCATGACATCGTTCCATCATAACACTAGGTATATCTACTGCCAAATACAAGCACCGACAGTTCATCTCAAGTATATAGTGATATTAAGGCGATACGGCACTTCTTTCTATTTTGAATAACAAACCATTTTAAAATCACGCTTTTTTAACAAGTAATTTCATAGCAAAAGCACGATCTCTTTTACAAATAATTTCATACAAAAACGGTCGTTATAATGGCAAAATGGCCACACAACCAACACTTTCATATCATTAGTTATATTAAAGGCCTCAACCGCGTTATTAAAATGTTTTCTGGTTGCTTTACGTTGTTTAAATGTTTAATGTTCTTTGGCTGTTTTTTTTTTGTGAAAAACATGGGTTAGAAGCGTTATGACTACCTCTCGTTATGACTAAATAGCAGATATGACTAGTTCGCTATAGAACTTAATCTCGATATGACTAGATCGCTGTAAAACTAATTAGCTGTTTGACTACATATGCATAAGTCCTGTTATCAAAATGACTCATTATCGATATGACGTACAATCGTATCTAAAAGTGGCATTAGTATAGGAACATCATGGAGTACCTACTACACCCTTGTGGGTATTTCCCAAAAGGTTACCAGGTTAAATGTAAGTATTTAATGCGCGATGACTCCAAACTGCCTCGTAGGTCTAGTGGTTGCAAGCGCGACTGCTGAGCATGAGGTCCTGGGTTCGATTCCTAGGTCGGGTAAAGTGTTATTGGGTTTTTCCATCAGGAATTTCTCTGTGGCAGTCACGGAGTCTGGATTTATACCCAGTTGTTGGTAATAGGCTCGCCCTCTATTACATGGGACTTAAATATAACTGGCAAAATGTCACCTCTGTCTAACCCTTCGCGGATTAGCGGCGTGATATTATGATTCCAAACGTAGCACCATGGATTAGTGGCGGCATCTACAACGCTGCATACGAACTAGCCGTCACATCCGACGTCACGCAATGACCTGCATTGTTCAATTTATTTACTACTAGTGGCCCGTCCCGGCTTCACACGGGTGCCTATGTTACTCAGGGTGAATGTAGCTTTCTAATGGTGAAAGAATTTTTGAAATCGGCGCAGTAGTTTTTGAGTTTATTCATACAAAAACATATACACAAAAATACAAATCTTTCCTCTTTATAATATTAGTGTAGATCACAAAGTTCAAGTATAGCCACGAGCACCAACATGTACTTATACACATTCCTAATTGTAAATAAATGTTCGGAAGAAATAAAGATTGTAACTTGCAAATAGGATCTTTTTCATAAAAATATGAGTTCCAAAATACTATGTTTGTAAGAATATGACATTTTAATCAGAACAGTAAGAAAAAAACACTTTTAAAAGTTGTTAAGTGTTTACATATTGGTGCTCGTGACTGTACATTGCACAATATCACTACATAGTATAAAACAAAGTCGCTTGCCGCTGTCTTTTCCTATGTATGCTTAGATCTTTAAAACTTCGGAACGGATTTTGATGCGGTTTTTTTAATAGATAGAGTGATTCAAGAGGAAGGTTTATATGTATTACATTGCACCCGTGCGAAGCCGGGGCGGGTTGCTACTACAGATTAAAGTTCTTTGTTTAGCATTGGTAAATAAATTATGGAGACGAGTTAGGCAACTGGACACAACATCCCAGTCGGAGGATCTTCCCTTTTCAATGAAGGATGAGAAAGTTTAATTCTGTATTTCATACCTTCTTAGACGTGAAACCAGGGTGGGGTAATTCATGTGTGGCAATCACACCTTCATTTGTTTCTGTTTATCTGTTTGTCTTATTCATTTGCCAAAGGAGTGGTTTTGGCAATATGTTATGCATAGCTGCTCAGAGGTCCAATTCAATCGTCAGATTCTGTAAAATCAATCTTATTCGTTTCTAAATAACGATGACCTGACTCATTAACATTGTAATAGGTCATACTTGAAAATATATAAATATTTTTCTTTGTAATAATGCACGGATTCTATACAATGGTGCTATATCCCAAGTGATTCTTTATGAGAAAACGCCCATGTCATAATCATCTGATGTGAGCGATGCCTTATAATCAGAGGGACCGTTAGCAAAATCAAACTGGAAACTTTCTATAGCATAATCAGCCTGTAATGTTCCCCCTGCTGGTATACACGGCCTCCACTCTATGGTGGGAATTCACCAGACGGGCCCAGTGCGGGTTGGTAGATGTCACATGTCTTCGAATTTTTGGCTCTAGGACATGCCGGTTTCCTCACGATGTTTTCATTCACCGTTTTTGAGAGCAGTGGTGATGAAATAAATTACACAAAGTAATGTGCCTGGGTTCGAACCCATGACTTACTGTTCGTAAGTTGCGGCCACTACCAATGGGCCACAGCTGCTCTCAAAATTTTGTAAGTATTATAAGTATTTATATTTTTTCTAAAGGAGTAAATAGTGTGGATAGTAGCAGACAGATGGTGCTTTGTTCTTTCCTACTACCCCCGCGGTACCACGGCGTGAGTTTATGTGTACACACGGTGGCACAAGCTGTAATAACCAATATAACCTGACTTCGCTTTGTATGAGCTTCCCGTACGGTGAGAGATCAGCTTAATTTGGTTTTGCATAGCGCGATTGGCCGCAATGCGTACCTGTTTTTATTTAGGAATAGTATATATACATCGACTGACTGATCTGACTGTTGACTGCATCATTGGTCTAGTGGTAGCAAGCGCGACTGCTGAGCATGAGGTCCTGGGTTCGATTCCCGGGACAGGCAAAGGGTTTTTCCATTAGGAATTTCTCTGTAGCAGCCACGGAGTCCGGATTTGTGCCCGTGTGATGGCAATAGGCTCGCCTATTACATAGTACTTGAACATAACTGGTGAAATGTGGTGTACTCTTAGATAAACCTCTGCCTTACCCTTCGCGGTTAACAGGCGTGATGTATTATGTAGTGTAAATAAAACCTATGATTAAGAATTTGACTTGTAGAACCAGTTTCTATGTAGTAGTTGCATAAGTGAAGTCTCCCATCAAAACCTTGAATGTTGGCTGACTTTTTAACAAAAGATATTTCCATCTCCTTTACTGCCCTATAACAAAGATTTTTTGTGGATAATTATAATTAAATTCATGAATTAATTTGAACTTTTTAATAACACTAGTTTAATATTTATTTACTATTTAAGCCACGTTTTCCTTTTATACTCTAAATTGGTATTCAACAGACGCAAACATGAAGGATGAATTATTATGATTGAAATAATTAAAAACTTAGCATGCATGGAATAGGAGACTAAAATTAAATTGTTTTCGTCGGCCTTAAAATTGAAAGTACTAAAATGCCAATTAAGTTATGAAATAAATATGTTCTATTTTCAACTGGGTGTTTATGACCTAAAAAACATCGAGATTTCTTTATTACATTATGTAATAGTATTTTATTCATATCTTCTGTAAATATTTCAAATTAGCTAAAAAAAAAATCGCTTAAATCCGTAGCGTGATTTATAAAATATTATTTTAGGTTTACTAGTAAGTAAGTCAGAATGATGCCAAAAAAAATATACAACATTATAAAAATCTTGTTTCAAAATTCTTTCCGAATTTATCGAATCAATTATAATGCGAACTTACAAAAGGAAACCGAAGAAACATTTCCTTAAAAAACAGTTACAATTAGTTTTAAAAACTTCAAAATATTAATCAATTACTCTGTTGTAACCCTTTCTGCTGACCATACCTGAGGTCATCACTTGTCCGTGCAGCGATACATTTTTATTCTTTTTCGCCCATTAGTTTCTTAATTAATATCCCGGGCTTGGCATGTTGAGGGTCCCGGCTTCGAATCAATCATAATTACTTGTTATAAAATATTTATCATTATTTTACTAATAGATTTACCACGGGTATTTTTGAATGAAAGACATAGTGCCTAGTAATTGTATGCTGTTATATTATAGGTGCTTGTCACGTTAGTGTGTTACAAGTAAATAGTTGGATGGATGAATAAGGGTGAGATGAAAGTTTTACTGATAATTGGGACTTTAATTACTGTTGTTGCAATTAGTCCTTCAATTAGACAAAATGTATGACGAAGATTAATAAGACTGACGTGACTGTAAGTCAAAAATAGCAACTTTAAAGACAGACAGACAGACAGACTTTAGGGATAAAAAATGCATAATTATACCATGTAATAGTACAATAATATTTTATAATTTGTGTTCCCTTCAAATTAGATATAGACGTTGCTTGTGTCTGTGATTGGCTGAAACAATGCGTCTTCCGATTCTCTAGCAAACGGCATCAAAAATAAAAAAAGTCAAAACCGCATAAAATGACTTCCGTGGTGTACTAACTTCGACGACTATAAACTTTTCAGCAACTTGTGTCGCATACCTACATTTTAATCTTTTTAGGGCCATAATACTAAGACTTTACTGTCCGTCTGGCTGTCTATCACCAGGCTGTCTCATGAACCGTGATAGCTAGACAATTGAAATGTTAACAGATGATGTATTTCTGTCGCCGCTGTAAGAACAAATTCTACAGAATAAAATAAATATTTAAGGGGGGCTCCCATACGTAAAACGTTTCTTTTTTTAGATAATAATACGGAGCCCTTCGTGCAAGAGTCCGACTCGCGCGATTTTAGCGCTGATAATGTTGCTTTGTCTTGGGCCTTATAATGCTGTCATTAAGGAATAGGTTCTTTTGTTCTTCCGAGAGGTCCCTGAGTCAGGTGATACTATGAATCATTGAGGAGAGAGCTCATTATAACGGCTTAATGTAGTTCTAGGTAGTACTCATAAGGAAAATGTATGATTAATTTTAACTTAACTCAAGATCAATCAAAATTTTTGCAAAAAATTAAAATGAATTATGAATTTCATCACTATGATTTACATTACTTAGATAGGCTGTCAAGTGAAATCATTCATCAAAATGACGACGGGCCGACAGTTCGCAGGCTAACTAATAAAACTATGCATGATAATTAATACTGATTCATGTAAAAGCTTGCGTCATGTTCTGCGAATCACTTAATGACTGGATGGGAGCCAATCTACTTTAATATCGGATTAATTTCCGTATAAGTTTGCTGTAGATATGTTTTGAATCAATTAATCAAAGGGTTTATTGACAATGGAAATTAAGCAACCGAACAGTCAGAGCGAGGAATAAGCTGCTGCATTATATTATATTATATTTATTATTATATTATATTTTGGGATGTAGTCTCAGCAAAATATAAACCAATTAAAAATCGATTAGACAAACATAATATCATACTGTAAGAAAACAGTCTAGTGGGAAACAACAGGACATAGGCAGATAACAGGTAACTCAGTTGCCTGCCTGATAATAAATAAATTAAGTTAATTTATTCCTGTTATTTTAAGGCCCTTGCAGTGGCTGAATTAAATAATATTTTGAATGCAAAAGTATCTCTATCAATTTTCAGCTTTGGTGGTTTTTTTTAAATCTGTAAACTGTTATGAACTTTTTCAAAAAAAAAAATGACAGTGCCATGTAATCTTTGAATCACGACGTACATTATTCTTGCTAGATGCAGATTGATGCTGTTAATTGTGTCTTCACCATGAGGAAACTAGTTCTAGACGGGTTAGGAGTTCGAGGCGTACGTATAGGAATGAATAAGGCGTTCTCACAGGACGATGTTCAGCTAAATGCGTAACGTAACCTAATCCATTCGAAATGACATTCGAAAAAAATACTAGTTAACGATTAAGTTATTTTGGTATCAACTTCTTCAAGTTGAGAACAATTACTTGCACAACTGCAAGAGGACTGGTCTGAGGACTGACTGCTAGACAATAGGTAATCGCTTTCAATGCATTTTTTCATTCTACGACGACTTTTAACAAGGTTGAAATATTCTTTTCAGTAGCTTAGCATAATCAGCCTCAAATGTTCCCACTTCTGGGACACATTCTTGCTCTCTATGAGAGAGAATGGGTGGAATCACCCACGCAGGCCCCGTGCGTTTTGGTAGATGTCGCAATACATGTCTTTGAATTTTTTGTTCTAGGACATGCTGGTACGATGTTTTCCTTCACCGTTTTGTGATGAAATAAATTACACATAGTAATGCGCCTGCCGGGGTTCGAACGCACGACTTACTGCTGGTAAGTTGGGACCGCCACCAGTGGGCCACCGCTTCTTCTTCACCGTTTATTTTTTTTAATTGTCTTTTTTGTTTTTACTATGGACACTTTTAATGTGCACATCTTGCTACATCGTTCTCACATAGTGTACCATCTCAACATGAATGATGTAACTAAGGTTTAACAATATGCTGATTTAAAAGAGTGTCCGTGGAGTTTCTTGCCCATTCTTCTCCATGGAGATCTACGCTAGGGAATGGGCAACTACAGTACTTTCACAGTTTTTATGCCTTGTGACTGAGACTGTAGCTACATTTCAGTGTTATCTTTGTTTCGACAGTCCAAAAGTGCCTGTAACTGGCCTACTTGAAATAAATGCTTTGATTTTGATTTAATTCTACAAGAAAATCGAGCCATGTAAGCTTGCATGAATATGTTAAGTGCATGCAGTCAATTGATTGAAGAGGTTATTAGCACACTCGATGACTTGTAACATGTAATTATTAATTGCGATATTTTAACATGGCATGTTAATGCATGGCTTTAATTGGTCAAGTAAAGTAAAGAAAGGTTAAGATGACGCGCAATGTAAGCAAAACAAAAGATTAATAGAATTAAGTGTCTCCTTCTTTTTTGAGGTCGATCAAATCTATGGTTATGGTTCGATTTCTGGCTAGTTTTAGTTTTCATCAAAACTCCCCAAACAAACTTCAAGACAACTTTGAGTATTTTTCACTATTCCTCATAGTTTCGGATTTGGCCATCCACGCACACTTGAAAAAATCATTCTGTACATGAAATCCCATGTAATACAGGGTGAGCCTATTGGCACCAACCAGGCAGTTTGGATTTAGGTATTTTATTTATTTATTTATAGAAACGAGACAGTCTTTTATTTGAATCTACATATAAGCCTATGATTAAACTGAACTTCCGATGAGTTAGTATTAACACTTTCTGCTTCTTTCCCACTACAATGAATCCCTAATTGCAGTTAGGGTGTTTAGCAATAAATTTTAATGATAACCTAAAGTTATTCATAACCTAATCACGCCAGAGTGTGGCCATTATGATTGATGAACGATGAACGTTTCCCTATACTTCTCCTCGGCGAACGAGTGAATGAAGGTAGCTGAGCGGAAACATTCGGTCAATCATTCGTGTTAGGAGTGTAATGATGGGTATAAATGTATTGTGGTTGGGAGAGTGATATTCTTTTTTGTTTAGATGAAGGTGTTTAAGTGTTATTAATCAAATTGTTGTAAGGAATTTCGCATTTCACAGGAAATGTGTGTCATAAAGAATCGTTGAAACATTATTTTACACATTTCCTAAATAGGCTCGGGATTGTATATATTTCCTAGGAATTTGTACAATTCCTAGCCCGATTTGATGAAAACTAAAACTGCATCACTGGATTTTTGAAAAATCAATATTTCTAGTCCGGAATCGAAATCGTTGATTTTGAAAAAAAAAAACACACACTGTATTATTACACCATTCGATAGTGTCGCTAATAGAGATCGAATTCTGGGAAGTAATGACATACGATGTAATGAGCTAGCATGTTGATTATATGTGTGTGCCACTCTAATTTGTGCTTCACACAGCTTTTACTGTATTATGCCGTCATTTGTAACTGAAACGTCATTAGGATCTGGTAAATTTGATATTTGTCGTTATATAAATTATTTTGATTGGAAAACTTTGTCCTGTTGTTTATGTGACAAAGTAATTATTTATGTGGGCGATATTCTGGTAGAGTTAATCTGACATAAATTGGACAATCGGCCTTCCAAGGAGTAAACGGACCCTCACGATGCCGACATACAAGCATCTGTACTTAAGAGCGGCCAACCCGTCGTACTTTTCATACAAACGCTCGTACGTGATTATGCAGTTGTTACACATCTATCTTTGATTTTTTTGAACTAATAGATATTTTATGCACTATATCTAGGTTTCTATGGTACCAAAAAATAAAAAAATGTAGAAACAAATTCAGTATAAGCCTCCAAAAATTGCTGGTTTGCACCAATTTTAACCGTTCATAATGTAAGTACTCATAAACTGTAAAAGTAAAGAAAACATCTCGATAGAAACCTTGCACATGTAATGGAGATTCTTAATGACAAATATTTATTTCACACACTTGTAAGACTTATTCAAAAACATGTATTTCCTGGAACACGTTTAAGAAATTTTCGAACAGTGTTTTTCGTTCAATGTCATCGCGTTAGGCGGTATGAGGTGCGCGGGAGACGAGAAGTGCGGGGTCGGAGCGGGGTAAGACGGGGGAATTGAAAGAAAATGGCCGCTTTGGCTATGGATGAATCAACAAGCTTTTCGACCATGCTCGCGTTGACGATAGACGGACCGGGAAGGGCCCTCTTAAAACTAAGTAACTCTACGCAAAAAGTTTTTGAAATTATAGTTTTAAAATGCCTGATGCAGGCTCTGCAGTCTCGACATATAGGGAGCGATCGCAAAACAACCGAATTCGGTCGCAAAGATTCGCGAAGAAGAGACTACGGCGCGGCAGGACCCGTCCGGCTCGCGTCCCCCTTAAATCCGCATCGTTATGACATTGTGACCGAATTCGTATGTTTTGCGATCGCTATCGATGTCGAGACTTCAGGCCCAGGTGGCTTTTTGTCACCTACTGCACATGAGTCACGGGTTGCCGATATCCTTATGGTGCAAAACACACAACAACTTTATCGGAGGGAGACCACTTTTCTTTTCAAATAATTGTAACAAAGGAGCTATTTATGGAAAGCATACAACAAATAAAACGAACAGCCATTAACTCGTTAACGTATTTCGTAATAGTATCCTATGATTACCCCTTCCGCCATATTGGAAGACATAAGGACAGATGCGTTTGCGCCGTTACGGTGTTCACCTGTTACCCCGGGCTACAAGAAAGGGGTATTTTTAAATATTTTTTTACTCGTCTTCATTCGATTTGATGTTACGAAATTTGCATCTGATGTGAGCAGAAAATTATAGGACATCAAAGCTGATTCGGTATTTGATGCCATAGGCGGTAATTTTGACACCCACACTGTTTTAAAGTCATATGAAACATTCTTCCGGGAATTCTTCGTTCTTTGAGATTAGGGATGCTTCATTCCCATCGCAGTTGCAAAAGAAATCACGCACATAGCTAGACTAAGTAGGAATAAATATTTATACAAAATCCAACTTATACTAGTCAAAAAATTACTAAGTAGCCATGATATTTCAGCAATCTACGAATTTATTGAAAAAATTTGCCATTCTCAATTTCTTTTTAAATTTCTTAAACAAAATACCTTTAATTTTGCGAATTTTGAACTCATACGAATTTTACGAGAACATAGTTATTAGTATTCGAATTTAAGTTTTGCCTTAACTTAGTAAAATTTAAATACGTTACGTTCAAACCATAGCGAAGGTACTAATTAAATCAAAATCACATTCCAGAAGAAAATAGTTTCATATCAAAGTCTATGAATTAATTAAAAATATATTAAAAGCGTTAAAACGTGCTATCTCGTGTGTAGTTTATAATTGCATAGAAAATAATGCGCCAAGCTTTCATTATGTCTGGAAGCCCGCTCCGCAGTCCCTGCCTCGTTACGCCGAATAAAAAAAACCAGTAATTCCTTTTTCATTTTATTTATCGGTTCGTTAAAATGTTCGTTTTAGAATTGCGTATAATTTACTTTTGCTCGGAGAAACAATTTAGCGATTTGCAGTAGCGTTTTTGTGATCGAATTTGTGTTAGGTTTTTTGAGATGACATTTATTTCTAGAAAGATTAATACGGCCTGCAATTATTATTGGAGTAGTCAGTCCTGGAAAGATTACCTTTGGCAAGAGAAGTGACATTAGTGTGTTGTTCGATGTTCGTACTATGAATTTGTTTGGCTGTTCTCAACCATAATAAATGAGAAAGATTATCAGTCTAGCCATAACTATAAATGTGACAGACTACATCACAAAGCGGAAGACAGAGTGTTGTGGTGCAGAATGGGAGAGGCCTATTTCCAAAAAATAGATCGAAATGAAACAGAAAAGAAAATACATAGCTTTTGAGTTAATTAAAGTATAAAATGTTTCCTAAATAAGTTTTTGACAGTAAAAAGTGACAGTGAGAGTTTTTGATTTTATTTTTATTTTTTGTTGGATCGTGTATTCTATATTTACATTTCAAAATATTTTTCCCGCTGTAAATTAACATTCGTCGGAACAAATCGGCACTTGATTCGCGTGCCGCGCTCGCGTGACGGCCTACCAACGTTGCTTTTATGCGTTTTCATAGTGTAAGCTCTCGTAGTCCTTCTTAACCTATATAGAGAATGAGTGGTAAGCGCTTAGCTAACGTAGGGTTTATAGTAATGTCGTACTTACATTTGTATATTGTGTTCGAGAAACCATTTGTTTGTTGTTAATGTGCATGTCGCAAACAATGTTGTACGCATGGTTAAATGTGCAGATAGCACGGTTTTGTTAGGTTTTTTACTGTATTAGTCAGGACCGGTCTGTATTTAATAAGGAAATTAGTTAATTAATGTTTAAAACCGTGTGGGTCTGGACAAGAAATTACCTTCGGGGTAATTGCCGTACACACTCAGAATTTCAATATCATTGATTTCATCTTTTACTTTGGTACTCATTCGAACTTTTCTAACATAGGTATGTTTGTTAAACCTTCAAATTCCTTTGGATTTTGATAGAAATTTGCACAACGGGGGTGCTAAATTATTTATTTCATTGCAATCTTTCTTTATCTTGTGGTTAGTGCCTAACCTGGTGTCAGAGTTTCTATGGGTAGCATAGGGGCTCTGACTTGGCTTTACATGCCGTCGAGAAATATCTCTCAGGCATGCTGGTTTCCTCATGATGTGTTCCTTCTTTGAAGCAAGTGATAATAACACAATACGCACATGAATCCGAATAATCAGAAGTGCGTTTCTTGAGTTCGAGGTCACACCTCTAGGCTATCACTGCTTCTGCAATATTTTACATTACTGCTTTATTGCAATGATTGTATGAGACTATGCTAAAGTACAAAAGATGTCTATGTGCAATTCTCAACCCTTGTTTAAATAATGTTTTTTTTGCATGCGGAAATCCTCATAGATGTCCTCCACCCTGATGGGGTATATAAAAGACGGATAGAGAAACAGGTTGTGTTCTCCCGCTCCCTTTCCGCCACCTCCTTTGCGACCACCACTTCCTCACAAAAGGAGGCGAAGGCGTCCCACGCGCTCACGTTCCCGACCAAGGACTGAACCACGACCGGAAACAAGAGGTTATCCGCAGCAAAGACCGCCGCTGTCTTGCCCAGGCTGGGTACTCCTCCAGAATATGCTGCGTTGTGTAGTCGGAGCAGTCTCCGCAATGGTGACAACCGGGCTCGGTTCCCGATCTATACGGCTCAGGTACTTTCCGAAGCACCCAATCCCGGAGAGCCGGAATGTGAAGGTGCCATGCCGTCTTTCCAGCCACTCATTCATCACGGGTCTTACCGTCACAATAGCCAACCCTACCAATGCACTTTACATAGACATTACTCCACTAGCTTCAACGACACCGTACAAACTTGTATACTTTAAAACTAGAGCACGTCACAACATATGATCGAACATACTCCCTCCAATTGAAACCGTTCCATTCAAATTCTTTTCAAATTCAAATTTCGAATTCGCAACGGACAACAGCCAACGACAACACTGTCCGTTTGTATAGTGACGGGAATCGGGCGCTTGAATCGATTATTCGAATGAGCTGTCTATCTGATTGTAGTCGGGAACGGCAGCGTCTCATTCTGAACATATGTTGAACGAATGAATGATGTTTTGTTGAATACCTTTCGTTTTTGTAATGTTTTTTTTTCGCGACTTTTTTTGTTGTATTTTCGAACATTTTTAATCTCTGCTACGAATCACGTTCTTATATTTAGGTACTTATTTGTATCTTTTTATACTTTAAAAGCACTCATGTTACGCCTTTTTTATTTATTTTTTCCGATGGGAAATCATCAAATGACCCCTCCCACACTGGGCGTAGTAGAAGGGAGTGTCAGACTTGTACTGACTAAACCCCATCCATGTTCCTTCATTTACCCTTTGTTTTCCACGGTATCTCTTTCGAACAGTCCCGCAACCCTGGCAGGCATCGGTCTTTTCGGACCACTTCCCGTGGAACACGAATGCGCCGTCGACACGGACTGTAGTCATAAGACGGATGGACGTCGAACTAGCCCTTTACTCACCCTCCACAGGCCCGCTAATGCCTTAGGACTAAATAGAAATGAGCAGAAGATGATGATCCTTGCTAAAAATAAAAGCAGCAAGCACCATGACGAGCCACGATAAAAAATATCTTAATAAGTACATCCGATTCTTTATGCATTCCCATCATGCTATAAATTAGCATGAAAATATGCACACGTGCGATCTTCAATGCATTATTAAGAGGACAGCGAGCTGATGCCTGCAATTCTCATAAGTGAGCGGAACGTCATCGCCCCGAACAAAAGGACACGAAGATTAATATCAGGTGGAACGACGAATGATATAATCAAATCAGCCATCAATAATATCGGCAGAGCAATTTCATACAGATTATCATGAAAGTCAAATCAACAGCAATCAGATTTGTTCAAACACACGATTTTAAATGTTCAAATGTATCAGTGACTGTATTATCTCATCAAACGGCCGGGCGGTTAGAGATCCCATTAGGATAATGGTCGGCTGTAGTTGACTAATGGCCGTGTGTTCAGAGCTCTTTCATTCACTCGTTCGCATTCCATTCAACTCGTTCATACGGTCGCTGGGCTATTTACAGCTTTATGAGTCCGCGCCGAAGATCAAATAAGTCTTGATTTATTTAAATATGTTTTGGAATTTTGTGCTATATTGAAATCTTTTTGATGGAAAGTGGCTCTTTCTATTCTATTGCTATAGCAACTTGAATATAATTTAAAGGAATGAATTGATAGACGAAAGGTTCAATTGCTTATCTATTAAAGTGGGAAATGAAGCACTCTCTGAGTTCATTTCTACTCCACTCCCACTATTTTACTGCTACTGTGTTTTGTAGCTCCTGCTCTACTGATTTTAATATATCAAAACGAAATGTAAACAAAATATTACAATACTGTAAATACGACAATAAGCCTACTGAACTGAAACAAAGTTAATAAACAAACAATTTTAAAACAACGCATTGAAATCGATTATCGATTCGAATGGAATAATCGGTAAGTTTGAAGAGTCACTCGGCTTTTAAAAATCAAATCGCTATGGTCCGTCCACTACAAACTAGGATCTGAATAAAAGTAGTTTACACATTGAAATATATGTCTTAACGGAATTAAAATAAAGTTGCAAATATAACTGGATGTTAGGGTTTATTTTATTTTTTCACAGGACATGTATTTTTGCAGTGTCGAAGTTGCCTACATTCTGAGCATTGAAAATAACAGAGAGCTACGTATTTCGAGATTTAGTGTATTCGTTAACTTTTGCTGAATTCAGGTGGGTTGGGGAGGATTTTTTGGTATATTTAGTGGATATTGCTGATACTAGATAGTTCAATAAACGTCAGAAATGTTTGGAGCTAATTAGGAACTAGCTTCATTAGTATCGAGGGTAATATAATTAGAACTAGTCCATAGTTTAGCTCAACTGATGTTGAGAATTAATTCACACGGCAAATATAATTAAGGAACTTCCGAAAGCTTGTCGAAATGTATGTATTTAGCAATGACAGTGTAATTTCATAAATTTTAATCATCAATGACCATAAATGCACCTTCCAGTGCACTGTTCACCTTTGGTTTTTTAATGGTCACAGTAAAAAAAAACAGTAATAACCATGTTTGGCAAATATGAACACTAGAACGTAGAAAAATGACGATCTGATCACCAATCTTCTTAAGGCTTCGCTACTTTCTACTCTTTTTTCCAAAAAGAAAACCTAGGGGTCTCGAGAAAGCGGCTTAAGGCTGCGCAAGCCAACTTGATGCGGAAGATAAATTCAAACTTAGTGAAGTTTTTGGCGTTAAACACCAAAAATTAAGTTGTATATCGGTTTGTGAGTGTGAGAGTTGCTAATCAGAACGGTAAATTAATCACATTACGAAATGAATACTCCAGAATAATTTACCAATGGGCATAGTTTATTTATCAACTATTTATCAACTAGATACCTTAATTCGCGTGAAATTATTATTAAAAAAAATATCACTTCCTTTGATTTAATAATCAATCAGATAATCAATCATTAAAAAATCAGAAAAATATCCTTCCTTTTCCACAGAATTTGTTTTTTTGCGTGGTACCCTCAATCTTATGAAATAAGTCCTGATGTCATGGTCTAATACGCTTTAGTTACTCCTTATGACATCAGCTATCTGCCAGTAAAAGTCCCGTCAAAATCGGTCCAGCCGTTTCGGAAATTTTCCGGAAAAACAGACAGACAGATAGACAGACAGACTGTCCGACAGACAGACAGAAAAAAAAGAAAAAAAATGTGTTTTTTGTTATAACTACCGTATATACTTTCATATGCATTCAGTAAAAAGGTGTTATTTTGGTACTACAAAAAGACATTTCAATTTTATTTATTTGTATAGTTGTATAGATAAGTATAAATAACTTTATTTTACATTTAATATGTTTAATAGTTTTTTGTATAATATGTGCAACTGACGTTTGATGGAATAGCAAGCATTTTTGGGTGAGTTTGACTGAATGGCATGCGCACTCGCATCGTTCTGATCGCTCGAATGTAACGCAACCTGTAGTTGACAGAAAACATTTATAATAACCAGAACAACGTCCTATCTACGAAACAAGATTAATAATAAGAAACTTAAAACAATAATAGTCCGGCTATCAACGTTAACTATATAACCTTTAACATACCTTATTATACCGCAGTAATAAAAGACACAACTAACTTCTACAACTTAAAGACACCGACAACGATTAATATTATTTGATAAGACCACAAAATAATCCTTTTATAACAAGAAAAGTCACATTAAAAGTGTAGTCATAACATGGCGTTAACTTAAAACAGTGTGACTAGGGTTAATAAAGTTCCCCTACTCCCATACTATATTAACCCATTCGAAATTACTTACATGCCATACATTGCTGTATTTTAACACAGGGTATAAACGGGGGTGCTACGAAAGCGGTAATGAAACGCATACGTTATAGGTACGGTCGTAAATGGAGAGTTTTATGAGATTATGTCTTATACGAAGGAAGCGGGGGCAAGCGATAAGGTATCACAAGAGACAAATGCTATGGACTTAATAAAGATATTTCCCTCGTAATAAAACGTATGTGCAGAGTTACGTTGAAATTATGGGAGTAATAATTTCTGTATGAGGAAAGAAAGGTGACATAATAATAATAAACAAATTTATGAGCGCTGTTGTATGAAAGGATAAACAGTCGGTGTGGGAAAGTAGGTTTCGAAGAAGATTCTGAAGATTCAGAAGTTCTTCTTATCAAAGATATATTTATTTGCCCAAACATTTGTACACATACAATAATAAAAGTGCATGTAGGATAACAAAACTAAATAAAATCGCTCAGACATGTTTGCCGCATAGGTACTATGGCGTGCAAATGCTTAGAATGATTAAATTGTGATTTTTAATATATCATTTCAGTCCAATTTATATAATAAAAAAAAAACAGAAAAACCGTGCACTGTCATACAAAGTACTTTTACAGGTTAACCATTGATTCAAGAGGAAATGAAAAAAGTTCTATTTAATTTCGAGAGGCAGTCACAACTAAATTATATATTTTTCTTTATTGGCCCCGAGTATTTTTTTTAAATTAGCAGTACCCAGTCAAATACGTTTATTCGATAAATATTTAGTTTTTAAAATCGTTATTATTGGGTATTTTTTTATTACGTACAATGTACATGAAATATTTACAAGCTACAAAAATATCTAAAATAGTAATAAAAATATGTACAAGTATCACAATCGGAAACGAATTGTTATAATATGTTGTGCTTATGTTTATGCTAATGGAGTCTGAATCTTCTTTTGGCCCTGACCATAATGATAATTAAACGAAAGGTGCAACCTCCAAGCTAGATGGATCAATAATCTCTGCTAGTGTGGCTGGCAGCACATGGAAGAGTTGCCGAGAATCGAGCTAAGTGGTGAGGAAACTGCCCAGCAGTGGACTGCTGTAGGCTGATGATCTTCTTCTTCTTAGCGTATCGATGACAATCTTAATCGTGTGGCTAAGGATGATTGTTGATGCTATTATATATATATGATGTTAATACTAGATCAATTTCACAAAAAAAAAAAAAACAGAATAAAAACAAAACATCACCAACAAAATTTGCACAGGTAACATCGTGAACACAGAATCACCGGTGTAATCTGTGCAAAGTTAGACAATAACAACAATAGCCGCGATGGATCAAGCGAGGCGAGGGGTCGCGCATGCGTTGTTGTAAATTATAATCCCAAGCTATGAACTCGCTATCTGACGAAGTACGAATGAGCTGAGAAATGTCGGAGGTACGAAGGAAGGACGAGACCTGTTTGAAATAGATTAAAATTACTTTTCAGGGAGGATAATTCTTGACGGCATGTAAAGCCAAGTCAGAGGCCCATGAGTGGTACAAAAACTCTGATTCTAGATCTTCTTCGATAAAGAAGAAAGAAAGAATGGAGTATAAAACGACACATACTGACTCCCTATGTCATGACTTCAGCAATAAGCAAGGCTGTTGGATTTCACCAGATCAACTCAAACTATTACTTGCTGTAATCTAGATCTCTCAATCATGATAACTAATATGAGGTGTAGCAAACAATTGATAGATTTGCCATTACAGGGAGAAAAATAATAATTTCAGGAAGCCTACTCAATTCTCTCACGCTCTTTCTGGATCAGCAATATGTTGCTTCATTTGATGGATGTAGAAAATCTGTTTCGCAAAGAGATGTTTATCACAGTTACAGGAAAATCCTATGCTGGTTCACTGAGTTTCAAAGGAACAGATTGAACTAGTAATCAAAGCTACACATACAATTTGGGATTTTAATGCAGTTTATGAAAGATTCAATTTCCGCTGAAAGATACCGCACGTAATTCTGGAAATACTGTCCATTTATGAAGCAAAACTTAAAATCTGACATCAGCAATACCAAAACGACTATACCCTCTCTACTTTCCTATTTAATAATTCGGAACTTGCAGAGAACTATGTTGGTGCAAGTCGAACGCATAAATCTGTAGCTAGGCGCGGTGCCCCGGGCAAGTCGCGGCCCGGCCATCGAACCGAAACACCTTTGAATTAAATCCAACGTATTACTCTTCAACTATTATTTCCTGATGTCGGTGCAAGGAAAATTTTAGACTGGATACATTGTCGTCGGGTTCTGTAAATTGAGTTGGTAGGTAATGTTAATATTCTTCCAATACTTTGTAAGCAATCGTTGAGAAGTTATCACAGGAGATCAGAAAATTCGGATTGGTTCGTTTAAGAGGATATACAAGGATTAATGTCATCTCTAGAACTTTGACAGTCGTTACAGGTAGTCAGTGGCCCAAAAAGTCTGACAACCAGTCTTTCCATGGGGAATCGTATTGCCCAGTACTAACTGGGTTGTGGAGGTCAGATAGGCAGTCGCTCCATGTAAAATACTGGTATTCAGCTGCATCCGGTTAGACTGGAAGCCGACCCTAACACAGTTGGGAAAAGGCTAGGCAGGTGATGATGATGACAAGGATTACTGTTATTTTTCTTACAAAGAAAAGGAAATACAGAGAAAGCATTCTTACAGCATCGCCGAAAAAAAAATCGAAACGACGTTTTTTTTTCGCACTAGACAATAAAACTAGAACATAATATAAGCTAACAAAAAGAAAGGCCCTCAAAAGAGCTAAAGTCAAAAATGAAACACAAATCATAGTCCTCCTTCGCAAAAGAAATACCTTCAGGGTACGGCGTTGCCAATAATTAATTATGGAACCTTGTTAACCCGACACGTAGCTATAAACGTGATGTTACTATAAACAACCATTTAAACAACCAGGGGGTTTACTATGACGTCTTAAAGCATGAGTAATACCAGTGTGGGAAAGAGACAGAGCTATACAAGTCGTCTAGCGCCAACTCTTTCCGACATTGGAATCACTCCTGCTTTAAGACGTCATGGTAGGCCACCAGAATTTAGTTTTATATCCTTAACAAAATAGGGGAAGCAAACTCCAGCAATTTAATATGAATCAGGTGGACGCCAGACCCCTATTTCCAAAACCCACGAGCCCTATTCGGACCCCTTAAAAATTTATCAAATGCACCGCAAAGGAAATATCTAGTATTCTTATATACGTATAGGTTCGAGTGAAAGTTGTGAAGCAGGGGAGTTAGGGGATCGCTGGAGATTTACAGCGTTTCAAGTGAAGGCCCTAATAGACGTAAATTACGCTGCGGTCCGATTTATAGACTATATTTCTTTTGTTTTCCTTTTTTTATCGATTTATCGCCAGGTGCGGTGGTTACGCTGTTTGGATATTTAACACGACTAGTAGGTTCTGGGGACTACATGATGGAATCGTTTTATTTATTCAGTTTTCCCAAGGCTGTATTATTGCTGATTGGTACCTGAGGCCTGGCACGTGGTCGCTTTTTAGGGTTCCGTAGCCGAATGGCAAAAAACGGAACCCTTATAGATTCGTCATGTCTGTCTGTCCGTATATGTCACAGACACTTTATTCCGAAACTTTGACTACACAGTTGAAACTTGGTAGGTAGATGTATTCTATAAACCGCTTTACGTTCTCTGTACAAAAAAAAAAGGTTAAAGGCGAACTCCCCATACATGGAACGGACACTAAAAAAAAAAACATCAAACCTATACGTGCGCCTATATATTGTTTGCTGCTACGAAACCCTATGTGCGTGTGGGTACGATTCGCACTTGGCCAATTTTTTAACCTTAATTGGGGCTCTTGAAACTCTGCCGATAACAAGAGCATACTAGATAGGCTATTGACTATGTTTTTGTTGTATTATTATATTATAGAGTCGAGCACACTTGAGTTGTCGTATTAAGAGCGCTGCTGATTTGTTTGACGTCAAACAATTGTGCTGTTGTTCAACACATTTTATTATGTTCGGCAGTAAACATTGATTAAACAAAATAATTCCACTAATTAAGGTCCTATAGTTGCAGAAACTTAACCTTTTAGGCAATTTACGGTTTGAATTCATTTATTTCCAAAAGATTACAAATCACTTGAATAGAAATAAATACTTAAAGTTACTTATTTAAAATACATTTGTGTTGTCCAGGAGTAGCAAGAATATAACTGTAAAGTAAAGTATAAAAAGTAAAGAATATAACATAAAAAAATAATACACGTTATTATGAAGGTACTAGTTCAAAGTTCTTCAAGTTAAAAGTTGATAACATTGTACTGTCTACCGCCGCGCGCCGTGCGGCACATCTTAGTTTGTAGGACTGGTTTACACTAGGTGAAAATAAATTACTTTAATTAAATTAGTTATTTTTGTTATGACCTTTTAAGATGTGGCATTTTAATATTTTTTTAAATAGAAGTAACGATTTGGTATTTTTTATATCTTTTGGCAGTGAGTTAAAAAGTTTTGCTCCCTCATATATTATTTATATAGCAAATAGTATGATGATATTACCCAGCAACTGGATTGAGGAGGTGAGATTGGCAGTCGCATGCAAAATAATGGTATTTGACTGCATCCGGTTAGACTGGAAGGCGACCACAACATAATTAGGAAAAAGGCAAGGTCAATGATGAAGCCAACTGATTACGTACACATATCATAACATCACGCTTGTAATACCCGAAGGGTTAGCCAGAGGTGTACCCAATTAGAGTATACCAACATAATTTCACGAGTTACGTTTATGTTTCATGTAATAGGGGGGACTATTGCCATTAACCGGGCACACATTTAGACTCCGTGGCTGCTGCTGAGAAACCCCTGATAGAAAAAAACAATAACTTATATTAGACTTTAAGGTGGATGCGCAAGGGTAGCCCGCGAAATTTAAATTTTCTTACGTTTATTGCAATTTGCAGGTTAGTGACAGGTTGTATGTTGATAAAAATATGAATCGCGCCAGTAACACGTATGGAGTTATAGAATTATAATCATTCAAATCATTAATACAACTCTTCAAGTTCATATAATCCCAAAGAGTGACTTTTTCATGAAATAGCTATTGAATGTGATTATATGAACTTGGAGGACTGTATTGATGATTTGAATGATTATAATTCTGTAACTCCATACGTGTTACTGGCGCGATTAATTATTTCATCAACATAATTATACAACCTGACACTGACCTGTAAATTGCAATAAACTTGAGAAAATTTAAATTTCGCGGGCTACCCTTGCGCTTCCACCTTAACTAACACTTACTCACTCACACTCTCTCTCACTCACTTTTACTTTATTTTAGACTTTTATTATTACTGTTATTGTATTAGATGTTTCTTTTTTATCCTTTTTTTTTCTTTTCATGTATTAATTAATTTAAAATTTATATTTATATATATTTTAATAACATAATGTAATGACACCTAATGGGTCACTTATAAATTTGTATGTCTTAATTATGACGAAACATAGCGCACATCTTATTTATGTAAACACCTATGTTTCACAAATAAACTGATTGATTGAATAACACTTTTCCCGACCCGGGAATCGAACCCAGGACGTCGTGCTCAGCAGTCGCACTTGCGACTACCAATGAGCCAGTTGACGACATACAGTCTACCAAATAATGACCACAGCATACACGGCAAAAGCAGGAATATCAAAGGTAATATGAATGACCTATACCGACCTATACTTACCAGTTGTCCTCAGTTGACTTTTGTAACTTTCGTAAGCAGTAAGTACTGGCTAGAACATGTATTTTGACTCGATTAGACTTTCATTTCAAATGTCATGGTTTTAGTAAGAAATGGTGTTATATCTACCGGATTATGTGCAGTAGGTACTGTGATTTCTTCTCGTATATATCTGCGCACTGAATAAACGTTTATTGAGTATTGATTTCCAACATTTTTAATTGCATGTCACATCTCAAACTTCAGATTTTCTCATTCCTAATGTTTTCTGTTCCCAATTGAAATTCAATGCGTCTTAGATTAACAACTTATTAGTAAAAAGACATTTGATAAAACACCAATTATAGGTTATCCAATTCAGTATTATTTTTAAACCGATTGTTTGTGAATGTGTGAACATTATAGGCTCTGTAGATTCCCAGATGCTCGTTAACTTTTTATATTTCATTAAATTTTTTATGTAGTAAGCAACGACCTATTGTCGGGCCTATGCTGTCTCCCCATACTTAAGTACTAATGCTGTAACATGATAATATTGTAACACCAAATGATTTGAAAAGAGTAACCATGGAGTTTCTTGCCGGTTCTTCTCCATAGGAAACGACCAACCCGTACCGTGCACCTTTTTGTCGACGTTTTATAAGCCCACCTAGGCCTATGTGAAATAAAAATATTTTGATTTTAATTTTGATTGAAAGATTTTAAGAACTAAGAAACATTTTAAATATTTGTATTAAATTGCTTAACTCAAGTTGACGACTGAAATATATAAAATTATAACCTAAAAGTTGTTCCTTTTAATTTAAATCTCATCGTGTAGTTTAAAAAGAGATCAAATCAAGTTTTCATTAAAAACTGATTTATATAAAGTTTACAACAAGACCAAAGTATTTGCTTGACATTTTGCCTGTTTGAGACATTACGAGTTTACTATGAGTGAAGAATTCTAACCGTGAATAAGTAAAAAAAATCGGAGACATTGCCGAAACATAACTATTGCAGATAGATATTAATACAGACACCATACCATACGACTATCTGACTAAAACAGGTTCAAAATTATACATACGTTACATAATTATATACATAACATATATATAACATCACGCCGGTAATCCCAAAAGGGTGAAGCAGGGGTGTGCCTAAATTGTTCACCCACATTATCAAAATTATTATCATCGTCATTAATTAATCCTAATTCATATAAACATCATTAAAATTTGCAAAATGATCTCGATTTTAATATCTAGAAAGATCAGAACTGCTAACAAATCTTCGAATATGAACTAATTTAGCAGCAACAAATTATATCACAGCCTAAATTTTAATAAAGAAAACATTGTTGACTAACAAAATTGCCAGACAGTATAAATAAGCCAAATATTATCTACGTATTAACTTTTTTCTTAAGCTAAAGTGAGTTGCCAGTGATGAAAATTTAAAATGTCATCATGACCTTTTAAGGGGCGCAGATGTTGCCAAACTTTTCTTTATAAGGATACAAAATAAACTTTCTTCAAAGTTAATATTTAAATACTTATACTGACATCATAATACGTAGGTTTTTGTCTTTTAAAAGATGGTTTAGACACGTATATTTGAGCAGTAAATTCTTTTGTCAACTTTATATCTGTGACTTAAGTAGAATAGTGGGTATAGTATGACAAGTTGGTTGAAATTTACACTGCACTTTTTTTAAGAAACAAATGAGTTCTTTATTTGAAAAGTTGTGTGGTATTCGGTTATCGTGGTATGGACATTTGTGATGCGGAGGAATGAGGAGAATGTATTGAGGAAAATGTTGAGTATGAATGTAGATGGCTATAAGAGTAGAGGAAGACTAAAGAAACGGTGGATGGACTGTGTGAAGGATGATATGGCCAGAAAGGAGGTGACTGCTGGGATGACGGGTAAAAGAGAAGTATGGAAAAAAAGACATGCTGCAATGAGTTCGTTATTTTATTCTGTAAATTAAAGCCACTATAGTTTAAAGCTTCTTTATTACAACTTAATATTATGGATTTGATATGACTGGCTTAAAACGTTTCTAATAAGTCAAAGAAATTGATTGTTAAGCATATTAACTACCGACTTAAGGTGGGAGCACCAGTGTAGCCCGCGAAATTCACATTTTCTTTTTTTTTGTAATTTTTCGTTCTGTGTCAGACTGTATGTTAAACAAAATATGATTTGCGACCGTAACACGAATGTTGTTACAGACTTGTTATAACCATTAAAACATCAATATAACCCTCTAAGTTCATAAACATTAACATTGACACTGACCTGCAAATTGGAAGACACGTAAAAAAAATTGAATTTCGCGAACCACCCTGGCGCTTTCACCTTAAATAGGGTTAATTCCCATTTACCCCCACCGGTCTGCCCCACTGGTGATGGATGCAACTATTTGTTGCATCTACCACCACTCGTGGAGGTTGCGTCTGTTTAGTTGCATTTGCTCCTACCTCTGTCCCCACTGGTGACTAGTAAGTAAATTTTCAAAGAATTGTGATCTAAACACGGAGTACCGTGTTTAGATCACAATTCTTTGAAAATTTAATAAAACACGGCAAATTGACGGACCTAAGGTGTTAATTTGCTTATCAATGGTTATTTCTAACGCTGTCATCATCATCTGCCTAGCCTTTCAGTCTAAACTAACTGAATACGAGCGACGAGCGACTGCCTATTAGACCTCCAGTTATTACTGGGTAATACGATACCCCTTGGTAAGACTGGTTGTCAGACTTTCGGGCCATTCACTACCTGTATCGACTGTCAAAGAACTACAAATGACAGCCGGGACCAACGGCTTTACGTGCTTTCTGAGGTACGGAGGAAACTCGGTATGTATTGGGTGACCACCCATCCACAGTCCAACCTACTTAACCACGAGGATGTATCAGTATTTTGTATAAGTGAAATAAATCCAAAAACTAAACATAGCGAGTGTATCCAAAGTAATACATAAAACGCGTGAGCTGTGAAAGTCAATTGAGGGAAAGTTATTATTGTTCACAAAGCCGATAGCTATAACTCGTACTATTTATGTTTTATTGCGATCTATAAACTCAGCATGCCATTGCTCTCGGTTTTAGGTGAACCGAAATATTTCGTGTTTTTATTGCAGGTATTACGGCTAAGTGGTTTTGTTAGCCGGTGGGTAGGTAAAGTGGTTTGGGGTTATGTTGTAAGATTGTTAGACTGAGCCTATTATTGTTTTTGCAGCTATACAAGGAGCACGTTGAAGGCACAATATTATAAGTGCATTTTAAAAAAATGCATGCTGTGCACAAACGAAATCGATCTTTGAAAACGACTACGAAAGTATCATAGTCACACGTGTCAAAAATTATTGCAACTGTTGCGTAATAATGTCACGTTGTAATCTCCGAAGTAAATGAACTCTTAACGAAGCTGTCAACCAAGCATTCTGTACATCAAATAAAACCAAGTAACTTTAAGCAAATATTGCTGGGAAACCACTTTTGTCACGGTGAAAAATCACGTTTTACGGTAGGATTCAATGTAATGCACTCAAGACATTGTGCTGATGGATGGATTGATTAGTACGGGGGTCTTAGTGGTATTTAGAAAATGTCCGTAACTAGAAGGTGCCCAGGTATGGTCTACAACAAAAAAATAACCACAAAGACGGGGATAACAAGTGCCTTTCGACTTCGTTAAAAGCATTTTTACACCCATTATATTTCAACGACAACAACTGCAACTGTTACGACGCAAAAAAAAATGTTTTGTCTATGGTCAACTGGTGCAGTGTGTACCTACACTAGTGTAGGTACACACTGCCTAATTTACTAATCTGTACCAAATCTCAATTTTTAATATTGACAAGTTTTCAATTTATGTTCCCTTTTTAGGATAACGAAATATTTTAATGAAAACGTAAATGATTTCGGTGAAAACGGCAGACACTCAAAACCTGATAATATCAAAGACATATTTTTAATTTCATGACCGCTTTCGCTGAACCCAGCCTTGTCGTTACGAAAAATCTACGGTAATCTCCAGCTTGTATTAAATTTATAAATTATATTACGTAAACGGTTTAAATAAAGCTACCTACGTAAGTAAAAGCGTTCGTATACATTGCTATCAAGACTGGCCACGTACCGAACCTCGTTTACTAAAGATTTACGCAACAGATAGATCTTACTCGAACCCTTTTCAGTCGTTTTATACCCCTAATTCTACCTACGCAACGTCAAAACGTAACATGTCTTTTAGAAGCCCGAACCGAATAAGTTTTTACCGAATTGATTCGGGATTTTTATTCGGCAATATTAACACACAGCTATATAAATTCTCCTAACACCTTAAAGAACGTAACATAAGGTTACAATTTGGGTAACTTTGTTCAAGTGTGAACGTATTGTGTAAAGTTGTGGGATGCGTTCAAAAGTTAGGCGTTCGTTTTGTCCATTTTTCTTCTCCCCTACGACGGCCATAGAATGCTATTTTTAAAACATTCAGCGAGCTATCTCAGTTTTGTTATGGGAATTTGGTTTCAGAATGAATACTTGTTGATTTTTCAGGTTTCAGGTGGTTTTTGTAAGGTGCACTTTCGGTTTGTCTAAAATTGATAGCGTGCTTTTAGTGTTTGAATTGAGATCTTAGTACATACACAATAAGGCTGATAATATTCATTTTGCCAGTAAATCACTATCAAAAAGGAGATTGATGAGGTCGTCGCCGCCTACACTTAATAGATTGGTTCAATAATGTTTACTGATATTTTGAAATTGCTACTTTTGGAGAATTAATTTCTCAATTCTTAAATTGACACTGGTTATAACCGCTGTCTAAAAACGAAAAGAATGCTGTTGTCAAGTTTTATGATAAGGCACCAAAATAAATAGTCAAGTATAATATTGTCCAGTATATTACATCCAAAATCTTGTGTATGCAACAGAGCTTTCAAAAAAGCTTTTAAACAAAAACATTAAAAACACTAACTAAATAATAAAAATGTCCAATAAAAAAACAGTATACACGCAAAAAACCAAGCGATCACAATCACCAATTGAATGAAATTGAACGAGTACATGACCCGTTCGTTTTCGTAATGAAATTAATCGGCGTCACCAATTGAGCGTACGAGAATGACCGCCTGACAGGACATCGAAATGATTGCCGCTCAAACTTTAATGTTACTAGCCATTTTATATTTTGTCATTATAATCATGTTATTAATGTTTGCGAACACCAATTTATTGATAAACTTTGATTGCACTGTTTTTTTCGGATGGTTGGGCGACGGGAATTTATTTATGTTTCCATGCTGGCAACCCTTTGGGAGTGGTTCAGTTTGGTATTTTGTACAAATAGAGTTTAATATCACACAATTTGCTATGGTAAGGTACTCGAAATTGTAGCGAAAATGGCCAGGACATTGAAACAAATGTCTGTTCATTATAGGTGGGTGCACTAAAAGTACCTCTCTCTCTCACTCTCTCTCTGTGCCTAAACCTTCATGGATACAGGCCTGTTGTTAGAGATGTAATGTTAGGGTTGTAACGTTGCTAGGGATATAATGTTAGGGATGTTATGTTATGGATGTAATGTTAAAGATGTAATGTTAGGGATGGAACGTTAGGGATGTAATGTTAAAACATGTGGATTGAAACGAGGCCATACTTTTTAACTCCTCTCTCGAGAGCATTGAAGACCAATATCATAACTAATATTATGAATGCGAAAGTAAGTTTCTTTGTTACCTTTTCACGCCTAAACCACTGAATCGATCATCCTTATATTTTGTACATACGTTTTCAGGTGTACAGAAACGGACGTGGGTACTTTTCATTCCGAAAAAAAGTACTGCCCCCGAGGCAAACAACAATCTTATGATAATAGATAGCGTGTCTTTCCAATCATGATGCACTAAATTATATTACTACAAGCAGAGTACAACCCGAATTGATAGTCAAATTCTAAATCACAGCGAGCGAAGCCGCGGGCAAAAGATAGTATTATTAAATTTTGAGTTTTTTTTCCACCAGAAACTTGGTCCATTCGTACTACCTATCATGTAGCACGATCCATCGTACAGTGACAGTACCCTAACTAGATACAAATGTGTTAGCAGATACCTTTTATCACCCCTCCAATTCCATCACCCCCTATCTCTGACCACACTGACATACGTTCCATCCTTCTTCGGAAAGCGGCATCCATCTTGGTTCACTAATTATTAGTGCCAGTCCCCTGTAATTGGCGCAATCGGTCATGGAATGCCTTACGCTCTTCCGTCATTGGTAGAAGCTATTTAGTCGAAGAGTTGTGATTGGTGGAGACAGGGCATGACGGTTTAGACAGGTGTTGTGAACACAGTGTGTTCAGAATGCAAAGCTAAAATTAATTCTGTAAAATTTTAATTATCTTAACTAAGTCAGTCTGTCCAAGGGGTGTTGTATACCCCAGTAACTGAGTTGTAGACGTCAGATAGGCAGTTGCTCCTTCTAAAATATTAGTAAACAGCCGTATCTGGTAACACTGAAAGCTGACCCTAATATAGTTATGGAAAAGTATATTCTTGGTATGTTCAGAAATTAATTATTGTAAAAAATACGGTCTACTTAGGTAATAAGCTTTATGGCTAAGGCAGAATCTAACATGAAGAATGGCAAGTTCTTGAAACTTCCACAATTCCAGTATCAGAGCTAATTTTCAGAGCAAATGATTGGTTAACGAATCGAGTCTAATTTGTCGATATACATCGGAGACTTGGTGCTAATTTGCAATAATTGAACCATGCCGATTGGATTTGCAATTGAGACGTCTAGACCCTCAGCAAACTCAGTGTTTTATCACGTGGGAGAATTTGATGATTTCCTAGAAATAATTTCCCTAACAATTTACCCTTCACGAAGCCGTCAAACTAAGTAACTTTACGCAAAAATTATTGTTGGAAAACAACTTCTTTTTTTTTTTTTTTTGGAGTGTATAATCACCTTTTCCGGATTCAATGTAAAGCACTCAACACATTGAGCTGATGGATGGATTGAATAGTACGGGGGACGCCAAGGTGTTTAAAAAAAAATCAGCTGTTCCCTACAATATGATCGCATTAACTCGTCAAAACGTACTGAACAGCTGATTTTTTTTTCGCGATTTCGGTATTGGTCCCATAGTGAAAGTTGTTTATAATTATGAGTACAACGACCCCTTAAAAGATTTCGTGTATGAATAGATACACCTTACATAAAAAAAAAATACCTTTGTTGTATGGGAGCCCCCCTTAAATATTTATTTTATTCTGTTTTTAGTACTTGTTGTTACAGCGGCAACAGAAATACATCATCTGTGAAAATTTTAACACTCTAGCTATCACAGTTCATGGGAAACAGCCTGGTGACAGACAGCCAGACAGACGGATGGACAGTGGAGTCTCAGTAATAGTATTCTGACCAACACAGCACATCACTATTCCATTTTTAAGGCTATCAATTCTTCCATTTAACTGACCTCTTTGTCTACCTAGTCATCGTACTCACCATAAAATACTTTCGCATTGACCATCATTTGTTTCAGTGTAAAGTTATGTACTTACAATCTTGCAACACTATCGTACTATTGAATGTAAAGCTATACATGTATTTGCTATGTGGTCTGAGGTTTCATGGGGTGGCCGCGTTAATCGGACAAATTGATTGCAATTTGGAGCCCAACCCCCATAATTACGAAATGTTATTTGCTACTGATGGCTATGGTGGGTTTCTTTGATGGCTATGGTGCTTGTGGTACAATTTTATTGGGAAACTGTCACTTTGATCTTATAATAATAAGAAAAAAAATGGTTTACAGTGGTTTTTGTGCTTGTAGTTTGGGAACAAAATTGATAATTTTGGACAAATATCACGAATTCTTCAATCTCTTGACATCCAATCTTATTAAAATCTTTTAAGGTTCCAATTTGAATAACAAGAGTATTTTTTGTAGTTTGACTGAAAATAATTTCGGAACAACTGACTTGTAATGGAAATTCTTGAATTAAGTAGTGGTCGACAAAATGGTAACTGTCATAAAGATATTGTTGTAATCAAAGATCTAGTTTGACAAAAGATGGTCCGTTCCAACTGTTTTCACATTTTTTTATATTTAAATTCAAATCTTTATTTGCATTCCATAATTATGTGAAGATCTTACAATGTGCCTATAGCTTAAGTAAGTAAGTATTTATTTATTTCTTAGTATATTGTACATTGAGATCTTACATTAAACTTTGTTTCACACATATTACCATTGGTGGTGTAGAAATCTATACTAATATTATCAAGAAGTAAAATGTGTTTGTAAGTTTGTATGTAGGGGGTAAACTCTGGATATACTGAACCGATTTTGACAATTCTTTCACTAATTGAAAACTACATTATCCCCGAGTGCCACAGGCTGTATTTACAACATGCTCGTGGGATAATTTCCGATCGAAACGCGAACGAAGCCGCGTGCAACAGCTAGTATTAAATAATAAGCTAGGTACTTACATGCAAATCAAAACTAGGAAAATTTCAAGAATATTCGATAGATATTAAATTTAAATTTAATAATTTTAGACTGGTTAAGATTCATGAAAAACGCTTTATTTATATAACAAAAAATCAATGGTTAATTCACAGCAGAAAGTTATTTTATTTTGAGTTACCTACGTAGAAAAAGCGTCAATCCATCGTCGCTCGCCTTCAGTAGATTATTTGCTACGACATGAAAATATTTATTGATAATATACAATGTGTAACAGAATAAACGCACAACCTCTTACGGGGTCATTGTACTCATCATTATGAATAACTTTCACTATGGGACCAACACTGAAATCGCGAAAAAAAAGTCGACTGCCCTATACATTTCTGTGCGCATAATTCGACAAAATGTACTGAACAGCTGTTTTTTTTTTCGCGATTTCGGGATTGGTCCCATAGTAAAAGTTGTTCATAATGATGAGTACAATGACCCCTTAAGAGGTTGTGCGTTTATTCTGTTACACATTGTATATGTATACCTAAAAATATTATATTTACCTGAAAATACTTTCATGAAATATTTGTGGTGCAGCTAATGACGAGACCGGAATAAATGGTTAAAACACACAAGAATAACATCAGGCCTGTAATCCTTGAAGGGCTAAGCAGGGATGTACCTAATAGTACATCCACATTTGGCCTTTTATGTTTTAAGTCCCTCGTAATAGGGGGCGAGCTTATTGCCATCAACCGGGCACAAATCCAGACTCCGTGGCTGTTACTGAGAAATTCCTGATGGAAAAACCCAATAACACTTTGCCCTACCCGGGAATCGAACCAAGCACCTCATGCTCAGCAGTCGCGCTTGCAACCACTCGACCAATGAGGCAGTCAAAATGTCGAATAAACGGTAGTAGGTAGGTAATCCAAAAGTAGAACAGAAAGTTAGTATGTAGCCATGTAATTGATCCATCCTATTATCATTGCCACACAAAACGCTTATTGAATACACCGCAATTTGATGTCCAGAAAACATTGATCTATAGAACCCTTGCTTTGCCAAACATTTATAACTAGCCTGGAGGTAATTTAATGACGTGGATGGGATCTAAATGAATTGGATGGTCTAGCGGTCCCAATAGGATTGAATATTGATGCACCAGATGGCGGCACATTCGACACATAATTAATTTCTCAGTCACCCACGGGTTCGTACATACATTGTTGTTCTATTTACATAATGTGCCACTGTTTGTCTAGTGATAAAATGTGTGTTTTCTATTTTATTTAGTTTAACTGAAAAAATCATTTTGCTTGGACAGAGTCGCATTTGTTAAAAAGATCAAAACCCCATAGTACATCTTTTTTCAGGTGTGAAATGTATTTTTTAAATCTGAAAATTCTTTTTTTAAAAGCTCTTTCAATAATAAAGGATGTATAACAATAACAACATAACGTATAACAATATTTATTTGTTCAAGACTTAAACCTTTACAATTATTGTACTTTAAATTAGACTTTGTAACATAGTGGCAAGATATAAAACAAGTTTAACAGGGCTTAAACTAGGAGGACTCCTGTGCTATAAGCACCCGTTACTTCCATCACCACCGAGATCGAGCTGCCATTATAAGTGTGATGCGGTGCTAAATGTGAGTAGACCCTAGTCGCACGGAGCTGGTCAATGTGGCGGCACTTGGGGGAGGCCTATGTCCAGCAGTGGACGTCTTTCGGCTGAAATGATGATGATGAAGTAGACGGACGGCTCCGTGAAAGGTCCATACACCTTGTATAATCATAGTCGTCACGTGCCTACGAATAAAGGATCAGTCAGACACCGAACACTGACAAATACTTCAGTAAGTATTTACTATGCAGACGGCCATATTCGAAACCGCTTCCGCAATCTGTCCGTACTGATTTCACCGAACTTTGTCACCTAATTTACCTAAAATAACCAACCAAATTTAATTCGGAGAAATGTGGGAAGACAACCGACTAGGCGGACAGATGACCTCATTCAATTGGCCGGAAGAAACTGGATAGCCATGACACAAAACTGCCAAAAGTGGAGAGATTTACACTTGGCATTAGGTGGTCAAAGGTTTAAGATAAAAAGAACCAATCAAAAACTTCCAGAGGTAAACAAATCCTTACTCACACTACGCATTACTTTCCACAAAACCATAAGTAAACGTTTACCAATGTCTATTAGTAAAGTGACGACTAATGTGAGCAAGAACAATGAGTAAGCTCTGAATGACTCGACCGACTGTTACCGACGAGCGGTCAATTGTTTGAGGATCTGCGGACGGTAGACGGTATGTTACGTGAGTCAGGGTGTATGATTGACATGTATACGAGTCGGCTGCTTGCGGTTTTTGCTGGTCGTAGGAAATAGGTAGGTAGGTATAGCTTATCAAAACTAAGCGTGTTTGGTTGCCTGATTGTGTGTTTAAGAAAAAATAAATTAACCTTAAAGTCAGTCTTTAAATAACGATATTTGTTATCGAAGCATGGAATGGATCTGTCTTCGCAATTTTTTTTTTTATCGTTGTATTTTTTTTTAAAACATTGCCCCAATCGAATCTAGGAATTTATCCTGTATCGTGGGAGCGTTTACAAATATTTAAACTCACATACACAAACAGCCAGACCAACGTCCTGTAAGCCATATTAATATAATGTTCAGTGCGGGAATCGAACCCGCGAATCGCAGCACAGCAGGCAATCGCTCAGATACTGCGCCAACCCATCGTCAAACTATTAACTATTATACCTAGTCGGGTTCAATAATTTGACACTGTCCGCAATTTCTCAACGTAATTTAAGAAAAATATGAATTTATAAATCCACGTGATGATTTCACGTGGATTTATCAATTGAAATCGAAAAAAAAAGAACATCGACTCACTTTGCGCGACGCAAAATGAAGTCCTTCCGAACAAAACTAGACCAATATTTCCTTCTCGCCAGAATCAATACCAATAGTTATTCAAACCTGATAAATATAGGTACCTAAGTAGTGACAAAGATGTAAAGTATGACGCATTACACATGAATATATTTGTGTTAGTACATAATATGCAGGCTCATGCATTATGCATCGGAGATCATCGCGGTAAACGTTCGGATTAAAGTAGGCTTTACGTAAACCGTACGCCGGAGGGGAACCGGACGGGGACAGGAGGAGTCAGTGATTTAATTTGCTTGAAAATAGGGTTTTTCATTCAACCCTTAAGTATGTCGCTGGGGGTAAAAAATGCTAGAGAAAAAAACAGTAAGTTTTTGTTTTTAGCTACAAAGTGTTAATACGTAACGATTGTTATGGTTTTTGCTATTAGGACAAAAATGTAGTATTTGTTGGGCCAACCTCGGATTATTCTTAAGACTACATTTTTGATCAGGATAAAATGAAGACCATTTTATATCACAGTCTTGATAAAATTGTGTATAAGACTGTTCTTTCTACAACAATCTAACATTGACCAACTTCCTACGGCCGATGAACGGACCGGAGATAACTACCGGACAAAACATCCGCAACCGGAATGTACCAGTGGAAGCTCCCTCTAACACATAGCATGCGTCGCTATGGAGAAACGCATCCGGTCATATTTCGACCGGTATTAAGAGTTATAGCCGCATTTTTATTCATAGAGCAATTTTAGAAATCCTTTCTTGGACACTCGTAGGATTTTTAGGGGTTTCAAATGCAACCAACCCTTATTTGGGGGAGCAACTGACCTTTTATACCGGTCATAAAATGGGGTACGTAATGGCATTTCATATACATATTCGGATGACGCAAAATTTAAAGTGCTGTGCGTTTATCATGCTTAATGTGGTGGCACCTTTATATGTGTTTTAGGATTACGTATTTTCTATTGCCTCGTTGGTTGAGTGGTCGGAAGCGCGACTGCTGTGCTTGAGGTCCTGGGTTTGATTCCCGGGACACACAAAGTGTTATTCGGTTTTTCCATCAGGAATTTTCTCAGTAGCAGCCACGGAGTGTGGATTTTTGCCCAGTTGATGGCAATAGGCTCACCCCATATTACATGGGACTTAAACATAACTGGTGAAATGTAGGTGTACTATAATTAGGTACACCCCTGCCTAACCCAAACAGGCGTGGTGTTATGTTATGTATTTTTTATTCAGTAATATTCATGACAACATTTCTACTCACCAAATTAGAAACAAAAAGTACGACAAAAGTGTTTTCCCAGGAATATGATTAAGAAATGAAGCTAGTACTCAGCGATTTTCCGAGTTCTGGGGAATCCGCTGAAAGATCCTCTTCAATCTGTTATTATGAAATCTAACTCTTGACTGAATAGTGGAATATTCTTCGAAAAGAAAATTCAAAACTACTCGTAGATATAAGTACTCAAACTTCAATAGCGATTTTCATTTGTAACATTTTACCGCATTGGAGAAACATTATTATCCGCCTGTGGAGGTACAACTTACGCAAGGAGATAAACAATTAATACTCTTTTGATCCTTTCTTAAACCACACTTCAACGTTCAAGCAATATAAATTGAAACTCCAATAAATGTTGAAAGTGCTCTCAGAATTAATCAAAATAACCCTTCGAACGCTTCGAAAACTTAACAGAGCCATCGAGATCTTAAATCGTTTAGAAGGGGCCCCCATATTGAGTTATCCGGCGGTTAGACATAAGTAATAATGTATGGCAAGGGTATAGTAACATCGGCGCTTCAGACCCCGATACCGGTTTGATAGAGACTGCCTCGATGAGAAAGGGTTAGTACCGATAGAATATTAGGTTGCTATTAATTTTGGAATGTCAATTATGATAACAATGGATTTGACGTGGAACTTGAAGTACAGTACAAACTCAGAACAGTCTGTAGTGACCGCAAACTGACATAACTTGAACGGCCATTCATGAATCATTAACAATACACAGTGTTGAAGACTCCAGTCGCCTATACAGGTAAGTAAAACGCAGATCTGTTTGAAAGTGAACCTTATAGAACAACAAACAAAACTTGTATTTAAGTTTTAGTTGGTAAATTAAAAAGTAATTTAATAATGCAAGGTCATTTTTGTGACGTGTCAATTTGACGTCATAAATATTTATTTTAATTGAATACCAAAATATCTCTGTTGACGCTACTAACCCGACGAGCAAGTATCGTGTATGCTTAGACCGTAAGTTATCGAGATGCGTTAAAGGCCCAGCCTCAGTAATTAATAATGATTGAAATACGATGCATATACGGAACACAGTTTAAGCATTAGTGGCCAGAACACATTGGGTACCGTAATGTATTCGTTGGACGATCGGTCTTGATATAATTTAAATTGTAGGTGCTATTTCTTTGGCTACTGGAGTTCAATAATGAAGACATTAATTTAGAAAACCATTTTACAAAAACCGGCCAAGTGTAAGACTCGACTACAAAGGGTTCCGTACAATAGGGAATATGCATGTAATTTCTTTTTTCACTTAATTCATTAATATGCAGTACTATCAACCCAAGAAAATAATTAAAAGTTAATTTCAACTACTGCTTGTCGCACCAAAAAAATATTAAACTCCTGCAATTTTCTACGACAGTTCAAACGTCCATGACTATCGCGGCCATTCATGTCAGGACTTTGATGTCTCTTACCTCTATCTGCCTTGTTTAAATCTAATTTTTGCCCTTAGTAGATTAGTTTTACTAAAATGTAAGTGATTTGTTTAAGCAAAAATTGCAAATAACAATATTATAGTAAAATCTTAGTGAAACTTTAAATACTTTTCAATTAAAAGTGTTTCTTTGACACATGGATTTTGACGTCACTACCGGAATCGATGCGTTTTGTGTTTGCGTTCCGTTTCACCAAAAACACGCTAAATAAAATATTAAATTGCAAAATAAGTGTTGTATTAGAGAATTAAACAAGTGTACCACAATGTTTTTATGGTCCAATACAAGGCATTTTAAAGAAATAAAAAAAGTTTTGTATTTCTTGCATATACCCTATTACCTAAAAAAAAAAAAAAAAAAACGTTTGTTGTATGGGAGCCCCCCTTAAATATTTATTTTATTCTGTTGTTATAGCGGCAACAGAAATACAACATCTGTGAAAGTTTTAACTGTCTAGCTATCACGGTTCATGAGATACAGCCTGGTGAAAGATAGCCAGACAGACAACAGACAGACAGATGGACCGAGGAGTCTTAGTAATAGGGTTTCGTTTTTACCCCTTGGCTACAGAACCCTAAAAAGAATGAATGGATTAGTAAAACTTATTTTTTATCGAACATTTTTCCTTTTCTTGATGATTTTTTTCATTTTTTTTCATGTTTATTTTGCGCCATTTAATAATTAAAATGTTTGTCTTGCATAGTAACTCTTCTGCCGTAGTGAATGACTAAATTCAGTATAGAATGTTGTCGACACGCTTAGTAACTCTTCTCTTAAACAAAAGTCCATTGATATTATTATGCAGACACACAAGCGTAGTGTCACAAGTAATGACATAATATAACACAACTTTTTAATAGATATCCATAATTATGTTGATTTAATTTAACAAAATACTTATGACTGACATTACTACATTACGTGATTTTTTGTTTTTAATTAATAGGGATATTATGATTTATCAGCCCGGATTTGTGATGTTTTCTGACTGGACCAATTGCAAATTGTACTAATTGCGAACTGGACCAATTGCGAACTAGACCAATTGCGAACTGGACCAATTACGAACTGGACCAATTGCGAACTGGACCAATTGAGAATTGAACAGTTGGACATTTTGCAAATTGGACATAATGCGCCCAAAGGATTTTATTTTTGCACGTCCGGGAAGATATTAAAATTCTAAAAGAGGTTCCATTTTACGCATATTTTGCTTACGCATCTACCAAATTACACTGTGTGTGACTAAATTATGCAGCCATGTGACGTGACAGGAAGACACGAAAGTTCTGACAGTCTTTGAGATTTATGGTCAGATTTCGGTCATAAATTAAAGTTTTTACTCGACTGAAGTCAAAAAGAAGGGCTGTGTGAGACTATTCCGTCCTACAGTCGAAACTATTCATTGTTTGATGTTACGCGTGAAATTATTTGTCAATTTACATTCTCTGTACATTCGTCTCTGCACTCTGTCATGATTGTTGTAAAAAGAACACAAGTGTGTCTATTTAAACTATCAAACATATTAATTGTATTCCATTCACAGAGCAACTGATGAAAATTTCAAGCAAGAAGTCATCGTATTTTTTATCATTTTAAATCTCCATAAAAAAAGTCTTTAAAAAAGAAACCATACATAGGTATTTTTTATGTTATGTATATCCACGGGCATAACAAACGACATGATGGGATGTCGGTAACAATCTAAACTCATGACCTTGGGCACAAAGAGAAGTCTTCCTAGTTTGTTTCCATGGGAACAGTTTGCCCCATTTACTGTAACAAGTACATTTACATACAAGGCACCTGTAACTCCAACTTTTTCATTCATTGTTTTCATGTTATCATTGCTTCGGAAGCATTCTTATCTAATTTATGTTCAGGTGCTTGAAGGCATCAAATCTGAAGAGAAGAGGTACTCTTGTTTCGAACATAATTTGACGTTAAAAAACCATAGGTAATCAAATCAACAATACTCAACTAGGGCGTAAATAAAGCCATTTAAGAATGTACGGTCGAACAAGGTATTTGGTATACACGCGGAAATTTTCACAATCCAATGCCGAAGTGTATACTTTTCCAAATTTTATTTATTAGATCTTTTTCCATTATGCGACTGATTCTTAATGACCTACGCTTTATAAATTAAAGTTGCAAACAATATTGTCAGTGTACTAGGATTGTGAATATTTCTGCGTGCATACGAAACGTACTTTGCACTTTGTTATCAGTATTTTTGGCCTAGCCTACTAAGTACACATTTTTAAAATATGCTGGTACTATTTTTGACAACAGCTTTGTCACCTACATTAAATGTTTCCCTGTCTTTATTATTGAAATCCCTCAGTAAGATTAAAATGCCTGCATCTATATTCCACCAAAATATAACACCGTATCAACATATCAGAGGGCGATAAGTCAAACATCTAACCGTACGACTCCGCACGAGCATCGCCGGTGGCCGCGGCATCGGATTGCGAACGGTTTCGGCATTCGTCGCGTACGCCGCCGACCTCGTGAGTACGCGATCCGAATTGTTTATCAAACGGGGGGATACATTGTACAAGTGCTGTTTTGTTGAAGTAGAGGTGATTCATTTGTTTATTGTATATGGTTTGAATTAGGAAAACTAAGTCAACATCAGAAATTGTCTAGTCTTGTCTTGTCCTTTTATTACCAGTATACCATGGAGCGACTGCCTATCTGACCTTCACAACCCAGTTGCCGGTTAAAATTATACGTATCAGCTACTATCGACGAGCATTGGCGTGCGCGCTCTCTTTCATTGAAAGGGAGGCAAAGCCCGAATAACACAATAAATTCAGTACAATATCTCCAAATAAGTACCTACAGATGTATAAAAAATTTGCTAGGAGAAAGTGAGAGGTCAGAAGCCAGAAGCAAGCCAGCAGGTGTGAAAGAAAAAGCGTTAGTTAGCACGGGCCGAAACCCCTAAATAATGTCTTTTTATTTTTATTTGTTGAGTTTGAGGGTAAGGTAAGCCGTGCTTTTCGGCTTGTATGACAGGTCACTGTCGACGAGCTGTTCATTTCGGGCGTCTGATTGCCCCTAACTCCTGACAAAGATCTTCGAATGACAGATGAAGCCAATGGTTTAACCTGTTTTCCGTCACACGAACGGGCCTCAATATATAGGCTAGTGGATCTATTCGCGTACCGATCTCGGCAAGCTTAGTTTTATTTAACTTTCGATCGCGTTTGCTATTTTTGGGGGACATCAACGGACTTCCCGTTGCTGATGTGATGACGATACTTCTTGAGTATGAGTGAGAAGAGGTCGTGGCAAGATAATAACAGCGTGGGTCGATCTTTTAAGCTATGCTTGCCTAGGTTGGTCTGTGGATGGGTGACCGCCCATTACGTACCGAGTTTCCTCCGTGCCTCGGAAAGCTCGTAAAGTCGTTGGTCCCAGCTGTCATTTGTAGATTTTTGACAGTCGTTACAGGTAGTCAGTGGCCCAAAAAGTCTGACAACCAGTCTTACCACGGAGTATCGTATTACCCAGTCCTAACTTTGTTGTGAAGGTCAGATAGGCAGTCGCTCCATGTAAAATACTGGTAATCAGCTGCATCCGGTTAGACTGGAAGCCGACCCCAAAACAGTTCGGAAAAGGCTAGGCAGATGATGACTTCTTGAGTGTAAAAGTGACTAAAAGAAATCAAGATGTTACAAATGATGTAGAAGATACGTGTGCATGTCGAAATCAGATGGATGCCGTCATACACAAAGTAATGACGCATCAATACATTAGTTGTTCAAATAGACAATCGTGTGGTGAGGAGTTGTGTACGGATAGTGAATACAAGGAATCACGGTTTTCCTCATACTGCCAATCAAAATTCACGCCATGGATATTTCTGGTGGGTACTTAGTCATAAGGTGAGAGCTCCGTTCTCGATATGGAGTACTGAGTCAACGTTATATTGGTATCTTATGGTTATTGTTGTATGTCCTTAGAATTGTGTAATAAAGGTGTGGTCTCTTCAATTCTTTGTTTAAATATTTTACTTTCTTTGGAGTGTTATTTGAAGGAGCTGGCTAATGATCTATTTACCTGAGGATTGAGACCTGTGGCAGAGCGTTTAGAGTTATTACGACTACTTTCAACGGGATTTGACTGCCTCGTTGGTCTAGTGGTCGTAAGCGCAACTGCTGAGCATGAGGTCTTGAGTTCGATTCCCAGGTCAGGCAAATTTTTATTGGGTTTTTCCAGCACGAATTTCTCAGTAGCAGTCACAGAGTCTGGATTTGTGCCCGATTGATGGCATTGGGCTCACCCTCTGTTACATGGGACTTAGACACAACTGGCGAAATGTGGGTGTACTATTAGGTATACCTCTGCCTAACCCTCCCGGGATTAGAGGCGTAATGTTATGTTATGTTTTGATAGTGGATTTCGGTGGCTTATGGGCGGTCTAAAAAAATATGACTTCACATTCATCATAGAGCGAAGATGCAATGTCACTTTTTCCAGGTTCTCTTTGAAAGGAAGAAATGGGTGAATTAAGTTATATTACCAATATTTCTGTGTTATAGTGGCATGTAGCCTTGCTCCATCATCTTAACTTGTTTTATTTAGAAAGAAAGAAAGAAAGAAAATGTATTTATTAGCCCGCACAGGACGAAATAAATCAAAAATATGGTTACATTTACATGAAGTACAACTAATTATAAAAGTAAATAAATCTATAATTAAAAAAAAAACAACGACATTAGTCCTGTACGAAGCCAAAAGGCCCCTATCTCAGCATTATGCATCATCATGTATTTGTATGCCACCAGTCCGGCTACCAGTCTTACCGGATGCAGCTGAATACCAGTATTTTATTTTAAACTAGCTGCTGCTCGCGGCTTCGCTCGCGTTTTGGTCGGAAATGATTCCACAGGCACGTTGTAAATACAGCCTATAGCACTCGGGGATAATGTAGCTTCATATTAGTGAAAGACTTTTCAAAATCGGTTCAGGAGATCCAGAGATTACCCCCTACACACAAACTTACAAATTTTACCTCTTTGTAATATTAGTATAGATAGAACGACTGCCTGTCTGACCTTCATAACCCAGCCAGTACTGCGTAATTAAGTACCCCTTGGTAATACTGGTTGTCAGACTCTTCGCGCCACTGACTACCTGTAACGACTGTCAAAGATCTATAAATGACAGCCAAGACCAGTGGCTACTACACTGGCAGTGTGTACTTTCCGAGGTACGGAGGAAACTCGGAATGTAATAGGTAGTCAGGTCACCCATCCACGGACCAACCTAGGCAAGCGCAGCTTAACCTGAAGATCGACCCGAGCAGCTATTATTATTTAGTCACGAGCTCCTAACATAAGTATTTGTTTAAGTAATTTTAATATTTAAATGATTCTAACAACATTTACGGATAAGGTGAAGATACACCTATCTTAGAATGTATCTCAAACAGATCCTAATCCACACTTATTTTTCCATACCTAACCCAATTTCACTATCACCCCTGAGTACATGTAAATAAGTAACGAGAGGTGACCGCGACGCAATCCTTCAGGTGTTCCGATCCGTCGACGGCACTGGGCCGGCACAAGACCGGCACAGGACCGGCACGGGAGCCGTGTCACGATAAATATGTTATGATCTTGTTACGGACATCGCTTGCAATATTAATGCGTTAATATGGCGAGAGAACCTGTTACTAGATGGATGATTTGGTTAATATGTGTGTGTTTGTCTTGTCCACGTTTGTGACGAATGATTGGGGTTTTCTTAGCAGCAGATTTATTATTTATGTTTTTTTTTACACTAAATAGCCTTGCGTTTGACCGCAACTCGCCTGATGTGCACATCATGCTGCCTAAGGTGGAGCACGCTTTCTTAGAAGAAACTTGTCACTCGAATTTTGAAAAGATCCAGGTTATAATCGCACAATAAATGTGGAAGCATAGCGCTTTACATTTCTTCTTATTCGTAATTATCGTACTAGTTCTTCGTACCTACTTCAGCCGTATAATGGTGACGCAGGTGATCAAGGTTTAGTGTCGAAAAAAAAAAATTATTACATTGAATACTCGTGTTTCAATAATTAAATATATTTTTCAAGAATTCGCTGTAAGATTTCAATCTAAACTATGGTGAAAAGTTATGAACTTTCACTTTACGCTTCAAAGTATTATAGATAGAACAAAAAGAACATCCCCTGAATAATACAGGATTAAAAGACGGATCAACATCCTTTATTACCAAAAACTGACTTACAAATTAATTATTTAGACTGTCCTAACAAATCCGTACGTTCAACTTTCCTGCCTCGGGCGACCCACGTTCGGGTTCGTTCAGACCGAAAGAGTAGCATTACTTAGTAAAATAAAGTTAAATCAAGTAAACTACAATGTTTGTTAAACTTAAATTGAAAGCTTAATATAAGAACCCAATGGCTTGGCACGCGACGATGGCAAGAGACCGGACGGGATGTCTTTGTTTCCATGGAAGATGGGTAGGCCTTTAGTGTGGGACGCAACATGTGTCGATACTCTTGCGCCATCCCATCTTCCTAGCTCATCGTGCTGTGCTGCCGCTGCGGCTGTAGAGAACCTCAAGCGGCGTAAATATAGTAACCTCATTGGTAACTATATTTTCGAGCCGTTTGGGGTTGAAACTCTAGGACCGTGGGGTCCGAGCGCTCACAGCCTTTTCAAGGATATTTCAAAACGTTTATTTGACACTGGCTTTTACCTTGGCCAAAGGCTTATATAGCGTTGCCATACAACGTGGCAACGCCGCCAGTCTCTTGGGTACATTACCAGTTGACAGCGTTGAGGAGGAGTCTTCGGCGTTGAGGAGGACGCCATTTTTTAAGTTTGTTGCTAGGTTATACTTTATGTTATTTTAATTAATAAATGTAAAATTTGAAAATTTTGTTCAAAAGTTCTAGCAGGACAAATGGAAGGTCTTTCTTTGAAATAAATATTGGTAAGGAACGATTCAATATTTAAAATGTTAGGTATTCAAAGAACAAAAAGAAAAAAACTGTAACAAAATTTTTAGTCTTTATTAAAGGTTATTATATAAATTAAAAACATAATATTTCATAATCACCTCTTACAATACACTCACCGCCAAAAAAAACTGAAATTAAAAACAGTTAATTTTAACCTCTCTCTACCGAAAATCGGTGCGTTCACCTTAACTGCCTTCGGCGACACACGTGTGGCGGATTGGGTCAGCCTGAAATATCAGTAGTTATTTGTGTTACTTCATTTATTTATGGCCCGAGTATGCTTTACAGATCACGGGAAATGAAAAATGTGAGAGTTGGTATTAATCTTTTATTTAAAAAGGCAGAAATGAGGAAAAAATGCTAGTAACATTGATGCTGAAAATTATTCAGTTCATGCCAGAAGCAATGATCTCAAGCTCGTTTAGAACCTAACAACAAGTTACATTTTTGAATGGAAAGTACAACAGAACTATCGTGAGAGACCATTTTGATTAATTTTTTGCGACAGACACAACAAGAGTTAAAGAAATCTTAGAACCAAGTAAATATAGGCTACGGTAAATATTACGTTCGAAACGAATGCTTTAAATTTTAAAATAGTTCGGATTTACATTACGTTTAGTGCACGCGTTCGGGCTAGGCCCACTGGGACATGTTAAATCTGCCTGTGTACCACTTATTATACATGAAGTTTAAATGAATTACTGAAGCTATTTACCTCCACCACGACTTTAGTAATGCGGTATTCGGATTTTTTGAAGGCCAAAAGGTGTATACTTAAGTGCGGTATACATAAGTGCTGAAGAAATCGCGAAGGGTTAGGCAAAGGTGGTTCCATTTGTGCACCCATATTTCAACAGTTATGTTTAATTCTCATGTAAAAAAAAAATCATCATGTAGAAAAATCCTCTCAGAAAAACCCAACAACACTGCCCGACCTGGGAATCGAACCCAGGACCTCATGCTCAGCAGTCGCGCTTGCGACCACTACACCAAAGAGGCAGTATACGAAGTCTTCATACTAAATAGTGCTAACTGCTATGTCCACGCGCAATTATTTTAATTATAACGGGTACCTGCTTGTCAGTTTTATTCTAGATAAATTAACCTATCTAACTAAAACAACAATTCTCCAAAATTAAAGAACTAACACCTGCAAGTGATTACAAAAAAAACGATCTCGACTTCAACTGCCGATTGTGACCCGACATGACTATTAATTAAGAGGGCGCAGTTAAAAATCGTGACTGCGTTGCGACTGTCGTAAAATATATCTTCCTTCTAAAACAAAACGATGTTTTGACGTATGCTCCCGCGCAACGAAGCCGACGCCGCCGAAATAGCCCGACTAATTACGATCGCACTTCGTGTTGTTCTTATTATTTTTTGAATTATGAATGGTGGATGGTGCAGTGATTGGTGTCAGGATATGAGTGTGTAGCTACATTATGAGTTGGTGCGGTTAACTTTGAGATAAATTAATGTTAAAACTATACTAAATATTGTTTTCGGAGTTTAAAGATTAGGACTGTAGAAAAATTACAAATGTTTGCAAAATATGACAGCGTGTGAGTAAACGATATTTATGTGATCACTATCTACTAAGATAGATAGGGTAAAATGTATATGCAAACCATAATTGTATCACTGCTCAATAAGATAAGAAAAATAAGATCGCAGGGCTCCTATTTCTGTTTGCAAGGTTTAAAGTAAACTAACACAAAGTGGATGGCGGGGTCTTAATCTAAAAAAAATATATATAGCATTGACCTCTAATTTAGTTTTTATGAACAAAACAATACCAATAGTCCAATATTTGAAGCTAAAAAAAATACGTTTTGCGCTTTTCGATTTGCTTTGCGCTTTGCTTTTTTTGCTTTGCTTTGCGCTTTGCTTTGCTTTGCATCTCACACACTAGGTCGTTAGGCATAACAGTTACGCGAGTAGACTGGGCGTAAGCGAGCGCGGTGGCACGTCTCCGGACAATGATTAAGTTTAGACCTAAACTTAATATTAGGATTATTTTTCTTTAAAAATGAAAAATTTGAATTTGCGCCAATCACAAATGAATTATAGAGCTTACGTTTTCGATATTTTTTCGATCAATAAGATAGTATTCATTCTTAGAAAAAGAGCTTTCTACTTGATCCTGAACTTATAACGTTGACTTTTAATAAGATTTCAAAAGAAAATACCCCAAAACTTGAAGCTAGCAATAAAAAACCCAGTATCTCATAGACTACTCCGTTAATCCTGAATCCAGCATAACAGTTTCGCGAGAAGAGTGGGCGTAAGCGAGCGCGGCGGCGCGGCTCCGGGCAATTAATAAGTTTAGACCGGCGTCGAGACGGCCGGGGCCGGACGTCCGGCACGCGGCTGTCACATTGTTGTGTACTGCCGTACGGACGGCAGAATAGATTATTATGGAAATATTGTACGACTACCAGTTTACTGGAATGAGCATAAAATGTGTATTGGAATAGAAGTGGTAATTAAGAGGAATTTCCATGACGGTTATAAAAGGTTCTTGTTCGAATTTTAAAAAGTTTTTGTTCTATTTTAAAAACATTCTGTTTTGATTCTAGAATCGATTTTAAAATTGAATTTGGTCTTGATAAGTCTACGATTCTATTTTAAACAGGTTATACGTATCTAAAACTGGTGTTAGCTATAGAGACAATATTAATTTCATACTGGGTGTTAGTTGATGTTGTTTCTTCCGTTCACGCCTAAGGGCGTTTGAACGTTAGGATTTAAATTGAGAGCAGCAAACTATGGATCTACATTTATTTATTATAGTACCCTTTTACGGTCGATAAACGTAATAACTTCAATTTCAAGCCTCAAAAGTTTTGAATCTGATACTAATATATATGAGTATAAGTGCCAATGTTAGTTTTGCAACTTGCGCTGCTGACATTACCATGTGTCAATGAAGCCAACATGCCAGCCAGGGCCAGTACTGGACACCAAACACGGCGTGCTAACTCAATAAACAACAAGACTTCTCATGAGTAGAAGTACTTATATATTATAATATGCCTGTAATCCCAGAAGAGTCAGGCAGAGGTATATCTATAGTTCTCCTACTTTTCGCCTGTTATGTGTTAATTCACATGTAATAGCGGGCGAGCCTATTGCCATCAACCGGGCACTAATCCAGACACGCTCGTGACTGCTACTGAGAAATTCCTGAAAGAAAAACACTTTGTCCGACATGGGGAATTGAACCCAACCTCATCCTCAGCAGTTGCGTTTGCTACCACTAAACCAATGAAGTAACAAATAATTCAATTCGTATGAAATTTCTTCTATTACACAAGTCTATAGAATAAATTAAATCTATCTTTAGAAATGGACTTAGATACCGAAGGTACCTCTAAATCTCTGTTTATTTTTATTCTATTGAACTAAGTTCTACTCATCTAACATAATATAATATTACGCCTGTAATTGGGCAGAGACGTAAAAATAGAAGTACATCTACATTTCACCAGTAATGTTTGAGTTCCGTATAACAGGGAGCAAGCCACAACACACAACATAGTCTTTGCAATTAATCATGGCAGCTTTACTTCGTGTCCATTCTTTTAAAAAAGTAGTTAAAATATTTTGTAATAAAAAATGGTTTTGTTTATGTTTGTTGCTATCGTTACTTAGCCTAGTCACAAGAGCCAATGGCATCACCCCGCGGGCTGTCTGACTTCGGTTCGCGACAAGTCTTCACAAAGTTGTGGCCAAAAGTAGTATCTAATAGTTAGTTTAACACTCACAAAACTGGTACGAGTACAGTGACGCCATGAAAACATAAAAATGGTGACATCAGTGCGTCTTAAAGACATTATCTTGTTGTCATTTACGTAAAACGTAGTTTTTCGAACGCTTTAACAAGAAAATATTTTTTTCTTGCCCACTCAATAAAAAATATTCACCCTCGTTCCCTTTTATACATAGCATTGAATGCATTAAAGTAACGACAAAAACTTAATAGTATGTCAAATCAGCAGTTTGTTTGATAATTCGGATATGTTGTTACATCTAAGTTTTTATTTAGCGGTAAAAAAAGAAATAAACCTCGACGTAATTTTTGTGAGGGAAACAAACTGTAAACAACTAAAATTGCTTCAAGCTTCACAAAATAACATGAACCTTTAACCTTAAACGGTAACTGATGTGTTCATGTATAATTCAATGGCCAGTTAGTGCCCACATCACTCAATTACCTAGAACTAGTGTCAAACACGCGAACCGATGTTTAACCCTTTTAGTTACTAATAATATTTTAATGTCATAATTGTCATTTAATATTTAACACGATTTTACTGCGGTTTTCTATGATATAGCTAATTGGTGCCTTGTTTATCAATTAACCCGTAATTTGATTAAATAAATCCCTTATAATTGTACCTAAGTGATACAAGCTTTTTACACAAACGTTTTTATTTTATTTTAATGAAAGTATGACGGACTATACAGGGTGTAAGTGGACCCTTCACAAAGCCATCACCCAAGCATTCTGTACATCAAACTAAGTAACTCTACGCAAAATGTTATGTTGAGAAACGACTTTTTTTTTGGGTAAAAATCACATTTCATGGTAGAATTCAATGTAACGCACTCGAAACATTGGTCTGATGCATTGAATAGTACGAAGGAAAGAACAGTTGTTGAATAGTTGTTGAATAGTAAGTAGGAATCAAGTAGAAACAAAAACACCAATTATAAAACACGCCTTCATTCTGTATTTATGCATTTTGTTTAGCCTGCACACATACTTGTATATTTTTGTAGTGTTTATTATATTTCTAGGTAGTTGTTTTATTATTATACGAGTATCCCAAGTACTGTTTATTTTATTTTCTTATTCATGTAAAAAATAGTTATGCTGTCTTGGCTTCCGTACGTTTTTTCACGGGTGACCACTGAGAACCAGCGCTGTGCTGTGGGTCCCCATAGCACAGCATCATGCTGAGTGGTAACCTGCTTGTCGCAGTCACGACGTACAAGCTACGAACGTTTTTTTTATTTATTAAAAAAAAAAATGCTTTGTATGTTTATTGTTATTATTATTATTTTTTTGTTATCATTTTGTATGATGCACGTCATGTCCCTGCGACAAATAAATATTTTTTCTTTCTTTTTCTTTAAATATCAATCGGAATACTGTAGATTATTATTCATTAGCGACAGGATAATAATCTGTTTTCTGTAAATCAAAATACTTAGTTGAGTAAAAGTGCAACCAATAAACACGCAAATAAGAACTCTTATTTGCGTGTTCAACATCCACAGTTCGCTCATATCTCCAACGCCAACTTCAGGAACAGAATAAAACCATAAACCCAAAGCCAGGACATTTACCAAAGAGGTCACGTCTGAATAACTAATAATACGGTCTCAAAACTATCCCTGTATAACTCACAAACAAACTTCCCTGATAAATCTCAACCAGATATCGTATAAAACAAATTTTTCCAACTAAATACATAATTCATACAAAGACTATATCGATAATCGGTTGGCTTGCTACCGGGGCTACCGGGCAGTATTTTCTTTGTGAACGCCTGAAGCCATGCAGATACGATGCTTGGCAGAAATAATAGGACAACTTTTATCAGTGCCAGAGACAAGCAAACCGAATGGTGGCTTATCGCAGAAATACTCCTTCAAATTACAGTGGTGGCGTAACTTTTTATCAGCCAGCCCCCGGCTTTGGACCTCATAATCAATAAGTGGCTACTGCTATCTAATGGTGCTATTGCCAAGAAAGCAGTGTAAGTCTGGAATTGTTAGAAAGTTTTGAATGAGTTCGTTTTAAGGAATGGTTAAATGTGCTCTTTTGCTTTTTAAATTTAAAGGTCTTTCGAATCTTAGCGAGTGGGCAAATCCATGTAACAACATAGTATTTACATAGTTAAGTTAGTTATGTGCTAATTTTAGCACGTGTGCTTTCGGTAAACGATTCATTTTTCCTATTGACATTTATTAATGTATTGAAAAATCTTCAAATATTAAGGATTTTGCTGTAACTATTTCGACAAACAAATTTTAGTAAAATCAATCAATCAGAACTAGGCTTATTCCTGACTTGATCAAACAGCGATTGTTCTATCCCCTGCCCAGTGTCCACAGCAAAGCGATCCGAACCACACATAACACGTTATCTCCCAAGTGTCAAACACACAAAACATTTTCCAGCTAAAACTGGGTTATCACAGTTCACAATGGGTCTGCTAGCCGCGACTCCATCTGATAGGCCTCTTGCCAGTTGCCTCAGACTTGGCTCACTAACAAATATGACTGGAAATACTCGGTAGGGTGACTATGGGTTGCTCTGGAAACGATTGTTTAAGAAAGTTTTGTGTGGATGGATGATTTGGTTCATGGTGAAGCTGACACAATATTTTTGTAGCTGACAAACAGTTTAATTTGTGATTTTTTTAGTGGTCATCGAAAAATAATTTGGCGGGTGTCTCAGGAGTTTCTGTTTATTTGAAGTAGCCTTTTGATGGTTTACTGGACTACGCACTGAATTATCTATCGAGAAAGTAAATAAACTCTTGATAATTGTGAATCGCATTCTTTTTTTGCACAGATACCTAAATTAAATCGATTTTACTATAATTTATCAGTGTAAAATCACTTATTGTTTAGGTGTTTTTGATTATAATATCGATTTTACAATTACATACATTGCGTTTTCTAATTACAGCTGACACTACATAACAGAGTAACTTTATTTACGAGTATATGTATACTCGTACTCGTATTCTTGTTTGAGATCTACAACCACAAATTTAGTGTATCCTTGTTGAAAGTTTGTGAATTATTGAATGGTCTTAAGTAAACTTTGTGGGCGTCTTTTATGTCTACCTCAATTCATTGAAGTAATCTCTTCAGTTTGATTAATTAACAACTAGAGTACTTAGTGGCAGATTATGAACAAAATGTTTTGTGCTTTGTTTTTTTTCGCTAATTTAAAAATTTAATCGCATTCTGCTTCGAAATTTAAAATGATTTACGTTTTACATTACCAGAACTCAAGATTCACTAACATAAGTGTCAGATTTGGGAATTATTGTTTTCAGCATCACGTTAAAGATTTCGGTATTGTAGCAAGTTGCTTCAAATTAGTTTGAGAACTTGGCTTATGTAACCAGATGCTGCAAGCAGAACAAAAATAAAGTACAACCTCCATAAGTATGTAAATGTATCTTCAACTTCAACTTAATCCTAACTCCGCACATGTCATGCTTGCAAGTGATTGCTCACTTAATTTAAACTTTGATTCTTCTTCGGAAACTTGAAACTAACAAATGTGTGAACACGGGGAACAAACACTGACAGATTTTTTTCAGTAGTGTGAAGATGCGACCAAACCGGGTGGATTGGACTCCAGACCGGATTGAAGACACCGGCCTTGCAACGGAACTGACATACCATTGATGATATTGAGGAATACCACCCCGGAACGTGAGCGTGCGCCTGTCCTCACTCCTTGTTTGGACTCGACCTTCTAGACTATTCTGTGGCACTAAATAGGTAGCTGCGACCTCACCCGTCCGTTCGGATGTTATTAGCTACCAAAGCTGCGATGCCTTGAACCGCAATTAGTGGCACATTAATTTCCAATTTCCAACTACGTGAAAGCATTTCTCGGTGTGTTTATGAAATATAATTGGTTTGGAGTCACTTCCAAGAGTTCCAAGTTCCGCTGAATTTTTTTATGAATTTATTCTGAAGTAAAATTAGGTAAATCAAGACGAGTCTGTGTGACTACCTATTTGTAAATAATAATAATTTACATTTATAAAGGGTGTAACAAGACCCTTAACGAAGCCGAAAAGCATTTGTTCTCCCTGTCATTGCGATCATTTTCTTGTTCTAGACCTTACCTGGGAACCTTCTAGTTACGGAGATATTGGGGGTCAAAGTTCCAACATTTTCACAAGTTTTTTTTTAAATACATGTTTTAATGTAATATTTTTACTTTAAACACCTCCACGACCTTCGAACTATACAATCCATCCATCAGCACAATGTTTTGAGTGCGTTACATTGATTCCTACCGTAAAACGTGATTTTTCACCCCAAAAAAAACGTCGTTTCCCAGCAAACACTTTGCGTATAGTTACTTATATTGATGTACATAATGCTTGGTTGACGGCTTCGTGAAGAGTCCTGTTACACCCTATAGACCTAAAGTTTCTGCGAAACAGACAGACATGAAATCTTCTTCTTCTTCTTCTTTATCGTGTGGTTAGTGCCTAACCTGGTGTCAGAGTTATTATGCCGCCCATGGGCCTCTGACTTGACTTTACATGCCGTCAAGAAATACGTCTCAGGCACGTTGATTTCCTCACGATGTTTACCTTCACCGAAGCAAGTGATAATTATACAATACGCACATGAATCCGAAGAATCAGAAATAAAAAACAGTAGTCAGTGAATACTATCAACCGAATGATGAGCTTTTAAACCAAGTAGCAACTAAATTATGTACCTATCTGTCTGTCATGTAATAAACTCGAGAACATTAAATTAACAGTACCTACTTACTTACTGTTCATTAAGCTAAAACGTTTTGTAATACATAAGTACAAGACACCAATTTATTTGTCAATTATTGTGACCACATCTGCAATTCGTACGCACATATTCATTAAATGTATTGACTGGTAATCTAAATCACTTTCATTAGACGTTCGGTCGCAATGTCTGGTAGACGCTATTCCAATTATCGTCAAACACATTACAATATAAAAAGAATTAGAGGTTCTATGGATATTGTACCACTTTACTTCTTCAACCTCATTACCATAATCATCCTTTCAGTAGGAAGTAGTCGCAATAGCAATTGCTGAGCATGAAGTCCTGGGTTCGATTATCAGGTAAGGCAAACTGTTATTGAGGTTTAAGAGAAAGAAAGAAGAAGAAGAAATGTCTTTAAAAAAAAAGATAATTGGATTTTAGATTTTCCATAGAAACATCTTTTTTTGTAAAGATATTTCGAAACGTTCTCTATTTTTAGACATATGTATCCTGCTTATGCGCATGAAGTTTCATTAAAATGAGTGCAGCCATTTCGAAAAAAAAATTACTTGAAAGTTTGTATGAAATGCCGTACGACGTTAAAGCTCTTAACATCAGGAATTTCTCAGTAGCAGCCACGAACTCAGAATTTGGGCCCGGTTGTTGCTCAAATGCTTAAGTCCCATGTAATAGGCTCGACCCCCACTACATGGGACTTAAGCATGTGAGTGCACTATTAAGTACAAACTCAAATTCCAACTTAAAACATTTATTTCAATTAGACCATTACAAGCAATTTTGAATACCAGAAAAACAAAGAAAACGAAGCTACAGGTGAAAGTGCTGTAGTTGACCATTTCGAAGCGTAGTTCTCTATGAAGAAGAATGGGCAACAAATTCCATAGACACTCTTCACACTTCTGCCTAACTCTTCGGGGATTATAGGTGTGGTGTTATGTTACGTCTACTATTGGACAAGGTCGCCAATCAAACAAAGGGCCCTATTACCGACATGGACCAGTCCTGTGGTTCGTGCATCCAGCGAATTCCTGCAACATTCGGCCTAGACAAGTGACAAATGCTTCCAAAGAATTGAGGCAAGCTTTTCGGTGGGTTATGCCAATCCAATACAGATTTTTTTGTTTGTAAGTCACTTTATCTAGGTGCCCAGATCATCGGTCTACCTGATTGGTGGCCTGAGTACGCGCCTTCCAGTATTTTTATACTTATATAATACTAGCGGCCCGTCCCGGCTTCGCACGGGGTGGACGTAAGTTTTTTTAAATATTTTTATAGTCTATGTTACTCAGGGTGAAGGTAGCTTTCTAATGGTGAAAGAATTTTTGAAATCGGCGCATTAGTTTTTGAGTTTATTCGTTACAAACATACACACACACAAATACAAATCTTTCCTCTTTATAATATTAGTGTAGATTAATCCTATGAGAAATTTACAGATCAATGAATTTGATCTTCAGTTGACGGAAATTCAGCTAACTTAAAAATCAAACACGACAAAATTAGTAGACGTTTCAAAGTAAACATGCTGTCAATAATTTCCTGAATTCTTTCATGGTATCCCTACTGAAGTAGGAAGAGGGCGTTATACCAGCACACTCTTTTAGTAGGTCCGGTTTTCGCTCAACTATTAAATACGCAGTAAGAAGTGGTTGCCAAATTGGTTTCTACTAGTTACAGCTGCCATTTGCAATCTAAAAGATTTGTACCGCTCTTAGATTTTATTTTTATTGATGCTGTGGGATTCTATTGAAGAGCTTTTCCTTTTATTAGAGTAATAACCACTTGGACTGTAGTTAAATATAACATTCTGTAATTTTTTCAGCTCCTTTGGTAGCACTTAACCCACTGTTTTCATATTGCTTCTCAGTGTTATTTTTGCGGTCAATTTTGATAGCTATTTCATAGTTTGTGTTATTTAACTGCAGCGAAAACTACTAGTCATTGTAGTAGATATTATGTGGTCACAGAGTTATCCTAATAGAAGACCACATCGTGAGTAGGTACACTCGTTAGTTTCCTGTAATATTTGGTTTACCGCAGGCTTCCGAAGACCAGATAGCAGTCTAGGCATAATGAACAAGACTTTTCAATCAAATATCTGATAAGCAAACAGTACTAGCAGAACTTATTATGAACAGGAAAACCAAATGGGAAAAATAAATGAACATACTGAAAATAACCAGATTCAGAAAAAAATATCGTAATTTGGTTTTAATAACTAATGTCTTGTAATAGTGCAGAAGATGCTGACAGTAGTTTATTATTAAGTAAAAAATACGCAAAAAAATATATTTTATCTATACTAATATTATAAAGAGGTAAAATTTATTTGTAGGTTTATATGTAGGGGGATCTACTGAACCGATTTTGAAAATTCTTTCACTAATAGGAAGCTAGATTATCTCCGAGTGCTATAAGCTATATTTACAACGTGCCCGTGGAATAATTTCCGACCAAAAAGCGAGCGAAGCCGCGGGCAACAGCTAGTTGATTATATTTGCATCAGACAGTTTATTTCACAGTAAAATATCACAATCAGTGCACTGAATAAAGCTTTTAAGAGAAAGACATATATTTATACTGGGTTACTTTCCAAGGACCAGCCAAATTCTCAGATATACGTACGACATTCTGAGTCCCCCCCACATAGAAATTTTTCTTCGGTTATTAAAAAAAAAAAACAGCTGTTCCATACATTTTGATCATGTAGGTATTGCACTTTTGTAGGAAACAGCAGTTTTTTTTTTTTAATAACCGAAGAAAAATTTCTATCTGGGGGGCTCAGAATGATGTACTGCATTATATCTGAGAATTTGGCTGGTCTTTGGAAACTAACCCTGTATATTATATTATATGAAATAGAAACATTAAACTAAGGAAAATCACGATCCGTATGAAAACCAAGCGTGACATTTTTGACTAATGTCGTTTCTATTTAGTTACTATTCAAAATAGACTACGTTTTTGTTCTACATTGTATGTCTAGCAATAAGTTCTTGAGTTGAAACGTTGTTGTTTTATACAAATTAGCTTGCTGTGACAGTAGCCACGTTAAGCATAAAATGCTTAAGCCTGGCACGCGAAGTAGGCGCTCTTGAGTAATAATAGGTATATCTAAGTCTGTGAGGAAAACCCTTAAATGTCGCTAAAGTTTCAGATACCTATGAGTAAGGAGTAAGGCCATCTTATTGCTTCTGCACACAGGTAAGAGCAGTATTGACGGAATTGACGTCTGGCGAACTTAGTAACAGAAACTACACGCATATTGGAAACCAGTTGCTTATTTGCTAAGGTGCATATTGGAATATTGGTAGGATCTATTTTAGGTTAATATTATGGATTACTTCGTTGGTCTAGTGATCGCAAGCTCTGTTAAGCATGAGGTCCTGGGTTCGATTCCCAGCTCGGGTAAAGTGTTATTGTGTTTTTCCATCAAGAATTTCTAAGCAGCAGCCACGGAGTCTGGATTTGTGCCCGGTTAAACTCAAACTCAAACTCAAAGCGTTTATTTCAATTAGACCTTCGCAGGCACTTTTGAAAGTCAGAAAAACAAAGGCGAAGCTACAGTCACAGACACAAGGCATAATAACTTGTGAAAGTACTGTAGTTGCCCATTCCAAAGCGTAGATCTCTATGGAGAAGAATGGGCAAGAAACTCCACGGACGCTCTTTTCAATGAAAATATTGTTACAAGATCTTGGTTACATCATTCATGTTGAGATTATACATATATGTGAGAACGATGTAGAAAGACGTGCACATTAAGAGCGTCCAGAGTAAAAGATTATAACTGTCAACAATTTAAAAACAAAGTAGTTAAAATAAACCGTGGCAGCTAAGAGATGACCAGTCCCAACTGGCAGCGCGCGTTCACGAACATGACGCATGCATCAGCTCCATTCAGCTCAACCATATTGAAGGGAACTAAACGACCCAATACACCCGCCACTATCAGCGAGACATTTGAGTGAGCCTGACATTCTCTCAGCCACCAGGGCACATTCGAGTCAATGAAGGATAACCAAATGTAAATAGTAGCTTTACAGTACATAGTACTCACACATGTGCATGTTAATGGCAATAGGCTCGCTCCCTATAACTTACTTAAACATAACCGGCTAAATGTCCCCACTGCCCCACCCTTCGGGGGTCACAGGCGTGATGTTACGCATGTGTTATTGTAAATGCGGAAGTAACTCTGGTACCTATTCTCTCTGTCTGTTACCTTTTCATGCTCTAAGAACTATACGACTTGGATGAGTAGTAATTGAAATATGTAGAAGAGATTGCTATGAATCAACATACCTTATGTCCCTATCCAACTATGTTGTGATCGGATGCAGTCTGTCTGACCGGATGCAGCTGAATACTAGTATCTTACATGCACATCTGACTCCACAACCCTGTTAGTACCGGGTAACATACCCATTGGTAAAATTGGTTTTCAGAATTTTATAAGGCATAGTTTATTTTCCACCAACCAAAAAAAAACTACCTTTTTTGAAGTTGGTTCAAAACGCAAGCCTTCAGAACGGTTGATAGCGAGTGTGTACAAACTTATTTATACGTCGCGCGCAACTACGGCGGAGTGTCTGGCGTTATGGGGTGCCGAGTGCTTGCTACTGTGCTGCCTTTACACGACTCCCCTGTTTACTTGCTAGCGTACTTGGGGCAAGTTAAACGCGTTCGTGTTCGACAGTGGTCGACAATCTGCAATGCTGTTTCCTTTTCTCCTCACTTTCACAGCTTTAAAAATAGAATCGTTCCTAATAGCATCTACGAGTAGTAATTGCTATTAATTACACCAAGGCACTACGACTGCCGCTGTTAGTTCTGCTATGACCTTGTTAACTCTTTATTTATCTACCCCTGTTCAGACAGCGGGAAAAATACTCATGTTGGCACGCTTAAGTGGCTGCAGTCCTTACATCGATACTGCTCAGTCTCTCTATGCCTATAAGCTTTATTATCTCCTGAAACCAGAAAAACCGTTATAGATTTATTAATATTATTATTAACTAAATTATAAGCACACAATTGAATGGATTTTACGGCCTTAGCTTAAAAGTTTTAACTGCTCATATTTGATTCAGGACAGTAACTGGCTCAAGCCAACTCCCCAGTTACAACGTTACAACGGGACGCGTGTCTCGTCACTCAGTGGTACTCAATAATGTATATGCAGACTGAATCGCGCGGCCTACGATCCGCTTCCAGCACACAAAAATGCCACTTTGACACACTGGCCATGTAAACAAATGCCTGATGAAATGGATTGATTAGGTACCTGATGGTTTTTGTCCAGAATTGGCTGGTTTGATTTAGGTTAGTACCTACGCTAAAATGCAATATTTGAGGACTGAAGAGGGTTGTATTGGCACAAGTATGTCAGTGCCTATATACACAGATATAAGTATCGACATACGGTCAAGCACACATGACAATAACCAATTTATATGTTCATGCTTCGATTTTTCTGTGGTAAGAATGTTGTTTTATTATTTGCACGAACCTTGTTAGCTAAAATTATTTTAGAAACGCATACAGATGTTTTAATAATCACAAAATAGCCCCAAAATTTCAAAATAAGTTTAAGATATCCTCACACATTTCATGTTTAAAATACAAACTGACACTAATTATTTCTAAAACTATGTCAACAATCTTTTATCACTTCACAACTCCCCACATATTCTAATAACTCTCAACACTATAATAATCACACGCACTGAAATATAACCTTGAACCTGGTAAAGGTACCTTTCGCACCCACTCGGCGGCACTACGGCTGTCTGAAGTAGTCTGGCGAGACACCAAGGGTTCCTGGCACTCCTTGTACCAGGAGCTCGGAAAGATAGATATACACCATTGCGTGTCCACGCAATGGTGTAAAGATTTTAGTAAAACAAATATTTTGTTGCCTGTGGGAAAAGTTTACTAAGTAAATAAATGACTGCCTATGAGTTCGATTCTCAGGTGTGCAAAGTGTTATTATTGGGTTTTTTACATCAGGAATTTCTCAGTAGCAGCCACGGAGTTTAGATTTGTGCCCTATGGCAATAGGCTCGCGTCCTATTACATGCGAAATGAGGTGTACTTCTTAGGAACACCTCTGTCGTTCAACAATCCTTTGGGGATTATAAGACGTATGGTATGTTATATTTATGATAAAGGCTCAAAACGAAAAGTGAAAAAATCATGACTCGTCGGTGTCACAACAGAACTTTTGAATTACTTCTTAAATGGTAATGGACGCCTCAATTAACGTGGTCACCTACTGGGGCCAAATAATTTGATAAAATAACTCGACATGCAAGAGGAAGGTGTGTGATACCTGCCTATCATAGAGCTCTTCTCAAGACTTAAGAAGAACCTTACGACATGTTGGCAATACCATTTAAAACTAAAACAAAGCGAAAACAAAACCGACTTCCAAAAAAAAGTCTAAAATAACTTGACTTTCGGAAGTCGGTGTCTTTGTTTGTATCATTGACTTTTTGCCACTGAGTTCCGAAAGTCAAGTTATTTTAGACATTTTAGTGTTTTTTTGGAAGTCGGTTTTGTTTTCGCAGAAAGTTTTTTCATTTTACCCTTTTTAGTTGTAGTATACCACACAAATTCCTGTCATGAAATCATTTTTACATTGTAACTAGAAGTTAGTTAAAGTACTCGTCAAGACGAACCATACGAGCCCAAATTCGATGGGATTGTGTCATTTTATTACGGACTATCTGTGACCACCTTCCAACTCCATCACCAGACCCTGCGTACCATCTAGAGACCAAGTACTCGACAAGATGAATTATACGAGCCCAAACTCGATGGGGTTATGTCGTTTTATAACGGAGTTCCTATGGCCACCTTCCAGCTCCATCATCAGACCCTGCTTACCATTTAAGTTAAGCAAGTATCACGCGACGTCGCGTGATGTACATCAAAGTGCCTTCACGCGAGTCGCGTGGTGTAACAATTAACGTGAGGAAAACAACCAAATTCCTAAAAAAAATACATCCGAATTGAGAACCTCCTCCTTTTTGAAGAAAGTCGGTTAAAAACTATTGTGGTTTGAATCCCCAACGTCTGGGATTGCAAGCTGCCGCATGCTGTCTCAGTATGTCCGCGCACAAAAATCTGGTGTAAACTTTTCTTTGAACAAAAAAGTATTCTGTCAAAATGTATTTAAATGTAAAATGTATTATGCCGTTTATGGAAACCTTATGCAAGACACGTGTTAATAATTATAAAATTTAATAACCCCGAATTCTCCTGAGTGTTCTCAAAGCAAACTCTATTTCAGCAATTAGTAATTAATTAGTGTTATGAATTCTACGCATGTAACAGCTTGTCTCCATTATTAGGATTAAGATTATAGTCAAACAATTATTACTAATTAAACGACTAACAATAATTTATCCGTCAATTATCAAGGTTAGACTAGTGTTTGAAACTCGGTTCAAGTAATAACTCCATTTTTAATATAAAATGAACAAAAACACTTAAATTTCCGTGGAACCATCTCCTGGATATTTAATGAAATTAAAGATACCAAATTGCTTAAATTCAAAACAATTTTAAGAAAACTTGTAGACAGTAAATTCGCGAAACTCCAACCTATTTACTTTGCGTAATCTAGTCCAATATAGCTTAAAATGATATCCCTAGGTACCCTAAATAAAAGGACTTATTTCCGTCCGTTTACCCTTCATTTAGGGGCTGTTTAGGACGTGACTGCCTACCATTTGCACCCTCCACCCTCACCTGGCAGACACCCTTTATTCAGTTTGCAGATTCTATTCATGATTTTAGGTTCGTGATACACGTAGTTGGGTGAAATATTTTGGATTGGCAGCGATAAACGAAAAGGGGTGAAGGGTTCCACGCGCAAGCATATTTCGGAATTGAAGTCGAAGTGTGGAGGAGGTATTCTTTTCAATTACAAGTAGGTACTAAGAAGACTGAACTGTCGAGTAAGCATTATGAAGGTATTGAAACTATTTTTGGAAATAATAATTATCAACAAAGTTATTCGGTAGGTTATAAACGCCACGATTTATTAGTAGGTAATAAGAATAACCATTCATCTGTATCTCACGCACACTGACTATCGAACTAGGCTTTTTTTTGCTAGACAGGAGCTTCTCTAGTATATTATTAGCTCACGAGTTACCTAATTAATATACTCGTACTGTGTCAAAATGCGAGAAGAACAGTATAGAGGTTAATATATTATGGTCAAGACTGCATTTTTAACAATCCAGCTGTCACGTGGTTATCAAGTTACGGGCAAACTGATTTCCAGTCAGTAAAACGTACCTATCTTTGTATAGCGCATCTTTTAGTACCCCCAGGGGTGTCTACCCCTTTAATTGTGACAACATATTGCCGTGAATTGTGTGAAATCGACCAAACCGCTCGTCTAGGCGGTACCTTGCCAGCGAAGCGTGATGGTGTAGGTACCGGGGGATATCAGGTACTCGTGAACGCGTGTATAATTTCTATTAGGGAGGTAGGAGGTATCGTTTTTGAGAGTTCTGATGTTTGCAATTAAAATACTTAAAACGAAGACAAAGACAAATCTTTGATATAAAAATTAGCTGTTGCCCGCGGCTTCACTCGCGTCTTTGTCGGAAATTATCCCACGGCACGTTGTAAATATAGCCTATGGCACTCGGGGATAATGTAGCTTCCTATTAGTGAAAGAATTTTCAATATCGGTTCAGTAGATCCAGATATTACCCCCTACATACAAACATACAAACAAATTTTACCTCTTTATACATATTAGTATAGATGTAGATTATAATAGTATAGATAATATTAGTATAGATAGTATAGATTTCGTGTCACGGTGTTTGTGATCGCACTCCTCCGAAACGGTTCGACCGATTTTTATGGATTTTTTTATTTATATTGGTAGGTATGAGAATAGCTATGTCGTAAAGTATATTTCACACTGTTAAGTGAGGGCGCGAGCGAAGTCGCGGGCAAAATATAGTAATACTTTATCAAAAAATATAGGATAAGATTTTTTGTTTCATCAAATCAATATGAGATTCACTTTTTGTGATTGTATTTATTGGTTTTTTTTTTGCTGTGATAAACAGAAGTGTTTTTGAGGGATAGAAAATTGCTATTACAAATGAATCTTGGTAAATGAATGGTTCACTAACATTTTCCATTAGGTTTGCGTAGCTTTTTCACTACCTACTATATTTGAGTTGACTTCCAGACTGACCGTTCGTAGCCCAGTATACCAGTATTCTGAATAACTGATTGGGTTCAGCACCATCATCAATATCTATGTTGCAACAATGACATTAGCTGTTGACGCAAATAATAAGAGCATAATCCGTAGTGACTGACTTTCTACCAATATTAAAATATTTTCGGCACAAACTTACCTTGGGTATACAGCATACTATGCGCAGCTGGCAGTTTCCATTCCCCTTTCCTCGCTTTAAGCATTCATACACCACTCACCTGAAAAAACAGAAAATACTTGTTAGATTCATGTTTGATTACAATCATCTGCCTAGCTTTATCCTAACCATGTTGGGGTCGGCTTCCAGTCTAACCGGATGCAGCTGAATACCAGTATTTTACATGGAGCGACAGCCTATCTGACCTCCACAACCCAGTGAGTACTTGGAAATACGATACCCCTTAGTAAGAACGGTTGCCATACTTTCGGGCCACTGAATACCTGTAACGACTGTCAAAGATCTACAGTTGACAGCCGGGACCAACGGCTTATCGTGCTTTCCGAGGCATATAAAGGGTGTAACAAGACCCTTAACGAAGCCGAAAGGTACTTGTTCTCCTCGTCATTGCAATCATTTTTTTGTTCTAGACTATATCTGGGAACCTTCTAGTTACGGAGATATTGGGAGTCAAAGTTCCAACTTTTTCACAAGTTTTTTTATTAAATAGGTACATGTTTTTCACGTAAGATTTTTACTGTAAACACCTCCACGACCCCCGTACTATTCAATCCATCCATCAGCACAATGTTTTGAATGCGTTACAATGAGTCCTACCGTAAACGGCTTCGTTAAAGGTCTTGCTACAATCGTCGCAATATGATGTATTTTTAGTGTTTCGAAACATTCTCTCTTTCTTCTTTAGAGAAAGCTTTTCCTTTTAAGAGTTGTCAACGGTGGCAACGATCAGCAATAATAAAAAAATAAAGTCGACGCATGTCATTGTTCCTACTTCTCATTGAAAAACAGAAGATCACGATTCATAACATATTCATAACATCACGCCTGTAATTCACGAAGAGTTAGGCAGAGGCGTATCTAATAGTACACCCACATTACGCCAGCTATGTTTGTCCCATGTAATAAGGGACGAGCCTATTGCCATCAACCGGGCGCAAATCCAAACTCCGTGGCTGCTACTGAGAAATTCCTAATGGAAAAACTCAATAACAATTTGCCCGACCCGGGAATCGAACCCAGGACACCACGCTCAGCAGTCGCGATTGCGACCACGATTCTTAACTGTTCAAATAATTTTCTTTACTTATTTTCGATTCGTCGTCGCAGGCTGTATTAAGGTTTAAGTACAGAAAACCAATGTTCACAAAACAAAACAATATGACTTTGATTTTCAGTATATCGAAAAGATTATTAAACCTGAATCTCAGAAAGAGACCGTCTTAATTTTCTCAATCATTCTATGTAGTTATACCAAGAATTAACTTCAGTTCGCAAGTAGCTTCAACAGAACCAGTAAATTGGACTGAATTGTTACACAGTTTGCGCGAAACGAACCTCACTAAATTATTTAACAGACTAGTCAAAATTCAACACAGATTGTATAAAGCAAATATTACAATGAATGTTGCTGTTAAATGCACGGAGGCTGCTGTAGGGATGGGCAAAATGTTGTACTTAATTAGTATCGATAAAAATTATCACTAAAGCTGTAGCATTTTGTTAAAACATATTTTTCGTCAATGATGCTTGGATTTGTTGATAACTTTGAATATAATTATCATGGTGCTGTTGTTGTTACGCAAAATTAATTTAAAAGGTGGCTGGGTCACACTGGATACAGAAGGCAGAGTGTTGTGGCGAAGGGCTTGGGAGAGGTTTATGTCCAGCATTGGACTAAGCTGTGTTTGTTGATACAGATGAAGACTAATCTCACAAATGTATTTACTAATAATTACAATATCGGAAAAGATGAATCTCTCTATTGATTTTAAACAAAATAATATTACTAACTACTTACCACATTGTGACCTGTGTAATTTGCGATAACTTGCAACATATAGCAAAAACCAATCAAAAAAATCAACCAATAATCGAGTAGCTGGAAATGTCAACGGCATCAATACAGCTGTTTTTTGGTGGCAAACAAAAATCGACAAGACAAATTCCCGTGTCTGCCCACACTGGCGTGCACACAAACAAACAGGTGTTCCCGAGCCAAGTGGAACGCATAAATATCGCAAAACACAAAGTTATCGATGCCACTAAGCCGCCTTTATTGACTACGTTTCCCTACACTAGCGAAACGGCTGAACAACTACTCTTGTCACGCAATTTTAGACTTCAACACTGGAGTGTAGAGTTTAGTTTGTGTTGTGAGTGTGATTAAGGATGTTACGTTAGTGTTAGACAAACTTCGGTTTTGCAATAATGATAGCATGACAGCAACGGTGTGTATAAAGTGCGTTTCATATAGTAAATCGATACGGGGGCTTCGACGCCGAATACAAACTAGTGTTAAGTACTGGGATCAGTGATTTGTGGCGTGTAAAATACTGATTCTAAATCCAAACAGACGCGGTCGGTCAATTCGAAAATTGAATAAGCTGTTAATGGGTAAATTAATCGAAAATTACGAGTAAGTAGCATTGTGACGTGGAAACACACATAAAAAATAAACTGTTTTTTCTCTCTATCTTCACATAGAAACATATTCATGATTAAGTTATATTTTTGTTTAAATCTACGGCATCAGAATTTTTACATCTTTTTCTTATTTTCTTCGTCCTGTCAAAGTAAAAAATATACTTTTAAAGGTCAAATTCCCAATTTATAAATAAATAAATAAATATCGCTGGACATTACACACAGCGCCATCTAGGTGCCACACTAAGCAACGAGGCTTGTGTCGTGGACACCAGCTAGTTGATACTACTACTTAGATACTTTTTTTTTTGTTTGTAAATACATACTTATTATACATATAAACATCCATGACTCGGAGACAAATGTCCATGCTCATCACACAAACATTTGCTCCTACCGGGATTCGAACCCGGGACCCTAAGAACGTAAGGCAGCCTCACTACCGTTGCGCCATTCGGGTCGTCAACTATTTAAACAAGTTAAACTTATACTGTCACGATATGTTCCGTGATAGTCCATTATTTTGATCTCCCGACATTTTTCTTTTTCTTTTTTTTTTCTATCACGGTAGATATCCCCATAAGTATTAGTTCAGTTGTTTATCGTGAAACCTTAAAACAGTGTAAACAAATTACTCTAAAATGAACTATGCCAAAAATAAGTTCCAAGATGTTCCTTCGTTACTCGTATTTTCGAAAGTGAATTCATGAAAACTCGAATGCCTTTTGTACTGCAGTCTCTAGTATCAGACAAAGTAGAAATAATCCGATTATAAATACCTATAGCTTAAGTTACTTACACTCCCGTGTCTTTATATATATGAAGTAGCTACTTTTGTCAAATCAAATCTACATTTATATAATCGCCCGAAGAGCATACGCTATAAAAATACAATATGCATGACAAGACACAAAAAAGCTATATTCAGCAAAAACCTTTTAGGCATGGCACCCAAAATCTACAATAAATTACCCAAACATATCATAGAAGCTAGTAATACAGATCTGTTCAAAAAATGGTTAAATGATTTTTTGATTGAAAAATGTTACTACACTATTAATGACTATCTTAATGAAACTTGCTAGAACTACTATACCCGATTTATGCCATTAGTAAAAACTTGACATTGCACTGAATTAAATTATTGAAATAAAATTGTTATAATTATTACCTCTATGTTTATGTGACAATTAATTTGTTTGTGTGTGTAAAATTTTTGACTGTAATTAATAATCTAAAATATTGTTATTTTCTAATCATTCTGACATTAATGTTATTTTTGTAATTTGAAATTTGATAAAAACTGATTATAATCATCAATTTAATTTGTACGCTTAAACGCAAAACATAGACGGGACTCTTATATTTAATTGTAACACCATTTAAAAACCTATGTTTACAAATAAAGATCTCATTTCTCATTTCCATAATTATACTGCTGCCTCTGAGTCCGACTATAGTAAGTAATTGCTTCTTGTATTACAAAATAGCATCTTGATCTTTTGTTTTCAAGTTGTTGGTTGTCATTGACTCGGTTATGTTCCTTTTGTTTGTTGGTTTGGTTTAACTCTTGACTTTGATTGTTATTTTATTGATTGGTTTGTTCTATAAATGTTACTTTGTAACTGTTTGTAAAGTCCACAATGTTACTAGGGAAAAGGTTAGTTATACGACACCGTCAAACATCGTTTGATTTGATGTTAAGTGTGTCTTGTATATCCTGGCCCAGTCCCGAGTTGGTATAGAACAGTTTAAACAGTAAAAACTTTTTCGAATATGTTAGTTCGGTGTTCTATTGGTGTTTTTAACCGACTTCAAAGAAGGAGGAGAGGTTCTTTCTCAATTCGTCGGACCTTTTTTTTGTATATTCACAAAATGTACACGATTACTCGAAGATCCCGACCCGATTCAGAAAATTCTTTTTTTTTTTTTAAAGAATATACTCCCAAGTTGTTCCCATAGAATATTATAATATATTGTCGTGATCTAATCATGGACTTCAGAGATATGGAACGGAACTCTTCAATAATAGACAGCAAATCTGTCGTGATTGCTGCAATTGCTTGAAATTTTATTGTTTACACAACATCACGCCTTTATACTCTGAGGGGGTACGCAGATGTGTACTGTACACCCACATTTCGACAATTAGATTATGTTAAGTTCCATTTTATTGGGGAAAAGCCTATTACCATGAAATCTATTGTTAACAATGTAAAATAAATGCATAGCAAATATTTGTATAGGATATTAACGCTAAAAATGTAAAAATAAAAACTTTTTTGCTAAAAATAAAACCGACTTCAGCAACACAAAAAAGTGATAAATAACAAACAGGTCGGGAAGTGTTATTAGGCTTTTCTATCAGGAATTTCTCAGTACTTAAAATGTGTACCCAGTTAATGTTAATAGGCTCGTCTCCTAACATGATATAAGTTTTTAAACTGACATGGTACTTCATAACTGGCAAAATTATTTCCATATTTTAGTCGAACAGCGGTTCCAAGTAACCTAATCAAATACATTTTCTGTGTCACCATCTCTGGCACCAACTACAAAACTAAACTTTCCAAAGAAAATGAACTCCATAAATGTCTACAAGATATTACCGAAACACATTCATTAAGATAACAATCTCGGCGCCTCCGACGCCAATCTAAGTTTGCTCTACTCTTCATAATGACGGCAACCTCTGGCAATTTGAAGGAACACTGTTGTGCTATAGGTACGTTCACGGTTTTGAGGAGGACTGAGGCCTGCACGAGCGCGCAGTGTAAACCCTACGTAAATACGTCGATTTTAAAATAAAAAATACTCGTTTCAAATGTATTATATTCATAATTGTCTGTCATATAAATGCTTTAGGATAATTGTAATTTCGAATACTGTTTTAGGCTTTCACGATTTACCACTAAACTTATACGGTCACTTATGGTCCGTGATTCTTTAAAAATTTCAATCGAGAGGATGGCTTGAAATTGTCAAGTACGTGGAATCCAGTTTTGGGTATGCTCAAAAGTAGCAGCCGGCATCATAATAAGTATTCCACAAAAGCTGGTGATACTGTTAGTGTGTTTTGCCGTGACTTAGTGTCGAGTTCCAGTAGTGCGCGTAGCAAAAGACAAATAAAGAGTGTAGACAGATTTAGCATTCTCCAGTAAACCCGCGATCATGGCGCTTACAACAGCGTCGAAATAATAGGGAGCTCAGCTCATAATTAACAATCACGGAAGATATGCCATAAGTGTTAGTATAAGTTTAATTGTAATTTCGATTCAAAAAACGACGTATTTACGTAACTTTTACAACGCGCGTTCATGCTAGGGCTTCTGAATTAAAAACGGTGAATGAGGAGTGTCTAGAGCAAAAAAATTGATGGAATTAATGAATTAGACGTTCGTTTTTCATTATTATGTGAATTAAAGTTCAAAATTCATTAAAGTCGTAGTTGGTAGTCGTTTAAGCTTACTTCTTTATCTATCAAATCTGTGAAATCAGCCTCCTCTCTTGGGGTATAACGCCATAAAAAACCTGGTCTGCCACATCGATACATAAGTAAATGGAGAACTATGTAGATCTCCTTTACTACAAGGTGCAAAAATTTTCTCTAGAAATGATCTCTAAACAATGGTGGTGAGGCAAAGAGCTCGGTTTAATCATGTAGCCGATGAAATAGTAGGTAGTGGTCTAAATACTATCTGGATATTTCAGAATAGCATAAACACGTTCAGAACTAAGGAGACGATTAATGAAGGATAGTAAGCTACCCAGAATTAATTTTATAAATTAGTTAAGAATATTTGACTGCATCGTTGGTCTTGTGGGCGCAATCGCGACTGATGAGCATGAGATCCTGGGTTTGATTCGAGTCGGGCAAATTGTTATTGAGTTTCTTCCATCAGATATTTCTCAGTAGCAGCCACGGAGTCAAAATCTGTGCCCTGTTGATGGCAATAGGGTCGCTTCTTGGTGAAATGTGGGTGTACTATTAGGTACACGTCTGCCTTACCCTTCGGGAATTAAAGGCATTAAAACTATTTGATTTCAACCAACAAAATCCACATTAAATCAAAAACCGGGTTTCCTATACCGATACCCGTTCCACCAGAACATATGCTACCTATTCAAGTGATCAATCATTCTAATCACCCCGCGCGGAATACCTTAATCCAACATTTAATTTGTCTCTTTGTCTATTCGTGTCACGTAGTAATTAAATTATATTAGTACGTACTAGATTTTGGTGCGGTTTCACTTGTATTTTGGTTTTGAATTTCTTGAGTTGGCTTTATAATTTCTCTTTTTTATTGATTTACAGGTGTGAAGCTTATTAGCGCCAAGTGCTATATTACTGCAAATAATATTGTTTATTTGTAACATTCTTGTTACAACGACTATGTATGCCCGTTTTCACCAACAATAGGTGACCTAAATGAACGCCTACATAAAAACGCTCAGTCAGATTTTCAGTGCTCGGCTGAGCGCTGAGAGTTCCAATTCAATTAGTGCGATAAAAGTGTAAACGGGCTGGTGAGCTCTTCGACACGGTGACGGTGATCTAGCCATAGATACCAATGGTACGGTCAATATTGATTAACGACGGCAACCATCAACATCATCTGCCTTTGCTCAACCATGTTGGGGTCAGCTTCCAGTCTAACCGTATGCAGCTGAATACCAGCATTTTACCTGGAGCGACTGCCCATCTGACCTCCACAGCAAAATTAGTACTGTGTAATATTATACCCCTTGGTAGAACCAATCACCCACCCGCATTCTCCAGTCAACCCGCGATCATGGCGCTTGCAACAGCGTCGAAATATCGGGAGCTCAAATAAAAGACAATCACGGAAGATATCCCGTAAGTGAAAGTAAAAGCAGTGATAGCCTAGTGGTGTGACAGTCGGACTGCCAAGTCATAGGTCTCGAGTTCGAACCCCAAGGCACGCACCTCTGTTTTTTCGGATTCATGTGCGTCATCACTTGCTCCGGTGAAGGAAACATCGTGAGGAAACCAGCATGCCTGAGAGATATTTCTTGACGGCATGTAAAGCCAAGTTAGAGGCCCATGGGCGGCCTATAAACTCACACACCAGGTTAGGCACTAACCCACACGATAAAGAAGAAGTGACAGTTTATGTGTACCCCTTCGTATGACAACCAGTGTCAGACTTTCGACGACGGCAACCATTTACCATAAAATGCGAAGCACATTGGTGGTAATCTCAAAAAGATTACATAATTAATTTAAAAACAAAATAATCTCAATAAACGATGAACAAGTACATACCCATTATTTAAAATATATTCCGATTTGAGAACTTGTTTTATTAGGTTAGACAGCCTTTGATTTTAGATGTAACGACCTGCTGTCTGACCTTTCCGACCCTAAGGGAAATATCGAAGTTCGTAGACAATGAGCTGAGTACCTACCTCGCTACATGGCCTTTAACAAGACCTAAAACCGTAGTCCTCAAAATTAATTGATATGTATTTTATCACCTTGGTTGGACCACACTAGGCCACATAGCCAGAAATAGGCTGATATCATGAAGGTAATTTTCAGTAAGTGTTAATTATTAAAGAAAACCGTACTACATTTACGCCTAACAACAATATTTTTTTAGGGACTTCATTATACACACAAATCACATACACGTCACATCACGTACATAATTTAAAAACTTTAAATAGACTTAAAAGAGAATTTAAAGTGCACTTTTTTTTTAAATAATTATGAACTTTATTTAGTAGAGTAAACAAACTATTTACATTATTAATTAAAACTGTTAGATAAACAAAAATAGAGTAACTTGTTAGTTACTCTATTTTTGTTTATCTAACACTTAAAATAATAATAAATTATGTAAAAGTATCTAAAAGAGAAACTAATAACAGGGCGTCAAACGATTTGAACAACTATTACATACATTTTGGGAAACAGTCCGATAATTTGGAAGTTAAGTTGTACATACCTACCAATTGTTTTTCTCATTTCGTCATTCTAAAACTCTTATGATTTCTTTTTAAAGGAAAACTCAAAAAAAATCTGGTGTAAAATGACTTATTGTGTAATGTTTTCTCTTTTATTTTGGTCTACATTAAAGCATATTCTATCTAGCAATATTAGACCGAAAAAATACACCACACAATTTGACACACCAATTTTACCGAACCACAATTTTTTTCCAACTCCCGATCGTATAACATTCGCCCACATCAGTGCGACACGTAAATACGCATCCAAATACGACAATAGTAGTGTCGAGAATTAGTCGTGCCGTCTCGCCGAAGCCTTTCAACTCTAAGCTGTAGCCAGACGCCGTTGTCGCCACTTTTATTTCGACTATAGGACATGCCTATATGACATGGAACGTCCTATACGTAGGAAGTAGGAAGCCAAGAGGGTTCTAGAAGTGTCTCGGCGTGTGAAGTTTAGGACAATGAGGGTGTTGATGATTTTATCACAGGTTGTGTGGATGGTAATCAGGGAGTTTGATGTGGTAATGCATGTATGTTTTTCGCGTTCTGCTCAAAATCAAAGCATTTATTTCAATTATACCATATCAGGCACTTTAAAATGTCAGAAAAACAAAGGAGGCAAAGAAATAATAACTTGTGAAAGTACTGTTGTTGCCCATTCCAAAGCGTAGATCTCCATGGCGAGGAATTGGCAAGAAACTCCATGGACACTCTTTTCAATCAAAATATTGTTACAAGATCTTGGTTACATCATTCATGTTGAGATTATACATATTTGTGAGAACGATGTAGCAAGACGTGCACATTAAGAGCGTCCAGAGTAAAAGAATTTGAATTTGAAAATTTGTTGTACTGGTATTAACGACTTAAGACCCCCGCAAGACTACGAATACTTAGTTCGTTTCCTAAATCTGTGCAAGAAAAGACAAGAAAGAAATAAAGATTTCAACAGGTTTTTGGTATTTATAATTTTATATCCCCATTTCTCCCTTTCTCTATTAGTTGAAATCATAATCTCTATTAATTTACCAGACATGTTTTCATTAAATATTTTGCCAGTACGAACGCAAGGAGGATGTCATGATGCTGTAAGCGGGCTTTAATTCTAATGCTAAACCAACAAATAATATCCACTTTATTTTCTCACCAGTAATGACAGTTGATTTAGTAAATATTCTTAGTATCTTCAAAAATAGTTGTAGGTCGGTGAATTCGTGGCATTACCCGGGTTGTGGGTTGTCAGGCTTCTTTTAAACGCATTGTTCATTATCTCCACGACCCATTTATGCCTTACATATTTTTTATTTCAATTCAGTTGATATTTCATTTTAATTAATTATTGAAGAAAAAGTAAATGAAACAAAGCTTTCCTCAAAAGAACTCAAACAAACTTCTAAGTACGGTATATACTATCTCATATTAATATTTATTTTTAATTTTCTAACCTACCTCATATTTTTCGTCTCGGTTTTGTTAGATGAGTAGGAGCTTTAAATGTATAGCAAAAAAGTAACCAATTCTAGATAAAAATAGGGGAAAGAATCCACAACGAAGGCCCAGTGTAGTTCGCGGGCCTGTGGACGGTGAGCTATGGGCTAGCTCGCCGTCCATCCGTCTTATGACGACAGGCCGTGTCGACGGCGCGTTCGTGTTCCACGCGCGCCTCAAAGAGAGTCAGCAAACAGGAAGGGGTCCGAAAGAACCGATGCCTGCCAGGGTTGCGGGACTGTTCGAAAGAGATACCGCGGCCCTGGAACACAAAGGACAAAGGAAGGAACGTGGATGGGTTTTATTCAGTAAAAGTCTGACCCTCCCTCCTGCTCAACCCAGAGCAGGAGGGGTATTTGATGATTTCACACCCGAAAAAAAAAAAAAAGGCCCAGGCCCGTGTAGTTGGTAGGTGTCACGTCATGTCTTCAAATTTTGGTTTTAGGACGTGTCTGTTCCCTCACGATGTTTTTCATAAATTTGAGCTACGGCCAGGGTATGACCTCACGTCTTAGCTGCTTCCACTTACCCACCACTGCTCTTCTTTTAAAAAAAAAACCCACACCCCAAAACTTTTCAACGAAACCTTTCCCTCCACATAGTAAGTTGAAAAGATACAGAGATTTTCGCTCGTAACTGAAGTTTTCAAAACAAGCGCATCAGAGGCGCTCCCGAAACAAATGTTGTCGGCAATTCTTTCTCACGGCGCGGGCGTACGGAGTGTAACATCTCTGCCATCTTATGCATGGCGTATGGGGTAAGGTGTGGTGCGGAGCGGGTCTTATATGTGTCGTGTTAGGAGGAGCGGGAACGATAGCCTTCAAAGAAATTCAGACAGAGGTTTAGAGGTTAAGGGCGACCGCAATGGCAACATTGTTGTCTGCCAATAACAGACCGCAACAACAGTAACTTTATGAAAGGGATGAGAGGAGGAATGGCCGGTAATACCTACGGAACCATTTTCAGAATTGCATGAATCAGTGGCGATTGGGTGACAGTGCCAAACACGGTGTCCAAGTTGATGCTGTTGAAACTCTTACAGAAAGTTTTGTGTTCGTTAGTTTTAGTTTGGCGAAAGTTTTGAAGTTGTAGAAACTATGTGATGATCTACAATCATCATTAAATCATTTTTTCTACAAGTGCTCATAATGCATGTCAAGTGTGGAATCATTGGGTAACCAGCACGGTGTTCAGTTATAGAATCTTCAAAATTAATTTATTATTGTAACTATCAGCACTATGTTTCTCCATGTTTGGGTCAAAACTCTACAAACATTGCTTAACTGTAGCCTGACTTGAGCTCACGTTTCAAAAGCCTTTACAGTTTTCTATCACTCAAACTTGAAAATCTTTTAACCAGTTTCACCATTAATAACCACAACAAAATATCTATTACACCATCCAACCAACCAGCCATCAAATTGTCAATTCGCTTTGTCTTCCAGCAAACACCATACAAAAAACTACCTCAAGTAAAAGTAGCTATTTTTCCCATCTTAAAGGCTTCTAATATCGCAGCTCCCCGCCTCAGGCCGGTTGTCATTTGTCTGCTGCTCTGTAGGCAAACTTCGCTTCAATGTTTGAAAGCACTACATTATATCCGTCCTTCTTTATCGTCTTCGTCTAGAGAAATAGTGATGGGCTGTGGGAAATGATTGGCTTGTCGATAGTTTTGTAAATGTTCTTTGGAAAGCCTGGGACGTCGTTAGGCCAGTCATATAGATATTTAATTATGTAGATTCATAATTAAGTCATGAACGGGGCTTTCATATTATTATTTACTGACATAGTAGTAACATCATTAGTGGTAAACATTATAGGCTTGACAAAATAACCATATTGATTCATAAAATTCCCAAAAACTCAAAAAGAACTGCTAATTGGATGAAAAAAGAAAAAAATATATACATCGCTGTGAAAGTTCCAAAAGCCGAAAATGTTTAATTAATATTTACTGGCCTTTGCCTACACTTCAAAGGTGTCTACATTAAAATAATTAATTTTCTGTTATTAATGAGATCATTTTCGGAAAAGCGGAAGCTGATTAGAAACTTTGAGTTATGTATCTCATTTTAATTATCTGTGCTTGTTATTTTAATATGTTATTTTGGTAACCAAAGATATTCACCATTTTTATTATATTTAACCATAACATAAATAGAAAGTGTCAATGTCAAAGTATAATCACAGTCATTGTAAGTTTGTAATAGTTTTTTTTTATCGATAGATTTTGGTATCGATAACTTAACAAAACTACAAGAGCTCAAGACTCGGCACTTCGTAACATAGCTTAGATTTCTTTTTAATACCACACATTTAAACTCTTTGTAGGAAGCACATGTCGTTGGTTAAACTTTATATCTACTTCATCTATTGTACTATACTGGAAGTTTATGTTGGAGTGCTTTTACTTGCTACTGGAACTTATTTGATCTAGTTTTGTATGCTTTGACTACTTATAGTTGACATCGACATTGATACGATAGGTAAATATATCGTTGACAAATATTAGACACGATGGTATGAACTAAGGTATTATTATTGCATTCATCTGGTAAGAGATGAATGCAATAATAATACCTTTTGCATTTGAGTAACAGACTAAATTCTCTATAATTGTATAGTTTTCCAACCTGCAAAGATTATTTTTTTTACTCGACTACGGCGGAGCCAAAAGGAAGGGTTATGTATTTAGCAGTCTATGTAGGTATGTATGTTTGTATTTACGTATATTCCTCCGTAGCCCCTATACTATTCATCCGATTTTCATGACGAATATGGTGTCAATTGATTCTTTATTATAGTGCGGGTTACATAGGCTATATACAAACCGAAACAAAAAACCGTTTTTAATTAGACCGTGATTTTTCAGCAGTCGGGTTTTTAGTGGTAGTTTACCACACTAATTCTTGTTAGGTTAAAAGCTACATGCAAATAGCTAAACTAAACGAATTATTGAGTTTGCTCGCTAGTCGCAAGTACACCCTTGGAAAGCACAGAAAACGCATTAATGTCACATAATTATGTACTGATTTAGATCAGTACATAATTATGTGACATTAATGCGTTTGCGCAACAAGTAAATAAAAGGGGATGGATCCATATTAGCCCCATAATCCCTCTCTCTTAAAAACAATTTCACAACCTTACCATCCGCTCCGCTTTCCCGCATCAGCAAGAAAATCAAATAAAATAGTGCGAATTTTAAAGTCTCCCACAAAAAACTGTCGCCAAGGGCGTCCACGACGGTTCTAGCCGCAAAAACAATAAACTGTCATAAATCAGAAGGAAAGTTTAATATACCCCTACTTCGTGCAAGTTCGCCCACTTTTGTACTAGCCATGTACCATTCGCCAGTACGGGCTTTGTTATTGCGGGGAATTTTAAACTTTCCCGTGATATATAACTGTGTAATGTAAATAAATGAGTGATTTTAAAGATTATTTATGAAGGAGTTTGGTTGGGATACGGTGTCAGGTCGGTTTTTTGAATTTTGCAGTGTTAGGGTTTGATAAACTCATATACATGAACGATAAAAAAATCTTGGTTGATTTTGTAAAAAAGACTGACAAATAAACTTGAGCTACACTACATGATTTTTTATCGGGGTTAAAAAACCATTTAGTAAAATTAAAATAGTAATCGAGTCTCCTGAGCATTGTTAAAAGTTTCAATAGTGATAAATATAAATTGTTTATCTTAAAGATAAATTTATCTCTCGAGTCCTGACCAAAAACAGGTGGCCAGTACTCAATATACATTTTACAAAGTTGCCGACAAAGTTTTAGCTAATTAACACCAGAATAAACATGTAACCAAAACTCGTAAACAGAAAAATAAACACTCTTTGCCTAGGTATAACTCCAAAAAAAATCTAAAGTTTTTCCCGCGCAGTTTTAACGAGTACAGAGGAAATATGTTGGCTTAGTGAAAAAATAATAATTTAGCCTGCGTAGAATTTTGTAGGAAGCAAGACGAAGGTTTCTTTAGTCAACGACCCTCCTGTGGGAATTCCGCGCTTACAAGAACGTCTTAGCGCTTGCCACGACAAATTTAAGTAGGAAATTTTCTTTTCTGACGATTAAGTAAATGTGGAAACAAACATAAACATGTTACAAAGTTCCTAAGTGTTTTAACTCACAAACTTCCGTGGTGAACTCTTATGGAAATGTCCGTAATAAGGTTTTGTGAGACTTGCGTAAGAAACTGCAGTTTGTAGTCATTACGTGTTGTTTTGTAATTTGTCTGAAGTTATGCTCACAGTAAACATGTAGCGAAAATGGGCTGTACTACCATTGATATAACGTACTAATACCACAAATACGTTGTTAATATGAGTTACGAAAAAGCCATTGACATAACCTTTCTTTTTACCGGTGTATAAGCAGGTGCTGAGAATAATTATAATTATGATGATAATAAACAGAAATTAGGTACTGAACCTGCCACATTAGTTATAATACCAACGAGGAGTACGGATTTTCTATGAAGAACACACATCATAATTAATTAAGTTTATAATTCAGTTTTAGGTAGAGGTGTACCTAATAGTACGACTATATTTCGCCAATTACGTTAAGTCCATAACGTAACGTAACGCAAAGTCTATGGGACCACCATCGTTATCACAAAAAATAATCAACTACCCCATACAAAATTACAATACCTACTCGACCCGAATGTAGAGGAGAGCTGATTATTTTTTACGATTAAGATGGTGGTCCCATATAGAAAGTTGTTCAGTTTGATGGTCCGTACCACAGTCTTCCATATGACTATACCCTTTCTGTTACACGCTGTATATGAAGAACCCAATAACACCTTGCCCGACCTGGGAATTGGGTATCCTCTTTGCAATGCACATTATCACACTGAGGTTTGCTATAATAGAAACTAATTGTGGGGTAAACTAGCCTTCGTGCATAAGCTATAACATCAAATACAGTTTGTGTGTAGAATAAAGAATAAGTAATTCTGCAAGAAGCAAGGGATCGATCTATGTCTACACGCATCTATCGACTGAAATGATGACGATAAAAACTTATCGAAGAAATGAATAGAAAGCTACATAAGATAGGCTTTCGTCAGGTTTAACTCCAACCCCGTCCTCCTCTCACCTATTCAATTGTTTTCGAACCAGCTAATGGGGGCTATCGTGTGTGAATTCGCCGGTAGAGGCGCTAGTGTAGCGTGAGGCCACCGAAATGTCAGATTTCATAGAAAGTACACGCGTTGCGTGCTTTTTTATCACGTATTTTTACTAATATTCACGATTGTGGTCTAGATTGAGCTATTCCTGAATAATTAAAACTTGAAGATTTTAAGTAGCAACTTATGATCTTATTTGTTAGTACTTGGAAATAAAATGATTTTTAAATGTTTCATGCTTACTAATTTTGGAGTGAATATTGTAAATAAATGTATCTGAAGTTTACACTATGTTGTTATACGTAATAAAATAAACTTTTTATGAAGTTATTGGTACTGTCAAGTATAAAACAGAATTATTGACAGGACTTAACTCGACAGTTGCGCCATCTGGTGAGCTCAAAAACGATAGCCCTCATTGACTCATTCGTACCTACCAAAAGCACCCAAGTTATGCTCGGCATACTTATTAGCTGTTAAAATAACAAAAAAAAAAAACCACTAAGCCAAAGTGCCTTGGCACAGCCATACCGTTCACACTCCACGGACCATACAATATTCAGGAGGTCGCATTATGCATTGGGACATAACAAACAAAATCAATATGACTTTTGTACTGCGAAAGATTTCCTAAGCACCTTAGTCATAAATATTTAAAGACGTGTTGACATTTCGTATATTCCAAGAGATTTTTTCTGCTTTCTCCCTTTTTTTGGCTTACAGGATCTGTGTGTGTCATATTGATTGGATTGTGGTTGTCCGCATTTTGGGAAACATGTGTTTTGTTCGTTTACTATTTTCCTGGCAAAAATGCCTTGTGGGTTTTCTTTCGCTGCAAACCCAATGGGTTAATAATACGTACGGTCGAACAAGCTATTTGGTATACACGCGGAAGTTTTCACAGTCCAATACCGAAGCGTATACTTTTCCAAATTTTATTTAACCTTGTTTCAATAAGAGACTGATTCTTAATGACAGCTAGCTAGCTAGCTAGACAGATAGCTTTATAAAATTAAATTGCAAACAACATTGTCAGTGTACTAGGATTGTGAATATTTCTGCGTGTATACCCATTATCTTGTTCGACCGTGCTTGTCTTTAAGGTGTAAATTCAGTCGATGTAGACTATTAAAATTTTGTTTTAGAGTGCATTTTCAGATAATACTACCAAGCTTAATATTTCCCAAAACTACCAAACAGAATATAGGCACCTTTTGTAACTCCCCAATACCGAGAACTTTGTAAACCCGCCACCCACACAAATTTTCACTTTTCTGCCGACATTTCTGCGAATCGGTAGTAAACTCATTTGTTCGGGGAAATGGTGTACAGAACTCTAGTAAAGAACTAAAGAGTATTTCGATACGCTTCATTTAACTCAGCTGTAGCTGAAAAACCTCCTCGATACTGTATTCAACGTGTGTGCTAGGCATTCGAGATTCTCGGTACGATTCGATCCGCTCCCTTGACGGACTACCATAAATTCTCGTCGTAGGCTTCAGGCCGCCTCAAGACTTTGATTTCCCAAGTGGCCTGAGACACAAGTTTTTTTTTTTAAATTGGATTATTTTATTTTTATCCGCCCTTGACCTTTTTGGTATCGAGGTCAAGTTCTACGTTTCCGTGTTTTTAAGTTTAAGTGACTTTGTTGAAGATAATGACTTGATGTCCTGTTGTGCGTTTATCTATTGTAAACTATTATTGTCTACGTCTTCGGGTATTATCCTATTTTCTTTATATGTGTTAAATAGATGTATAAAAGTGCTGGAAATTAGAATAGCCCGCTGGTAGAATTTGCCGGAGGCGTCCGTTTTTTCTACTAGACTAAACACCAAGTTTTTGTCCATGTATCCTGTCGCTACATAGAAAATCGAAAAAGCATCGTGCTTTGCTGCGGCCTTCAGATCGCTCTCACTACACCTTTTGTCAAAGACACTTTTAAATAAACTAACGTTGGCTACCAGTCTACTTTCGTGAGTTTTTATCGCCTTTGACTTTCAATAGTGCAAAAGAGAATTTAAAAGGTGAGGTTTTGCTAGATAATTTTATTTAGCTGATCTTCATAACACTAAATTGCCATCTTCTTCTTTATCGTGTGGTTAGTGCCTAACCTGGTGTCAGAGTTTTTAGGCCGCCCATGGGCCTCTTACTTGGCTTTACATGCCGTCAAGAAATATCTCCCAGGCATGCAGGTTTCCTCACGATGTTTCCCTTCACCGAAGCAAGTGATAATTATACAATACGCACATGAATCCGAAAAATCAATGGGGCGTGCATTGCGTTCGAACTCAAGACCTATGACTTGGCGATCTGAGAATCAAGAACGGAATTCCAAACAGTTCAAGTCAAAAGTAAACTGTGGAAAATAAAAAGAATATTCTTTACCCAACCCATCAATTAATATAGGCCCTACATTTATTTACGTTTGACAGTGTGCACACAAGACAAAAAAAAGGTTTAAATTAACATAAATTGAACAGATTTGCATTGTGCGTTATCCTTTTTTGAGAGAGCGGTAGTTTGTCTAAAGACGTCATGATCCAGGTTTGCGCACAGCCTTAGAACAATTTAGTATCCAAGATCTTCACTAAATCAAAACTTTGCTCACTTATTCTCCAAATGTTATCCTTATTTATAGACTGGCTACATTTGACTAACTGCAACCAGCTCAGCAGTTAATCAGCGCGTCTAAATGTTAACTCAAGACTTGTTGAACTTAATTAGAAAGTTGAAAACGTTTGTAAGTCGAAGAGGACTAAGTTTTGGGAAGCGTGCGCCCGTTTCTCTGAAGCTAGACGATCGTGTTATGTAAAAATTGAATGTTGGATATATTTCAGCGTATTAATGACTACTGCTACTCTTGGAAGACTATTGAATAATGCCTAATGCCAGTTCCTTATTCGCTGACCTGGTGAAGGCCGCGGGAATAAGCTGAATGTGAGAAACATAGAGCTGTGCGATGAAGCAACGGTAGGGGCAAGCCTATTTCTAGACGTGGACATCTTTCAACTGATAATAATATGATGCTGATGATGGTTACGTATCTTACTACAACTGTCGACATCTTAAGGCTGATTACAGATCCGAAATGTTATGAAAATTTTATCCGTTGTAGATAAAATTCGTTCTATTTTCTACAATTGCTACTTAAAGTTAAGATTAACAGAATTTGTGATAAGCATTGGGGATATGCGAACATGGAAGATGAGTCATATCAATGATACTACTGGTAAGTTGTAAATTACCTACCATTTTATCTAGCTTTTTGTTACTCCAGTAAACGTTGCGTAGGTATTTTATCTAGCTTTTTGTTACTCCAGTAAACGTTGGGTAGGTATTTTATCTAGCTTTTTGTTACTCCAGTAAACGTTGGGTAGGTATTTTATCTAGCTTTTTGTTACTCCAGTAAACGTTGCGTAGGTATTTTATCTAGCTTTTTGTTACTCCAGTAAACGTTGGGTAGGTATTTTATCTAGCTTTTTGTTACTCCAGTAAACGTTGGGTAGGTATTTTATCTAGCTTTTTGTTACTCCAGTAAACGTTGCGTAGGTATTTTATCTAGCTTTTTGTTACTCCAGTAAACGTTGGGTAGGTATTTTATCTAGCTTTTTGTTACTCCAGTAAACGTTGCGTAGGTATTTTATCTAGCTTTTTGTTACTCCAGTAAACGTTGGGTAGGTATTTTATCTAGCTTTTTGTTACTCCAGTAAACGTTGGGTAGGTATTTTATCTAGCTTTTTGTTACTCCAGTAAACGTTGCGTAGGTATTTTATCTAGCTTTTTGTTACTCCAGTAAACGTTGGGTAGGTATTTTATCTAGCTTTTTGTTACTCCAGTAAACGTTGGGTAGGTATTTTATCTAGCTTTTTGTTACTCCAGTAAACGTTGGGTAGGTATTTTATCTAGCTTTTTGTTACTCCAGTAAACGTTGGGTAGGTATTTTTTTGTAGTCTCAACATCATGCTTCTGCCCTTATCCCAATTCATTTGGGGTCGGCGCAGCATGTCTTCTTTTTCCGTTCTTCTCTATTACTCGTCATATCATCAAACACCTCCTTTCTTGTTATTTCATAGTTCACACAGCCCACCATCGTTCCTTTGGTCTTCCTCTACTCTTGTGATACACTAATAAACGTAGCGTGAGCTTTGAGGTTCCGTGTGACTAGTCCCCACTTGTCCCCGGCAGCAAGTGCACGTACCCTTAGTTCATCTAATTACTGATAATTTTGTGGTTTTATTCTAAACCTTATCCAGTGTTTCTAGTGAACACCACATTTTATAATGGGTGTAACAAGACCCTTAACGAAGCCGAAAGGCACTTGTTCTCATTGCAATCATTTTTTTATTCTAGACCATACCTGGGAACCTTCCAGTTACGGAGATATTGGTGGTTAAAGTTCCAACTTATTCACAAGTTTTTTTTTTTTAATTACATGGTTTTTATTGTTGCTAAGTTCACCCCCAAAAAAGAAGTCGTTTCCCAGCAATAAAGTTAATTGTTAAAATTTTGCGTAAAGTTACTTAGTTTGATGTAAATGCTTGGTTGTCAAGGATCTTGTAACACCCACTATAGTAGTCTCATTCCAATAAAATGGATGTAGTGTTTAACTGGGAACACTACAATGTTGAAGATAAGCTTTCCTTGTGTATCCAGTGGTAAGTCTGTTTTAATCCTACACCTTAGATGAAACTAAGCATGTAATAGCTGGTGTAAACATGTTTGTCCGCCAACTTGAAGTAAAAACTCCGCGACGTGCACCATACTTGATAAGTCTGAACAAACTTGAGTTTTAGTGAAAAGCTACATAGTTTATGTTTACATTTGTTGTTTACATTTAAACAAGCTTATTTAATTGGTTTACATGTGAAACGCATGTCTGAGTGGATTTTGGCAATTTAATAAATGTTTAATTAGGATAAAATACATTGAAATAAATTAAAATAGCAGTGAGTACAGTCCAATAATTAATTTGAATGGCTTTTGTTTATATTGGGCATAGCAACATTCTAAATGATTTTATCATTTAGTTAAAAGTTTTATTTGATTTATAACAAACTAATTAGTGAGAAATGTTCCTGATGTTAAGGAAAATGATTACAGATTAGGTTAATAGCAACTAAATTACTTATGTAAAAGTTCGATACATTTTCAGGCAATTTCAGTACTTAATTAAAATTAGTCACACTACGTATTCATCAAAATCGATAGACATTTATTAAAATTAATCTGCGAGTCAGCACTTATCGAAATTCCTCGTTGGTCGAGTGGCCGCAAGCGCGACTGCTGAGCATGAGGTCCTGGTTTCGATTTTCGGGTCGGGCAAAATGTTATTGGGTTAAGAATTTCTTAGTAGCAGCCACGGAGTCTGGATTTGTGCCCAGTTGATGGCTTTAGGCTCGCCCCCTGTAACGTGGGACTTAAACATAACCGGTGAAATGTGGGTGTTCTATTAGGTACACCTCTACCTAACCCTTCCGGGATTACAGGCGTGGCCTTATGTATGCTTTCTGTATCGATAGTCACAAGTTTTATCTCCACCACCACCTACAACTTTGAATGTCAGGACATTGCAAACAAACTGTACCAAATTCACGTACACCTAAAACTATCACACCTGTTTCTTGTTCCTGACCCCACCAGAACGGAAAAAAATAAATATGTCACCAGCATTTGACGTGACACGTCGTCAACGTCAATTCGTCGCACGTCAGTTGTCAGTGGGCAACTAAAACAACAACATGGCTGATAGAAGCACACCGACATCCGCTTCCGGCAACCACACAAGACGAATCGGGCCAAAGATTAAAGAGGGAGAGAGTCACCTTGACTTTTGAACCGATTTTGAAAGGGACTTTTTTTAACTTATTTAAAGTTAACAAAACCAAGAAAAAGATTTTTGTTTGTTTAGCAACAGATAGATATGGTGGTGAACGAATGAATGATAGAATTAAAGATGGATTCAGAAGACCTAGCCATTGTGCAAAGGAACAAGAAAAAAATATTTTTATTAGTTCATTGGTTATTTTACTGATAGTCACATTTGCTGTAGAGTATTGCTGAGCATTTGCTGAGATGCAACCTCGTAATTGCTTTATTGCAAAAGTACGTAGTTGCTTTAAAGGATTCTTGTCAAAAATGCCAGTTAGTCGACTATACCATAGGTCAAATTCTCGGAAATCACCTTGATGAGAGACGCACGGAACCAGGAAGTGGTAAAAGAAATGAAAGGCCTGTAGCAGTGAATGATTTCGGGCTGAAATGACAATGTTTCCATAACCCATTTGTGCCACTTCTTGAAATCTCCAACCTGAACACGAGTTGCTATGGCTGACCTGGAAGTCTTTAAATAGACTCCGGACATAAGTTGGCCGAAGCAAGGTAAACCTGTTCAGGTTTCCACCTGAATAGGTTTTCCTTGCTTCGGCAGAGACAGAGACATCTATGAATCTCCATTCATAGATATCTTTGCCTTGGAGTATAAATGTGGTGTTGCCCCACAAACAATGGAACATTTAATATCGTATCCTGCATGTTCTTTTTTTTGCTCATCACAGGACCTGATGGACGCTACTGAAAGTGCCAAACTCGTTGCCAAATTTTGGGATGACTCAATTTGAATTGTCATTGACACGCTAGGAAGAAGAATATTATGATGAAGATGATACCCTGATCTGCTGCTATTTAAACAGTTCCATAACAAATTTTGTACCCACTATTTACCAGGTAAATTTTCACCTACCAAGTTCCACCCTAACTCGCTGTAACCCATTACCCAAACCATTTAAGACTAATATGTTAAATCCGGCAGCTGATCTAGCATTGTAATTAATACATATTAATCGAATGTCAGCCTGCACGCGTCAATGCTAATGAATTCATTAATAACGTTTCCGTTTACCGAAAATGCCGGTGTGTGTGTAACTTTGGATCTTGTAAAGACGCTGTGGCTACTCAAATGTTATAATGATAATATTATGAGTTAATATCTCATGTAAATTTTCTGAGTAGGTGTGAAAATTCCCCAGTTACCAATAAGGCTCTTACTTGTAGCACTTAGGTACCTACTAACGAGTTCACTAACGGTCGACCACTTTTCAATCTTATTACTTTGGGAATAAGGATGTGACAGAACGTCAGTGAACTTGGTAGTACCTGAGGCATTCTGGGCGTAGTGGCATGTCAAGTTGTAATTTGTCAGAAAAAAACTGCTAGGAGTGACAAAATTGAAAATGACTTTTCATGCAAAAATGCAGATTTCAGGACGGTCAAACAAATAAGTTGAGCTTCGTGTTTTTTTTTTAAACATCATGTATGTTTTCTCGGTTAAGTGTTCTGTTTGTGCATGAATAAATAAATAGGATTTAATACAGCGACACGTGGCATAAAACAACAAAATTAAAACACAATCACGAGAACCGCAACCCAAAAAATATTCAGTCAAAACAAGTAAACAGAAAACAACAAAAAGAGCACAGATTATTGAATCGAGTCGCCCCTCTACATCGACTGGCGGTCACGTATGTCGCACGGTGTACGTTAATGTGTCGTACGTGCGCGGCCTGCCTAATGTACGCTTATAAAACGTGTAGTCGCGTTGCAGTCGCGCGATTTTATTCTCCTTTTGATTGTGTCGACGTGCGTACAAGGACACGTGTGCGGTGGGATTTTCGTTACGTTTTCATTTATTTCGGTAGTGTTGAATAGTCGTGTTAGTTTGTAGAGGAAAATGGGTGGTTTTGTGAGGAAAATGTTTGATTAACTATATTTTAGTAAATATGTTCATAGTTAAGGGGCAAGCGCCAGGATACCCCGCTAAATTCATATTTTCTCACTTTTTTGCAATTTGCAGGTATATAATTATATAAATCAAATATGATTTGCAACCGTAACACGTATGTATTTACAGAATCATAATCATTTAAATCATCAATACAACCCTCTTCATTAATTTAATCCCATTGTATGACTATTTAATAAAAAGTAAAAAGTCCTTTAGTCATCGCTAGGGAGTAGGCAGAGTTAGTCCAGTAGAACCGACTGCGACTAGCAACTAACGAGTGCCTGAGACGTAGGTTCAACCAGATAACTTAACTTTATTTCATAACCGCTTCTCTCAGAAGTTACAGGTAATAATGTGGGAAAGCATCGTAAGGAAACCAGCACGCAATAAATACGAAAAAAATATATTATTATCGACTAGCCGGCTCGGAGCCCGCGTGGTGGATGTCAACTGTGGACACTTCATAGGCTAACTATGTACTATAACTTTACGCATCGCTAGTGGTCGGGCAGTTTCATTATTAAATGAATTAATGCACACAATTGCTCGTAGGCATAGTCAAGTGTCACGACATTTCTCTTTTTATTTTTAATCTTTGTCCCGTACAAATTTTAGTTGTACAGCAGACTTCATGCTGTATCTATGCGTCTCTCTACCATTATGTTAGGTATGTTGATTTGTTTTCTTTGCAGTTTTTAGAGCGTAAGACATAATATTGGCCTTGTTCTAAATACCTAATAATAATTTGTATTTCGTTAAAGTTAAACAGTATACAGGGATTGGAGAAGGTTCTATATCCTGCCAGGTAACCATGAGAAATGATTTGAATTTATTTACATAATATACAGATGTCCATGTAAAGTAAATAACCATGAGTTTTATAAACCGCATTACTTGCACAATTTCATTTATCACAAGATTATAAAATTTAGGGTTATTGTAGATTCGCCACAAAGTAAATTCGCCACGAAAAAAAGTATGTGTAAACTCGACACAGTTCTATTTTCATGAAGAAAAATCCGCCATATTGTTTATTCCCGTACAGACAGCAGAAAAATCAAACGATCAGTTGAATAAAACATTATTTCTTTATTTTTCACTAGCACTTCGCTCGCGACTTCGTTCGCGAAAATTGAGATAGCTCGGCTAATTTATTTGACTATTTGACCCTCGTAGAATAATATTTTTTTGATATAATGATTTTTTTAGACTTAAATATGTCGAAAAATACTTTTTTAGTACATATAAGCTATAGTAGCTTTTATGTACTCAAAAAGTATCTGCTAAAATATAAAAGATAGAATATGGTGTCGCTAACTTTAATTTAAATTTTAAAACACAAAAGCTGCTATTTCGACTTAACATCATTTTTAAGTATCATCAATAGTTTACTCAGCGCACGCAAAATAATGAATTTTATAGGCAAAACTTTGCTACTTTGGGTTACATTTCATTATTGCAATTTTCATAAGGATCTCTATTTTTTTTAAATTAAAGCCTATGTTACTCCCTGATAATTTCCGAGTTCGGGTGAAGCGACTGTTTTTAATGAATCATCTGTAACAAATTCCTAGAAATACCATGCAGATATTGAGACCGCAGTCGGGCGCCAAAGACACAAAGAGCTTTCTTATCTTTTGTTTACATCCACACCTCACCATCCAGACATCCATTCATCCAGACCTTTATCTTTTGTTTTTAAAAGATATTAGCTAAGTAGGTAGGTAAGCGTGTACGTTTCGGAGTTAAATTTATGATTCAGTTATAAAGTGATATTCTGAGTAGCAACTGCGTTTAGTAAACTTTTGAATAAGTATGACTCCTAGAAGCACATTACTGTTAAAGAAAAGGCAGAAATCATTTCAAAATTGCCCGTAACGACTCCCAGATATAACGATAAAATTAGAGTGGTCCCTTCATCGCCGTTACATCCGAAATCCACTGTATGTTGAAAAATACCTGCTAAAATATAAAAGATAGAAATATGGTGTCGCGGACTGTCGAAGCACATCGACAAGGTCAAGTGAGTCACTGGATGACTGGACTGATGAGTATCGATGCATATTAACAGGTACGGCTAGAAAGAGATAGATACAGCGAACGAGCGAGCGGGTGATAGCATGTGCAGGAGCGCAGCAGAAATGAAAGATTTTAAAAATCATTTTCCTTTCGAGCGCTAAAAACCAATAACTTTGTTTGCTACCAGTACTTTGTGCAAAAATTATGTACCTATGAAGACTTGTGACGAATTAACACATATTTTTTTATGCATGTGGCGAATTTACTTTCAATGTATGGAGTTTTCAAAATGTGACGAATTTACTTTGTGGCGAATGTACAATAACCCAAAATTTAACAGATTTAATAATCTTGTGAAGAACAGATTATTATTTAATTTAATTAATTATTTTATACGCTCTCACTGCCTGCAAGACGGAAACTAAAACGCCTTTTTTAAACGGAACGCCTTAAATACTAAAGTACTTACTTGCCTACATGATTACCGCTAATTTCATAATACCTTTAAGTAAAGCAAACTAAAAGCAAATTGAGACATAACTCTTAAGAATAAAAATCTCGTATTTCCAGCGACATGACAGCAGATGATTTATTATACGAACGATAAAGCCACCAACGGCCGCCATTTTGAATATTCGAGAATTTAAATATTGCTCCTTGGAGCCAGATTGACAGTAATATTTTTCCTCTTTAGTGCGCAACGTCACTATTACATGGAGAATATTGTGTGACCTTGATTTAGATGGTTTCAAATATTTGCCATTGATCTTAAAAACTTTTGTGATTTTCATTGACAGATCAACCATACATATACAGAGTGGAGTGGATTGGAGGAGCTCGTGGCAAAATATTAACAACCGCGTGGGTCGATCTTTAGGTTAAGCTATGCTTGCCTAGTTTGGTCTGTGGATGGGTGACCGCCCATTTCATACCGAGTTTCCTCCGTGCCTCAGAAATCACGTTAAGCCGTTGTTCCCGGCTGTCATTTGTAGATCTTTGACAGTCGTTACAAGTTTCAGTGGCCCAAAAAGTCTGACAACCAGTTTTAAAAAACCGGCCAAGCGCGAGTGGTACTCACATGCACACAGGGTTCCGTAGCACCAAACAATATAATAAAAATATTTTGAAGGCTCACAATGTTTTATTGTTTTACATTCAACAGCAAAACTAAATTTGTTTTTCATAGTATGAATGAAAAACAAAGTTACTGCTGCAATTTGATGAAAAAGTTCCTTATCTCAAAAACTAAACATCAAATCTTATTTAAACCAATTTTGGTTGAAACTTGAAAGTTTGTGAAAGAAAAAGAAATATTTGTATAAAAAAATAAATTACATATTATATATTTTTTTTTTTAAATATTTTATATTTATTTATTTTGTGCGTCGATTTCCTTTACGACCTGTATAAACTTGGTTAGACAGCGTGTAACAGAAAGTGTATAATCATATGGAATACTGTGGTACGGACTATCAAACTGTACAACTTTCTCTATGGGACCACCATGGAAATCGTAAAAAAATAATCAGCTGTCCTATACAAAATTTAAATACCTACTCGACCCAAATGTATGAGACAGCTGATTATATTAAGGTAAACGTATAGTATTGTATTAAGGTTTAAGGTAGGTAAGTACTCTCTCATCATCTGTCTAGCCTGTTCCCAACTATGCTGGGGTCGGCTTCCAGTCTAACCGGATGCAGCTGAATACCAGTATTTTACATGGAGCGACTGCCCATCTGAAATCCACAACCCAGTTAGTACTAGATAATACGATACCCCTTGGTAAGACTGGTTGTCAGACTTTCGCAGTGGCCTGAAAGTCTGACAACCAGTCTACCTGCAACGAGAGTCAAAGAAAACGCGCACCAACGGCTTGAAGTGCTTTCCGAGCCATGGAGGACACTGTTCTTGTATGTAATTGATGGTTACCCATCCACAGACCGACCTAGGCAAGATCGACCCGTGCAGCTGTTATTATTTAGCCAGTAACTCCTCGAAGACTCGATGGTAAGTACTCTCTACCATAAACTAAAGAAAAGTTAGCTTTCAAAGCATTTCGTTTTCCAACAATAGCTTACAACAAAATTGGACCTTTCGATAGCTTACGTCAAACCAACCCTTTGTTGAGTTTTTCATCACCATTGATAAAAAGTCACTTTACTACAGTACACTTTTTTGCCGTTCAAGGTTACGCTGCTTTTCAAGAAAAATGCATCGATATGTCAAATTTGGTACAGTTGTTTTAGTCCTGTGTTTCCCGACTGTACATATAAGTGAGGTGTACTGCCGCAATTTGTTGCTTGATATAAACTGAGAGTGCTACAGTAGTGCCAAATCACATTTTTAACATTATTACTTAGGCCATAAGGATCAAAAGTCGCAGACCGACAGTGAACTAGGTAGTACATAAAGTGACCCTTTATTGACAGGTAAATTGTAAAAATCCAAAGCTTTTCTTAAAAAAAACTTTTTACCATAACCCAGACTATTCCATAAACACACGTGCCATTGAAACCGATCACATAAAAGTCCCTTTTCGTATATAAATATAATGTTTGAAAGGAATTGATAGCAATGATTGATTGACGTGGAGTCCCCTTGTATCTTACAGAGTAGTTGAGGGAGCTAAGCATACGGGTACATGACAATATGAGGCTGAGTTTGAAGTTAAAGATGAATAAAAACTGGAATGAATTATCGAATTTTTTCGATAATTCATTCAATTTTTTCTTCATCTTTGATGTCCTAAAAGATATAGTTTCCCAAATATTGTTAGGGTAACTTTTGTGTTGAGCCAACGTGGAGTTTTTACAGTTAAAAGACTCTATTGAAAATAGGACTGAACTTAAAACAAACTGAATAAAAAATAACCTGAATGTAGAGCAAACGTTCAAAGTAATTATACCTCTTTGTAATCGACCAAGAAAAGTACACGAGCCACAGTCATCCATAACCTGACAGAAAATTTACAACAGGATATTATAACAGTCTAATCTTCTTTTAAGTAATCTGCTCGTTAAATCGGACACATAGAATTGAATTTCGATTGAAAAACGAATGGAAGTTCAGTCGTTTTGGACGGTAAGGTTTCCCGCCAAGTGTCAAACGCTCACTATTATGACGCGATAGAGAAATATCGGCAAGTTAGACACGCTCCATCGGCTCTTTTTAACTTCAGATGCCTACAAAATTCGTTCAGTTCATTATTTGCTTTGAGTTTGACTTAGTGAGCTTTTTACTGTCGACATGACGGCATTTTGGGGGTTCGTTTTAAATAGCCTGCTTTATGTGGTGATACGGGTTTCGCTTTTATTCATTCTGTTTTGGTGGTCGTGTCGTTTGAAAAAGGGTTCCTGGTACATGGTCTTTTTGGCCCACTTGTGTTCTAAAAAATGAATATATAATTTCAATATGTAAACAGATCTTTGAAAGGGTTAAAACTACTTGGTATATTTTACTCATTTACCTGTTCTTTGCTTAGATTGGTCAAGAAAGTTTTGCAAATAAAAGACAAGGAAAAACTGCTTTCTTTTTTTGTGTGGCATCCAATTACCCTATGTCATAGACACGCCATCTATTGTTAGTTGTCTAAAGTAAAATTCTATGAAAAACCAATCGAAGTTAATTCAAAACTTTGTAAATGATTTGTAAACAAAAAGAGAAAAAAACAAATGAAGCGGAGCGAAGTTTGAATTGTTTTTTTTGTTTTTTTGTCTGTCTACTATTTATACTTACAAGACATTATAAATAAGTGAACAAATGATAGAATGCATAATTTTGTGGGAACTTACAAAAATAAACGATGATATTCATGCTCTTGCTCATTTGTTAAGAAAACAATTTGTTTTAACAACAAAAGCATTAAAATAATTATACAAAATGTTTCGAAAGCCGACTTCAAAGTCAAGGCCACGTCTCAAGGGAGAACAAAATATTCAAGACTAATCATTCAATTATAAATTCCTTGTTTCCCTATCTTCAAATTGAATTAAGATTTGTCACAGCAAAATCTGGGGGCTTCAAAGATTCGCAGTTCTTAACCGGCATTCTGTTGACTAGCACTGATCTTTATTAGGTTTACGGAAAACGAGGGGCTGGCAGAATAAATTCGGAGCGACAGGGGTGGACTGTCAACAGGGGTACACTGTACCATTCATTGTCCCCTTTGATGACGTTAGTTCATGTCCGATGCACAAAGTCACCGCTCGCTGACGCATTGTCACTTTTAGAGAAGCAAACAAGTCATGTTGTTGACTCCTATTCCCAGTCTCTCTCTATTTTCGTCCATTATTCTCATGTTTGTTTCTCGGAATTTTGTGAGATGTCGTTTTTATTTGATTTTCGATTTCAACTTTTTCGTACGAGTACGTTCGTTCGGTTTGAGTACTTCGTGTTTTTATTTTTGTTTCGGATCATTTTATTTATATAAACAAGATTAGTTAACTTAGTATTTGAGTTTAGGCCAGTGACTTTCCACGACTTTTCATGCGCGATCACAGATATTTTCTTAAGTTACTTATTCATATTTGCCGATACAAGCTCTTTATTTTACCTGCTTCTTCAAATAATGTTTGATATTCGTGAAAAGTTTCACGGCTTCGAATGTAACTGCAGAGCACGAGGTCATGGGCCTTTAAATTGTAAATAACGATTATATTTTCTTGTCTGATTTTTCGTTCCTTGAGGTGACGGATCGAGTTCCTTAGTCTGTACACTAACCCCTGCTTATACCATCCTTTTGAGCAAATCTTACTTATTCTTCCAAGTACAAAGTAATTGTCGTACTGAGACAGCTTCAGACTTACATCCTTCCTGTTACACCCTCCTTGCCCTATTGTCACTTAAATTCTACAAAACAGAGTTACATCAAAACTTGTAAAGCAAATCTTAATATCTAAAAACGGAACAAAAGAAATGTTCATATACATATTAAATCCGGTCGTGTGTGTTGAGAACAATAGGCAACTCGGCAACTCGAAGCCAGAGATAAATCATCTGCCGTCGCCATGGGAACGACAATTGGGGGACCAAATTAGAAATAAATTCCTTTCGATATACCAAGGGCTGTTCTTAACCGTGTTATTGGTGTATTTGAACTCGAATGTAGAGCGTCAGGTGTGAAAAATGATTTTGGTTTACGCCTGATCGGTTTGTTTGCTCATTTCGTTGGTGGGGTGAACCGACAGCCCCTATCTCCCCATCTCGTATTGTAAGCTCTTATGCTGATAAGCGAATTATGGAAAAGGTTGTGTTTGTTTGCTGTTTGTCTTCTCTGAATTGGGTCAAATGGAAGAAATGTATCAATGATGAGCTTTTAGGAGCAAGACGAGCATTTTATAAGTCTCATCGGCATCCAGTTAGATTGGAAGCCAGTGGAAGCCGACCCCAACATAGGTGGGAAAAGACTAAGCAGATGATGGTGATGATCGAAGTAAATATTTTTTAAAGAGTGTGTTGTATTCAAAATATACAGTAACACAAGGCCTTTAACGAAGCCGAAAGGTACTTGTTTTCCCCGTCATTGCGATATTTTTTTTTGTTCTGGACTATACCTGGGAACCTTCTAGTTACGGAGATATTGGGAGTCAAAGTTCCAACCTTTTTCACAAGTTTTTTTTTTAAATAGGTACATGTTTTTAACTTAAGATTTTTACTGTAAACACCTGTCGATGCATCCATCAGCACAGTGTTCTGAGTGCGTTACATTGAGTTTTACGGTAAAACGTGATTTTTTACCACAAAAAAAAAGTCGTTTCCCAGCAATAAATTTTGCGTAAACTTACTTTGTTTGATGTACAGAATGCTTGGTTGACGGCTCCGTGAAGGGTCTTGTTACACCCTGTATACCAAACTTATGTATTTTAACTTAAAACCTAAAAGCACCGCAAACCGAAATCAATCAACTTACTAGGAGTATTTACAAAAACAGAAAACACCGTCTAAATGAAACTAAATGAAACTGGAAAAAGAAACACGTAAGGAATCCACAATTTTTGGCGCAAAAGTGGAAAAAGGCTCCGAGCTTGATGGATTGCCTTCTCCTTATTAGTGTGCGCTTAGACACCTAGCAAACGTTTCGGTTTCGAGATGTTTTCAAAGAGGATTTTCAAATCTATTCGCATGGATTTTTGTGCTGTTTACTTTATTTTTCGCGAAGTTAATAACGAAAGAAAAGAAAATTAACGTAAATTTGGGTATGGAGGGCTTTCAGGCAAAGCTGCAGTATATTGTGATCTTAAATGTTATAAAGTCTTTTAAAGTACGTAGTAATTGACTAAATGAACCTAAAAATAAATTAATACGATGACTACCGGTCCTTGTCTTGTCTTGTTGTGTCTTATGTATAAAGATAAATTACTAAATCAAAGATCCATTTTATAAATAACGAAAAAAAATCCGAGGTGAGGAAATGCAATTTCGTCGGTGCAAATGAAAAAGTGATTAATAACACGATATCGACAGTCACCATAAACAAGTAAGGAGAATTTTAAAAGTATGTAAGCTTCACGTAAAGTAGCAACATTCTGTAAGGATAAAACAAACAAGAATTCCTTATCCCGTCAGTGCTGGTTATAAATGATGGCTGGCAACCCTTCGAGGGTGTTAAAGCTTCTCAAACCCTTGTTTTGGCAGCTTTTCTGGTTTTTCCCTTAACGAAAACGTACTTCGGGTACCTAAGTCGCGGTTACTTGAAACTTGAGTAATTTATAAATGTGGTAACATTGTGTAATCCAATTAATTGTTATGAGGCAAGTTCTCTTTGACAGATGTTCTCAGAAATCGACAATATTACTGGTATGAAACTAAGTTGAAGACTAAGCTAATCCCAGTTGTTACTAGGTCACCTAGTGGCATTGGACAGATCTTTTATGTGGGTTATGAGAGTGGATCACATCGTTGGATGTCGTAGATGAAAAAGTCCACGTCTTATGAAATCGAGGTGAAAGTTAGAGCCTAGATATTCTCCTATAAAGAGGCCTAGGAACAAACGAAAGCTATATTTTCAAAGAAAAATAGTCATCAAGATAAATGTTCAAAAAATATTTCGAAAAACGCATCAGAAAATATCGAATAAAAATGTTGAACAGGTGAGTGGAAAAATAATGGTGAAAAAGTCGAACGGTCGTGCGTTTGCCTGCAGCGATGTCGCTGTGACATGCGATACGATACGGCGACGCCTTGTCGCGCGACGTCGCGCCCGCGGGTAAAACAGCGCTGCAACGCTTTTTTGCATGAACCAAATTTGGATTAGCGCGTATCGACAAAGCGATACTTTTTTGTTTCGTTGCATTTTGTTTTGACAGCTTTTTGTGGTACAGCAGTTCTTGTATAGATTGGGTTTGTTTTAAAACTATTTCGAATTGCAAAATTTTGGGAATTAATGTTTTTTAATGCTGCTGTTTTTTTTTTGTGCTGTACATTTCTATTATGGTCCTAAGTATAAAACTGCACATGTTTGAATACTTTACTGAGCATATGCAAAAGAAATTTTAAGGTCTGGGACTGTACGCCGACTATAGCGACCGCTGGGTAAGTGTCCAATGGACGATTCAGAATAGAAGTTGCCACAGAGACCGACCATGTAAGAAGTGTTAAGATGACCTGGCCACGCATCCATCCTAGAGAAAAGAGTACCCAACCTTCACAGGGCATACAATGCCAAGCAAAAAACGACTCTACTATGTAGACAACACACATTAAACCTGAACAATCCTACATCTACAAGGAAAACTGTCCCCAAATACAAGGCAAACACAATAACGTGCCAAAAAAAGACCACAAAAACATGACGTCATCGATCAACCTAGAAACAAACACGATCGCATTATTCATAATTTGTCGCGCGTTCTCACCGGTGTACGGCGGAACCCTAAAACTATAAATTGCAGCGGGCGCGCGATCAATCACCTGGTTCCGTACAGTTAGTAAATTAAGTCCGGTTTTGAATTAGCGACCGCCTGGGCGCTAACTTAGTTATGGTATTACGTAATTATACCGAGCTAATGTGATTCAACGTGGATGTTCAACACGTTCGCTTATTAAACTTTTTTTTTTAAGTTAATGTGCAATATTAAAATCCTGGAGTTAAATTCTTAGGGTTCCGTATCCAAGGGGTAAAAACGGAACCCTATTACTAAGACTCCACCGTCCGTCTGTCTGTCTCTCTGGCTGTCTGTTTGTCTGGCTGTCTGTCACGAGGCTGTATCTCATGAACCGTGATAGCTAGACAGTTGAAATTTTCACAGATGATGTATTTCTGTTGCAGCTATAATAACTTAAACTATAAAAAAACACATTTTTTGTATGCACATTTTTTTTTTAGATAATGGTACGAAGCTCTTCGTGCGCGAGTCCGACGCGCACTTTAAGCCGGTTTTTAACATACATTATGCTTTAATTGTAGTGAAATGCTTGAGTTTGCTTTTACTTAGACTACCAACAAGTTAACTTTAAGAATCCTACTTCCTAATTTATGGTTGCAACAGTGTGACCGATCACCGGTCACCCTACCTTTCCCCAGGGTCGTAAAATACGACTTTTGCGATTACGTCAAGAGGATTTGCAATAGGGTCAGGGCAACATTTCCCTCTGAACTAATTATAATAAGCTGATATTATAACCAATAGCCAGCTGTGGGGTGCAAACCAATATCCCTGGTTACGCAAATGGTTGGTAATGCACTTTTGAAGGTTCATGGTCCATTCAAGGAGCTCACGGCTGAATAATAACAGCGACTCGGATCGATTTTTAGGTTAAGCCGCGATTGCCACGTTTTTCCCGTGGATGGGTGACCACTACATACCGACTATCCTCCGTGCCTCGGAAAGTACGTTAAGCTGTTGGTCCCGGCTGTTATTTGTAGATCTTTGACAGTCGTTACAGGTAGTGGCCCGAAAGCCTGACAAAACAGTCTTGCCAAGGGGTATCGCAGTACCCAGTACTACTGGGTTGTGGAGGTTTGATAGGCAGTCGCTCCATGTAAAATTATACGGTTAGACTGGAAGCTGATGCCAACACAGTTGGGAAAAGGCTAGGCAGATGGTGAGTGGGCAAATATTACTCGTAGGTACAGCCAACCGCACGTCAGTAGTGTGAAGTTTTAATAAAAATGAGAGGCCTGCTGTTCTGGTCTGACGTGCAGCCTAGGTACTTTTTAGGAGAGCTCAGGACGTTTATTTGAGAGAGAGAGAGAGCCTCACGTCTCAGCCGCCGCGGGAGACGCCCTGGGCGTTGGGGCCACCGTATGCGCGGGCCTGTGGACGGTGAGTAATGGGCTTACTCGCCGTCCATCCGTCTTATGACGACAGGCCGTGTCGACGGCGCGTTCGTGTTCCACGCGCGCCTCAAAGAGAGTCAGCAAACCGGAAGGGGTTCCAAAGGACCGATGCCTGCCAGGGTTGCGGGACTGTTCGAAAGAGATACTGCGACTCTGGAACACAAAGGGCAAAGGAAGGAACATGGATGAGTTTTAGTCAGTAAAAGTCTGACACTCCTCCTGCTCAGCCCAGAGCGGGAGGGGTTATTTGATGATTTCCCATCCGAAAAAAAAAGGACATTTATTTAACATTGATTCGTTGATGACTGCAGCAAGAATTATATTCAAAGTGATTTCAATAAGGTTCCTATACACAACACCTCTGTATAAAATTTGCAGTTTCCCCGTTCCTTGAAACTTCTACTATACAATCTCACCAGTCTTCTTCTGTTCCGTGAAACCTGTTTAAAAATTATCAATAGTCACTTTCTGTGACTCTCTCTTTCTGGGCTTAAAGTCACCCAAAGGGCAATGGAGAGGGCTATGCTCGGAGTTTCCTTGCGTGATCGAATCAGAAACGAATACATCCGCAAGAGAACCAAGGTTACCGACGTAGCCCGAAGAATTGCCAAACTTAAGTCGCAGTGGGCATGGCGCATTGCTCGCAGAACGGATGGCTGATGGGGCCGAAAAGTTCTGGAGTGGCGACCACCAAAGTTTTGGAAGGCCTCACATTAGGTGGACCGGATGGGCGGCTGGATGAGAGTTGCATGGGACCGGTCTATTTGGCGACACTTGGGGGAGGCCTATGTCCAGCAGTGGACGTCTTTCGGCTGAAATGATGGTGACGACGATGATGACTTTCTGAGAGTCGAACCCAGAGTATCTGCGAGAGCTGAGCAGGTTAGAGGTCAAGCATAGTTGAGTCAGATATGGTTGACCAACAAGCCGATTAATCTAAAGGGGGTGACAATACCCTTAACGAAACCGAAAGGCACTTGTTCTCCCCGTCATTGCGATCATTTTTTTATTTTACACCATATATCTGGGAATCTTCTAATTACGGAGATATTGGGGGTCAAAGTTCCAACTTTTTCACAACCTTTTTTTAAATACATGTTTTGAATGTTAGATTTTTACTTTAAACACCTCCACGACCCGGTACTATTCAATCTATCCATCAGCACAATGTTTTGAGTCCGTTTCATTGAGTCCTACCGTAAAACGTGATTTTTCACCCCCAAAAAAAGTCGTTTCCCAGCAATAATTTTTGCGTAAAGTTGCTTAGTTTGATGTACAGAATGCTTGGTTGACGGCCTCATTAAGGGTCTTGTTACACCGTGTATACTAATACTAGCTTTTACCCGCTGCTTCGCTCGTGTTAATTTATAATAAGACAGCCTGAAATATACTTTACAACCTATTCTCTTATCTACCAAATATACATGAAAATTACATAAAAATCGGTCGAGCCGTTTTGGAGGAGTGGAGGAGAGTTTTATATATAACGAAAATTATAAAGAGGTGTTTTGTAAGTTTGTATGTACAGGCTAATCATCGGAACTACTGATCCGATTCCGAAAATTCTTTCACTAACGGGAAGCTACATTATCCTCGAGTGTTATAGCCTACATTTAAAACTACGTTCCCTCGAGTACAATCCGTACATAACGGGAGCGAAGCCGTCAGCTAAAGCTGGTATTATCTATTCAGATACAGCTTACTTTACCAGTTCATCATTCCAATAGATCTGACTTTAATGAAATTTTTCAAGCAACAAATCTACTGTTTATCCAGTATGTAGTATAGCAGGTCCTCACTTAGGAACCAACATTAAAACCTGGCCAAGTGCGAGTCGGAATCTCGCACGAAGGGTTTCGTACCACTATCTATAAAAAAATCATCTGTGAAAATTTCTAGATGTCTAGATGTGTGTGTTCATGAAATACAGCCAGGTGACAGACAGACAGGCAGCAGAACCGGAAGACGTTGCGTTGGAAGGCCTCCCACTAGGTGGTCCGATGACCTGGTGAAGGTTGCGGGGATCCGCTGGATGCGAGTCGCATGGGACCGGTCAATGTGGCGACACTTGGGGGAGGCCTATGTCCAGCAGTGGACGTCTTGCGGCTGAAATGATGATGATGATGAAAGACAGACAGACGGACAGTGGAGTCTTAGTAATAGGGTCTCGTTTTTACCCCTTGGGTATGGAACTCTAAAAAAGACGTGCAAGCAAAATTAGACATTAAAAACCTGGGTCAGCATCCATCAAGCAAAAAAATCACAAAGCTCGTACGTACCTGTAAGTAAAAAGACAAACATTAGCAACATAACAAATGCACTGACCTACGTGAGGGAGAGACGAATAAACAGGAACGGTACACAAAAAGAAACCATAAATTACGTTAAAACGCTAGCAAAAACCAAGGAGTGTTGCTTAGAGGTGAGTGTTCAATGTGCGTCTGTTTGTAAATGTACGCAAAACGCGTATTGGCGTCTACGTTACCTTTGTTCTTGTCATTTTCTGCTTCATCTACTTTGTTTAGCTTATATTAAAATAAGTCTTTATCGAAAAAGTCACTACACATCAGCTGTTTTTTTATAAAGTGCAATACCAACTCGGTCAAAAGAGATGAATCAGCTGAGAAATTTTCAATCTTTTTTTTTTTTACCGATGGGAAATCATCAAATAACCCCTCCCGCTCTGGGCTGAGCAGGAGGGAGTGTCAGACTTTTACTGACTAAAAACCATCCATTTCCATCTTTGTGTTCCAGGGCCGCGGTATCTCTTTCGAACAGTCCCGCAACCCTGGCAGGCATCGGTCCTTACGGACCCCTTCCTGTTTGCTGACTCTCTTTGAGGCGCGCGTGGAACACGAACGCGCCGTCGACACGGCCTGTCGTCATAAGACGGACGGACGGCGAGCTAGCCCATAGCTCACCGTCCACAGGCCCGCGAACTACACTGGGCCTTCGTTCTGGATTCTTTCCCCTATTTCTATCTAGAATTGGTTACCCCCAGCCACCAGCTGAGACGTGAGGCTCTCTCCCTCTCACGTCTCGCCACCTCCTTCGCTAGCATGACTGCTTCCCAGAAGGAGGTGACGGCGTCCCATTCCGTCTCGCTCCGGACCATGGATTGAACCAGGGCCGGACGCGAGAGGTCGCCGCCGCCTTTGCGGCTACGAGGAGAAATTTTCAATCTGGGTTTAGAATTAACTGAATTCGTGATAATGAGTTGCGCGTCGATGTCCCTTGAAACCGAAAGTTGATACAATTTTAACTATTTCTGATTTTCTACAATTTTTTTTTTGTTTTTTTTTTTTTTCTGGTAGTTTTTCCTCTAGCGTGGGTGCGTTTACAAACATTTAAACTCACATACACAAACAGCCAGACCCGGAACTACTATCTGTAGATCATACAAATATTTGTTCCGTGCTGGGATCGAACCCGCAACACGCAGAGCAGCAGGCAATCGCTCAGCCACTGCGCCAACCGTGTCGTCAAAATGCCATAAATACGTTCGAAATTTTACTCTGTTTTTTTCTATTTTGTTCTGTCGCGTCCGAGAACAAATGAAACGCTATAATAAAAAATCGCAAAGTGAACAGTATTTCTGCACTCATTAATTGTTCGTCATTTATCTATTTTATTGGAACTGGGCCATTTTTCTTTTTCTTTAAGATTTACAAAACTACTTGCTTGTTTATACTTTTTTTTTCTCTTTGCCTGCGAAGATAAGAGATATACATAACATAACACCTATAATTCCCGATATGTACCTATAGTTTCATCCACATTTCAGCAGTGATGTCTAAATCCCATTTAATAGGGAAGCCTATTGCCGTCAACAGGGCACTGATCTACAGTCCGGGTTATTACTGAGAAATTCCCGATGGAATAACTAATTGGTGATCACCTGTTTAATTTTTGTACCGACTTTAATTATTGCGACCTGAATATACGTATATGACAACCCTCTGACCCACGTCTTAGAAAATGCAAAAAGACGAATCTCAGGAAAAATTGTTCTAGCATCCAAAGATTTGGATACTGGTACAAGTCACCAAACAATTGCCAATAAACAGAACAATAATATCAAAAACAATTTTAAAATAAAAACAGATATGAGAATTCATCACAGAATTGAATCTAACGGAGCAGTAGAAGCAGTAAGTGTGCAATCAAAAGGCAATGTTTGCGCATGAGGCGTCCTCACGACCAATTAGCGTCGACATCGCGCCACATAAATTGTATCAAACAGCTCGGTTCCTAGCCTTGCTACTCCTGGATGTACAACTGAACTAGATGATGGTATCGGGGTGAGAAATGCAGAGTCTTTAGGTTTTGCTAGTAACGATTTAAACATTTTACAGTTGCTGTTACTCAGGATATAATTGATTCTTGTCAATTTACAAGCCAACAGTTCAAAGACATGTGACACTCACACTGGGCCCGCGTTGTTGATTACGACCTGCTTGCTTCTTGCAGACAGAAAGCCTATGTTCCAGGAGAAATAGAGCCGTTGCTGGTTAATACCCTAACCTAACCTAACCCACGAAGATCTTGAAAACATACATATTACAACATCTGCCTGTGATTTTAATTCATCATCTGCTTAACTTTTTCCCAACGATGTTGGGGACAGCTTCCAGTCTAACCGGATGCAGCTGAATCCTAGTACTTTATATGGAGCGATTGTCTATCTGACCTCCACAACCTCATTAGTACTGGGTAATTACAATACCCCTTAAAAAGACTGTTTGTCAGACTTTCGGGCCAATGACTGTCTGTAACTATGATTACCGCCAATTAGATTTTACTAATAGAATGAACTCATTAGCATTTCATTTTGTCATACAAAAAGCAAGCAGCGGTGACTAGATTTGAGTCGTCACTTTTTGCTATAATTATCGTCACTCTTTGCTGGAATCTTCAAGTGTATCATTAGACGATCGTAATACGCCTGACTTGATCAAAATCTTAAACAATATCGTCTTCAAAAGATACGTTATCACAGAGCGCTTCCACCAAGTTTTTACATCTACAGTTAGTACTTTTGTCCCTGCTCCGTCTCTGGCAAGAGTTCATTATCAAAAATAAACCGAAGAGCCTTTCCGTTTTTATTGTTCGGTGGCAATGTTCCACCACAATGTACTACGCTATTACACTTGAAACTATGTTAAGTGTTGTTCCACAAGATATTTGGAAGATATGATTGTTGTAGTTAAAGTTGCAAGGGTTGAAAGAAGTTTAATTTTTATTGTGATGTGCTGTACTTTCATCTTTACTACGAGTACTTTAGGTTCCTTGTATGGGAAGTATTTCTTTATCTATGGTTTTCTTTCCTATTTCTCGCGAACCCGCGCGTCATCCTTCCAGTTCTGACAGAACCTGTCTAGTTCGTCCCACCATCTCTTTCGTGGTCTGCCGCGACCCCGCCTCACAGGGTCAGCGCACCAGTTTTCTGCTATTTTGGCCCACAGATTTGGAAGTCTGTTAAATTATTATTATTTACTAACAATAGATTAAGGTGAAGCTATCAAAATATGGATTCATGGTCTGAAACTCTGAATTAAAGAATTTGATTTGATTAATTACCAGTTTACAGAGCACTCGAGCGGGCTATTGCGATTTCCAAGGCAGCTTCAAGTTACTTCCTTTCGCGTGATTCGTCATAACCGCTTGCATCAAAAACACAGACGCAAATCTTAAAACATTAATTACAAATTACTTTTCACAGAACTACGCCTAAGCTTTGGGGTTATCCTGTGGGGTGAACTAAACCGACTATACCATACCGGCCATGAAAAAAATGGGGTCGCGATCAATAGATCCCTATTGATTGCATCCCCCAAATAGATTCGTGTATTAATATTACTAATACACAAGGGCGTATTGCTAATTTCTTTGAGTCGGCCCCTCTTACCATTGTATCTATAGGATATGTCTTATTACATCAATCTACGAAAATGGTTATTTGATATAGGATTGGAGCCAACGTACACTAGGATCGTTCGCTTTTATTAACATTTTTGTGCTATAGAGGAGGTTTCCTCTTTGCATTGTTGCCAAAGTTGTCTTTGGATGAAGGAAAAACGTCGTTTTCTGTGTTATTTATGTCATAATTTAGAGTATAATCAAGGCTCATCCAATTCCAACGCGTAGGCAGAAAAAAAAACTATATTTCTATCTTTAATAACCAAAAATCTTACAAAAGACTGTTTTGTTATTTTGAACCTATTTCAAAACCACTGCAAACGAACCTATTTTGAAGTCATCGACCTAAATAACACAATTAGAAACCGATCACAAACTAAACTCCAAAACATTAGGGTCCCGCATCAATCATGGAATTCAAAATTTACTCCAAATCGTAATCCAACTGCCGAACTATAGATCCAGAGGTCCGTACAAAACATTAGTAATCTAATTAAACAGGCGAAGGATTAATGGAGTGACAATAATCTTACGTCACGTTTGGGGTAAGGGATTATCCCAAATTTAATCAGCGGTAGATACCGCAACCCTTATGACGGCGACTCGTTATATTCAGATCGGTGCAACGAGGGTTACTCGGAAATTAAAGAGGTCAAATTCGATTGCTGTTTTTTAGAGTTCCGTATACCAAAATGTTAAACAGAACCCTTGTGATACGACTTTGTCTGTCCGACAGTCACAGTTGCTTATTCAGCAACTATGAGAAAGTAGGTACATGCAAGTACAAATACAAGTTCAAAATAAGAAGCGTAAAGTGTGAGGTTTAGAAACAAAACGTGTTCCTAATGGCCTTAGTTTTTAAGACATTAACAAAACCCTAACCTAATTAATGTGCCAAAAAATACTTTAAAATTGTGGTAATATTTTTTTCTACAATAGCTCTCTTCTTTCTTCTGTGAGAACCCTCAACGCCTTTTGCGTTCGATTCGTACCATGCTGATTTTTTTTTTTGTATGATGTTGCTATAGTGACACGTCAGTGGCTTACGTTACATGAAGCTTAAATTAATACAAAAATTACATAGGCCCGTCTAGTAAATACCCCTTGGGCATTGTAATGGGTGATTTACGGATTAATTATGTTTTTTTTTTGGTATAAACAGTTGGAACACCTGTGCGGTGAATTCTGTTTCATGTGATACTCTGTTATCTGCTGCAAAAACTAATATGGGTTAGTGTAGTTCAGAATGATGATGTGAAAATCAATTATTACAGCAGGAATTTTAATATACAGGCAAGTTGATTATTATTTCATGTTTAATTATTAGTATACTAGCGACCCGCCCCGGCTTCGCACGGGAGCAATGTAAACCTTCCTCTTGAATACTCTATCTATTAAAAAAACCGCATCAAAATCCGTTGCCTAATTTTAAAGATCTAAGCATACATAGCGACAGACAGACAGCGGGAAGCGCCTTTGTCTTATACTATGTAGTGATGGCTACCAAAGCTCCCCCATAATAGTTGCCAAAATTCTAGATGACGAGAAATTTGATACGTAGAGATACAATTTTCAGAGAAATGGGGAAAAGCTCTTAAAAATTCTTCATTAAAACGATACAAATCAAAGCTGTTGTCAAATACAGGAACAACTCACCTTTCATAAAGTAATATCTTCCTGTATAGCCGTCAAACTTTGATAGCATCAAAACTCTCAATACTTTTTCTTTATTGAAATCATTATAATACATTCATTATAATTATTACTTGAATATACCTACAAACGAAGAAAAGAAGTCTTTTGTATAAGTAATGAGTAATATTATTCCAAACAATATATTTTTTCACGTCAGCATCGATAATCATTTTTGCTAAACACAAACCGTTCGTTCAAAACTCAACTCTCACGCAAAATTCTGAAGTCCAATTTTGGTTAAATAATTTTTTGCTTACAAAATATTCGTTACATGCACACAGCAGTCATTAAAATTGTAACATAATAATAAAGAGGGTCGTTTTTATAATAGACCTTGTATTGGGGTCCCATTGTACCCCAGCGGGGTTCGGGCAATTTACAATACGTAACCTTGTAGCAACGTGTATCGGACATAAATAGTAACATTTCGATGACAAATAATGGTGATTTAGAGGATCGTACAATGGGACCGAGTTTAAATGTAAAATTAGCTGCAAATGTCGGGTTAAATGTGCCGATCATTAAAACTTGCGTATAAGGGTATACGCTAGGCGGCTAATGAAAATGTTGGCAGTTGCAGTTGATTGCTATAAGTCAGCTCAGTGTTAATAATGATATCCTAACTATCCTAACTAACGAACTAACTATCCTAACTAGTGATTTTAAATACATGACTCAGCCTTAGCCTCACTAAAGAACTCACTCTGAGGCTGAGACTGAGACTCTTGGAATACCCAAGAATTGTTCAATAAAAATCAAAAATATAACTGTATCATTTATCACTCATACCCATGGTGTACAGAATAATCATCCTATAAGCCTCTCCTGCTTTGAAAGGGAATAGGCTATAAATGCTATAATCCACCACACGGGCCTAGGGCCCAGTGCGGGTTGGTATATGTCACATGTATTCCAATTTTTGGTTCTAGGACATGCCGGTTTCCTCACGACGTTTTCGTTTGAAAAAAACCGTTTTATGAGCAGTGGTGATGACATAAATCACACAAAATAATGCACATGCCTGGGTTCGAACCCACGACTTACTGTTCGTAAGTCGGGGCCGTCACCACTGGGCCACCGCTGCTCTCTTATCACACACTTGATCTCAAAGGCATTCTCTACCATTTTTTTTTTTATACCACAATCACCATTGATATATTAACTCTATGGGCAAACATGGTATGTGCACGATGTTTGTGAACATAGGAATATTCTTGCAATCAGACTAGGCTTACATAATATTGCCATCAATAAAAACAAATGAAAGCTACAAGGAAACCAACAAAAATAACATCTCATTTAAAGGCAACTACTACCGCATCCCTATTCTATTTAGGACCTCATCTGACACTCGATATCGAAACCATACCATATCAGCTCAAACCCAGCTGCGATCAGCAAGATACTACGTAATACGTATGTAAATACTAATTGCATCAGTCGAAGTATCAACAGCAGATAATCCTCGTAGCAGTAAATGATCTGAATCCATAATAAACAAGGAGGAATGAATTCTATTCAGTTTCCGATGCTTTCGCTGAAGTAATTAACTCTATACATTTGATGATACATTTTCAATAAAAAAGGACAATCAGGTACGGTAACAAAAAATACTAAACGTAGTAATAATAGTAGGATTCTTTCAAATAAAAAATAGCTTAGCGTCCCGCGACTTTGCTCGCTTAAAGGTCGTACATACAGTGACACATCAAGCTATACAGTTCCAGTATAACGTGACCTCGCTTTGTATAGATTTCCCTTACAATGAGAAATTCGCATAAACTGGTTTTATATAGTTTGATTGGTCACAGTGCATACAAACACACAAAAACTTCTATGTCTTCTAGATCCTGGACTGTCAGGCAAATTACATCGAAATCCGTTCAGGCGTAAAAGGTTAAAAACAGACTGAATTACTTTCGAATTTATGAAAGACTAGGCCATAGCCCCGGCTTCACACGGGTAGCAGTAATTATACAATGGATATTAATGTAGCCGAATGAATTCTGGTGGACGGATGGTCATGTGATAAAGTTTTAAGAGTTACACATATTAAATTCAATCTATTTTAAATAAATAATATATTAAACAGTCTCTATTTGTTGATGTTATCGTAGCAAAAAAATATAATAAAGAGAATTAATCGTATGTAAATATTTATCAAAGATTTACGATACAACTTTGTGAAATAATACAAGTTTAGGAACGTTATGACAAAATCCATCCATCATGGAAAATATTATTAAAAATAAATATGAAATTTTATTTACTTTTTATTAGGAGTAAGGAATTTAATAACCAATAATAATAGTTTCAAAGGAAAAATATATCTATATTCTTTAATATTTTGTTTGATATTGAAAATATTACGACGAAAATATTGTCAACAAAACTTTAAGACTCGTTATTTATTGAAACTTACGGTTTATGGGTTCAATGCGTTGACAATGGCATCAAACTAAACTGTAGAAAAATTAAATACCTAACGGGAACACATAAACTGTCTCTTAAGGGATATCTTCCGTGATTGTCTTTCATTTTGAGCTCCCGATATTTCGACGCTGTTGCAAGCGCCATGATCGCGAGTGACAGTTTATGTGTAGTTGTAAACCTAACGGGAAGTAATGGATAATAATTAAATATTTTAGTAGTATCCGTTTATATTTTGAAACAACTTTCGAATCGTAACGAACGAAACACACGTTGATACAAGCATAACTCAGTAGCTTTAATTTAAAGTTTCGCGTCACTTTCGACCTTGTCATGAAGATATCATAAGACAAAAATAACAAAACATCCCTTTTCTCAGAATTAGGTTCTCGTCATAAAATCAGAAACAAGTACACAAACAAAATGCAGATCAGAACACACATGCAATACCATAGAGCTATGACATCACACCAGCCGTAGCAGCAAGAGAGGATAATGAACCGCTACTGCTGAGCATAAGATCCTGGGTTCAATTCCCGGGTCAGTCAAAGTATTATTGGATTTTTCTATCAGGAATATCTCAGTAACGGTCCGAAAATGCTAATTCGTGCCCATTTCGTGACAATAGCCATGTATTTCATAGGACTTTAACATAAATTATCAAACGAAAACGGAGTGTACTAAAGGGTACATCTCTGCCTAACTCTTCAGAGATTACATGCGGGATGTTACGTTACTTAATACGTAAGATCAGAAACAAGTACACAAACAAAATGCAGATCGGTACACACATGCAGTACCATAGAGCTATGACATCACACCAGCTGTAGCAGCCAGAGAGGATGATGGATTGCTCGTCATCGCCTACAAATAGGGTCGCCATTCAGAGGCGCTCGTTATTGTGTTAAAATCAATTTGCGCCCATCCCCGCCGAGCTGTTAGTGTTGTGCGTGCAAAGATTTATCGATATCGATGTTTTGAGACTTGTAATGAAGAAGTTTCATGTTGTTAACACTATATTTAACTAAATGGAATTAAAATATAGACAAACGACAAGAATATTTGTGTTTTTTTTCTAATTCACCAATATTATGAATTTAAGAATGAGGATTAAATAATTAAATTCCAACTAAATATAAAATTCATATGTACACAGTATTGGACGTTTTTTTATTGAAATCTGTCTTGTTAGTACGGAAATAAAAGGACTTTATCTTACCAAGTAAGTACCTACTCATCTGTTTTCTCTTGGGTTTGTTTCGTAAGCCACACATCAATTTTGTATAACGTAATGAGGTAAAGTGACGTCACTTTACCTCATTAGCGTGTAGTAAACTATTCACATGCATATTAATAACGTGATATATTACGATTAATTTGGGTTCTTCTTCTTACTACGCATCATTCTAAGAAATATAAAGGAAGAGTTTAATGAGTTCAATATTTCCAAGTCTTTGCTTTCAAGTTCACGTTAAAACCAAAATTCAGAAAAACTTTACTCGCTTACTGGTATTATTACGTGTTCATATTGGTACCTAATTTGAAGTATTTCCGTTTTTTAGGTGTATAATCATCATCATCATTTCAGCCGAAAGACATCCACTGCTGGACATAGGCCTCCCCCAAGTGTCGCCACACTGACCGGGCCCGTGCGACTCGCATCCAACGGATTTTTTAGGTGTAATTTCATTTAAATTAATACCTTGAAAGCCCTCGGCTCATTTGTGGTTAAGCGAAATACACTTAAAAGTATATGAATGTTGTTTTTATATAAAACATAAAACGGTATTCTCTTCGCACATTAGATCATCGCCGTAAAAAATACACGAAATTTCGACAAATAATCATCCCATCACTATGCCCATATGCGTCCGGCACGCAAAAATAGTTTTTAGGGCATTCCACCCCACAGATTGTCCATGGCCAAGACAATGCGGCCGGTAACAAAAGTCGCCCTAAAATGTTGTTAATTCGAGACGAGACAGACTTTTTTCAATTTTTTTCCTGTTTTTTTTACTAAAGGGGTGTTCGGTTACTATTTAATAAGCATTCGTTTTGATTTTGATACCAGGGAGGGCTGTAAAGGGGTAATTTTCGCGTCAAAGTGACAGTTGTTTTTCTTGTGTAGTTTGTTAATTTACTGTAGGTATAGTTTTTTACGGTGTATTTTGGCTATATTTTTAGTAAAATATTTAAATTTGTTGTATTTTTAGTATTCTATATTTTTATAAAGCCAATTTTCGATGCCACTTTCACTTGTGGCAGTCAATTTTATTAATAGAATCAATTTTATTCGAGCTCGGTATTTATATAACATTTTAATTTTATTGTTTGCCTTTTTTATGCCAATATCGGGCTGAAAAATACTTCACTTTATGAATTAAGAAGCATAACCGCAACATTAAACCTTAAAATTCATATTCATTTTTCTGAAATTTTAATTTAAGTTAGCTGGTTATAAAATGAAGAAGTCATTTTATAACCAGCTAAATTAAATACATAATTATAAACTAAATATTTCATAATAATAATCAATAAAAACCTTTCAAAGAATCCCTAGATATCCAGAAAACCGTAAAACAAAAACAGGGAAGAATGACAGCTACATTTGTCAACTCCATTACAGCATTTTTTCGAAATCGGTTTATTTTAGCATTCGAGAAATGGGTTTCTGTTTATTCACGCCGGCTTCGAGGGGTTAGAACCGTTAGATAAATAATTTCTTTGTCATAAGTGCCTTGAATTAACTTCCCGATAAAATTAAATACATAGTTTACAATGTTATTTTGTATGGCTTGGACTTGAATATTGACTGATGTTGAGTGCACGGTGTTTTATGAAAATACATTGATCTAAGTAATATTAAATAATTCCGCAAATTTCACAATGAAAAAAAGGTTTGCTGTAAGAAAACCCAATTCTGGGTTAAGCTCGCCGTTCTACATAAGCTATATATTGTAATTTTGTATGTTCCTACTTTTAAATTTTGTGTGTAGCAAAGAATAAGAATTATATAATTTAATAACCTTTTATTTCTGCATTTGATATGTTTAGCTAGATATATTATATTATATATATTTATATTACTCAATGGAAATGAGACAATTATCATATTTAGACAACCTCTTGTCTTACTCTTCTGGTACAACAGGCCCTGCAGTCACGACATAGATAGCGATCGCAAAACTACCGAATTCAGTCGCAAAGTCATAACGATGCGAATTGAAGATGGAAGCCGACACCAGCGGGACTCGTCTGGCTCGCGGCCACCTTAAATCCGCATCGTTATGGCTTTTTTGTTTGTTTCAACAAACAAAAATGGCTATTCAAACGCTTTTTTCACTGCAACTCAATGTCTTCGTATAGGTACTAATATTTTCTTAAAACAGTTACAAAATAACGACACATCAGACTACCTAGAAACCTAAATCTAAAAATATGAACAAAAAACTTATGGGAATCAACTTTGTGTAAGCACAATCAAACCTTACCAGTGGGCCTTAGATACTGAAAGTATTACCGAGTTCACCGACGGCCAGACCACTTTTCAACCTTATTACTTATGGCATAACGATGAAAAGTGGCAGACCGTCAAGGAACTTGGTAGTACCTATATTAGGGTTTACAGAAACATGTCAAAGTGTCTATAGTTTAGGTTTATAATATTAGTTAGGATAGAAATTCAGCAAACATTACCAAAATAATGAGTTCCCATAACAGGCTTTGCGAAAGCCTAAGTTTGTTAGTAATAAGTTCAATGTAAAAGAAAATTAGTTTTGTCTACAAATTACTAGACGTTTATTTTAGTCAGCTTCAGCTTATTTTGTCTGTAAAATATGCCCTAACTATAGTAATAGAACATTACTTAAGAAAGGGGGATCCATGAAATTTGTAGACAGGCCAACTAATAGAGGTACATTCTGACTGTTAACATTGTTACACGATTTAGCTATGCAGGGTGTAACAAGACCCTTAGCTAAGCCGTCAACCAAGCGTTATGTACATCAAATTATGTAACTTTACGTATAAAATATTGCTGGGAAACAACTTTTTTTTTTGGGGTGAAAATTCACGTTTTACGGTATTACGCATGGATGGATTGAATAGTACGGGGGTCGTGGTGCTGTTTACAGTGAAAATATTACGTTAGAAACATGTACTTAAAAAAAAAAGTTGTGAAAAAGTGGAACTTTGACCCCCAATATCTCCGTAACTAGATGGTTCCCAGGTATGGTCTAGAACAAAAAATCGCAATGATGGGGAGAACAAGTACATTAAAGTTAAAATAATAAATAAATCAAATGTGTCGTTTTTGGTCAACGTAAACTGACTGTATTTTCCTTTACATCAAGAACATCTAGCAATAGACGATAACTGGAGTTAGAAATAGCAATGATTGAATAGGGTGATATTAGTGAAAGGGTAAAAGTAGAAATTACCTAAAATGATTGCCTACAGATGGATTTTTGTGAAAACAAAACATGAAGTAGATTTACATGGCTGCGGGACTGTTCGAAAGAGATACCGCGGCCCTGGAACACAAAGAGCAAAGAAGGAACATGGATGGGTTTCAGTCAGTACAAGTCTGACACTCCCTTTCACTCCGCCCAGAGCGGGCCCTCCCGATCATTTGATGACTTCCCTTAATAAACATGAAAAAAAGGTAGATTAACATCCACTCAAAATGGCCCCTGCATTGTGCCACCAACGACGCCGTATTGGTGAAGTTTTCACGTACGAACATTATAGCAAATATTGCTGCTTGAAGTAGTGTCGTGCCAGCGACATAAAAGAAAAAAAGAAATAGGAGATAATCACTTCAATAATCCCAAAAAAAATTACCCATCCGTCACAGAAGTCGCCAATAACGTAACGTACGCAACAACGCGAACGCGGCTATCCCTTGAGCCGTCGTCAAATATTTGCGTAGTAGAATCATCCGCGGGCTAAGTCGACGCTCTATGTAATATCGTGATGGATGACGTCAGTTGTTTGTCTTGACTTTCCAATAGACGATAGTAATGAGGGGTTACCATTTTTTTTTAAATTGAGAGACGCTTCCCTAAGGTTTTTGGTGAGATTTTGTAGTTTTCTTTCATATTAGTGGAAGTTAAAATAATGGATTTAATCAATCTATCGACAGTATCTTACTACCAAACATCTGTGCCGGTCTGCCCTAGATAGATTAAGCCTTTTAGGGTTGAACCTCATCTATCAGCACGGAATCGCACTTTTCTATGCTCCAATCCTTTTCTGTTGCTCAGAACCGTCATTTGCTAGAGTGAGAAATAAAGCGTGTTGCCGACTGCATTGTCGAGACTGCCATGTGCGATAGCTTTCCCAGAACTTCCCTTAACTCTAAAATAGACAGTCAAACCATCTTTTCTGTTTGACCAAAATACTAGCACTATTTTTATGTTTGAAAATTAGATCATAATGACAAAGCACAACATCAAATTCTTGCATTTAAATCAACTAGTTGAAGGCCAGCTGAAGACAGACGCGTTCCTTGAGTTCTCTTGACACAGAACTAGTGTCATCACACGGATATACTCATTTGAAATTCACAGAATGCAGCCTTGGCAATTCTCATACAACCGAAAATCCCTTAATACCTCACCTCTTCTAAAATGAACTAAAACATGCCTCATGCAGTATTATCACCGCATGCGTTGCAAGCGACAGTCTTTTGCCTCTGCTTTCAGTCGCAAGCAGTTACATTTTCCGCTTGGCTGCTGCAGTCACGGTTCCAAAGAGCTATGTTCAGGAACCAGACATATTATGTGATATTTATGGAAGGAGTAAATGGTTTGTCATTTGTTTTTGTGTTTAATTTGGAAGGCGTTGTTCTAGGTAGTAGATGAATTTGAAGGTTTGATTCTTGGGGAGGCTCCTTAAAACTTTACAATGATGTCTCTTTTTTTTCCAAAAGTTGTGAAATGTATTATTGTGACTATGTATTATTTTTTAGACTTAAATGTTTATCTTTGTAGATGATTTTCCTGAATAAGAAATCGTATGTGTTTTAAATGAAGATAATATTAGGTAATTAGAAGAGAGGGCCTTTGCAAGACACAGCAATATATGTATAACTGAAGAAATGACAGAAATATTTCTCAACAAAAAAAAACTTTCTTCGAAAACACAACCGACTTCTAAAAAAAACACTAAAAAAGTCTAAAATAACTTGACTTTCGGAAGTTGGACACTTTGTTTGTATAATTGACTTTTTTTGCCACCGACTTCTGAAAGTCAAGTTATTTTAGAGTTTTTTTGGAAGTCGGTTTTGTTTTCGCAGAAAGTTTTTTTTTATTTTACCCTTTTTAGTTATAGACCACACAAATTCTTGACATGAATTAATTTTTACATTGTAACTAGAAGTTAGTTAAAGTACTCGTCAAGACGAATCATACGAGCCCAAACTCGATGAGGTTTCGTCGTTTTATGACGGAGTTCCTATGGCCACCATCCAGCTCCATCATCAGACACTAGATACCATTTAGTACCAAAGTATTCATCAAGACGAATCATACGAGCCCAAACTCGATGGCATTGTGTCGTTTTATAACGGACTTTCTATGGCCACCTTCCAGCTCCATCATCAGACCCTGGTTACCATTTAGGACTAAAGTACTTGTCAAGACGAATCAAAGGAGTCCAAACTCGTCGGTGTTGCGTTGTTTTATTACAGAGTTCCTATGACCACCTTCCAGCTCCATCATCAAATCAGCTCTATGTCATCATAATATTGCATTGTCTTGCAATATACACATGCGTGCAAAATTTCAGCTCAATCAGAAATCGGGAAGTGTGTCAAATTAAGCTAGCAAGTATCACGCGACGTCGCGTGATGTACATCAGAGCGCCAGCACGCGACGTCGCGTGATGTGACACTTAACGTGAGGAAAACAACCAAATTCCTAAGCCAATTTTGATAAAATTTCTATGGGATCAATCGGGAAGCATATCCTTTCAGATGAAAAAAGAATTTTTCAGATCGGTTTACAAATGACGGAGTTATGACGTAACAAACATAAAAAGAAAACATCCGAATTGAGAACCTCCTCCTTTTTGAAGAAAGTCGGTTAAAAATAGAAATCGAATGCCACACATCCTCACATGTAAAGTAATTAACAAACAACATTCCTCAAAACTACTGAATTGATTCAACTCCTGTAAGTTCACTCAATTCTGAATTCTGTTACGATTTCAATGCAAACATCGCCATACAAACAGCATTACCTAATACGCACATAACTATTCGAAACTAAACTATTTGAGGTCAGTGTGCCACTCCATACACCGTTGAGAGACTCCATTCAATGGACGTTTGCATGCACTGGCTTTGTTGTCGTAGCGTGCAGTTGGAAAAAAGAAAAAAACTTTTGAATTTGAATGTGGAATTGTAGCATATCATTAGACTACTAAATGTGGTAAGCACGCTCTTAATCTCTGAAGTAGGTGGAGTTACTTTTTGCTAAAGAACTATGTTAAAAATGTTTCGTTTATTGTAGTAAGTAACTACGTGTTTATCTATAGAGACAAATATCACGATAAACACAATCAAAAATCAAGCTTACTTACTCCTCTAAACAAAAACTTTTGTGTATTGAAACCGGATTTACCATGATATTTTTGTCTACATTATTTCAAATTCGTAGACATAGACAAGTTTTATTTTCGGCACTCTTTAAGCTCGCATGCAACGCCATCTATCGAAACTTTTGAAAACGATAGACACCTTCATTTTTATGCAATGAAACAACTGGAAAGTTGTTTTCAAGTTAAAATACATGTGTTTTTTTATATTTTTCTGAGTAATTTCGTGAATAAGTAGTTTAAAATCTTCAGAAATTTATTTGTGTTGACAAAAGTGTGTTAGTTTTTAAGTAGCATGTTTTACGAGCCACCCCATCAAAATAAGTCCTATTCCTATACAAAATATAGTATGAAACCACGTTTACTATTTATTATACCTACAAAAACAGTCGTAATAATGCTCAGTGCAACTCATGCGTTCGCAGTATGAGTGACAGTAACGCGCTCCCACGGGGTCGTGACCATACATTACACTGATTTGGATGGCCTGTTCCATGTTGTACACAAGCAGGTATTAACAACTATTAATGTCTATTGAGATGGAAATGGCACTAATGGCACTATCCTACCGATTTTTGAATGAAGTTTCTCTAATGTAGTCAAAGACACGTTTGTTTAGGGAGATTACAGTTAGATCTATCGTCAAATTCTATATAGTCCATGTTTTAAATTATTACGTTTTTTAACTATTAAATATTTCTAGCAAGTCGGTTTATTTGAACGTTACTATTGTTCGCATTTCAGCAAAATCATATATAAGGAATCCAGATACCTAGTATGAGGACAGAAGCACGCTCCCACGGAGTCGTGATCATCATACATTACAATGATATGGATGGCCTGTTCCATGTTGTGTATCTACAAGCAGTTTTTAAGTAAGTATTACAACTGTTTATCAAGATGGAAATGGCATTGATAGAGGTGGGTATCTGATTATTATTATTAGACTTTGTAAAATTATGTTCGAGCAGTCTCCTTTTTATTTGTATGCCTTATACTTACTTATGTGTACAGTGGCGGCCCAGTGTGGCCCCCGATTTACGACTTGTAGGTTCGATCACAGGCAGGCGATTTACTTTGTGTAATTTATAACCTAAGGGAATGAATTACCTGTGCTCGCAAAACGATTAACGGGAACATCGTGAGAAACCAGTATGTCCAAGAACCAACAATTAGAAGACGTATGCCATCCACCTAGCCGTATGCTGGATGCCCACTCTTTCTTACAGAGAGATGGCATTTGTCCCAACTTTGAGAACATTAAAGGCTTATTTTGCTAAATATCCGTTAAGTCCATAAACAAAGACCAATCATGCACTTATACACTAAACTGAATTACTTCAACAAGCTATCCCAACAAATAAACCGAACAGCAGTAATGCACAGATCACGCGGCATCTTTTGAACAATCTTCTGAGTGACAACGTAATTCAGTGGAGAGGCGATCAAATGGACACTCTCGTTTGTTTATTCAATTATTTTTTATTGAGTAGAGACATTTATTTCTAACGGGAATTGAAAATAGATTGGTATGTATGTATGCACGTCGTACGATTACAGATTTTTACAACACAAAAGATATTAAAAAGGAAAGTAGGTAGGCTTAAGATTAAAGATTCAAAACTATTAACAATTGTCTGCTAATTTTATTTATCTTTTCCTCAATATTAATTTCCGCATTCATTTGTGTACCACTGCATAATTCGGTCGAAATGTACTTCCGAAGGGGTGGAGACGGTGTCCTGAAATACAGGCTTTAGTCTAGCTTAGGCACCAGTCTCCCATAATATGAAAAACGCATGTTCACGAAACCTAATAATGTACCTATGTATTGTGGTGAGAAAATAAATCTATATCTTATCTTATCTTTATTTTCTGCTAAAGCTACTTGAGGTTCTAGCACGAACGCGCGGTGTAAACGTTTTAAATTTTCGATTTAAAAAAATGGCCGGCCGACTGCGAGTTGGACTCCTGCACTGAGGGATCCATATAAACTTGTACGTATTTTGATAATAACCTACTTATTTACAGTTTTCAGGTTTTTTCCTTAGCATGTGCTGTAAGACATTGTTTCTTGCCAGATTTCATGATTCTAGGTCAACGGGAAGTACCCTATACGTTTTGATTTCCTAGTGAAATCGCAAAATATGCTACATAAACGGTCATATCTATTGATCGCGTTGACTTACAAATTTGACTTTTTTTTCACTGCTCCAAGGGGTAGCAGACTTGAGTATATCACAGTAATTTCAGCTTGATACCTCCACGCGTTCCTGAGAAAAAGTGTCTTCACAGACAGACAGCCAGACGGACAGCGGACACCTCTTACACCGCGCCCTCGTGCTAGGGCCACTGAATGCCAGACGTATCTTCATAAATCTCAAGGTGCGGTATTTGTGGCCAAGATTAAGAGTCTTTATTTAATCCTTGCCTAGCAAAACCATCCTCTTTGTGGCCTTATAGAATTTGGTTTCGGTATGGCAATTGAAGATTTTTAAGGCTTCTTGAAGTTATAAAAAACGTATTTTTACGTCTCAATCTCTAAAAAAACTTGAAAGGTCGCATCAGCATAAAAAAGTTCGCTTAAATACATCGTTAAATAAAAACGTCCCTAGTAAGTACGTACTCATAAATAATATTAAATCAATACACCAAACACAGTGGAATTGATACCCGTCAAATGTAAGTACACATAATAATAATATGTCAGCTATGAAGTATTTCGTTCGGGAAACGTATTCTAGTGTTCATTTCATCATTAAATTAGTCTCGACCGAAACTAGTCTTTGTACATGACATTACACTGAGTTAAACTGTAGGTATTGACGCTTAATAATCCATAATAATATTGTAATTGCGAAAGTAAGTTTGTTTGTTTATTTGTTACCTTTTCACGCCTAAATCACTGAACCGATCATCCTGAAATTTTACGAGGTGTACAAAAATGGACATAGGGTACCTTTCACCACGAAAAAAGTACTGTTCCCGAGGAATACAACAATAACGTTCTTATGATAAATAAATAGATGGCGCCACGTGTCTTTCACCAATCATGATTGAATCATATTATTACAAGCAGAGTGCAACCCGAACTGATTGACAAATTTTAAATTAACGCGAGCGATGCCGCGGGTAAAAGCTAGTCTCTGATAAATCCAGGTATCACATAGAGGAAGAAAGCGTCTCAGGTACACAAGGCGACACATCAAGCTATACATATCCAGTATAACCTGACCTCGCTTTGCATGAGCTTCCCGTACAATGGGAGATCAGCTTAATTTGGTTTTGCATAGCTTGATTGGTCGTCGTACGTACCAGTGAGCTAATAGGCTGACTATGTATCTATATATTAAGAAGAGTAGCCGTACAGAAGGGTAATTAGTATATTATACTAATCAATGAAGGGGTCCAAACAACATGAATTCCCCAAGTATTCCAAAGTTCAGCATTATTTGCTTTAAAAGTGTGTCCTCCTTTTCATTACGACAAATATGTTTGAACTTTAACTCCCCCTCTTCGATATCGCAGCAGCCTAGCTCAAAAAATCCGCAATATGTCTGCCACGTCAGTTCAATCATGTAATGGAACGAACGGGACGCCCACTGTGGATTCAATCAATGAAACATTCATAGCGAGAGCTAAAAACTTATATAAAACATTTTTGTATCAATGCTGCTGATATTTACTCTGGCTTTTATACTTTACAATTGATGTTTTTTTAATGCTGGTAACTTGTGTAGGGGAGCTGGGATAATTAGAGTTCAATCAATAGAAATGTAATATAGAACCACCTACACAATAAAATAATTATTAAAAAATATTGCAAACTTGTATCTTTTACTAATACGCAACGGCTACAATGTCAACGCACTTTCTAGGTTTCCCCATCGTTCGTAAAGTTACAGCAAATTGGTCATTCATGAAAATTAAACATCGACCGTCTAAAAACAACTTATTGCTAGATTGTAGAAGGATTAAATGCTTACCTACATTACAATATGTCAAGAGGATTGCCAGTCTGTGCACCCATCTAGTTTTATATAGCTTATTAGCCGTGGTTGTCGGAAAAGAAAATAGCGTTGTCAATAAAAACGCAGGAAGATTTGTTCTTCCTGCGTTTTTGCAAAAAACGGCATCATACCTTGTTCAAAAACGGCGGCCTACCTTTCCACCGAAATTATTTATTAATAAAATATAGTATGAACCGAAATAAACAAGACGCGACCCAAAAACGCGGCCTTCTCTCTCGCCGCGCGTTACATAATCTCATGTAAAAGCGTAACCTCTTTGTAATCTAAAAATAAATGACATTCATTTTCCTTTATTTTTCAGGTCAAATTAAAAAAGGAAATAGTTTTACTATATGAAACGGGGACACTTAATTAGGTTCACTGTGTAGTTTTTGGTCATGATGTCTTATGACTTGAATCGAAGATGACCAGTGGCACTCGAGTCCAAGTAATCGATCTGTATTATTTATGCGAATGGGAATACCTGTATTTTTTTTGTGTGCATAAATTAGGAGTATTCTATCTATTAATCTATAATGGCATCTATGGCTTTGACAATAAAACTTGGACTGTATTAAAAAAATCAGACAGGGCAGTAGGCCGTAGGGTTTTGAAGTATAGGGGTATACTTCAGCTTGGTGAGAAAAAGGTGGCTGGTGGCTTATCACGAAACAAACCACCAACCTCTTTCCCAAGCGTGACGATTATTTTAAATGATCGTTCACCAAACAGCAGCAAATATCAGGAGATATTTTCATGTTTACAATGTGGCTTTATTTCTCAATAAACCTTGTACGAAACAGGCTTAAAAGACAAGTAAACATATCAAATATACCTAGCATAGTCTTAATATAGGTTATATAGGCAACTAAGCGCTCCTGAGCTTGTCATCCATCATGATCGTATGCATATGCGTTGTGACAAATGCCTTCCTAATCTGTTTCTGTGAGCGGCTGATATTACAGGTAAATATGTCCGCTTATTTTATTAATATTAAGGTATTGCTTTGCCGTCATATTAATTCTTTTTTTTGGTTATGAAAATTGAAAACGACGGCCCGTATTTTTTTCTGAAGCAAACCATGCTTTAAGCCAAATCTTCCTTGTTCCATTTACCTTTTCGATTATGCAGGTTTCTACAAAAAAGTCACTATCGTTTGCTATATTGATATATGGTGCTGTAACACCAATTTAAAGCAGCAAACTAAAAACATCTAAGTCTGGATTATGAGATTTAAAATAACTAGTACACTTTCCCATTCCTACACACCATGGAACGTAGTTTTCATCTAGATATTAGAAGTAAAAGGAAATATTGTTCAAAATGGACTAGTTCCACTATCTCACCAAATGTTCCAACATACCAGGACCGCCAGACGTACTGTGTTACAGTGCACGTATACACACTTACTGATCTTGCTCTATGTTAAAAAAATTGCTTGATTGCAGCCTGTAAACAAATTCAGTACAAGTTATTACCAGTATCAGGGGATACTGGTAATAACTTGTACTGAATTTGTTTACTTTTCGAAACAAAAGATTCTCGTCTCGTATTGTGTAGCATTTGATCCCATAACACGAAGTCTATTTTCTTCGTACCCAGATCAATATGAGGCTTAACTTGTGGCTTATTCAACGCATGGATGTCAAGTTTGCGAAAAGTTTGAGGTCAAAGGTCAAGTGAATCGTTTCTCGTCTGTATCTTCCTATTTATTAAGACAGTTGAGCATTTTTGTGAGCCTACTAGGCGAGTCTGACGTCAAACTGGAAATAAGGGTGGAAAAGGTAGTTCTTATTTTCTAAGGCGTAAGATGTATTTTATTTTGAAGGTTTTTGTATGTCTGAAGCCGTGTAGAATTCTTCAGTTGTAGGTATGTACTGAAAATCATCAAGTACCTCATACGTATATGTATGATAGTAGTATATGTACTCTGATTAATTTTCTTTTTGTTTTTGGAACATGTAAAAAAAAATGTGAGTCAAGTCAAATTCTTAACCAAAAACGGCACTAATTTAATAAGCTCGATATTGCATTTCGTACGTATAAATCATACCGGCCATTTCTTAAGATGACGTGTGACAGCCCATCTTCATCCTCAGTTCTATATGCTCAGTTTATTGGCAGCAAGTCAAGTACACTCCCACACAAAAGTGTTAAAAACATAATTGTTATGAAAGTTCAAGGCTCCCAAACCTTGAAGTTTTGGCAATAGTCATTCTTTTTATGGCTTTTTTGCATTGCTATTTTTAATGGTATTCCCAGTTAAGTACCTACCTATTCTGTATGAAAAATGCAACGATTTTTTACTAAAACATGTTTTACCCGTCTTTCAGAAAATACCTTTGTGATCTATTTTGCCTATGTCAAATAGATTAGAATTCAGAAAACATAGGTATTAAAAAGTTGTGAGTGATTGTACCTTCATGCAACGCAGACAAGTATTGGATATTCGGTTATTCCTGTCTTTTTCTATCAATGTGGTAAAGAAAGAGATGGTGAATCTTTAAAATGTATTCGGTTTGATCTGAGTAAGTAGGTATCTAAATTATTTCTAGACAGGATACAGAGTCAGTCGTGCGTTTGAAGTACGTTTTATTTCTGTATTTATGATGTTATATTAAGAATATTAAAAATAATACGTGTTGCTAGTTTACTAAAATAGAAAAATGGAGCGGGTCAGAAAAATAAAAATCGAGAGAAAAGATTTCAGAAGTTGTACAGAATTTTTCTAAAATTTTCAGGCACGTTTTTATTCTAGTTTGGACTTTGAATTATCTAAGATCTTTTTCTACTTATTCCTTAATTTGTTCCTAAGACATAATACTTGTAATTAGCAGCAATTTTCTCCATTAATTCTACTTAACAAATATTGTGTTTCTTCCAAGAAAGGCTAACTAAATCTGTCTCATTCACAAAATTGCTGTCATGCAGAACAATTGTTCGGCCACAAAAGATATATTGTTTAGATATGAGTGTAAGACCAGGAACGCATGGGCGGTTTTTATCGCGGCGTTTTTCTATCACACACTGGATTTTCAACCCTCAGCGCTAAGCCGAGGGTTGGCAATCCAACAGTTCATTCTTAAAAAGTTTTTACGATGCGCTTTGTTGAATTTTCAACACGTAGTTAAAAACCGTGTGTGCGGTTAAAAAGACGTCGCGTTAAAAAAGTGCCCGTGCGTACGTGGGCTTATACCACAATTTTCTTTTTGACACACACGACCTAATTCAACTTTCTTCTTTGCGGTCTGTTATATATTATGTGGATGTTTGCCAATGCCAGTTACGTAGACAACCTTCGTTTTGTTTATGGATCTTTGGACTACCATGATTGGTAAACAGCTATGTCGGTTGTCTAGTTCTTGTGGTAGGTAGTAATACAGTAAAAAATCAATAATTATTTTCTTGAATACAGTAAAGGCGATGTTTTGTAACGTCGTTTAAATTGAGAATCATTAATATTATTTGTACTAGATTAACATTGAATTAACTAATGTACTATACTGGCCTTGTATCTGAAAACTCAGACTTTAATATAGTAAATTAGAGAATTCAAGTATTTTCAATTACGAGATCAGGGGGCCTAAAATGGGTGCTTCATCAGAATCATAATGTGAATCACGTTAAAAATTTAAAACTCTTAAAATAGACTTTGTGGTCATAACCGTATAGACCATTTTAAGAATTTAAATTTTTTAACGTGATTATTATCTATTATGATTCTGATAAAGGAGCCATTTTAGGCCCCCAGTACTCCTCTGCATCACTCTTCAAGAAATACAGGATTTATAATTATGTTAACTGATGTACCTGCTTGATTTTTATATTTCTAGTTTAATTCACACACATTTTACCGTCGTCTTTTATTTATCTCCCAAGCGAAATAACGTAACGTAATGAATGACTCTCCAATTTAAAAGTTTTGCGTAACTTAGCGCCATCTGTCATGACGAGTTAGAACTGCACTCCCATTAGAATTTGCAAATACGAGTATTTTCGGTTAGCATTTCTATTTCTTGTACATTTTGAGATGGAAAGTCGTTTTGTTTAGTTTATATTACCATAAAAATAGTGATAAGAAGATCATACGCCGTACTCAGATAGCTCTATACGAATAGAGGGTGGTTCTACTTGTTCTAAAGGTATTAGATGTCGTCAAAATCAAAATCAAAGAATTTATTTCAAGTAGGCCAGTTACAGGCACTTATGAATTGTCGAAACAAAGATAACAATTAAATGTAGCTACAGTCCCAGTCACAAGGCATAAAAACTGTGAAAGTACTGTAGTTGCCCATTCCCTAGCGTAGATCTCTATGGAGAAGAACGGGCAAGAAACTCCATGGACACTCTTTTAAATCAGCATATTGTTACAAAACCTTGGTTAAATCATTCATGTTGAGATGGTACACTATCTGAGAACGATGTAGCAAGATGTGCACATTAAAAGAGTCCACAGTAAAAACAAAAAAAAAAAAACAAAAACTAAAAATAATTAATTCAAATAAGCCGTGGCAACTAAGAGATGACCAGTCACACTGACAGCTCCCGTCGTTTACGCTATCCAAGGTTTGATAAGTAAGGAAAGCAGAGAGCAACTTCTAGCTTTGCTTTAAGCATACAAGGTGTAAACGGACCCTCCACGATGCTGTCAACCAAGCATTGTGTACCTACATAAAAGTAAGTAACTCCACGCGAAAATTATTGCTAGGAAACGACTTTTTTTGCGCTCAAAATTGTAGTGAAGTATTTTAAGTAAAGTTATAACATTAAAAACTTGTATTTATCAAGAAAATTGTGAAAAAATTGAAAGTTTGACCCCCAATTTCACCGTAACTAGATGGTTTCCAGGTATGGGCTAGAACATGAAAATGATCGCAATGATGGGGAGAACGAGTGCCTTTCGGCTTCGTTAAGCATACATTTTGTTATTTATGTTTCCAAACTTTGACATATTATTTGAAGTTAGAATCAGGCTTAGATAATGTAATGAGGTCATTGTGATCAAACAGAAGACTGCTCAATTTCATTAACCCCAATGACTTTTTCAATGTCAGACAGAACCTTGTCACACGCTCAAATACTTGTTACCCCAAAGAAACCAGACATTTTTGGGGAACCACATGTATTTATAATAAATAATTAACTCACAAGTACCGTTATAGGGTTTAATTAATCCCGGACAACGGGAACGTGTCCCGCACAAATTTATTGCTATAATTTACGACAGTCCTGGAAAAAAGAGAATACAAATACTGTTTAATGTGTACTGTATTAGACGGTTGGGTAAGGAAATTAGTGGGACTGTGGTTGGTAGTATTATAGACGTTTCACACGGGACTTTTGTAGCGACATATTCTCGGCATTTGGTTACCGACTGTACCGAAATACTTCGCAAGTCATCATCACCTGCCAATCCTTTTCCGCACTGTTTTATGATACATTATCATCCACTTTCTTTATCTAAATTTCTCCTTACATTCTTGGTTTTGACCTGGGTAAGGTTTCTTTGGCTCTCTTAAATGAAAATAAACATAAAGAACAGAAATATTATAATAAAATTTATTTCAGACCAAGTCCATAAAAATATTATATTAAATTAAATTAAAAAAAAAAACAACTTCTTTTAATTAAAATAAAAAACATATTTTTACATTAGAGTAAAAAACATCTTTAAATATATAAATGACTCACGAGGAGTGGTCATCCAGTGCCATCCATCATTGGACTGTCCATTCTGTCGGCCTCGATAGCCACCAAGCTGTTTGGGGTCGGCTTCCAGTCTAACCAGATGCAACTGAATACCAGTATTTTAATTTGGAGTGACCACCTGTCTGACCGTCACTGCCTAGTTACTGGGTAATGCGATACCCCATGGTAATACTGTATAATCGCAAAGTCGGAGTGTGTAACCTACCTTATGAACATTTTATGCGAGATCCATGTAATTAAGTACCGGAAAATTAAAGGCGAAAAATATGTTAGAGGTTATTTTTTTTTAAAGTAGGTGACTGCTGACATGACGACTAATAGAGAAGTATGGAAGAAGAAAACATGCTTCGCCAACCACAAATAAATTGGGTTAAGAGAAAATAGCAGAGATAGCACGTCGATAAAAATTCTCATCTATTCCATTTTAAACTCTTTTTGAATAAGACATAGGTGTATATCTGAAAACAAAGTAAGTGGTGTTTAGTTGTATTTTGCCTTCGCCTGAAACGTAATGCAGTATGCTAACTACGTAAGTATTTAAGAAGCCATGTGAATGTCAACACGAAGCATCGAAAGCCGATATGAAAGCCAGCATATTGAGGATACTACTTCATTATGTAAGAACAATGGAAATTAAGGTTTTTATTAGTCCGAATACAAAACTTGCTAGTAAATATATTGCTTCTGTAATAATTGACAGATAAATTATTATCTACTTAAGTATCAGGTATTTTTTTTTTTTTAATTTTACTCAATGGCACAAACACGCAACATGAACACAACACTCTCAATACTATCCACAACTTTCCACAATATCGTGCATATAACTGACAACTAAAAACTCAGGTAGTCATTACTAACACTCAAATAACGCAAATGTAAACGTCAATTAATGAACTTAAGCTTAAAAACCGCAAAGAAAAACACACACAAAACGTGTATTGAATACACAATACACATGTAGGTACCCATTTAGTTACATTCCGTATAACTTCTCAAAATTGATTAATCACTAAATAAACTCCAGTACCCAAAGACAAAGAGCATGTTATTGCACTTACAAATTCGCATACCAAACGCGAATCAGCCATAAACATTTAAACCAAAACCATGTGTAAATGAACCGAGGTTAAAATCGTAACAGGGTGTAAATCAAACGCACTGCACATGTCTGTTCTCATGATTCATGGGTCTACAAATCTTACAGCGTTATTACAAGGGAACAAAGTTCAAATTAACGAAGGATTCTGCTTGCTACAGGCCTATAAGGACTTATTAAGATCACTTTGCATGCATCATGCCAATTGAGTGCGGGATACATGTGTTTCTGATTTCTTTTTTTTTTTAAGATGATACTTTGAGTTAGGATGTTAAAGTAGTTTATTTGCTATGTTTCAAGTTATGGGTTGAATGAACATGAAGGTGAAATTATTAAAATTAAATTAAGAATACGAAGTAATAAATACTGAAAGTTATGTTGGTAGCATTTGTGCTTTCGTAATGGGTGAACATAAATGATCAACTTTACGTATTTCTGGTAGTTGTAGTATTATGTTTGTATAATCGTTTCTCTAAGAAGGCACGACCAGTGAGACTGAAGATTATAGCCGCTTTTTTTCCGAATGATATGATAATTTAAACCGTACACCTAGCTTGCGACGTGTCATAAGTGTCCATGTAGATTTGAAATAAATATTGTTACATTTTTTAATTTTGCATGCTATCGTCATCTAGAAATGAAACCAAGGTTCACACATGGGAGATTTTCTTTAACCATAATGCATGGTTTTTTTCTTCAAAATACAGAATATACTTCCACAATTGCGTAGATATATCTACAAAAGGTCTGAGACTATTCACTTAGCACAAAAGTGAGAAACAAAATATTTACACTTGATAATAAGGTTTTGTCGGCACCATTAAATGACATCTCCCCTCAGTTGACTTCCGAGAGAAGCAAGTACCGCGGGAATATCACCAGCTGACACTTTTTGCTCTTTTCTACTCAACATGACAACCGAATTTACGATAAAAATGTTAGGAGACACTATCTATCTTACTTGCAACATCATTATGTGGGTTTTATTTTGTGGGTAAGAAAAATATCATATTTATTTTAAACTTTGTTTTTGCGAAATAAAATAAAGGGAGACACGACGTTGATTGCGGCAGGATTTTTTTTCTAGATTTAACGATTATTGAGAAAAATATAGATAAAGTTCAAGGTTTATTGTGCCATAAAAAAGTATGCAAAACTTACCTATCACGATAAACTAGAAACACTATATTCACAACCTTAAACTGTTATCCAAAACTATTGAAAGCTGTTCTAATACCTCCAAACATCCAACGTTTTTCAAACTACTATTGTCTATCATCCAATATCAAAGATATTCTTCACGAATATTAAAGTTATTCACAACACTTCGCGTTATAAGTTAGGGCGGGAGGTTGTACGGAGGCTTCGCACAGCCGCCCGACGCCACGACAGCCGGCTAACTGCCGCCCGCCCTAGCCGCCCTGAATGTTTTCGCAACAACTGAAAATTTTATTCAGCGAGCGAACATTATCTCCAACTTTTAGAAGAGTTCGTAAGTACTGTGAATGCAAACTCGAAGCTGTATTTTTTAGTTATAAGAGATACTCATCTGTCGAGCTTTCAATTTTGTTCAGTTTTGGTTTGATCGTTTCGTGATCAACGGCGATTATGAATTGCATGAAAAATTGACAATTCGGTTTTCAATCGTAAGAATGCAATTTGAATCGTTAGTCGGCTACGAAAGCCGACTAGGCGTAGAAGGATAAATGTTGATGTTGTTAATAGCCTTTGCAACCCGTAATGCAAGATTTTTCTGGACATGGAATGTTCTTATACCGTGCGCAGACCTTACTCCGATTTTCTTTGAACCGACCATCGCCATCGCTTTGTCAAAACCATAAGGGCACGCAGACTCATTTACAAAACCATTTTATTTTACCCAAATAAAATTGTTCTACCTACCTCAGACAAAACTAATTTCGCGATAGTGATAAATTAGACTATGATGGCTGAAAGAATAGCTAGAACCCCTCAGCAGTCACTGATAAAGAAGACTCCTTATCTACACCAACCAATCAAAGTGACGCAACCATCGCACTAAAGAAAAAAAGAAAAATAAATGGCAATTAATTTATTGGCTCTTGGCGCGATCGCGTCAAAACAATGCCTTATCTATGAAAAAAAGCCTCTGTTTTAACGCTTTAAGTTCGCGTGCCAGTGGCTCCCCCTATCCATCACTCAGATAACATGAACAAATACTTGGTGGAATTAGCATAAACCCTAGAAATTGTTACCAACTCCGGTCTAGAATAATAATTGGATATTTTCGAAGTAAGTTTGTACTTTGTATTGAAGTTGGAATTTCAGTCCCCTGCCATTTAGCGACGATAACTGTGTTATCTTTTAGACACTGATTAATCTTGAATATTTGGAATTCTTAATTGTATTAGCGCAAATTGTTACGCCTGTTTTCGTGCTAGGCTGGGCAGAACTGATAGGAATTCTGAAAGCAATTTTGATGAATAGAATTCAACTAAAATTAGTGTCTTTTTATCTCGTATATTATTTTGTACTCTGAACTAATTATATCAGGATAATGTTGCCTAATTAATGTAGTTTCAGTTAAATGTTTGTGCGAATGCATTATTACAATTAAATTAGATCTGTGTCAGGCAGATTAAATTGATTCAATCGAAATTGTTGGCAATTATAACTCTGAAAAAGGTCAAATTAAACTAAAGCATACATATATACTTGGACAAAAATGTTAACCATTACCAACTCATTTATTGGACTGTAATATTATGTAAAATGAATATCTCCCATTTATATAATCCCTTTCTCAGATTTTACAGGAGGAATAATGTATCTCTTACTTCCTAGGTACGCTCTCATTAGCAGTGCATATTTGCATCCAAAAGGAGTTTTTTTTTTTAAATATATTTCTGAGCCGAGTTCGCTTGCAAACAGTGCACCACTTAGAAAATGCCTTACCACTTCAATATTTTTAAGAACTGAAAAGACTGACTGCCACTGAAAATTTTAGAAATTCTTAAAAAAAAATCAAGATCTTATTTTGGTATTTTTAGTCATTATTTGTTTTAATTACTTGTTTTTTTTTTTATAATAAATAGATATTATAATTGGTAAAGTAACAAGAAATCGGGCTAATTTGTACCTGCTGCAAAAGTTTAAATGCGAGTTTATTTTTTTGACCTTTTATTTAATTTGGCATCCAACCTTTTTTTGGTCTGGCAGATAAAAAGATGCATGAAAATGTTAAGAAATAAAATAAGGAGGTAAAAATCAAACTACCTTATGGTTTTCGGACTTTTTACACACAACGATAAACAGACAAAATGTAAGCGTGTTTTTGATATATATTCTATTTCAGTCCGCTAATGGGCAGATTTTCGCCAATGTCCTTAGTAAAAAGAAAACGCCACGTGTCACATACATTTTTTGCTAATACGAGTACACTTTGGAATGAACAACGAGTTTTTGCTTTCTGAGTGACCGACATCTTGACAATTCAACAGGGCCTGTAACTGGTTTAATTTAAATAAATGCTTTGATTTCGTTGATTTTAAAAACTTGAGTTTTTCCTGTGTTACTTAAAAACATACAATAAGTAAAGAAGAAAATGTTTCCAGAAATGGTAAAACAGGTCTTAACCACAGTAGTCAAAACTTTCAGCCATCGTCCCAACGTGCCAGTAATACAAAATCGATCTTTCATACCAAAATTAACATTAAAAACCCCACATTTTACTACTTCTTGAACGGCCGACAAGCAACGTGCAGTTTAACGACGCAATTAATGTGGCTACAGTATAAACTTGTAAACTCCTGAGGAACGAACAAACGTATGCAAATTATGCGATATCGTGAAATGTTGCGTGCGCAATCAAACCGTCCCTATGTGATGAACTTCATGTAAAGTTAGTGTATGATGTGGAGTGATTGTGTTCTAGTTGAGTAGAGAAAAAGCTTGTTTCTTTGGTTGATAAGGTCTGGAAAGTTTTAGAACTCCTTTTTATTAACTCGCTCGCTATTAGTAAACGTTTATGGCATAATAATATTATTGCAAACCAGGCTTTTCTCTGAATTAGAAATAGTGTTGCCTAAAATCGGTCTCGGTCTTGCAGTCTTGGTCTTGTTCTTGCATTTTTGCAAGACCAAGACCAAGACCAACTTATTGTAGCAAGACCAAGACCAAGACTGAACCCTGCAAGACTTGAGCAAGAACAAGACTAAGTCTGCAAGACTCTTTCGTCTCGCAGTTAAGTCAATCTGAGATTTGGGCGTTATAGTAGGTATTTGATTTCAATCCCGATTTTGATAGACGTTTCCCAGTATCAAAACCGTATCGTCATAACACTAAAAGGTATTGTATTGGTTATTATATATTTCGACTATTTATTAAGTAGGCAGCGTGTTACTTAGAAATATGTTCCCATGTGATAAAAATGTACCTAGCATAACTTTCTAGCTAAGTTCATTTCTTACCTTGTAGGTATATCTACCTATAGTATTATATTATGCTTGTATAAGTCTAATGTGCATATCTAACGTTAGCAGGTTGGTAAACATTATTTTGGTACTTATGTTTCAAAGTTTATATTATTCTTCTATTCAGCCAAATTTAAAACTAACAGCGAGTCGAGTAGGTCTAGTACTAGTAGCAGTTTTTAAGCCAGCCGATGTTATGGTACAGACGCCAAGCACATCAAGCCACTACAACCTGCCAAATTTATATAACAGATTTTCAAATTTATCGCTAAAGCATTAAGGTTCATGTTTGATAGGGAAAATTTGACGTTCCGCGAATAACCCGTTGGTCGGTCGGTGTAGTACTATCCTACTTATTTGATAATTTACCGACAAAGACGCCGCAGTATATCATAGACTGTGCAACTAGTGTATCACAGCATTTGACACTGTTTGAGCGCCGCATTCGCCACCACAGAGTATGGACAGGAGCACACAAAATTGTTACCTATTTTGGTAGGGTTGGCACATTAATTTGGTAGTTCACTATGCCTATGTCAATTTAAGCTCAACATGTACCTACTCTGTTACGTTGTTCTAAGATCTAAACTAACGTGTTTATTATATAGCAATAGGCTAATAGGTATTTGAATGTAGTCTAGTCTGAGTAGTAGAGTATCGCAAGACTTGCGAGATTCTTGCTGCAAGACCAAGACCAAGACCAAGACCTAGACTGAGAGGCAATACCAAGACCAAGACCAAGACTGGCTAAGGTCTCGTCTTGGTCTTGCATTTGGGCAACACTAATTAGAATCATTCTGCGTGTCTAAAGTCTAAACTTCAGATCAAAATCTTTTCTTAATCCTTAATCCTAATCTTTTTTCAAAATCGTAGGGCAAAATCTAATAAGGTATCAGTTAATCACATCGGGCGGTAATTTAATAGAATATTTTTAATCCATGAATGATTGTTTCCAAGTTCATTTTTCATTGAACCTAATGGAGATCATTGAATACTCTGAACATCCTCCCCAAATATTCTTAATAATCGAATACTGAGTTTATATAAAGAAGTCTGCCCACTACACCGTAGCATACCATGGCCGTGCTATGAACGAATTAGGCAGAAGGAAAGAAACATGACACGGACTACTGTGCCCACTAGAACGTATCAACAGCGTATCATACCTGTTTAGAACATGAGAACAGTCATCATACGCGGTTAAACCCTTTATTATTTTTATTAAAAAGTATGAGACTAGACCGTTCCGTCACCGCGGCAGGCTATGCACGGAACTTCAGTCGGTGGTGGAAGGGTCTAGTGGGCTCAAGTTTCATAATTTTCGAAGCAATTTTTCATTTGCCTGATACGTTTATAGCACGGTCATGGTATGGTACAGTGTAGTGGGCAGCATCCTTAAAACTAAATCATTCTGGTAACCTTAACTGTCCCAGTATTTTTCTTTAGCCGTCGAATACTCACTGTTTTTTTCTCTACGACGGATACTGTGTGACGTGAACACATCAGCCGGAACACGGCTACTACTGACATGGTCCATCAGCGTAGATTTCCATAACTTACGATTCTGTACTGGGAAATATTTTGTTTTCTGTAGAATCGGCGAGTCACTAGATTAAATATCAAGAAAACTTTTCTACTTGACTATACAAATCCCAAATTTGGCTAGCCGGTCCAGTTGACCAATTCAAAAATGCATTAGGTCGACTGGACCCGCGGGTCCCACCTGTGTAGGGATCAGTTTACTAAAGAGCCACTATTTCTGACGAGAGATTTTACTAGTCGGACCTCTATCCTTACTTCTTTTTTTGATTATGTACTATAATATCAATTGATTTAGGGAATGTTTTTGCCATAGTTGTGGCTTCTTACCCGACTTATTTTAAGTAATAAGTATGGCTTATATTGCTTTATTCAAAATTTGTGATTTTACATTGTATCATGTGTGTTTGATAGGACCCTGCGAAAAATATACTTCTATTAGACAAGGTGAAATAGGAAATTCAGAAAAACTCGAGGCTAGTGTACTCATCAGAGTATCATTATGTTTTTCACGATTTCAGTTTTGGTTCCACGGAAAAATGTTTGTAATGATGATAAAAATTATTCCCCTAGAATTTATTTATTTTTTATGAAAAGTAGCTTCACAACTGACAGTAAATTAACATAAAATTATTATATCAAACATTACATCAATTACGAAGTACATAAAAAAAAGAATAGCCGAAAGTGACTCGAATTAATTAGCATTCAAATCTATAACCGGTACAGGTGTGGGTGTCTGTGTGTATTTTTCAGTTATAACACATTTTATAGACTACAAAACGGCAATTTATACTTTTAATAACTAGGGCTTTCAAGGGTCTGCTTAACTTAAACAATCTTTAATCAGCTGCCCTTGTAACACAGGCCATAAACATATAGCCAACAGGCTATAACCTCAGTTCTACATAATGGAACATATAACACACATCTATGTAGATCGTCTCCGAGAGCGTCATCTCACATTTTATAGCCAATTAAACTGGTCGTTAACAAAGCGTCGTTTGTCTTAATAAACTCGGTAAAACGAGACCGCCGATAACCTTCAGTTAAACCATGTTTAACAATTGCTTGGTTATGTGTAACGTTGGGTGGATTATTTTCTCTGAATAGTTTCAAGGGCACCTAGCATAATCAGCCTATAGTGTTCCCACTGCTGGGACACCCGGCCTCTTCTCTATGAGAGGGAATGGGCTATAATCCACCACGCGGGCCCAGTGCGGGTTGGTAGATGTCACATGTCTTCGAATTTTTGGTTCTAGGACATGCCGGTTTCCTCACGATGTTTTCTTGCACCGTTTTGAGAGCAGTTGTGATGAAATAAGTTACAACAAGTAATGCGCCTGCGTGGGTTCGAACCCAAGACTTACTGTTCGTAGGTCGAGGCTGCCACCACTGGGCCACCGCTGCTCACAGCTAGACTGTGTGGTAAAGAAACTAATTTCAATTTTAAGATGTAATTTTCCATTCGCTCTGACCGGTACTTTCGTCAAGCGTAATTTATTATGATAGAGAAGAATAGTTAATATTATGTTAAAATAAAAACAGTAATTCATAGGAAAACTGAGGAATTTAATACAAACAAACTGATGTAAAGTGGGTTGTGCTATATGTAAGAAAATTCCAAATCAATGCTCCATAAAAATAGGATGTCAATAATTGCGTGATCTTTAAAAAAATACAAAAAACAAAAAAATAGAGCAAAACTTATTATATTAAAGGTGCTTGCACTAAATAATTGCATCAGAACTTTATAGAACTGATACCATATAAAAGCAATGAGATATTTAAAGTTTAGTTTTTAAGTATAGTTTTAAGCCCCTGGCTGGAGGCCTTAGATTCATTTTTAAGGCATCCACAGGGAATTGCCCGGTTAAGCAGTAGCCAGCCTCAGAGGCTGAACTGCGAGATGCCATCACCAAATTAAAAAAAAAAAGTTACGCTAAAACAAACGATATAAAATGAAATAAAAATATCCAGCTTTACCATAATAATCCGCATTGGGAGTAGCTTGAGTATGGTAACACTATCGGCACAAACGAGAAACGATGTCTATGGACAATGTTTGATGAAGGAACAAGGATGGTAGATATGGTATAATCGTGATTTGTTATAACCTACACGATAGAGGCTCGTGGTTATATGTATAGTTCTCCACGCCTCGGAAAGCACTATAATTAGTTCGTCCCGGCTGTCATTCTTAGATCTTTGACAGTCGTTACATACCTGTAACGTCAGTGATTCGAAAGCCATGTCACTGACATGCCATGTCAGTGATTCGAAAGTCTGACAACCAGTCTTACCCAGAGGTATCGTCGGTACCAAGTAACTGAATTGTAGAAGACGGATAGGCAGTCGCTTCATGTTAAACCCCTGTATCCGATTAGACTGGAAGCGGACCTTGAAAAAAAACTAGGATATCGTAATAACTAGCGTTCCAAAAAATAAATAATAATAAGCTTAATATTTTTCTTAAATTTTTATATTTTATGAAAGAAGAGAAGCCCTCCAAGCTCCAACAATACTCGAAAAGCTAAATGGACGCGTCGCTGCTGCGATAGGTCCGTGCTGCCATATACCTATAGAAAAATAGTCTTTAACGAAACCGCTCGTGAAAAATATCAAGAAACTCGTGTGCTGGTATAAGTTTATGTGCTAGATTTTAGCACTCAATATTTGACACTGCCCAACAGTTGCACAATCAGATACCGCATCCTATTTTCCCCACTCCCGCCGCACCATAACTGCTCGACTTTTTTCCACATCTCCACCATCTGTCGCGATGTTTATGGTGGCCAGTCCACGCACCGCGCTTTGTCCCTTTTTGTTAACGTACGGCACAATTGCAAGGACACTAGAAGGACACTAAGGACTTGGCATACCTAATATGTATTGAGCGCATTAAGAAAGGTATAAATATCTGGGCCTGTTCTTGATCTGGACATGTGAGGTGTTTTTTTTTTTCGGCCATATGGAGCAAAAGTTTGTGCTAAATTGGCTGTGTCATAAGGCTTTGCTTGTATTAGATGTTTACATTTTTAGTGGACAGTTTTATTTATACATGGAATCAAACATGCAGATAACAAAAACATCAACGAGATTAATTATTATTCCTACATTCAGAAATCAATGTATACAAGAATTAGTATAGCATAAAACGGTTGGTTCACAACCAATTCAGCCTACATCTGAAATGGATCGCCATGCCCCAACTTTCTGACATGTCGTAGCTGCCAGAAATTAGGTCCTACAAATATAAGGTGTCACCAACATTCGGTAAATAAACCTATCCAAAACAAACGCACATGAAAATAAGTAACAAAAAAAAAAAAACACTTAAAACGAAAATAAAAAGAATATCTACCGCGCCGATTATTGTACCGAGTTAAATTTACGGACGCAGCGACGGGTTTTTTAATCGCATTCGAATTCGCTAAGCGATCGCCGTTTTTGTAATTGAATTTTGTTTTTTAGTATACTCGTACCTCTGTTTGGTTTATGTTGTGTTAAATATTATTGTATTGTATTATTCAATGAAAATATAATCTGAAATAGTCCGTGACCCATTTATAAATTCAGATAGGTACACTCTTTATTATACGGAACAATGGAATATATTATGTGCTGATATTTGTATTGTTTGTGTTGTCTTCATCAACTAAATTTGAGTTTCGAATATCAGATTTCTACGAATGTCTTATTTTGATTTATGTAGGCTTCTCTCATTTCTTAATATCATAGGCAACTAGATTGTTACAAATACATTATCGATCTGATGATTTAGCAGAGCGATAATTTTGTACTCATTTAGAAAAATACGTTTTGTACGCAGCTCTGCGTACGCGTAGTTTTCATACAAATAGATGCTGGACACTATTCCAAGAGAACGTACCATCACACCAAAATGAATCTGCTCACTTTTAAAACAAAATCCCGTGCACACGATATCCACATCTGTTCACCACCCTTACTAGTATTGGTCAGCACAAAGAGAGTGCGGACAAATAGTAGAAAAACAATAAAAAATATGCGACCTTTTTACATAATCTTTTGTTTTACAAAAATTCTCAGGCTCTGTTAATGATCACAGATGTCTGACCACCCTTTTTTGACTAATGGGAATAACACAAAAAAGGACCAATGAAGAGAAAGTTTTTAACTAAGCGCTTCTATAGCGGCCGGATGCTGCAAGCAAAAATAGTCCGTAAGGTGATCAGATTCATTTTGGGTCGATGTACCTAATACATGGATGAAAATTCTATATCACCTGCAAGTTGCAATCTTCACAAGGTAAAGGTAAAGGTTCAGTGTATTTGGCGTGAGTAGTAAGTAAGGCGTCGTAAGACTTAACTGACAGACGAACAAATTTACTTAGCCATTTATAATATTAAGTAAAGAGTACAATGCTTTTCCTCTCGGAAGCTCCTAAAAAATCATTTTACACTTCTCTCAACTTTTATTCGTACAAAATACTTAGTGAAAAATCTCGGGTCGAGCCAGACACCATCACAAACGTCTCACGACTCTCTTGACAACTATAATATTATCCAATCGTGGTTACAATAAACAAGTCCTCTTGTATGGTGCTGTTACGTTTCACATAGTGTGGATGCACCTTTATGAGTTAAATGCCATCGTAAATGGATCACAGGGTTGGTTTGATTTTTTAGATATTATTGTTGTTTTTAAATACAGGAAGAATTTTTTGTTAATTTTTTTTTCCTTATGACAAGGAGGAAGTGATAGCGTGACGGTTGATAGAGGACAATGGAAGAAAAAAAACGTGTTGCGCGGACTCATGGGACAAGAACAGGAAAATGATTATGATTGTTTCCATAAGACAACGTAGTTCTAACTTATTAATAACCACGCTTTCGTTCTTCGTAATGATTTTTCGTTTATCGTGAATATGGTTGTTTCTAGAAAACCTTTAGTGAAGTTGTATGGTGTATTTGATGAAAATGCCATCATTTCATGAAATACGACTGAAAAGTAACAAGAGGTACCGTTATAGGGCATTGCACCTTAAATTTTACCTGAGCATGCTTCCTAAAAACTGACTTTCCCTCCAATTAACAATATAAACAGCGCATTCCCAACTAGAATGGGCGCGCCACATACCACGCAGTCCTTAAGACAGTGTCGTTAAACAATTACCGTTAGTTTCGGTAACTGCCGGGAGGGGCGCCACTGTTTGTGGATGACCCTCTATTTACGATATTACTAGGTATGTGAATGAACAGTATTATTTCACTGGCTAAGTTTATTCGGCTGTTAAATGTGAGGCCCTCGTGATATTCCTTGGGGAGGAAGTTTCATGGCGGATTATTCACACTTATGTCTGACGCCTCGTTAGCTGGTGGTGCATGTGGATTGTGGCCCTTCAGGAACTTAGGGCCTTTCTTCAGTCGGGTTTATTGTCGTGCTTTATGATTATTTTCTGGTTGGAGATCATGCTGAAAAGACGGTCTTAAAGCTCCGATCTTAGTGATTCTTTTCTACCAAGCAATGCAGATGTGATTTAGCAATACTATGGTTTTCTTTGTTAGCTTGTTTTGTCCCATACCTAGACCAAGGCCTCCTCCCATGCTCTCCACTTCTCTTCGTGAATTGGACCAAATATAATATACAGTAAAAAAATTTGAAGGGTAACTTCCACATCTGGTTAATAAAATACATAATTCAGTGCACTTACTCACTAACTACACATCTTATTAACATTAAAACCGATTAAAGCCTCGTAAACAAAATAAAAGGAAAATACATAGACATTATCGCCAGCATGGTGTCACGCGTTCGTCCATTGTCTACCATTCTATTGTGCGGGGCAGGCGAGACGTGGTGTCTGCACTTGTATGCAGGTAGGAACGCAGCCGGAGCGTAAGCGCTCTTTATGAGTACGGAACGTGATTTGGAAAAATGTAATCTTAAAAATGGAATTAAAGGCGGGGAAATTGTTTGATAGTTTTATAAAATATGGACGCAGCGGAAAATTTTGACTATTAATAAGATTTCTGGATTTTAAATTGTTTGAATGGACATTTTCTATGATATTTTTAAGTTTGAAAAAGGAGGAGGCCATATTTAAATAACTTAGCTATAGGATATATTAGCATAATAAGGATGGAACAGGGCTGGAGGATGAATGAATGAATAATCATAATTGCATTGAAAAAGAGAAAAATTTAAATATTTTTTTCCTGCATCTGCAAAAAAGAATAAGCTACATTATCCTCGAGTGTCACATAATTTCCGATTACAACACGAGAAAAGCCGTGGGCATATCCTAGATCGTACGTAGATAGGTACTTCTTTAACCATACAACTAATCGCGGTACACCTCACAATCACACATCACATTGATTAATGATACGAGATAATCAGTGATGGCTACACGGATGATAGATAAGCCAGATAACGATCCGGTCGGCAATTTTCTATGCACCATTTGTATGTGTCCGAATTAAGACGCATCACACCGTGGATGAGATCGATAGAGATGTTTGGAGCCACGAAGTTTGTGATTCAAGATTAAACCTTCACACGATGTCAGATTGCTTGTTGTAAGCGTTATCGATGGCGATAATAATCATTACATTTAAAATTTAAAAAACGCCAAGTAGTTAAGGGCTGCACTGATTTTGATAAAACGTGTCTAATTGTAATATACACATCACGCGCTTTCATTTGATATCCCACTTGGGTACATTTGAAAATATTCGATTTTTCATACCCACTTTCATCCCCCATATCTAGTAAAGGGCTGCACTGATTTTGTTAACACAAATATAAGAACCATCGCCAAGAAATTAGTTTTTAAACAAAAATCGGCATGTAAATCGGTTCACTCGTTTAAGAGCTACGGTGCCAGAGAGACACACACACACATAGTGGTCAAAGTTATAAAAGCCCTCTTTTTGCGTCGGGGGTTAAAAAAAAAAACAAAAATATATGTTTTTGCCAAAAAACAAGGATGTAAAAGTACAACGAAGCCGAAATATACTTGTTCGCCCCGATATTGCGATCATTTTTTTTTTGTACTAAACCTTCGGGAACCTTCTAGTTATGAAGACGTTGGGGGTCAAAGTTCCAACCTTTTCACATTTTTTTTATTAAATATATGTTTTTAATGTAAGATTTTTACTTTAAACATCTCCATGACCCCCGTAATATGAAATCCATCCTTTATCACAATGTTTTGAGTGCGTTACATTGAGTCCTAAAGTAAAACTTGATTTTTCACTCCAGAAAAAAATCGTTTCCAAATTTTTCACAATTTTCTTTTTATACACAAATTTTTAATATTACTTTACTTTAATTACCTCCATGACCCCTTTTTCTTTTTTTTTTTACCGATGGGATATCTTCAAATAACCCCTCCCGCTCTGCGCTGAGCAGGAGGGAGTGTCAAACTTCTACTGACTAAAACCCATCCATGTTCCTTCCTTTGCCCTTTGTGTTCCAGGGCCGCGGTATCTCTTTCGAACAGTCCCGCAACCCTGGCAGGCGTCGGCCCTTACGGACCCCTTCCTGTTTGCTGACTCTCTTTGAGGAGCGCGTGGAACACGAACGCGCCGTCGACACGGCCTGTCGTCATAAGACGGACGGACGTTGAGCTAGCCCATAGCTCACCGTCCACAGGCCCGCATGACCCCTGTATTATTCATGCATCCATCAGCACAATATTTTAAATGCGTTACATTGACTCCAAAAAAGTCGTTTTCCAGCAATATTTTTTGCGTAGAGTTGATAAGTTATATGTACAGAATGCTTGGTTGACGGTTTCTTGGAGGTTTCGTTTACACATTGTATTGAATTGACATGAGCTACCAAAAAACTTATAATCAGTCCTGTTGAAATTCCTTGAAATCATATGAATCTCTTTGAAAGCGATTTTCATTTATGGTTGCCATATTCCATACGACCCTAATCGATCGTTTCCTGAAATATTATAGCCATAATTTTGCGGCTATCTAAGGACTATCTATTCATGCACGAAATCTCTTAAGGGGTCATTGTACTCATCATTATGAACAACTTTTTCTATGGGACCAAACCCTGAACCGCGAACATATAGACCTTAAAATATAGTACATTAATTTGTCAGAAACTTTAAGCTAAATATCCAGATAATATAAAAGATAATGTCCCATTACCAATATTTTACAATGTTAGGTACCTATATTTGTAATGTAATGAACATCGAAAAAAAGTTGAGCATCAATGATGACCAAGCAATCTGACACTATCAGAACCAATTCTGATATCTTAACTACCAACATTTTATTATCTAAACCGTGGAACCCATATCCAAAGGTCAGAGATCTCACAGCCTCATATTATCAAGCCAGTCGATAAGGAGACTACAAGAACAACACTTTTTTCTAAAGTAAATTGTCTCTTTAAAGATAAGATTATAGTTACATTACAGTTTACCCATAGATCTACGAGTTAACCCGTTGAATAGCGCGTGTTGAATCTTTTTATACAAATATTGAAATGTTCCGCGTAAAATTACTATTTTAAAATAAAATTTAAGTTAAATGACTAATTTTGAATTACTTAAAGTAATGTGTCTGCTTGGGCTCGAATAATTAGAACACACGATAATCTGACCTTGCTCTCAAATGACTGACGAAAACAAAATTACTAGTAACTTTTCACCAAAATTTTAATGCATATCAGTTGGTTTTATACTGAATTAGAAATTAGAGAGCTTGATAAATGTGGCTAATGATTTGGATTTCAATCTGGAAGAAGATATTATGAAGAAATTGTGAAGAAATGACATAGCTACAAGACATCACAAATTTTACAGCACCATGCTGAGATATCTTATATGTAATAATAATTATGTTTCGTGTAACTATCTTTTTACAAATTATTTGCATTTTTAAACTGTCAAATCATTAATAAGTTTGACCTGTGCGACACAAATATTGAATACTTTTTATTTCTTTCTTTCTTTCTTTTGTAGCTGTTATGATAAAAGCTTTTAATATAGAGTGAGTAGATACGTAGTTTTCTCGTTGTACCTATGTTATAACATTTATAAACATATGTTTACGTTAACAACGGCAGTTGTTATGTTATGTTCATACATAATATAGGGTGTAACAAGACCCTTCATGAAGCCGAAAGGCACTTGTTCTCCCCATCATTGCGATCATTTTTTTGTTCTAAGCCATACCTAGGAACCTTCTAGTTACCGATATATTGGGGGTCAAAGTTCCAACTTTTTTTTTAAATACGTAATTTTAATGTAAGATTTTTACTATAGACACATCCACGACCCCCGTAGTATTCAATCCATCCATCAGCACAATGTTTTGAGTGCGTTACATTGAGTTCTACCGTAAAACGTGATTTTTCACCCCAAAAAAAAAGACGTTTATCAGCAATAATTTTTGCGTAAAGTTGCTTAGTTTGATGTACATAATGCTTGGTTGACGGCTTCGTGAAGGGTCTTGATACACCCTGTATTATGTATGAACATAACTTATCAAGTACCGTTGTTAACGTAAAAATATGTTTATAAATGTTGTAACATAGGTACAGCGAGAAAACTACGTAGGCATCTACCCACTCTATATTAAAAGGTTTTATCATAACTGACAAATGCCGCTTTTATAAATATCTAAGGAAAAAGTAACGTTAATATTGTGTCTTTTCTAGAAATCTTTTTCCAGAAATAGTTATAATGTTCAGACATCCGTCGCCAAACTAAATCGTACACGTGTTTAAAAAAACATAACAACATAATATCACGCCAGTTAATATTTTCTGTTGGGGTAGAAATACTCCATCCATATTTAGTCAGCGTCAATCTATATACCTACTATATATATACTGTCAATCCATTTATGAAATAAAATAAATAAACCCTACTCCATGGCTCCCATGTATCTAAATGGATGCAAAACCAAGGTCAGATATCGATGACTTAACCTAATGTAGTTAATAAAGTAATATGTTTATACAGACTTACATAAACACAAGTTTTCACCATTTTTATCTCTCCCTTACACAACGTATGCCACCCATATATAGGTACATAAATAGGCCACATCTTAGTTGCATTAGCTTGTAAATACACACATCAAAAGTGTCTAGGGATCAAGCATTTTTATGTGGATTTCTTGAGATTGAGATGTGGCTTTGTAATAAATTTATGATTTTATAAATTTATATGGATCCTTTTTGGTGCATTTCATAATTTGAATCAGGAACTGTGAATCAAATTCGAGTAAAAGATGAAAATCAGCTGTCAATATTTTCCCTATAAAAACATACAACGCATTGAAGACATTATTAGTGCTACTGTTTCCCTAGTACTGATTAAAACCAACGTTATTATGGAGCGGCGACGTCATTTAAGCAGGGAAGAAATGCTCAGAGCCGTGGGAATGATAGAAGCTGGTTCCCGGCAACGTACTGTGGCTTTAGCTCTGAATACAAGTCAGAGTGTTATCAGTCGACTTTGGACACGTTACCGAAGCACTGGTACCGTGGCTGAGCGCCATGGAGGACGGTATCGCTGCACCACACGGAGACAAGACCGATACATTCAAATCTTAACTCGAAGAGCTCCAACAATAACCGCCATGATGTTAGCCGTGAGGCTTCATCACTCTTCAGGGAACTTAATTAGCGACCAAACAGTCAGAAACCGCTTGCATGAAGTGAACCTTCATTCCCGAAGACCGCTACGGGTACCACCTATAGCAATGCACAATCGTAGGATACGATATCAATGGGCTCTTGAACACAGAAATTGGGCAGAAGAACAATGGCGTTTCGTGTGCTTTTCTGATGAGTCTCGTTTTGGTATGAGACCGGATACAAGACGTATACGACACTGGAGAACCCCTGGACGCCAACAGCGATTAAAATCCTGCCAGGAAGTCCATCCTTATAGTGGTGGAACCATCATGGTATGGGCGGGTATTTGGATCGGCGGAAGAACTGAGTTGATTTGGATCAGAGGCAACCTCAACGCTCAAATTTATGCTGAGACGATTGTATCAGACGTCATCGTTCCTCTACAAGTGCAAATCGGTCCCTTATTTCAGTTAATGCATGATAATGCACGACCGCACACCGCAAGAGTTGTAAGACAGACTCTCGCCGCAGCTAACATCAATGTCCTGCCCTGGCCTGCTCAGTCGCCAGACTTGAATCCGATTGAGCATGCATGGGATATGCTACAGAGAAGAGCTCTGCCGAATATGGAGGGTATCCAGTCGCAAGAAGACCTTTTTTTGTTGTTGCAACGAACATGGGCGGCCATTCCACAGCGTGATTTGGATGAACTCATTTTGAGTATGCCAAACCGATGTTCTTGTGTTGTTAGTGTTCGCGGTAGAAACACGGATTATTAATTGTTTAAGTTACCCAATAAAATTTTAAAGAAAACTGTTATTTCAGTATTTTTTTCGAACTTTTGTGTTAGTGGTTCAAATGTCAAAAATCCCTTTATTAGGAAAATAGCAAATTTCTTTATTAATGCAAAGGTGACTTGGTTTATCGTTACTGTGACAAACGAAAACACTTTATTTGATGAATCCTTAAAGAAAATTTTAATTAATATCAATCAGGAGAAAAGTTATTGCAAAAATATATGTTGATCCCTAGACACTTTTGATGTGTGTATTATATTGTAATTCAATGTTGATATACTGTGCTCGTCTAACAACTACTGCTACGTGTTCAAACCATAGACGAGGACGCTGGCACCCCCTGCCAGGGTTGCGGGACTGTTCGAAAGAGATACCGCGGCCCTGGAACACAAAGGGCAAAGGAAGGAACATGGATGGGTTTTAGTCAGTAAAAGTCTGACACTCCCTCCTGCTCAGCCCAGAGCGGGAGGGGTTATACCATAACCCATTAAAATCTACCCAATTCGATGATCAAACCAAGGGCTGCTATTTAGACCATCAAACCAACATACATGCATGACATCACGCCTGTCATCGCCAAAGGGTTGAGCAGAGGTGTACCTAATAGTACACCCACATTTCGCTTGTTATATTTAATTCCCATGTAATAGGGGCGAGCCTGTTGCCATCAACCGAGCACAAATCCAGCCTCCGTGGCTGCTATTGAGCAATTCCTGATTGAAAACCCAATATCATTGGGAATGGAAGCGAAGACCTCATTCTCAGCAGTCGCGCTTACAACCACTAGCTAGCAGTAGCGAAGATTCCATACAACTCGATTCCTACCGGCTTCCTTTTAAAAAATGGCACAGTCCGTATTTTACAGGCAAATAATAAAATCACTTAAAATATATGTACTCCGGCTTATCTCTTATAAAAATTGACCCTTCGCTACTGCTAGCTAGACGAACGAAGAGAGGCTTCCAAGATTAATATTATATTTATTTTTGTTCGCAATTCCTGTATCCTAGGATTTCCATGGGACCACCATGGAAATCGTAAAAAAATAATCAGCTGTCCTATACAAAATTTCAATACCTACTCGACCCAAATGTATGGGACAGCTGATAATTTTTTTACGATTACGATGGTGGTCCCATAGAGAAAGTTGTTCAGTTTGATGGTCCGTACCACAGTATTCCATATGATTATACCCTTTCTGTTACTCGCTGTATACTCGACATACGAGTGGTAAACGACGTCAGTGAAGCACAATACAAAACTTTGTACACATTTTTATCTTGACTGGGAACATAATTATTTGAATATTGTTAGTAAGTACAGACGCCAGCATATCAAGCTACTACAATCTGTCAATTTTTTTAAAAAGATTTTCAACATTATCGTTAAAGCATTACGTTCAAGGTTGATTGCGAAAATTTGACAGTTTCGGGTAGCTTCATGTGTGGCGTCTGTACATTGTCGTGTTCTGTCCTTCCTTTAACTGATTCTTGTCTGAATGATGACTTCTATTTTTTTATTGGGAAAACCAATAAAAAAGAAAAAAAAGAGGAAGAAGAAAAATCAAGAAAGAAAAAGAAGAAAGAGAAGAAGAAAAAAGAAAATTAAATCTTCCATTTTTTTTTGAGTTTGTAAATCTAAACTGTGTAAATTTTTCAGTTTGTGTTTGAGTTCTTTGGAAGTAACAATAAAGTGTCATAATTATTTGTTTTTCAGTTTTCATTCGTCTTCATAGGAAGCAACGAAGAGGAATCATTAGAATCCAAGCTTTTCATTCAAAACTTAGTTAGTTGCTGCGCGTTGCGTAAACAACCCAAGTTTATAATTACACCGAGACTTGCTTACTCACAGATGACAGAATGAAAACAAACCTCTAATGATTCAACATGGCGTATAATTTAATCCACACGACACTTAACGCCTTAACTCATTACATGCAACATTCAACTCTTTGACTCGTCATTATAAAACGAATATCTTACATAACAACCACTTAATTTTCCACCTTAAACACCAGCCATAGAATTTAAAATGGTAGAATCTAAAAGGTGTGAGTTATTTTGTTTTGATTTTGATATAAACAGTAGCGTCATCTGTCAAGATCAATAAATGTTTCAATTCAAATGTTCTTTTTTCAAATTTAGATGACGAAGGAGTTATGTGATGTGTGCACGCGTCGCTCACTTAAAAACTTGTTTGGAGTCATGTTCGATCGAATCGAAAAATTGTATCTGATTTGGATTTCACATAATTGATTTTAAAGGGCCTGGGCATGTGCATACCGTTAATTATTGTGGATGAAGCTTAAAGGAAAGAGACGAAAATGAAGAGAGCGAAGTCATACTCGATGGACTGGCCGAGACAGAAGGTCGCCGACAAATGAGGGCTATCGTTTTTGAGCTCACCAGATGGCACCACTGTCGATTAAGGTCCTGTCAAAAATTATATTTTATACTTTAGAGTACCAATAACTTCATTAAAAGTTTATTTTATTACTTATAAAAACATAGTGTTAATTTCAGGTTCATATATTTACAATATTCTCCATAAAATTAGCAATCATGAAACATTTCAAAATCATTTTATCTCCAAGTACTGAAAATTAAGATTCTAAGTTGCTACTTAAAATCTTCAAGTCCTAATTAATCAGGAATGGCCCAATCTAGACCACAATCCTGAATATTTGTAAAAATACGTTTTAAAAAAGCACGCAAAGCGTGAAATTTCTATGACATCTGACATTTCGGTGCCCCCGCGCTACACTAGCGCTTCTAGCGGCGAATTCATACGCGATAGCCCCCATTACAACAAGCCCAATTTCGTCATACATGGAAGAAGGTCGTCAAAAAGTTAATTCGGGATTATATTTAATTTTTAATCTAAATGTCTGAGCATATTTATTATTTTTAATTTAACTTATTTTTATTATATTTTTTTAATTTGATTTTGGACATTTTTACATTTGTTTTGACATGGAAAAGTATTGTATTAATTTAAGATTAAGTAATTATTTTGATGATAGATTTAGATGGAATTGTATATTGTGTGTTGTGTATTTGTCTTTATTGTTATACCTACTAACAAATTTATGGATCGTTGTGTCTGAATTAAATAAACGAATTTGAATTATTACGTCACTCGGCATTGAGAGAAAGACTGAATAGGGAGGACTTATCAATACCATACATCTTGACCGAGTAGGTATTTAAGATTTTTTGGAAACAGCAATTTTTTTTTTAAATATACGACGGAAAATATTATGTGAGAGGGGTTCAGAATGGAGTACTGAATACGTGTAACCGTTTCAGCGTTGTGTCCGTTCCACCCTGTATAAAGAGTGTAACAAGACCCTTAACGAAGCCGAAAGGAACTTGTTCTCCTCGTCATTGCGATCGTTTTTTAGTTCTAGACCATACCTGGGAACCTTCTAGTTACGGAGATTTTGGGGGCCAAAGCTCCAACTTTTTCACAAGTTTTTTTTTAAATACATGCTTTTAATGTAAGATTTTTACTTTAGAGATATCCACGACCCCCGTACTATTCAATCCATCCATCAGCACAATGTTTTCTACCGTAAAACGTGATTATTAATCAAAAAAAAAAAAGTCGTTTCCCACCAGTAATTTTTGCGTATAGTTACTTTGTTTGATGTACATAATGCTTGGTTGACGGCTTCGTTAAAGGTCTTGTTACACCGTGTATTATTATAGTAATGTGGTGACGAGAAGACGAAAAACGTAAAAATTATTAAATAAATCCTATTTGAGCTAACATTCAGCCGCAAAATCTTCGCAAACCAGTCGCATCCTAACAGGGCTCTATAACAAAATTATCACTTTAGTTTCAGGACTCAGTAACGTGTAGCAGGCCAAGTAAGAATCGTGATAAAGCCTTTAATGTTGCTAACCTCATTTTCTTGGCCGTCAAGTGCCATTAAAAGTTTAAGCTTCGGCCTAGGATAGTCTGGAGACCTTACTCGCCTTTATGACTGGATTTAGTGCACTAATAAATAAGTGTGGCCATATTACAGATAGTGTTTGTGAAACAAACTTTCTATATTGTTTGGTAGTTGAGGATTGAAGATTATAAGGATGGAATGCTTGTGTTTTGTAAGATGTTGACATCATCTCACACACACACACACATCTCTCTCGTACATTATTTGAATTATGATTGTAGATCTTTGACAGTCGTTACGGGCAGTAAAATGCCACAAAATTGTACATCCAGTATTACCTGTTAAGAGAGATGTAACATTTTGGGAAGGAGTATGGTATAGAATAGTACGGGATTGTGACGTTCAGAAAAGCTGTCACTGCAGGCTGAAAGCCGACCCAATATAGTTCTGAAAATAACGATGGTTTTTAAATAGTTTCTGTGTAGGTTTGTTGGTGAAAGGTACAGTAATTGAAGAGTCTATGCACCGCTTTCCCTATTATGCTAAGCACAAGGAGCAGTCACAAATTTAGCGACAAAGACTCCAAAAGGCGCCTAAAATGTTTCACGCAACCCATCATGAACTTTTTTTTAATTATTAAAAACTCTGGCCTCGCAAACTAAAGCATGACGAAGATGGCAGAATTACTAAATATCTTACAAGGTGAAAATGGATCTTTCACGAAGGCGTGAAGCCTTAGGTTTATAAGCATTCTTTTACATCAAATTAGGTAATTGTAGCACAAACCATATTGCTAGGAAAAGAATCACGTTTTACGGTAGGACTCAATATTACGCACTTAAAACATTGTGCTGATGGATGCATTGCCATTTGCAACGTTGATCCCCAATATCTACCGCAACTAGAAGGTTCCCGGGTATATTTATTTATTTATTATTTTGGTATTTTTTCACCCATAGGTGGTTTTCGAAATCAAACACTGCCAAAAAACACCCTTAGGTACAACTACATGCAAGGTCCAAAAATAAACTCTTCAAGCTAACCGAAACACTAAAAGGCAACTCAGCAAGTTCCACGCATCCCTAACAATACGCATGACTGCAGCGTTATTTCTTCCAAAATCCTCGGTCGGCCAAACAAATAACCAAATCGGCTCCAAGTGCGATAGTTCAATGCGGACCGTTTTATCACGCGGTGGGTAGTACGAAACAAATTGAGATCCCCTGATATGTGTGCGTTACATAAATCTTCGCTGTTCGCGGGAATCCTTCGAATTATCTTGTTTTTGTTTTATTTACGGTATTGCGTAAATATTGTGCTTTTTTGGGTGTACTTATTGGTTGTACTTATTCGAGGGAAGTGCGGCACTCAATGTTTGTTTGTTTTTATTGGATTTTAAAACAGTTCAAATTGACTATAACACTTGGTATATTATAGATAAAGGCAATCAACTTATACCAAATACGTATTATTATATTGAAAGTTCACGGTGCACCTTTTTGTATCTAAGTTGTTCCAAGTAAACCCTGGATGCATTCGATAAATCGTCGAAAGATTAGCCTAAAAACGATACAATTTCAATATTTCCAAAAATAAGCAATCGCATTCGAAATAGAAAATTTAGGTTGATGTAACATTGAACATTGAGCACACTAGCGCCACGTAAAAAACGGCGCAGTGCAGAAACAAAAGTTAGTTTAACGCCACTCGACGATAGATGTCACTACATATCGGTTGCTACGAAAGCGTGTACGAACGGAAAAATAGATGACAGAAAATGTTCGTTTTTACAGAGCTCGTTTAAGAACGAATAAGTTCTTAAACGAGTTTATTTACTGTTTTCCTTATATCCAAAGGCTACCGATTGTTAAGGTGATTAGTACCTATTAAAATGTAAATGCCTACATGAGAATAATGTTGCCATTTTATGGGCCGTTGGAAAATGTAATAAGACTTTCCCATTTTTCGGTTAGTCTTTAATAGCTAGCAGATTAGAAACTGCGACGAATAAGGACCTAAAACGCAGGAATTATCAGCATACACTATCCAATCTGCTAGTTACGGTGACACTCAAACCTAAAGTTAAACGTAGTCGTTAGTAGATACTTTAACTGAACTTTTACAGCTTAAAACCCTAAGATAAGAGTAATGAACGAAAGATTTGGTAACTTTTTAAAACCTCACGTTTTTCCAGAGCTATCTTGTGGTTTTTACAAGTTTTAACTGAATTTTAAACGAACAGATGAATTATTCAGTTGTAATTACATTCAATTGATGTGCTCCGTTGGTAAAAAATCCTTTTCCTATATTAAAGGGATGAATCTTTTTCCTTAAAGGCCTTTAGATTGATTGGCAGTAGAATTTCTATCAAGGGATTACTTTGAAGATATAAGCCATGGAGCAAAGTACCTGACTATAGAAATTGTGGAGCTTTGGATCATTTTCTTCAAACGTATCAGGCTTTTGACTTGTAACGAGCTATTATTTAATTATTTTATAGAAATGTACTAGCCATGCCACGTCCCGCTGTTCATCGCTTTCATTCTTTTAGTCGCCAATTTCGCTAAATCGGTTGTATCGACTGTTGGGTGTAAACTCCTAACACAATGCAGTGTGGTTGTGTTCCACAAAACCAATATCTAGAACAATCACTATACCAAGATTTCTTATACAACATTTAACAGAGTAAACGCAAAACCTCTTAAGGGGTCATTGTACTCATCATTATGAACAACTTTCACTATGGGACCAACACTGAAATCGCGGAAAAAAAAAACGACTGCCCCATACATTTCTGTGCGCATAACTCGACAAAATGTACTGAACAGCTGATTATTTTTTTGCGATTTCGGGGTTGGTCCCATAGTGAAAGTTGTTCATAATGATGAGTACAATGACCCCTAAAGAGATTTTGCGTTTATTCTGTTACATGTTGTTTAAAGCAGTAATTTTGTTTACAAATGCAAAGTTTTTCAGGTTTCGTCAGCTAAGAAGGTCGTCAATTAAGAAACCAATAGGCTGAAATTAATCAAGATCTTAAATAGCAATTAGATGTTATTTCAACGTTGGAATATTTGTTAGGGTAGCGAAATAGGGCACTCATCGCTTACGTTGCACTTGGGGCTGGCCGCAAGTTGGAGACGGAGCGCTTTTCAGGACCTATAGCAGACTGAAAAAAGGACAGCTTGAACTGAAAATACGGTTGTCACGTAAAGATTCAGTCTAACCGGTTCGGACAATTTACAGGCTCTGCGCGGGACACGGACAACTCCTTTTAGAGTCCTTGTAGGGGGATTATGCATTCGACGATTTTTTACGTCCAGAGAAGTCGTATCTCACACAAATGTATAGAATAATTGTTAATGATTAAAGACAGATGTAAACTTAGTATAACATCACGCCTGTACTCCCCGTAAGATTAGGCAGAGATGTACCTAACAGTTCACCATCATTTCGCCAGTTAGGGCACGAATCCAGATTCTGTGGCTGCTAGTTAGAAATTCCTAATGGAAAAACCCAATAGCACTTTGCCCGAGCCGAGAATTAAACCCAGGACCTACACGCTCAGCAGTCGCGTTTGCGACCATTCGCCTACGCGACACCGTCCTTATTGCTGGGAAACGACTTTTTTTTTTTGGGGCAAAGAATCACGGTTTAGTGTAGGACTTCAATGTATCGGACTCAAAACATTGTGCTAATGGAGGGATTATGAGTATGGGGGTAGTGGAGGCGCTTAAAGTAAAAATCTTACATTAAAAACATGTATTTATAAAAACTTGTGAAAAAGTTGGAACTTTGACCCCCAATGTCTCTGTAACTAGAAGGTTCCCAGGTATGGTCTAAAATAAAAAAAAATGATCGCAATGACGAGGAGAACAAGTGCTTTTCGGCTTCGTTAAGGGTCTTGTTACACCCTTTATATTTAGAATAATTTACGTATACTTCAAGACTTCCAGAACAGTCCCTACCGCTATCAGCCTGTATCTTAATGCTGGGCCCCAAAAACCTGATTCTGGCCGTGTGCCACGAAGGCAGGTTATTAACACTACGTGAACACTTGGCACATGCCGGGTGACAAATGAAGCCGACATTATGAACGAACCGCTCATATTTTCAACTAATATTGTGCACCCGCGATGGCGGTCGGACGAAAAATTTGATACTATATTGTGGTATTTTGAGTCCGTTTTAATTAAAAAACGAAGAAAAGCAAACCTTAGTTCGGATAAAAATAGAAAGCTACCGTAAACTAGCAACACTGGGCCCGCGTCGTGGTTTATAGCCCACTCCCTGTGGTAGAGAGAAGACTGTCCCAGAAGTAGAAACCTAACAGCTAATAATGAACATAAACTGATACTATTCTGAAAAGTCCACTTTGTACCACTAGTGTTAGATATCAGAATTATTATTTACTTCAAGTGACTATACGCTATTCAAAAGTCACAGCTCGACACCGTTCGAATTTTGAAATGATATTTACATTTCAGGCCAGAGAAAACAGGCAGTGACGAAATAATAAATACGAGCAGGTCAGCAAAATAAACATGACATACTTGCTAAAAAATGACTGTGGTGTTTCATAGTCAACCGGGAATTGCGTAGCAACCACGCAATCGTATTTCTTGAGGTAGAAACGCAGAATGAATATAAAAATAAAAGTTTATTTAAAAGGATATTACATTTTGGAACTTCACAAAAAAACTCAGGTAAACACTATCAAACTCCAATACCAATACACCTACATCAAAACAGTCATAATTTGGCGTCCGAACACATTACCCATCTTAACTGCCGAGCCGCCGGTCCCGGATTAGAGCCGGGATCAACGAGTGCAATTCCCGGGACTCGCTCACGCCAGCCATAGGATCCCGTTTATTGACCATTAGTAAGGTCCGCTATGGTGTTTTCTGCTTACACTTTGCTATATGGTAGTGACATAATAATGGGACTATTTTCAAATTATGTTGACTTGGTGATAATCGCCGGTGGTGGATTAGATTCGCCGGTTATTAGAGGAAGGCTGGTTATAGATATTGATGTTATTTTGACACCATGCAAAGTTAGATTGGTGCTGTGTTGTTGACACACCAATTCAGTATTACCCCGTCCCAAAGTAGGTTCAATAAAAAGTTTCTTCTTAACTCTATGATAACGTATCACTATTGTCTGTACACTCTAATCTCCAAAATCACCCAAGCGTTTCAGGCCCGATAGGTGGCTGTACGAAACAGGGGCGCCAGTTAGATTTGTAATTTTCAGGTCAGAAATAGTAAAAATTGGCATGATTTGCCTGTCAACATCCTATTACACCTTGTCTTGAAAAAAAGACTAAAATCTTTAAAATATTCTTTTCATAACTCAAACAACTACTGGAAATTACAAGAAATATTATACCAGTCCGGAATTATAACTTTACATTAATCAGACCTCGAATGAAAGCTCTCATAGCAGTTATGAAACTTCAGAAACTATGTTTCATAGTTGGGCACTATTAAAATGGATATAAACCCACTGTTTTCTACACTGGCTACGCTCGGAAGCCGGCAAGTAATCAAAGAGGCGTAAAATTTGTTAGATATCCGACTAAAACTAACTTTATGGGGTTAGACGAGGATTTAGGGGAACTAGATGTGTTATGTATGTTAGAAATATTTAGAACCAGCAAGTTGTCATTGACAGTCAGATCATTGGTTTACACAAAGCGAGATAGTGGTGGAATAAGACCCAGTATTTCGTAAGTTTTTTGTCATTTTTAGATACAAAGTCTCTAAACTGACTTCGAACACAAGTCGGCCGACGCAAAGACAATCCTTGCAGATGGGGATTCATGGACGGCTCAAACCTCCAGTATATGGCATCTCCCCACAGACAATGGCCCAACTTCCATCTTACATCGCATGTCCTATCACCTGCACACTTGATGATCTATTTGAACATTATATCTTTACCATTTTGACACTTCATGAAGTAGCTTGAAAAAAATACAAATGATACAAAATCTTTCAGTTAATTGCACTTACAGATTTACATTCAAATAACTGTTCTTTGCAGAATCGCCAGACATGATTGTCTTAACACGAAACTGATCTTATGAAAAAAACGTTGCACACCGACTAGGTACGCCTACAACCCCATCTAGTAACATCCAATTATAATCCCATACATACAAGTAAAGCAAGATTATTGCAGAACTTGGTTTCTTCCCACTCTATTTGCGGCAATGTTTATGGCCCATTACGTCGGAAAACCAGTCGTTATAGTAATGAAAACAGAGTGGCCGGCCGTCTCATTATCATTGGATAATCTGAGACCAAGGGGATGGAACTTTCATACTTAGTAGTTCAAGATATTAAAGTGTACTGTGTTGTGGATTAGATGTGTGATTAGTTCGTTTTGTTTTGGTGGGTCGGTGATTTTGGGTTTATGTGTACCTACGTGGTCTATTTGAAGTGTATTTAGTGAAAGTGACCATTCCATTACCTTCTAATACAGCTTCTAGACATTTTTTGGGCATAATTTAGGGATAATAACAGTGATAGCCTAGTGGTGTGACCGTCAGACTGCCAAGTCATAGGTCTCGAGTTCGAACCCAAGACACGCAACTCTGATTTTTCGGATTCATATGCGCATTGTACCTATAATGATCACTTGCTTTGGTGAGAAAACCAGCATGCCCGAGAAAATTTCTCGAAGGCATGTAAAGCCAAGCCAGAGGCCCAAAAACGGCGGTATAAAAACACTGACACCAGATTAAGTACTAACCACACGATAAAGAAGAAGGCACTTCTTGTGTTGTGTTGTCTTCTTGTATTTCTTGTGTTTTTAGTACATCTAGACAAACCAATTGATACTCATATGTATTACATACATGTATAATCAAGCCAAACTTGCAAAAAAGTTAAACTGAGAAAATCGTCAGGAAAGTTAAAGCCTCCAACTAATTCTGCCAAACGTCCATTAAAACAGGTAGTGGACCCATTATACTAGCAGCCTTTTACTCCCCGTCCCGGTTACCTCAGCAAACTTCCTGTCTGCAAAAACAAGTCCATCTCTTCCAAAGCTTTCTCCTTTTCAAACACTTAAAAAACTCAACGACCAACGCAAACTTCCACGTTTTAAGAAATTATACGTAGTCCAATTACATTAAACTAGAATAAATGGTGAAATAAAACAGAGGAATCCTTATTAAGACCCCCACTTAGGCAACATCTTATCTGCGGTAATCCTAGAAGCGACTAAAACGTTAGGTCTAAAACACAGTGATATATAGCGAGTGGTCTGGGCTTAAACTCAGATTAACTTATTCAGTCGGTGGAGTTAATTTGTTTTTAGCTGTATCATAGTTTCGCTGTGAAAGATTTGATTCAGTTATGTAGTTTTTATCTGAGAACAAAGAAACAGAGATACTTAAGTACACTTTGTATGATTTTTTTTAGGTTTCATCACAGCCTCTTGTACTTCTGCAATGTCAAGACCTATATACGTACATGAACTCAGCAACTCAAACACAATACATACATAAGCTCACGCCTTTTTACCATTGGGGTATGCAGAAACCACAGAACGCCACCTGCTACGATCCTTACATATTCCTTTTGCGTCGTCCTCGTTCATACATCTGATCATACACGGACGCCGGTTGCGAGTACTACGCACCTGACCTTTCTGAAGAACCTCACCAATAAGTGTATGTCCTTCTAGGGTGTCCCCTCCCACCGTTGCCACTCACATCTGCCTCGTAAATACCTTTTGTTAGTCGCCTTTCACATATCCTCTCCAAATCATCTAACCATACTCTTTCCAATTATTGCCACTACATCTTTTTTCACAATACTTAAGAAGTATTCAATGAGGAATGTTTCGATGACAAACAAAATAAACGAAGAAAACACTGCAACTATACAAATTATAAATGTACTGCACTTAAATTCCGACATTGATCCACAGTTGAATTTCGATTGGTGCTACTAAAATTTTCAAGAGTTTTGGTTCAGTAATGCTTTAACTGCAGGCTTTTATGCCCGTAATAAAACAGGATGAGAGTGAACTAGTAGAAATTGTAAAGGGGGGAAACCGCGTTTTAGTGGGCCGCAGCGATGCGGTGGGGGCGTTTCCGCTCCGCTTGCATTGTGGCCTAGCTCGATACAGGCTAATTAGGATAAACAGTTAACCAAACGTCCAATAATCGCAATTATCGATCGAACTGTAGTATGGCACTGATTGATGATGACCTATTTGAAGGTACCTAATTACCTACCGTAGGTATGTATGCAAACATGACTTATAAGGTGAAGCTGGTCTTCAAGGTATATGTATATGTGCTCTTTGAATATGGGCCTGTTAATACAGGGTGTAACAGGACCCTTCACGAAGCCGTCAACCAAGCATTATGTACTTCAAATCAAGTAACTTTACGCAAAAATTATTGCTGGGAAATGACTTTTTTTTTTGGTGTGATAAATCACGTTTTACGGTAGGACTCAATGTAACGCACTCAAAACATTGAGCTGATGGATGGATTGAATAGTACAGGGGTCGTGGAGGTGTATAAAGTAAAAATCTTACATTAAAAACATGTATTTTTAAAGAAACTTGACTTGAAACTTTGACCCCCAATATCTCCGTAACTACTAGAACGTTCCCAGGTATGGTCTAGAACAAAAAAATATCGCAATGACGAGAACAAGTGCCTTTCGGCTTCGTTAAGAGTTTTGTTACACCCTTTATGTCCATATAAGATACATAGATAAACAATTTATTTAGTGCACACAAAAGACACAACACACAGAAGCACAATTAAATTATACAATTTACATGAATACTGTTTAAATATCAATATAATAAAAACAAGGTGCCAATGCACAAAAAGGGCATAATTCACAAAAGAAGTACCATGACAAACTTCAAATAAAATAAAATAACGAGTATTTAAACAAGGTGCGGTGTGCGCCTCAAGGTTGCACCAAATGAAAGTAACTATTGAAATAAATTTGCTTTTTTTTTTTTCAAATTAAATTCAGCCATTATATGGCGTTGGAAGTAATATGATTATGTGAAAATCAGAAAACACGATATTATTGTGCACATTTTTTTTCTATAAAAGAAAAACTGCCCCACACTAGGAATTTCTCCTGTATCGTGGGTGCGTTTATAAACATTTAAACACACATACACAAACAGCCAGAACCCGAACAACTATCTGTTGGTCATACTAATATTTGTTCCGTGCGGGGATCAAACCCGCGACACGCAACGCAACTGTCAATCGCTCAGCCACGGCGCCAACCGTGCCGTCAAATTAAATTAAATAAAATTACTTCAAAATCTCAAACACTGACTTTAATTCTACGATCCCAGATCTCAACAACTCACTTCCCAGTCCACAGTACTCATACCAGGAAATCAGCTGACACAGAAAGTAATTGCATTAATAAAACGAAACTTCCTCAGTGGAGAATCGCCTTCGCAGTAAAATCGACGGTAATTTAATTATTATCTTACTATCTTAACCGCGGGATGGTATTACTAATTTAATTGCTTCACTCGGCCGCCGCAGTTCAACTAACTAACTTAAACAAGACTTTTTTTTTACGGATAGAGTTGGCTAATATAAGTGAGGTTTGTTAAGATATTCTTTCTTTTAGATTTAGGTGGTTTTGGCTTGTTTTATTGTGATAAGTTTTGAGTAATATCTGTACAACTAAATATCATCACATCTGTAAACACTGTAAACACCGGCTAATCTCCGAAACGGCTAGACCAACTGGCTGACGGGACTATTGCTGACAGATAGCTGATGCTACTTTTATTTTAGAAAAATAATTAGGGTTGCGTGCAAAAGAATTAACCTTTGAAATTGTTTAAAAAATCCGATTCAATTAAGGAAGTTAAGTATACAGCGTGTAACAGAAAGGGTATAATCATATGGAATACTGTGGTACGGACCATCAAACTGAACAACTTTCTCTATGGGACCATCATCGAAATCGTAAAAAAATTATCAGCTGTCCCATACATTTGGGTCGAGTAGGTATTGAAATTTTGTATAGGACAGCTGATTATTTTTTTACGATTTCGATGGTGGTCCCAAAGAGAAAGTTGTTCAGTTTGATGGTCCGTACCACAGTATTCCATATGATTATACCCTTTCTGTTACATGTTGTATAGTAAGTCTTGCACGGAACCCATAACTTTTTTAATGGCCTGTTTTCTCATACATTCCATCTTATCCCCTATTTTCATAAGGAGTACTTATTTGAAAATTCCTTCCTTACCCGTGAATATCAGTTTAGCTCACAGACACCGGTGTGTTCATTAGCATGAGGGTAGTTTCAGGTTTTACACGTAGTTACTACCGTCTGACCTCCACAGCCCTTGGGAAATGACTCTCCATAGAAGATAATGCTATTTTTAGTGTATGGAGGAAATTCAAGTGCATTCACCTTACGAGGTTATGCTAAAAATATAGCCATGATTTTTTTGCATTTTAGTTCGGCATAACATGAAAATATTTTACCTCTAGTTTTCGTCTTTCAGTCGAACCAAACCCCGCAGTGCCAGTTTGACGTTCAATGTTCATATCACAAAGCATACATGCCTAACTTTGACAGTGCAACGGCCGAGAGAATTCAACGCAGCATTATTATTGGGACTCGGGTGTCATTCACTGCGGCAATGCGATAGTTTGATGCATTTAAGCGCCGAAAACCGTCAATGAGCTTTAAAATGGATACTTCAGTCGAATTTGGTTCAAACTCAAAGAATTTATTTCAAATAGACCCGTGACATGTAGGTAGCTTTATTTTTGACTTTTGTATAGTCAAGAATAAGCTACCTACATTCCAGCCACAGATATAATAAATGTGACTAGGCTGTAGTTGCCCATTCCAAAATCGTAGATCTCATGGAGAAGAATGGGCAAGAAACTCAATGGACACTCTTTTCAAATCAAGTTAGGTGTTACGTAGTTAGGTAGCAGATATAGACAACTTGAAACCAAACCCTACACATTCAGCCTTTGCTTAGAAGAACTTTGAAATGTACAATGTGTAACAGAATAAACGCACAACCTCTTAAGGGGTCATTGTACTCATCATTATGAACAACTTTCACTATGAGACTAACCCCGAAAGGCGAAAAAAAAAAAAACAGCTGTTCAGTACATTTTGTCGAATTATGCGCACAGAAATGTATGGGGTTGTCGTTTTTTTTTCGCGATTTCAGTGTTGGTCCCATATTGAAAGTTGTTCATAATGATAAGTACAATGACCCCTTAAGAGGTTGTGCGTTAATTCTGTTACACATTGTATGTAGTTGTGTCAGGATAGTTGGGTAAAACATTATTTGTTTTTAAGAACCCAGTCTGTTTAAGATGATTATAAATTATGACTGTTTACTTCGGCTTTATCCTGTGACATACAGGGTGTAACAAGATCCTTAACGAAGCCTACAACCAAGTATTGTATACATCAAACTCACTAAGTAACTTTGCGCAAAAATTATTGCAGGGTAACGATTTTTGTTTTGGATGAAATATCACGTTTTTCGCTATGACGCACTCAAAACATTGTGCTGATGGATGGATTGAATAGTATGGGGCTCGGGGAGATGTTTAAATATAAAAATCTTACAAAAAATTTACGCAATGACGAGGAGAACAAGTGCCTTTCGGCTTCGTTAAGGATCTTGTTACACCCTTTAGGTACGATAGTTATATTGCCCGGATAAAATAAAATATTTATCAATCTATTAGTAGGCCCTATTCTTCAGATATTGTTCGTGCGTCTAATTCCTCCAAAGTTCTGCGAACCACTTTCATTCGACCTGCTCCGAAAGTAACAATTGTCAATCCCAGCCAATATTTATCTTCTCATCCGTAATACAGTTTCAGAAATATCTGGAGTTCTGGACATTAGCTATTCCGAACATCGAGATAAGTTCCACGGTCCAAAAATTTCACATTCAGTTTATTCAAAGTTTATAGCGGGGGAAATTTAATAATCTCAACAACACTGAAGCCAACTTTGCGTGTTTGTCTTTCTTCGCGTTCCCTTGGGCCCCGTTTAATTCGCCACCCAGACCATCTGTCGCACTGCACTGCTCCCTAACTTAGACCTGCCGACTTTATAATTTTACACGCCACGATGGAAGCTGTTTCGTTTTTCGGGCCTCGGACCTATTTGAATTTACATTGTTTAGTCTCCAGCAGGAGTTTTAGGTTCTCTGATTCAGTTTTGAAATACTGGCTGGAAAAATCAAGTGTCAATAGAGTAAGAAAAATTAAAAGAGTATTTAATATCTTGTGATTTGAATGGGTTAGTCCACAGAGCATCTTATATATACTGGGTTAGTCACCAACTGGACACGAGAGACTGGACACACGTGTGTCCAGTTGGTGAAACTCAAAATTATTATCACTTATTATTTCGTCATCTGGACACGCCAAAAGAGATTTCGGAGTAGCTACGAGCCATGCGTGAAATGAAAAGATTTTAAACGGGTTTTCCACTTAAAACTTCGGATCCTACAAATAATACTATTCATCTACCAGCAAATCCACCGTAACGGATAATAAATCGATACCGTATTTACCATCTGAAATATTTAATCCAAGTAGAACAATCTGAGGTTTTCACTCAATAAACCCATACTTATTAACTTCAAAGCGGAATGGTAAAGTTAAAGAACTATCCGCCAGTATACTTAGCCCTTTTTGAGGCAGTATTAGTGGAGTTAGGAAGGATCAGTTAACACTGGCTATGTACTGCGTTTTGAGAGAACACGGGGTTGGTTGTAGTTGGGCTAGCAACACTAATTACGTTAAAAAACAACACTTTTAGTTGTGAAAACAGACTTGTGGTGGCTCTTGACCCACATTCTGGCCATCCAGTGTAGTTCCGTTGCCTAATTAGGTTTATTTCTTTTTATTTTGTTTTACTAACTGGTCGTAATTTTATTGTGACGCCGTCTGTATTCGTCTGAATATATTCGGTTGGAATAATTTGGTTACAGAATTTACTTTTGCTTAATGTGTGCTTCTGAATACGCAGGTATATTTCGCAGTCAGTCAGCTATATAATCGAGGTAGCAGTAGGTATCGCAAATCCATGGAAATACACGGTTTATAGGATACCAGCTTATGCCCGCGGCTTCGCCCGCGTGGAGTTCGGTAATTATTGTCCCAGGGGATCTTACTACCGCACCGGAATAAAAAGTATTTTATGTGTTAATCCAGGTATAAACTATCTGTGTGCCAAATTTCATCCAAATCCGGTCAGCAGTTTTTGCGTGAAATATCTAAATAAATATCTATCCTCACAAACTTTCGCATTTATAGTATTAGTAGGATAGTAGATTCATGCTCGTGGCAAAATAATAACAGCCGGTCGGGTCGATCTTTAGGTTAAGCCGCACTTGCTTAGGTGTGTCTGAGGATCGGTGACCGCCCATTACGTACCGAGTTTCCTCCGTGCCTCGGAAAGCACGTTAAGCCGTTGGTCTCGGCTGTCATCTGTAGATCTTCGACAGTCGTTACAGATAGTCAGTGGCCCAAAAAAATCTACCAACCAGTCTTACTAAGGGGTATCGTATCACCAAGTACTAACTGGGTTGTGGAGGTCAGATAGGCAGTCGCTCCATGTAAAATACTGGTATTCAGCTGCATCCGGTTAGACTGGAAGCCGACCCCAACTTACTTGGGAAAAGGCTAGACAGATCATGAGTAGGATGCCACAGACTTTTACGTCGTCTCATAATCCGTGTATTTTTCTACATAGGAATTAAATATTCAACAACCAGTAATCATTTCGTAAACATCAATTCCTGAACATACGTTATGTAATCACCGCTCGATTAAAAGGTTAACTGCGGGAGACCAATTAAAGTTTGTTTTTTACAGGCAGTAATTAAAATGGTGTTTATTAAGTATACTTACTGAGCTCACGGGACTTACTATTCATCATATAATTATTATCATTAAAATTAAAGTCGTTGGAGTTGTGAATACTTACGTGAAGTAAGTTATGATTTGGATGAATTACTATTTCTGTTAAAAAGTTAAATAAGCTTAAAACAAATGGACTTTTCTTCACCTCGCTTTTCCACATTGTGTGACGTCGAAAACAAAATCTACCGGCAAACAGGCATAGCTACAACCGAAAAAGGTAAACCCGAGGACATTTTAAACCCGAAGACAGAATGCAAAGTCTACGTCCCGGCATTTTCTTTTTAATCAATCGTAAATGTCAAAGACACGGCGCTTTCCGGCCTGGGGCGCAATTAAAAATTGCTTTGTAAGCGGTGTGCGCGTGTGTCCCTGCCTTTACGAGATTAACGCGAGCAACCGACTGTAGGAGCCACGCCTTAATTAAATTTTAAATTTTCGAACGTTCACGTTGGCGAAAGGATTGTCGCGAGTGGGTACGCGGGTTTTGTTAGTTCTTTTTTTTTAATTTATTTAGGTTCTATTTTTGATTTAATTATTTGCTGTGTCAACGGTAATCAGCACAAATGTACGGTGTCCCTACCCGAAAGGTCTGTGTCGACATAAAGGGAGAACCGGAACCGGTCGAATGAGCTTAATGTGTTAACTTTTATTGCAAGGGCAATAAAAGTGAAAAAAGTACATCATTCGCCTCGGGTCTGACGACGAGACTCTACACCGTATCAGGTTATTCGCTTTAGTGTGCTCACACCCTTATTAATCAATTTCACGTTAAATAATCTATTTGTGCTTTTAGAAATAACTTTAACCAGTCATTTTTAAACGAATTGTAAATTCAGTTACAGTAACTTTCTTCCTTTTTCTAAATGTTCACTTGAGCTACATTTCACTAGAAATCCTGATTGTTTGAGATGACGTCACGCGTTTGCTGTGTCTCCAACACTGAGCACCTAAGACGAGTCTGAGTGCCGAGTGAGGATTCAAACCAAACTATCCGTTATCCAGACTAAGTATGCATTTTCTTGAAACTTCTAACAGTTTGCAAGATTTTTTTTATATAGTACTCACTTAACTTAGAAAGGTTTACGGAACATGTGAAATGATTACCTACATCTTTAAAAGTAAGAAAAACACCTCAGCTCCAGATAAAAATTGTCCGTGAAAATATTTTATAAAATGAAAACCAGCAGTTTGGCAATATTATAGACAGACTTACTACTATGGTAATCCCAATACCATACATACAGTCCAATAATTGTTAGTTATACATAGACGTTGTCAAATTAATTTGTTACTATTAGGAAAACGCAATTATTTTGCTTGCAACAACACGTGCAAGCAAAATAATGCTTATTCCTCCCATACTCATTTCTCAAAGAAGCACCATGATGGACCAGTATGCACAAAGTATTAGGCCTATGTCTGTCGTGTTTAAGTACGACACTGAGGCACGTTTGAAGTCGTCATCGTTACGAAGACGCTTCAAGAGCTGCACAGTCGATTCATTTGAAAAGGAGAATGCATCCATTCGTTTTTGTGCCCTATGATAATTTAATAAGCTTCCTCTGTTGGATTTGTAAGATCTGGGTTTGAAACAAAGTAGGTACTTATAAAAGACAAAATAAGTACAGAGTAAAAAGTTCTTGTTTCATTTTAGTAGCCACTATTTCCACATCGCAAACGTTCTTACAGTGTGAAAAATTGCACTAAGCTTAAAAATAAGTAAGTAGCAACAAACCCTGTTCAACTCCTCTCTTAAAAGTTTGCGTTAAAACTTACGCAGACTTTCCGTATTTTTTTGTGAAACAAAAATAAAATTACATTCTGCCTTCTTCTACATCCTTAACTGCAGACTTAGTTAAAAAACAAAAGTAAATCATGACAACACGTCTCGCGCGAAAAAGGAATGCGTTGCAGAATTCCGCATTTGAATAGTCGAAAAATTTAAAAAACGAACTCGCAACCTAGCGCTAACGTTGGCAGCGCTGAATAGATACTCGTGTGCTTACGACTCTAAAGGCTAGGCTGAAAGGCCTGAGATCCGAGCACGCATAAAAAAATGCAGCATTTTTTGTACTCGACTACCGTGTAACGAACACTAGACTTTTTATATTTTTACTCTAAACCGTAATAGTATAGTTTAGAATTCGTGAATATGGGATAGGTTTGCTTTAGTTACGTACGGTAGCTAAAATGCTAAAAATAAAAATACTGTGAAACGTAGATTTCAATTATTGTACAAAAGGTTATTTTCCTCCAACCTCACACAGGGCTTTGAATCTTGTTATTTATCAAAAACTTTAACCTTCTTTCTTTCTATGTATTTTTAGAAGTCGTGAAAAACAACCGAAAATATGTATTGGTGATATTTATTTAGCACCACATAAAATGATATTTTCGCAAACAAGGAGTGACAGACGTCAAAGTTTGGTCAACAACGTTACAAAATGAACATTATCCCATACCTAACATGTCTAGACAACCATGCTATAAACTGTTTTTTTTCTGTTAAAAGGTCTAGAATCATGTGAATTCACTTTTTTTTAACCGACTTTCTTCAAAAAGGAGGAGGTTCTCAATTCGGTTGTATTTTTTTTCTTTTTAGTTACCTCAGTACTCCGTCATTTGTAAACCGATTTGAAAAAATCTTTTTTCATCTGAAAGGATATGCTTCCCGATTGGTCCCATAGAAATTTCATCAAAATCGGTTTAGGAATTTGGTTGTTTTCCTCACGTTAATTGTCACATCACGCGACGTCGCGTGATACTTGCTAGTTAAATTTGACACACTTCCCGATTTCTGATTAAGCTGAAATTTTGCACGCATGTGTATATCGCGAGGCAATGCAATATTATGATGACATGGAGCTGATCTAATGATGGAGCTGGAAGGTGGCCATACGAACTCTGTAATAAAACGACGCAACGCCGTCGAGTTTGGACTCGTTTGATTTGTCTTGACAAGTACTGTTGTGCTAAATGCTAACCAGGGTCTGATGATGGAGCTGGAAGGTGGCCATAGGAACTCTATTAAAACGACATAACCCCATCGATTTTGGGTTCGTATAATTCATCTTGTCGAGTACTTTGTCTCTAGATGGTACCCAGGGTCTGGTGATGGAGCTGGAAGGTGGTCACAGGTAGTCCGTAACAAAAATGACACAATCCCATCGAGTTTGGGCTCGTATGATTCGTCTTGACGAGTACTTTGGTCCTAAATGGTATCCAGTGTCTGATGATGGAGCTGGACGGTGACCATAGGAACACCGTTATAAAACGACAAAACCTCATCGAGTTTGGGCTCGTATGATTTGTCTTGACGAGTACTTTAACTAACTTCTAGTTACAATGTAAAAACTAATTCATGACAAGAATTTGTGTGGTATAGGTACTACAACTAAAAAGGGTAAAATAAAAAAAAAACTTTCTGCGAAAACAAAACCGACTTCTAAAAAAACACTAAAAAAGTCTAAAATAACTTTACTTTCGGAAGTCGGTGCCAAAAAAGATACAAACAAAGACACCGACTTCCGAAAGTAAAGTTATTTTAGACGTTTTTAGTGTTTTTTAGAAGTCGTTTTTTTTGTTTTAATGTCAGATATTCCTTTCGAAGAATAAAATATTATATAATGAAACTTTGCCTTTTGTTACGCCAAATATTTGTATCTACAGGCATATTTCACTTTTGTACCTAGAATGACAACGTATTTTTTTACAGTGGAAATGTTTATCTATTATCTATGACTATGTTATATATTGCAGATAAAATTTACCATTAGTAATTAGTAATTGTACCTTCAGTACAATATCTATCAGTGTCCATTGTCCAATGACAGGTCTGCAATTTGTTCGTTTAGACCGCCTACTTATTTGTCATCCAATAACATAAAGCAAAGTAGAGCCACTAACAGTGATACCCCTTAAAACCACAATTCGGTCTTTTTGACCCCTCACGCCTAGCAGTCAACAGCACATGTCTTCATAACCCGTTCACAGCTTAGCAACACACTCACGTCCATAGTAATTCGACGTCGGAAGAATGGACGAACAAATTGCTCTCACGATTGTCTGCGAGTACATACGAAATGAGCCAATGATATGAATTGTTGCTGGTGGACTTGTGGACCACCGGGCGAGTGATTGTCGCTTTTAGGGTTCCACAGGGGATGATTATAAGAATAAATAATAATAAACATTTATTTTCTCTTCCACAAAGGTGCCTTAAAAATATGAAGACGCACTACATCTGATAAATCCTTTGTGGGAGACTGGTATCAGCGCTAGGAAAAACCTGTGACACAGATTACCAGCCCCCCCCCCCCCAAACAGTGTTTGTATATTAAATCTTAAATTAATGATATCGAATTTTTGATTGCTAGCATGCACTAAAGTTTGCCCGAAAAAAGCTTTTTCGCATGAGTATCAGCCGTTTTCGTCCATGTTTCACTGGATATCTGTACAATAGTAGTCCTTTGATAATAAAGAGGAAAATGTTTTTAACCAATTTAAAAAAATAAAATAAAAAAAGAGTTTCCCCTGTAATATTAAAGAATTTAAAGGAAAATACACAATCATGTTTAATAAACACTGTTTTAAGCTTTCTCGGTTTCCAACTAAACTTATACTGTCGCTTACGTAATATATCCCATATTCTGTGATTGTTCATTATTTCCAGTTAACCCGCGATCATGGCGCTTGCAACAGCGTCGAAATATCGGGAGCTCAAAATAATGAACAATTACGGAAGATATCCCGAAGTGAGAGTATTTTTTTTTCAATAACCTTGATTGTCCCACTGCTGGGCAAAGGCCTCCCCCATATCCTTCCAGCTACGTTTATCCTTACTTTTCTTCTTTTTTACTTTTTTCAGTGACAGTATAAGCCATGTTTAATAAAATATGATACATACGTTGCTAAAGAACACGGAAACCCATGGATATCTTTGAATCATGAAATGTTTTAGTTTTACAGTAAAAGGTGTATCTTTTACTATTCATTAACAGCGGATGTGTAACATAGACACATAAAACTAGTTTAGTATAAACTTAAATATACCTAAACCTGCTCCTCTTAAAGTGTTTAAGTACTTCAAATTAACTAAAGCGTATCAAATAAATTCTCGATAAGGGGGATGAAGTCTGGAGCGCGTAACTTAGACTTTTATAAGATTTAAACAGAAACTATGAAAGTTTAAAGGATCGTTTATTAGTCTAGTCAGACGGTCACTGAAACTGAGTATTGACGCAATTGTGATCCCTTTAGACAAGTGGTTATTTTGAATTAGAACATTTCCTTTATTCATTTAACAATCATATTAATTATATTTTTTAAATATTCATTATTCAAATATCAAAAACAAAACACATTTAAAAATATCAACATTGGGAATGGAGTCCGAGGTACCGGTGATCAGGGCTCTTAAGAGAGGAACCTCCTAACAATACGCGCCGTGTCCAGAAGAACTGCTTTCTGAATCAAGCCCTTGATCCAGCTGCCAAACGAGAGCCTCCTGTTGATCGTGCCTATTTGCTATTAAGCCATTGGCCGGCACCACTATCGATACAATGACTGCTGTACTCACGGCAGATCTTAGATAGCTCTTTACAATTTTATCTTAAACTATATAAATTAATCCTACAGCCAATTACGGATTTACAATTTAATAGCTATACAAAACATTGCTAAGAGTACAGCGTGAATGAGTGTGTAGGACTGTGCATGAAGAGTTGCAAATGTGTGTGTGAGTATGTCATAGTGGTGTGTGGTGATTGTCTGTATACCTTCTGTTTAAATTATATTTATTTAGTTATTTTTATTTGTCAATTCGTCACATACTGACATTATTCATTGTTTCCTGAATATACCTTAAAAGATTTAGAGAGTTTAAAAGATTTTATTATTATTTTGTCAAAACTTTCAAAATTTCAAAGCGGAGTGTGTGACACCCCAAACTAGATTTTGGAGGGATTTAAAATAGTTGCGGAAAACAGAGGACAGGGTGTAGTTGCACCGCGCCGCTAGATAGTGTCCTGCGTCCAGCTAAATAAATTATTTTTATTTGCTTCATCACCATTTCTTGGTATTTTTCATTATAAAATGAGAGTCTTAGCTGTACCTATTTTCCTTTTTTTAAATAAATTGTTGGTATACAGGTACTTACGTAATTGCAAGACAAATCGAACCTTTCGTATTCTACGGAACCACGCTATTAAACATGAAACGCTCTTGTGCAGTCTACGTTGTATTGTTTCGCATGCACTATTATTATTTAACCCTTTGATTTGTTGTTGTTTTCGTACCAAGCGCTTGATAAATGCACTGTTATAATAATGCACGAATAAATCTCTCAATGCAATGCTTGAATCATTTGAGAGAATTAAATTTCCGTTTTGGTTGACGTTGTTAGCACTTGACTAGACACATAATGTAGGTTTTAATGTAAATTAAGTAAACTCTGAAAACTGGGAAGACCACTTCAGGAACCGCTATTCATTAAAAGGCCAAGTTTGCGTATTTTGAAAATCAATTTTAACGTAAACATCTATTTACAGCAAAAACAGTCTAACCATTATTCTCAAAAGCTAACAAAACAAAGTTTTTCAATACCAATAAATTTTACACAAATTGAACCAAACATCGCATCATTACGAACCCCTCAAAATATCATTTCATTCAATCACTCGAAACGGAACAAAATATTTATTAAACATTAATTTCTAACTAACAAATCGCGAGCGCAGAACACCATCTAACCCGTAAATTTCACGTTCGGCCCCAAAGACCGGAACTCTTAAAACTCCGTGGAGAACTTTCGACTCACTGAATATATTTTCTTCCACGCCTTATTAATAAAGACCGGGTGATTAGTAACTTTTGATTCCGACTTTCCGGAGCTCCGATGAGGAGCAATTATTCGACATATTGATTTATTGTTCTACCCTCGTAAAGTTTGAGACGAATCGTCCTTAGATTGGAAACATACGATGGAGAAGACTGGACGGTTTCGTCGTCACCCTAATGATTGTTAAGTAGTACATTTTTATCACCAAAATGGATACAAAAGATACACAAGTTTTTGACTCTAAAAATAAATCTACTGTTATCTCAATAGACTTATACCGTTTTAGAGTGCTATAGGTATATATGTTTCTTCGATATGAACAAAGTCGCAGGCAGAAGCTTGTATAATACAAGATCGATTATTATGATACATGCAAACTGAAGGTATCGACACGAGGAATATCTTTTTAAGAACATTTCACAGTCTGTCATTACAAGTTTAAAGCAAAAATTCAACTATGTTTAAGTAGCATAAACTTAGTGGAATTTTATATTATCTACATATTTTTTAATGCTTCGAAAATTAGAATCCATCAAACTTCCTGCAACACCAACTTAATTTTACAATAATGCTGCGTTCTCGCACCAACTCTATCCCCGTGGGTTTCACTACTCAGAAAGTTTCCCATTCGATCCTTAGAGACGGTGATTTCGCTCGTATAAAATATTGGTAGACGCTTTAATAACTTTCCTTGCTGATATGGAGTTTGCTATCAGTTCCCGTGATATGGCACGTTCTGCCCGCGGCTTCAGATACTTTTTTGAGTGTTTCGATATTTTGTCACACTTACTTATTATCGTTACATTTGTTTTGGCGGGGGAGAACCGAAGTTTAAGCGGTATCTTGATATCTCATGGGACTGAGGGTGGCACAAGCATAAAATATTATTACAAAATGGCATCAAAAAATCTATCATTTCTATTTATTGCCTAAAATACAAGACGTAGTTTAAGCAATGAGTCAATTAGTATTAAGCAAGCTGAAGCAGCAGTGGGATAGCTATGTTTGCGAAAGGATGGAGTAAACGAACCCGGGAGAGCAAAGGACTTCATCCAGGTATATATGCCATATATACCTGGATGAAGTCCTTTGCTCTCGGTCGGTCCATGACCGACGCACTTAAGAAAGTGGCTCTCGGAACTCGGAAGGTGAAAGACAAGGTATTATGGCGCATCTTGGGAGAGGCCTATGCCCGGATGTTGACTGCAATGAACCGAGTTGAATGGATGCCATATGTTACAGAAAATACTTCCATTTTCAACCTTATATCTAAATAGGCCTCGTTAAGATCGGCCCATCTAAGCTTAACCCTCAAACATATCGTTATTAAAATCAACCTTAACACTCTTTACAAAAAATCAAACAATAGGTGTCTAAAACCTCGTGCCCTGAGACGCATGGTCTTGTGAAGAACAATGCAACATTCATATTATCTATTCAAGACATCCCAGGTCAAGACGACCCACAAAAAGGAGCAAGGAGGTACAAAATATTAATATTTTTCAACTGAGCAACAATGCAAGCCGTGAAATGCTAGCGACTCGAGTTCAAAACAGATTTTTTTGCTCCTCTAGGACGGAAGTTGCATTAAATTGTCTGGTTGTTACTATTATTGAAGGATAGCTGGGTTTTTTCCTATGAAAATCCTAATATTTTTTGCATTTCAGATAGTGATCACAATGTGATCACGACCCAAAAACGACCCTGAAATTCAAAAAATATGTAATGCTATTGGAAAAATGAAGATCACTCTTATATTTAAAGTTTTCTATCGAACTTTTTACACTGAAAATAAATCTCAAGGCAAAAAAATCTAAACAGAAAACTGTAGTATTCTTTTGCAGCTATTAGGTACTAAATTTACTGTTAGACTCAAATTTAGGTTTAGTTACGTTAGGATATTTTCATTGGTTTTATTTTAATGTGTATTTTAAAATTCACAAAGAAGTTTAATAACACGTATTTTTTTACCTAACCACAATAACATTTATTTTATCAACATAGACGCGGAAATGAAAAATAAAGTGTCGTATGTGTTGCCTCCATCGACGCAAGGTGCAAATGTCAGGTGAAGGAAGTGTTGCTAAATGCTTATCGGGAACTGAACTAACCTGTCACTGCTGGGGCGTTTGAAATCTTGGGACCCGGAACAATTATGTTACGTATTTTTGTTCAGTATGTTGTAATTATACTAATAAAAATAAGATAAAACATTAAAGAGATGTTAGATGAGCGGTGAATTTAATAAGTAATCTTTTTTTACATAAAAAAGTCCTAGGCCTTTTGAGCGATGGGATGATCACATGGTTTCAGCCTACTAATAGTCTTTATTGTCCTTTCACTTCCTCTAATAGTTCTGGTTATTTTCAGATGACACCTACTTTTAGATTTTCCATTTGAAGTCTTCCTAAGCCTTTTTCCTTACATTTTCCAAATATAAGCACACAATACACAATTTATTACAATTTAACCTCACAATACGGCTATATTTGGTATAAAATATTAATCTTCGCATCCCCGCTCCCCAGTGTCGACAACTAAAATATGATTTGAGTCCAAAGCGAATACAAAATGAGAGACAAAATTGGAGTTTTCTCTTCTCGGCTAAGAATGGAATAAAACCGTGCAATAGCAGTTTTACTTTAATATTTCTTCTTGGGTGTATAAAGCGCTTTTTTAGCTTGAAAAGTGTTTTTATTTGATGCTAGATATATTGCTATTTTTAAAAATGAAACTGGGCTAGTTATTTTTGAAATTAAATATGTACCAGTTCACGTTATACTACACTGTTATAGTACGTATCGAGTAGTCAATACATACAAAAAATAAAGTAAAAGGTGTTAAGTTTTTTATATTTGATTTTATCTAAGATCTAGGTATTTTTACAACGTGGGTAAGACTTAATATTGATTATATTATGTTGTAATAAATCCAGGTGTGAAGTCAAAGTTCAACCAAACATTATTGAATTAAATACCAAACATTATATATTGAATATAATATTTTTTTAAGCGAACAATCAAAAACCACTGAACTAATAACCGCATCACACGTACAACCTTCAATATAAATATAAATAACAGACGTACCAAAATAACAACAGCGGATAAACAACAAAAAAAGAACCAAGCCACACATGTACGTATATATATAGTCGTGACAAATTGTCGCAACCAGTTCACTAATTACCTGTGTCGTTTCGACCCGCCCCGCCAGCTGAAGGGTTAAGCCTACCTATTTTTTATACGGCTTTTTTACCCATTCTCTTTGATTTTTATTCGGATCGCGATTAAATTTTTAAATCGCACATTTTTTATGCATTTATTGGAATTGTGGATGTTTTATTATTTAAATATAACCACAGGATTATATTAAAATGTTGGGACATCTCCTGGACTGGGAGATTTAAGACTTGTAACGTCATTTGCTTTTTTTTCACCTTATTAAAATGAATAAATGTTTTACGGCTAATAGGGCTCCATATTTAGGAGGAGCTCGTGGTTAAAAATAATAACAGGCGCTCGAGTCTATCTTCAGGTTAAGCCCCGCTTGCCTTAGTTTGTCCGTGGATGGGTGACCACTCATTACATACCGAGTCTCCTTCGTGCCTCGGAAAGCAAGATAAGCCGTTGGTCACGGCTGTCATTTGTAGATCTTTGACAGTCGTTACAGGTACCTAATCAGTGACCCGAAATTCTGAGAACCAGTCTTACCAAGGTATATCGTAATACCTAGTACTAACTGGGTTGTGGAAGTCAGATAGGCGCTCGTTCCATGTAAAATACTGGTTTTCAACTTCATCCAGTTAGACTGGAACCCTACATAGTTGGGAAAAGGCTAAGCAGATGGAGGGCTTAATATTTTAAACTGAGGTTCACTTTGCTAATATCTACTGCATCTACTCTCTTCACCCTCGACCGATACCAAATTCAACAGAGCCGTCAACATCTTGTTATACAAACATTACATCACCTAATTTATGATAACCATCATCGCATATAATTATGATTTACAAACAAAAACTTCAAGCATCACTGAACTGACGCAGAACATCATAACTGTCATCCGAAACTAATAAAATTTAATCTGTTTTAACTCGACGTAGGAGCATTAATTTCGACTCTATAGACATCCGACTGCGTTGACAGTAAATTTTAAATTTCGAAAATAATCAACACGGAAATAACGTGATTTGTTATGACTGCCTCATTATAAATGTGTGACAGGTTATAATAAGTTCAGAGAAAGATAAAAAGTTATAAAATGAGAGCAAATTCACGATTCTTTGTTTTCTCTTAGTCACAAGGAAAATATTGCAACACACACCACAATCTTATGAGATGAGAATGTTCGGTGAAATTAATTTAAAAATGAACTATGAACGAACTCATTTATTTTTCCAGGTATTTTGGATCGAACCAAATGGGTTGATGATTTGACGTTCTCACATAATTATGTGTATAATCTCAACATGAATGATGTAACCGAGATCTTGTAACAATATTTTGATTGAAAAAGTGTCTATGGAGTTTCTTGCACGTTCTTCTCCATAGAGATCTACGCTCTGGAATGTGCAACTACAGTACTTTCATAAATTATTATGCCTTGTGTCTGTGACTGTAGCTTCGACTTTGTTTTTCTTACATTCAAAAGCCTGTTATGGTCTAATTGAAATGCAAATGCTTTGAGTTTTTTTTTTTGATCAGGGCCCATTTGAATAAAATTGACAGGTTTCAATTTTACAAGTTTCTTTGCATTTTCTACTTTATTAAACAATACAGTCATGTCGTGTTTATTTTAGTAAGTTTTTGTCAAATATGTTGTAGTGACAGTTCAATTATATGCGGTACAGGAGATTGAGACTCTTTTTACAGTGTATCTCAATACTGTAACAGAAAACTTAACTTTAACTAATTACAACCATTACAATAGATCTTATCAATGCATACAGGATGCAACCTTAAATAATAATTTACACGTAGATAGAAACTATAAAGCTCATAAAAGCTATCCATGTACACAATTATGGGAACAAAATGTATCAACAGTGAAGAGCGTTTTAAAATAGATGAAAAAACTAATGGGTGGTGCTGACGGTCGCGACGGGGCGATCCGTTGAATTATGTCCCATAAGCGAAGGGTAATAACTTATTTGTACCCCGTACCATCTTTATGATGATCTATATTGTCTGGTATAGTGTTTGTGTGGGATGGGAGGTACAAGACTAGTTTCGTGGTCGTGGATGTAGGCATTAATAGTGTATGGCAGTAAGTTGGTTAGGTTATTAATGTTTTGAGTTAGTACTTGGGGGTGTGGCAATTATTAGTTTTAATTAAGAACATGAATATGGAGATTTTTGAAATTCAATTGTTTTGAGACTAGCGATGGAATTTTATGGTAAATGGGACTTGATCAATGAAGGCTTGACCGTGATTATATAAAATTAGAACATGTGATGTAACTGTAATTAAATTTCAGATGGATTTTGTAGCTGCCCCATCGGTTATATTTATTATATCGTGACGGATCAAGTAATTTCAGAAATGCCGTATGCCATGCTAAAAATGGTAGCTACCAAGGGTGAAACTGAACAAGGTGCCTGTTAGTTAAAGATACATATACTTTTATAAACAGTCTTAATAATATCAAAGTGCTGAAGATTACAAAGGCAAAATATTGATATTCAGCCGATTCCAGCTGGACGGGAAGGCGAACTCAACATAGTACGGAAATGCTAATTAGATGATAATGACTTTTCAATACACTTGCTCGAAAACTGGATCTTATCACACTACGATTAGGTTCAACGTGCAATGTATTTCACAAGCGTGGATTTTTAATATTTTTCCGCACACGTGCGGAAATAAAAATTTCCACAGATATGTTCAATGACTCTAGCTATAATCGGCGGTGATGGTTTTTTTTAAATCTCGCCAAGGAGATATGCGACTTTACGGCGTAAATATATTTTGAGTATTTAAATTGTGTTTATAAATTGAATATCATAGATAAACATGATTATTTATAACAAATATTTACTTTTATGAACAAATTAATATTTATTTGTGTTCTAAATTCAAAAATATTTGAATTCTTTCTTTCATAATATAATGCTTTTTTTTTCATATTAGGCTGTATAGCGGCATCAGATCTTTGCTTCTTCAACCTGGCGAAAGCAAAGCGCGGAAAAAAAGCAAATTAAATCATAGTTTCCTAATTATTCCTGACAAAAATACTTTCCGTTCTAATATCTTATTTCTTCGAAAGTGTATTGAAAAACGTCGTTTGATACGCGTGGGGATTTGTTATTGCAGTTCTCGGCTCCATAACACCCTCGCTTGCAGCTCGGGTGTTAATTCCGCGCTCGAATGCAATAACAAAGTTTCCCCACTTATATCAAAATGTACTATTTCTAGACCAGCTCTGTAGCACATAGTGTAAACGGGCCCTTCTCGAAGCCTCAACCAAGCATTCTGTACATCAAAATAAGTAACTGACGGAAAAAAAAAAACATTATTAAAGAAAACGGTATTACAGGAGTGGTGTTTTATGTTAGGTACATACATTATTTTTAAAAAAAGTTAGAACTTTGACCATCAATATCTCCGTATCTAGAAGGTTCCCAGGTATGGTCTCGAACAAAACAAATATCAGAGTGATGGGGAGAACAAAAACACACCAACTTTTTACACCCACTACAAATGACTAAATACTTAAAAAACCGCGTACATTACCAAACAAAATATAAAATTTCAACATCAAACAGACAAACTAGCTTCAAAGAAACTTGTGGCTACAACGCCCCAGTTACAAATGTAATACACAATGTCCCGGGGCGAGCAACTATTGTGTGCCCTAACCTTACAATATTGAATAACTATATTGTTCGTGTTACGAGTGTTGCATTGTTTGAATAGCCAAACGTTGTATTAATTTGTACAAAAAATGAGAACTTGCCAAATTAAAAACATTTTAAAATTGGCAGCAGTAGGTATGTACACAAACACTTCCTCCGTGCCTCGGAAAGCAGTCGTTTCTGGTAGTCAGTGGCCCAAAATTCTGACAACCAGTCTTATCAAGGGGTATCGTATTATCGGATATCCAGTACTAACTAGGTTGTGGAGGTCAGACAGGCAGTCACTTATGTAAAGTACTGGTATTCAGCTGCATCCGGTTAGACTGGAAGCCGACCCCAATATATTTGGGAAAAGGCTAGGCAAGATGATAATGAGCAGAAGGTATGTACAGGAATATTCGATTACGAAGTTGTAGGTCCAATCAGCAGATCGAGTTATAAAGTAAATGTCTAGATCAAAATAATTTTGGAGAAATTATGAAAAAAGTTTTGTATTTCTTGCATTTAACATAATTATGCAAGAAATAAAAAACTTTTTTTATTTAAAAAAAGAAATAAAAAACTTTTTTTATTTAAAAAAAGAAATAAAAAACTTTTTTTATTTCTTAAAATGCCTTGTATTGGCCCATAAAAACATCGTGGTACACCTTGCTTAATTCTGTAATACAACACTTATTTTACAATTTAATATTTTATGTAGCGTGTTTTTGGTGAAACGGAACGCAAACACAAAACGCATCGGTTCCGGTAGTGACGTCAAATGCTATGTGTCAAAGAAACACTTTCAGTTGAAAAGTACTTAAAGTTTCACTAAGATTTTACTATAATATTGTTATTGCAATTTTTGCTATAATAAAGCACTTACAATAGTAAAACTATTCTATTAAGAGCAAAAACTTGAATGGCCGCGACAGTCATGGACGTTTGAACTGTCGTAGAAAATTTTAGGAGTTTAATATTTTTTTGTGCGACAAGCAGTAGTTGAAATTAACTTTTAATTATTTTCTTGGGTTGATAGTACTGCATTTTATTGATTTAAGTGAAAAAAAAATTACATGCATATTCCCTATTATTATAATGGCTACTGTCTATTTTTGTATGAGATATTTCATCATATAATTATGTTTAATTTTATTAGAAAGAAATACAATAAAACAGTCGCTTTAAAAAAAAATCGCCTCCAGTAAATTAATTCTACTCTGTTGAAAAATTAAACCACTACCAACAAACATAAGTAGGTGTCACAAAAGTTCTGCTAGCACTGAGAGAGAAAATAGCTTGAAATTATCCTCTACAAAAACAGAATGTGGCCATAATTTACGTTGACATGTCAAACTGTAGCGTGTAAACAAATTAACACATAATTTTAGCTGCACCGTTCACGGCTGGCGACACATTAAAATATGAAGTCCGGTGAAAAAAAAATACAGTTTATATAAAGTGCGCACAGTAAAGTTAGGGTTTAGTTACTGTCATACTCTGCGATAGTGGCATTGGTATGAAGATTGCTTTGTACTCAATCTGTTTATTAGTTTATTTTTATCTGTCTTGTGGTATTGGGAAAATATACAAACCAAATCTACATTTATGCCTATTTTCTTAAAAGGTGGCTGAGTCAGGCTGTGTCGGTCGCTAACATCATGCGTAGCAGTTCTCGCAGCTCATCCGCCATGTGGTGTTTTTTAGTGGGTGCGAGCCCCACATAACCAAGTCTCCCTGGACGGTGCGGTATGCCCTACGCATACCGCACCGTCCATTTTTCATCGTTTCATTAAAAAAAAGGCTAGTGCTGTGGTGCAGCTTGGGAAGGAACTATGTCCAGGCCGGGTTTATTTGATTGATAGATCCACCGTCCGTATGAATCCTGTCTCATTATATTATGGAAAGAAAAGAAAGAAAAAGTATTTATTGGACTAAAACCGACCGACTCGAAAAACCGACTTCCAAAAAAACACTAAAAAAGTCTAAAATAACTTGACTTTCGGAAGTCGGTAGTCGAAGCATATCCTTTCAAATGAAAAAAGATTTTTTCAAATCGGTTTACAAATGACTGAGTTATGAGGTAACAAACATAAAAAAAAAATACAACCGAATTGAGAACCTCCTTTTTGAAGAAAGTCGGTTAAATACAATAAATAATTAGGAAATATAAAACAAAAATTCAAAAACGAGACGAACAAAAAAAAAAAAAAAAAATATAAACTAAAACATAAAATTAAACTTATGTCCTATACGAGGCCCAATGGCTATGGCTGAACGACATAATTGTCACTCTTACTAGAAAGTTACTCTTTTAATATAAATATTCTATTGCCCCATTTAATTTTACTTCAACTTAAAATTCGCATGAATTCTTTAACATCACAATTCGTGTAGTAGGCACGGCTTAAGAAAGGTTCCTTGCCTAATCGGTTAAACTTTTTTGATAACTTACCCTCCAAAAATTAACATAATTTGTACCCTTGAGTCCCGAAACCCATCATTATTATCGATCTACTATAATTTTGGATCAAATAACGATTATTTTTATGATCACAACGATTATGTATTAAAATTATATTAAATTAGGCCTTTTTTTTGGAAATGTAAGCTAATTTTATTGATGGGGTGCAATTTTTGGAACATGATTTTCGGATTTTAGGCTTAAAATTATGGTTAATGTGAACTTACAGGCAAAATTATTTTAATAATTATATTGACTAAGTCAGAACTCGCGATCGAATAATTAATTATTTGTTAATCCAACACTCCATGTGAATATTTATCACGGAAAGAGTGTTGTATGATTCACTACATAATTATGGTGTAGGGACATCGTGAAACAAACGGTCACCAAGGATTCAGTCCATGGTTTTTGACCAGTCCGCGATGTAATTTTCTTCGGTTATTTAAAATTATCTACTGTTCCATAAACGGCACGGCACGGTTGGCGCAGTGCCTAAGCGATCGGCTGCTGCGCTGCGTGTCGCGGGTTCGATCCCCCGCACGGAACAAATATTTTTATGATCTACAGGTAGTTGTTCAGGGTCGGGCTGTTTGTGTATATGAGTTCAAATGTTTGTAAACGCACCCACGATACAGGAGAAATTGCTAGTGTGGGGCAACGTTTTTTTAAAAAACAAACAAAACAAAGATGTTCAAAACCGACACGGTCAAAAAGTATGAAACAGAAGATGTTTTCTTTTTGAATTTCGAAGTATTTACTAGTTCCATAACAAAACCTCGTTGTGTCACGATGTCCCTTGCCTCGTGTAACCTAAAATCAGACTGAGTCACCTCATTTCCTGTTTCGAGTACAGTCTCTTCACAAACACCATTCATAACAAACAACGAATATCAATCAGATACTATATTTCAGACATACATCGCCGGCTCACTTCGCGTACGTCAGCTTTTAACGTCAAATGTACGGGCAATACGCATCATGTCGGTCGTAAATCTCGCCGGGACTCGACGAAGATCGATTGTGACAGGCCAGCGTTGCAACAGGCGCATTTTGGATGCTAGTGGCGATTCTCGACAGTGTGCACTGTACGAGCATGAATTAATTAATGTGGATGCTAAGATTTTAGTTTATTAATGTGTTAAATGAAGAATGTTTTATGAGGTTTTACATCAGTAGGAGTCGAGATATGCTTTGATGAGTAATATAGCTTTATTAATAAATTACTGCCAAAATCACTGTGTACTAAAGCTAAGCTGTGTACTAAAGCTAAAAGCTTATAGAAGTTATGATCGCTTTCAAATCGTTTAGTATGTCTACCACTGCAACGTCCAAAAAAAATCGGCCTATAAATCGGCCTGTCCCGGCGCACGATTCCCATCTCCAACTTAGCTTATTATCTCGTAAACTACTACACCTAAATAAAAAATAGGTGTGTATAGCTGAAACTATGCAGAATCGACCTATGTCAACACTAAATTACAATAACTAGTTAATAGGTTTGACATAAACTTGTCATAAATTCCTCTATTTTTTTTTTATCTAAGCTCCTTGGTTTGTACGACGGAAAATTCTCTGTAAAAACTGGAAGTTCAGTATTAAAAATTGAGTGCTATTTTTCTGATCCCTGTAAAAATTAACCCCATTAAGTCAGCAGCCATATTGCCTTCACATTTCCTGTCATCGACAGAGCACGGCGGAAACTAACTAACGATATTTCAAAACTGCACGCTCAACGTTTTCCTTTACCTCTTTCGTCGTACTCAATTTTAAACGTAAGATGCATATCACACAACGCCATTGCCATACAAAATATTCTATTTACAATACATACGTTTCGTTCAGGAATATTTTTAAAATTTCACGCGCGGCGACAATTTGAGAGGGAATCTTGAATCTCGAATTTTGCAGGTCGTCCGGTAAATCAGAAATTTAGATTCGAATATCAGAATATGTAGCTTTTTTTTGCAGAGAAATTGTGACAATCGGTTTTAGGTGTGCGGAATTTTAAAACTGAAATACTTTTGTGTTCTGTACAATAAGAGATCGGTACATGACCAGGCTGGGAATCGTGTTTTGTATTTAAATATAAATCTGGATTCTCGAAAATATTAGACATTTTACTCGGTGACCTAGCGTTTCTTCCGCTTCATGCTAAAGTTTTTATTGACTTATTTATGACGAAAACCGAAGACGTCTAGGTTTACGTTCCATGGCCAATGAAGGCCATCTGCCCTCAGATATAACCGACAGAAGTTACATGAATCTGTTCTTTTACGACTTCCCAAAGGACCTCAAATAGATCTAGTAGGGCCGTTTGGAACTAAGGTTTCGAAGAACGAAGCATGCACAATAAAAGCTTCATGAAAGCAATCAATGCCTTCAATAAGTATTAAATTTATAGGTATCTCGTGAAATATCTCAAAACAAAAAGATAAAGAACTAACATTCATTTTACTTTTCTTAGAACCCAAAAACAATTTAAGAATATTAATACTATTGCTTAGGTATCGTTTATTGTGCACCCATAAAATATAATGCGCAATTGGAACCCTTTTCAGAACTGCTTAGTTTTGGAATGATAAGAAAGAATTCAATAATAAATTGAGAGTTCAAACTTTATGACCTTGACCTCAGAGACTGTAAATAACCTTGGGGATCAAAACGGTCTCAATTCTTAGAACTGTCATTATGTTCAGTGATACATTTGATTACGAATGGAAATCGATTTTGGTACTTTAGATAAGCGTAAGAAATACGAATAAAGTTATGTAATGTGAAAAAAATATTTTTATTATTTGACCTATTTTTTTTAGTATTTTGCTTTACTTACTCAGTGCAAGATAGATAGGCGAATTATTGTAATGAATGAAATAAAGCAGACCGTTTAAATACTCTTTTTGGGACTAAATGCGACAACCAAGTAAACTAAAATAGGCGATCAATAAAAAAAAATTGTTTACTGCTGGTGGTTAATCCAAGGTCTCTTAGTATTATGAATTAACTAAAATTCGCCATAGGCATTATCAAGTAATGTTATGTAGGACCATAGATATGGTAAACACGGCCACACATAGCAAGCTTTACCTTTTCAGTCATGGCCTCGCTTCGTATAGATTTCCCGTACTAAGAGAGATCCACTTAAACTAATTTTGTATAGCTTGATTGCGTCGTGCGTACATTACGGTTCGTTTGGCGGGGGGGGGGGGGGGGCACAGTCGGATCAAGCGCCGCCATCTTGTTAATTTTATACAATTTCTCTCCTGTTTTCTTCTGTTCTGACAATGTCAATCAAACGCCAAAAGAACCATGTACACATTGTACACGTCATTATTGATCTTCATTCTTCGGCTCTCTCATCCCAATATTGGGTTGGAGCAACATGTCTTCTTCTTCCATAGTCATCTCTATTACTCGCAATCTCAGCAGTCACCTCTAGCCATTTCATACTTAACTATACAAGTAAAGGCGATACCTGAAGTCTGGTAATACTTTGGCTCTAAAGTGTTAGTAGTGGCGCGGGTCGACCCTACGGAAAATTAAAACTGCTTCTTGTGTTTTCAATAAAATTTCTACACACAATTACACAATTTCGCTAACAACAGACATTTCCTGACAATGTCGTTCAACCACCATAGGAATCATTTTGTAAAATACCCGTAAATGCGATAATACCTAGAAGTCAGGTTGCACTTTAGCACTAAAGTGTTAGTAGTGGCGCGGGTCGAGCCTACGGCAAATTGAAACTGCCCTCGGGTTTGATTCGCACACCGGTCACGGCCCGACACCGGGACGTACGGTCTGCACAAAAGTTTGATGGTAGATAGAGAATTTAATTCATAGAGATTTTGTATGCTCCTCATTTTACATTAAGCACCTTTTTTTTTAATGTTATTTTTATTTATTTATTTATTTAAATCGAACACAAATGATTCATATTGTTGTTAGTACCACTTATCAACTATGTTAGTAACATTTTCCATATAAATTAAATTAAATTAAATTAAAATAAATTTCACAATAAAATGAAGTAAAATAAACTAATTTAAAAACCTATACCTATAACTAAGTCCGCTTCCCGCTGCACCAGACCTGCAGCTGTGCATACGGGTCCAGTGCCCCAGGAACGGACAATCAGGCTTATCCACTATCACTTTTAAAATGCTGTTGGAACTCTCCCGAATCCTTTGCATAAGGGATGCTGTTCTTTTCCGCATAATTGCTTGAAAACTGTCTGTATTAGCTTCAGCGAACATGCCCGATGCGCTACAGAACCGCGGGAGCCCCAACAGCACCCTAAAAGCGTTATTATACTGTACGCGAAGAACGTTGTAGGCCCTCTGCGTATGACTAACCCATAGGCTGCACGTGTAGAAAGACGTGCAAAACGCCTTGAACAGAGTGAGTTTCACTTCTCTAGTACACCGTGCAAACCTACGGGCCAGCATATTACATCGGATCGACAACGCTCTTCGCTCCCTCTCCATGTCACTGTCATCCCTCATGTCCTCATTTACTATATGGCCAAGGTACCTAAAATGCGACACTCTATTTAGTGGTACACCATATAGGTATACCGGAGGAACTGTCTTAGGCTTTTTAGAACCTACCCTGAATACCACAAGCTCACTCTTCCTCACATTGTACACTAAACCATGAGACGTGGCGTACCCCTCACATATTTCAAGCAGCCGTCGAAGTCCATCAATCGAGGGACTCAGCAGCACCATATCATCAGCATAACTTATACTATTAATTATGTTACCATCAACAGAGCATCCGATACCAGTGCTGCTGAGTTTCTCAATCAAGTTATTGACGTATAGATTGAAAAGCGCCGGGGAAGTCAAACCTCCCTGTCTCACCCCACACTCCAACCCATACGACCCGACAGAGCACCCGACCATCTGACCTGGTTGATTTGGTGGTCATACCAGTAGTCTAAGAGCTTAATGAGCTCATTTGGAAGACCTTGCTCACGCATTTTCGACCATAAGATCTTATAATCAACCAGGTCAAAAGCCTTGGAGAGGTCCAGGAAAGCAGCATAAACAGGTGTGTTCCTATCCGTGTAGTACCTGACCGTGTGCTTGAGCGCCAGAATAGCAGTTTCCGTGGACAGCCCAGCTCTAAAACCGAATTGTGCATCATGTAGATTGAGCTGTCCAGTTACTCTCCGCTCGAGCACACCATCAAGAACCTTTGCTGTTACAGTAGCTAACGATATTGGCCTGTAATTATCCTTGTCTGAGACATCGCCGGTCTTGTTCTTGACTATGGGCACAACTATCGTCTTCATCAGATCAGTTGGTAGGTACGAGTGCCTCACACAAAGATTATACAGCATAGATAGGACTCATGGGAGATGCGGACCGGCATATTGAAAATGTTCTATGCTGAGGCCATCGTGACCCGGAGATTTGCCCCTAGTCATCGAGTGTATGATGTCCCGTATCTCTTTTGATAAGATACTAATAGGAACACCAGACAATCTACTCTCAGCGACATAACACCATTCCTCCGAATGAAGCCGCGATGCTACACTAAAATGCCTCCTGAACATGTTAGCAATCTCCCCAGGCTCAGTCATGCCATTAACGCTCACCGGAACCGCAGGCTTGGGGCTCAATCTCTGCGTGGATTTCCAAAATTGTTGAAATTGCTTGCTCCTATGCTCTGTTGCCAAAATGTTCATTTTAATTTGTTCCTCATTATCCTGACAAAACTTTAATTTTTGTTTAAAAACTTTTCTCGACTCTCTCATTTCCACAAACTGCTGCCCCGCGCGAGGTTTTCCATACCACACCCAGTTAAGAAAAGCCCTTCGCGCGTTCCCGTGAGCGTCCCTGACATACCTATTCCACCCTGTCACTGTACGCCGACCCTTTCTTTCTCTTAATAAACTAGAGCTGCCCTCAGCCGCTTCCCGAAGCGACGTCACAATACTACTATACAATGTATCAATTATTTTACTATGCTCCTTGTTATGGCAAAAATGATCACAACAGTTTCCGAGTTCAGATGGGAAGTCTACATTTTTAAGTTTTTCCATACATAATCTATAGTAACAGTCTTTCTGTGCAGCATCTCTTTCACCCCATATAGCCGTCTCAACCCTCTTATTCCCCTGTTTAGCTGATGAATTCACTGGCCTAACCAATCCAAGGTTCACTTGAATGGCAAGTGGAAAATGGTCAGACCAGTAAATATCATGAAAAACTTCTATGTTTCCAAGGGTTTTCCACGCTGATTCAGACACCAAGCAATGGTCAAGCCAACGTCTACTCCCGCAGGCCTCACTGACAAAGGTATATGCATCTGAGTCTACGCCGAACTTAAAGTAATCGGCACAGCGCCACTTTTGTTCATCACAAAAACTTAATAGTTCCCGACTAAATAATTCCCCAGGGTGCGCATTAAAGTCTCCGAGCATATATACATTCTCCACATTCACACTCTCAACGATAGCAGCCATTTCACTGAGGCACTCACAAAATTCATTTAGGTTATCGATACAGTTAGTCGGCATGTACACACAAAACAATAACAACGTGCGATCGGCGCAAGTCGCTTTGACAGCCGCGATACGATCACTCATACAAGGTATTACAGACACGGATGTAAATACCGACTTTCTCCATAAAAGAGCCACCCCACCATATGGCCTTCCCTTTAATACCCCCGCCGATGTATCCACTGCAGATTTTCCAAAATAACCAAAGTTATCATCCAAACTACCAAGTACTGTCAACTCATGCGGCAACAACCAGGTTTCCTGCAACGCAATGACATCCACAGACTTACAGAGGTTTTGTATACACACGATTGACCTCTTTAGAGACTTACAGTTATAACTTAGAAACTTAGTCAATAAATTCTTACTATCATTAATCAGTGTACTATCCATTAACAAGACTTATTATTAAATGTACTGTCACTCGGCTGCAGGTCACCCGGCCGCCGCTCAGCTGCGCTGTTATAGTAAACAAACGGGACTATTATTTTTTACAAAGTTTTGTGTGATTAGTTTAGTGTTTGATTTGGGTATGAGGATAAGAAGAGATCAGCTGGGCTTAATTTTTTGCTATTTTATTTAAAAATTCAGAAAGTTTAAAAAGATGCGCGATCACTACTTAATATAAAACAAAGTCGCTGCCCGCTGTCTGTCCCTATGTATGCTTAGATCTTTAAAACTACGCAACGGATTTTGATGCGGTTTTTTTAAATAGATAGAGTGATTCAAGAGGAAGGTTTATGTGCATACATTGCACCCGTGAGAAGCCGGGGCGGGGCCCTAGTAAACTAATATTTTGGAAAGAGATGACATTGAAAATGAAAATTATGTATCCTGTTGAAAGCCATTGTGGAATTACTAAACTCTTTGAACCCATCGTCAATTGTCTAGCTTTATATAAATTAGGTACTTTATAGCTAAAAGTGAAGAAAACAAAATAAACAAATCCTAGCCTACAAAAAACTTCTACTGTATTAAATGAATCTGCTGTCGGTACATGAATGTCGGACGGTGTCCAGCGCGGACGAATTGGCATGCATTGCGCCCTGCCTTTTTACATGCCTATTCCGAGACCGGCCGGTCTGCAAGTGTTGAGTAAGAGCGGGTGTTAGAAGATCAATATTTCTAGTTATATAAATGGCGACGTTCGCCATCGCCATTTAAGCTATGCTTATAAGCCAAAAATTATAAAGACTTTACACTGAGTACTGAGTTTATGATAGCACTGAACACAAATATAATTTCATAAATGATAGCGATAAATGATAGCGAATTAAAGAAATAATCGTTCGGGTTTAAAAACAATGAAGAATATTTTTTGACAACCAATGCAAGTTATTTTCGCGACTAGTACTATATCTAATGTCGTCTTCTTTTTAGCATATTTATTTTCTTCTTGGTTCATTACTTTTCCACTATAGAAACTGCTTCATCCAATAATTATGTTTTTTAATTCTATATACATTTGATTGTTTTCCGCTAATTCCTACATATTGCGTGGCACCATATGAAAACGGCCAATAACGTAATAGGCACGTTCGCCAAAAACGATATCTGTATCTCGTCTATTTGTTTATTATATTATTTGATATTGCCCCCCAGACTATTATTAGCGTTATTTATTTAAATACTAACGTTAGAAGAGTATCGGTTCAATGTGGTGGAGAATTTACTGTGAGGTGTTATAGTTTTTATCCAACTTCGAAAAGGAAGAGGTTATATATCTGTTCGAGTTAATATTGTTTTGTGCGTACCTAATACTGGTTGTATTATACAAATATTACCTAAGAAAAACCAGCCAAGTGCGAGTCGGGCTCACGCACGAAGGGTTCCTTAACACTACCTAAAAAATATATATCTTAATTGACGTCAACTATGTATGTATGGGGACACCCTTTACTTTTCAACTTTTTTTTTTCCTTGGAATTTTCCTTTATTTTTGCTGTAAGGCCTTGCTTTTTGCCAAATTTCATGATTCTAGGTCAAAGGGAAGTACCCTATAGGTTTTGATTCCCTTGTGAAATCGCCAAATGTGACATAAACAGTCATATCTTTTGATCGCGTTGACTTACAAGTTTGATTTTTTTCACTGCTCCAAGGGGTAGCAGACTTAAGAAAAACGGTCTTGACAGACAGACAACCAGACAACAAAGTGATTCTTAAAGGGTTTCGTTTTGCCGATTGAGGTACGGAACTCTGAAAACACTAGAAACATTTTAGTTTTCGATAAGTCGCAACATCCGGATTTATGAACAGGAAATCGAACCCTATGAAGAATGAGATTTAGGAGCATTTTAGCATCGCATGGTTCACAGATTCGATATCTCGTTTTTACAAATTTGACCACGATGATCAGTCATTTATTTCTTGGTTTGGTTTTACAAAATGGTTGTCCTAATGACGTGTCTGAAAGAAAGGGTAATTCCTATGGGCATTACGCAATTAACTTACCACTCTTAGATCATAGTAAGAACAGAAAAAGAGGAGAGCTCGTGGCAAAATAATAACAGCCCATAAGCCGTGCTTGCCTAGGTTGGTCTGTGGATGGGTGACCGCCCATTAAGATCCCCAGGGCCGCCAGACCTTACTTATTTTCTCTTTTTTTCTTTCCGTGCTTCTAAGTGCTTGGCAGAAATTTCTGCCGACCTGAAGCATCTGGCAGTGTCAATAATATTTTTTTAACAACCTTCTTTACAACATATTAAAAAATCAGCACTTGGCCTTTGAGTTTTTTTTTATTATTTTTACGCAACTTTATCACCTGATATCTAAAAATTGTCCGTCGGCACAAGTTAGCAGGTATGCATACGTTCACAGTACATACAAACACTACTTGATGCCACACATTTTGTACATGAGAAAATAAGTAAGGTCTGGCGGCCCCGGGATCTTGCTCTATTAGGTAGTCAGGGCCCAAAAAGCCTAACTGGGTATCGTATTACAGTACTAACGAGGTTGTGGAGGTCAGATAGGCAGTCGCTCCATGTAAAAAACGGGTATTCAGCTGCATCCGGTTAGACTGGAAGCCGACCGCAACATAGTTGGGAAAAGGCTAGGCAGATGATGAATAAGAACAGAAAAAATATTTTTAAAGTTTTATGATCTGTGATTTAATTTTTTTCAGCAACCAATACGTAAAGAAAATATGAACCTCCTAAAATTAGAAAAAATGCTCCATTTTTACGGCCGTGTTTAGAGAACTTCCAGACAAATTCGAAAAGTGTTTTAATTTAAATTAAATTGATAGGAACCTAGTCAGACATCTGTCAGTATTTTATGTAAATGATGTGGTCTCCTATAATTGGAAGCGCACTTGTATTTGTCCCTGTTCTATGTATAATTGCATGTAATTGTGAAGCTTCTGTTGGCGATCCAATAAATAAATAAAGCTTTAAACCCTTTCACAAAAACCATGTCCTACCCCAATCTGCACATTTACCATCAAATTAAACATACATTGATTAAATGTTTATAGGTATTAGCCGTTGCACACACCATCGTTATTTATTATGCATAGCACGACAGCAGACGGACATTACGTGACGTGTCCCCGTGGACTTAATCTCGTGCTTATGTATAGCTAGCCTATGTGGAGCCATTTATCTAGTTAGGGAAATGGGGATAGATGTAGAGAATATGGATAGGGTTACGGTTTTCCGCTTATACCTTCAGCTACTTTGACATTTCTGGATGTAATCTTCGTTGGGTATTCTTTTCTACTTCCAAGACTTTTTAAAACAGGTATTATTTATTTATTTACTTAAGGTTCACCCACAGCACATACATACACATACATATAAATCGATATATACTCTCGATCGTGATATTCTAATATATATGCCAATTACAGGCAAACACAACATTAACAACAAAGACGCCAGATTACCGCTTAGTTGCTAACTTAAGTCTAGGTGTACAATCGATTCAAAACAGATTAGCTGATTCATTAACAACACAGACAAATTTTGACTGTATTTCATTGGTGTGTGGGGAGGCTAAGATTCTTGATTTAAACTTCACCTTACGGTCATTAAATATATCTGCTTCGGGTACGGACTTATTAAGTGAATTTAGATTGTTTTGTTTGGTTAGTGCAATGCAAACTTCGATATTAAACACATGTCAATATTGTGTACGATACTGATAAGCGATCGACGCATTCACAGACACCTTCGAGCATACTTACAGAATAGACAGTACCTTATCCAAATATCATTCAACAATTCTTACGAATGGCGTAACCTTTTCAATCGAAAGGAAATTCAACATTTCCATCCCATCTTACACTAAACAGAGCAACTGTATCGCCTACTACCTAGATATCCACATGTATTGCCCAATAACCTACGATGGCACAGGACAAAGCCCCATTTAGAGCAATCAGGGGATTAATTGCTCAGATTAGACGACGTCACTTGACCGCCCAGAACGTTTGGACTACTGTGCTCGGGACTCTGGAGGACGATGCAGTTGACGTTGTTATTAAATTGCTCGATACTGATAACTGGAGCCACTTTCTTTAATGAAAACCTTCACCTTATTCTTTATTTTTCCTTTTAAAAAGTTTGTTTTTATTTTGCAGTTCACGGGTTTGTTTGGAATAAGAATGGTGAAACAGATAATAAATTGTAACGTTTAGGTGATTGGTGATTGCAGTGGGTGTAAGTTTTCTTCTTTCTTCGTGTCGCTATCACATTATACATGGTGTAAAAATACCCTAAATGGAGCCGAAATATACTTGTTCTCCCCGTCGTCATTGCGTTTTTTTTTGTTCTTGACCATACCTGGGAACTTTGCCCCCCAATAATAACTAGCCTTCTAGTAATGGGCACATTCCAAGTTTTGTTTTTATTAATAGTTTTTAAGGCTATAACATAATTTAAATACCTCCATGACCCGTTTACTATTCAATGCATCCATCAAGTACAAAATTTTTTGAGTGCGTTACATTTAGTTTTACAGTAAAAAGTGATGTTTCACCCCAAAAAAAAGGTCAGTAATATTCTTTTGTGTAGGGTTACTAGTTTGATGTACAGAGTGCTTGATTGACGGCTTCGTGAAGGTTCCGCTTACACCAGCCCAAAACTTAACCAGTTCCACGGCTTCGTCTGTCTAACATGAACGCAAGTAAATGTGTCGTAAGTTGGAAAGTTTTTTTTTACACATATTGCACTTTATGTATTTAAATTTAAGACTCCATTCATGCATTCATGTGGCTATATATTTTTGAGCTTGTCGCTAACATTAAAAAATTTCGAAATAAAAAAATATTATTATGGCACACGTTCAGTTGGTGGTTGAATCAGTAGAATGCTGTTGCTCGCCATTAACTGTGAGAATAGAGAAGATAGTTTTTGCCGAGAATCTCAAGGGCAGTTTGTAGACTGCGTATGAGGCGAAATTAAAACATTTTCTCCGTAGCAGCAATTTTCGAGAAAATAATTGGTCTATTCAATAATAAGTCTATCTTCTTTATTTGCTTTGAAAAATCGAATAGATTGCTAAGGGATTGTTAGGCTAGTCAATAGATACAGTACAATAGTTATAATGGTACACTATTATGGAATAGTACAATAGGCAAGTTTATCGTAACAAGCAATTGTGTAAAGATATCGTTGGGGTGGATTATTTGATAGGAATGTCTAGATCTAAGGCTTGATTTTGCGTAAAGTTACTTAGTTTGAATGCTGCTAACGGCTTCGTGGAGGGTATTACACCCTGTATAAGATATTTACGCTATAGAGTTGGTTTTTTTCAACATTTGAATCAACGTATTAGTAATTATTTATTATATTGTGTATATCTCTTATGTACATTATATACAGACTACAAATAAAACTAAAATAATGCTAAAAAAAAGACTAAAACTAAGTTCCTATAAATATACAACGACGACAATAGGACACTGAGGCGTCAAAGTACTCTTCCCCATCGCTGTCATCCGGAAACGTGCCCAGAAGACTGGCAGCATTGCCACGTTCAATGGCAATGCTAATTCTTTGACCAAAGAAAGAGCCAGCCCTCTGGTCACGCGAAGTGTCGACCAGTCCGCGAGATATTTCCTTAAAAAGGAGACGCGCACTCGGGCCGTATTAGTTATTTGTTTTAAATTCTCTCTTATTGTGTAGAGAATATTACACGATTGGGATGTAGTAGACAAATCATCAAGAGGGAACAGGAGCTGCGATTCTCCATTTAAATGTGTTCCCCTTTTTTCTTCCCGTATAATGCCTCTAGAGCAATGTTTTTTTTTTTTATAAAATCATGGTTTACTACAAACACGTTTTCTTTTTTGACGTGAATATATCTTCTTAAAATTGCTTGCATAGTGGGAGGCAAGTCAAAAAAACGAATGATAACATAATCGGGGGATACAGTTTGGTGTTACAGCTTCATATTTAACATCTTCATCCTAAATTCAATTACAACATTGAATATAGCTGAAATATGACGCACCAAAAATGACAAAAAAACATTTTTGGGCCGTAATTATAATAAATTCGTAATAAATAAATTCTAAAAGTTTACCATAAAATAAATGTATACCTAGATATACTCTTTCTTAAAATTTTAATGTCAAACATAATTGAATCGGCCCAGTTTTCGAGGAGAAAAAAGAAGAATACGAAACGGCGATCTTGTCAAATGTTTGTGATATAATCGGTCAGAGCTGCTACTGTCCTTATCGCACTCTACGGGGGCAGGCTTGACGCAGCGCGATGGCAATAGTTTCTTCAAATACCTATTTTTCAAATTCCTCGCAGGCCCTGTTCCCTCTTAAGCTATCAGTCCACTGTCTCAAACAAAACCTTTCTGATTATTATTATTCTAACCTAACCTAGCCTTGAAATCGCAAAAAAATGAACGTCTAAATTCCCAACATAGGAACCTGTCACATTTTCCAATTGGGCGCACAACGCCATTTTGTCATTTTCTTCAGTAAGGCTCAACAGTACACAATGTTAGACTTATCTACGTGAAGGAATTGGTCTAGACTAGACGCTGGTGAACGCACCGACTATTGGTACCTCCTATAGGATTGGCCTTTGTTTAGATTCGGTCTAAGTCTGAAAATTGCGAAATGTTGACGCATGTATTTTTTAGGATTTTGTTTAAAGTAAATGTCAATATACTTAGAAGGATTGGAGCTAGTGTTTGTTTTAGTAGGAAAGTATTCAATATCAAGCTAGATGCAGCGATTGAAATCTTTACACAGTACAGATCTGAATTTTAAAAAGTATGTTTTGTTTCAATTTTACGCAAATAAGCAAGATTTTTTTAATTTTTGTCTAAGTATTCGATTCAGAAATCGGGCGTTAGTGTATTCTTTCAAAATATATCTGTTGTTTGTCGGTAGTTAAGGATCACTAAACATTAATTTAATAAATAAGCGTAATATTTTGCGCGAGAAACCAAATTATTACTTACTAGCGACCCGCCCCGGCTTCGCACGGGTCAATGTTATACATATAAACCTTCCTTTTGAATCACTCTATCTATTAAAAAAAACCGCATCAAAATCCGTTGCGTAGTTTCAAAGATTTAAGCATACAAAGGGACAGAGAAAGCGACTTTGTTTTATACTATGTAGTGATAGTGAAGTTAAGTATACATCTAATTCGCATGGTTTATTAAATCAAACCGCAGACCAATTAATAAACTCAACAACGATTTTAAAATACCGATAAAATTATCGAATTTTCCTAAGTGAACTTTTCTTTGTGCCCAAAAAAAGCGAACTAAGAAGAAAAACTCTTGAAAAAAAGGTTGAACATTTAATTGAAAGAGAGTTTGAACCCGCTTCTCAAATTAACGTTGATTGTGATAGATTGCTGACTAATTACCGTCCCATTTTTCAGTCATCTATCACTGTAGTTCCTGTAACTTGAAACGCTTTAAACTGATTTTTGTAAAATTTTCAATCAAATTACTTTACATTCCTTTGTAAAAAATATACTATCACCTCTATATTAAGTTGTGAGAATGACATCATCAAGAAACTGACATGTTATAATACCAGAAATTCTATAATATGACGTTAGATCCATCAATCCGCAATGGTTTCGCTTGGTGGATTATTATGGCCCTCACTTCAGAGAGAAATGAGAGAGGAGGCCAACCTCCGAGCAGTAGAACCTCTTATTAAGTTTATTTCCTACTATTCCTAAGACTACAGCCAATACACACACGTGTCACTAGTTTCCTGCTATAGAGGTATCGAATGAATTTATTAAATAGCCAAAAAATATACACACAGAAAATACACCTGGAAAAAAATTTCACTCCCACACACGTTTTTAGGGTTCCTTAGCCGAATGGCAAAAAACGGAACCCTTATAGATTCGCCATGTCTGTCTGTCTGTCTGTCTGTGTATGTAACAGCCATATTATTCCGAAACTATTAGGACTACACAGTTGAACCTGGGTAGATTCTGCCAACCGCTTTACGATTTTTTTATAAAAATAAGAAAAATAAAAGATTAAGAGGGGCTCCCCAACTGGAACTGAAACTAAAGAAAGTTTTTTTCATCAAACCTATACGTGCGGGGTATGTATAGATAGGTCTTTAAAAATTACAGATTACTAAAACCATTTTTTCTTAAATTCTATTGTTTGAATGATAGATGCTTCCAAAGTGGTAAAATGTGTGTCTCTAATTTCTAAAGTAAGAGGAGGAAAATTCTGAAAAAAATAGGACTGTAGAACGTAAATAAAACTTTCAAACAAAATTGGTTTGAATAAGATTTGATGTGTAGTTTTTGAGATATGGGACTTTTTCATCAAACTGCAGCAGTAACTTTGTTTTGTCATTAACATACTGTGAAAAACAAATGTAGTTTTGCTGTTGAATGTAAAACAATACAACATAATATGAATGAGCCTTCAAAATATTTTTTTTTATATTGTTTGGTGCTACGGAACTCTGTGTGCGTGTGAGTACGACTCACACTTGGCCGGTTTTGTTTCACACAAATAGTTTTACAGGTGCCTGTACAGGTGGTTTTATATGTGTATGGACGCGGGACAAAAACAGTATAGTGAGGATCGTAGCAAACTTCTGTTCTGCCTACGCCCAGGGGAAAAAGGCATGAGTCTACATACCTATATAAACTTGAAGTTTATTTTGCAAGTTTTCTGTTTAGTTTTAGGTTTTTTATTTTTTTATTGTGTAGTTTTAAGTTTATATTTCATTTTTGTTATTTTTTCTTTTGTGTGCACTTGTGGCGTGTGCCAAATAAATATGTTTCTTTCTTTCTTTCTATATAATATATAAACACCTATATTTCAACATAACAAGACAGACAACATCAAGAACTCAGTTAAAAATAAACGTGTAACAATCAGATTTCATATGATAATTGTGTGAGGCAAACTGAATCGTCACAGACGTTATTAAGCGCTGGAGAAAATTTAGAAATGTAAGCTTAATTAAAATTTCTTCTTAACAATCATGTCTAAGCGAAATACCGAGTAACAGAGGGGGGGATACGCCTGATATTTGTGACAAGTCATGAGATTTTAGCGAGTTAATGAGGTACTTGGGTGTCAAATGCCGCTTTACTTCACTTTTTGACGTTTTGACTGACGGTACTGTGGAATTAATACCTTTATGAGCTCGTGGCAAATAATAACAGCCTCTCGGGTCGATCTTTAGGTTAAGCCGCGCTTGCCTGGGTTGTTCCGTCGATGGGTGACCACCACGTCTGAGGTCAGATAGGCAGTCGCTCGATGTAAAATACTCAGCTGCATCCGGTTAGACTGTAAGCCGACCCCAACACAGTTGGGAAAAGGCTAGGCAGGTGATGATGAGTTATCATTAATGAATATCCATTCTTTAATTTCCCATTAGACAGTATTTGGAAAGCGCTGAAGTATGAGATGTTTCTTTTTAAGGCGCGAATTACACAGAAACGGCGTAAAGTGAAGGCGCGGCGCAGGCATGGCGCCGCTTCAAAACGTTTTCATACAAAATGTAGGTAAGTGACGTGTCGAGAATTACACTCAAACGGCGCGGCGCAGGCACGCCGTTTTTTTTTCTTTATACTATCTACGCTGGCGCTGCGCCTGCGCTGCACCGTCACTTTACTCTGTTTGTGTACAATTCACGACTAAGCGATTCAAAAGACCTGTGTAGTAGATGAGCAATATACAAGTTTAATTTAAACTGAGCAAAACGACAGCTAGTCATATTATTAACACGTAATTTTGTGAGATAAAATACTGAACAGTTGCAGACCATTTTCTCATATTACATGCTTGTTTAGTTAACTGAAAACACGAAACATGTAGTCAAAACGCTGCAGGCCAGTTACAGTAGGTGTCATTCGATTCGAGCATATTTCAAACAATTGCATTTTTTTTCTATTAATTTACTTTCCTATAAGCTTGTGACTTAGACCACATCGCCAAAATTTCAAAGTTTCAGCGGAACAAACAGTAAATTTTGATGATAAGTCGTTTTAAGAATCGAAATAACTGCAACATTCAGGGTGGGGAGAAGTGCAAAAGTTGCTAAGATACTTCGCATCAAATTAATTGATTCATTGAAAATTAAAATCTTAGACGCCCTCTTTTTATATTGCAGCTTCTGTTTTTTAATTTAGATTTGTATTGTTAATGGATTCATTAATCGTTGTTGACAGTTCAGTCATTTAGGGCTCTTGAAATATTCCAAGCATTTTAAATCTTGAATTATTGAATGAGGTAACCAGTTGTTACATTCTTTCTAATATTGACTGCTGCGCTTGAGGTCTTGGGTTCGATTTTCAGGTGGGGAAAAGTGTTATTGGGTTTATTCCCTTAAGATGTTTTAACATAACTGGCGAAATGTGGGTACACTATTAGGCATACCTCTCTTTTAAGTTTGAGTTTAACCCTTTGAAATAACAAGCGTGATATAATGGATGTTCTAATATTGCGTAGATTCCGTTTGACTGATTACTCACCACATGTTAAGGCCTTTTTACTAAATCAACGACAACAACAATTTTTACGAAAACTTCCGAAAAATAATCATTCAAAAGAATGACAGATTTATTACGAGAAGCAATAATTTACCGTCGAGAACCATATCAGTCATTAAGACAAGTTTAGGCCGTAACATTAATAACTTCATCTTTATACCCTAGCCTAGTTACAACTCCTATTAATCCTGAGGTGTTCAGCCAATTAGACAGACCGACACTTAAAATGATCGTGAATACTGAGCACGACACAGGTGCACAGCCACTCATTTATTTAGGTCATATACGAAGTCTTAGTCAGGGTTTCTCAACATGAGGTTCGCGGCCCCCCGGGGGTTCATCAAAGAGGTAAGAAACCAAAATTACATAATCCAGGCTAATACCACTGACTATGAATACGGTTGTTTATTTATTGTGTTTCATCTATGTGCTTTTATTACTTCTATAGATACCTATGGACTGTATGAAAGATGTCTTTGATAAAAAGGGCTGGCTATTGACATAAGGACAAATAGAGAAGTATGAAGAAGAAGCAACATCGACCCCAAATAAGTTGCTCTTAGGGCAGAAGAATGGTGATGAAGATTCGTCATTAAAAAGGTTGAGATAGGATGGTCTAGTCTAGACGAAGCATAGGTTATTTTTGAGTTATATTAGTTTCGACTGAACTATACTCGTAAAAAAAACATTACTTACTGGTGCAATATGCAGGTGTTGTATTCAAGTCAAGCCGTCAACTTGAAAAACTATTACTTTAAGTGTAAGCAATTAATTAAGTCAACCGCAGGTATAAGCTTTACTACACACTCACATTTATAAACACAAAATTCAAAGTGAGAACTCAGTCCTAAAAATAAGCAGACGAAAGTCACAAATGCCTAGATATTTTACAAAATTAACGCTACAAGACGAGACTAAACATTAATTCAGAAATAATTAAAGAAACGATTAGAGCACTTCAGCCCCTTGTAGAGCAGAGGCCAAAATTGTTAGCGCGAAACAGGGCTGTCTCTAGCAATAAACTTTGCTCAGGAATTTCATTAGTTTCGTTCAATAAATTAAGAGGTTATGCTCGCGTGTGTCGGCCCTGCAATTACCTCGTCTACGCGGAGGTGTAATGAAGAACCTCTCGGTAAGAGGATGGAGGAACTACGAAAGTAATTTGGATATGACGGTGTTTTGCTTGTTAGGTAGAATACAATGAAGATTTTTCACAAAACTTACTACTTGCTAACCTTGCTTAAACAATCGCAAACTTTTGTTTTATGAAGAGCGAAGTCTGAAAGTGTTTAAGGTCAAAATCATCTCAGAGTGTTACTATTATGTATTTTTGTTTATGCATCTCATTGTAACTTTGTTGTCTAGTCTCCACTTATCACACCTCCTATAACATGCACATATTTTTATTATTATTTTAGTTTAGATCTGTTTGTGAATAATGTATAGATTCTACTTAATATTCACAAATAAATTCAAGGGAACATTATGGCACGAAATATTTATTTATAACCGATTTTTTTTTCTACCGTTTTCCCATCTATGTGGGGTCGGTTTCCAGTTTGGCCGGATGTAGCTGAATACCAGTATTTTACATGGAGCGACTGCCTATCTGACCTCCACAAATCAGTTACTGGGTAATAAGATACCTGTTAGTGAGACTACTTATACGACGTAATTTTATATCATATCCATATTAAACACATTTTTACTCTTGTCTCCACACAACAAAGTTTCTCATAATAGTTGACTTGTCGCCTTATTACACGACCGGCTTCGATGAACCGCTCCTGTTCTTGTAATATTTTTATAACCTCTACCTTCTTCATTTTGTCGGGTTTCCACAGTTTTTTAAGCGAGCTGTGAAGAATGGTGTAGATAGGGATAGGGGTTTAGGGATTGATATTGTGAGTTTTAACGAAGCGTCTCTTTAAAAACGTATTGTATGAAACGTGTTGCAAACGAATAATTTTTTAAACGTATTGTATTATATTGTACGTATTGTTGCGACCGAAACTCCATCCAAGCATCCTGGTGTTGTCACCAGGATGCTTGGATGGACTTTCGGTTTATTAATGTTTATTTTCAGAAATGATCTAACGGATTAGGTACTTTTGAATTTACTCTAAAAAAAACGAGATATCAGTATTTTTTTTCTATTATTTAAAGAAAATTGCTCCGAGCTTAATGATAACAGCCGCTAGGATAGATCTTTAGGTTAAGCCGTGCTAGCCAAGGTTAGGCTCTGGATGGGTGACCACCTATTGTATACCGAGTTTCCTCCGTACCTCTGAAAACACGTTAAGCCATTGGTCCCGGCTATAATTTGTAAATCTATTACTGTAAATCTTTACAGGTTTTCAGTGGCCTACTGAAAGTCTGACATCCAGTCTTACCAAGGTGTATCGTATTACCTAGTAGTGGATTGTGGAGATCTGATAAGCAGTTGCTCCATGTAAAATACTGGTATTCAGCTGCATCTGGTTAGACTGGAAGCCGATCCCTGAAAAGGCTAGGCAGATAATGATTTGAAGAAAATTGCAAAAAACATCAGGTGACATGAAAAAACCTATGTATAAGGAGATCGAGGATTTATGACGGTCAAATTACAAGGATCATTTATTCAATTTTGTTTTATTCTTCATTATGCCAATTCACAGAACAAACCACGCACACTCAAACAACACAGCATTACAGCAAGTCCACACTTCGACACTCCATAAATGTAGTCTAATTCAGTAATGCGATTAATTCGCACATCAATATTGTATGACAATCAATTCAATGATAATTACCTCTACTAATGACGTTAATTTCGTGATAATAACTCGGAAAGGGATCTACTGTATAAATCAGATTTACTTCGAACTGTTAGTTGATAATACGATGTTATTAATATGTAATAGTATACAAATAATATAATGGGTGACGATTTTCCTATTTCCTCCTCTCGTATAGAGAAAAAATGAATAAAAATTTAGTTTTAATTTTACTCAAGGACAAAAATAAATCTAGAGAATTTCAGAACTTCACAAACGTTTCTCACCCATCAAAAAAATACGCTATCAGAGGCATAAATAAATACAAGAAAAAAATATCTACGGTTATATTTCTTATTATCTTGAGTTATATGATAATTCTTGTCTCTGGGCCGTGATTTAGTACGGGGTCACCGCTAGGGGGCGCTGTTGAGCTAAAAAAATATAAAGACGTCATTATGATAAATTACCCCCGGCTATCTTGGTTGTTGTAATTTTACACCCTGTATTATCAACTAGCTGGTTATCTGTGAGATAACTTTAGCTTTAGAATAGGGTAGGCAGGACTCACAAAAGAAACTTGTTAAATTAGAAGAAATATAAGTGCAGATGCACATCAGTTTTGAGAATATTTTCGCGAATTCTTTGTTGAAATGGATGCTACCTTGATAATAATTTAAAAAAGCCCGCAAATGTCGGAGAAATATTTGGAGTTGATGGCCAACCTTGAAAGGCACCAAAAGAAGAAGAATTCTTACAGAAAGTGGTTTAATATGGTCGCTTTTCAGTCTTTTATTGTTTGATTTCACGATTTTGTACTAGGTTTTCAGCTGATCAAGAACCAGCTCTTGTAACCGACAACCTATTGTATAAATACGTCAGAATAGGAACATCTTTACACCATTAGAATGATCATTATCTTGCCCTTGTCCCAAATCATTTGGGGTCGGCGCAGCATGTCTTTCGTCTTCCATACTTCTCTATTACTCATCATCTCATCAGACACCTCCTTTCGTGCCATATCATTCTTCACACAATCCATGCATCGTTTCATTGGTCTTCCTCTACACACAGTCCATCCATCGTTTCTTTGCACCATTAGAATGTCACAATTTAAAAACAGGAGAGTTGATATTGCAGGAGATCGATTTAGGTGCTTGTATTTCTATCGCAACCTTACTTTATTAGTGGCACCTATCCTAAACCAATTTAAACAGAAACTTATTACTCCTACAATAAAAAATTCACTCCAATATTCTATACAACAACTAAACCGTATAGTGTCGATATAAATTTAATAAAACATCGTAATAAACAAGGGTTTTATGTGACGTACTCGACGTGTCCATGTTGAAAGTTCGATGGGGAGCGACATCGAAATATTGTGTCGGAATTTATAGCCGTGCGGTCAGCCCACGAGACGGTGAGGCAGGGCGCAAGTGGTAGCGATATCTACTAGCGATATATTAGTATTAAAAGAACAACAAACAACAACGAACATAGTAAATAGAAAGGGTGTAACAAGACCCTTAACGAAGCCGAAAGGCACTTGTTTTCCCCGTAATTCCGATTTATTTTTGTTCTAGACCATACCTGGGAACCTTCTAGTTACGGAGATTTTGGGGGTCAAAGTTTTAACTTTTCACAAGTTTTTTTTTTAAATACTTGTTTTTAATGTAAGATTGTTACTTAAAAAACCTCCACGACCCTTATACTATTCAATCCATCCATCAGCATAATGTTTTGAGTGCTACCGTAAAACGTGATTTTTCACCCCATGCTTTGCGTAAAGTTAATAAAATTAGTTTGATGTACATAATGTTTGGATGACGGCTACATGAAGGGTCCTGTTGCACCCTGTATTTAAAAACTTATTGTACTAAAAGGTTAGGTTCTATAGGTAAATAATGCTTTACCGTTATTTTAGAGCAGAGTTAAGAGCCAAAAAACACATGTAGCAATTTTTACGATTAACGTCGTACATGTCCACGACACTACTTTACAATGTACATAACTCACTTATGTAAAGTCGTGTCGTGGAAATGTACGACGTTGTGTCGTGTGTGTGACATATGGTGTAGCCCTGAGAGAGGAAGAATAGTAAATGTGGCGTTTTGAAAAGTTATGTATTTACTCTGACGACACGCTTTCTACGACAATAATTTTGATAGCAATTGATAAAGCGAGTCCCATAGTAATGGACGTAGTTAGGCACATACAAGTTGGTGAACATTTTATTTATGTGTAACATTTTATGTATCACGAGTTTAGGTACCGCTAAAAAAATAATTAATTAGTAAATTCGCTCACAGTCTGCTTAGCGATGAAACTGGCACTCTCCCCGCACAGTTGGACACAAAATTGATTATTGGAATTATTGTATGTTAACAACTGGAATATTATAAATGTATAATAAATAAATTACACATACATACCTGCCTGCATTAATGATAACATTGTTTACATAATGTTGCTATTATTTTGATAGTAAATATGCTTCTTCATCCTGCTGTCACGTCTTAAGGATTCATGCTGGTTTTTAAGTTATTTATTTTCCTAGTTTATGGGCATTTCGTTAAGTATTTATTTGCACACAGCCCCTAGCAATAATTCCACTGTTCTTCAATATGCTAAAATTGCATATTTTGTCCAGTTGTGGCAAGCCCGAACGCAGAGTACGATCTAGCTAGTTGAGATCCCTGCTTCGGATCTATGACCTCTTGTCTTGATTTTAATATATTTTTACAATGCTGAACCCATAGAAAAATCCAGACACCGTGTTCAACGTTGTAACCCAAAATCTGTCACCGGCTCGTCGCTCAAACTGGCACCCCACAGATTGCCAAAGTACTGGATTGGCGGAACAAGTTGTCTACGAAACTCGTCTATAACTGCGGCTGATAATTAAACAGCTGTGCCGAAACACCGACGTTTTGAAGCGACCATGTCAATACAGATATTAAGTACGTTAGTGTTTGTGCGCTTTACATTGCTTAATTAAATCCGTATATACAAGCTGTGTCCCTGGGAGGGAGGCGATGGATGGGTTATGCTATTGTTTACATGCTTATCGCTTATGGATCCCCATTTAACAGCAACGTGTCTTATATAATCTTGAAGACTGATAGAGCCCTATACAGCTATATTAGTTTGCAAGAGTTTCCCTTTTATAAGAAGTGGTGTTGGTGGGTTTTATTTACAAACGCTGCATAAAGTAAAGAATTAACCCCATAGTCTACAGTGTAACTTCAATTGTAATCATCGTAGTTTATGACCAAGGTTACCGACGTAGCCCGAAGAATTGCCAAACTGAAGTGGCAGGCACATTGCTCGCAGAACGGATGGCCGATGGGGCCGAAAAGTTCTGGAGTGGCGACCGCGAACCGGAAGTCATTGCGTTGGAAGGCCTCCCACTAGGTGGACCGATGACCTGGTGAAGGTTGCAGGGATCCACTGGATGCGAGTCGCACGGGACCGGTCAGTGTGGCGACACTAGGGGGAGGCCTATGTCCAGCAGTGGACGTCTTTCGGCTGAAAAGATGATAATGATGAAGACCCTTGGTAAGAAAGTGATAAGATGTCCAGATCAAGAAAAAAAAGTGAAGTTCTGAAGCTTTAATGTAGATTTTCGTGCACACAGTTTATATGCTACATATTTTATCCCTCGCACCGCACCTGCAGCCTAATTCTTAGCAAGCCAAAACCTTGAAAGGCCACATTGTCTGAAACATTCGTACCCAATTCTGGCCACAATTGTGCGCACGTGCGTCTTAGCAGAATTTACTATGTCTAATACAATAAGTTGGCACCCCACCCTGGGGGGGGGGCCTAAATTATGTATTTTATTGTCACTGGATCCAATTTCATAACCCGAAGAACGGTCGGGATGAGTCCGCAATGTTATAAGCTATTCTATTGAATTTTGCAATACATACAAATGCGACGGTAGTGTTTGTGGGTAATGTTCGAACGTGGTGGATTATCGCGAGCCGATATTTATTTTTGGAAAATATTTTTGAAGGTTCTTCTTGCTTTGTCGGTTCGTGACTGTTGTGTTATATTTTTGGGACTTCCCAGGGTACTGAGAACGGAAATACTAAAACTTAATTATCTGTCTCAAAATGATGGCGGAAATATTTATTTTTGTAAATCCGTACATTACTAAAACCATTGTAGCAGTGATAGCCTAGTGGTGTGACCGTCGGACTGCCTAGTCATAGGTCTCGAGTTCGAACCCAAGTCACGCACCTCTGAGTTTTCGGAATCATGTGCGTATTGTACAATTATCACTTGCTTCGGTGAAAGGACACATCGTGAGGAAACCAGCATACCTAAGAGATATTTCTTGAAGGCATGTAAAGCCAAGTCAGAGGCCCATGGGCGGCCTAAAAACTCTGACACCAGATTAGGAACTAACCACACGATGAAGAAGACTAAAATCATTGACATTTCCTAGAAGCTTTAATATTTAAGCTAAAATCTAGCTAGCAGATAGGAACCTCTCAGTTATAAAAATAGAATGTAATATTTTCCAGAAAAAAAAGGCAGCGGATAAAAAAGTTATATCTGACCTAAATTATTGAATGAACCGCATTATCCTTACCACCCCCGCCTCTCTTTCCCCTCACGCTACTACACTTAATTTCATTGTCAATTTAAACCTTTTCCGTACGGAACTTTTTAAAGTGCAATATTTTAAAATAGCAGAAGCTTATCAAGTGTAAAATTAATTTCACGGCAGCCATTCTTCGAGATAGTTCATCAAACTTTCAAGATTCAGATGAGCATAAAATAGGCGAAGAGAGTGCCTTCGGAAAAGTTTCTGTGTAACGGAAATTAGTTCTAACATTTTACTAGTTTTTTTTTAATACTTTGATGCAGAAGTAAAGAGGCCGACGGAAAATGGAGAAAGAATACGAAACGATTATAAGGTTTCTGTAAAGGATAAAGAAGTATTTTTTACGACAAGGTTTCCGATATGTATTGTTACTCCTATGATAGTAAGAAATGTTCTTTAGAACTCAACATGGAATTACGTCTTATTCCGGTTGCGTATCATTACCCTGGGATTTCTTCAAAACCATTAGGTATTCTGAATAGATACAATAAACCTACATATTTTTCTTTTTTCAGATATGAAACTCAATTTTTTATATCAACATTTGTACGTTAGTAATAAAACATTATGTTACAAAATACGAAGCTTTTACCTGCAAGGCAAAAAATAATCATGTTACGGATCCTTTTCTTACTAATAATTGGCTTTTTGAGAGACAAAAGTTACATTATTGAAGTCAGTCCATTCAACCACCTTTTTTTTTAAATCATCAAGTGACTCCTCCCGCTCTGGGCGGAGCAGGAGGGAGTGTCAGACTTTTACTGAACCCAAACATGTTCCTTCATTACCCTTCGTGTTCCGGGGCCACGGTATCTCTTTCGAACTGTCCTGCAGCCCCGGCAGAGTCCATTCACCCCCCTTACGCTTGCTTATGCTTGCAACAAGGATAACAAACTTGCAATAGGTATCTACGGGGTTTCCGATTAACAAAGTGATCCCTTGCCAAACATGTCATAAAACCAACTATCTGAAAATTTAAAACTTGCCAAAGCAGCGATTCCAGCGCTATTAATCTAGTCAACTGTTATTTGATAGCAATACGCCGAAACTGGGCAGCGCTTCAGAAACCGGTTCCTGTGAAACCTAAAATTGAGAGTAGTTCCGAAAATCAGCTTTGTTCCTGTAAATGAAAGATCTGCTTGTATTTTTCATATCAACATTCAATTTTTAGCCATATTCTGTGGAAATTCTCTTTTATATGTCTGTTCATTGGATTCGTTTCTAACTACTTTGTTTTTAAATTGTTGATAATTATAATCTTTTACTCTGGACGCTCTTAATGTGCACGTCTTTCTACATTCTTGTCACATATAATTATGTATAATCTTAACATGAACGATGTAACCAAGATCTTGTAACAATATTTTGATTGAAAAGAGTGTCCATGGAGTTTCTTGCCCATTCTTCTCCATAGAGATCTACGCTTTGGAATGGGCAACTACAGTACTTTCACAAGTTATTATGCCTTGTATCTGTGACTGTAGCTTCGCCTTTGTTTTTCTGACTTTCAAAAGTGCTTGTTATGGTCTAATTGAAATAAATGCTTTGAGTTTGAGTTTTCATATATTTTTATATTTTTTCGTTTTCACTGAGTATAGGCGAAATCTACCGAAATAAAAGTGCAATGTAGTGCCACATTATTTAGGAATTCATTTAGGCATCCCTTAGTGTAAGCAAAAACGGTAATAAACTATATACCTCATATGGAGACTACCACTGGTAACCCAGTTAAACAAATGACAGTCAGGGGGACCAAAAGTTTAAAAAATTTAACTAAAAAAGTCACATCCCTAATGTCGCGTCTCCTCAACTCAAACGATTATTGCAGATGCACTTTAGATACAGGAGTGAAAGCGCTTGAAAGCGCTGCACCGTCGGCATCCCTAATTAATATTTTCTCTGCGGACTGCAGTATAAACCAATTACGTAGCTAGACCAAAACTGTGGTGTTTTTCGGCGCGCGCCAAATTGCTTTACACGCGAGCTTTGAAGTGTTAAGCGTTTATTAAATTTGGAATCAAAAGCGCAACATTGCTGAATGTAGCTATACATGTGCTATCACTGCTTCATGTTTAATGAGCGTTGAGCATTCACCTCTAAAGTTGGGGAAAGTAGAAATTAAACGGCTCGGATTGGCACGGAAATATTGCACAAATGATTTTTTTTGTCTACGTGTGTGCTAAAATTAAACAAGCGATTTTATGGTATTTTGTTCAGATGTTGTTTATGCTATCTGAGTAAATGTTTCCGGAAATTGATTCATTAATTAAGATTTTAATGGTCATAAAAATAAATAGCTTCTCATCAGGTTGTTCACCCAAAAACCCTTAGTAACACATCTCCTTTGTAAACTCACAACCCCAAACACTTCAAAAGCGTAATAACCACCTGATTAATTTTTAATTAATTCTCAAAATAACATCAAGGTACCTACCTACCCACCCAAGCTCTCTTCTAGACACCAAGATTTCCCAATTTGAACGCAACGACTTCTCACACAAAATAGAACAAGATTTATTCCCTAATCAGAGTTTAATCAAGGCGCGGGAGTATCAACGAATTAATTCGAAATTAACGTCGTTAAGGGCCGTAGAACGAGTCGTCGAACAATAAACCAGTGAGAAATTGGGCCCTTAGAAAATTATTTAAGTGGGCGGAACGCCGATAAATTCTCACTCCAGTGTACTGCGAGAATTTCTTTAGCGAGATCATTGAATGCAAAATTATATTTGTGAGAGAATTGCTGCCTGATTAAAGGGTACCTAGTGTAAAGTTCACAATTTTCCTCCTTACTCAAGGAGGAGCTGCGCCGAGGGACACCGATGTGAGGCATCTTTGTCGATATAGCTAATAAACTATACAAATAATACCACCCATAAAACCTATACAAATATACAATACCTTTTCATAAAAATATTATGAGAAGAAATTCTTGGAAAATACGAACAGTTATCAACACTGAGCACCAATAAGCAGTACCTTTGTGCTCTTCTATCTGGATGTAATGTCCTGTTAAGTATTTTTTGTGCATATATAAATAAACAGCATCCAAATGTCAAAGATTGAGTAAAAAAGTACAGACCTTATTTTGAGGAGCCTGGGTTGCACTGCAACGACCTGTACAAAAGAATATTTGTGGTTATAAGAGAATAGTAATAAAATAAGTTCTATTAAATGAATCAGGTGGAAATCAGATGCCTAGGATTCTTTCAGTTAAACACTGCAGTGATTTGCGCAGCATATTCTTCAAACTTGACCAGAACAAGATTCGAGAAAACAGTATGCGGACTTCCAGAGTCGCTACTATCTAAACTTTGAAAGTTCTGCTCTACTGATGACTTCATTAGAAGAAACGAGCGTAAAAATAACTAACTTTATCATTAAACCAACTTAAACGAAAAGGGTGCCTACTTCACCGAATTTAAAAAAAAAAAAATCTACGTCAAACGTCAGGTATACAGGAAAGAATCCGAAGTCGGTCTCATTCCACGCCGCTCCATTCATCGTTCAACTCGGCCCATTCACTTATGCGAGGCTCAGTCATTCCGACTGTACGCCGATTCATTCCGTCTCAGACCTACGTTATTTAAAAAGAAAATTCTAGAAAATGTCGAGACGTATGCTTTGAGTGTGAGCTCATTATGTTTTTCTTTGAATACAGGTGTTCATTAACGGGAATAGTGCTGCAGCAAAGGAATTTTTCATTTGCGAGTCATATTCGAGTTCCTGTTCGGTATTGAAACTTGAATGTGGATTCAATTATACGTGTTCAAGAAATTTATTTTATTAAAAAAGGCCGATCATTTTTATCAAACAAAGTGGATTCTTTTTTCGGTAGCTTTCAGCAGAAATATTGGCAAAATGCACTTCATTTTTGTGTTATAAAAGGTGTAACAAGATCCTTAACGAAGCCGAAAGGCACTTGTTCTCCTCGTCATTGCGATCATTTTTTTGTTCCAGACCATACCTGGAAACCTCCTTGTTATGGAGATATTGGGGTTCAAAGTTTCAACTTTTTCACAAGTTTTTTTTTTTATACTCATGTTTTTACTGTAAGATATTTACTTTAAAAACCTCCACGTCCCCCGTACTATTCGATCCATCCATCAGCACAATGTTTTGAGTGCGTTACATTGAGTCCTACCGTAATACGTGATTTTTCACCCAAAAAAGAAAGTCGTTTCCCAGCAATAATTTTTGCGTAAAGTTACTTAGTTTGATGTACATAATGCTTGGTTGACGACTTCGTAAAGGGTCCTGTTACACCCTGTATTTAACGTAGTGCTTGTTTATAATATTTCGAAGTAGCCAGTATTCAAAGTTTCGTATAGAGTAGGGAAGAGTAGAGCAGAGTTTCATTCGTTTGGTTAGATTGGGTAGTTACCCAATCTAACTTTTACAGCAGCATCGTCAGCATCAGTCAAGCCTATATTTTTGTGCACTGTATCGATAAACCAAAATCAAAATTAATTTTCTTGGAAAAAGGCTAGGCTGTAGTCACACATACTCATCAGTAGTCAGTATACACATTTTTCCTAAGAAAATTAATTTGTGACGGTAACTACCCAAATGCACCACATAGAAAAAAATATTAGATGCCTCAAAGGCAGACTATTCTTTTTGATACTCAAACAGCCATTGCATGAAACAAAGAATAGAAGTTTCAAGTCAACAAGTTTACGTTTATAAAAAAAAAAAGCTAAGTATTATGTTGAGAAGACATAGTAGGTACACTGTCCGTTTAGTATCTACACGAAAAAAGCCAGTGGTTCGATTCTCGATTTCCCACCAACGATATAAACCAACAACGTTAATTCCCACTGCTCCTATTAGAAAACGTGCATACGTAAATCTAAAAGCGGATATCAGTTAAGAAAACTAAATAAGAAAGGACTTTGAAAGCGCTTCCGCGGCGTCTAGCTCACGAACCACCTCTAACCATTGTTACCTTTGCTAGACACAACTTTTTCCGTCGCCGCCTGCCTTCGATCCACTTACACTGTGGTCTAAATTGTGAGAGATTTTCGGATTTATTCTAGCCAACCCGAAAACAGATATTTTTTTGTAAAGACAGCATAGATATTAGAGATCGTGGCAGATGGCATTCTGTAGTTTCTGTCCACCCCTGTTGGAAAATGACGTGATTTATGTAGTACATAGTATATCTACAGATTGAGAGCTATTTTTTGTGAATGTGATAGTGATAATCAGCTTATACTGTTCCCACTGCTGGGACACACGGCGTCCTCTCTTTGAGAGTGAATGGGCTATAATCCACCAGGCGAGTCCAGTGCGGGTTGGTAGATGTCACATGTCTTCGAATTTTTGGTTCTAGGACATGCCGGTTTCCTCACGATGTTTTCCTGCACCGTTTTGAGAGCAGTGGTTATGAAATAAATTACACAAAGTAATTTGCCTCCCTGGGTTCGAACCCACGACTTACAGTTCGTAAGTCGGGGCCGCCATCACTGGGCCACCGCTGCTCTCTTTTGTGAACAAGAAATAGAGAAAATAACCACTTCTTAGCCTCCATTTCATACGGTAAAAGAATGAAGACCCGTGTGACTCCGGAAAGATATTCTTCTATTTTCTGTGTTTACTGCGATCATTAAATATTAGATGTATTGAATTTACATGGCTGATTTCGTTAATTATTAATATTTATCGATCATTTTTGGGATTTCTATTTCAAGGTAAGTCTCCTAGTCCTAAGCAAACAAAAGACCAAAAAAAAAAACTGAACAATTTTAGACAAATTCCTAGAAACAGTGTCATATAAGGCGTCCTATTGAGCTTGTCCTAGATTTCGAGAAGAATCGCTTCAATACGTGCGTACTCAGTTTATTACTTAATCATAAATATTATTAAAATAATTCCTATGTTCATTTTCACGCATATTATTAAATAACGATAATGAATTATACTTATTTCTGTTAGTAAGTTTGTATAGACGCCAGCTGTCAAATTTTCCCAATAAACCATGAACCTAATGCTTTAGCGATAAAATTGAAAATCTAATAAAATAGCTTGATGCGCTGCCGTCTGTACAAGCACTGTTTACATATTAACATTTCTTTTGACTAGGTGAGGTCGCGGTCGTTGTTTTATATCTGACTACTCTGAAAAGAAACACCGAAAGTCTCTTTTTAAAACTAGATAAATTAAGAAACAATATGGCGAGCAGTACTGTCACGGTCACAAAATAAAACTTTGACTACAACGGGTAGTTGAAGGGAAGGGGAAATAATGCCATGTCACATTTTTATGTTTTTTGAACTGGCCATGCCATGCAATATGCAAATGCAATACACAGGTAGAACGAAACACCAAAACACACTTTGCAGTTAAATGCCCTGTGCATTGAGTAATCTTCATATAAAAATAATTACACAGTGCAATAACGAGCAATGTTCAAGTTCTGTATATGTTCATATGAAAATATAGATACTATTTCATGGACATTGCAGATTTTTTTGCCTGTATTTTCTGACTTTGTTAATTTTTTTTCTGTAATTCAATGTACGAAAAGAGATTTTTGGACTACACACTCAAAACAAATTTTAATACATTTTCTTTAGAAATTATTTATTTATTATTATTTATCTTTTATACAAATTATTTACATTTTTTTATTATTATTATTCTATTTATTTATATTTCGAGCTTTAATGTACACTTTTTCAAAGATTAAAAGATTAATTTAGCAATACGAGTATCTCAGTTCATTGTCTTTGTGACATCGCATGTTTTTCGCTAAACTCTTCAGTTGTAATATATGATACGATCAGCATCATTCTCTTGCCTTAGCCCTAATCTACATATTAGGATCGGCACAGCATGTCTTTTTCTTCTACGATAGTGGAGGGATAGAATAAAGTGAAATTTTTCGTCGGTTTCCATATTATTAAAATGTTATTAGGACCTAGCTGATAAAGAAGGCCAATTACAAGACATTACAAAAAATCGTTTACTGTTTTAGCAAAACAAAAAAATATCTTTGTTCGTTGTTATAATTCTTTTATTTTAACTAGGTCAGACGAACCTAGTTGCGTGTACCAAAAATACAAAATTAGATCCAACTCGCTACCTCTCATAGTTTGTACCACGCAAGTCGGCTGCGAACGTGATCTCTGAATACTGAGATCTCTTTGAATACTCACCCGGGTGCAATTGACGATGGAATCGCTAAAGCAATACGAGTACGTTTTATGTAAAAAAAATAAACTTAGTTACATCGAGACCTTTATAAGAGAGATTTTTTGTTTGATTTTGTAGTTTTTTTTTTGTGAGAGAGCAGTTAGTTCTAGAATAAAAGTGTGAACCAAAATTGGTTTATTTAACTTTCAGGTGAATAGTTATTAATGTGTAGACTTACTTGATAAAGACATTTTTACTCTAAGGAAACCATAAATTGGCTTAATAGCCGGCCGGAGGAGTCAGGGTCAGTTAGGAGCATAACCTTGCTAGTTGATTATTAAAATAATTTCTCTAGTAGAGTTAAGTATTATTTTCATTGAACGCTGATACTGGTGCTCTTAATAATTTATAGAAAACGATGCACATTGTCCTTACTTACTTGACAGACATGTTTGCGAAAACACAGAATCTTAGTTCGATTGTGAAACCAGCTTGAAAATCATGGTATCCTATAATTAACAACTACGCAACACACCCAAAACCGTGTAACTAAAAGTTTCCAACAATTTCTCGGACCATAAATTTCCGCTATTTGTGAGTTAAACGGAAAACATTTACGAATAAAATTGCACATTTCGAGTTTATTTTTTCGCCCAAAAAAAAGTAGCGCGTGCATTTTCAGTTTTTTTATATATGACAGCCTAACGTACTGAATTAATTGACTCAATACACAAACGAAACCATATTTATTTTTTTGTGGCCACTTTGTAATTTATTTTTGGTTAAAAGTCCGGTACGACTATCAAAAAAAAGTAAAGAAAATGTATGTTTCGGTGAAAAAATACTGAAAGTTTTATGTATTTTATGTTTTACGTTTTATGATGTCATGCGTTTGTTGTATTTTTACTCAAATATTGGTCTATGTGCGCTGTCCAGAGTCACAGTGCCCTAACCACCCAACGTTTAATCAACCAACGTTCCTTATTGTTGTTTTTTTACATATTTTTTTCACCAAATATCACCTTTTGAATGCAATAAACTTAGCCAAAGCACAAACTAAATTAACGGGCCAGCAGCCAATTGAATATGATAACTACCTGTCGCGACGTCACAGGAACAAATCAAACTATTATTTTGTTGACCTCTTCCAAAATTTTAATCACCTCCATAACTCTAATGGACATCATTAGAGCCATAATGGCTCGAAACAAAGACGTCACTCTGACTGACGTCGTTGTGACGTATTCAACAGTACAGTAACAGCACCTGAAAGATCACGTGTCGGTAGCGGCAGGACCGACAGTTAGTCGCTGGTAAGTAGCCCATGAGGTCGCAGTGTGAGCGAGAAGCAGGAGAAGCGGATAGCGATATATGAGGTTATATAAGCAAAGAGTGGCACTTGAAAGACCACGTGTTGGTCAGGTGTCACAAGTCAGTAGAGACTGTACCGCCACTTGGTCTCATACTATCTAAAGAAATGTCAAAGAAAATCTGTGATTCCAAAATTACATAATTGCCATATTTATCGAAGGCAACAAGTTGGTTATACAATAGACTATGATGTCCGTCGATCATAATTATAAAGGGTGTAACAAGACCCTTAACCAAGCCAAAAGGTACTTGTTCTCCACGTCATTGCGATTTTTTTTTTCGTTCTATACTATAATACCTGGGAACCTTCTAGTTACGGAGATATTAGAGGTCAAAGTTCCAACTTTTTCACAAGTTAAAAAAAAAAAACTTTTTTTTAATATACGATTTTTACTTTAAACACCTCCACGACCCCCATACTATTCAAACCCATCCAACGTAATTTTTCGCCCAAAAAAAAAAAAGTCATTTCCCAATTCATTTGCGTAAAGTTACTTAATTTGATGTACATAATGCTTGGTTGACGGGTTCGTGAAAGGTCCTGTTACACCCTGTATTAAAAATGCCCTGTGGACTACTAGCAGCGTGTTTTTTTTTAATATTTCTTCAACAGACACCATAATCGCTTGCCGCTGTCACAAAGGCTCCACGTACCGCCCGCTCGCTCCAACAACGCATGTTAATCAGACAGATCACGGCTAATTGCCGACTCGAGTGTGAAATGCGGGCTTAGTGATGAAATTATCTGCAGTTTAGCGTTGATATATGCTTGATTTAAATGCTACTACTTATCGGAAGCCGGTGTGAGCGGTGACTTGTAATCGGAAGTTTATGATTCGATTAGCTGTTTGGTTTGAGGAGCTGATTTAAGTTTCGCGTGATGATAAGGAAAATCCTTTACGATTTGAGTCAACGAAGACCTAAGAGTATAAGTGATTTATTATCTCTTCATCACACATGTTGGGTATTGAACAATGTCCGTGGCAATTAGTCCGTTTATTTAATTTTGGATTACGTTTATATGATTTGAAGTTTGCGTTTGATAAACTGAATCACTCAGAGAGATTTTCTGAAATTATTACATTGAATTACTAGTCATTGCACTATTTGTTTATTTTGTTAGTTGTACTGACAATCATTTACACTAACTTACGAATGAGTAAGTTTTTTATTCTCTTGGTTCCTTTACAATTACTGAATATAAAGTCACAAGTGCTGCTAGGCGAAAGAACTAGGAGAAATATTCGGAGTTAATGATCAACCTATAGTAAGTATTACGCAACTGAAAATGCAGCTGAAGCATTGTACATTTACAATATTTTCCGATACAAGAAAATTAATTTATTTAAAAAAAAATCCTCAATTTCAATATCCTCCCGAAACACCGGCGAAAATATGCAATATGTCAAACAGCAGTTTTCATTTACTTGTAAAGCGCGGTGCACACTGACGCTTCATTCAACATACAGTAGCACATATTACGGCGGGTGTGCACCTGCGACTCATTGCGTCGATGTCGTCACGACCTGACTCGGCAAGTTGGGACGTTTCAGTCTATGTACACCTTTAGGTAGTGGTTGCAGAACAAATATTTGCAATAAAATCTTCCAGGTGTTTGTTATCAAATAAAAGACAGAATGTACGCAATATTGGTAGTAGGACTTAACGAGTAAGCATGACATGATAATTAAGTAAAAAAAAATGCAAAAACAGAAACTGAAACTGAATCTTTTGATGCATGTCTAAAATCGTAACACCATCATCTGGTTTTATTATTATATTTTTCAAAACTATTTCACATAAATGCTTACCATCAGCGCCCCCATATCAAAGTCCTTGCAGCGTTACATTTTTACCCTGGTTTCACAATTTCACAGCCTCTGTGCAAGTTAATATTTTTATAAAATCAGACTTTTACTTCATACCTATTTCGGTATTGATAAACTACCTGCCTACGGTTCGTGACTTCTTCGAACTAAACCTCTTGAATAAAAATAAATAATATCTGTAGATTTCGCTTTTTAAACATTACAAAAAAAATCTAGATCTCAGACACGGCAGATTTTTTTAAGAATATTCTGTCGTATAAAAAATATCCTTAAGAATATTCCGGTGCGATTTGTCTGCTATCGGTGGTAGCACGTCGTCGACCCGGCGCGCCGCGGCATTGTCTCGGCCACGACGCGACGAGTACGACTCTAATTGATTCCGGGACCAATGAGGGTGATTGGACCACCTGCTGTCGATGTGCTCCAATTATTACTAAGACTTTCTCTAGCTACCTATATTTTTATCTGTATATTGATTTATGTTGATTTCTATTGAGGTCGATGGTAATTGATTTGTGGAGAGTTAATTCGCTTTCGCACCTCAAGTTTTTTGTGTAGTTTAACTTAAGAAAAGCCTTTCATAAATGTTACAGAAAATTGGAAAGCCACGGGGGAGACCTTTGCTCAGCAGTTAGATAGAGTAGGCCGATTAAAAAAAAGCCTTTTATTGTTATACTATGACCAGGGGGCCTAAAATGGAAGCTTTATCAGAATCATAATATGAGTCACGTTAAAAAATTAAAATGGCCTTTATGGTTATGACTACAAAGTACATTTTAAGAGTTTTAAATTTTTAACGTGATTCGTATTATGATTCTGATAAAGTGGCCATTTGAGGCCCCCAGTTTAAGTGTGCAACTCAAGGAGGCGATGTTTGTCAAGAAAATGTACATCGATATTATGTCAAACTTGATACATTTATTTTAGTTTAGTTTAGTTTTCCCGCCTGCACATACATATTACAAGTTGGTTTATGTATACATACTAGTAATCCTTTTAGAAATTCCTGTGAAAAACGAACATAACGACTTGCCAATAAAGGGTTACGCAGATGTGTACCTATGGTAAACCCACATTTCGCAGTTATGTTTAAATCCTATATATTAGGGACACAAATGCTGACTCCGGAGTACTACAGTTGCTGATGTATTATTATTGATACTCTATAAAATCTTTTTCAGTTTTGAGACCATTATGGGACGTTTAATGAAGGAACAAATTAGCTCTAATTCAATTAACTTTAACCTGTCAGACCCTATATATGAGTCATCCATCGATGAATCATCGCTGTGCCCAGGCGCACTAATCGCTCCTGTTCGAATGTTATTGCGCCTGCTGTTATACTGTACAGTTTTGCGTACATAAATTCGCTATTTACTTTATAATAAAAACAAATAAGGCGGAACAAAAGACACATTTACATAGTCCGCTTTCACATAAGTACATACATTCACTGATCACAGTTTTTACTAGTTTCTGAGAAAAATTGCACGATCAGCTAAAAAACAAAGTAGAAGTATTCGATTGAAAGCGAGACGGAAGACCGTTACTTATGAAGAATCCTGAACCTTAGCCGCTGCTTGAGATCATTGACAAGTGACTCTACTACATATTAAATAGACAATAATTTAAAAAATATGGGCTTGAAATGTGGTGCGTTTCGCACTGCCTTTATTAAACAGTAAGAATCTTGGCGCTATATGATTTTTTTTACTGGCCCACTACTTTGATAGTAGTGGGTGGGTGGTATAAGACACACAAAAGTGTCCAAATCAAGATGGACATAATTTCATTTGTTTAATTAATTTACCAAGATTACCCCTAAAAGCCTCAGTTCCTTCTTACAGTTTCAACTAAAAAAGAAATCAAAGAACCACCATTCTATTAACCACAGTCACAAGCCAATTTTACTTAATTAAAACAGAAGAAAAGAACCGTAAAATAAAGGCGAGCATTCTTCACGGCGTCTCATTCCCTGCGGAACCGATCTTCCATTGCGCGAAGTAATCGTGGCTATTTGAACAGTATACACTTGCTGTCTCGCTCCCTCTCCGTCTACGTCATAAGACATTAAACCTATTGCGCGGATAATATCGGCAGTATTTTACGAGTGTTTGTATAAGGATCCTACCGTTGGCTGGAGGTGACTCGAAGTCTCGAATGGAGTTGTCGCAAGGAATTATGTTTAGTTAAAGAGAGGTGTTTTGTTGAAGTAAAAAGCTGCTAATATTTTCTCGTCGTGTAAGGTAAGTTATGGACTGCCGTGGCTGCGGGACTTTCTGCCGGGGCTGCGGGACTGTTTGAAAGAGATACCGTGGCCCCGGAACACAAAGGGCGATGAAGGAACATGGATGGGTTTTAGTCAGTAAAAGTCTGACACTCCCTCCTGCTCAGCCCAGAGCGGGAGGAGTTATTTGATGATTACCCATCCAAAAAAAAAAGAAAGGTAAGTTGTGGAGCCCTGACACAGCCAGCGGTAGACCTGGCAGGAGATGGCGAGACGAGCTGGACAGAACCAACTACCAGTGGTCCACATTGGCCCTGGATCAAGAGATGGTAGGTCATGCGGGGAGTCCTTAGCCCAGCTGTGGGATGACACAGACTAACAGTAGCAGTTAGATAAACCATTTTACTGATGATAATTTCTTGCAGCATTGCACAAGTTTGATTATATGGAAAGTTTTCTCCTTTCAGTAGAAGTTCGCTATCGTTTTATTTAATTCAAAGAGTCATCATCATAATTTCAGCTGAAAGACGTCCACTGCTGGACATAGGCCTCCTCCGAGTGTCAACACATTGACCAGTCCCGTGCGTCTCGCATCCAGCGGATCCCTGCAACTTTCACCAGGTCATCGTTCCACCTAGTGGGAGGCCTTCCAATGCAACGTCTTCCGGTTTTCGGTCGCCACTAAAAAAAAAAGTTCAAAGAATGTTTAACAAAATTCGTTGAATGGTTACCAAATTAAACTGAAACTAGAATAATTATTGAGTTCACATTTTGAATCAAATAGGTATTATGTTGCGAGGAGAGAATAAAAAAAAGTAATTTTATACAAGTCGTTGAGTTTTATTTAAATCTAGGTACAAAGTTACCTGCGTTTTTCATTTTTTGCGACTACAACATAATAATTTCTCCTATTGGCTATTTGATTGGTTTGCTGCTATGATATTCCCAATGAACGAAACTTCACTCATAGAAAATTTGCTTTGTTGGATGCAATACAAGGCAGAGCCTTAAGGTAAGTAAGTACGAAGTTATACTGGTAGATCTCTTCTTCAATTGAAATAGATGGCCACATGACGAAACAAATGAAGCTTGTGGCTAAATAATAACTGCCGCACGAGTCGATCTTCAAGGTTAAACCGCACTTGCCAAGGTCGGTTTGTGGATAGGTGACCATCATTACATCCCGAACTTCCTCCGTGCTTCGGAAAGCACGTTAAGCCCGTTGGTCCCGGCTATAATTAGTAGATCTTTGACAGTCGTTACAGGTAGTCAGTGGCCCGAAAGTGACAACCAGTCTTACCAAAGGGTACTTACTGTATTACCCAGTACTAACTGGGTTGTGGAGGTGAGATGACAGTCTCTTAATGTACTGCTATTCAGCTGCATCTGGAAGACTGGAAGCTGACCCGAAAAAAGTTGGAAAAAGGCTCGGCAGATGACGAGAAGGCAAATGGTCATAATTATGAATCTTACACATATTTAAGATCATGCAATGTCAAACTGGCCTAAAGGAAAATATCCTCTCATAGCGAGCTGCATTCGATCAAGAAACCATGTTAAGGATCGAGAGCTAGTGGTACGACATTCAATTCGAAATCCATCTTTCCACTTTATGACTCGCATAGAATTGAATTGTTGATTTTTGGCGAATTTTAAGTAAGCAATAAAACGTTTTATCGTTTCACCGTATTATGTGTTTTTGCAGGTTTTTCCTCGTACGATAATATAAAGAATGTATAGTATAAAGAAGCTCACCGAATTATGATTGGCTGAGATGCTGGTATCAGTGAAATGGGTACTAAATATCCCAGAAAAATAAATATCAGAAAGGAAAAGAGAATTTAGGAATTTTTAATCGTCGCAGGAGTCTTAAGACGGTCGGGTTCGAACAGCAAGCAGTTTTCTTTGTGTAATTTACATTTTTCATAACCTCTCAAAGCTTGAAGGAAAACATGTTAATAACTCCAAGAAACGAAAAAAAATAAGACGTGACATCCACCCACCCCCCAATGGGTACGCCTGGTGTGTAAGGGTTGAACCTCATCTATCAGCAGAATCGCAGTTTTACATACTCATATCGTTTTATGTTACTCAAAACTGTCATTTGCTAGAGCGATACACAGGCGAGAATGCTATAGCACGCGGTAGCATCGACGGCGCGGTTGGCAGCACGCTTTCACCACGATGTGCTACTAGGTGTGGCGCAACCCTTACAACCCACTCCCTCTGTCCCATCACTGCAATCGTTATAGACTGAATTAACTATGCTACTAGATTGTTCACAATGAGTCTTGCCGAGCTGTTAACATTGCAACGTCAGTATTACCATCAAAAACCGACTCCTGATCAAAACGAAGGTCTAAAACCACAGCAAGAAGAACACTATCCCCAAAATTTTAAGTACAATCTACACATGCTTTAAAAGTACGTGCAACGTCCTGCGACGACCAAAGCAAAAGGCGGTTAGTTCATAATTTACCGGAGGGCTGGCCCGTTCGATACGCGGCTTACTTTGACGTGTGACAGATTTATGAGCTCTCAAACAAAATTCGCTCGGCCGCGCACCCAGTTAAAACCAGCACCGTTTGATATGTATTGTATATTGGGTTTTCTGCAGCTTCTAGGTGTTTGGATTTTAAAGCTAGACCACGACGAATTGTGACGTGAATTTTGGTTGATGTCAGTAGAAGTTCTGACATCTGTATGTTACGTGAGTGAGTCTTCCAAAGCGTTTCATATCACATCTTAGTCTATGTTCGTAATCCTGGCTAAAATAGATAGTAAGGAAAGAGTAATGAATCTTTTGTCACGCATATGCAAACATATATGTGTCTTTAGACTATATCGTTGGACTAGCGGTTGAAAGTGCGACTACTGAGCATGAGGTCCAGAATCGATTCTCGGGGTAAGCGTTATTGGGTTCCTCCATCAGGAATTTCTCAGTAGCAGCTCCGGTGCCTGGATTTGTGCCCAGTTGATGACAATAGGTTCGCCCCCTGATACTTGGGACTTAAACATAAATGGCGGAATGTGGGTGTCCGCACGACTGCCAATCAAGCTATACATAACCAGTTTATGCGGATCTCTCATTGTATAGAAAATCTATACAAAGCGAGGCCAGGTTATACTGGATATGTACAACTTCATGTGTCGCCATGTGAACTATTAGGTACAGCTCTGCCTAACCCTTCGGGGATTTTAGGCGTGATGTTATACTAAGTTTACATCTGTCTTTAGTCATTAACAATTATTCTATACATTTGGGTGAGATACGACTTCTCTGGACGTAAAAAATCGTCGAATGCATAATCCCCTACCATTTAAGAAGCAAAAATAATGAAAAAACCGAAAAACCACAAATGTTTCTTAGCTCTTCTACCTCAACCCACGTTTTAAGCAAGAGCCCGAAACCACTAAAACAGGGAAGCCATCAGGCAGTCAGCCATTACCCGACTTTGGACATAACACATCGCGACCCTCAGTTGGCCACACAAGCGGTCACGTGGTACCTACGTGCCCACAATTAATGAGACGCAGGTAAGAAATTACGAGGTATATTGGACATAGATTAGCGGGAAATATGCAGATGTGTGGGACAGTGGGGCAGGTTTGTGCCTAATGCTTGTAGAACTCATAGAGGACGTTTCACATACAACATTGCAGCGGTCAAAACGGCACGGTCAGCCGTATTTGGATTTAGGAAGCGAAAATTTTTATATTTTCTGTAAAACTGTAGACTAAAATCTAAAAACAGAAATACTGAAACAAAATCTCTAGATTGAAATGTCAATTAGTTAAGGATTTAAAACTCTATGTATCAACGTTAAGCTTAGTGAATTTTGCCGATAGTAGGAATTATTAGTTCTAATTTAAAACAAGTCTAGCAAAAGTTTTCCAGACAGCTTCAAGTAATCAATTTTGAATTTATAAGTAAAAATTATGATGAAGATCAATGAGTTTATCATTATTATACTTTATACGTCTACTGTTGATATTGTATTATAACTTAGTTTACAGAAGATTGGGCCCAAATAGCAGAAGACAGATTAGACAGAGAAAATGAAAAGAGGGCATGGGGGCCTTTGCTATGGATTGGCACACGACAGGCTTATAGTAGAAGTAAGTTTGGAGACGCATGAAGTGTCCTTCCTGGCTCCGAACCCCAGATAGTCAGCGCCGCATCCGACTATCGCCCGATTCCACAAACATTTAGCAACACCGTAAGCGCAATAAAATTGTAAACGTCCAGTCTCCTTGATTTTGATACTCTAAGGACCAAAATTAGCCAGGTTGGTGCGCATGTTTGAGCTTCTACTTGTTAGTGGGGTACGTGCGTTACGTTTCGCGTTCGTTTGCCTCCATTTTGCTGCATCCCCGCCGGTTTGATCTACTGACTTTAGTTTCATGTTTTTTCATGCGTGAGTACAAGAAAAATATAGGATAAAACGTTTGTTGGCTTGAATTGGGGCGGGAGAATTGAGGATAGAATTTTGTTCTAGAGAAAATTTTCATCTTCGTTTGTGTCAGATAAGAGAGAGAATTACGTAATTCATTTATGTACATCTAACTAATGAATAGTATAGCATAAGCATAAGGCCTCGCTATGAGAGGGAATGGGCTATAATCCACCACGCGGGCCCAATGCTGGTTGGTAGAAATTACATATCTTCAAATTTTTGGTTACTCTAGGACATGTCGGTTTCAAGATGTTTTCCTTCGCCGTTTTTGAGAGCAGTGGTGATGAAATCACACAAAGTTATGCGCCTGCCTGGGTTTGAACCCACGAATTACTGCTTGTAAGTCAGGGCCGCCATCATTGGGCCACCGCTGCTTTCGCTGCTAATTATTGATCTATCTTAAAATACTGTTTACTTTAGATTATAAAGTAGATTATAAAGTAAACAGTATTATGAATACGTTAATACACGATTTGTTTATACGTTCACCAAATTATCCTTTTCTAACTTTTCTCTCAGATAACCACCGAGCATTATCTTACCATATTTTAAAGGTAACAAAGGTACCCCACAAAGTTACATTTGACCCTGTAATTTATACCTTTATACATTATGACCTCAAAGAATTCCAATTACTTTTGATCCAAGATAATTCTATAGAACAACGCAATTTAATTAAAGCATTAGTCTATTACACGAAAAACGAATTCCCGAAATATCCTGAACAGGTCTTAATTACTTAACGCAAAGTTATTTAACAGTAATCTTTTAAAGGTACCGGCTTCAGTTAAATCGATAATTAGTGATCTCGTTAGAACTCTTAACGAGTAAATTCAGTCAAGTTAGCAAACGAAAAGTTTGTGTTCCGAATGATTTTTGTTTGGGGCATTGAAATGTGAAAACGCGCTCTAAGTCCGAAAATAAAATCAAAGGTGTTCAGTTATTCAAAAGTTTTTCTCTAGGTAAACACAAACGGCTTTATTCATTTATAAGTTATCATATAAATAAACGGCCACCTGCCAGATGGACCGACGACCTTGCTAAAGCTGCAGGGAGTCGCTGGATGCAGGTGGCATTGGACCGGATGCCTTGGAAATCGATTGAGGAGGCCTATGTTCAGCAGTGGACAACCACGGGCTAAAATGATGACGATATAAATAAAATGTTTAAATAAAAGCTCATAAAAGACATTAAATGTATAAAAAGCAACCTTATCTTGGCTTGTCCCCCTCTAACGTAGGTACTAAGGAAACTTAAACTACTCACAAAAAATATAGGTACCTAATTAGCTCCAAGAAACGTTCAGTACAATACATGTAGGTAGACTATGTAGGGCCCTCGATAAGGTCTCCACAAGTCATGGACAGGCAGTCTAATTAACTGTAAGTCTATTGACGTGTCTAAATCACAAGAGTGGTGCTTGAGATTTTCGGAGGTTGAACGTGCTTGCTTTGACCCGCGTTCGTAAAGAAGACAGAACAACTCAACATTTGAAGAAAAGTATGTGTGCTGAAGACTGCTTTTATTTATGAAGAAAGCTAGGGAAGATTTTCCCTTGCGGACATTTTTTAAACTTTAAGTACAAACGCCAAATAAAACATATTAAATCATGTAGGTACCTGCTAAATCTGATGTGGTTTTCGGTTCTAGGACATGCTAACCTCCTCATGATGTTTTCTATTACCGTTTCGAGAGCAAAGCTTTATACATCTTAATAACTTCCTATTATCATGACTATGATAATTTTTTAACAATATTCAAAAGCACCCTTATGAATAAGTCTGCATAAACAACAAAAATAAGTCTGAACAATTCGTAGGCACGAACAAAAACAGAAGCTAAATAACACAAAAAAAAATACCTTCCGAATTTTAGCAAACACGAACAAATTAATGTCTTTCGCAATTGTCTAAGTATCTTTAATGAGTTGGGCGCTAGACGCTCAGAAGGGAAACCCCCGCTGAGCTGGGAAGGGTCCCGTGAAACTGACAGTTTTTCGATAATTTTCCCGAATCGGCATTTTATTAACAAGCCAAGCAGGCGCCTGATTTAGACGGGGCTTGTGAAGATAGTGGATAATTGGATGGAGATGGCGTTTTATGTATTCAAAGACCATACTTCTATGTTTACGAATGTGAAGAGGTACTTAACATAGAGTTTCATGCCGGTTCTACGACTACGAAACGAAACGCCTTCTGAGCTTCTGATGTTTACCTTAAAAAAAGGATTTTGAGGTTATCGTGCGAATCGTATAGAGTATACAGGGTGTAAGGGAGAGCCCTCCACAAACTGACAGGGTGCAATCAGTTCCTTATTTTGAATCACATTCCACTGGAATTCTCCGGAAAAGTTACTATTACTTTATTTCAATGTAAAATTACATTCCCTGACCGCAGCACTCCATTTATGTAAATAATACAGCTAAAATCAAAAATCTAACAATGGATGTTGAAATATTCTAACGAACGACGCGTGAAATCAGCTGTTCACTTCCTGCATAGCTACAGAGTTCAACGAACTTGTCGTCGCGCTTGCCGTTCGCTACGTGCGTTTTGCCGCGGTAACGATACATTGCGTATGAGGAAATGAAACAAATCAAATTCATTGGATTCCCTTAACATTCCTGAAAAAATTTTTTGTACCGGTCATCTTAATATGATAAATACTGAATTCACCCCATCAGTCTTTTATATTTTCCTTTTTTTCGTAAAAGAATTATTAATGTAACATTTGTTGATGCAAGGAGAGTGGTGAGACCAGAATAGAAGTCTTGTTTAAATTCAGGAAGTCCAAAAAATCCTTCACACGTACAGTAAACACATGCAAAATGTACACAAAACTTGATACACATTCATAAACTTTAATAACACCGCTGGTTTCCATAAATCAACAGTTTCCTGTCCAAAAAAGGAGCATTTTGTTTCGAAGGGCATCCGCTACATACACTTTCAAACTCAATCTACCCCCATTTACATAGGCGTAGCGTGATGTACTGCAGAACTAACAAAATTATTCAAAGTAGTAGAATTTTTATGGAGAGAGCTTGGAAGGTCCACAGTGGTACGTTTGGTACATTTTGGGTGCCAAGGTTTAACAGATTACGACCCAGTAAGGATTGTCAGAATATCGAGTGTTTTTTCTTCGCTTTCTCACTTGTTCGAGGCTTTCAGCTTTTGTTTTTGAAGTGTCTTTTTAGTGTGTTTTTAGAGATTGTAACGTATTGGTAGGTTACATAGGGCCTTGTTTTTATTTCAGACGGAGGGTATGTAAATGGGTACAAACTCAACAAAAAAAAAGTGAGTTTTTAACTTCATTACAGGATTTTAATAAAATAACTTTTCATCATCTGCCTAGCCTTTTCCCAACTATGTTAGGGTCGGCTTCCAGTCTAACCGGATGCAGCTGAATACCAGTATTTTACATGGAGCGACTGCCTATCTGACCTCCACAACCCAGTTAGTACTGGGTAATACGTTACCCCTTGGTAAGACTGGTTGTCAGACCAAAACGTTGCATAAAATATTTTGGTGTTATTTACAGTTGATAGCGTGTCGGTGGGAATTTGGAACTTTTTGATCTTAAGCTGGCCAAGCGTTAATACAGAGTTTTAATAGAATAAGATGCCAGCTTATACTGGTTGTTATCATGTTATCACTGACATACAACCTTCTGTACAACACAATGTTCAAACAAGTTGGCCAACGCCAATAAACTCCATTACGCAACACTCGAACAAAATCACAACTGGTCTAAAGAGATCTAGTTTTCAAAAACATATAAAACAAACATATATAACATATAAAAGTCCAAGTAGAACGTATGAAGCTCACCAGTTCACAAATCAAACTATCAGATCTGCTACAAAATAAACAGGTTCTGAAGCAGTTTAAAGTTGGAACTACTAAAGTCTACAATCGAACCCTGGAGTCCCCGAAAGCGTTCTACTCAACTTCGAAGATATATCGGTTTTGTTCCGAACTCTGTTCGATTCGTACCTTCATTTTCGCCCGTGGTATAATGAAACTTTGAAAGAAAGCTCCGTGAAAATTGTCTCCAAACTCACTTTGCTAAGAAGTCAAAAATGGAGCGGCTATGAAGTAACTCTTGTGTGTAAAAAAGTTGTTCAATTTAGAAGATGGTTCCTATAAGGAGTGTGTGGCCAGATTTGGAGGTGGTGTCGATTTAACTTTTTCATAACTTGAATTTTGTGTATAGCGTTTTATTGTTTTATTCACAAATACATCAATGTAACTGACGATAAAACAGTGAAGTATTTGGTAGGAAAAAAAGTATACTTTATAAAAACAAAAGCAGATCAGCATACGAATATTTACATTGAAGTAGGTAACACTTATTATAACACTACCTTAGGTTACACTTAAAAATATCACTGTATTAAAACAAAACAACATTAATCTAAAAGGTGAAGAGAAGGTGGTAAAAGGTCTATTAATTAAATAATATAAAACACTAAATTAACAACTTTTGTTTGGGTATAATATTTTTTTTGTATATCTAGTATTTATTACCTTTATCTTCCTTTAAAAAACCTTTAATGAGCAAAAAGTATTTTTCAGTAGCCACGGCTTCGAAAATTCACCAGCCCCTTAGTTCAAATACAAAACAGCGATGCCTATCAAGTTCTCCCTCAATAGAAGAGCGTTTAGTTGATTTTTACCTCATTAGTATTGCAACAAGACAGTTGAAGAGTCCTGCCGGTGCCCTTGAGGGTGAGTCGTAATGAAGCGCCGTAACGAACATGAGCTGACGTCACCAGCTTTCACTGTTCAACTACGATGCTCAAAGTTTCCTTAGAAACGGAATTTTGAAGTGAAAGACTAAAGCTATGAGATTTGATTTGAGATGGCGAGCGTGCGGATTTTTCCTAGTTTGAAACTGGTCAAACTCATTTTTTGAAACAGTCTTTGATAAATAACAATTATAAACGTTTGATATCTGCACTTAGTTGTAAGCATACAACTCATAGTTCAACGGAGAAACTGACTGTAGGATGAAGAAATGTCTTTATTGGTATTCACGAGAAGACTTAGTCATTGCCTGCTAAATGTCTGCTACGAAATTTTTTCTTGAAAGTTAAGAACTGAACACTGAGTAGCCAATGAAGGAGATTGGCAGTTCACAATGGAATAAGAAAATTATTTAATTGGGGGCGTATTACTAACGGTACTTACCTTCTACTACCCATTAAAACCCACTTTCACAATATCAACAAAGTAACCACCAAGAATTTCTACACGAAGTCAAGCACCCCTTCTTTTCCGAAGAAAAACGGGATCCTTGTATAAAAATGTAAACCCTGGTTTGTTGCGTCCAACAATAAAATGCTTCCTTTGTGCAAGTTTGAGAGGCACTCGTCCGGTCCAGCAAAGAATCGTTTTGTAACTCAATTTGTGGCGAGAGCGTAGCGATGGGGGGCTATGTGCATAGCGAGGCATCATGTGTGCCAGTAAGACCCCGCTGCTGAGAAGATTCTCGATAAGGTGAACAAATAAAATGTCGTATCGCGTTCTTTCACCGTTTTGAGAGAAATGGTAATGAAAAAATTAAAGAAAATTCTTCTAACCTGGTGTCAAAGCTTTTCATGACACCCATGGGGCTCTGACTTGGCTTTACATGCCGTCAAGAAATACCTCACAGGCATGCTGGTTTCCTCACGATGTTTTGCTTTACCGAAGCAAGTAATAAATACATGAATCCGAAAAATCTGGGGTGTGTGACATGGGTTCAAACTCGAACTTGGTAGACCGACGGACACACCACTAGGCTATCACAGCTATGTTAAACAAAATAATATAAATTAAACAAAATAAGGTGTCTGCTTGGGTTCGAACCACAGGTCTAGGACACATGTGTCGGAGCTCTAACCATTGGGCCACCACCACTCTTCATCTCATAATTTCTCGTATTTCCTCAGCCGGATCTGAACAAGGAAACCTTTTACGGTAGTCTTATTAAACGTTACGGTTAAGCTTCCATTAAGACCAGCCAATTATTTGAAGTGGACCGTAACATTAGTATTTTGGGCCTAACGCTGACCTACGCTTCCTTCAACCTTGAAATTACCTACGACGTTTGTAAGGGATGTACCTTTTTTTTTAAGGTTCTCTTGGTAATAACAGGCTTGTTATGTTCTTCATCAGTCCTAGTTAGTATAAAAACAAATTACTATTAATGAGGCATAAAAAATATAATAACTGTGCTCTTTATTGAGTTTTTGCTCAGTACTTGAAGGTCATTGCCGATATTATTAGATTTAAAAGATACACATTCATTTTTAAATGGTCTTGCAAAACCAACGCACCCGAAGTTGTAACTGTTACTGTTTTAACCTGCATCGTCCCACAGCTAGGCAAATCTCTCTACGATTTTCAGTTCTTTCGATCCAAGGCCAATGTGGCTACAGTCACAGGTCGACGACCCTGAGTGACAAAATATATTGGTTATTTACAGAAAAGAATCAAGTATAGACAAGACACAGTCGACATTTAGCACGGATCGACCCCCAACTTTACCGTCCCAATAAAAGAACTTTTAATATAACTAACGCTAATTAGAAAGAAACAAAACAAAGCCAGATTTATTATTAAAGACCCGAATCAATCTCGGGGAGGATCGGCTACTTCGGCCAGTTGCCCGGGAACGTACCATGACCTACTTACCGCTTATAATGAGCGCCGTTTGTCTACTTAATGTTCTTTCAGGATATCATGTAATAATGATACAGCATCTGGCCAATGGGCTCATTATATCAGGTTGTGTGTCTTCATTTCAACTGATCGAGAGATATGAGTGGTCCGGCGGATGAGGTGGATGAGTTATTGGTTGGCTGTGCTGGCTCAGTTTTAATTTGAAATTGTGGGCCTTTATCTGGTAAAAGAGAGATACATTATTGACCTGTAGAGGAAGCAATCCCTGATTCTGACTGATTAAGAGCCTCATCTGTATAATGATTCGGTAAAAAGAACTGCTGATTTTAAAGCCGCAAAGTTTCATGATTGAAATCAGTCTCATTAAATATGGATTAGGCAACACCATCTGCATTTCAGTCCTTTTCGACCAGCTCATTTCCCAACTATGTTGGAGTCGGCTTCCAGTCTAACCGTATGCAGCTGAGTATATGGAGCGACTGCCTATCTGACCTCCACAACCCAATTAGTAGCGGATACCCTCAGTAAGACTGGCTGTCAGACTTTCGGGTCACTGACAAACACTAACAACTGTCAAAGATCTACAAATGACAGTCGGCACCAACGTCTGAATGTGCTTTCCGAGGCACAGAAGAAGCTCGGTATGTAATCGATGGTCACCCATCCACGGAGGAACCTAAGCAAGCGCAGCTTAACCTGAAGATCGACCCCAAGCAACTGTTATTTAGACACGAGCTCTTCACCAATAGGGTGAAGAGCCAATTCCATCCCTTTTCCACCAGCTAAACTGAAGATTGTATGTATTAACCATTGTTTATTCAAATTAAAGACAGTCTTAGCATGTCATATTCTGGTATCTACCTGTATTTGGTTAGACTTGAAGCCAATACCAGCACAACTAGTCGAAAAAAAGTTTAGGTGCAGATTATGAAATGCCGCATAAAGTTTGTTACCAATCTTCAAACCCCCATTTACAATGCTCTAAGACCCCCAAACCCAGCATTACCTAACCTAAAATCCATCTGAACCTGCCTAAGTTATTGAGGTAGAAATTGCCAGCACAGTTCGGCACTCGACTACATTCATCAATATGTCTGCCGGTCTAAATATCTAGATCTAAACAGTATTCATTTGGACGTGCTGTGTCGGGATGCTATTAATCAGGTTGGAGTTGAGCTTCTGGTGTGTGTGTACTGAACACCTAGGGATGTGTAAGCAGTGGGGATGGATGCGGTACTTTTGAGAACTTGCAATAGAATGGTACATAACGTACAAAAATTACGAGTTATCTTAGTAGTATTTAGTTAGCTTTAAATTTAAATTAACAAGCTTAATACATTGATTACTTCGTAAGACTCGTATAAAAAAACCGACCGAATGCGAGTCGTACTCACATGCACACAGGGTTCCGTAGCACCAAACAATACATTTAATAACAATATTTTGAAGGCACATTCATATGTTGTATTGTTTTACATTCAACAGCAAAACTAAATTTGTTTTTCCCAGTGTGTTAATGAAAAACAAAGTTACCGCTGCAGTTTGATGTTAAAGTCCGATGTCTCAAAAACTAAACATCAAATCTTATTCAAACCATTTTTGGTTGAAAGTTTTATTTACATCCTACATTTTTTCAGAATTTTCTTCCTCTTACTTTAGAAATTGGAGGGGACATACATTTTACCACTTCGGAAGTGTCTATCTTTCAAATGATTGACTTTGAGAAAAAATGGTTTTAGGAACCTCAATGTCATTTTTAAAATCTATAGACACCCTGCACGTATAGGTTTAGGCTTAGTTAGAGATATAAAAATCGTAAAGCGGTGTACACAATACATCTACTTACTAAGTTTCAACTGTGTAGTCCTAATAGTTTCGGAATAAAGTAGCTTTGACATACACGGACAAATAGACAGACTTGGCGAATCTATACGGGTTCCATTTTTTGCCATTTGGCTACGGAACCCTAAAAACGAAGACAAACTTTCAAAGTTCCAAAAAATAATAGTTAACCAGCAGACACTCCGAAAAAATTGTGAAATCCAAACCTAAAAAATTTTTTGGTAGAAAATTATCTTTGCTATAAACATGATGAACCTTTAATTTTCGCATTGCTGGGACAGAAACCTTATTGCTCTGAAAGGGAAAAGGAGTGAGCCGTAATCCACAATGGATGTCACATTTCTTCAATTGTTTGTTTGTATCTTCCTGCCCTTGTCCCATTCTAGAGTCGGCGCAACACGTATACTAATGCACATTGATCTATTGGAAGAGTTAACTAAGCATAATACGATACAATTAATTACATTAAGACAACAGTACTTATCAACAGCAAACACGCCTCAATCAAACACTTCACTCAACATACCATATCCACCAAATTCATACACTACGCCTAGTCCATAGCTTTCCCATGTTTGCAATACGCGCCGTGATAAGAGCATGGCAAACAAAGCGCCAGTGACCTGGCTGCCAGATAGTCGCCTGAGTGATTACCTAGCCAAGTTATTGACAAGTTGCCGATATAATCGCCGCCATGATTTATTGGCGGGCATAAACTGATATTAGTGGCAGTTATTAGTCTGTGATTAGCTTGATTTGTTGGTGGGTAATGGTTTGTGTTATTAGGTCGTTTGGTAAGCAGAGATATAGGTGAGCTTGCCACCTGGATGATGGCGACTTTAGAACTTTCAGGAGTTAAATAGATTCGTTTGCGTCAATCCAAAAGTTTGGATGGTTTTGAATGGCTGTTTGATAATCAGTCACGCCAGAACGATTATAGACTGGAATAGCACATAAGCTGCTTTTTATAGGTAGTACCATCCCGTGAAACAATTACCGAAATACAAGCGGGTGAAGCCGCGGGTATAAGCTAGTATGCAATAACCTACTTTAGAGCGGAGACAAAACGCAATGGCGTTCAAAGCGTTTCGAATTTCTACGAATTTCCACAGGTTTGAAACAAGTTTTTCGGTAACTCATTTCGATCCTATATTTTTGGCTTTTCCAAACTGCCCCTAATGACCCTCTGGTGGCTAGTTGAGGTATGTCAGTGAGGTTTGCATCAATCCAATAGGGAACGGCTTGAAAGATGTGTGTGTTTTCGTAGATAAATACTGAAGGCGCCAAAGCTCAACAGAAATCAGAAAAAAAAAATGTGTACATGGGATGTTACTGATAAAAAGCAAGTGTGTTTCATTCTGATCATAATTTTTGAACACATTTTGGTTTTTACAGACCTACGTCACATCGTCGAAACGCTCGGATCATGGGGCCCGAATGGATGTGTTTATTCTAGAGTGCCACCGGCAATTTATTACTTTAGGTCAAATAAAATCACTTTAATCAGTGTTTTTTTTTTGCTTGGATATCATTGGTTAGACGTACTGAACGCCGTGTTAAAATTTGTCCATCTATTTTCATGGGACCCTATATACAGCGTGTAACAGAAAGGGTATAATCATATGGAATACTGTGGTACGGACCATCAAACTGAACAACTTTCTCTATGGGACCACCATAGAAATGGTAAAATTTTTTTTACGATTTCGATGGTGGTCCCATAGAGAAAGTTGTTCAGTTTGATGGTCCGTACCACAGTATTCCATATGATTATACCCTTTCTGTTACACGCTGATATATACCTATATTACCTGTACTTTTAATCTTAATTTTTTATTACTAATTTAGATCTATTTGTAGTTTTTATATACCTAATGGACATTAAATAAATAAAGATTTAAACATATAACTATATCACATCTACATATACATTGCTAAAATAGGACACACAATAAAATAGTTCTCTCACTATCTACATTTCATAAGTCAATTTGCCGAAAAAAACACGTAGAAGTGCCCTCTAATCAAGAGCTCTATTTTTTCAGCTCTCAGCGTTTAATCCTCACATTCCTCAAGAACAATAAAGCTCGATGTCAGAGGTAACCAATATCCACAATAGGACCTCATTAGACCTGGAGTGCACGGCAAACATGAGGGGTTTGACCAAATGTTTGCCCAAATTGAGTGGTCACATCCTGGCAAACATTCATCAGGGAGATTAATTGTAATCGTTAATGGATCTCTTTGCAAGTGTTTGGTACACTCGATTATACACAGATTTCAAATGTTTGGTACACTGATGTGGGGATTGTGTGGATAGGCAAGCTGGAACTAAGTTTTCGACGTCAATTTTGGGCAACAATAGTGTGTGGTCAACGAAGCACATCAGTATGAATGCAACTTAGTGGACACAGGTCATTTTTATTAGGGTTCTATACTTCAAACGTTAAAAACGGAACCCGTATAGGATCATTTTCTTGCCCGTCTGTCAAGACCCTTTTTCTCAGAAACGCGTGGAGGTATCAAGCTGAAATTAATAACAAATACTTAAGTCTGCTACTCCTTGCAGCAGTGAGCAAAAAATCAAACTTTCAAGTCAACGCGATCGTAAGATATGACCGTTTATGTCGCTTATTTTGCGATTTCACAAAGGAATCAAAACCTATAGGATACTTCCCGTTGACCTACACTGAAAAAAAAAGTAGTTGCCACAATCAAGATTTTGTTTAGATTGACTAAGTAACTTGTTTGCATCTGAGCCTATCAAGCACAATGATCACAGCTACTACTTTTATTTGATTGAGATTCGAAACGGGATCTTGATTGGAGTTATCACAAAACCTATTTGCAGCTATCAAGTCAAATAATAATAAACACAACCAAATAGTGATAAACACAACCAAGAAACTCATTTATCGCAAACATTTAGCTCAAGATTTAATCAAGTTGTATGATTAATACAATTAATTGCAATGATAGATACTATCAAGTCAAATGATTTCGATTGAAGTAATCAAAATGCTTGATTGACACAACTAAGTTATTTTGTTACAGTTAACATTTTTTTAACTTGTCTCTTTTTTAACTCTTCTACAATGATGTCATGTTAAGGGTAATCGAGAAACTTGTTTGAGCGTTCAATCATTTGAACTAGTATTGCTGCAATCATGTCGCGATGATCAACTCAACTAAGATTTTGATTAATCTAAACAAGATATCGTCAATCAAGCTAAAAAGTCACTTGATTGGCACGCATTTTTTCAGTGTAGAATCATGATTTGCCAAGAAGCAATGTCTTACCGCACATGTGAAGAAAATTATCTCAAAACCGTAAATATGTAGTTTAGTAGCAAAATAGCTATAAGCTTATACAGCACCCTCGAAGCGCGAGTCCAACTTGCGATTAGCCGGTTTTTTCACCTATGTTAAATAGTACTGCAAAATAAAAATAGTATGGGAAATTATACTGTTTTTATATTGCAGTCCAAAAGTTTTCCACCATCCTATCACGTACAAAAAAAAACAAACAAAACTAGTGATGCACCATCAAATAATCGATAAATCTAAATGACTCACTCAACGTTCGATTCGTCCCGCACGGGCGCGTACCAATAGACGATACGCTCAAATCTGGATGCAATCCAAACTAATAGACAGTGGACAATACTATCGATCATTTTAACAATGGCCTTTCCCCGCACAATGGAAAAAGAAATTATTTTTTGAAAAACGAACGTGTCTCAATCTGCTGTTGGAGTGTTACAGTTTTAACGCATTTTCTGTTTTGATTTGTTTGTGGCCATGAATTTATGAAGGTTATCATTTTTTGGTACAGCCATACCATGTTTTATCATTAACAATTACAATCTACATCTTGAAAAAAACGTAGTAAAATCAATGTTTCATGAAAACGTAGTTTTCCCCAAAGTATTTGAATGCACCCATATTTTGCAACAATTATCTACATTTGACTTCTACATTTCCTTAAACCAAACTGTCATAGACGCCGCGATTTACTTGGCTACATATTGGGCCCAAGAAAATAAGTCGTACCTTCGATACGAAAGAAGAAGAACAAGACCAAAATCTCATCTCAATCCATACTACTGTTTTCACTTCCGCGAATATTAAGATATTATCTGACTCAACACCATCGAACGAAAACAAGGTACTCATTTTCAGAACAGCCTGTATAGAGAGTCTTAAACAAACTTGATGGTGTCATGTCCCCCACAAAACATTATAAGTGGATGCGGCGACAGCGTTATTGATAGTATTTGTGATCTTCAACCATCGTTCATAAATAACATTTTTTGCAACCATCCGCCAGAAACTGTTGCAATGTACAGTCGGGAACGAAGATGTCCACTAAGTTTCCGGAAAAAAAAAGTAGCATAAGGTTACTAAGACGCATCCGACTTCAGTCGGTTGAAATAAGCGTTTACTTTGGTGCATATCAAGATTAAAAATCAAATGGCCGCAGTTTTGGCTTCTACTCAATAAAGGTAAAATAATGAACACTAGCAGATATGATCCCAAAAAAATTTAATGAATTCAGTATGGTAAAGCTTGTAAAATTCAATATAATTTTACGCATAATCAAATTATTTACCCCTGAAAAGAAAAAAGTAACTGATAAAACTAGATCTTTCCATGGACTACTGCAAAATGTAGTCGTAAGGAATATTACACGAAACTCAACATCTGTCTAGGCTTTTCCCATGTTAGGGTCGGCTTCCAGTCTAACCGGATGCAGCTGAATGCCAGTATTTTACATGGAGCGACTGCCCATCTAACTTCCACAACAAAATTATTTCTGGGTCGATACCCCTTAGTAATACTGGTTTTCATACTTTGACGGCACGGCGCAGTGGCTGATCGATTGGCTGCTGCGCTGCGAGTCGCGGGTTCGAGCCCGCATGGAACAAATATCATATTGTATGTTTTCAGGTATTTGTTCCGGATCTGGCTGTTTGTGTTTGTGAGTTTAAATGTATGTAAACATACCCACGATACAGGAGCAATTCCTAGAGTGGAGCAGAGCATAAAAAAAGGAAACTATCCTTGACAGTCGTTATAGGTAGTCAGTCACCTGTAACAAATAACAGTCAGGACTAACGTGCTTTCTGAGGCACTGAGAAAACTTAGTAGGTATGTTATTTGGTCACCCATCCACAGACCAACCTAAGCAAGCGCGGGTTAACCTGCAGATTGATCCGGGCGGCTGTTACTATTTAGCTACGAGCTCCTCGAATATTACACAAAACTATTTCACTATATTCAACAAAACACATAGTCTATCACTGTTTCACGCGACAGTACTCCTCAACATTTTCGTCACGGTTCAATCAGAAGGGTTGATAAATAGAAACAATTTTTGAGTGCACATAACTTCGTACTAAAGATTTATCTTACATTTTGACACGTCATTTTTCCAACTTGTCACCATGTGTTACGCGTGAAATTCCGTATTTCGACAGAGTATTTTATATCGACGTTATTCAAGACGATTTGATTTCGATTTCGAGGATGTTTTTGAATTGAAAATGGAAGTGGGAAGTATGTATTGTGGAATAGAAAAAGATTTTTGCTTTGGATTATAATTGTATATAAAGTAGTACAGACGACGTGTGGAACTATCTATGTACGAATAGGACCCAGGATGTACATTATTTTAGACAACGCCTGACTAAGTTTCATTTTCAACACTAAATTTTTACTCGTACATTTAAAGACGCTTGAATGCCTCGTTGGTCGAGTGGTCGCAAGCGCGACTGCTGAACATGAGGTCCTGGGTTCGGTTCCCGGGCAAAGTGTTATTGGGTTTCCCATTAGGAAACTCTCTGTAGTAGCCTCGGAGTCTCGATTTGTGCCCGGTTGATGACAATAGGCTCTCGCCCCACTTAAAATATAACTGCTGAAATATGGATGTGGGTGTGGGTGGGTGGGTGTTAGGTACACCTCTGTCTAACCCTTAGGGGATTACAGTCGTGATGTTATTCTGATGTTATGATGTTAGTTTTTTTTTCGTAAATTAAAATACGCGTCTGCCACATCTTTTGACCATTTACGCGTAGGCCTTTTTCTTTTTTTCTGTGTGGAGCAGAAGGGAGTGTCAGACTAAACCCATCCATATTTCTTCTTTTACCCTTTGCGTTCCAGGGCCGCGATATCTCTTTCGAACAGTTTTCGCAGCACCAGTTTCGCGTAGGCCCGCGTATTACTTTTGTATGTACTTAGCATTGACGCTATCGCTTATTTAATTTACTACATAGATCAAGATGACTTAATTAATATTTTTTTCAAGTGAATTCTGGGTATGTCGTGATCACCAACAAATTACGGTCAATTAAATTCCATGAAAATGATAACCAGCTTGTAATTATCATTTCCATGGAATTGTGAGAACCATTGTATAATTTCAGTTTTGTGTTTGTTATAGTTATCTAAAATTCCAGTTCTTATAATTATAATAAATTCATAAGATAATTCATGGAACACTTCTTGATAAATTGTTTTTAAATTATTACATATAATTGTACGCTTTGCGGCAAAACAAAGAGAATATATACTATATAGTAACATCTCACACACCGTGTAATTACCTATGGTTACAAATAAAAGTTTCTTATTCTTATTCAGTGATTTCAACTCAAACAGTGTTTCAATTCACACAACTCAACTTTAGTACTATTTCTTCTCACTAGTGTATATAGCTTATTCAAATCCTCGGAGACGAGCGTAGGACGTTAACACACTTGCGTTTTACAACTTTACGTACATACAAGTAGAAATGAAGTGGTTTTAGAGTATTCATTCCATATTTACAAAAACAATGAAAAGTTCAACAACACCTTAATGACTTTCGAAATCGAAATAACTACTTTTACATAATGGTAGTATGGATTTTATCTTTTTGCTATTGATGACTCTCGACAAATAGAAGTCATCATCATCAGCATCATCATTTCAGCCGAAAGAAGTGCACTGCTGGACATAGGACTCCCCCAAGTGTCGCCACATTGACCGGTCCCGTGCGACTCGCATCCAGCGGATCCCCGCAACCTTCACCAGGTCATCGGTCCACCAAATGGGAGGCCTTCCAACGCAACGTCTTCCGGTTCGCGGTCGCCACTCTAGAACTTTTCGGCCCCAACGGCCATCCGCATCCGCATCCATCATCTGCGAGCAATGTGCCCTGCCCACTGCCCCTTCAGTTTGGCACACAATTACATACGGGACCGAAACGTGGTCGCTCACAATGGGCCTCATTCGAAGGCTTAAAGTCACCCAAAGGGCAATGGAGAGGGCTATGCTCGGAGTTTCCTTGCGTGATCGAATCAGAAATGAAGACATCCGCAAGAGAACCAAGGTTACCGACGTAGCCCGAAGAATTGCCAACCTGAAGTGGCACAAAGAAGTAATCAACTTTAACTTTCTAAACAAAACAAAGAAAAGTAACTATCTTCTTTTCTAGTACTTGAACTTTACATAAGCATAACAGCAAGCATAATCAGCCTATAATGTTCCCATTGTTGGGACAGCGGCCTCCTCTCTATGAGAGGGAATGAGCTATAATCCACTACGCGGGCCCAGTACGAGTGACAAATGTGTTCAAATTTTTGGTTCTAGAACATGCCGGTTTCCTCACGATGTTTTCCTTCACCGTTTTGAAAGCAGTGATGATGAAATCAATTACACAAAGTAATGCGCCTGCCTGGGTTCGAATCCACGACTTACTGCTCGTAAGTCGGGGCCGCCACCACTGGGCCACTGCTGCTCTCCCATTTATATTATATAAATTTCTTTTATTTCTAAACTTTTAGGCCATTTGCAATATTATGGCCGGTATGTAAGTAGCCTTATTTAAATCCGATGTGACACACGGGGCCGTGAGAAGGGCTAAATAGTGCAGATTACATTGAAACACCATTAGCAGACCCAGAGCGAGCAGACTAATCTTAACGTACATATTTTTACATAAAAATCTTTGATATAATGTACCAAATATGGACGATGTTGACTAGGTTTTATAGACAACTGTTATTGAAGAAAACTGCAAAAATTAAAGAATATTTTAGTCAATTAAACCAGGTTGTCTTCAAATCAAGGACTCTTCACGAAGCCATCAACCAAGCATACATTACATCAAACTAAGTAACTTTATGCAAAAATTATTGCTGAGAAACGACTTTTTTTTAGGTTTAAAAAACACGTTTTACGGTGGGACTCAATGTAACGCACTCAAAACATTGTGCTAATGGATGTATTAAATAGTAAACGGGTCATAGAGGTATTTAAAGTAACCTTTAAAAACTAGTATTTAAAAAAAAAACTTGTGAGAACTCTGGCCTCCAATATAATAATAATAATCGATTATTTATAAAAACGGGCACATTTACAATAACATATCTTATCAATAAAATAGAGCACATTAGCTTATTTGCCTGAACTAGGTTGAACCTGTGTTTCAAGCTACAAGGTGCATAAACCTTAAAATAAATAAATTAACGTTACAAGAAAAGTAAAGTAAACTTATATAAAAGTAAAATTAATTAAAAACGGCGTGTTAGCACTTTATTTGCAAACAACAAGTAGATCTTCTGTCTGTGCATATGACATTGGTTGTAAAAATGCAATTATTGATTTTTTAAAGCTAAAATAATTTAACTTATATATACTTAGTTTTCTATTTAATCTATTGTACAAAAATGGGCCTACAAAAGAAAAGAATCTTTCGATAAAGACATGTTTGGAGGTTATATTAGAAATGCAAACTATGTCATTCCGCCTTTTGTTAGTAGTGTCAGCATTGTACGTGAGCATGGTGTGCTGTTTTAATACTAAGTGGTTAATGAAAAGCTGACGCACAGTCAGCACGTTGCAGGATTTATACAGCTGATCTGTGGGAAAGAAAAAGGGATGGAAGTTTGCTACCTTTAAAATTGCTCTTTGAGCTCTTTCAAGGGGAAGCAAGATAGTTTTTGATGCTATATTTTGATGCTAATATCTCCGTAACTAGAAGGTTTCCAGGTGTAGTTCAGAACAAAAAAGAAATGATCGCAATGACGGGGAAAACCAGTTCCTTTTGGCTTCGTTAAGGGTCTTTTACACCCATTACTTGAAAGTTATTAATTGTAAATCTAGATACGGATATTTTAACTTTATGCCCGTTTTTAAGTGAAACCTAAATAAAAGCCTAAATATGACTGAAGTGTTGAAATTTGGACCAAGAAACTAAATAGTGTACATTACATTGAAACATCATTCGCCCCAGAGTGAACAGACAAATAACGTTCAAATTTTTACATATCAATTTTAGATTGAATATGTATAATGTCTAAAATTTAGATTTGTTCATTTCAGACATTGGTTTAGGTATTATTGAAAAAAACTTTTCAAAAGTTTATTTCTTATTTCTCTTCCACAAATAAATTTTTCAAAAAGTAAAGAATATTTTTTCAGGTTATTTGAGAATCTTGTCAGTTAAAAGCTACTGATAATCCTGAGGTGCTGGGTTCGATTCCCAAAGGCGGACAAAGTGCTATTCGAGTTTTTCGTTAGGAATTATCAGAAGTAGTGTGGTAACTGGATTCGGGCCTGTTTAATGGCGCCTACTGCCGTCTTATGAATGGATTATTATACATGGGACTTAAGAATTTCTTTAATTTCAACCATTCAGAGTAAACAAGCATGCTGTTATGTTATGTTATTTGATAAGTTTTCTCCGTGCAACACTTCCCTATGACATTTCATATTGTTATGGCAAATTTCTCTTAAAAATACTTAATGGAGTAAACAACACAAAAAAAACAGTAGGTTACCCTATAGGTAAAGCGAAATACAATTTATTTTTAAAATCTTCACAAACATTGTGAGCCGCTTTGGCCACTGTTTGTACGTCCTATTACGTCTAACAGAATGACACATAATATACGTACGAGTATATTGTTAATTTCTGTTCAATTTGCCTGATTGTAACACACTTTTTTTGTGCTGGCTAAAATTAAAGAGGAAAAGGGTAAAACAAAAATCAAATTATGGAATTCCGTGTACAACCGTAGGTGTACAAATAATATTTTATATGTTAATTTAACAGCATATTTAGGGACCCATTAAAATAGATGGACAAATTTTAACACAACGTTCAGTACGTCTCACCAATGATATCCAAGCAAACAAAACACTGATTAAAGTGATTTTATTTTGAACTAAAATAATAAGTAGGCAAATATTTTTTCGGAAATAAAGCACAATCAACTTTAAAAATAAAACCTAAGCCAATCTTAAACAACTTCAAACATAACTTAAATCACCCTTTTGTGAAGCAGTGGAATCTCCCCTTATTGACAAGACAAACAAGCACAACGAATACAAATCAATTGTCTTGCTCGCGACTTAAAGTGAAAAAAACCGTACTTAAAACGTTGGGTTCAGTAGGTACGTTCAAGGAGCTAGCCAAGAAATCATTTGGTTCACAACACCTAGTCTTCTGATTTGGTTTGTATTTATGTTTGATATTTGAATTATTAGAAAAGTGCAACTTAAACACGAAGCCTGGGAAAGATTTGAATTGAATAGCCCAACCATAGGTATTTCAAGAGGAACCCGATATAATAGATGTCACAGAAGATGTGCGTAAAAAGACCGCAAGTGCCATGGTCAACAGCCATAGACAAGTGGCAACTGCTTTCAAAACGTTTAGTACACTTCAACCAACTTATCTGTGCCGCGGCCGGCGGGAAAACACAGAACTAAAATAAATGTACCAAGTTTGACATAGCAATGCATGTTTTCTTGACAAGCAGTGCCACCTGGAACTGCGAACTTAAAGCGGTTATCCTGTAACGTTTATACTTTCAACAGCGTTGACGTAAGCTTTTGGTAGTTTAAGTCAGTTCATCGCTATCTTTGACAGAATGTCAGTGTGTCAAGGCCCTCCGTGAAAATTCAAAATTAACAGAGAGAGAAGTGGTTCAACACACACACAACACTCATAACGCTTATAAACGTTATTTTCCATGACTAAAGTAAAAAAACGAATAAAAAACAAAAAAATGGGATCGAAAGCTTATTTATACATCGACAGACCCCTAGAACCGCGAAGGAAAAACGTCAACGGTAACACAAATCCCCCTAATTTGATGTTACCGCACACAGGCCCCAATACGTTAGTATTATCATTCAAAATATTTCTCATTCTAACACACCTACAGAGGGGAAATTGGCAAGGAAAATGTCAACCTTGTATAGCAACCATATTGTAATATCTACTAGTAGTCTTATAAAGGGTTTGTCACTATAAAAATACTTTGCTCATGCATCAGTTGCTATTAACTACTAATACTATTGCAAACATTTCCAATAAACTTTTTACAAATGCTAGGAAACCTTTTGAAGCCAGCAAATACATTTGTCGTATTACCACGAACGCAAGTCACCGAAAGTTGCATAGATATTTATCTTGCAGCCTTTGATTTGCAGATTTGATATAATGTCTAAATGGAGCGGCGGATGGCGGCTGTGGACGGTGTGCTATGGGCTAGCTCGCCGTCCGTCCGTCTTATGACGACAGGCCGTGTCGACGGCGCGTTCATGTTCCACGCGGCCTCAAAGAGATGTCAGCAAACAGGAAGGGGTCCGAAAGGACCGATGCCTGCCAGTGTTGCGGGACTGTTCGAAAGAGATACCGCGGCCCTGGAACACAAAGGGCAAAAGAAGGAACATGGATGGGTTTTAGTCAGAAAAAGTCTGGCACTCCCTCCTTCTCCGCCCAGAGCGGGAGGAGTTATTTGATGATTTCCCACCAGAAAAAAAAAAGAGCGGCGCCGCACAATCAAAACAAAGAAAACGAGGAATTTCAAACATGAATGCGTGCGGTAGCGTGCGGCCGGTGCGAACTTATAAGCCAACAGGTGACTGATATTTTTTGACACGTTTGCGCACATTTGATGCTCTATCTAGACATTATATAATCAAAGCTTGCAACCGAGATTTGATTTAGTTACCAAACCAAAAGGTATGATTTGGAAATTCATTGTAATATCTTTGTACATATTCTGTGTTGAACAAGCAAAGCTAACATTTGGATAATACTTTTAAAGGGGTTGGACGATTTTTGTACTAAGGGTGGCCTGCCTAACTTCCTCCATTTTATTAAATTTTCAACACAAACAAGCTTTGCATGAGACAAAATCTAGTAAAGCGTCATGTTTTCGAGATATATTTTAAAATAAATAAAATGGCGGATGTTTATAGGCAAGCCAAATTATTCAAAGCCATGAAAAACCTTATAAAACATTCTATAAATAGGCAATAAATGCATCCCTCAAAAAACAATCAGGAAAATTTTAATATCCTCAACCCGCACCGTGCTAAAAGCGAGTATCAAACTAAATACGACAATCTAATGAATTTCAAGTGTCGATTCTACGAGCTAATATTAACGTAGCTCTCGTGAAGGGATATAAATGTTAATTCAATAGTTGAGGAGCTAATTGCCATCCGACGGTAGTACGGATAAATATTTACACAACGCCAGCCGTACTTAAGTTTAAAATTCTAATTTTATTGAAATCTGATGTGGTGTGGATTGAAAACGGTTTTTGTTCTTTTATTGTTTTTTTTTTAGTTTTTGTTTTTGCGTGCAGTTGATTGGTGGGATTTTGTTTTAGAAAAGGTTTGATTTAGGTTGCTTTAATGAGGACAGATTGTCAACAGGGGCTGTGCTGCTAAGTAAATAAAGTTAGGTATTGATTTAAGAAGATAAAAATGTCAAAAAAAAAAATTCAGTTGAAGTACATCACAGATTGCAAAAGCTCACCTTTCAGCGTTTGAAGTCACACGAAAACCTGTAACAAAGAAAATAACAGGATTAGTTTTCATTTAACTTAACGTAACGAGTAACTGTACAACACTGCATTATAAAGCTTACGCCCAGAAGCACGAAATCCTCTAAGCTTAAAATGATTGTAGATAAACTTTTAATTTTCCATGTTTGTTTTTAACATTTTAATAACCAAATTCATAACGTTGCCAACCGAATATGCGCTTAAGAGAAAAAATATCGATGCGAGTGCAGCACTATGCATTTGCAGTTGATGCATTTCTAAGCATATTTTTTCCGAGCTCGACACTATCCGATTCTAATTAACGTAAAAGCTCTCACACAAGGGAGAAAAACTTTAACAACTTAAAAACCTACATTCACAAGGATCGCACAAAACTATCGAATACCTTATTTACTTGAAATGTTTGGTATGCAACCTGCCCGGAGTTGGATCTGCAAGGCATCCCGGATTGTCAAAGCTTTGTCGCATAGCTTGGGTGCATTCCGTATCGCCATTTGTTTTTCAACTTCTTACTTACTTCGAAAAATTCAAATTCAAAGAAGTTGTTTGGTAGTTGGGTCGCGTGTAGCCCGACTTAGCAATCTTGTCGAAGGCCTGCTTTGATTTGTATGTGTGTGTTGGAGCTATGCGCCGTTCAGCGTTTGTGACAAGCAGCTTTGAGTTTATTGGGTTACTCGTTTGTTGAAGTGGTAGGCGTCAATTTGTTTGGGGTAGTTACTGGTGCTTTTGTCGGGTCCTTTTCTTTTAAATTCATCGAAATTATTGTATGCGGAACAACCCGTTTTTGTCCTACATGAAGTTTCTTAGAAAGGACATACCAACTTCTATTCATATTACGGTATGACGCTCATATTATACGTCTTATTAGTTCCTAAACTTCGAACACCTCACACAAAGCAAGTACCTTTGACACAATCAGAATTCAATCGATTCTAACATCGATAGTTGTATCCAAAACCACATCCCGAACCACTTAAGTATACAGCACAATAGAAGTCTTAAGTTCGCGCTCAAACACTAACTTAGACAAAAGAGGGATCCTATCAAAAGTAGTTTGGTAAAGTTACCTTCGGCCCAGCACCGTTCGAATTGTACAAACTTTCCTACTTTAGCGTTTCCTTTTATCTGTTGGAAAGTGTGTTTTTTCTAAATTATTATTTTTTTCTTTCCCTCGGATAGTTTTGCGTGCTTTATGGTGCGTGCGGGTACGACGTGGGAAGTTTTGGCGATCTTCTTTTCTTCGTATCTTTGTATGACGCATGATTGTCTTTGTACAATAAGATTTCATTTTTGGTGGACGTCCTAGCAGTTTTATATACATGTTCTACGTTGTACCTATTACAATAAAAACTTTTTTTTGTGTGTACTTTTCATTTCATCATTTTTAATTAGGGAAATCTCTAAACAGACTTCGAACCCAAGTCGGCCGAAGTAAAGACAATGTCTGCAGATTGGGGTTTATGGACAACTCAGACCTTAAGTGCGTATGCGGTGTCTCCCCACAAACAATGGCCTACCTTCCATCTTCACCGCATGCCCTACCACCTGCGCTCTTGATGATTTATTTACTGCATCAGTAAGCGGGGTTTGCTTGATTGAATTTTGGGCTAAACATATTTAAACTTTTTGCCATCGATACGCTAAGAGGAATTAGGGACAAATATCTCGGGTGAAAAATAGCCTTTTTCTTTCTCGAGGTCTCACATGTTACCTATATGTCAAATATCATAAGCATAACGATCAGTTCAGTGGTTTAAGCGTGAAAAGGTACAGATGTAATTTTGATATACAGAGTTATTTTTGTAGTTTTTTTAGAATCAATAGTTAGTATCGCTTACAGTGTATAGGTTCAAGGCCGTCCAAAATTCAGTATCTCCTTTGGAATATACTATAATTTAGACAGAAAATTGGCCAGAACCAGAACTTCTGCTCAAATAATAGACCCTGTTAATTGCCTAATTGCCTGTACCTAAGTACCTGCTAATCGTCTATTGCCTAAAGTTTTAAGACCTTCAAACTTTAGGCATGTATTAATATAATTGGCCATTAATATTTCAATAATCCATAGAATAATACGTGAAGGATTTTTTTTTTCATCCACAATAAAATCATATCTAGTTTTTACTGCTGAATTTATAAACACCTTCTGAGCTGATGACCAATAGAGAAGTCTGGCAGAAGAGACGCCATGCCTACTTCCGCTAAAGGGGGCTATCGCGTATGAATTCGCCGCTAGAGGCGCTAGTGTAGTGCGGGGGCACCGAAATGTCAGATGTCATAAATTGTTCGCGCGTTGTGTGCTGTTTTAACACGTATTTTTACAAATATTCACGATTGTGGTCTAGATTGAGCCATTCCTGATTAATTATGACTTGAAGATTTTAAGTAACAACTTAGAATCTTAATTTTCAGTACTTGGACATAAAATGATTTTTAAATGTTTCATGCTTGTTAATTTTAGGGAGAATATTGTAAATATATGAACCTGAAGTTTACATTATGTTGTTATACGTAATAAAATAAACTTTTTATGAAGTTATTGATACTTAAAGTATAAAATAGAATTATTGACATGACCTTAATCGACAGTGGCGCCATCTGGTAAGCTCAAAAACGATAGTCCTCATTGGGATAAGGGCAGAAGAATGACAGTGACTCGCAGTCGAATTTTCATTTGTTACAATTAACGCCTATTATTAGATCTTCGCTCTCATTAATAGGAAACACAACGATAACACATATTATTATATTATAGATGTTGACTTTAGTTTCCCCCCACTAGGCCAAAGATAATATTCTGAACCGCACATCAATATTAATTTTGCTCTTCAGTGCAAGCCTAGTGGAGCTCTTGTATTATTCCGAGACAATGTAATTAGTGAAAGCTAGGCCACCGCTTTATATTTTGATGCAGTATACCGGATGAAAATTATTTTAGCTCAGTTTTTAGTTACGGAATTATTTTGGATGACTGTGCGGAGCTTGGCTTAAAATTAAAACATTCCTTTTCTGGTGTGCACTTAATGTTTATGCAATTGAAACACTCATCATTGGCCTAGACTTTTTCCAACCGTTCCGAGGGCTTCCAGTCTAAACAGATGCAGCTGGATACCAGTATATTACTCGTAGCGACTACCTACCTGAATGCCACAACCCAGTTAGTACTGGGTAATAAGATACCCTTTGGTAAGAGCATTTGACAGACTTTCGGCCCACTGACTACCTGTAACGACTAGCAATGATCTACAAATGACAGCCGGGACCAACGGCTTAACGTGTTTTCAGAGGCACGGACAAAACTCGGTATGTAATGGTTGGTCACCCATCCACGAACCAACCTACGCAAACACGGCTTAACCCTAAAGATTGACCCTAGCGGCTGGAATTATTTAGCCACGAGCCCACGAGCAATTGAGACAATAAAAAGCCATAAATACAGGTAAAATTAGTTTTCTATCATTTTGATCTTGCTATCATGTACTTCCCTCAACCATGCCAATCGACAAGGTCATATTGAAACCTACATAATTAAATCTGCATAATATTCTGGATAATCCCGTGCAACCACATAATGAGGGAAGCAAGATATAGCAAAATAACGATGTTGTTAGTCCATCGAACCGTAATCATTGGAGTTAACATGGGTTACGCGTGAAAATTCCACTACAAACACCCAGCGAAAATGTTTACCGACGATAAAAAACTTCAACATTTTCAACGCTCAATTTCCCTTTAAATTAGTGGAAAATTTAATATTTGTACAACATGCTAGAAAATATGGTTTTTTGTTAATGTTGCAGCTGTGTGGCCTTAAGCAAAAATTGGGCTAGGTTTTTCGGGTGCCTTTATGAAAAGTAATGTTCAAAAGGTACACACGGCTACACATCAAGCTATACATTTCCAGTATAAGCTAACCTCGCATTGTACGGAAATCCTATACAATGAGCGATCAGCATAAACTGGAAATGTATAGCTTGATGTGTAGCTGTGTGTACTAATTTGTAATGTGAGAATGGGCTGTAGTATTTTTACTCAGAACCTATTCAGGTTTTGAGTAATACCATCGAGTTGATCGTCTCAATGGTATTTTATTATATAAAACTTCATGCAAAAGGAAAAAAAATACTGTAAAGTGGCCGATTTGTGGAACTATAATTGTATGCAATATTCCCAAGGCGAGAAAATGTTTATCAGATAATATAAACACAGTAAATAAGTACAGATCTTGTACCACAGAAACCTTCTCTATAACTCCCTAATTTCACCATATAAATACCTACAAACACGAAGTTTCTCTATATCCACACTCTCATAAATAAGGTAGCACCTCAATTATCAGCGATCACCATCGCTTCCCCATAATACGGTGGAAGTAACAACACAATTAATTAGGACACGGCCTATTGTCAGATTTATACCAGTGCCTTATCTACGCTGTCCTACTGGACGCGGCAAATTCAGATAATTACTTTAAGGACTATCTACTATGTGAGATATTGTAAAGTATAGAATAGGTTACTTTAGTAAGTCTTCTTGATTCGGATTTTGTTTCACTGTTTCATGGTTTTTTTTTTTGCACGGAATCCTTTTTCTAAAATAAAAGTAGCTCCAGTTACTCCTTATAACATCAGCTATCTGCCAGTAAAATTGTCCCGTCAAAAATCGGTCCAGCCGTTTCGGGGATTATCCGGAACTAACAGAAAGGCAAACATTTTTTTTTAATGTCTCTTTGTCATACGTACCGTATAAACTTTCATACGCATTTAGTAAAAAGTTGTTACTTTTAAATTACATTCAGACACTTCAATTTATTTGTATAGAAGATGTACAACTATATTGCTTTTCATAACTCCTCAACCAGCACATGGACTGGGGATCATGCAATTCCCAGCAAACACTCCATTTACAAATGGTGAAATAGTGGAAATGAAGTAATTGCCTGACTAGGAAACACACAGCAATAATATAAAAGGCTCACGAGAAATTGGCCAAACTTAAATCGTAGAATTTTCCTTAAACCAAGTAATTATTTGGTCTAATGAAAATTACTGTTTAAAATATATTAGATGTAGAAAAACGCCTACTCCACAAAGCGCGTGCCCTGTCCTCTACGGGTTGGGATTCAACGCGTAACAGACAAAAGTCGTCGCATACGCACGCACTCGCGGCACGAACAAAAGATGGCCACTGTGACGTATGTAGCTGTCATTCTGCTTTAAGCAGTTTTCAATAATTAAACAGAAACGAAAATATTAAGTACTCTTAAAGCAAAATATAAGTTTGTTATCAGTTTTAAGAAATTATCTCATTTCATTCAATACGATTAAGGTTTCCAATTTGTACTTTCGTTGTATTAACCATTTGTAAAAATCAGTGTAGTCAGCCATGCTAATCTAAAGTGACATAAAAACAAATACTCCAAAGAACCCAGCAGCCTACCTCCAGCATCCAGACATAAAAGATCCTAACACCGATAAGCCTTCGCCGAGAATCGAACGGGGACCGAATTGCCCCATTCCACGTGAGATCTCCTGATACCGATGCGACGGTAGATATCTGTACACGGGCCGCTTTATTGGACCATGGTGTTCTGTCCATGATTATTGAATGGGGGAAACTATCAATAGACGAAAGTGGATTTAGGTACAGTTGGCTACTAAAGTCACGCAATAGTTCTATTTTTAAAAACACTAGCGGACTGTGTGACTGGCGCATTAAAATTGTTCTGCGATATATTATATATAAGGCATATTATAAGACCAGTCTCAAAATATCATTGAGTCGAGGTGACCTAAGGCACACGAAAACCCAGTCTTCCCTATTCAGTCAGCCCTTGAATTTGGTTCCAAGAACACATACATAAGTTGTGGTAAAAATATAGCCTTTTAATATTTGAAAGTTCTATAGAATTAATATAGCTAGTTGTTACTATTTATTAAAGTGACACTATTATTTTCCTAAGATGACACTTAATAACACACAAAGGTTCACACATGACATTGATCCTTTTCTATCGTCTAAAGAATATTTCACAGTTGTCTTTCGCAGACATATAGAGAGACATAAGTTTATAATCCAGACACATTGGACTTATTGAAGGCTCTCCACGCACCATTGGCAGGGGCGAGAATTTCATTCACATGGCTTTTGTATTGCCTTTTTTTATTGTTTCATTTTTATTTCATGCGTGCATTTTGAAAATTTGATACTACATTCGAAGGTGCAATATTATTCCCATATGAGTTGTGTTGTAATTGTTTTATTATATTTTTATGTCAACTGTATTTTACATTTAGCTCAATAATTTAATGTTTTCCTCGTTTTTAAGTGTTCGTAAGCGCAAATACTGAGCATGAGGTCTTGGGTTCAGTTCCCAGGTCGGGCATAATGTTTTTAAATTTTTCCATCAGCAATTTCTCTGTAGCAGCCACGAAGTCTGGATTTGTCTGCGGCGAAATGTGGGGTACTATTAGGTAGATCTCTGCCTAACACTTCGGTGATTAAATTAAATTGTTCGATGGCTTCAAGTATAAAAGCTAAGATAGGCTTAGAAGATTTTTCTGAGACTAGCGTGTGTATTTTTTATGTAATAAAATATATAAGGTCCCATTAAAATAGGTGGACAAAGGAGGTGTTTTTTCCCCCATACAATTGTGGCCAAACAATGTACCTTAACAATAAAGGTACGAAGTTATAGGAAAAAAATCGCAGATTCTGAAAAAAAATATATTGGATTTATTCATGCATTTGTACCACCTGAAATTGTCGATCAAAGATGCTAAAACTTGCAACCCAAGAATTTTAATCTGGCAATCTCGTGATTCATTTCTCCGATGATGCGTTTCGTTGCTTCATTTTATACACGTATGAAAACCTAAAAATATGCTATTTAGAATTTAGTTTTGTATTAAAGATAGGTTATTTTTCCCCGACACACTTTTTTGTGAAACATTATGGGATCAAGAATTTAAAAAATACATTTATTTCACATTTCAGATTATTTTTTTGCGTTTGGTTAGCTACTAGCCAAAAGACAGTGCTCCAGGGTCGATAATTTACTATTTTATTCCTTTTGTTGTTGTCGTTGTCAATATTGTCATTCAGATTATTCTAGCCCTTGTCAGACGATCGATCTCGAAAGAGTTTAATATTTTGACAGATGGAATAGTTTGACAGCCGCCAGCGCTGTTATGAACGTTTCTTTGAACGCATTTACGATTCGAGGTAGTGTTTTTTCATATTCTTTTATTTCTTAACCTATCGAATATTGAAGGATTTAAAATACTGCTAATAACACAATATATTGGAAAGAGTTTAAATAGTAATTTGTACCTCGGTACATGTTTTGGCCGAAAAAAAAACACCTCCTTTTAACACAGCGTTCAGTACGTCTAACCAATGATATCTAAGCAAAAAAACACTGATTAAAGTGATTTTACTTTGACCTAAAATAATAAATTGCCTCCGGCACTCTACAATAAGCAGATCCATAAGGTCAAAATAACATCACTTTAATCAGTGTTTTTTTTTGATTGGATTTCTTTAGTTAGACGTACTAAACGCTGCTGTGTTAAAATTTGTCCATCTATTTTAATGGGACTTATATAGAGAGGACAATTGCCTGCAATTTCTTACATAAAAGATGACCAGCACAATTGAGTCAAAGAAACACCACATTAAAACTACGGAAACTAAAAGAAGACACAAAATTCGCTTTTGATATGGAGAAAAAATTATGACTGGGGTGGACTTCCCCATTGAGCAATCTAATGGCAAATCTATAGAGGCGCCATCGTACACCATAAGACTGTTAAATGAAGCGTGAAATTAGGGGGTTTTGCGGTGGCTACTGGAGTCAATAAAACCATATATCCATGGGACTTCTTTGATGCGATGGCTTATTGAATAAAATGGAGTTCGCTTCGTCAGCGCGCATTAGAAAGGCAGATCAAGTCGGGAGATATAAAACAGATATCAAATAGTGAATTGAAAAGGAATTTATGTTTGATATTGACCTCGGATATGTAGGAAGTTTTGTTATATTTCTTATGTGTTTCTTCTGAATAGTTTATGTTGAGTATCCACGTCTTATTTTTGATTAAGCAGACGGTTTTATGCTTCGTGATTTGATTTTTTTTCCCTTAGAAACAAAGCCTATAGGTATTTGTTTATTTCATATAAATATTAAATACTTATAAAGTCGAGTGACGGCCGTTTTCTATAACTTACTTACGTATAAAGGTTAGTTAATATGCCTTACTCTAGTAGCTATCGGTGTTTCTATAAACAAAGTTGGCAATGAATTGACAGGAATATCCTATCCACGTTACTTATCTATATCTCGGAGGATTGACAGTTGATGTTTCTTTAACTGTTTATCTGAGATAGCAACGTTCCGTTAACTGTTAGTAAGTTATTGAAAACGGCCGTAAGTGTCTAAGCAGTAAGTTAAGCTTATGTTAAAGAAATACAACTAGTTAGAAGTCAAGGTTGGGGTTTCGCGAGGTTCATAATGCTTCTGGCCTCTCGTTTTCATATTCAATACTTTTAAATTCTTTCTGATATGAAGTTATCATCCTTCGTGCTAGGGTCTCAACTAAACTCAAGCTCAGATTTCACAAAACGTATAGGTAGGCTAATCTTTGCACCGACGAGTTTCGGAAAAGTTGACTCATTGAAGAGACCTAAATTCACCAATTATAATAACAATAACAATAAATATCGCTGGACATTACACACAGCGCCATCTAGGTGCCACACTTAGCAACGAGGCTTGTCTCGTGGACAACAGATAGTTGATAATACTACATACATACTTTTTGTTTGTAAATATATACTTAATATACATATAAACATCCATGACTCGGAAAAAAATGTGCATGCTCACACAAACATTTGCTCCTACCGGGATTCGAACCCGGGACACTGAGAACGTAAGGCAGCCTCACTACCGCTGGGCCATTCGGGTCGTCGTCGAATTGACGACTACGGACAAGTTTGATAATGGGTTATCTTGAATGGATTCATTTACAAATACCTATCTAAAAATCGAACTTATAATAAATACTAATTTGGATACCACAGCTCTTTCACATCTCTACCAGAATCGAAACTTCAAACGAGCAACAAATGAACATTGATACCAACCACACCACACAAAACAGTTCGGCACTACCAACATTACCTAATTGGCTCCCTATACAGGTTTTTATCACGCAACAATCGAACATGGCAAGCAAGCCAGGCTTCAAGCCAATGCTCCTGAAAGCCTACACCTAATGAAATTCGCAGGTAGATGTTGAAGCGATCCTCTCCTGAGTTCACTAGACTATAATAATTAACGCTTTGCTGTTGCTTTCGTGGAAATTCGCCATAGTGCCGCCTTTAAGCGAGCTCAGTGTTAGGTGGAGTTCAGGAATGCGCTGCACAATCCGGGAGTAAAGTTTCATGCGTTTTTAACGAAGGGGATGTACTTACTGCAGTTTTTACACTATGTGTTGAGTCACGTGTGGCTAATGTAGTTCCCTAAATAAGCCATCTAAGGGGTTGCCTATTAGAGCTTGTTGTAAAGTTCACCGATGAGACTATGTCATGAAGACGGGAGTGTCTTTCTGTCTACTATTTTATTATAATTACAAGCTACAAGATTTCTGCATTCGTGAATTCCTGATTGATTTGATCAAAAATACTAATATTTTGGACACTGTTCCTTATTATCGATTAGCATGTAGAATGATCAGAGTAAAAATGTCTTCAGAGTAGAGGAAGCCAAAAAAAACGATGTAAAGATTTTGTGACAGTTGATGTGGCTGGAATGTTGTGAAAACTGAGGTGATGACTATAAACGTCCTCCTCTCCCTCTCGATCCAGATTAAAGAGTATTTTATAGTCTATAAAATAGCAAAGCAGGCTTTAGAGCATAAGCATAATAGCATAATCAGCCTTTAATGTTCCCACTGCTGGGACACGCGGTCTCCTCTCTATGAGGGAATGGGCTATAATCCACCACGCGGGCCCAATCTAGGTTGGTAGATGTCACATTCTTCGAATTTTTGGTTCTAGGACATGCCGGTTTCCTCACGATGTTTTCCTTCACCGTTTTGAGAGTGATGAAATAAATTACACAAAGTAATGCGCCTGCCTGGGGGAGTTCGTAAGTCGGGGCCGCCACCACTGGGCCACGGCTGATCTCGAAAAATGAGGGTTTCATAAGAATAGAAGGCTCTTATTTATAAGTTTCCGTTCACCAGGGCAATATACGGCATTAGTCGTCCAGACAGAAACGACAGCTCCTTCGTACGCGTTCAATTAATACTGACATCAAAACTTTCTTCGAAAAACGTTATAAATGTCACCAGACACGTGGACAGGATAGAAAGAAAACTTTGTTCCCTTAGAAACAAAGCCTATAGATATTTGTTTCTATCCTTTTTTATTTGTTTTTACGTAAAGACAGACACATTTATTGCTCTATAACAGCCTAAAATAAAAAATATGAGCATTTTCAATGTTTTAAGTGACATTTTGAACAGACCTTCTACAAAAAGGAGGAGGGGGGAGAAGGAGTTTCTAAATTCGGTGGTATTTTTTTTATTATTTTTGATAAGTCATAGCTCCGTAATTTATGAACCGATTTATGAGAAATATGTTTTCATGTGAAAGAATATACTTCCCGATTGGTCCCATAGAAATTTCATCAATCGATTCAAAAAATTTGTTCTTTTTCCTTGAATTTGTATTTTTGTCTTCTTGGGCTATGTAAATGACATGTGATGGTTCCTTAATAACTGCTAGATACAATGTAAAAAATTGTTTCGTGACAAGAATTTGTGTGGCCAAACAACACAAACACACACCCAAACAGCCACACACACTAACTACAGCCAAAAAGAGAAAAAGAAAAAACTTTTTGCGGAAAAAAAACCGACTTCAAAAAGACACGAAAAAGTCTAAATATATAACTTTCGATCGGAAGCCGGTGGCAAAAAGTCAATGAAAAATACCCTTTATAAAACTAAATACTTATTAATAGCCGAGTAAGTGTCTAAGCAGTGAGTTAAGTATATAACAATCCTTAGATTTCTTTAAATAACATAACTTCACGCCTGTAATCCAAGAAGGGCTAGGCAAAGGTATACCTAATAGTACATCCACATTTTGCCAGTTATAGTTATTGTCCCATGTAATTGCGGGCGAGCCTATTGCCATCAACCGGGCACAAATCCAGACTCCGTGGATGCTACTGAGAGATTCACCAATAACACTTTGCCTTAACTGGTAATCGAACCCAGGACCTCGTGCTCAGAAGTCTCGCTTGCGACCAACGAGGCTTTTTTTATTACAATTGTGAAATGATTAAATACGCCATCGTATTTCGACGACCGACCCTTCAATACCGACACTTACGGTACAGACAATAAAGATTAGGGGTACATCTCTAAATCGATTATAAAACCTAATCGGAAAATTCAAGTCACACCGTTCAAAAGAATTTCAATTAAACCAAAGTGAGGGTACCTCGAATTGATTACGAATAAAAAAAATGATCGTCGTATCACGCACTGCATGAGAATCGGGAGAAACCATTAAATCACTTGAGGCCGCAGAACCTATTTAAAATGGCGATTTTTTATCCCACCCCATTCTTGAGCTCTTGAAAATGCACGTTAATTCTGCGCCAGTGTGACCAAGAATGCCGAAGAGCCAAAAATGTCGCTTTTAATAAAATAAAAGACTCTTTTTAGTATCACTTGCTTGATAGAGTCAATTGGATCTAAGTATTCTATAATATCTATTCTAGAAATAAGTTTTACTGATTTCCATTCAAGTCAAGCTACTTTTAAGGACATGCAAAGATTTTTTAACGAAAACCTTCCAAGGTTTTGCCGATCCAAAAGTGCAAAAACGCTGAAGTTCAGAGATAAACTGTTGTTTTTGTTTAAATTTCAATTTTGGGTCCTGAAATAAATACAAAAATTCATGGACACTGCATTATTTCGCCGATCAAAAACTTCCAATGATCCCTACAATTTATTTCGAAAAAAATGGTGATTTGATCCTTACTTACTGGGAGCTCAGACAGCGCAGGTATTTTTAATTTATTGACATGTACGTACCTACTTTGCAATGTTATTAACTCTGGATGAGTTGGCATAAGGTCTTATTTATAAAGAACATGTCGTTGACATTTAACGCTTGTCTTATTTAAACGAATAAGTTTCTGACGACCATTAAAATATTTACAAATAAATAAAATGTGTCTGTAATTTCAAAATAACAGCTTTTTACTGAAAGCATATACGGTACTAACACATTTTTTTTATTTTTGTCAGTATATCTGTCTCTCTGTTCGTTCCGGCTAATCTCCAAAACGGCCAGACCGATTTTAACGGAACTTTTACTGGCAGATAGCTGATCGCACTGAGATAGCACTCGAAGTTAGGACTTATAATCTATGTACAAATCCAATCCAGGATGCGATTACCATGAACTTCACTATATATCTAGAAGTTTTTTTTTTTTTTGGAGATAGCATCTCGCAGTTCAGCCTCCGAGGCTGGCTGCTTTTTTTTTTTTTTTGGTGATGGCATCTCGCAGTTCAGCCTCTGAGGCTGGCTACTGCTTAACCGGACTATTCCCTGTGGATGCCTTAAAAATGAATCTAAGGCCTCCAGCCAGGGGCTTAAAACTATACTTGCTGTTTAACCGGACAATTCATATAGAAGATTTTTTTTTTTTTTTTTTTTTTTTTTTTTTTTTTTTTTTTTTTTTTTTTTTTTTTTGAGATGGCATCTCGCAGTTCAGCCTCTGAGGCTGGCTACTGCTTAACCGGACTATTCCCTGTGGATGCCTTAAAAATGAATCTAAGGCCTCCAGCCAGGGGCTTAAAACTATACTTAAAAACTAAGCGACCACTCGCTAAGGGCACCCCCTGTGGGGTACGGGCCTCGGCTTAGGGCGTCGCTGGGGGGGGCAGCAAGGGGACAGGCTGGATCTGAGTGATATTAATTAGGGGCTGGTTTAAAACTACCGGCTCAGCATCGCGGGCTGGCTCTGGCAAGGGTCGGGGGGGGTTCGTTGAACGTGGGCGTCGCGTCGGGCCTCGGCGGCGAGGACGGAAACATGGCGGTTTGTATTTGTACTTTCGTAATGTGCTGGTTTCCCTACTGCTCTCCTGGAGGAGGGTGATGGGGTCATCGGGGGTGGTGAGAGCATGTCGCGGACGGCGAACCATGCTAATACGCGAGGGCTCGTATCGGGCGGCCGATGCGATCAGGGGGTTCCTATGCTTGATAGCGGAATCGAAGAAACGCTTGGAAAGACGTTTCATAAACTGAGCTAAGGTGGGGATCCTAAGGTCTAAGTGGAGACTGTCATTACGGACATAATAGGGGGCACCGGTAATCTTACGGAGAAAACGGTTCTGAAGGGTCTGCAACCGGTGCAGATGACGCGGGTGGGCATGGGCAAAAGTGACACAAGCGTATGTCATAATGGGACGGATGACGGCGGTATAGAGTGGCAACTTGCACTTAAGTGACAATTTGCTCTTTGCCGTGATCATAAAATGGAGCCTACCCATGGCAAAGGCAGCCCGGTCGCGGGCTGCTCTTATATGCGCAGCAAAGGACAGGTGGTTGTCGAGAATGACTCCTAAGTATTTGGCTTGCTTCTCCCAAGGGATCGGCTTGCCGAACATAGTGATCGGAGAGGGGACGGGACGTTTGAGACGCGCCTTATGGAATAGAACTGCCTGGCTTTTATCGGGATTGACCTCGATTCGCCACTTACGGAACCAGGCTCCTAAAGCATTGGCTGCTTTTTGGAGCTGACGGGCGATGGCGTCTTGGCCGTGCCCAGTATAATAGATTGCCGTATCGTCGGCGAAAAGGGCCAAGTGAGCCTTTTTGCTCTTGGGGATATCAGAAGTGAATAGAGTGAATATGAGGGGGGAAACGACAGAGCCCTGAGGGACTCCCGCGCGAATGGGGTGGGGGGAAGAGAGGGTTTTCCCTATGCGATAGCGGAAAGTGCGATTCGCCAAAAAGTCTCGCAAGATGAGCACGAGACGATCTGGCACACCGAGCTGATACAGCTTGTATATCAGCCCGTTGTGCCAGACTTTGTCGAACGCTTTCGCTATATCGAAAAATAACACACCGGTCATCGCTCCACGCTGGAAGCCAGCGCTCAAGTGCTCTACGATGCGGTGGACCTGTTGGACGCACGAGTGTTCGGTCCTGAAACCGAACTGCTCGTTGGGAATGAGGCTCTTAGCCTCGGCAAAGTCTTTGAGGCGCTTATAAATAAGCCTCTCATAGATTTTACCGAGCGCGCTAAGGAGACTGATCGGCCGATAGCTAGTCGGCTCGGATTTGGGTTTACCCGGTTTGGGAATACCTATGACGGTGGCCTCTTTCCACACTTGGGGAAAGATGTTATTGCTCAAGGCGCCATTGAAGATGGCCGCCAACAAGACTATGAGCTGAGAGGGGAGGACTTTGAACACCCTATTGGTGAAGCCATCGGCGCCAGGGGCTTTCCGAGGCTGTAGCCTATCTATTATGTCTTTCACTTCGTCGGGCGTGACTGAAGGAAGAGGACAGTCGGGGTCTTCTACTGGGGGGAGAGCGGCTCTACGTTCGACTTCCGCGTCCACCTCAGCGAGATGTCGCATGTCTACTGGTAGAGAGCTGGGCGTGCACTGAGATTCCAGGCTGTCGGCCAGGCATTCAGCCTTCTCAGAGTCGTCAAAGGCGACGCTCTTATCGGGGCGAATGAGAGGAGGCATAGTAACCTCGTCGCTGCTAGCACGCAACTTTCGTTGCAGTTGCCAGAAAGCTAAGTGAGTGGGCTCGAGTTCGCTAAGCTCCTTGTCCCAACGATTCGAACGAAACTCACTGGTGCGCTGCTTTACAGCAAGCTGCAAGCTGCGCATGTGAGCCTTGTTCGCATAGCAGGGAAAGACGCTATAGGCACGAACGGCCGCGTTCTTCTCGGTTATCAGATCACGTATGTCATCGGGTAGTTTCCAGCGGTGATCGCTCATCGCTGGGACTTCCCGTGAACAATCCTTCAGTACGGATTGTACGTGATCTGTAAACAAGTTGATGGCGGCCGTCGTGTCTGCGACTGAGACTATGTGATCGGGGATACCGTCCGTGAGAGGAGACGTGTCGGATTTCAGCTTATCGCTTACTTTCTTCCAGTCTGTTATCAAAATAGGGGCAGGGGGCTGGCTGGGGTCAAAGAGGCCCGAGCTAGAAACGAGATGCATGACTACCGGACGGTGGTCAGAGTTAAGCTCGTGTAGCGTCTCAATCGAGTCCAGCCTGAGGCTGACGTTCCTGAGCAGCGCTATATCGAGCACATCGGAGCGCAAACCGACAGTGTCGGGGTAGTGGGTGTGCTCCATAGGAGCGATAGGGTCAAAGGAAAGGGAGTCGCTTAGGTCGTATAACGCCCGCCCTCTCGGGTTGGTCGTTATGCTGTTCCAAGCAGGGTGTTTGGCATTGAGGTCGCCCGCTATGATAACGGACTCGCTCAAGCCGAAGAGAGAGGTGAGATCCTTCTCTAACAGGGAATGGTCCTCAGATGAATTTACGGGGGGCATGTAGGCAGAGATGATATGGACCGACTGATGGCCGGTCATACCTAGCCGACAGATTGAAACCTCAAGCAGTGATTCTAGAGGGGGTGAGTCTACTGGGATGCAGTGCAGTTCTTTACGGTAATAAATGAGCGTGCCGCCTCTGTGGCAGCGGGAACGGTCATTGCGAACTATATGAAAGTTTGCAATCTTGGGGTTGCGGAGATGGGGCTTTAAGAACGTCTCTTGGACAAGAAAGACATCTATCTGATGATCGCGGAGGAACGCGGCGATCTCATCGCGTTGTCCACTAATGCCGTTGGCATTGTAAAAGCCTACTTTAAGGGATCGGGGTTGGGTACTCGTTAAGGGCCTAGTTAGATCCATTATCGGTCTGGTTGTGAGAGAGCGCGCGGAGAGCTGCACGTATCCTAGGATACGATTTGAAGATCATGTTGATCTTTTTCATGTCATTCGTTCCTCTGAGCTCGGCCGCTAAGCGGTCGGCCTCAGGGGATTCGAAGATCGCGAACCTAGCTATGGTGTCGAAGGAGCTTTCCTCGGCATCCACAGACTCTGGGCCGAGTGGCCTGGAGGGAGGGCGCGCTGGTGAGGCTAGGGCAGCGGCCGTTGGAACGGGCGCAGGGCAAGGGACCGGGTTATCTAATAGCCCGGGCATGGGGGCGGTGGCCTTGGGGCTACCAAGTGCTGGAAAAGCACGCTGATGATTCAGCGCGTTCCAGGGGGACGGTCTCTGGGGACTGAGACGCTCAGGCAACTGAGCAGAGGGGATCGGGACTGATGAGGGGGCTTCCCTCAGCTGGCGAGCGTTAAAACGCTTCGCCAGCTTACCCGGAAATTGTTTGGGGGCTTTGGGGCAACCCCTATAGTTGGCCGGGTGGCCTGTCTGACCGCATAGCACACAACTGGGTGGCTCGGTACAGAGGTTCCTGTCCTTGGGACGGGAGCAATCGGCAGTGGCGTGATCGCCTAGGCACTTGACGCACCGGGGAGGTGCGAAGCAGTGCTTTTGGGCGTGGCCGTAAAGTTGGCAACCGTGGCACTGGGAAAGCACCTTGTTGCGGTGAGGCCGCTCAATGAGGATGCCCGATAAGGAGCAGACGGTTTTGATTTTAAAAATGGGGTGATGACCCTCGACGGGGTCACAGATGACGAGCACCATGTCGTACTCGTCACCTCCCCTCGCCTTGTGCAGGCGGTGGACGGCGGAGACTGGGACGTTCTGGGAGGTGAGGTCGTCCAGAATGTCCTGGGATGGGATCTCTTTGGGGATCCGCCTGATCACCACGCGGGTGGGCTTCTCCTCAGGGAGAGAGTAAGTGTGGAAGGCGACGTGCCTCCCACGAAGATTGCGGACAAGGTCCCTGAAGTCCGAGGACGAAGGGACGGTGACCTTTATACCCTGTAGGGTAGATTTGGCTGAGGTGTAATTGATGCGCAACTCAGTGCACATCTTGGACACATCGGTCCATTTCGCCTTATCTTGGATGAAGATAGGCGGCGGGGGCTTTAGCTTCTTGGAAGAAGAAGCAGAGGGGGCGGTAGGGGCGGTAGCCATAGGGCTAACGGGGCGGCTAGACGCGGCCGGAGCTGTCGAAGCGACAGGAGAGACGGGGTGAGATATATAGAAGATGCATACTCCATTCCTTATAGCTAATCGTGTGTAAACAAACGATAGCTCGAATTTAAACCGCACAACGCCATCTATCGAGCTATGCGACAACTTTTGTGATTATAGGTTTAACATTCCGCTAACCACTAAGAAAACCACGTTAATCTGTTAAATGGGATTTTATGTACCTACTTAACATATCTTCACGCCTGTTTTCATATTACTCCACCCATATTTTACCATTATGTTAAAGTCCATTGGAATAGGAGACGAGCATATTGTCATCAACCGAGCACAAATTGTGCAAAACCCTATAAATGTATGCCCGTCCGATTACATTGTATACACATATTGCCTGGATTTAATCATGTACCTATCAACTTTCTAAATTCACTTCCAAACACTTGGAAATGAACAACATACCTACAAGGTGTTAAGGAGTACACGGAGATAGTTAATATTCCTCAAATTGTGGTGTTTGAGTGTGTTAATACTGACGGCCACAAAATATTTATTATTCAGGCTGACTCAATTTATAGCGCCCTGCGTACGCAAACGAGTTTATTACAGCGTAGTGCGTAATTTGCCGTATAAATATCTTCTGAAAGAGAAAGTAGGTATTTAAAGTGATATTAGCGTCGTGCTTATAAATATTTTTTATGAAAACTCGCCTTTTTACCACTGGTTATCAATAGATCATAATTATATTATTATTTTTTTAATTGGACCTATAATAAAATCACCAGACTTGGTAAGAACGAAGACATGGTAAGACCAACCCGCATGGTGGGTTCCTGCTCATTTCTCTTACAGAGACGCATTTGCCCAAGCAGTGGACGAAAATAGAAGACGATATACCATTCTTGTCTTTATTTTTTATTTACCCTGCACTAGGATTTTTTCCTGTATCGAGGGTTTACAAACATTTAAACTCATATACACAAACAGCCAGACCCAGAACAATTACTTGTAGGTAATACAAATATTGCGTGCGGGAATTGAAACAGCGACACGCAGCGCAGTCAATCGCTCAGCCACTGCGCCAGACTTCCAATCCCACTATAGGACAAAAACCTTTGTTTTTTCAAACAGATAAACCATGAGTTTTGATCACTACGCTTGTTAATTGAATATAGGTGTTTTCAGATAAATAAATAAGTTCCGATTTTCTCATAAAATGCTTATTCGATATTTTTCGAAATTCAGATGCCGTAAATTTTTTGATCAAGCACCCACTGTGTGACTATCATCACCCATTTGTCTGGTTTCAACCTAAAAACGTGACTCACCCAGTCCCATTTTAACCTCGCAGACTAATCGCCAACTGTTAAAGCACCATAAAACATAATTTGAACTCCCGCCCTTTCAAATCCTACCATTTCCTGCGCACACAGCGCCACCTAACGTTTTTAAAACTCACAAAAGAGTTCCCCGCCATAACTCACCACTGAACGAATCGACTCCGTAAAATTATTGTGAAATACTACAACCAAGTGCTATCAAGACATTAATTGTGTGTGCCATCAACCTGCTATCGTCTAAATCAACAAGATTCAAGAATTGGGGCGCCCCACAGCATAAAATCACAGGTATTCGGAGCCAGCCGGCTCTCTTCAGCGAGCTTCGGTGAGTCCCTTCTACCTTTCCCTTTAGATACAGTCCGCTTTCCTATCAAATAGAATCATTCGTTAACATTTTTATGGTCCTTGCTAGCCGGATTGCTGAAATAGTATCAGTAATCTTATTTTTTCTATTGTGAAAATTGTGGGGTCAGCCATATTTGTTCGCAAAAACCAAATTGCAATACAACAATCATTACTCAATTTAACATAATCATAACATATTTTTATCATCTAACCTCAGTTTTGAACATAACTTTTGTTTTATTTACGGTTGTCAATTGTTCTACAACATAGCAAGTGTATTTTATCATATTTCGAAGTTATCATTCACCACGCGGGAACTCATTTGATCAAACAAACCTAACATAGGTACAAAAACTTAGCACAAATATCAAATTGTGCCAATGTTTCGTGTTCATAATCATATCATATCATAATATATGTGGTAGGTAGTTATCATAACAACGTACCTACCAAACGCTCATTTGTTCGCAGTCGAGAGTGAGTTGTTTCGTCGACGTCATTTTCATTCTAATCGTGTTTTAGGTGTAACATACGGCGCCTAAAATTATCATTTTTGTGTTGGAATCCTTGGTGCAACATAGAACACCAGGATTTCATTGTGTATCATTGTTTTATTCAAAATCGTTTATCAGGTAGGTATTGTACCTACATTTTCTCGTATCATTCGGGTTTATTGTGTTGGTACAATTGCAAAAATTATTGCCAACATAATAATTATTATCTAACCATAGACTATTTTGCGTTTGTAATGCTTGTTTCAGAACTGTTGTGATGGACAGTTGACAGTGACATTGACAATCAAGTGTGTTTTGCGTGCGTTTTGTTCACTCATTCGTTTAAATCAGTTCAAATACAATCATTTCGTGATCTTGTTTACCAATCGATACAACTTTTGTAAACGAGTGCTTTCTTATATCAAAGTGTGTAACTAATCATCAAAATGAGTGAAGCATTGATCGCACATTATGAATCTAAGCGTAACATGGCGCTTAAGCGCCTTCGTGATGCTGTAATTTGCGCACGAAATTGCAAAACAGACCCAAATCAAATAAATAGGTTAGAAACTTGGTGTTCGCGCGTAGATCAAATACTCGAAACATTTAACGAAGCCCACGTCCAATTAATGTGTGAGTGCAAAAAGGCAGGTATGGACGAAAAAGAAGTGCAACAAGCTCAATTTAAGTTCCAAGAACAGGCCGACGATATGTTCTTTGAAACATTAGAGGCCAAGCGTAAATACTTGTCAGTAAAGGTGGAGACTTCTTCCTCGTCCAGTGAGTCAAAAAATAAAACAGCTAAGTTACCACCTATGAAGCTGCCATTATTCACGGGGCAATTCAAAGATTTTCCAGGGTTCATTGACCTTTTCAATACATTAGTGCATAACAGAAATGACTTATCAAATGTAGAAAAGTTTCAATATTTGATCACATCCTTATCTGGGGATCCAATCAATATCATTCGTGCGTTTCCTGTGTGTGAGGGTAACTACATCAGTGCATATAAAGCGTTAGTTAATCGTTATAACAACAAGAGGTATTTGGCGTTCATGTGTTGGGAACAGATCAACAATTTGAAGACAATGCCCTCTGGCTCTGCTCAAAGCTTGCGTACAATGATAGACCTTTATAATGAGAATTTATCAATGCTCGCATCTTTAGGGCTACCAACAACACAGTGGGATTTTGTGTTATTTCACTCATTGCTTACAAAATTAGATAAGGCATCTCGAGAAGCTTTTGAGCTGGCCAATACCAGTAGTGATTTTCCAAGCTTCAAGGAATTATCCACATTCTTGGTAGATAGGTGTAATGCCCTTGAACGCTCAACATTAAATGTGAATAATCAATCATCATCATCAGCTGTGCAACAGCAAAATAACAAGCGTGTGGTTTCAAACAACCAATCAAAGCCTACAATGCTTTTGGCCCAAGCGCCTCCTCAATCATGTGTAGTGTGTAAAGAGGATCACCCTCTCTACTTATGTTCAAAGTTTTTGTCAGAATCTCCTCATGAGAGGTCTCAAATTGTGAGACAAAATAAATTGTGTTTCAACTGTTTACGATCAAACCATATCACAGCCAACTGTAATTCAGTGCATACATGCAAATCATGTGGACAAAAGCACAACAGCCTTCTGCACTTTACAAAAAAGACAGAGACAAGTGGGTCAGTCAACTCTCAACATAAACAACCAGGCGTTTCTCAAACAGAGAAAGGCCCAGCACCAACTTCTGATTCCAAGGAAAATGTGATAACACCCGTTACATCATTATCAAACACAACTGCAGGATCAACATCAAATACTCATTTTGTGATGCTGGCCACTGCTGAGGTGGAGGTCAAGGACGGTCGAGGCTCCTTTCAGAAGGTCCGTATCTTATTGGACCCCGGTAGCCAAAGTCACATCATCACCAAGGTATGTGTCCGTCGCTTAGGGTTGGCCCAGTATAAAACTCAAACTCCTATGTCAGGTATAGGGGACGTTCCTGCATTTTCCATCGGCAAGGTCTTCTTAGAAATCCGACCAGTTGGAAAACCAGAGCCATCTTTTACAACAGAAGCGGTGACTTTGGACAAAATTTGTGGTGACATGCCCACCCATCCAGTGGACATTAACAATTTTCAACATTTATCAAACATCAAATTGGCTGATGAGAAATATCATTCTTCTAGTCCTGTGGATATCCTCATTGGTGGAGAGATATTCCCTCAAATTCTTTTACCAGGGAAAATTGATGGTGGTCCACATGCAGCAACTGCCATCAATACCATATTTGGATTTATTCTCATGGGAAAAACTTTATCAAAATCGTCATCATCCATTCCTCTATCAATCAATCATGTATCAATGGATGCCAATCTGGATATTGCCGTTCAGAAGTTGTGGGAATTGGACAGCATACCGTGTGAAGACAACAAACAATCTCACTCGGTGGATGACATACATTGTGAGGAAATGTTCCTATCAACACACAAGCGTGACAGTGAGGGACGATACATTGTCCAGTTACCATTCCGTGATCAATCATCAGTAGCCTTTGAGGGTGCTTACACAATTGCTCATCGGCGCTTTATGCAGCTGGAAAAACGCCTCGTGGCAAAGCCAGCTTTTCATGAACAATACAATCAACATGTTATGGAGTACTTATCAAGTGGTCAGATGGAGAAGGTCCCTGCAGTTGAGTGTCAATCTCCTACAGCATTTTACTTGGCGCATCATGCCGTATCAAAATCAGATCGTAGCCTTCGTGTGGTCTACGATGCATCAATGAAGGATAAAAGAGGTGTATCCTTAAATGACACTCTTCTTACAGGCGCTAAACTTCAGACTGACATCACCAACATTCTTTTGCGTTTCAGGCTTCATGCCATTGTGTTTTGTACGGATATTCGGCAAATGTACCGGCAGATCCGAATAGCAGCAGAACACCTGGATTTTCAGAGAATCCTGTTCAGGTGTTTCCCTAGTGAGCCAATACAAGAATACCGTCTCAATCGTGTTACTTTCGGTGTATCATCAGCACCATTCTTAGCAATTCGTGTGTTACATCAATTGGCCCGCGACGAAGGCAGCTCGTTTCCAGCTGCAGCTCAGGTGTTGTTAGAGGACATCTATGTCGACGATGCCGTTACAGGGTGTCAGAGCATCGAAGAGGCGGTCGCTCTTCAGCAGCAGCTGATTAATATCATGGCAGCCGGAGGCTTTGAGCTGAGAAAGTGGTCCAGCAATCATGCGGCTGTATTACAAAACGTGCCAGAAGAGCATAAAGCAGTGCCGAATGTCAATCAAACATTCGATAGTGATGGTAATTTTGTGAAGGTTCTCGGTCTAGCCTGGAATTCCCAGGAGGACATATTCAACTACCAAGTGAATCAAATCAATCGTGAGTGTACCAAACGTACCATGCTTTCAGAGCTGGCACGTATTTATGACCCCATTGGTCTTTTAACACCATTAACATTTTTAGCAAAGCATTTAATTCAACGTTTGTGGTTGCTCGGTTCATCATGGGATCAACCCGTTCCCGACGACATCAATCAAATTTGGACAAAGTATGTTCAGCAGTTGCCTCACCTAGCCCAGCTTAAGATACCACGCCGCATCACATCCGACGACGCTGTGACTTATCAGCTGCATGGGTTTTCAGACGCAAGTGAGGCTGGTTATGCAGCTGCTGTGTATCTTCGTGCTACCAATCAATATCATCAACACCAGGTCATCCTGGTTAGTGCAAGGTCTCGTGTCTCCCCAACGAAACGCAGAACTTTACCAAGGCTTGAGTTGTGTGGCAGTTCTTTGCTGGCAGACCTAATGAGACACATCATCACCATATACAGCAAACTTCTCCCCATAGAGAGTGTACATGCGTGGACTGATTCTATGATAGTTTTGTCATGGATCCAGTCAAATTCATCAAATTTTAAGGCGTTTGTTGGCAATCGCATATCCAATATTCAGCGTAAACTACCTGAAGCAATTTGGAATCATGTCCCAGGAAAGCAAAACCCTGCGGATGCCGCGAGTCGTGGGTTATCACCCGACGAGCTTATCAGTCATGACCTGTGGTGGACTGGCCCTCATTGGCTGTCCTCAAATCAAGATCAATGGCCTAAAGTGCCTCAACATTCAAAAATGACGCAAGATCCAGAGGTGAATTGTGAGCAACGTGCCTGCGTTTTGAACGTGTCTAACGCAGTAGAAACTAATCCAATCGATCATTTACTAACAAGATTTTCATCACTGAGAAAGATTCAACGTATTTTAACATATTGCAATCGTTTTATCAACGCCCTGCGCAAAAACAAGCGTACAGGTCATTTAACAGAACAAGAACTTCATCATAGCCTCATGGTACTTGTGAAACACACCCAACATTCCGAATTTAGTGAAGAAATCAAACGTTTGAGATCAAATCATGTATTATCAAAATCATTCAGAAAACTTAGTCCATTTTTAGATTCAAATCAAGTGTTGCGTGTGGGGGGTAGGCTCTCTCAGTCAAACCTTAATTATGTCACAAAACATCCGACTCTGCTTCCTCGCAAGCATCGTTTGACGCAACTTATCATCCAGTGCACACATAACGAAAATTTACATCCTGGTCTGCAAACTATGCAGTATCTGTTACTTCAAAATTTTTGGATTTTGTCACCAAGGCGAGCCATTAATCAGGTCATTTCAAAATGCTATCGTTGTTTCCGTATGAAGCCACGAAACTTTCAGCCAGTAATGGCAGATTTACCACATTCTCGCGTCAATCAAATCAAACCATTTCAGGTTGTGGGTTGTGATTATGCAGGACCCTTCAATATTACGTTTCAACGTTATCGTGGTGTACGTTCAACAAAGGCATACCTTTGTCTTTTCGTTTGCTTTTCAACAAGAGCTCTTCATCTGGAGCTTGCCAGCGATTTATCTTCCTCTTGTTTTCTGGCTGCTCTACGCAGATTCATTGCTAGACGCGGTCGTTGCAACATCATCCATAGCGATTGTGGAACCAATTTCAAAGGTGCGCAGTCACAATTATCAGAAATCATGCGTTCAGCTTGTGAATCGGAGCGCATTGACTTCAAATTTAATGTCCCAGGATCACCACACATGGGTGGCCTTTGGGAAGCTGGGGTAAAGTCCGTAAAAACTCACCTATATCGGGTGATAGGTAATCAAATCCTAACATATGAGGAGTTAAACACACTCTTGACACAGGTCGAATCAGTTTTAAATTCGCGACCAATATCAGCTTTGAGTTCAGATCCATCAGACCTAACAGCACTTACACCAGGGCACTTTTTAACATTAGCACCTCTAACATCAGTGCCTTCACCAGACTATTCCAACACAAAAATGAATAGGCTAACACGGTGGCATCTATTACAGAAAATGCACCAGGATTTCTGGACTAGATGGCATAGTGAATACCTCACAAATTTGTCACAGCGATTGAAATGGACTGTGAATTCACCTCCAGCTAAAATCAACCAGCTCGTTATTATCAGAGACGAGACTACTCATCCACTGCGATGGCGTTTAGGTAGAATCGTCGAATTACACCCAGGACGCGATGGCGTTTCTCGTTCTGCTACGGTCAGAACTGCACAAGGTATGCTCAAAAGGCCACTTGTGAAGTTGTGCCCATTACCAGACATGACGGACTAACTCATGTCTTATTTTTTTTCATACATTCATATTGTGATCAAAACATTTAAAATTACCTATTCTATTTTATATATTCATCATCATTATCATATTTATCACATCATAATATCAAAGCAATGGTTGTTGTGAACAAATATTCACTTCAGACTTCTCAGTCTCATCAATTCGCCAGCGGGGGGGGAATATAATGTTAAAGCACCATAAAACATAATTTGAACTCCCGCCCTTTCAAATCCTACCATTTCCTGCGCACACAGCGCCACCTAACGTTTTTAAAACTCACAAAAGAGTTCCCCGCCATAACTCACCACTGAACGAATCGACTCCGTAAAATTATTGTGAAATACTACAACCAAGTGCTATCAAGACATTAATTGTGTGTGCCATCAACCTGCTATCGTCTAAATCAACAAGATTCAAGAATTGGGGCGCCCCACAGCATAAAATCACAGGTATTCGGAGCCAGCCGGCTCTCTTCAGCGAGCTTCGGTGAGTCCCTTCTACCTTTCCCTTTAGATACAGTCCGCTTTCCTATCAAATAGAATCATTCGTTAACACCAACATCGGCGATGCCTGTCTTAGACCGTTTTAAGCTGTTGCGCATTCGATCGGAGAGCCTAATGTTTACAATGCAAAATTCCATCGCTGTTGGACTAACGTTGAGTTTGCACGTCTAAGCTTCAGTCAAAGACCAAGGAGCCTACTATGACATCTTAAAGCAGGAGTAATTCCAGTGTGGGAAAGATATTATAGAGCTATACACGTCGTCTAGCGCCATTTCTTTCCCACAATGGAATTACTCCTGCTTTAAGACTTCATGGTAGGCCACCAAGTCTGAATAATAACCTGTCTGTTAATATTTGGTTAATCTTATTCTTTAATCATGAAAAGTTATTACATTTTTTTTTTTTTTCATATAATTATCTACAGTTACTAATGTTACGAGATTTAAATGCACTCTTTTCCTCGCTGAGTTTTTTCTCATGTTTATTATATCTGTATAAAGTTTTTATCCGGAAGGCAATGTCTTTGTTGTGTATATCTTGCTTAGAAAATGAGGTTACATTTGCCAATTAGCGTAATTTCTATTTTCATAATGCAATGACAATGTTTTCAAATGAAAAAAAAGTCTTTATTATTTAAAAACATACTGCTGTACAATGTCATTCCTAATACAAAACGCATGTCTTTATCCAAAAAAATACCTGAAAGCAAATAAACCAATGAATCAATTGATGAAACTACGTAGGCTTGTACACCTTTTTTTTTACCGATGGGTAATCATCAAATAACCCCTCCCGCTCTGGGCTGAGCAGGAGGGAGTGTCAGACTTTTACTGACTAAAACCCATCCATGTTCCTTCCTTTGCCCTTTGTGTTCCGGGGCCACGGTATCTCTTTCGAACAGTCCTGCAACCCTGGAGGCATGTACACCTCTGCCTAACCCTTCGGACATTACGTTCATAATCACAAGATGTCATGCTTTTTTTTTTTTTACCGATGGGAAATCATCTAATAACCCCTCCCGCTCTGGGCTGAGCAGGAGGGAGTGTCAGACTTCTACTGACTAAAACCCATCCATGTTCCTTCCTTTGCCCTTTGTGTTCCAGGGCCGCGGTATCTCTTTCGAACAGTCCCGCAACCCTGGCAGGCATCGGTCTTTTCAGACCCCTTCCTGTTTGCCGACATCTCTCTGAGGCGCGCGTGGAACACGAACGCGCCGTCGACACGGCCTGTCGTCATAAGACGGACGGACGGCGAGCTAGCCCATAGCTCACCGTCCACAGGCCCGCAAGATGTCATGCTTTGTTATGATACAATGTAAGAATAATGGAAAATAGAATGAGATAAATTCCACAGGTTTTCAAAACAATTACAAGATATTAATAACCTCAATGAACACAAAACTGTTCTACGCCTCTTCGTGTAACTATCTAACTAGGTACACAAGTCAAACGATAACCAAATTGAAGTTCAATCGAAAAGCCTTGTAAGTCCCGAAAACTGGTTCACGCAAACAAAACTACGATAGCAAAACCTAGATACCCTAGATCAGCTCTCCGCAAAGACTATGTAGTTATAGACAGAATTTTCAAAAACCAATTACATTTTAGCGAGAAGTTTGCTTACTGCCACTATTCCGCCCCGGGCCATGGTCCAGGATTGAACCGGTCCAATAAAATTAATGGACCTAAAGATTTTCTAACAAAGAGTATTATCGAGATATGCCGGGACTAAAGAGAGGAGAATGAGGTACTGTACAGATAGCTGATGATACTCTACTTGATTAATTTCATTTCGTTTTTTGTGAACATATGTCGTGATGTAAAGAGTCTCTTTTTATTGTACTATACGATGTCTAATTGATTATACGATTCCTGCTATTGAAATGTCTATAATGTTGTACGTTAATTATTTTTGTACTATAAAGGGTGTAACAAGACCCTTAACGAAGCCGAAAGGCACTTGTTTTCCCCGTCATGGCGATCAGTTTTTTGTTCTAGACCATACCTGGGAACCTTCTAGTTACGGAGATATTGGGGATCAAAGTTCCAAGTTTTTCATACGTATTTTTTTTAAATACCTGTTTTTAATGGAAGATTTTTACGTTAAACACCTCCATCAGCACAATGTTTTGAGTGCGTTACATTGAGTCCTACCATAAAACGTGACTTTTTACCCAAAAAAAAATAGTGGTTTCCCAGCAATAATTTTGGCGTAAAGTTACTTATTTTGATGTACAGACTGCTTGGTTGACGGCTTCCTGTTACACCCTGTATATGTGAGTTTTATAACGTAACCATGTGTGAACTGATGTCGAATAGCTAGATACGCAAACGTGTGTCATTAGCATAAATCATGTCACCAGATTTTTTTAAGAAAGATCTATCTATCAGTCATTTAGAAAACGGAAATTCAGAGGACATGGTGTGGCTTAAAACCATGAAAACTTAACTGAGCAAACAGCATAATTTCATGCCCAGATTAACCGGAGTAATGATGAAATTATGATTCTAGCTTTATGCAAACCAAACCAAAAAATATATATTATCCAAATCCTTTCACAGCACTTTTACCAAGAATTTCTACAAAAGACGTCTTAAAAATCTCTCAAATGCTTTTACATCCAACTGAGCGTTTTCACCACCCATGGCAGGGAGTTCGTTCATAATGAATGAGTGAATGAATGAAGGAACCTCAAGCAGTGTTCGTTCTTTCTGCGGTAGTCTACGTCTTGCGTAGACAAGACATGATAAAACACTTAACACCTGACATCGGATTAGATTTATAAGGTTGTAAATTGTCTGGTAAATGCGATATTTTTTTAAATTTGAATTGCTACTTCTCACGTGAGTTGGGCAATTCAATTCTAAATGTGGTAATAAGATTGGTTCGTTTAGCCAATTTTTCATAAAGAATATATTTTTATAATTTTCATATTAACACAGAAAAACGGGTTTTTGCCATTATTGTGAGTTGAAGCTGTTGCTAAACTAATTTCTTTACACTACAATTTCTCAAGAAAATTCAATATTAACAGAAATATAGTTCGAATTCTAAGAGGTATTTTTCAAACTTTTAAAAGCAACTAAAATATCTTATAAAATGTTTGTCATATATTCGTTCTGACCGTTGGAACTAAAACTATTGGAAGGAACGGTGAGCTAGATAGCTCCTCGTTTATATTGAAAACGAGGAATGTCCAGGAATTGAAGGTAGCGATGTTATCAAAGGTATCCATAACTCGTACGTCAGTTATTTTTTAACCGACTTCCAAAAAGGAGGAGGTTATATGTTCGTGTGTATGTATTTTTTTATTTTTTTCATGTATGTTACCTGATTTCTCCCCCATTTGTTGACCGATTCTCAAAATTCTTTTTTTATTTGAAAAATTATACTGCTGAGGTGGTCCCATTTTAATTTGGTGAAGATCTGATGCTGATCTTCGGAGATATACTATGGAACTCTTCAAAAATAGATGGCAAATCTGTAGTGATTGCTGCAATCGCTTGGATGTTTATTGTTTATACAACATCATGACGTAACTACACACCTGTATGCTCTGAGGGGTACGCAGATGTGTACAATACACCAAGATTTCCATTTATTGGGGATAAACCCATTACCATGACATGTATTGTTCATCATCTGCATCATTTTCCCAACTATTTTGTGGTCGGCTTCCAGTCTTACCGGATGCAGGTGAATACCAGTATTTTATACACACAATAGCCACGACATAAATGTTAGTAAAAAATAATTTCTAAAGCTATTAAGACATTCGCGTATGGTCATCATTATTTCATGACGCTGAGCTGATGAAGGAAGGTACAACTCTTTAACGGTTAGGAGTTAGGTGACTTCTTGTTCTAGAATAATGTATAGATAATGCGACTTGTCGATATCGATAGTTGATTTCTCTAGAGACAACAGAGTGAATGCTAGAAACTAGAAGTATTAATCATTTTTAACCGACTTTAAGAAAAGAACTGTTGTTGTCATTTAGACGCGTATTTAATAATGTAAAATAAATTCATGGCGACATGGGAACTACTAAAAAAGGAAATATAAAAACTTTATTGCAAAAAATAAAACTGACTGCAAAAAAAAACAAAACTAAAAAAACAAAACACAAAAAAGTTAAAAATAACTTTAGCTTCAGAAGCCGGTGACTAAAACACCAAATCAATCAAACAAAAGTCAAGCTTCGAAGTCGGTGACCTTTGTTTGATTGATTTGGTGTTTTTGTCATCGACTTCTGAAGCTTGACTTTTGTTTGATTGATTTGGTGTTTTTGTCACCGGCTTGTGAAGCTAAAGTTATTTTACACTTTTTGTGTTTTGGTTTGTTATTTTTGTTTTTCTTTTTGTTTTTTTTTTAAGTCGGTTTTATTTTATTTTTTTAATCAGAGATGCATTTTTGGCACCCATTTCTGGTTACGTACCTAGAAAATCATGCCTTTTACATCGATCCACCCAAAAAATGGGTCACTGAAGCAAAATCACTCTCATTGTCAAAGAAATTGTAAAAATGTTTGACACTTTTTAAATCATACAACCGTAAATACCCACTATGCCGGAAAAACTGTTTGAGACAATGACTATTTAATTTAATAAAGCAAAAGTTAATTCAAAATGCAAGAGATTATAAAATTTAATTTAAGTGCACATTACACTTAAATACGAATAAAACTCGACTGTAATGCAGTGGCACAAAATATTTAATGCGGCCGCAATTAGTCGGCATTTACTTTATCACCTCTAAAACTTTTAAACAAATGCATAATTATGGCGCTTGAAATCCTACTATGAAATTGCTGTTGCAATCCGGAATTAGCTAAAATTACTTTGTTGTGGGAATTTTAATATCGCTAGTGTGGCCATGCCTACTGATAGATCATTAAAATATATTGAAGCGTGTATCTAAATGTACAAATAACTAAATTGAAGTGTCTGTTAGTAATTTCAAATTAACAGGTTTTTACTGAATGCACAATTATGACAGTATATGGTAAATGGTAATAATAACAAAAAAAAATTGTCTGCCTGTTTGTTCCGGCTAATCTCCGAAACAGCTGGCTCGATTTTGACGGGACTTTCACTGGTAGATAGCTAATGTTATAAGGAGTAACTTAGGCTATACTTTTTATTTTTGAAAGCAGTTGAGTAATTTAAAAAATACGTTCATTCCACGTGAAAAAAGTCGCGGGTAACAGCTAGATAATAATAAATGCAAACGTAACTCTGCCCACAGGTAGGTTTTTAACCGGTAAAATGTTCCAGAGAGGTATTTTCCATCCTTTAAACGTACGTCGTACCAGATTTGACTCGAATCTGGTAATATACAGGGTGTAACAGGACCCTTCACGAAGCCGTCAACCAAGCATTATGTACATCAAACTAAGTAACTTTACGCAAAAATCATTGCTGCGAAACGACTTTTTTTTTGGGGTCAAAAATCACGTTTTACGGTAGGACTCCATGCAATGCACTCAAAACATTGTGCTGATGGATGGATTGAATAGTACGGGGATGGTGAAGGTGTTTAAAGGTGTAAAAATATTACATTAAAAACATGTATTTAAAAAAAAACTTGTGAAAATGTTGGAACTTTGACCCCCAATATCTCCGTAACTAGAAGGTGAGGTGATCGCAATGACGGGAAAAACAAGTACCCATTATATCAAACTTTCTGTAAGAACTCGAAGAAATAAAGCCTATCGCCTAATTAAGTTATTGCGTTACGTCCACTTTCAGCCAAGCACCATGAGCAAGTAGTTAGCTTATTGTAACTGTATTCAAATTATTAGTTTCACCAACTCTGTTTTCAGACTAAGACAAAGAAAAATCCTGAAAGCGAAACCAGTCAACATCAATTACCCGAATCTGACAATACTTGCAAACACCTAGACCACACAAATTAAATCCTTCAATTTAATAACCGTCGGTACAGTCATGAGCACAAATATTTAACACTTATTAAAATACAAAAGCGATTTTCTCTCAGAATAACGATTTTTATTTTGTGATGAGACTTTTTTTATGAGACTGATTTGACAGAAAGACTGAAGTTTTCCTGGTTTTCCAATATCTACTCATGGAGGGTCACACCACTGGAGGAACTCGCCACTAAATTAATAATAATTAGCCACTCGGGGCGATCTTTGGTTAAACCGCGTTTGCCTAAGTTGATCCGTTACCATTCCGTTCATACCGAGTTTCCTCCGTGCCTCGGAAAGCACGTTAAGTCGTTGGTCCCGGCTGTTATTTGTAGATCTTTGACAAATGTTACAGGAAGTCAGACCCGAAAGTCTCACAACCAGTCTTACCAAGGGGTATCGTATTACCCAGTACTAACTGGGTTCTGGATAGACAGTCGCGTCATGTAAAATATAGGTATTCGGCTGCATCTGGTAGGACTGGAAGCCAACTATAACATAGTTGGGAAAAGGCTAGGCAGATGATGATGAGTAGTGACCAGGGCTCTCATAAATAGGCTTATTTTTCTGGATGTCAACACTAGCGCCACCTGACTTGTCAAATACAACTAAGAACTATTCAGGTGTCAATTGTTCAAGCCGTTTAAAAGCAGAAGAATCACGAAAATTACGAATAAATATGGCAATGACAATTTGACATGACAAGGTTCGTAACAATATGAAATTATAATTAGTACCTTGGAGATATACATTTTTAAAAGTTGCTATGTTGTAATATATTGGTGCTCATGACTGTACATTTTTTTTCCTCTGGCACTTTCATTCCACTTTTGTTCCTCTATCTTATAAAAGATGCATTGAGCGGAACAGGAAAATTAATTTCAGACAATGCGACGTACGAAACAAGTCGCTGTGGGCTTTACGTAGGTATTTACTGAGCTGCTTTGACATCTGACTCGATTTTGTGGTAAGGAGTTGTACAATATTTTTTTACTAGAAATAAGATGGAGTTTTTGAATGATTTGGGAAGTTTTATGTGAAGAGCATGACTGGAACAGAACGTAAAATTCATTTTTCTTAATCAATGATGAAGAATTTAGTCCAGCATTAAACATTTAGAGACCGAGCAATAATGAAACAATAGTCAATCATTTCTACACTAAACCTGTTCGAATAAATAAACAACACATCAAACGTAACAGCCTATTTACCTTCTCCACAAAGAAAAACATTTCCACACTCACAGCTAAAAATAACACCAGCACAACAATCAATCTACCTGCTAATCTAAAAGACTGTGACATAGGTCACATTGAAAACGAATGATTCTTAGAAATATTTAAACAGGCAAGTCTTCCCATTGTGCCGGGATTGGATGTCGAAAATTGCCTATTACCAGCCCCTGAGCACGGCAGTATTGCCTCTTTATCCAATTTATCGTTCTACTTTACTATTTCTTCAGACAATTGCGATTTATATTTGCGAGAAAGTCTTTGAATGTGAACGAGAGGAGTATATCGTTCAGTTCAACGCCGAATAAAGTTTAGATATTTCCAATGCTAGGTGTAGTAAACTTTATTTCATGATGTGTTCTATATGTACGTATTGAGAAGTTGATAGAAATAATGTACCGTTCATTGAAATATGAAAGTCAAGTGTGAGAGATCTACGCTTTGTAATGTGCAACTACAGTACTTTCTCAAGTTATTATGCCTTGTGACTGTAGCTTAGCTTTTTTTTTTGTTTGACATTCAAAAGTGCCTGTAATGGTCTATTTGAAATAAATGTTTTGAGTTTGAGTTTGGGTACGTACAAATAACCACCGACCGTACTGAGTTTCCTCCGTGCCTCGGAAAGCACGTTAAGCCGTTGGTTTCGGCCGTCATCTTTGACAGTCATTACAGGTAGTCAGTGGCCCAAAAAGTCTGACAACCAGTCTTACCAAGGGGTGTCGTATTACTCAGTACTCACTGGGTTGTGGGAGACAGATAGACAGTCGCTCCATGGAAATACTGGTATTTAGCTGCATGCGGTAAGACTGGAAGCTGACCCCAACAGAGTTGGCAATAGGCTAGGCAGAGGATGGGTACGTACAAATAACATTCTGATTATGTTTTGCTGTGGAGCTATTCCCAACCGACCACTCTCCATCTATAATTTTTCTCACCCCAGATATTGCATTAACATTTTCCCCATCGCCCAGGCTCTCCAACCCCACCTGATATTTCCACCACTATTATTCTTCATAATTCACATTAGGCGTAAACTGCGTTTGCAATAAGACGGTGTGCGCATTTAATTTCGTCCGACCATATATTTTAAAACGTGCCTTGCAACTACATTTTACGAGGAAGGGAGGCATATATTGTGGCTGTTAAACAGCTAGATTGTTTTATTGCACTCATTATGAGGGAATCTGCTGGAAGGTATTAATTTGGGAGGAAACTTTAAGGTCGAAAATTATTTTGTAAGAGACGCTTGATCACAATATATAATGCCTTCAAATTGGGTTTAATTACTCGTGTAAATAACGGCTCACCTTTCGAGGGGAGAGGTGATTATGGAGCTCGTAAACGATGGGATTGTAACCTGTCACTGCTTATATCTAAATTATGGGGTTATTAGGTGGGTTGCTGTCTTCATGCTGGGTTTTAAGCGTGTTGCTGCAAAATGGCAAACGCGCGCGTATCGGCAACCGGTATAGAGCAGGGAAACTTACACCTGTAACAAGTGTGTTTATGACTAGAGCTAGGAAATTCCAACATGTTGAAAAACCTTGTTCTCGTCGAGAAATACCTCATAGCAAATCAATGAGTCATAGAAACACCACACACGTTTGAAGTAGATAAGGCTCCCTACCAGTAGCGAAGGGTCAATTTTTGAAGAGGTAAGCCTTACTTACTTATCGTTAAAGTGATTTTATTATTTGTCTATAAAATACTGTTTGTGCCATTTTTCAAAGGCAAGCCGGTAGGAATCGAGTTGTGTGGAATCTTCGCCATTTGTCTCTATTGTGCCATTAAAAACATTATTTTCAGAGTTTGACAAAACAATAACTAACCGCCCATAAAAATCTAAGCTCCTCCCAAAACTCTCAATTAATACATTCTCAACAAACTGAAAGTGGAAATCCTTTATAATGAATTCGCAACAGTCGATAATTGACACGTCTACGAAGGTTTAATCTGGCCCGAAGACCCGCCGCTAAGATCTCGACAACTTCTGATATTTCACACACGAATTTCTCCGAGTTAGTTCACTAAGGTCGGTGTGGAGTGGCGTAACTTAATTAATTTTGACAGTTTTGGACCAAGTTTAGTTTAATAATGTCAAAGACTCTAAACAACGAAATAAACTGGACAATAATATTAAAGAAGATATCTAGTTGGACGTTAAAAGATTTAAATATAGATGTTGCATGAACATGACTCCACCATGTTGAGACTACTTTACAGAATTACATGTACAATATGTTAAAAAACTGTGTCCGATCTGTGATTTTTTCATTTTTAGTCTATTTATGTAATATTTTGGAGAACAAAAATTAAAAAAAAAACCCAGATGTAAATTAAATTAAATGTACTGAAATTAGGAAACTTCTACGGCAACACCCAGGCGCAATCGGCCGCTTCTTGGATAGTGACGTCATAAAAAAACAATTGACGAACAAACATACTAATGGCGAAGATGGTGTTGTCACGTTTTAGTTTGAGTTTAGGGAAACGGTGGTAATTTGGGACAAAAATCATGCATATTAAAATCCATTAATATTTTTAATTTCATGAATATTTTATCGGACAGGGTTTTTTAACAGATTGTATAGCTTCAGTAACAGAAGTAGTATATTTTCAACTACGCGGAACGGAAGCACGTAGTGTACGGAATAGGTAACAGCATTTCAACGGTTGCTTTTATCCCCGTAGTCGTAGTCTGATATCATTAACGTTCGTATCAGAAAAACGGATTCAGCCGAGAGGGGTTTTTCTTTCCTATTGTGGTACTAAACCCTTTAGTATCGCGTTGCTACCGCTGTCACAAAGAAGAGAGGCTTAGCATAGCACCTTATTTAGAAACTACAGTAGAGTTGTTGCCTTTTACGCAAGCATAACATTTCACAGAATCTTTCAGCGCAAATTTTGTGCACTGCCAACCTTGCTGGTTGATTTCACTATGAAATTAGTTAAAGGATTCCCAGTGGCCAATCCGCTAAGGGCCGACTATAAGCTCCAATACTATGAAATGTAATTAACTCAGGTAAATCGGATTGGGTGAAAGTTTTCGCACGATAACTGGAGCGGAATTGTACCCCGCTCCGCCCATCCCCCGCGGCTTAAAACTGCGTAAGGCGGTCTCAACGTCATTAAAATTCAAATACTTTTTTGATGTTCGCTCACACGGTGTAGGCAGTTTAGTTTTTAGTTAGTTTTACTAATTTTATTCGGTCAGTGAGCATTTAAGGAATCTAATTTATGAGTGTCGCTGTCTATGGACGAAAGTCGTTAAAATTCTATGATAAACCAAGGCTAGCTAAAGAACTAGATTCATAGTAGCGCAGGTTATTAAGAATTCTGATTCCGTTCATTGTCATCATAATTACAGCTTCCTTCACCCCAAAACGTCATTTTAAACACGACAATTCCGTCTACCATTTTGAATCCGTGACAAAGCGATACAATTTACGCGGTTCTATTGTGCTGTTAAATTATAAGGCGGGTCGCCATCCCCCATAGTTGTCACCGCAATAATATAAAAAGCAAGAGATAAAAATAAGGAAAATTGTTATCATAACGTTGCGCGGTGTAAGGTGACTGTGGATGAGGTTATGTTGAATGTAAAAAGGCGTTTATATTTTCTATATTTTTTAGTTTTGTAAATTCGTTCAAAACTGTGTTTTTAGTTGCTGATCTAAGCCTGTCTGCGTCCTGCCAGGGTTGCGGGACTGTTCGAAAGAGATACCGCGGCCCTGGAACACAAAGGGCAAAGGAAGGAACATGGATGGGTTTTAGTCAGTAGAAGTCTGACACTCCCTCCTGCTCAGCCCAGAGCGGGAGGGGTTACTTGATGATTTCCCATCGGTAAAAAAAAAAAAAAAAAAAAAAAAAAAAAAGCCTGTCTGCGTCTCGATTGCTCGAAATTCACTTGTCTGGTGAATTATTTATTATTTGAGAAACATGTACAATATTACAGACAAATCCAAGTTAATGCACAGATAAAACACAGATTAAAAGAAACAAATTTATAATCATGAAATGATAAAAATATTAAATAAAATACTTAAAAATACTAAGAAAAAGTCATATTTCAAATTCAATATTTAATTATGACGACCATTTCGTATTAGCGTGCTCACAGTTGCCTGCAAGTTTAAATAACTAAGTTGCCTGCAAGTGTTAAGGCTAAATTTGTATGCTTAGCAAATGTATTACTGTAACTATGCGGATTGATAAGTCAATCTCTTTGGTTTTTTGTAAGACAAGGCGAGTAATTAGTTTTCATGTTTTTTTTTTCAGTATTTATATGCCAGCAATATTTATATGTCTTTTCAAGTTGCATAGCAAACGGCATCAAAAATCAAAATGTCAAAACCGCCAAGAATTTACTTACTTGGTGTTAAAACTTCAACGACGAAAAATCATATTAAATCCTAATTTATGACATATTTTGTTATAAATTATAATTTATTAAAAAATGTATCCAGACCAGCCCGTTGCATCTCTCATACCGCCATCCACGAAGTTAAGTTGTAGTCTTTGGCTGATAAAATGCAAATTCACAAAGATTCCGCGGAAGTTTTCTTATTACTCGTGCTAATAAACGATCTTCTCGCTACGGTTTATATATCCCTGTGCGATTGTTCCGACCAACTTTTAATGTATAGCTATATCTCGGTTTTGATCTTAGAAAGTGTGACCGGTGTAAAAAAATAACTTTATTTTATTTGGAGTGAGAGGCACAATGTTTTTTGAGGCGTTCAAGATTTAACAAATTTTTTTTATCTTCATTTTTTTTTTCTTCTTTTAATCCCTCAAATTTTAGGCAGAGGTATACCTCATAGAAGTTCATAATAAGAAAACCCACATTCCACCAGTTATGTTTATAGACTGCCTCGTTGGTCTAGTGCCGCAAGCACGACTGCGCATGAGGTCCTGGGTTTAATTCCCGGGTCGGGCAAAATTTTATTGGGTTTTTCCATCAGGAATTTCTCAGGAGCAGCCACTGAGTCTGGATTTGTGCCCGGCTGATGGCAATAGGCTCGCCCCCTATTACATGGGGCTTAAACATAATTGGTAAAATGTGAATTATACTGATGTATTGTTAAGGAAATCTGGATTTGTTAGTCAGAATGACTAAGAGACACTTTGACTACACATTTTTACTATAGTAACCCCAAATAGCCCAATACATTTAAAATAAATGCCGGTTTTCAGAGACACCACAGTTCGCTTATTGAATGCATCATAAAAACGTGCCGTTTTCTAAGTTTGGCGCTCAGCTGAGCGTTAAAAATAAAAAATACATGTCGTCAGTAATACAAATTACAGAAAACTAAGAAATATACCTGACGTAGACCTTTCGACTTTTTTTTAATAACCCTCAATACAGTAGAGTACAAATTATGGTAGCCAGGAACGTAGATAGTTTTAACAAAATAGGCTTCGTCGGCATAACGTAAAGTACATGTTCCAGGTAAGGTATTCCGAGGGCCGGAGTAATGTTTTGTAAGAGCCTGACTTGCAATAAAGGTTAATAACCCCGAAGCTTTTGTAAGGGTAATTTTATCCTTGCCACTACTCCAGGTAGACATCTGTGTGATTGTGGACAAGTTATACTGTATCTGGGGGCCTGAAATGGAAGCTGTATCAGAATCATAATATGAATGACGTTAAAAATTTAAAACTCTTAAAATGGACTTTGTGGTCATAACCCCTCCCCCTACCTTCACCCCTGCCCCCCCTGTACCTTCTTTTTATCTCGATTTTGACTAAAATAAAAACTAGTTTAGTTTTAATAAGGCAGGTCTGACAACCAGTCTTATCAAGGGGTATCGTACAGACAGGATCAGAAGTAGATTAACACTAATCAAAGTTTCAAAGCAGGTTTTTTAATAAAAACTTGTTAGATATTATATATATACTCGTTACTAACAAGGTATTGAAAAGTAGGGAATATTTTAAAGCATAATCTTCAGAAACATTTAAAATAATAGCTGGAATCCTGCACATCAAATAATTAATTTTCCGAAATGTTGAGCTAATTCTGTTGCTGACCGTACAAACTGGGTTGTGGAGGTCAGATAGGTAATTGCTCCATATAAAATACTGGTATTCAGCTGCATCCGGTTAGACTGGAAGCCGACCCCAACATATTTAGGAAAAGGCTAGGCTGATGATGAATAAGACATTGAGCCCTTTTTACGTAAGTCTTATAATTGGTGAAAATATTTTTAGTAGAGAGTACCTACACAACAATACACCTCTGTCAATATAGTTGAATCATGATTATTGATGTAAAATATTTAAGAAACACAAAGTATCCAAGACGAGCCAATACGCAAAATTCCGACATCGAATTTGAGAAATCTGTGGCTAAAACACCAACTAAGAAGTCAAATCAATCGATAAGAAATTATATTTGAATGGTTCGAACTAAACTGTACCTACCACAATCCTTTAAATATGTATACATACTTATACAGGCTGGAATTTTTTAACGCCTACTGGAGGGAAAGTACTGGAGATAGAAAATTGTACATTATTTTTAAAAAGAAATAAATCTGCATTCAAAGATTTTCGAAAATTCGCTTCCTACAATCGGGAATCGAACGGCTAAATTCCAAAAAAATAACACCCTGTACTTTTATGGCATCAATCGATAGGGCCAATAAAAAGGATCAAATCTCTCTAATAAACATGATAAATTAAATGAAAGGAAAACCATGAAATGTTAACTTATTTTAATAGAACAAAAAAAGGGTGAACTCACTAATTAGTTGCTCAAAATGAGCTCCATTTTATTGGATTCACAAATTTATTCTTGGAATTCATTTCCAGTAACTTATAATAGCGAGGTGTGAAAATAAATGATAAAAATCGTATGGCGAACCTCAGTTCTTAACTCGTGTGCAGTTAGTTGCATAGGATTTTTGGTAAATTGGATTTTAACTTATGCATCTTATGCTTCAAAAAGGAGGAGCTTCTCAATTCTGATGATTAAATATTTTTTTAAATAAATAAGTGTTTCCTTTGACTAAAATTTTCCATATCAAGTATTTAGAGTACTATCCCTCCAGGTGGCGTTAAAAAATTCCAACCTGTATGTAACCATAGATATAGTATCTGTGTATACACTTATAGGTTGACATTCCAACTTATTCTTCGCTTGTTACTCGGCTTTGGCAGCGCCCCTTATGCGTCGTAAAAGACAGTAAAGAGATTACACCAAAGGATGTGCGGTTACTTCTGGCTGCTCCCGTAACATCATACCGTGATGTTTCCCTGCTAAGCCCATGATTATGGCTGGAACCCTCCTTGCTTTATGGTAGAGAGTTAGGCGTAATGCGCTCTTGTATCTAATGGTCTCTTTTAGGTACGTACACTTAATTTACTGTTAGGATAAGTTTAGTGAATGAGGATAGAAATAGTCCTAACATTTCTTATTAAACGAGAACGAGTGGCAACACTGAGAGAGCAGCGGTGGCCCAGTGGTGGCGGCCCCGACTTACGAACAGTAAGTCGTGGGTTCGAACCCATGCAGGCGCATTACTTTGTGTAATTTATTTCATCACCACTGCTCTCAAAAACGGTGAAGGAAAACATCGTGAGGAAACCGGCATGTCCTAGAACCAAAAATTCGAAGACATGTGACATCTACCAACCCGCACTGGGCCCGCGTGGTGGATTATAGCCCATTCCCTCTCATGGAGAGAAGGCCGAGTGTCCCAGCAGTGGGAACATTAAAGGCTGATTATGAGTGGCAACACTGGGACGCTCTAGAAAGACGTACATTAACAATATTGGTGAGGTTCTTCAGAAAGGTCAGATACGTAGTACTCGCAACCTCGTGCGTGTATGATCAGGGGCCTTAGTCTGCTATTTCAATATTGTCAGAATGGTCTATCATTGATTTAATAAGGCCCCGCGCAGACGAATTACCCTTTGTACGCACGTCAAACGACTTTCGAACGCGCTTCAATACGCCGTGGGCTATGAGCTAGGGGCCTTATTAAATCAATTATAGACCATTCTGACACTATTGCAGTAGCAGACTAAGGCCCCTGATGTATGAACGTGGACGAGGCAAAAGGAGTATGTAAGGATCGTGGCTGGTGGCGTTCTGTGGTTTCTGCCTACCCCCATGGGCAAAAAGGCGTGAGTTTGTATATGTATTTCTTATTAAAATTGATTGAAATTATCAATAAACAATTTGTTTAAACCTCGTTGGTCTAGTCTAGTAGTATCAAGCGCGACTGCAGAGCACGAGGTCAAAAAATAATTATAAAAACTAAAAAACCCGACTGAAAAGCAAAAAACAAGTGCATTTGGAAGCAGGCGGACCCATTCCATGTTTAAATAATTTTATATTTCAATGTTAGTTCTTCATTTGCGTCATAGATGGCGCTGTAGTACTTTTCGTACTAAAATCATTATTTTGCCAAAAGAATAACAACCTTACAAAAAATTAACACTAGTACTTATTTTCTATGAAGCTAAGAAATTAGATTCCCAAAATTAAATAATAACTCAGTACGCACAATATTAAATTCTGTTTGTTACGAAACAGATTCACACTGACCCCCTACTAGTTATAAACTATATTACGGTGGAACAAGTTTCCTTGTTCTCAGTTAACAATATTATAATAAGCCGATTTGAGAGAAAATAATTAGATAATATGTTGCTGTAGTAATTCTTGTAGTGTCGCTACAATACTATTTCTGTTTTATTTCGACATTCAAATGAATGAAAGCCAATAGTAAAACGTGCACTTCCAGTGTTCGCTTTGCTACATCTAACTCCTTATATTTTGCCGTATCATTGTTTCAAAAGCAATATGGGTTACTGGATCAAAAGAACTCCAGTGTAGGTAAGCATTTTCTAGCTGTACAAACAGTCGAACGCAGCTCTAACAATTAATTAACTCGATCGTTAGCTATCGCTGACGTTGAAGAGTTCAGGGATCCGCTTCTTTTACAATATTTCAAGTTAACTGGAGTAGAAAATCCAATATCGTGTTTGATCATTCATTTATATTATACAAGCCCAAAGTGAGCTCTAAAGAGGCTTACGTTTACGGGCTAATGATGCTCGAGTCAAAACGACGAAGACACATCATATTGTGGTTTATCAGAATTATTCAGAATAGGTTTATGATCATTATAGAACTAAGTTCCTTATAAAATAACACTGCTCATTGTGTCCGTTTATGCAAAATTTCTACTTGTTACAGCTGGCATTTGTACGGTGTACAAAATAGAAAATAAAGAGTGTTCCATCTACCTATCTTATTTATTTTAAATGTAAATTTAAAAGCTTTACTACAACTACATACTTTACTCAAACTGCTGTTATTTTTGTTTCAACCAATATTACCATGGCGTACCGTATTATCCAGTATTAACTTGGTTGTGGAGGTCAGATAGGCAGTCGCTCCATGTAAAATTCTGATATTCAGCCGCATCCAGTTAGACTGGAAACCAACCCCAACATAGTTGATAGATATAGTAGATATATATATAGATATATATAGTAGATAGTAGATGCTGATTATTTTTGTTTCAACGGTGATCATAATATACGTGTTTCATTGCATGTAATGCAAAATAAAGGCAAGGACATCATCACCATGATTCTCCTGCCCTTAACCCAATTTATTTGGGGTCGGAGCAATGTGTCTGCTTCTTCCATACTTCTATAATACTCGTCATCTCATCAGATACCTCCTTACTAGCCATATCATCCTTCACACAGTCCATCCATCGTTTCTTTGGTCTTCCTCTACTCTTATAGGTACCTAGCTGTTGCCCGCGGCTTCGCTAGCGTTTTTGTCGGAAATTATCCCACGGGCATGTTGTAAATATAGCCTATGGCACTCGGGAATAATGTAGCTTCCTAGTCGTGAAAGAATTTTCAAATTCGGTTCAGTAGATCCAGAGATTACCCCATACATACAAACATACAAACAAATTTTCCTCTTTATAAAATTATAGTAGTATAGACAATTAATGCAAGGACGTTTAAAAAAAAACATTTTATGCTTTTGTTAACAACCTTCAGCCCAATCCATCACCCCTTTTAACAGCACGACGACAATAATACCCAAATGAAGCGCTCAGTATGCACAAACGGCACTCACTTAATAGCAGATAATACTTCATAATGAACAAGTCTACTGAAAATACTGACTTTACACTTTCATTGAGTATCTGGGTCGGGCAAACGAGCCCACATTCAACCCTCAACGTAATGAGGATAGGCAGACACTGAATGGTAACGGCTGAAACAGGAAAATTAACTCTTTAAAAGGAGTATTTAATAGTATTCCGCTGAATGAAAAATGGGTCAGGTTTTTAACATAACAAGGTCAGTAGTGAATAGGAGTTTTTCTTTTTTGTTTAAATTAGTTAGTTTGATGGTAGGCAAGTAAATGGTAGTATGATCTGTTGTATAGCAGTGATGGCCTAATGGTGTGACCGTCAGACTGCCAAGTCATACGTCTCGAGTTTGAACCCAAGGCACGCACCTCAGATTTTTCGGATTCATGTGCGTATTGCATAATTAGCGCTTGCTCCGGTGAAGGGAAACATCGTGAGGAAACCAGCATGCCTTTTTTTTTCGGATGGGAAATCATCAAATAACCCCTCCCGCTCTGGGCTGAGCAGGAGGGAGTGTCAGACTTTTACTGACTAAAACCCATCCATGTTCCTTCCTTTGCCCTTTGTATTCCAAGGCCGCGGTATCTCTTTCGAACAGTCCCGCAACAAACCAGCATGCCTGAGAGATATTTCTTGACGGCATGTAAAGCCAAGTCAGAGGTCCATGGGCGGCCTAAAAACTCTGACACCAGGTTAAGCACTAAACACCTGTTAAAGAAATAAAGAATCTGTTGTGAAGTGCACCTGCTTTTCAAAAGTCAATTCAAGTTAAAAATATATCAGAACCAAGTGACACTATTATGGTGTGAAAGTAAATCTTTATATAGAAAGTGGCTGGCTTTTAATAAAATTTCCAATTGGTTCCAATAAGTTTCATCTATATATATTATATATACATATATTAAAACAGTAAAAAAACTGTGTCTGTACATTGAATATATTAAAAAAATAATTATTGAGGGGGGTTTGGAAACAGTAATAGAGCTCGAATCCAAAAAAAAAAATCTCTCAGTCTGTTTGTTTGTACAAGCTAATCTTCGGAACTACTTGACGGATTTAAATGTTTTTTTTTTTTTGTATAGGTATAAAATCTGGGCAACGTATAGGCTATAATTTATCTTGGAAACTTAAACATCTGATGCAGCACTGCAACAGACCAGCTAAACTATAAGAGATACAAAAATGGTACCATAGCAAAAATTGTTCCACGTGATGAGCATTTTCTGCTAAGAGAATAAATTTGAAGATCTGGAACACCTGAAGTGGAACTCCAAGAGCCCAGCTACACTATAAAATATATAGGAATGACGTCTTAGCAAGAGTTGTTCAGCCTGGTGAGCACTCTCTGTTGTCGTATAAAATTTGAAGATCTGGAACAGCTGATGTGGAACTCCAAGAGCCCAGCTACACTATAAAATATATAGGAATGACGTCTTAGCAAGAGTTGTTCAGCCTGGTGAGCACTCTCTGTTGTCGTATAAAATTTGAAGATCTGGAACAGCTGATGTGGAACTCCAAGAGCCCAGCTACATTATAACATATATAGGAATGACGTCTTAGCAAGAGTTGTTCAACCTGATGAGCAATCTCTGTTGTCGTATAAAATTTGAAGATCTGGAACAGCTGATGTGGAACTCCAAGAGCCCAGCTACACTATAACATATATAGGAATGACGTCTTAGCAAGAGTTGTTCAGCGTAATGAGCACTCTCTGTTGACGTATAAAAATTGAGGATCTGGAACACCTGATATGGAAATCAAAGCTATCACTAATTTCACTGTATAAAATAGCATAAGCTGGGAGTACCTCCACGCGGTGAAGGCGGTAAGTTTAGGACTGATTTTCGATAAAAATTCGATGAATCATTGAAAATTTGACTCTACTGGCCAAAACTCCCATTTATTATTTTATTTTATCAAATAAATAAGCCTTCGGGCTTATGTTATTTGAGTGTTTAATTTCTTTTTTCATTTATTTTCGTGACACGGTAGCCTACCCGGTAACGCAGGGGAGCAGTCACTTAGATTTTAATTGATCAGGTATCTTCAGAATAAAACTATAACTATGCCTAGAAAGAGGTCAAATCTTTCCCAACGTTCCAAAGGAGCTAAAAGATTGAGGATAATAAGATCCCAAGAATCTACCGAAGAGCGTCAGGAGAGACTTGATGCTGTTCGAGAACAAAAGGCTGCAACTCGCTCCGTAGAAACCTCTTCGGATCGCGAAGCACACCTGCGTTCTCAGCGTATTTACGCATTTACATCCAGGTCTCTAGAGACCAGTGAAGAAAATGATGCGCGACTGACCGCTGATCGTGAACTTCATGCATTCTCTCGTGAGTCGCAGACGTTCACGGATAGAGAATTGCGCATGAGTTCTCAGCGTATCTACGCATCTGCTTCTAGGTCTCTAGAGACAAGTGCCGAAAGTGATGCGCGACTTTCCGCTGATCGTGAACGTCACGCATTGTCTCGCGAGTCGGAGACGTTCACGGAAAGAGAATAGCGCTTGAGTTCTCAGCGTATCTACGCATCTGCTTCTAGATCTCTAGAGATAAGTGCGGAACATGATGCGCGACTGTCCGCTGATCGTGAACGTCACGCATTGTCTCGCGAGTCGGAGACGTTCACTGATAGAGAATTGCGCATTTTTTTAAAGTTATTTGCAATATTAATGTTAATTCAGTGTACCCTTGGGATCCGCTGCAGAATAACGGGAAGAAAAGGTATTTGTTGTATAGGTATTAAGTCTGGGCAACGTATAGGCTATAATTTATTTTGGAAATTGGAACACCTGATGCAGAACCGCAACAGAACAGTTAAAGTATAAGAGATATAAAAATGGTGTCATAGCAAAAATTATTCCACGTGAAGAGCATTTTCTGCTGTGAGAATATATTTGGAGATCTGGAACCCTGTTGTGGAACTCCAAAGCCCAGCGACACTATAACATATTAAGGAATGACGTCTTAGCAAAAGTTGTTTAGTCCGATGGGCATTTCCTGTGGACTTACAAAAATGAAAGATCTGGAACGTCTCCAATCGTGTCGCTCATCCTGTTGTTTTCCCGTCCGCGGGCCTCAGAATTCTACACCAGACGTTTCAGATCTTAGATTTTCTTGACGACCCAGCTGTCGCTGGTATAAGCAACAGGATCCGCGTACGAAGTCGCGGGCAGAAGCTAGTTCCATAATAATTCAGCATGTCTGCATACTTTGCTCCGTATATTTAACTGTTATATGGGTATGTAATTAAGACGTGTTGGTATTTGGTATCAGCCTAGAGTCTGAATTTGCGGCCGTTTGATGGCAATAGGCTCAACCTTTATAACTTAACTAGGGAAATGTGAGCAAACTTTAAGACAACTGCCTAACCCTTTTTGAAAAACAAGCATGAAGTTATATTTATTTTGGTATTCCAAGTATGAATAATATTGAATTGTTTGTTTAATTCAATGGAAATGATTGCATAAAATAAAAGGGCAATGTAGAACAATGCTAACATGCATGGAATGCGTTAATGTTGATGTTACAGCTAAATTCATTAAATCAATCACTCATTTATGAATTCATTCGGTCTTTGTTTGTTAAACGAGATAGCTAGTGTGATTACTAATTTTGGATAATGGAAGTAATAAATACGATTTTTGCGAATTACTATTTATGTAAAGTTTTGTTGTAATAATTATAAACTGATCTATCTTGATTGGGATTTTGTTATCTTTAGTCAAGTGAAAGGATCGAGATGTAACACAAGTTTCTTCAATGTATCTTATTGATTCATGACTCTATGGATAACAGGAATTATCTAAAAACTTGGTATGTCCTAAAAAAATATTTAAAGAAATGTGTTTTTATTTTTCAACCAGCACAAAGGCTGTCATCAGGATCATTACTAAATCAGATCATTAGTAAATGGTAGTATGATCTTACTATAGCAGCGATAGCCTAGTGGTGTGACCGTCGGACTGCCTAGTCATAGGTCTCGAGTTCGAACCCAAGGCACGCACCTCTGATTTTTCGGATTCATGTGCGTATTGTATAATTATCACTTGCTTCGGTGAAGGAAAACATCGTGAGGAAACCAGCATGCTTGAGAGATATTTCTTGACGGCATGTAAAGCCAAGTCAGAGGCCCATGGGCGGCACAAAAACTCTGAACCAGGTTAGACACACGATAAAAAAAAGAATTATTATCTTTCCGAGAAAAAAAGATTAGTACGGGACCGAAACGAAACAAAAACATGTTTAAAACAAAACCAAATACTTGAACATCGTTAAACACAGCAACTTGTTCTCCATTTTTCAAGTAACAAACACACGGTAAACAGCAACACAAACGATCCCAGGTTACCACGAAATTCAGCAAACCAGCACAACGGTATCACATAAACGGCGACATTTTAAAAGTAAATACGTAAAAATATGAACCGCAAAGATTTGTGGCGGCTCGAATGCTCGACTATAAAGTGCATGCCCTACCCAAAAATATATCGCCAATAAACAAGTGCGACAAAAATTAGTTCCCAGACCAAAATACACCTTGATTTTTAAGAGTTAAAGTTGATATTCCTGTGGGGGGTGGTTAACGAAATGATGCTACTTGGCGAATATGTTTGGCGATAGATAAATTTTAGTTCTCCATCGTCAGTGCAAACAGCTTGACGTGCATACATTTGGTCTCACCTCGGATGCTGCATTTCTGTGGAGGTGCACGTTTATTTGCTTGGAACTCTGTTTATTGCTGCAAAGAGTGTTGTTGAGTGATGAGATGGCTTTTCCAGCTTTTTTATTTGGAGAATGTATGGAGAAATTATGAGGACTGATAAAATTATGACATAGGTTTCGTGGTGAGCAATTATGATACCTAACGCCAAACCTATAGCGTAGGAAGTGAAACAATGACTATACATACGACTATGAGATGATCACCGGCTCATCATCAGCTTCATAGTATAAAACAAAGTCACTTCCCGCTGTCTGTCCCTATGTATGCTTAGATCTTTAAAACTAGCTTTGATGCGGTTTTTTTTAATAGATAGAGTGGTTCAAGAGGAAGGTTTATATATAACATTGCACCCGTGCGAAGCTGGGGCGGGTCGCTAGTAAGTTATAAATGAAAAAAAAGTATGCTCTTTACCTATAGCTTCAGGGTACCATAACAACTACGTCTACAAAATCACTACAATCATTATTCAATTCCCTTCAAACTAATTTATTACTAGAAAAACCGGTCTCATTTAACAAAAACAAAATAGCAGAGCGAAGTTCACTGGTAAAGTTGGTAACCGGCGGGCCGTGGGGCCGTGGGTTCGAGTCTGTGCAATTTTACGGCGGAGTGGCCGCGAGCGGCGTTCCAGCGCGCAATTTTAAACTTTAAAAAAAAGTTGTTCCGTAGATAGATGAATATTACCTGTTAGTACGTGTGATTAGCTGAAGTTTGAGATGGGTTTGAGGGCAAGATATGTGAGATGGCTGGGTTATTAAGTTATAAGGTTTACGGTTTGTTACTCAAAATTTATAAAATATATTTTTCACGTAACTGACTGCCTCGTTAGTCGGGTGCGAGCGTGACTGCTGAGGATGAAGTCCTGGGTTCGATTCCCAACTCGGGGAAAGTGTTATTGTATTTTCCCATCAGGGATTTCTCAATAGCAGCCTCGGAGTCTTTATTTGTGCCCGGTTGATGACAATAGGCTCGGCCCCTATTACATGGGGCTTAAACATAACTGGCGTAATGTGGGTAGACCACTGCCTAACTCTGCGGTGACAACAGGCGTGATCTTCTGATAGGTGTTCTTTTCACATAATGTGAAACTAACTAGTAATTGTGATAATGGGCTTATCAGTGAACACTGAGCAGAGGCTCGCGGTTTAACATGCGCACGGTCGATTTTCAAGGACCAAGGTGGGTCCTTGGTTGGGTTAGCATCTTTTATACAGCACGTTAAGCAATCTGTCCCGGTTACCATTCATAGTTCTTTGATAGACTGGTACTGGCTACTGGTCGTTAGAAGTCTGACAACCAGTCTAACCATGGCGTATCCAAATCTAATATCGTTGGGAAAAGGCTTGGCAGATGATGATTTTTAATGTATAGTATGAGTAGCTAACTCTTGAATAGTTTTTTTTTTATGTTTGATATTCAATAATTCACCCTATTTGACAGACTATGTAGGAATGTAGTTACTTAAATTCACTTAACATTGAATAAAAAACATTGTTTGCCAAGAATACTTAATAGAGATCAAAGTGATTCAAGATCTAAAATATGAGCCAAGTAAAGCCATATTCATATGATTTAGTTGAAAACTGTGTCGAACCAAAACTTTTCATTTTATTATGTCGACGAAAATATGACTGGTTCTAAAGTTCTGATGGATATTGACTTTTAAAACTTAATCTTTTCTATTACTTATATTTGATATTGAAATACATTACAGAATATCGGTCAAATATTAGGAAGTAGTTGGCTTGAATCCATGTAAAACGCTTCTGAAAAATGTACTGCTGAACAAAAGGTAACAAAATAAATCTACATTGTAGACACTAAGTAATTATGTACCAGTTTTAATCAGCGACGCTACTACATATCTTTTAGACAAAAATAGAAACTATTCACGACATAACAAAACACCACGTCTGTTATTCTCGAAGGATTAGGCAAAAGTGTACGTAAAAATCTATTTACTATTCAATACAAATCAATATTCCAATAAAATCGATACGTCGATATTTCTACTACATTTGTCAGTACTATCGCCGAAACAAAGCACATTCAATAAACCTTATACTTTATCTGCGCGAATACGTTCTACGAGATTTATTCTATCGCTGAGTCGTCATCTTGGATCCGGCAGTTTGTTGGCCCAGTGAACACCGGTAACACGCACGGAATCGAACCCACGGGCCACGGTGATAATAGCACGACGTGTATAATAGATTAGCTTTTGTCTGCGGCTTCACTCGCTTTAATTAAGAATTTGAGAATCAATTCTGTTGAACTTGCACTGAAAAAAATGCACTACTCAATCTAAACAAAATCTTGATTGTGGCAACTACTTTTTTTTTCAGTGTGTATTAATAAAATTCAATCATGATTCGAAACACACGTGGCGCCATCTTTTATCATAACAACGTTATTGATGTTTTCTTCGGGAACTGAATTTTTTTTCGGGGTGAAAGGTACCCTATGTCCGTTTCTGTACACCTGACAACGTATATGCAAAATTTCAGGATGATCGGTTGGTTGGTTCAGTGGTTTAGGCGTGAAAAGGTAACAAACAAACTTACTTTTGCATTTATAATATTAGTAAGGATGTAAGGATACCTACGTTTGTTGTAATGATCGACAAGAGAGGAATTTAGATGCCCAAGGGTATCGTGCTACCCAGTAACTATGAAGATGGGTCGCAAGTATTAGTTTTTTGCTTCAGACAGCCTGGAAGCCTATCAGAACATAATTGGGAAAACGCTAAGCAGATGACGATGAAGAGAGGAATAATAGGAGAAACGTTTTTTGCGAAGCCAAGACACCCAAGCCAAAGAGAATAGACTACAATATCAAAATCCAAGCATTTATTTCAAGTAGGCCAGTTACATTCACAATATGATTGATGATTATACAAGGTATGGTGTAAATAGTGGTCCACCGTTAAGGATTCGATGTACCAGATAGTTTACTATAACTTAGTACAATTTTAACCATTTGTAACCAAGGGTTCCTAAATTATTATTATTTTTCTATTTTTTTACGAAATTTCTATCCTTGGTTACAAATTCGGTTGTAGTTTAAAAAAAAAAACATAATTTTCTTACTTTTGATTTCTGTTAATAACTGCTGAATACTAGAGCTATCGTGGAAACATGTTGTTTTTTATGTAATATTAGAGCTTTTGAAGAAAAAAAAAAAAACAGGAACCCTTGGTTACAAATGGTTAAAATTGTACTAAGTTATAGTAAACTATCTGGTACATCGAATCCTTAACGGTGGGCCACTATTTCTCCACACCCTGTATGCAGCAACAGTATTTTTTATTAATCGGAGTAGTCCAAGCATGCTACCATTACAAATGCGACCCTAACAAAGTAACATATAAAAATGTCACTAAGACCGCAGCGAAGAAAGGGGTGACGAAATAAGGAATTATGCTTTTTAACCTGTAAAACTCCCCATTATCATTCATAGGCATCAAATAGCAGAAAGCCAAGGGTATGTCTCGACAGGCTCGCAATATTAATGTGCCGGTAGTTAACCCCCAAACTCTGCAAAATGTTAGTCGTTTGTCAAACAACGCGGCAATTATGTCGTTATTTATGCACTGGAGGGTTATAAGGCGCTAAGATGTATTTGCTGTGTCTGCTTTACAACAAAAATTGTGAATTATTTTGTTATTCGAAGAATTAAGCTTTTTGAGGATGCGGTAGTGACAAGGACGAAAGAAATGGGACCCATGACTAAATTAAGTCATGGGTGCCATTTTTAGAAAGTGCATTTGTGTAAGAGGTGCTCAAGGCAAACTAATAACAGCAGCTTGGGTCGATCTTCAGGTTAAGCCGCGCTTACCTAGGTTGGTCCGTCGATGGGTGACCACCTATTACATACCGAGTTTCCTCCGTGCCTCGGTAAGCACGTTAAGCCGTTGGTCCTGGCTGTCATTTTTGTAGACCATTGACAGTTTTTAAAGGTCAGCGGCCCGAAAGTCTGACAACCAGTCTTACCAAGGGGTGTCGGATTACCAAGTACTAACTAGGTTGTGGAGGTCAGATAAGCAATCGCTCTATTTAAAATACGGATATTCAGCTCTACCTAGTTAGGCTGGAAGCCGACTCCAAGATAGTTAGGAAAAGGTAGGCCGAAGAAGAGACCAGTGTGTGTTGCCAGTGATTACATACGGGACCGAAACGTGGTCGCTCACAATGGGCCTCATTCGAAGGCTTAAAGTCACCCAAAGGGCAATGGAGAGGGCTATGCTCGGAGTTTCCTTGCGTGATCGAATCAGAAATGAAGACATCCGCAAGAGAACTAAGGTTACCGACGTAGCCCGAAGAATTGCAAAACTGAAGTGGCAGTGGGCAGGGCACATTGCTCGCAGAACGGATGGCCGATGGGGCCGAAAAGTTCTGGAGTGGCGACTGAAGACGTTGCGTTGGAAGGCCTCCCACTAGGTGGACCGATGACCTGGTGAAGGTTGCGGGGTTCCGCTGGATGCGAGTTGCACGGGACCGGTCAGTGTGGCGACATTTGGGGGAGGCCTATGTCCAGCAGTGGACGTCTTTCGGCGGAAATGATGAACAATGAGGCCGAAGATGAATTTGTGTATTATACGAACAAATTGGGGAGGGATTTAGCCCTCTTTATAGGCTATCTCGACCATGAGTCAACTCTTAAAGAGCTCAATCAAAAGTGACACCACAAATGAGGGACAGTCTTGTCTAAACGTAAATCGAAATCAACCAAAACACTGGCAGCCAACATAAAACACATACTGAATGTACCGAACACATTATATACCAACCAAACAGTTATACTCGTATTGCCTCCTACCATCATTAGTTAATTACTAGCTGTGACGAAACCACGCATTCGTGTACGCAGCCAAGCTACATGTAGGTACCCAAAATAGGTGACGCATTTTCCCCATAAGCATGAATAAAATTAAAACATCAATTTGAATATAATCACTTCACTCCACATACATTAACATAGCGAATGATTAATTCCCGTTGATAACATGCTTTGCGACACCGGCAAGGAATTTTGATACAAATTTTCATTACGTTGCAGGAGGGAGTTTTTGCACCTTGTGATAAATTAAACGGTAAAGGGAATATTTTGTAAGGAGAAATGCTTGACTTATGTGTTAGGGATTTTTGCGTGGCACGCACTAGTGTGACAAAAGTCTTGTCACGGGGTGCGTGCTTGACTGGGTTGTTTTTGGTGCACGTAAGAGTCAATGGTGTTTGCGTTTTATTTGCGTGCCGTTGCGATTACGTTGAACATGAATTGATTCATCAAACAGTGTAGAACCTGACATTATATAGGTATTGAAGGTGTTTTGGTGGTGGTGTTGTGTGTTGGTGGTGGTGGTGGTGGGTGTTGGTGGTGTTTGGTGGTGTGTGTTAGGTGTTTTTGGTTATTATTTATTTAGGTATTTAAGTGTAATATGTTTTATGTATATATATGTATGTATTTATTGTATATATGTAAATGGTACACCACAGGCTACCTGCAGTATTGTCTCTCCTTCCCCCTTAAATCCATCCAAAGGTTGTCTTTAAAAGATCGCTTTTAGCGATAAGACCGCCCGTTGTGTCACCCCTTTTGTAATGTTTTACATTTGTATCTGTAATTTTTATGGTGTACATAATAAAGAGTATTCTATTCTATTCTATTATAAAGAGCTATCGTGGAATTTCCAGGGAGGGTCTTTTTTGCTGTAGACTACTAAATTGATAAATGAGTAAAAAGCACTTTTCGATGTGAGATCATTTCCTCGACATAAGCGAATTATTTAATCCTTACTACTATAAAACTGACTATCATTGGTTAATTTTAAGGAAGTCTCAATGAATAATTTAAATCACATCGAATCAAAAAAAAATATATATATTAGGAATTTCTCAGTCACAGCCACGGAGTCTGGATTTGTGCCCGGTTGATGGAAATAGGTCTCTCAATTTTACATGGGACTAAAACATAACTGTCGAAATGTGGGTGTACTATTAGGTACACCTCTACCTAACCCTTCGGGGATCAAAGGGCTGATATTATGTAATGTGATATAAATAAAAATATTTCTAAACCAAACAATCAGCCATACTCTAAAAACCAAACAGATCAATGTCGAATAACCACAAAACTGTTCACCCCAAACCTCGTAACAACGTGCAAATATTCTTATTTAAAACCGTTTCTCTTAACAAAACAAAACTAGTAGCGTCGCAGACTATAGCCAACACCTGGCGGCTATAATTCGGCTCCAACCTCTATAAATTTGAGCGTAAGAAAACAGTTAAATCGAACGGCTCCAGTGATATATGTCGAGGAGAGAAAAAATCGTAATTCTGAATAGTAGGAAGATTTGTGTACTGAATGGTTATTGTGGTAGCGCTCGATATGTTATCTATTGCTTCGAGAATATTGCGATGTAGATTATGTAAATTGAAAATTGGAGTTGAGTTTGCAAGTGCTTATTGGTAAGTCTTTTATGATTTTCTGTCACAGGTATTGATAGACTGGAAGTACAAAGCTAAAAGACATGTTGGCTGGGCTGAATTTACACAGAACCACTTCATCAAATTTATGATTGAATAACGTCCCACTTATTCACTGTGTTTATCGTGTTTCTTTAGAAGTGTGTTTTGCTACCAGAACCAACTTCAAATGTTAGCACCACGGTTAACAGGGAAAATGAATAAGAGTATGTCTTGCGACACCCAAGTTACGCGGTGCAAAGGCAGACATATGATGTAATCAGTCAATAATACTTGGCCTCCTCTCTCGGCAATGGAGAGTGCTATGTAGATGATGAACCTAGGTAAAACTTAACACTTTTGTCTGCGAGACTAGTTTATACGAGTATTTCAGCAAACCTTTACAATTTTCCCTACCTACTATGAAGCCCGATGACACCAAATAATAAACTTTGGGTAACTAACACACGCCTCGCGTTCCTGGACACAATTTATGGCGGGCGGGCGAACCCTTCGGTTTGAATTAGTTTTTGCGACACACTGTTAACTGTCGTCCGCGGTACGCGGTGTCTTCCGTCGACCGCGGGTTGGCGCACATGGACAAATGTATTGGGCCATGAAAAACGCGGAAAAGTTAACATAATTAGGTAAAATGAGTTAGCAGCATCGCACAGGTAAAAGAGATACTAAAGATGATTTTGTAAGTTTTTTAATCCACTATAGCAAATAATATGTTTCATTTGCCGGTATTGTAACTAATACCTCATCAAGTTCGAGAGCCAACATTCATTTTTTCAGAATCACATCGTGTAGTTTACCGATGAAGACTACTACTGACTTGAAAGCATATTGATGTTTCTATTACCCTTCTTCCCTCCACCTTGCCCTTGTTTCTTTCTTTTTAGGCCCTACACCTTAGAGGCTATTAACAGGCAGCACACAATTCGATGATTAAAGATCATAATTCGCCTTCCCAGCCCTGAAATCTAATTTTAAACCTAATAAAACTGCCAGCAGCAGCTAAGACAGGAACCTAAAACATAAATTTCGAATAGTAAGCCCACTTGTTGTCCCCAATTACACAAATAAATTCCATCTAACTATTCACCTCTAATTTCATTGCCGCACATTAGCGAAATACAGCGTTAGTTTACAAAGGTGGCGAGCCATAGTTGCCGACCTCTGCATTGCTAATACCGACCTGTGTCGTGACATATTCATTGCTACCCACTTGGCGTATTTAATTTATTGTTTTAATTAACATTCGCAGATGGCCTTCGGTTTTGCTCTACGTTTTGTTGTTTATGATGTATTTGGGGGGGTATCGGAGGATGTAGATAGGAATGTTGCATGTCTGGAGTACTTGCTTGCTTATTGTTTGTATTCTTCTTCTTTCAGACATAGCACACAAAAATGATCTGTCTTGCAGAACTATATTCGATGGACATCATGGCACAAGCTTTTACCTTGGATTCATTACACGATTCTAAATTTTCAGGTGCTATATTTTTGTCAGGTATTTAAAACAATACTGTTTCAGAATCACAGTAGCGATTAGTATGCATTATTTTTCTAAAAACACGTTGTCTTTTTATATATAAATAAAGAAAACAAGTCATGCTGATACTTGTTACAAGTAGTTTCGTGAGACTTTAGACAAAATACAGTATTTTGTCTAAAGTCTCACGAAACTACTCACCTTATTTACTACTTATCTTTTTGCGTAGAAGAACAAAACAAAGGAGCTAAAGAAAGCCTTTGTTATCTCGGCCATAGAAGTCATTAACAAGGTTCATCACCATACGACCCGGAAGCCACACTGTAACACATAGGCCTCCCCATAAATTTCCATAACAAAACGCTTACTTTGTTGGAAAATTTAGTTCCCCGACTATCGTAGTTGCGTAAATAAATTTCAAAGCAAACAAGATAACTGACCCCAGGAGTAAGTTCTTTTAACTAAAACGTTTTGCTCATTAGATATCGCGCCAGACGATGATAAGTCACTTTCTTTCACACCGAACTGCGAAATGCATACAGGAATAAAAATTTACGCCATTTTTTACGTCAGGGTACTTAAAAGTGTCGGTCTAATTGCGTCATCAGCCGCGCCGTATTGTCACTCAGTACTTGTGACGTCACGCTGCAGCGAAATGGACCGAATGACGCTCGCAAAATGGCGGATAAAATCGGAACGTGATTATTTATAACCGCCAAGTTTTTAGTTCCGTTCGTTTTTAATGGTGTTTTAAATATGAAATAGGAATATGGGTGGTATTTTCCTGTGCAGTTATTTAGGTAAATGGTTTATTTCTGCCTGGATTAGTATGAATATATTTAACCTTTTTAACAAAAAATACATGGTCCTTTTGGACTAAGATGAGGGACTTTAACTTTTATAGAACATTTAAGTCGTCGCATTCAGTAAATAGGTACTGAATGAATAATCATAGCAGTCAGATTAGCATAGTAGTGCAAGCGTTGGAATGCCAAGTCATAGGTCTCGAGTTCGAACCCAAGACACGCACATCTGAATTTTTGGATTCATGTGCGTATTGTATAATTATCACTTGCTTCGGTGAAGGAAAATATCGTGAGGTGCAGCATGCTTGAGAGATATTTCTTGAAAAGACAAATCAGAGGCATGGGCAGCATAATAACTCTGACACCAGGATAGGCACTTACCACACGATAAAGAAAGAAGATTAATAAACGATGGCTTGGAAATAGTACATTTTGACATAAGTGGGGAAACTTTGTTATTGCATTCGAGCGCGGAATTAACACTCGAGCTGCAGGCGAGGGTGCTATGGAGCCGAGAACTACAGTAACAAATCCCCACGCATTTCAAACGACGTTTTTCAATACACTTTCGAAGAAATAAAATAGTAGAACGGAAAGTATTTTTGTCAGGAATAATTAAGAAACTATGATTTAATTTACTTTTTTTCCGCGCTTTGCTTTCGCCAGGTTGAAGAAGAAGCAAAGGTCTGATGCCGCTATACAGCCTAATATGAAAAAAAAAAACAATAAATTATGAAAGAAAGAATTCAAATATTTTTGAATTTAGAACACAAATAAATATTAATTTGTTCATAAAAGTAAATATTTGTTATAAATAATCATGTTTATCTATGATATTGTATTTATAAACAATTTAAATACTCAAAAAATATTTACGCCGTAAAGACGCATATCTCCTTGGCGAGATTAAAAAAAAACATCACCGCCGATTATAGCTATAGTCATTGAACTTATCTGTGGAAATTTTTTCCGCACGTGTGCGGAAAAATATTAAAAATCCACGCGTGTGAGATACATTGCATGTTGAACCTAATCATAGTGCGATAAGAACCAGTTTTTTTTTATAAAATCTTCAGCGGCACATAATACTCCATACTACCACCTTTACTCTTCATCCTTTTTCCAAACATACTACGGCCATCATAATCAAAAAAAAATCCAAAAAGATAAAATAAAACAATTTGAAAGTGTAGCAAATTGATTCATAAGTGAGCAGAGAGATTGCGAGTCGGTGCACGATCGCTGTAAGTTGCTGTAATGTATTTCAAGTGAGGTGGCTCGTTGCCGGATTAATAGAGTATTGCGGACCAAGTTGCGATGCCGACTATAGAAGACTGTTTGACCACCACAGCGGCAGTGTTAGGGTTAATACTTTCTATTGCGAGTGGTCGTAGAAGTTAGAAATAGTAGGCATCAATGTTATGGGACTTGTAAGTTATAACTCTATTGGCAACAGGCCTTTTAAATATTGGGCTGTGATAAGATTGGTGGGTTATCATTTCCTGTAATTCATTTTGTTAATGCCTTTTATTATTTTATTATTCATTATTTTATTGTAGTTTAAGAGCCAGTTAGTATGTTCTAAGCGCCAATAAAATGTCAAAAAGCCGAGGGGTTGCCGAACCATTCTTTGGTTAATTCCTGTTTTCATAAAAAAATGTAAGGTGTATTTTAATTTTAAGTAGCTTTTATTGTAGTTTAAGTGCCAGTTAGAATGTTCAAAGCACCAATAAAAGGTCAAAAATCCGAAGGGTTGCTGAACCATTCTTTGATTAATTCCTGTTTTCATAAATTTTTAGAGGTGTATTTTTATTTTAAGTAGCTTTTATCATAGTTTAAGAGCCAGTTAGTATGTTATAAGCGCCAATAAAAGGTTAAAAAGCCGAGGGGTTGCGGCTAAACGTTTAGTCAGCTAATCTTAAGTTTATCTTAACACCCAGTCTTAGATGTAACATATACAGCAGGTTTGGTTCATGTTGGGTGATGGGTTGTCGCAGTATGATGGTGCTAGCAGAAAGAGTTGCATGGGTAGGTAGTATTATTTAATTTTTATTCATTACTTTATTTTTAAGTTCTAGTAGAATTCTAATTTAATTACAACAGCGTTTAGAATTCTTTGTTTTATAAAATGTAAAGTTTGAACCTAAATCTCTCATATTTCTTACTATCTCTTGCCCGCGGTTCCGCTCGCGTTAATTTAGAATGTGATAATCAATTCGGGTTGCACTCTTGCTTTTAATATTATAATTCAATCATCATTCGAAAGACACGTGGCGCCATCTATTATCATATAAGAACATTATTGTTGTTTTCCTCAGGAACTGTACCTTTTTTCGGGATAAAAGGTACGCTATGTCCGTTTCTGTAGAGCTGACAACGTTTATGCAAAATTTCAGGATGATCAGTCAGAGGTTCAGTGGTTTAGGCGTGAAAAGGTGACGAAAAACAAACAAACTTACTCTCGCATTTATAATATTATTATTATATTATTAGTATTAGTATGGATTACCCGATTGCGCGGCGCAAAGGAGGTTAATATGTGTATTAAATTTTTACTCAAAATTCTGCTTCATGCAAACGCATAATACACTTCACAAGTATCATATATACACTATTCATATCAGACGATGTAATACCAACAATACGCCTCAGTAAGCCGCGCTTCCCAAATCCGACGCACCGACACCGCAAGTCAGTCTGAAACGGCATTGCGAATGACGTAATTACTTTAAAAGCTTAGCAAATATTTTTATACGGAATAAGCGTGTACTAGACCGTAATAATATGAACATGGCTACCCTGTTTGTGGGTTTGTTGTACTTGCGAGCAAGTTTTTTTGTTGCTCTTGTTCTTTAATTTCATTATGTAGATGGTGTGGTTGTGAGGAATTTAGATGTAAGAATTTAAAATTATTTTAAAACGTTACAGGTTACAATTGAATTGCTTCAATGGTTTCGTATTTGAAACTGGTTTAGTGGTCGCAATCGCGACTGATGAGCATGAAGTGGTGTTCGATTCCCGGGTTGCGCTAATTGTTTATTTATTTATTTATATATACACGTCAAAACACTTAAACAAGAAATAACATACACAAAAGAGCAAAAAAGTGCCGCTTATTTCATTGTTACTGGGTTTTTCCATAAGGAATTTCTCAGTAGCAGCCACGGAGTCTAGATTTGTGCCCGATTTATGGCAATAGGCTCACCCTCTATTACATGGGGCTTAAACATAACTATTGAAATGTGGGTGTACTATTACGTACACCTCTGCCAAGCCCTTCGGGGATTACAAGCGTCATGTTATGCAATAATTGTGTTGATTCAAAGTCTTGGCTACGTGACTGTGCTAAAAAGTTGGGGTCGTAAAGTGAGCTAGGCCCTTTTCCGTTTTACTGTAATACCGGTGTGCTTAGGTGGCACAAAATCTCTCAAGGTTTTGAGATTTTTCCAATAGGAATGACACCAATTGCATACAATTTCAAACGGAAGCTGATTTTAATTAATAGTTGTTAGTTAATTATTCAGAATTTATTTCAAATAAATGTAAGCAGTGATAGCCGTGGTGTGGCTGTCGGACTGCCAAGTCCAAGGTCTCGATTTCGAACCCAAGGCACGCACCTCTGATTTTTCAGATTCATGTGCGTATTGTATAATTATCACTTGCTTCGGTGAAGGAAAACATCGTGAGGAAACCAGCATGCTTGAGAGATATATCTCGACGGCATGCGCATGTGAAGCCAAGTCAGAGGTCCATGCATACTCTGCCATCAGGTTAGGCACTAACCACACGATAAAGATTTTTTTTGTTTCAAATAATATTGAAACCTTAAAACCTTTTCAAATTAAAATTATAGGATATCTGGAAATGAGTTCCACGTTAAGAAGAAGAAATCAGAAGACTGATTTTTATTACTCTGCCAGAATACTGGTACCAAATCCCAAACCCACTGGGAATACAAGCAACCTTTCAAAAAATCAGTCATATAATTAATTTATAGGACTCATTAAGAAATGGATGCAGCCAGATTTACATTCCAATCAATGTCAATATTCGTTAAGAGAGAGTAAACAGACTCCCCCGCTGGAAGTTTGTATGGAGTCGGCAATTTATGTAATTGTATGGTTATGACGTTTATTACTTTTGGTTAGTTCGGTTTTGTGTCATTGAGTCTTTACTTTAACGTGTTTCAAGTGTATAGAGTGTAACAAGAACCTTCACGAAGTCGTCAACCAAGCATTATGTACATCAAACTAAGCAACTTTACGCAAAACTTATTGCTGGGAAACGACTTTTTTTTTTCGGGTGGTAAATCACGTTTTGCGGTGGGATTCAATGTAACGCACTCAAAACATTGTGCTGATGGATGCATTTAATAGTATGGGGCTCGTGAAGGTGTTTACAGTAAGAATCTTACGTTAAAAACATGTATTTAAAAAAAAACTTGTGAAAGAGTTGGAACTTTGACCCACAATATCTCCGTAACAAGAAGGTTCCCAGGTATGGTCTAGAACAAAAAAAATGATTGCAATGATGGGAAGAACAAGTTACACACTTTATGAATTTTCCTTAAAACCTTGCAAACAGAAATAGGAGCGTATTACAAAGTACTGATATTAAAAATGACCTTGACTTTTAGGTGAATTTGTATACTGAAAAGTATCGAAACTACCCAAAAAAATTGCTGATAAAAACACACCGCCACAAAATGTACCGTGCTTCCCCGCCATGTAATCAACCGGCATCGTCATCGTAGGCATTTTGCAGTTTGATATTATAGCTATGGATATTTTGATCCATTACGTAAGTCAGCAGTCACGTATGTTAAACTTTTAGTTTTCGATATTCTAATACGTATCCTCATGATCACTTTATGACTGATTTAGTTTTTTTTTCTTAAACAATATTTAAACGTGATTTTGTGACGCGAAACATTTGTAAAGCGAAGCATTTTGCCAAATGCATTATGCACGTTTGTAAAGTGAGTGTTTATAAATAAAACATCTGCGGAATAAGGTCTTTGTGAAATAAATAGTATAAAGGATGTAACAAGACCCTTAACTTGCACTTGTTCATTGTCATCATGTTTTTTGTTCTAGACCATACCTGTTTGCAGTTACGGAGATATTGGGGGTCAAAGTTCTAACTTTATCACAAGTCTTTTTTTTAAATACATGTTTTTAATGTAAGACTTTTACTTAAAACTATTATTTATGTATTGAATCATCTTAGAATATATTACAAATGTAGGTTATTTTTTACTTAAAACTTTACTGGAATTACAAGAATAATATTAAAGAATTTAAACGCAACTTAAATATATTAAATAGTATTTTGTATACAAAGTACACAGGATGAATTGTTTTAAATAAATACATAAACATGTTCCTAGGACGTATACCGAAGTGGCAAGAAATATTCATAAATACATAAATATTCACGAAATTATTACGCTACGGCGTAGCAAAGTAAGACGTCTCCGCCGTAGCCACGTGTAGCCGGTGTGCTACGAAAGCGCTACACGCGCGTCAGAGTTAGTAGGAAGGTTAAGTTTAGGAAAATAAGTTTTTCAAGGCCGCGACTGTATCATTATTATTAATTGATTCATATTATTACTTCATTCAAGAATTAGGAAGTCATAAACAAATTAATTGTTTTGAAAGGGTTCATTATTTAAATTAAGCTCACATGGAAAAATTGATATGGTATTGTTTTTAATATTACATAATTAATGCTGATAATATATTTACAAAATAATCACATCACGTATCGTGTTTTTACAAAAGAAAAAATATTATTCCAATATTTTGTAAATAGTTCTACGAACTTCCAAATAATCTGATCTAAACTTACCGCAATGAAGATATCACACAGATGGCGATAACTCGATACAGTCAGTTCATACAAAGTTTTTATTACTTTATAAACTACAGTAAAATCGTATACAAAGATCCTACTCTAACACTTACTACCACGACCTAACATGCAACTACGACAACTTCACAACCAGTGAGTAGCTTCTTAACTATTGGAACTAGCCTAAACACTTCTTAATTACTTTAAAAAATACTATTCAAAACACCTATACAAAAAAAACTATTTAGAAAAATCGAGATGTACTATTTACGAAAATTAGATTTTACATTCGAATGTTTAGTCGACGGGAATACTCAGCCGGGTATTACTGGCGAGTTATATATTGTTTAAAAACTTTTTGGAACTTGTTGAAACTTTTTTTTTTAAATAGGGATGTGGAGCGCGTGCTACGGCGAGCGCCGACGGTGTAGCACTGAGCTCGGCGGCTATCAGACAGAGTAACAACTGATATCGTAGGTCTAGGATAGGTGTAGGCACAGCAGCCCTAACTACTGATACCTAGTGCACGCGACACGAGTTCAGCACGAGTTTCGCACGAGTTGGGACGTAGTAGCGATGGTACACAGACTGATTCAACGTTTTAGTTGTAGTACTGTTTGCATTTAGTTCCACTGCTTTAATGGTATAGTGTTTCTGATTGTGTTGTCAAATATTTTGAATGCAAATTGTTTTTCGGTTACTTGTTAATTGTTATTCATGGGTTGTGAATGTTTTGTAGAATTGGTAAAATATTTTAGACAATAGGGACAAAAATAAGCACACTTTTTAATTGAAAAAAGTATTATATTCGATATACGAGTTAAAATTCCAGGATATTAATGCACATTTTTTAACAACGCCTCTTACAGCTTTGTAACAAGCTTCAAAAGTATTTCGTTGGTTAGAGTAAAGGGTAATAAAATGTAGGTTAACCCCTAGGTTTAAATGCGCCTAAATAGTGCAATAAATAAAACAAACCATAACTTCGTCCCCTGAAAAAACGTTTGTTTGAGGCCAAACGTAACAAAACTCAATAACCGATTCCAATACAACTTCAAACGTTGGAAACCTAAACCAATTGAATCGCAGAGGTGATCGACGACCACGTTCCACGTAATCGGCTCTCATTCGAACGCGCCGAATATAGGCCTCCGAATTCCGAACTAGTTGGAATCAAACTCCGACCATTATTGCCTTCTGCGTCGACGCCCAAAGAAATTTACGAAATCACGTGCAAGAGGCCAGGGCACAAAGCGAACGTTGTGATTTCAACCCGAAATAAAGGCCGGAAGATCGGCCCTGGGAGCATTTTCGTATTTTCAGCACAATGGCTGGTCAAAGGCGTGATTGCGCTCAGATAGGAACCATCGAATATAACGCAGCGCCATCTATGAGCGGAAATAGGAACCGCTTAGTCGCGCCTTGATTGAAGCATCGTATTCCCGCTGCAGCTGAATTGCAGTTTTAGTGTTTGATTATTTTTGTACTAGACTCGTTGGACGTGATCTGTAGTTTTTTGCTTTTCGTTGATTTTTCTGGTATTTATTTTCGAAAGTTTCAAGCGGTTCCCGGGTTATTCTAACGCTGTTATTGTTGCAAACAAGAATAATAGAAATCACTAGATCGCGTCTCTTCTGAAAATTCGGACATTGTTGAATTTACGCTTACTTAGGTTGAGAACCTATACAGCTAAGGTACACAAAAATATTCATACGGTTTTTAACATTCTGGAATGGAAAAATAATTAAGTACAACAATAATAACTTGGATTTTTTATGAATTTAATAAACTCAGGCTATAGTAGTAGGTGTACCTGATATTTTTGTTCGACAACTCAGTTTTCTTCAATCAACAGCAGCGATTTATTGGTGCCACAAATTGTTTTTAAAATGAACATTAATTCTTCATTCATGCTTTAGAGCCTTATTTAAAAACATCCTCAATTCTAATAGGGAATATGCATGTATTTTTTTTTTCACTTTAATCGATAAAGTGCAGTACTATCAACCCAAGAAAATAATTAAAAGTTAATTTCAACTACTGCTTGTCGCACAAAAAAATACTGAACTCCTACAATTTTCTACGACAGTTCAAACGTTCATGACTGTCGCGGCCATTCAAGTTATAGCATTTGATGTCACTTCCCTCTATCCGCCTTGTTTAAATCTAATTTTTTGCCCTTAATAAAATAGTTTTAAAATATTGTAACTGCTTTATTATAACAAAAATTGCAATAACAATATTATAGTAAAATCTTAGTGAAACCTTAAGTACTTTTCAATTAAAAGTGTTTCTTTGACACACAGCATTTGACGTCACGAATCGATGCGTTTTGTGTTTGCGTTCCGTTTCACCTAAAACATATAAAAACATAAACATAAAATATTAATTGAAAAAAGTATTGTATTAGAGAATTAAACAAGTGTGTACCACAATGTTTTTATGGGCCATTACAAGGCATTTTTAAGAAATAAAAAAAGTTTTATATTTCTTGCATATACCCTATTGCCAAAACATCCACGAAACATTCTCCGGCCGACCATAAAGTCGACTCGCAACTACATGACGATTGTGTTCCAAACATTTACATTACAAATTGTATGTCCGAGGGGCAGTCCCCAGCGATTTTTATAACACAAACAGTTCACTATGTACACGTCGTTTATTTACTTAAAACATTTAGACGATAAAGCATCGGGACGGCTTCCTTCAGAGATGTAAACCATGTAAATGGGGATATTATTAATGTTTTATATTTTAATAAAAGAAATACATCTTACTATCATTTATAAATTCGTCCATCGATCACTTGAAACCATGTCACTTTCTGAAAAGACTATAACCACCGATAGATGGCGCTGAAATCACCCTAAAATGCCAACTTATTGCAACGGAACTATACCGGATTTGTAATTGAAAGGTGGTTTGCAATTGTTTTAATTTCATGGTGACTTTTAGATTTTTAACCGACTTCCAAAAGGAGGAGGTTATCAAGTCGTCCGATTTTTGTTTTTTTTTTTTGTGTGTATTTTCAGCGATATCTTCGCCAATTGTGAACCGATTTCGATGATTCTTTTTTTGTTTGGTAGAATATTGTTTCGCGGTGGTCCCATTTTAAATTTGGTGAAGATCTGATTCTGATCTTCGGAGATATACTATGGAACTCTTCAAAAATAGACGGCAAATCTGTCGTGATTACTGCAATCGCTTGGATGTTTATTGTTTATACAACATCATAACATAATATCACGCTTGTATGCTCTAGGGGGTACGCAGATGTGTACTGTACAACTTTTCGACAGTTAGATATGTTAAGCTCTATTTTATTGTGGATAAGCCTATTACCATGAAATGTATTGTTAGCGGTTCACTAATGTTTCACCAAAACTCTTTTGACAATATTTTAACCGACTTCAAACAAAATGAGGAGTTTCTAGGTTTGACTGTGTGTCCCGTATGTTCACCGATTTCTCCGCTAATTGTGGACCGATTGTCAAAATTCTTTTTTTATTCGAAAGCCTATACTACTGAGGTGGTCCCGTTGTCACAAAGTTAGAATCTGATGATGGGATCCCAGGGAAACCGAGGGCAACCCTGACATTTTACAATGTTTTTCATATAGATACTTTGTAACGATATTTGTACCTGATAATCATTATCTCATGTTGCTGAGCTGATGATGGAAGCTATAAGTCAGAATCTGATGCTGATCTTCGGAGATATTCAATGGAACGCTTCATTAATAGACAGAAAATCTGTCCTGATTGCTGCAATCGCTTGGATGTTTATTTTTTACACAATATTAGAACATAACATAACGCCTGTATGCTCTGCGGGAGTACGCAGATGTGTACAGTACACCCAGATATCGACAGTTAGGTATGATAACGATATAAGTTACATTTTATTGGGGATAAGCCTATTACCATGAAAGGAGTTGTTAACAATGTAAAATAAATGTACCTATATCAAATATTTGTGTAGAATATTGAAACTAAAAAAGGAAAAATAAAAAAACTTTTTTGCAAAAAATAAAACCGACTTCAAAAACAAAAAAACGTGGAAAAATAACTTTAGCTTCAGAAGTCGGTGGCAAAAATATTCAATCGAACAAACAAAAGTCACCGACTTCTGAAGCTAAAGTTATTTTTCCACGTTTTTTTGTTTTTGAAGTCGGTTTTATTTTATGCAAAAAAGTTTTTTTATTAATATTTATTTCGAAGACACTGGGTGGTGTTAACAACGAATTAAGCTATGTTTAAGAAAAGTGAAAGGGACATGACATGCCATGACATGACATGACGAATATTGGTCTATTGAGCTTTCATTTAAATTATGGCAGTCATCTGCTCTGTGTTATTGGGTTTTTCCAATAGATTTTTTCCTGTAGCAGCCATCCGAGTCTAGATCCGTGTCTGGTTGATCATAATAGACCAACCGCTTTTTGAGTATAGTCTATACTCAAAAAGCGTACAGTGCCCTACGGGTACAATACAATAATGCGCTTAGAACGATGTTACGGCTGCCCCGCCACTGTAGTGCATCACATATGTTTGCGGAGGCGCGCATCGATTGCTTCTACGCTACTCTGCGCAAGCGGTGCGCGTCAATGCTGAGCAGAGTACGGGCTAGTCGCAACAGCGTTTTAAGTATGATAGCCAGTAGACTTGACTGTCTTTACATGAGTCGATGTATGAATACTCACTTATGTACTGATACCTCGATTCATGGATCAGGCAGGGGGCGAGTAGATTAAGGTTGTATTACATAACAAATTGGATCCTAGTTATCTTAAATAAACGTTTATTATTATAAATAGGTTCACCCAATTTTACATGGGACTGAAACATAATTGGCTAATTGTGGGGGTACTATAAGTACACCTTGGCGGATTATTCGTATGATGTTATAATTTTTCCCATCAGATGTAGTAATAAAACCATAGTTTTACCAATGCAATCCCAACTGTATACACGCCAAGATCCAGTTGTCAGGCTATGTAGCGTAATGTAGCGGTATCGCGGGGCTTGCCGCTTGTTACTCAAGATGTCTAGGGAGACGCTGTATAGCAGAGGTTCCCAACCTTTGGTCCGTGCTCCGACAGGATGTACTATGTTCCGCGAAAGGTTCACAATTTAAAACTTTTACAAAAGAGGCAAGTGGTGCTATTACATTTTCCATCAGGAATTTCACAATAGCAGAAACGGAATCTAGATGTGTGTGACTATTAAGTACACCTCTGCTTAACCCTTCGGTAATTACAGGCGTGATGTTATATTATGCTATTCAATATTCACTATCGCATACAAATAAATCACGCAAATCAATCCGCGCGCAATTTCACTAAATTGAAAGTATTGGAGTCGGTTACAAATGTAGTCTTGTAATGTATGTCTTGTTTCGAAGATAAGATAATATAAGATTTCTTTATTTGTTTAAACATTGTGTATATACAAGAGATGGTAGATGTAAGTTCAAAAATCACAACGAAGCAAACTAAATTTAAATTTTCTTTTAAAATGTTGTTTTTTTTTCTTTTATTTATTTATTTAACACTTCAAGCACATAGTGCAGAGGCGGACTACTATGCAACGGTATTACTATGTCATCGGTATGACATTATTTACTGATAATAATGTAGGTTACTTTTGAATTAAGTTTTGTTTATAGTTATACGTTTTTCCGTCTGTTTGTTTCTGATGCCTATTGTTAATTAATGTTTATTTTTAATGTTGTACTTATGCAGAATAAACAGTTTATCTTTTTATCAAACCGGTCCCTGAACAAAAAGTTTGGCAGTCACTGACTGTAAAGTGACTCGGCCTGTATTCTCCGCGCACACTAGATTCATGTTGGTCTTATGATCGCGTGGAGTCGCATAATTTTACACGGTTATATGGGAGGAAATAACGTGCGTAGTTTGGGTTCTAAGAATTAGGTGGTAGTTTGGGGTTGTATGACTATTTTAAATGTCCGTAAGGAACATTAAATTCGATGTACTTTACAACATTTTCTCGCCGTAGATATGTTTCCGGTACATATTTAATTTCAAGTGGTTTTAAGGAGTTTCTCGCAACCGGCATGCGTAAATGACCAGGCCTCCTAAAATGGCCACTTTATCAGAATCATAATACGAATCACGTTAAAAATTTAAAACTCTTAATATGGACTTTGTGGTCATAACCATAAAGACCATTTTAAGAATTTTAAATTTTTAACGTGATTCATATTATGATTCTGATAAAGCTTCCATTTTAGGTCCCTGATGTATGAACGTGGACGAGGCAAAAGGAGTTTGTAAGGATCGTAGTTGATGGCGTTCTGTGGTTTCTGCCTACCCCCGGAAAAAGGCGTGAGTTGTATGTATGTATGTTTAAGCAGATTGTATCAGAAGTAACGTATAGTGACTCAATAGCTCTTATTGTATGCGTATACGCACCGGTACCTAATGCAATCGTGATTTTCTTTATGATGGTTAAAATTAATTCCATTATTAATTTATTTACTTTTTACTGACTCTGGATTGACTGGATTACTGCCTGTGCCTTTCATATTTCCTCTACTGACTCTTCACCAAACGTACAATTCCTTAAAAAACTACATCTAACTCTGAATGTAAAACTACCAAACCAGCTCACTGAATTCCCATCCTATCCACAAATACCTGAACATCAAGAAACATCCACTTGTCTACAAACTAACAAGTCCAAAAACAATTTACATGGCGCCCGCGCCGCAACCCCCCCTACCTCAGCTTCCGCCCCCCTCCCTCCCCCCTCTTGCCTCCAAACGGCCGCGCGGCCGGCTCGATTTCCATAACTAATTAAATTGTGGGACAAAGTTGGCTCGCAGGTGTGCCGCGGTCTGCTACTTCAAGTCCTCACGACCTGTTTATTTGAGTACATAATGCTAGGATGTGTTTTCTATTATGGGTATATGTGTTTTCGGGGAATTGGAGGCTTCTGGATTTTAGGTGGTACCTGCTTAACAGAAAGTAGGTGTTCCTTACTTTCGTTTTGATGGTATGTCTTCTGAAATTATTTGGGCCCCGGAGGTATGTTATTAGAAATTAATGATGATGACGTTACTAGCCTTTTATATAATTTACCATTGACATGCATGTAAAAATAAATTACAATAGATTAATTATTTATTATACATTTAATTCACAATATTTACTCGAACTTGACTTTGTATTGTATGGATTCAGACCGTTATATAATCAAAGATTCCGACTTTTTATTAAAAAACTAATATTTGTACACCAATTTCATTGGTAGGACACAGGACGACTAAAATGTATACATAAATAAGACCTTATTGTAGTACCTGTGTTCACAAATAAAGATTGATTTGATTTGATTAAATTTTTGCCACATGCCACAACTGACTTCTTACGATCGCAGTGATGGCCTATTAGTACCTCCTCTTCTCGTAAAAGTGATCAGGAACCTACCTATGTATATCAATTGAAAACCGACCTAAAGCTATTCGTACAAAAGTTTAATTTACAAAAACTTTATTCAGGCTTTTCGTAGTCTAGCGTTGACATCATTCTTCATGGTGTCGGTATATTTAGCAACATAGCATGATTCCTGTCCAAATTGACAATTTTTATCACTTGTGGCTTTTTATTCTGGTCACAAAATGCTTGATTCCTATAATGGGTGTAACAGTACCCTTAACGAAGCCGAAAGGCACTTGTTCGCCCCGTTATTGCAATATTTTTTTGTTCTAAATCATACCCAATATCTCCGTAACTAGAAGGTTCCCAACCTTCTAGTTACGGAGATATTGGGGGTCAAAGTTCAAACAATTTCACAAGTTTTTTTTTTTAATACAGGTTTTTAATGTAAGATTTTTACTTTAAATATCTCCACGACCCCATACTATTTAATCCACCCATCAGCACGTTTCGAGAGCGTTACATTGAGTTCTACCGTAAAACTGAGACATTTCACCCCAAAAAAGATTTTTTTAATACTAAGTTTTTAACGTTATAAATCTACTTTAAATACCTCCATGACTCGTATACAAAGCATCCATCACCACAGTGTTTTGATTGAGTTACATTGAGTTTTACCGTAAAACGTGAGTTTACACCCCAAAAAAACAAGTCGCTTCCCAGCAATAATTCTTGGCAGAGTTAATTAGTTTGATGTACAGAATGCTTGGTTGGCGGCTTCGTGAAGGGCCCCTTCACACCCTGTGTGTGTGTACTTACGTGGGTATAGTAACAGAAAAATGGGGAAAGTCATAAACCCAATATAGGTGACTTTTCAGCGTGTTGGGAGCAAGAGCGGGGTCTACCATGCGAGCCGGTATTTTCACAATTTTTGAGAGCAGTGGTGATATATATTGTAGTTGCTTGCTTTACGATATAAGTGCCTCTATCATCTGGGAATAGACAAACAATAATCCCAACTACTCCGACTCAAACAATGATCACCAAACTAAATGCTTTAATAGTTCCGTAAGCATGTGAAGCCATTACTTTTTATTTAGCCTATCGCATCGAATCCGTGCCGGCATTGCATCCGATACCGGCGCTCATTACTGGAACGATTCAATTTCAACCGGATAACCGGAGGCGTTACCGTAATGATAATGAGTTTAATGGACCGTTTTAAACGTAAAATCAATTTAATTACAAGGTAGGCTTGAAATTTACCCATTCGTATGTATGTGTGGTGACGAAACGCCTTTTTAATGGTTTAATTTTTGGCTGTTTCGTCATGTTATGCTGCCGGAGAGGTGGCAAGTAATTAATCGTATAATGACTGTACGTAGCATAATCAGCCTATAATGTTACACATAAACTGTCACTTACGGGATATGTTCCGTGATTGTCTGTACTTTTAAAGAAAGAAAGAAGAAAGAAAAATATTTATTTGGGACAAGCACAGGAACAACAAAAAATAACAATAAAAAAAGAATCTAAAACTAAATAATAAAAAAAGACCTGTGCGAGGCCAAAAAGGCTCCTATCTCAGCATGATGCTGCGATATATGAAAAACAAATACCGCAGCGCTGGAATTTGTTTATCTGGCTTTTGAGCTCCCGATATATATAATGTTCCCACTGCTGGGACACACGGCCTCCTCTCTATGAGAGGGAATGAGTAATGCGCCTGCCTGGGCTCGAACCCACGACTTACTGTTAAGTCGGGGCCTCCACCACTGGGCCGCTGCTGCTCTCGTAAACTGACTGACTGTACGTAATTTCATTAAAATTTGCAAACGACACGTCACTTTCTTACATCAAACCAAATTCTAGGCGTGACCTACGAGTAAAATATTTTATTCAAGCAGAAAGAGTCCAGCTTACTACCTGAACACTCCACTAGCGATGCGATAATCGGGCCATAGAAGAAGTTTCCTCTCTATAAAAGAATGATATCAGCAATTCAGCATCGTCCGTTTTTCCAATGGCGAGGAAATATTTAAAAATCATCATCTTTACTTAGAATTACCATATCCCATCCACCATATACCTTCCATATACCTTCAACTCATTTTAAATTCCCCTAGCAACTTCACTGTCGCCAAAATCACAGCTTCGCAAACCGCAGTCATTCTAGTCGCTTAAGTATTTTTTTATTAATATTTATACGACATACAGATTCCTACACGCCACGATGGTGAAATTCAGACATTTGTTAAGAGGGTTCCCTTATTAATGGTTAGTTCGCGACCATTAAAATTCAGATAAAACAGAGGGGAGGATAATGTGTAAGCGATATTTTGTAATGTATCATTTTACACGCGTAGTGGAAAAACAGATTTTGAGTCATCTTTTGGGATTATTTTGCACAATAATATTAATAATATGAGCGAAAAAATTTCACATGAGCACCCCACTTAATATTATAAATGTGAAATTGTGTGAGGGTGGATGGATGATTGTTATTCTTTCACGCAAAAACTACTGGACGGATTTGGATGAAATTTGGGACACAGAGTTTATAACCTGGATTAACACATAGAATACTTTTTATCCCAGTGGTACGATCCCGTGAAACATTACTGAACTCCACGCGGGCGAAGCCGCATAAGCTAGTCGGAAAATAATATGAATTCACATGGCACAGAAAACTGTTGGTATAATTGAGATTCATAGAAACGTCTTGCTTCTACAAAACGTATACTTGCTATATTATTATAAAGGGTGTAACAAGACCCTTAACGAAGCTGAAAGGCACTTGTTCTCTCCGTCATGTCATTGCGATATTTTTTTTTATTCTAGACCATAACTAACTAACTCTCCGTAACTAGAAAGTTACGGAGATATTGGGGGTTAAAGTTCCAACTTTTTTTTTAAGTACCTGTTTTTAATATAAGATTTTTTCGTGATTTTACACCCAAAAAAAAGTCGTTTCCCAGCAATAATTTTTGCGTAAAGTTGGTTGACGGCTTCGTGAAGGGTCCTGTTACACCCTGTATAGTATCACGTTTTATAAACATCAATGCTTCTATCTATTAGCTTCACCTAGAAAACTCACAAACTTATTACTAGAACCTACTTTTTATAAAAACTCTTTTCTATTTATAAACGTAAAAATCTAGAGTGGAAAGAGAAGCCATTGGGCTAATGAAACACCAGGAGCGGTGTTAATGAGGCATGGAGAGCGCATTCCATATGTTATGCCAGGTTATAGTGTAAGCAGAACTTAACGGCGAGGGTCGGTAATACGTACGCTGTGGTTCAGCTTTGTTACACGGAAATTATTTAGGAAAGTGCCTATACTCGTATGAACAAAGGTGAATCTGTTGTTGTGATGATTGGGGAGGAATTATGAATAACAATGGACGTCATTTTAATTGTATGATTGCGAAAGCAATTAAATTAAAGTTATATATTTAGACATCTATATATCTATATATGACAATATATACGGAACTTATAACAAAAACACTTTTTTTTTTCGTTTTTGTCTGTCTGTCTGTCTATTTGTTCCGGCTAATCTCCAAAACGGCTGGACCGATTTTGACAGGACTTTTTTTGACAGATTGATGATGTTATAAGGTCTAACACAGGCTAAAATAATTAGGGCACAGGGAAAAATAATTAGGGTTCCGTGAAAAAAATTAAAACCCATGAAGTAGGTAACACAATCTGATTCAAAAAGGGAAGTAATATTGTTTAATAATAATTTCACGCGAACGAAGGTCGCGGGCCACAGCTAGTAACCTATAAATTTGAAAAATTAAACGAAAACGTTGGTGTTAATTGGACGTAATCAAATAATAAGTGTTTTTACTTGTATGATTCCCTATTACATGTGACTTAAACATAACTGGCGCTATGTGAGTGTACTATTAGGTACCTCTCTGCCTACCCCTTCGGGGATTACAGCCGTATGTTCCTATAATAAATATCGTACTTAAAAACTGGTTTATTTACAAAATAATATTTAACATAATGCCTTGCTGTAAACAAGCTTTTTGGCACTGAGACTATAGGAACTATTAGCACATCAATAGTCAATCTAGCATCTATAACAAACGAGCACTATCGAAGTATCCAGTATTGTAGCACAACAATATCTTTGAACAAACGTAGCAAAGCCTCGTAGCACGCAGCAGTACATTGCTACGGACTGGCGTAGCGGCGTAGCACATTCGTAGCCCTTCAATTTGTTATGTAAATGCATCTTTTGTCCGTCCATCCGTCCGGAGCGGGCACCACTCTATAAATTTGTTCGAATACCGCTGGGCGTGGGGATTTCGAGCAATTTTGTACAATTGCTGTTCTCTACTGGACAACTGAGTAGTCAAGGTTACGGCGGCAAGGCGGAAAGCTTTGATCTTAGTGGTCGGCTATTGTTGGAGAATAAGATAGAACGTCGGTCGTCTAAGTAATAGTGTCGGGTAGTGTCTTTAATAGGAATACTTCTGACATATTAGAGGTACCCTAAAATTTACTCAAGAATTATTATTTACGAATTTCACAATATTTTATCTACATTACAAAATGTTAATGCCACTATTTTAACTAATTGACAGATATCCAGCCTTTAGTTAGGATATAATTACCAAATGAAAAAAGTCACTTTCGTTGTGATATTACAAATGCGAAAATAAATTTATTTTTACGTCTGTTACCTTTCATACCTGAACTGACTGACTGCACGAATTTGGATGAAAATTGGCACGCGGATAGACCTGGGTTCTAGAACAAGACTTAGGTTACTTATAATCTCGATAGTACAGTCACCAGCACGTCATGTTACCAACAACTGTCAAATTTCTCCAAATTACTTTAAACCATACAATATCGATAGTTAAGTTCAAAATCGAATGAGAAAATTTGTCAGCTTGTGGTATTTGATGCGCTGATGACTCTAGGTTCCGATGTTTTCCGAACTTTAGTCGGGCGAAGTTACAGGCAAAACCCTAGTTTACCATACAGTTAACCTACTTTACCTACAAAACTAGCTTCAAATATGGCCAATAATTCCCAGTACAGTATTACGTGCGTATAGCGACGATAACACCGAAATGGTGTAACAGAGCCCAGGAGAGCAATTGCCTTATCTACCGGCATTCGGGAATCAACGCAGCTTATAACGCATAGTTCGATCTGATATATTTGTGGTAGATAATTCTGGTACCGATTTGCTTTAATTTTGATTATTATTTGGTAGTAATTTACAGGAAAATTACGTTCAAATGTAAATACCTTTGTCTCTCTCTTGTATTCATTGACGGTCTGCCACGTTTCACCCTAATGCCCTAAGTAATAAAGTTGAAAATTGTTCGACCGTCAGTGAACTCGGTAGTACCTCTGTAACCGGCAATTTTAAACTAAAAACACCGGTCAAGTGCGAGTCGGACTTGCGCACGAAGGGTTCTTTCAACTGTATAGCTTTCACGGTTCATGAGATACAGCCTGGTGACAGACAGCCAGACAGACAGAGAGACGGTCAGTGGAGTCTTAATCATAGGGTCCCATTTTTATCCCTTGGGCACGAAACCCTAAAAAACAACTAGAGCTGCTTCATTACAAAAAACCTTTAAAATAAGTCAAGTTTGTTCATAATTTATTCAAATTTAATGCTTTTTTTTTTCGGATTGGGTATCATCAAATAACCCCTCCTGAGGCTGGGCAGGAGGGAGTGTCAGACTTTTATTGACTAAAACCCATCCATGTTCCTTCCTTTGCCCTTTGTGTTCCAGGGCCGCGGTATCTCTTTCGAACAGTCCCGCAACCCTAGCAGACATCGGTCCTTACGGACCCCTTCCAGTTTGTCGACATCTCTTTGAGGCCGCGTGGAACACGAACGCGCCGTCGACACGGCCTGTCGTCATAAGACGCTGGAGCTGAATGCTGGAACCACTTTCAGTTGCCTGTATAATGGAAATAAAAAAGATTAAAATTCGACACTCTTTTACCAAAATGTTTCATGCATCACCAGGTCTTAAATCAACTAAAGCAATGACACTTTACTCAAAAGATAAAATTCAAAAACCTAACAAGATTAAAACACCAATAATATAAATCAAAACTCGACCCTATAAATCAATCAATCAGTATTCACTTGTAACAAACGCATTGAATACGTTAATAGGTAACCAATCATCAAATCATCGGCACCGTCATCGAATCATGGGCTATTGTGTGCACGGAGGGGGCGCCACTGAGCCTCTCAATATGTAAATTGCTCTGCCACCGAAAGCCTAACTGGCTATTGTAGGAACGACCTGGATCGGTATAAACGGGTTTAGGTACCATCTGAGAGTATGTGCGCCGGCTGTGTAGGTATTTTGGTATACAGGGTGTAACAGGACCCTTCACGAAGCCGTCAACCAAGCATTATGTACTTCAAACTAAGTAACTTTACGCAAAAATTATAGCGGGGAAAGGACTTTTTTTATTTGAAAAATCACGTTTTACGATAGGACTCAATGTAACTTACTCAAAACATTATTCTGATGGATGGATTGACTAATATGGAGATCGTGGAGGTGGTTAAAGTAAAAACCTTACATGAAAAACATGTATTTAAAAAAAAGTTGGAACTTTAACGCCCAATAACTCCGTAAATAGAAGGTTCCCAGGTATGGTCTACAACGAGAACAAGTGTCTTTCGGCTTCGTTAAGGGTCTTGTTACACCCTTTATGATTTTGTTAGTCAAAATAATAATTTTTAAGACTTCTATTACAGCATTAGTGCAAATAGTGCAAATAGTGCATTGGAAGAAAACTTAATATAGTAAATATAATTATAACCTAAATTTGGAGTGTCATCGAATACATTAACGCTGTGTCATACCAATAAATTGGGAGATGTTGACATAAACGCCATCTGTTGCACACTGTTGAAAACTCATACAGATAGTCACCTAGCGGAAACCAGCTGAACTACCAAAACAAACACAAGAAAGCAAACTCAATCGATAGCTAAGTCATCTACTACACACTAGAGGGCGCTAAATTAAAAACGTAACATGGAAGAAATAACAACATTGTTGAAGAAGCTACAAAATGATTTGTCACAACAAAGTACAGAAATAAAAAGCTTGAAAGAAGATATTTCGAAACCAATAATTGAGAATATGAACATAAAATTTTATGAAATTATGTCTAAAAATGAAGAACTAGAGGGAATTATTAACAATCAACAAAATACAATTGAAAAGCTAGAAAGACAAGTACGTATGAAAAATATTGTTTTATTTGGATTAGAGGAAAGTGAAAAAAGCTACGAAGACCTGGAAAAACGAATCATCTTAATTTTCAATGAGCATCTGGGCGTAGAATGTACCACATATGATATAGAATCTGTCATAAGGTTGGGAAAAAAAGGTGAAAAAGCAAGACCTATTAAAATAACATTCACAAAACTAAACATGAAAGTAACAATATTAAAAAGAAAAAAACAACTGGAACCAACCAGCTACTACATAAAAGAAGATTTCTCGCCTCAAGTCATTGAAAAACGTAAAGAATTACAGAAAGAAGTGGACGTAGCTAGAAGCCAGGGCACAAATGCTGTACTGAGATACGATAAAATTGTTTACTTAGACCAAAGAAAAACATACCAAAACAAACAACAAACCACTAAAAGAAAACCATCGAAATCACCCGAGAACCAAATAACTTTCACCCCATATCTAGAAAACAGAGCACCACTTCCACAACGCACAATTAAAAAAACTAAAGTAGATATGAGAAACTATTTTATATCAAAAGAAACAGACATAACTTCTTCCCCTACTCCTGGTTCAACCCAATCCAGGTGTGGTACCCAAATTGAACAATAGCAACCAGCAGGCCTTCCTCCTAAATACTATGAAAACTGCGAAACTACCCTTACTACCCTTCACTCTCCCGGCACGGCTGGTCCCCGTGGGAGCAGTAGACCAAAACCCTCCATCAAAAACAATGATAACTTAAATAATAGAAATAGTAAATACCTCTACATTGGCACATTGAATGTGAGATCACTGATTGAACCATCGAGATTTACCGAATTAAAATACGCTATAGCTAAGCTGAACTGGCATGTAATTGGACTATCGGAAATAAAACTTTCAGGCAAGGAAATTATAGAACATCAAGATTTTATCTTCATGTACTACGGACTTACCCATAACAGGAATGGGATTGGATTTTTAATAAAAAAAGAATTGAAAAATTACATAAAAGACTTCGTACCAGTGTCCGACAGAGTAGCAAAGTTAAGCTTATACATTGAAGATAAAATAATTCATATAATCCAAATGTATGCACCAACAGAACAATCACCATTGGAGGACATAGATCGATTCTACGACGATCTCAGAAAAGCGATGAAAAACACAAACAGGGACACATTGATCATGGGTGATTTCAATGCACAGGTTGGTTTGCCCACTAATGACAATAAAGAAGTTATGGGATCGTGGGGATACGGGAGACGGAGTCCAAGAGGTCAGATATTAATAAATTTTTGTTTTGAACATCAATTACATATTTCAAATACCTACTTCAAGAAGAACCCGAATCGTCGATGGACTTGGATGCACCCTAATAGCGTTACACGAAATGAAATTGACTATATTATAGCAAAGAACAATAACAGTATCCATAACGTCGATGTCATACTTACTACACATCCTACTGATCATAGACTGGTACGTGCATCACTCATACTTCACAACAAGCGCATTTCCTCAAGAAAACACTTCGGAAAGAGCAACATTATCGATATTGCGCCTCCTGAGCAAGATTATTTGAAAGAAGAATTTTCACAAGAAATCAAAAACATGGAATTCATAAATATAAAGCACGCTTACTCTACCTTAGTCACAAAAATTAAAAACACTAAAGATAAACTAAAAAACAACAAAAAGTGCAATGAACCTGCTATTCAAGAAAATCTAGCAAGACTAATAAAAGAAAGGACTCTGTTAAAAGAAAAGAAATACAAAACTAGCATAGAAAAGAAACATTTATCGGCATTATACAAATTAATTAGAAAACAAATGCAAAGGAAATCAAAAGAACGTAGATATAATATTATTGAATATGAATTAGAGAAATTTGCATCCGTCAAAAGAGCTTACAAAAGACTAGATTCCAGCAAAAAATGGATTACACAACTTACGAAACACAGTCACCAAATAACGGACAGAAATCATATATTAAAAGTAGCGACAGAATTTTATGCTAGATTATATGAACATCCTGCCTCTCACGAAAACCAAATCCAAAATGCGGAGTCACTCGATTCAGACAGTGTACCAGAATTTATGGAGTACGAAATTAGCCACTCCATTCATCAATTGAAAACGAAGAAAAGCCCTGGAGAAGATCGTATAACAAATGACATATTGAAAGCCATCAGAGAGCCAATAACGCCGATTTTAACCACAATATTCAACGAAATCTTGAAGCAAGAGTCGATACCACCTGACTGGAATACGGCAATTATAACCTTACTCTATAAAAAAGGGGATCCAGGCCAAATGGACAACTACAGACCACTGAGTATGCTACAGTCACTTTATAAATTGTTTACAAGCCTAATATTAAAAAGGATCTCAAAGACTCTAGACGAAAACCAACCTAGAGAGCAAGCGGGATTCAGATCGGGGTTCTCTACAAACGACCACATTTTCACAATAACACAGATTATTGAGAAGTACAATGAACACAATAAAGAACTCTACGTGGCCTTTGTAGACTACTCCAAGGCGTTTGACTCTATCTCCCATGAATCTTTATGGTGCTCTCTTTGTGAACAAGGAGTCTACACAAAGTACATAAAAATGCTGAAAGAAATTTACAAGAACAGCAGAGCCATAATCAAACTGGAGAAAAAAGGAGAGCCCTTTAAAATCCAAAAAGGAGTTAGGCAAGGTGATCCCATCTCACCAAATTTGTTCAACGCCGTTTTGGAGCATGTCTTCAGACAGCTAAACTGGGGCGATGTTGGTATAAAAATAAACGGTGAGTTTCTCAACCATCTTCGCTTTGCAGATGACATTGTTCTGTTAAGTGAAACACACGCAGATCTTGAGCGCATGCTGAAATCTCTAGATGAGGAAAGCCGAAAATGTGGTCTTCACATGAACCCTGAAAAAACATGCCTGTTAACCAACAACTTAAGAGTACCTACGATGATACAAGACTATAGTTGTAAATAAACCGTTTTAAACCAAAATCAGTGGTTTTAAACCCGTTTTAAATTTGTTTAAAACGGTTTAAAACCACGACCACGTGGGCCGTACATTGATTACGAATTACTTAAAAAAATAGTTTAAAAGGCTAATTGAAATCATTTACCATTTTTATTAATATATTATGTGAAGTCATATATCATATTTATACTACTATTTAGGATTAGACACTGAAAACAATCATGTTTTGGGTATTTATTAAAATAAATCGGCAATGCCGCATTTTTATTTTTCACTTTGCTACCAAAATCGCAACGGGGAGAGATGGGGCAGGTAGGGATCGATTTTATGTTTGTCTGTCATGTTAATGAAGGTTATTTTAAAACATTTTTATTTTATTTTCCTTTTATATATTCTAAATCAGGAAGGAGGTGTGGTCTAGATAACTTCGTGTAAAGCCTCAGTGCATTACAAAAAAAAACATTCTAAACCATATTAAACCGCTAAGTGTGGTTTTAAATCGTTTTAAACCAAAAAGACCGTTTAAAACCAAATGGTTTAAAACGTTTAAAACTCGTTTTGCATCTCTATACAAGACACATCAATCGCATACGTAGACAACTGTGTCTATCTTGGGCAAAGCATCTCATTTAACAGACCGACAGAAAACGAAGTAGATCGTAGAATAAACTGTGCATGGAGAAGATATTGGTCGTTAAAAGAAATATTTAAATCACGCATCCCGATACGCTTGAAAAAGAAAGCTATGGACACCATTATATTACCTACTCTACTCTACGGTTGTCAAAGTTGGACGCTAACAAAAGCAGTCACATACAAACTTCAAGCCTTCCAACGAGCAATGGAGAGGAGTATGTTGGGAATTAAACTCCGAGACCGTAAAAGAAGCAAAGACATACGACTATGCACTAAAATAATAGATGCAGTGGAATTAGCTTGCAAGTTGAAATGGCGATGGGCAGGACACGTAGCCAGAGCGACAGATGGACGCTGGAGTGAGAGGGTTCTCCATTGGTACCCTCGCGATGCACCACGCACCCGAGGCAGACCTAGGCGTCGGTGGTGCGATGATATTATGGCCGTGGCCGGCCCTACCTGGACGAGAATAGCCCAAGACAGAGAGGAATGGCATAAGATGGAGGAGGCCTTCGCCCTTAAATGGGCACCCAATTAGATTAATTGAACGCATAATTATGTCGCAAATTATTTATTTTATTTTTAACTGAAGTCAATTATTATTTAAAAATGTATTTTTGTTTATTTAATTATTGTTAAAATGCATGTTCAATTTTTACGAATGAATTTATTAGTTTTAAGAACCAAACGAATATTTTAATTACGATATTATTAACTAAATGAATTTGAAATGTAATATTTTTTTTTGGGAAATAAAAGGCTTAAATAATAAATAATAAAATAATAATTACAGCATTATAAATACGTAGTGCCCACCACCGTTGCGATTACAACCACACTAATACATATAAAATTTATACATAAAAATGCTGAAACAAATTCTGTTTCTGAAACATTAGTGTCGTTATTCGAAATTAATAACAAAGTGTGTAAATACACAGAATTAAAAAACGACTTTATTTTATATTATTTACATAAAAACAGTAACAGTAAAAGATATAGCCTTTGAATATAGATAATGTGGTGTGTTGAGTATTGAGGAGGGTAACTGTTCTTATAGACAAACATTGAGGTACAATTTTCCTGTTCCACCTATTTATTCTCTTTACTTATCACTAGCTGTTGCCCGCGGCTTCACTCGCGTTTTTGTCGGAAATTATCCCACGTGCACGTTGTAAATATAGCCCATGGCACTCGGGGATAATGTAGCTTCCTATTAGTGAAAGAATTTTCAAAATCAGTTAAGTAGATCCAGAGATTACCCCCTACATGCAAACTTTCAAACAAATTTTACCTCTTTATAATATTAGTATAGATTTGAAGACATTGACATCCATCATCCCACCCCCGTAGTGGATTACAACCCACTCCCACTTACAGAGAGCAGGCCTAAGTCCCAGCCGTGGGACCATAATGTTAACCTGGAATATGGAAAGTCCCAACAAAAAAGTAACACTTTTAACAAGATATTTCCTTAAATAACTCCGTGTAACGCAACCAGCTGGACGCGTGTGTGTGCCGGATATTGGCATTGCCGCTATTTCCGGTCCACGCGAGGTATCAACAGAATAAATACTGCACGGAATTAGGGCGCCGCACCGAAATATGGGCGTTCATGTGGGTTTTTTTTATGTACTGTGAATACCTTGACATATTTTTATAAAATTATGAAATAAAAATAAAAACAGTTTTGTCAGTGAGCAAAAACTATAACTGTTGTCCATAGTCCTATGATATTATTTTTGTTAATTGAAAACTGCTCATTTCTTCATCAACTTTGTGTTATGATGTTTGGCCCCGGAATGTATTTTTAAGGTAGTGTTTTGCGTATAGGTAACTTGGTGCTCTCACCCTAGTCCTAATTTTGTACAGTCACCAAAGGAGATAAGTAACCAGGGTCGTCGGATATAGTTGAAGTTTAATAAGAAACCGATGGATGTTTTCGAATAAAATTTAATTTGACAAATGAACTGTTTGTGTTCTATTAACTAAATTAAATTTTATTCGAAAACATCCATCGGTTTCTTACTAAACTTCAACTATATCCAACGACCCTTGTTACTTATCTCCTTTGGTGACCGTACATGACTAGCAAAACTGTTTTGCTTACAGTTCTTATTTATAAACATAAAACATTACATTTTAATAGCTTATACAACATCAACACTCGTTTAGAGACATTAAGATGAAACACATGCAAATAATTAGGAATCAGTTTTACTCATAAATAAAATTAAAAAAAAACATACACACGAACATATAACCTCCTCCTTTTTTGAAGTCGGTTAAAAATCTTCTGCATTGAAAATCATTGGACACTGCACTAATACTCCCATCTGAATTACAAAACCAGTTTTCCATATTACAATAACAATCTCAAACTTATAAAAAGCATTCAGATGTCAAAACAAATAAAGCCGCAGATATTAAAAATAATACCCAAAGCGACACTCAAAATTAAAACGTAGAAAACTCTTGAAGAAAATCTCAGCAAGTTTTAAAAGCATTTCCCGGTTTATTTGCGCATAATGATTAACATTCATCATGTAAATTGTAATAACTTGTTAAATCGAAATGTAAGACCGAATCGAGAATTCCCAAGAAGAGAAAAAAAAACTTATTTCTTGAATATTTTCCATTTTATACTTCATAAACTTCGCGATTAAGATTTCCACTCTGGTTTAGGAAAATTTACTTTTCCATTTATCTTTTCAATTTCTTTTTTACATATTAAACAGGATACTTTTGCTTAATAAGTATTAATATTTATAAGACTGCCGCGAATTTGTGAATTTTTTTTAAGTGTTTAATTACAAAAGCGGGAGATTAAAATGATAAATTCTGTATATTTAAGACAGGGGTACTGACCAATAATTCTGTAAATAAAATTACTTTAAAAAGAATATTGAAATGCAGTAGGAACTATTCACATATTACATTTTTGAAAAATTGGAAATTTAGGTCTATTCAAAATCCATGCTTAAAACCCCTCATAGTCTCTCACAAAACAAACAGTTTGCTTTGTAAAATTGCTCAAACCTTTAATTTCCAATTATCGGTTGCTAATTAATCGATTCATCATTAAAAACAAACAAAATTACCTCTATAACTCGAAAGAACGCACTCATGCCTACATTATTACTGTTTTATTAACCAAACCGCTGAATTAACTTAACTAATGGTGCCCATAACAGTAATTCATTCAGTGTACCTCGGCATTATAATATTACAGAAAAATCATTCGATTCACATTCCAAATGATTTTATTAAAAAGATTGGTGACCTCTTAAGATGAAAAATCTTACAATTGCATTGAATAATCTTTTCAATCTCGAATGAAAAAAAAAGATTTGATCTCATACCACGGGGTATTACGCTTTCATTTGTGGAGCTCATGACAAAGTAGATGCGAGTATTATAGGGTTATTAATATTATGTACTTCTGTCTTGCTTGTACTCCTGGTACCTTTTTTCATATTGCTGTGTAGAATCTTTAAAGACTATATCACGAAGTATTTCAGCTTTTATAGCAAACAACGTTACCCACGTTGCTTGCTGCTGATAATTGAATTACCAAAAATCTATAGTACATAATTTTAAAAAAATTGGAGATAAAAGCCCCGACGAGCCTACTCGCAGAGTAAGCAAAAGTTGTCACAAATACAAAAAAACTGAGCCTGTAGTTTTCACAGCAGCTCAAAAATATTGTCAGATACACAATGACTCATTTCCCTCGACTCACAACATGCAAGCACCGACTGTAAACGAATGTATAACTATACACTATAGGTCTTTCCTTCACCCCAGCTCAGCGCGGATTAATTAATTCATTGAATGCCCTCAAAAAAATCCCATACTAATGTTTCCCGTTTTACTGATGCACAGGCATGTAGGCATCTTTTCATTCTCCCCGATTGCGGAAAATAAAATGTATCTCTCCCCCGTCAGTTTTAGTAAAAGAACCATTTGTATATGAAACGACCATTACCATTAGTCGGCGTTTCACTTCGCCATTGATGGCCAGCCCCTCGGCCATTCAGTGTCCGATGCAGGCGCATTATGTTGAGTTCATTACATTGTGCTGTCTGTGTAGGACTGTAGGTGTGTACGCGTAATGGGGAATCGACAGCGCAATAGTTTTGTAAATACAGGAAATAATGTATTGATGTTTTCGTGAAAGGAATGGAGTCTTCTAATAATCTGGGAATGACACACAAAAATGAGCAGGCTGAGTTTGTCAATAAAAGATTGTTATGGTGTAATGTGTTAGATGATTCTGTTTTCAATCCAATTGGTGTCTTATTTTTAAGAAGATCCGTGAGGTAAGAACCATTTACCTTCTTTAATCCTTCGACCAACCAGCTTTTGTTTTCAATTGGAGGTTGTTGAATCGACTTGCTACATCTAAATTCATTTATGGAAGTAGTCAGAGGTTGAATCAAATCAAATAACAACGTTATTTGATTTGATTCAACCTCGTCAGTGCAGAGTTGTATCAATTTTTTTTTTTGACGAAATAGGTAATTTTTTTCATCAAAGTGGATAAAGGAAGTAGCCTGTCATATAGCGGAAAAACTTTGAGATAGCTAGTCAGCATGCAGCACGAATCTCGGATCTTTATCATACTTTTTGGTTGATATTTAAACAGTTTTTAGTTCCTTCTGTAAAAAAATGGTGTCATGCATTTAAAAGGTCCTTCACTGACCCCGGACGAAATACCTTTTTAAAACAATGAAATTGCCTGCCCTTGAATCTAAATCCTTTACAACTGGCCCTCCGCGACTTCAAACAAACCAAATCACACAGAACACATGTTTATTTTATGCACAAATTCCAAACACGAGTGCAAATCTGAAATCCTCTTACTGGAATACTTCTCTCTCATTGATATACTGAAGCAATAGCCTCTGTGGACTTTGCATTATCACCGGCCATGTTCAAGACGATTTGAATTTCAATACACGCCAAACTGTCCCGGCGAGGCGCGTGGATCATGTAGCCAACATAATAATGCTGGGAGTTAAGCATCATAATATTGGCATTAAGGTTTTGCATAGCAATTTAAGAGATGATTGTGTTTCTTGTAGTTGGATGATAGTTAACTTTGAAGATGGTGTGTGATGGTGTGGTTCTGTGGCAAGTTTCTTAAAAGAAGATTTTGTTTTTTTAGGAACACGTCTTATTCACGACATTAGAAGTCTTTGGAAAGCAAAAGAGGATTTGTTTTGCCAACAAATTGCCACCAGCTAATTGCCAAAATCACGTCCACATCTCACAGGAGATAAGAGTTCCTGAGGACTCTCCCGTCAGCTTACCGCGAATAAAAATAAATATCATATAAAAATATCTTCTTTTAAAATCTGAGCCCGTGACATCGCGGGCCGACGCGTATCGTCTCCGTATATAATACACAGTTGTCCGGTCGCCGATCTTAAACAATAAATCTATTGGCGTCCGAAAGGGGCTTAGCCGGTCCCCTTGGCTTCTCTTTGTAAATTCCCTGTTCGTATCTTTTCGCTCGAATGGCGACTTTATCTTCGGGACTGTATTGGCTCCGATGGAAAATGTATGGTGTGGAATTAAGACCGTCTCTTGTTTGGTGAGTATTTATTTTTTTGGGAAACTCTGGTTGTTGTTATGGTAAGTTATAAGCTTTCATGAGCGCGTGGAATTTGGTAGATGTTGGTAAGGAATGGTCTAGTAAATTATTCCTTAGTTGGGAATAGGGCAATGTTACGAATGAGCCCGTGAAAATATATTTAAAATACTAAAAACATTCCCATCAGATTAAAAACCAGTCGTTCAACTAAACTATACTGTCACTAACGGGATGACTTCAGTGATTGTTCATTATTTTGAGCTCCCGATATTGCGGAAGATATCCCGTAAACTTATACTGTCAGTATAAGTTTAGTTGTCAACCGTGAAAGCTTAAAACAGTGTTAGTCGTTCAACAAATACATGGATAACCAAGAAACAGCTTATATATATGCATCATGAAAGAGACAGGCAACCACTGACGAAAAGCATAAGAGCAGTCTGCACACAAACTACAATAAACTTCCAAAAAACCCACTATGATACCGAAAAACGCGAACAAAAACAGAAAAGCCAAAAAAAAAATCCCTCACGATCTACCAATTGCGAATTTTAAAAGGGAATTGCTCCAATTTCGTTCTGCTATGGAAGAGTGCGCAAACTTATTAGCAAGCGACCGTTGGGTTATCGGCGATCTTCCTTTACTTTTTTCAGGTGATCGGACGCTACGAGATTGATTGGACGATCTCGATTGGACGCTGGCCTCGTGACTCATTTTAGACGTCACCAACTGAATTCTGCGATGTTTTTTAACGATTGCCGATTGCGTTTTTAATGAATGAAGGATTTGTTATCGTTTATGTGGAGGTGTGAATCTTTTAGAGGATTTAGCTTTTAAACGATTCTTATTTGCACAATAGGACACACTACCTAAAAATTTGTCTGCCATCATCTACGAAGGTTGATGCAGGGACCGTGCAGCTGTCACGAACTGTGCAGCTGTCACGGACTGCGCAATTGGTGTTCCTCATGCCTCTATTGATTAGTTTCACGGAAAAAAACAACTTTGATCGATAAAATTTGCAGTGCCCAAGGGTGCATGTTTTAATCTTAATACTGTGTCATGAAATTTTAATGCATGCCTACTAACCAGTGTTTTACATGAAAAGCAAATAAATAAATAAGAAAATATAGTACGAATAAATAATAGGATCTTAAAGAGGAACTTGTATAAACTTGTGATTACTGTATTATAAATCTCTGGAAAAAAATGTACAAAAGTGTGCATTGCAAATATTTATATTTACAACATCTCCAATTTTTACCTTTGATTTATTAATCCAGTTACACACAAGGCATATGTAGGTACTGTGTAAATGATAATAGGATTTATGCGACGTTCGTTAGGTAAAAATGATAAACCACAAACGTGCACACGTCTCCACCAACAACATTAGAATAATTGATTAACTAAACGCAAAGAGAAATAATCGCGATTCAGCGTTTTATCAACTAAGGATTGTTGGACGACTGCGACTGAACTCGTTGGTTCTCGGTGATGTGATAAGCCTACGACTAGTCGCAAAAAGACTTCCATAAAAATATCATTCTCCTGTCCTTATTCATTAATTCGGGGTCGGTGCAGCATGACCACTTCTTCCGTGGTAAGTCCATAACTCCATACCATGCTGAAACGATATTTCCAAATTTTTTAGCAAGTCAAATCTACGCTTATATCAAGAAGCTCCAAGAATACACGGTAATTAAGAATTATGAATAATTTATTGAGATTATTCCAAAGATATTTCTGCCCCATGATGAATCCTTATTTTCATGACGATTATGTCAAGTGTCAAAACACTTATGATAAAATCTGAACCATGTAACCAGCCTAAATCTTTTCCGTGCCAGGAAAAATGATTTATAAAAGCTCGCTCCGCTATACACGTCCCTTTCTCTCTACCCCATATCGTATACATCCGTCCTTGTCTATACTAGTCCAATTTCACAGGCGGCTGGTTGCTTCCGTAGGACCTCGGTAGTAATGCCTCTATTGATTAAGAAACGTGAATATTCATTCAATTATATGGTAGCGCGGCTCCCAGATGAAACCTCGTGGGTTATGGTTTTAAAGGGTATTTACCTACTTTACTCGGAAGGAAAATATTTGAGCTATTCTGTTGACATTGTCGGTCCTCACTTAGTGGTTTGTTTTTTAGGTATAAGATGGTTAGTAGGAGCTAATTTAGTTAAAAGGTGGTTTAATAAGAAGTTAGTTTTGTTTGACTTCTTGATTGCAAAAAATGCAGGTATCTGACATTGTACCCACATGTAAACAGTTTCACAATGGCACATATCAGTCTGGGAAAATTCCCTCATCACCTTTATTGTAGGATCCGAGATCTTATGAAATTAAAGGTTTATGAAACTTTTCAACTTGAAGACCATATTGCAGTGCTTGATGCCGCAGGCCATTGGCAATAAGAGTTATCCCTGAGCTCACACTCACAGCTAGTAAGAACGCAGACAGACTGTACACAGAACCATCGCATCTGCTTAACAAATCCAACCAATACTCGAACGACAAATACATCTTCATTATTCATTTCCCCAAACCGCGGTACGTAAGCAAACAAAAATATTGATCGAGGATGTGGAAAAAGATTTCTTTCGTTGCAATATGTAGGGAGGCAGCAGGAGCGGAGGTTTCCGCACAATCTATCGTCGGTATAATGGAGCTGTTAAAGACAATATGCTAGGAAACATATTGGATGCAGCCCGACGAATGTGTAAGCGAGCGAGCGGAGACGACCTGAGAGGAGTGAGGCACACTGCGAGAAAGAAATCGTAAGATGCTTTAGAAATTTTAAGATGGTTTTGTTCAACTCTTTGACGACTTGAAAGACAGAAGCAAAATATGCCACACGTTTGTGGACTTGTAGGCATTTACCTATACTGAAAAGCGCCAATAGGCTTGTTTACAATTGCTATTTTAGTTTTAGTTACCCAATTATGCGTATTTTTAATTCTGCAAAAACTAATTTCTGGACTCGGGATTATCGCTAAAACGCTGAAGAAAACAATGTTTTATGTATTTAATATTCTGATCAAATCAAATCGTTTATTTGTGATGCATGCTATTGATCAATGACCAGGGCTGATGTCATTATATCCACCTACGCAATAAAGACCACACCTGTCAGATTAATTACAATAGTCATATAAGTCTCTTCAGTACTACGTCAATACGAGTTGACAGTTTTTATTAATACTTTAAAATACCGTTGCAACCAGTGTGCCTCAAAGTTTATCGGGCGATAAATCCATAGCTACATCTGGGCAGGCGCTCGGTTCAATTTTATTACTATTCTCTCTGCCGACGACTTATTCGATTCACCCGTCAAAGCGGCCCGTCCTACGGGAACCTCGGTTACATTATCTCTTCGCTTTAGATTCTCACCAGCTTATCCTCGCCTCACTCTTTGAGAACCAGATTCTGCATAGACTAACCTAGATTGATCATCCAAAATTGATTTATGAAAAATCTTTATGCTGGTACTGATTTTGTTTTGTTTATTCACAGGTTAAATTATCTTCGGTGAGTGTATTATGATAACATAACATAACATCACGCCTGTAAATCCCGGAAGGGAGATAGAGGGAGATAGAGATAGAGAGGGAGAAAGAGAGAGAGAGGGAGATAGAGAGGGATAGAGAGAGGCAGAGGTGTACTTAATAGCACACCCACATTGGGCAAATTATGTTTAATTCCTATGTAATAGGCGGCGAGCCTATTGCTATCAAGGGGGCACAAATCCATACTCCGTAGCTGCTACTGAGAAATTCCGTATGAAAAAACCCAAAGACACTTTGCCCGAGCCGGGAGTCGAACCCGAGTCCTCATGCTCAGCAGTCGCGCTTGCGACCACTCGTTCAACGAGGCAGTTTATTACTTGGCACTAAAATTCATACAACGCAGTTTTGTGATTTCTACAACGTCGTGCTTTGCGAAAATATGCTGTTTGTCGTGAAGGTCGAAGGTGAACGCTTGTCGCAAATCGTACAAATTAATTATTTTATGATCCCATAAAATGCTTTGCTTAATTACGTAGTTTCTAGCTGCGGTTTGTCAAACATAATATGCGCAGTTTATTTCGTATTTGCCTGAATGCAATCTAATGTATCATGTATCGGTACAGTTCTTTCAGGATTTTTATATTTATTTTTCTATTTCCAAGGGTGTACGGTGATATATTTTTTAATAGTTTACAACAGAGACTACTCTTGGTAAATATTGATATTGTTACAAATACAGTATTCCATTTATTATTTTACACTATTAAAATATTGCAGAGTTGCACTATATAAGGTGTAACACAGAGACTTCACGAAGGCGTCAACCAAGCATTCTGTACATCAAACTAAGTTACCCTACGCAAAAATTATTGTTGGAAAACTACTTTTTTTTGGGGTCAAATATCACTTTTTATGGTAAAAGTCAATGTAACGCACTCAAAACTATGTGCTGTCTGGTGCCTTGAATAGTAAACGGCCATAGAGGAGTAAAGTTAAAAACTGATTATAAAAAATAAAAAAATGTGTTTTTTAACTTTTAACCTACAATATCTCCGTAACTAGAATGTTCCCAGGTATGATCAAGAACAAAAAAATGATCGCAATGAGGGGGGGAGGAAACATGTGCCTCTCAGTTTCGTTAAGAGCCTATTTACACCGATTTTAAGAACAGCTTTTCGAGTGACAGTCCTCTTTAGTCGGTCCTTCTCTTTATTAAGTGAATAGTGGATCTCCAATTCCTACGTCTTAACATCTAGCTTGACCATTTCCTGTGGCTTGTGTTTTCTCCATTATTTAACCTGTTATTAATGCTCTCTGAATATTATGAGTGTTGCGTCAGTTATTAACAAATTCGTTGTTATAGAACCTAGTAAACGTGACTCAGATAAAAAACGTGGTTGCTTCGGCACAACTGGTTCGCTTTCCGCTTTGCAAGCTAGCGTCAGTAGCCACGGGTGATACCAAACGTGAGCTGATGTTATTTCTAGGTTACAGAGATGATGCGGAGGTAATTTATATTTTTCTTCTTAATTTGTTTTTATGATTTTGTCTAATTTATTTGAATGGGACAACTTCTTGCACGTCTGGTATATGTACCTTAGTTGTAATTGCTAACACAATCATTGCTGTAGTTATCTAACCTTGTAGCTTTTCAAAGGCTACTATCCTAGCCAAATCAGGAACATTATAGCAGGTCACACACACATGTACACACTGATAATAATATGACTGTATGTCATGAACTTTGTTTTTCAGTTACGTAAGTGCTACAGAAAGGTTAAGGGATATATGAGTATATTGAAATATACTGACTTGACGCTTACCAACAGAATATACGTCAGTTACACTGATGCTATAGATCCAAAGTTTGTTCGAAATTCGACTGAAAATGATGGAGTACGAGTGGAAAAAATTGGTTTCAATTATCCTAAGGCCGCTATAGCACACATCAATCATTTGGTATGTAATGTTCCCATGTTCCACCGAATGATGACAGACAGAATTACTAATTAGAATAAACTAACTACATACATTAAGTATTAATCAAAAACTTTTAAATAAACTGAAATAATTAAACTAACAACAAACTATAAATAAACAAACAAACGCAAAAAACAAAAAACTCCTCCTCAACGCTGTCAGCTGGTAATGTGCCCAAGAGACTGGCGGCGTTGCCACGTTGTATGGCAACGCTTAGCCTCTGGCCAAGATAGAAGCCAACCCTTGGGTCACGGGAAGCGTAAACTAAGCGTTGAATTACTTGGACCTGAGCACTCAAACCCTTTGATAAAAAATTAAAGTTAATTAATGAAGTTACGGTTTAAATATAGTTTAGCCATAATTGATCTAATATTTTTGGGGAACTTTCCGTCGTACTAACGAAAATTCTCACACACGAAAGCGTTTAGCGCTTAAGCGTTTAGCGTTTTAGAAATCTTAGTGTCTGTCTATTCTCATTCTAAATTATTTGATGCTGGTTTGGAATATTACTATAATTTACATATTAGCATATTGCTCAGAAAATTAATTAATTTAGACACATCGCCATTACATTGTACTAGTGCAAAATATCCGGGACTGGTCAGTGTGGCGACACTTGGGGGAGGCCTATGTCCAGCAGTGGACGTCTTTCGGCTGAAATGATGATGATGAGTGCAAAGTAAGGCGAGTCGCTAGATTTTCTAGTATTTTATAAAAGAGTCGATTTTTAAGACTTTTAATATTTATTTATTTAACACTAGCTTTTGCTTCACTCGCGTTAATTTAGAATTTGACAATCAATTCGGGTTGTACTCTACTTGTTCAATCATGATTCGAAAGACTCGTGGCGCCATCTATTATCATAAAACGTTATTGTTGTTTTCCTCGGGAACAGTACTTTTTTTCGGGATGAAAGGTACCTTGTGTGCGTTTCTGTACACCTGACCACGTATATGCAAAATTTCAGGTTGATCGGTTCTGTGGTTAAGGCGTGAAAAGAACAAACAAACAAAAAATATTACTTTCGCATTTATAATATTAGGTAGGAAGTGAGGATTTTAAGCCCAGAGTACAGAGGCGGACTCAATGCCAAAAGGCATTTCCTGTCAGTCAACCTTTGGGTGATGCAAAGACAAACAGTGACAGATGGAAATCTGAAAACTGCGGAATCAGTTTTCGGTTTTCAGGGCTTCAGGAATTCGGGCTCTTGCTTTCGTTAGTCGAAGTTATGTAGGAAACCCGTATACATGGTGTAAATAGACCCTACACGAACCGTCAACCAAGCATTATGTTGATAACTAAATAAGTTTACACAAAAATTACTGCTGGGAAACAACTATTCTTTTGAGGTGAAAAATCACGTTTTATGTTGTGTAGGACTCAATGTAACGCACTCAAAACATTGTGCTGATGGATGGATTGAGCGGAGGTCGTGGAGGTATTTAATGTAAAAATCTTACATTAAAAACATGTTTTAAAAAAAACCTTGTGAAAAAGTCACTTTAACCCCAAATAAACTCTTTTGCAAAAAAACGGGCCCTTTTGATTTTTTTCTCTACTTCAATGAAGAAGAACAAGAAATAGGTTTTATTAATTTGACGATGTATTGGCATGTTATTTGAAGCATCCTGGCATGATTCTTTACGTTCCAAATTTAAAATTAATAAAATAAAAATAATGATTATTGTGGATTATTCTAAAATTGCTTTACTAGTGGCGCGAATTGCTGAAACGATTTTTAACTGATTAAGATATTTTAAAACTTTTTGGATATTTTCTGCAAATTAAACAATTTAATCTTTCTTTTTTGCATTAAATACCACTTTTTGATATGAGTGATAAAGCGATAAGGGCCGGTAAAATTATAGCCCTACTTGAAGAAGGTTGTTCGCAAACTTACGTGTCTCAGCGGCTACATGTGAGTCGTTCAACTGTCCAGAGGACTTGGCAACGGTATCAAGAGACCGGTTCGGTCAAAAGAAGACCCGGTTCGGGAAAAAAACGATGCACAGAACCAAGAGATGATCGCTTTTTGGTGAGTCAGGCGTTGCGGAATCGTAAGGCGTCAAGTGTGGACCTGAAGAAGAGCCTTGAAGAAGTAAGAGGAGTAGAAGTTAGCTTGTGGGCGGTCAGGAGGAGGCTTTTGGCTGCCAATATCAGGAGTTACCGCCCAGCTCGGGGCCCTAAATTACTCCGTGAGCACCGTGTTGCTCCACTTCAGTTTGCTCGGAACTGTGCTTCATGGACTCTGGAGGACTGGAATAAAGTATTGTTTTCTGATGAAGCTAGAATCTCTTTGTGTGGAGAGGACCGACGCCGGCGAGTGCTGCGAAGACCACGGGAACGCTATGCAGAAGTGTGTTTCGAAGAAATCACTCCTTATGGCGGAGGCTCCGTTATGTTTTGGGCAGCAATTAATTCGACGGAGCGTACGGAGTTAGTTTTCATAGAAAATGGAACATTAAATGCACACCGGTACATAATGGAAGTCCTAATTCCATATGCACAACCCACATTGACTGCACTTGGGGAAGATTCCATTTTTATGGACGACAATGCTCGCCCGCACCGTTCTAGCGACGTGGAAGCGTACATGCAAGAAGTTGGGATCCGTCGTTTAGATTGGCCAGCTCGAAGTCCTGACCTCAATCCAATTGAGCATGTCTGGGATGTTCTAAAGAGACGGGTAAGATCAGTGCAACCTGCTCCACAAAACATCAGGGAGCTAAAAAGAGTAATTGCAGAAGAGTGGGAACGTATTCCTCAAAACGTTATTAAAAACATCGTGGAAAGCATGCCCAGAAGGATTCAAGCTGTGATTTTGGCAAGAGGAGGTCACACTCGTTATTAGGTTTTTACATTTGTAACTTTATGTAATTAAAAAAACTAAAAAAAAATCTTGTCTCTATTGCCGACCACTTCTTATTGTTTGGGCGTGTACATCGGTTTTAAAGAATCCATCGTTTTTTTTTCTTTTAATTGCCCGAATTCACTTCACGTACATTAATTTACACTATTATAAGTATACAGACTACGTCAAAGAAATAAATTTCATTTAATTAACTCAAATCGACCTTAGAACGTAAATTTCCTTAGGTGCCCGTTTTTTTTGCAAAAGAGTGTATATATGTGTGAATATTGCTCACAAAAGTTAAAATAGAAAATAACAATAAATAAACCTATGTATGTTACAGATTAGTACTATGACGTATATGAGAATAACAGACATAGTGGATAGCAATGATATCAATATATCTACAAAGATGATTATCATATCTGGAGCACACTTCAAAGTAAGTCGAGTTGTTACTGTTAGTCATAATATTAATTAATTGAGAGCGAGGAAGTATTATTAGTCGTACTAACATAGCTCCTAAGTACTCGCTACTAACCCATATGGACCCTTGTTCGAAATAAAGTTTTTTTTATTGTTTTTTTTTTATTATTATTAGTATTTTTTATTTGACGTCAGTAGGTATACGTGCAAGCGATAGTTACTAAAACTACTTATTACAATTTGCTGTGGAATTCTGAAAACGGCGTTCGCATAGTTAAAGACTATTACAAAATGACGGGGCATTTTACATTTTACGATTTTCAAACAAGCGAGTGGTTGCAATCAGACGACGCAGTTTGTAAAATGACAAATCATACGATCTGCTGATGACATTATTCATAGTATTATTCTAATTCATCAATTCACAGATATGTTTAAAACTATTGTCCATCATTATCATCATTAATTCAGCGTGTTTGAAGTGTAGGTATAGTCTTAAAATAATCAGTCGACCCATACTAAATTTCGATACCTACTGGACCCAAATGTATGAAGCAGCTTTCGCGACATTTTTCGCGATTATGATGTTGATCCCGTGGAGATAGCTGTTCACGTTCAGTTCCGTTTGATGGTCTGTACCTTCCCACCTTTGTATAAGACATATAAGGTGTAAACCTTTCGCGAAGCCGTCAACCAAGCATTCTGTATATTAAACTAAGTAACTTTACGCAAAAAACATTACAGGGAAACTTTTTTTTGTCTAAAAAATCATGGTTTACGGTAGCGCTCAAGGTAACGCACTCAAAACATTCTGCTGATGAATGCATTGAATTAGGACAGGTATCGTGGAGGTATTTAAATTAAATAACATTTCAAACTTGTATTTAAAACAAAACGCGTGGAGAACTCGTAACATATATCCGTAAGTAGAAGGTTCGTTCTTTGAGGAGTGGCTGGAGAGGCGCCACGGCGCCCTCACCTTCCGCCTGACGCAGGTCCTCACCGGACATGGTTGTTTCGGGAGGTTCCTGCACCTAATCGGACGGGAGGAAACGCCCGGGTGTCACCACTGCGAGGATCGACCGGAGGACACGGTGGAGCACACTGTGCAGGTCTGCTCCGCTTGGGCGGAGCAACGCCGTGTCCTCGTAGCGGCGATCGGCGGCGGCGACCTCTCGCGTCCGGCCCTGGTTCAATCCATGGTCCGGAGCGAGACGGAATGGGACGCCGTCACCTCCTTCTGCGAAGCAGTCATGCTAGCGAAGGAGGTGGCGGGACGTGAGAGGGAGAGAACCTCACGTCCCAGCCGCCGCGGGAGACGCACCGGGCGTCGGCGGCCACGTGGTGGCCCCCGGCCACCGTAGACGCGGGCCTGTGGACGGTGAGCTATGGGCTAGCACGCCGTCCGTCCGTCTTATGACGACAGGCCGTGTCGACGGCGCGTTCGTGTTCCACGCGCGCCTCAAAGAGAGTCAGCAAACAGGAAGGGGTCCGTAAGGGCCGACGCCTGCCAGGGTTGCGGGACTGTTCGAAAGAGATACCGCGGCCCTGGAACACAAAGGGCAAAGGAAGGAACATGGATGGGTTTTAGTCAGTTTTCTGACACTCCCTCCTGCTCAGCCCAGAGCGGGAGGGGTTATTTGATGATTTCCCATCGGTAAAAAAAAAAAAAGTAGAAGGTTCGTAGGTATGGTCTAGAACAAAAAAATTACCACAATGACGGGCCGAACAAGTACCTTTCGGCTTCGTTATGGTTTTTTTACACCAAACTTAGTGCTCATTTTCGGAGACGCGGCGCGTCGGGCGGCGCGTTGAGCGTTTTTTCCGTTTACGGAGAGGCGGCGCGTGCAGCGGCCCGCGTTACTGCACGCCCAAACACAAAGATATGGCAATGTACGATGTTGTTTACAAAGACGCGGCGCGTGGTGCGGTGCGTGGTGCGGTGCGTGACGACCAGCGGTGGCCGCCGCGTCGCCCACCGCGGTGCCCACCGCGTCACCCGCCGCGGTTCACGCGTCGGTACACGCGCTTATAGTCCGGGAGGTAGCGTTGCATAACTAATAAGAGAACCGACCGTCAGGTGCTTCCGTAACCTCCCACACCCAACCCACGCTACTTGAGCAGCTGACGGTCGGTTTTCTTATTAGTCACATAAGATCAACTATCTATGTCAATTTCAGCCGGCTTACTATGACTTTTTCATTTGCAACGGTACCTCCCGGACTATAAGCACGTGTGCCGCCGCGGGCACCGCCGCGATCCCCGCCGCAGGCGACGCAGCGGGCGCCGCCGCGGGCCCCGCCACGTTCCCCGCCGCGGGCGACGCAGCGGGCGCCGCATGCAGTACAAGCAAACGCACGTAAAATCGCTTCTCCGTAAACGCTCTCATACATTTCCATGTTTGAATTTAAAGCGGGGCGCTCAACGCGCCGCGCAACGCGCCGCGCAACGCGCCGCGCAACGCGCCGCTTGTCCGTAAATGAGCCCTTACACTGTCACTTACGGGATATCTTCTTATCTTCTTCTATCACAGACGATATTATCTTATTATTATTTTATCCAGTAAATGGCGTACAATGTTTGAAGATATCCCGTAAGAGACAGGTTAGTTTAGTTATAAACCGTGAAAGCTTATTTTACACCCTTTATATCTGATACATGATGTATAAATATACTAGTCATTTCGCAAATTTTTAAGTTATATGACGTCACAGGGTACGTGGGAGACTCCATTTGATTACCGACTGACTAAACTGGCGAAGTTCAATCATATAGACGGGAAGACCTCAAGAATACCAATGATGACCAAAGTAGATGAATTCCAGTACAACAGTGTTGGTAATTGTGAGGTACACAAAATAATACTTTACATCCTTTTACTATTCTATCGTCTACGTAAATGTTGTATCCAGTACGGGTACCTTAGGCGCTGAACAAGTTGCCATCGCTTTCAAAACATTTCGTATATGAGCTAAAGCTTTTCACTAGCATTTATGTTATACTAGCTTGTGCCAGCGGCGGGTTGTACTCTGCTTTTAATAATTCAATCATGATTCGAAAGACCCGTGGCGCCATCTTCATCAATATTATTTATTTAACATTTCAAGCACAAAGTACAGAGGCGGACTTAATGTCATAGGCCTTTTCTACCTTTGGGTGATGCAGAGATAAGTAGTGGTAGGTGTATATATGAAAATAATTTTAACTAATACTTAAATAAACTACAAGGATATTATAAAATACTATAAATGAACAGCGTGTAACAGAAAGGGTATAATCATATGGAATACTGTGGTACGAACTATCAAACTGAACAACTTTCTCTATGGGACCACCATCGAATTCGTAAAAAAATAATCAGCTGTCCTATACAAAATTTCAATCCCTTCTCCACCCAAATGTATGCGACAGCTGATTATTTTTTACGATTTCGATGGTGGTCCCATAGAGAAAGTTGCTCAGCTTGATGGTCCATACCACAGTATTCCATATGATTATACCCTTTCTGTTACACGCTGTATATCAAATACTATATCACTACTACTACACTGATACTATATCTATTATCATAAGAACGTTATTGTTGTTTTCCTCGGGAACAGTACTTTTTTTCGGGATGAAAGGTACCCTATGTCCGTTTCTGTACACCTGACAACGTGTATGCAAAATTTTAGGATGACGTTTCAGTGGTTTAGGCGTGAAAAGGTAACAAACAAACAAACTTAATTTCGCGTTTATAATTTATAGTTAGGATGTATTTTGTTCGGTAGTTCTACAGCATGTACACACGGCTACACATCAAGCTATACATTTCCAGTATAAGATGACCTCGCATTGTATGGAAATCCTATACAATGAGAGATCAGCATAAACTGGAAAAGTCTAATTTGATGTGTAGCCGTGTGTACAGATGATTCAGACTATTCAACGGAATAAATTTCTTGTTAGGACCAACTAAGAAATCACGAAAAAAAAGCAGCTGTCCAGTGCAAAACTTCAATACCTACTCGACCCAAATGTATGGGACAGCTGATTTTTTTTCGCGATTTCGATGGTGGTTCCATGAAGAAAGTTGTTTGGTTTGATGGTCCAAACCACACCCTGAAATATGACCACACCTTTTTGGTACACGCTGTATTCATTTTTGACTTCTCTGTCAATTTTATCGCTGATAGAATGTGCCCTCTTGTGCAATTTTACTTTCGTGATCCTTACATTGATAATACCTAAATATAAGATGGTGTGTTTATGATAATTAGTGGACAGAAAGACGCTAATTATTAAACTGTCAATTTTGATCAGTTTGTGGAAATTGTTTGACATATTTTCTTCCGTGTTTCTTTTTACCTAAATTAACTTGAGCTTGAGGTTGTTTCTTCCAGATGTTTTTCTTTACTTTATGCATTTTTTAACACTAGCGCTTATACCTTTCATCGCCTTCCTTCCGTCTATGCACGAATCTCAGTGATATTATCATGCTTCCATGCCATATAACTATCTATTTTTTGTTTTGTTTTGCACTTCATGATATTATTATTTCGTAGTTTATTTACTAATATATTTATTTATTTTTTGTTTTTGTGCGCATCTTTTAGTCATACTTATTTGAGTATCTGTTCGTCACCACCATTGACAGTTAAAAATGTTTTACATCCGTAACCACTCTAATCCTGGTCCAGATGAAAACCATCGTCAGGCACTAGTTGCCCGGCATTTTGCTAAAGTTTTACTTTTTTTGTTTAGTTTTAAGTTTTTTTTCTTATATTATATTTGTTTTATATTGTGTGCACTTGTGGCATGTGCCAAATAAATGTATTTTCTTTCTTTCTTTCTTTCTTTCATCTTCTTCTTTCTCCTGGCTAGTATCCTAATCCCAATCCTTCCTTCAATCTATTTATTAATTTGAAGCTTACATCGAACTAATAGATACTATATAGTTAGTTCGTATAAATAGTTCAATAAATGTAGTGACTTTTCAATGGTTTATTTTAGAAATAAAATGAAAACCTTACAATACACGTCTTTCTCATTTCTTATTACTCGCCATCTTGCTTCTTTTCTTCACCTTCACTCGTTCAACCACTCATCCGATCATTCGTTTAGAAACATATATAATTATATATATATATAGTTAGTTTAGTAGATAGTTATTTCTTAAATTTAGTGTTTTTAATTTATTGTTTTTCTTCATAGGTCGTTTCTATTAGATACAAAGCTATTCAAGCATCATTAACAATTGTTTTACCGACAAAGGCGCAAGGCTTGTTAGAGATACTTCAGAGAATGTATCTTGAAAAAGGATACATCGAGAGCCTTACTAAGGGAGCACAATCAAAAACTATGCAAGTGACAATACCGAGATTTAAAATAAAAACTTATGTAGATTGGACTGGATTTCTTCAAGGGGTAAATTAATACTATAGTTTTAATAAATGAATAAATAAAATATCTTTATTTCATACTTGTAACAGATTGTGCGTATATGCTACGTTAGTATGTATTTATTAGTATTTAATTCAATTTAACATAAACTTAGACTTAGTTTATATAATTAATCATCTATACAAATATATATAATTGAAGTGTTTGTTTGTAATATCAAAATAACAGCTTTTTACTGAATGCATATGAAAATATATACGGCACTTATAACAAAAAGACTTTTTTTTCAGTTTTTGTCTGTCTGTCGGTCGGTCTGTCTGTTTGTTTCGGCTAATCTTCAAAACGGCTGGACCGATTTTGACGGGACTTTTCTGGCAGATTACTGATATTATAAGTCTAACATAGGCTACTTTTATTTTAGAAAAAGAATTAGGGTGCCATTCAAAAAAATTAAAAACCTTATTATTAGTAACAAAATTCGATTCAAAAAGGGAAGTAATATTTTTTTTGTAATAATTTCACGCGAACGAAGGTCGCGGGCAACAGCTAGTAGTTAATCAGTTTTAGTAGCAATTAGTTTATAATTGCTTTAGAGCAAAGCCCCGTTTTGTCCATCTTTACATTTGACGTCCTTCAAGATTCCTCTTTGATGCAATACTGTCCTATATATTTCAGCAGTCAACACAGCTTCAACGCATATATAACGTTTATTCTTCGGTATGTGTGGTATACACACTTACCTACTGTATTATAACCAAGAAAATGATTTTTCGTACTTTCAGTTGGGGCTGTACTCAATTTTTAACACCAATTCCTCGGACCTGGCAGGAATGTTTAAAAAAGGTCAAAACCAAACAATTTCTTTAAGTAAACTTAAACAAAAAGTTTTTATCCAAATCGATGAGATGGGTCCAGCCAGACACCGTATAGGTGAGAATTAGTTTATATAATTTCCTTGGTGAGAATATAACATATGTCATTAAATAGTAGCGAAGTCAAAATTGTACATTAAATATTTTTTTAAACAGTATTTGCGTCGGAAATTGGAAACGATTCTACGAAGTATTTTTTTTTAGAATTTGTTTTCCGTATTTATATTATTTACAAATACACCTCAAGATTATAACTAGACGAGAAAAACAATATTACAATATTGAAGATGAACACAACACGGATTAAAATTCTGAAATGTATTTCACACGCTATTTCTACAAGCAGCCAAGCAGTCAATGTCGACAATAGGGATGATTCCTGAATAAAAAAAATATGGTTCTATTTAGTCCGTCAGTTAGATTACCGATAAATATTTGATACTTACATATTTTTGTTTCATCAAATCAATAAAAAATGACGAAGATAAAACGCATCAAATGCTTGTGACGTCATACGAGTTTTCGACGCACTGTATCGTGTTCATTTTTTGTTTACGTGAAAAATAAAAATACCTGTCCTATATTTTTTGGAAATCTATCTGACGGACTAATTAGATTTTTTTGATCATCTACCCTATTGTGTATAAATGGCTATTTTAGCTAGATTTGCAGCGGAGTAACAGGATTCACGTCCGCCCCGTAACAGGTGAGGATTGAATCTAAGAACTGAGGCTTAGATAGATACAATCCTCACCATAGATTCACTTTTTGTGATTGTATTTAATAATAAATATCTTTATTTCCTAAAAACACAGATAATTGTACTTTGAGTTTACAATTTTGAATTAGTGGTAGAGAACACTTACATTACACTACACACACACAGACACACATGTACACGTACACAATGTGCACACACACGCATACGTACATGTGTGTTTTATTACACTTACATGTATAGCACATATTTATTCTTATAATTATTTAAGCTGTGAGATTTACAAATAAAAATGAAATAGTTTTATGCACACTTTTAATTTAACGTTGTTTGATTCTATTTTTATCTACAATTACAAACAGTAGTGAAAATTTAAATAAAAAATGCCAGCAGAATAAGTTAGTTCAGATTTTGGCCACATCTAAAAATGTCCTTGTACTGCTATTAAAAAGTTTTAATAATTTTAAGCAAATGTTTGTTGGACTGCTATAATAAACAGTCACTTTAAATCACACTTAATACTTGTAATCCACTGTTGGACTGCTACAATAAAACTCCCCACCCCATTCAATATGAAAAAGTCACTCTTTGGGATTATATGAACTTGGAGGGTTGTATTGATGATTTGAATGATTATAATTCTGTAACTCCATAGTGTTACTGGCGCGATTCATATTTTCATCAACATACAACCTGACACTGACCTGCAAATTGCAATAATCGTAAGAAAATTTAAATTTCGCGGGCCACCCTTGCGCATCCACCTTAAGATAAAAGTCATTAACTTCTAACAGGAAATACAAAGGTGGAATAGCGTTGAAAAGTCACGTAGACGTCACGGCATGTTCGCTGGATTTGTTTGACCTGGTGGAAGGCTGGCGGGTCGACACCGGCGCAATGAGCTCGGACCACAACACTATATTTTTTAACATTAACGTACAGAGGGAAAAGGGGATAAACATAATTAGAACCACTCGGAAATATAATACAAAAAAAGCAGATTGGGATAAATTTGGCGAAGAAATAAAAATTTATAAATTAGAAAATAATATAAATTTAGAAAACGTACAAAAATTAACATGTAAAAACGAATTGGAAAAAATAGTCATAAAATATCAAAATGGAATAGAAAAAGCCTGTGAAAGTGCTATACCTAAAATAAAAACCAAAACTAAATTTACCCTCCCGTGGTGGTCCGAGGAGCTCGCTGCGATGAAAAAGGAGGTTGCCAGGCGGAAGAACCGCATCCGCAACGCCGCACGGGTCCGGAGAGCGAAGGTCGTAGACGAGTACAAGAAAGCGAAAGAGGAATACGAGTGCCTAGCCATACAAGTCGAAACCACCAGTTGGAAGGAGTTCTGTAGAAAACAGGACCGCGAAGGAGTATGGGAAGGGATATATAGAGTTATCGGGAGGACCGCCAGGAGAAAAGAAGATCAGACCCTACTTAACGATGGTGCATTCCTAAACCCAAAGGAGTCGGCAGCCCTACTTGCCGATACGTTCTATCCCAAGGACACAGCAGAGGAGGACAATGAGGACCACAGGCTCATAAGGGAAGCAGCCAGTCGGGTAAACGAGTGGAAGCATGGTGAATACCATGACCCACCGTTTACGCCGCTGGAGCTGAAGACAGCCGTGGGAGGTTTTAATCCAAAGAAGGCCTCCGGATCGGATGGACTTACATCGGATATCTGCTGTCGAGCGATCAACCAGGACCCGGACGCATTCCTTGCTCTGTTCAACAAATGCCTAGAACTGGCACACTTTCCGAACGTCTGGAAAGAGGCTACAGTTGTGGTCCTCAGAAAACCGGGCCAGGATAACTACCTGAGCCCCAAGTCTTACAGACCGGTAGGTCTACTGCCCGTCTTGGGGAAGGTCCTGGAGAGGATGGTAGTAACACGGATCAAGTGGCAGCTTGTACCGCGGCTCAGAACTCGTCAGTTTGGCTTTATGCCCCAGAGAAGCACCGAGGACGCCCTCTATACGCTAATGAAGCACGTGAAGGACAAGTTGAGGCTGAAGAAGCTAATTGTCCTGGTGTCATTGGATATAGAGGGTGCCTTCGACAGCGCATGGTGGCCAGCTATCAAAGTCAGGCTGGCTGAGGAAAAGTGCCCGGTGAACACCAGGAGGCTACTTGACAGCTATCTCGACAGCAGAAAAGTTAGGGTGAGATATGCCGGGGAGGAATGCACAAGAGAGACAAACAAAGGCTGTGTTCAAGGGTCAATTGGCGGTCCAATATTGTGGAACCTTCTGCTGGATCCATTGCTCCAGGATTTGGAAACAAAGGGACATTTTGTGCAGGCTTTTGCGGATGACATCGTGCTAGTGGTGGATGGCGACACAGCAAGTGAGGTAACTAGGATAGCCAATGCAGCCCTCGCCCGTGTTCAGGACTGGGGTGTCCGAAACAAGCTTAGGTTTGCACCGCACAAAACTTGCGCGATGCTCATAACCAACAAGCTTAAGTACGACACCCCAGCCCTGAGCATGGCCGGGGTCAACATCGGCCTGGTGAAAAGTTTAAAACTGCTGGGGTTGACAATCGACGATAAATTAACCTTCAACGAGCACACGGCGAACATATGTAAACGAGCAGCTGAAATTTACAAGCAGCTGTCTCGAGCGGCCAAAGCTACTTGGGGGTTGAACAGGGAGGTGATCCGCACCATTTATACTGCAACAATAGAGCCAATCGTCACCTACGCGGCTGGCGCCTGGGCTCCCGCTACGAGAAAGCTGGGGATACGGAAGAAGCTTAGCTCTGTCCAGAGAGGCCTTGTCCAGAAGCTCTGCAAATCTTATCGTACTGTCTCCCTAAACTCGGCACTGGTACTGTCTGGTATACTACCTCTAGATTTGCGCATACAAGAGGCAGCCGCCATGTATGAAGCAAGGAGAGGGTCGTCCCAGTTCGTGCCAGGAGATAGGGAGATTGAAAGTGTGGTAGGATTTGCAGAAGCCCCTCACCCAGCAATGCAAATGTCCCTGGAGTTCGTGTGCCTAGCTGACCAACAGCAGGTAGACACAAACAATGTGCAGGCAGTGCGAATCTTCACTGACGGCAACAAAATTGAGGGGAAAGTTGGAGCCGCATTATCTTTGTGGGATAATGAAGGCGAAATCCAAAACCTCAAACTAAGTCTCGCCGCATACTGCACAGTTTACCAGGCGGAACTCTTGGCCATTTGTAGAGCAACGGACGTGGTCCTCAAGCGCAAAGAAACGAGCTACGGTTTGTATAGCGACTCAATGTCAGCATTGCAGACGCTTGCAAACCATGGCTCTCTCCATCCCCTGGCAGTCCGCGCACGAGCCAACTTGGCTCAAGCTCTGGACCAAAACAAAGATGTATCCTTGTTTTGGATCAAGGCACACGCGGGACTGCCACTGGAATGAACGCGCGGATGAGCTGGTGAAGGAGGCAGCATTGTCGTCGCGGAGGAAGCCGGACTATGACCAGTGTCCGATTTCATTCATAAGAAGTCAGATCCGCATGGGATCAGTTGATGAATGGAATCGGAGATATGTGTCTGGCGAGACTGCCTCGGTGACGAAGATGTTCCTTCCGGATGCCAAAGCGGCTTTCCGTATTGTGAAACGGGTGCAGCCAACAGGTCTACTTACACAGGTCCTGACGGGGCACGGTGGGTTCTCCGAATACTTGAATCGCTTCAAGTGTAAGGAGAGCCCATCGTGCATCTGCGATCCAAATGTGAGTGAGACCATCCAACACTTGCTCTTGGATTGCCCCGTTCATGCCACCAAGCGATTTAACCTGGAGCAGGAAATAGATGTTAAACTAAATAAAGAAAGTATAGGGGATGTATTTAGCGGAAAAAACAGAAACCAATTAATATATTACTGTTTAAATATAGCGTCAAAGGTTGTAGAGAGAAATAAGACAGCATAGAAACTATGTTTCATAAAATATTGGTACATATTTATATGTTAACATAGAAATAGATATTGTAAGATATGTGGGAATCCCACCCATAGATAGGAGAGATGATGGATGCAAGAAAGATACAGTATGAAGAATGAAAGTACGAGAGGCAAAAAAGCGAGAACTAGTATGAATGTGGTAAGAATAAAATAGGCACCAATTATGTTGGTGGAGCAAGAAAAAAAAAAAAAAAAAACAGGAAATACAATACATGCCAAAATTTATAACTTGATTTATTTTCAACAAAATACTAACATGTTGATTTTGTCCACAGTTGATTACAAGAAAGTCGACGCTGAGTTGCCATATTACCGCTTACCACAGTTTGTCGCGGATAGACCCTTCTACTTCGAAATCGGTTGGGACCTTATTGAGGGTCGCTATGAATTGTTTAGTGGAGTTTATTATGGCCCTGAGCCTGATCTTCCAGCTTTCTAGTTTGTAAGAAATAAAGAAAATCAAATTAATGTTGGTGTAAAATTTAATTTTATTCTATTGAAACCAAGTAGTCGTTATTTTTCTGCAATCAAAAGAACGGAGGAGCCTCAAAGACATAGCGACGGCCACCAACAAGCCCTGGCCAGCCTGTGTTCCATCGGTGGCAACGTTACCAATACTCGTAAGGACTGCCAAAGATCTGCTACCAATGATAGCCGGGAGAAACGGCATCACACTAATAAACATGAGTCCTGATAGCTCATGCGTAAAATAGCTATATTAGCTTTAATTGTAACAATTTGATACGACCTATTTTTTTATTACAACCCCTTCGCAATTGGTCTATAACTTCGTAATTAGGGGACTATTTGCAGGACAACGCGTGTGCGCCACGTGGCATGCTAGTTAGCAATGATTGTGTATTACGTTTCGTAATTTGAGAATATAATTTAAATATTTGAACAAAGGCTTTTTTAATGCTTAAATGACACTTGAAGTTTAGCGTCCGGACATTCAGAAAAAGGCATGTGACTTTAGCACTTGTCCCACCGCCAACGATGAGCGAGAAGCGAATAAAGCTCCCATATTATTATTATACTCTTTGGAATAAAGCTAGAAACTAGAAACGAGTTGGCGAAGCGAGTGTATAGTTCTGATAGCCGCCGCTGCCGCCGCTGTGTCACCGTCATCGTCTGAATTAGAAAACAATATTAATTCTATTATTTGTTTGAATTCATAATACGTGCACTCAGATCCACACTCTAGGTAGAAACTATCTTTAAACCACTGGAAGTTGCACATCGCGCCATACTGAAGTTAATTAATTAGTGGACGGAAGGTAGCCAGACCTTCTGTCCACTAATTTATCCAACTAATCAGTTATACAAAAATTGCAATGCCTCAATGTGCGGCAACACTTTATTTTACAATCAATTCTGTTGCAACACCGCAAAACCCCATATTTTGAAATTACCAAACGCCGAAAAGATAGAATATGTACTGCTCCAAAAACCTGCTTGTCGTTTACTAAAAGTTTCTTTTTTAACCGACTTTCTTCAAAAAAGGAGGAGGTTCTGAATTCGGTTGTAATTTTAAACCGATTTGAAAAATTCTTTTTTCATCTGAAAGGATATGGTTCCCGATTGGTCCCATAGAAATTTCATCAAAATCGGTATAGGAATTTGGTTGTTTTCCTCACGTTAATTATCACATCACGCGTCGTCGCTTGTCGAGTACTTTGTCTCTAGATGGTACCCAGGGTCTGGTGATGGAGCTGGAAGGTGGTCACAGGTAGTCCGTAATAAAATGACACAATCCCATCGAGTTTGGGCTCGTATGATTCGTTTTGACGAGTACTATGGTCCTAAATGGTATCCAGTGTCTGATGATGGAGCTGGACGGTGGCCATAGGAATTCCGTTTTAAAACGACAAAACCTCATCGAGTTTGGGCTCGTATGATTCGTCTTGACGAGTACTTTCACTAACTTCTAGTTACAATGTAAAAATTATTAATTCATGACAAGAATTTGTGCGGTATACTATAACTAAAAAGGGTAAAATAAAAAAAATCTTTCGAAATGAAGTCGGTTTTATTTTCGCAGAAAGTTTTTTTTTATTATTTAGGTTCGTCCCTTTACAATACAATAAACAAAAAATGTCCAATGTCTTATCATAACTGTAAAAAGACTGTCCGCACATTCCTTCAAAATAAAACTTACCCGAAACAGAAAAATATTGAATTTAATTAAGTTATAAGTTTTTTTTTGTGGGGGATTATATGGCCCTGAACCTGATCTTCCAGCTTTCTAATTTGTTAGAAATAAAGAAAATCAAATTTTAGTGTAGTTTTATTTTAAAAAAAGGATCTCGTGGCAAAATAATAACAGCCGCTCGTGTCGATCTTTAGGTTAAGCCGTGCTTGCCTAGGTTGGTCTGTGGATGGGTAACCGCCCTTTACATAACTAGTTTCCTCCGTGCATCGAAAAGCACGCTAAGCCGTTGTTGGTCCCGGCTGTCATTCGTAGATCTTTGACAAGCGTTACAGGTAATCAGTGGCCCAAAAAGTCTGACAACCAGTCTTACCAAGGACTATCATATTACCCAATACCTACTAACTGGGTTGTGGAGGTCAGATAGGCAGTCGCTCCTTGTAAAATACGTATTCAGCTGCATCCGGTAAGACTGGAAGCCGACCCCAACATAGTTAGGAAAAGGCTAGGCAGGTGATGATGAGTTATGACAAGTTGTTATATTGTACCACTCACCCAAAACAGACCCACTCTAATCAAATCCTACTACTTACTTACTTACGCACTCTTACACAGCTACATGCTGCACACTCACTCACACACACACACACACGCAAACAGACCCATAAACGCAAACACCCGCATACACACACACACATGCACACTCACACACACGCACAAATGCGTTCGCGCACTAATATCTGCAGTTAAACATTTAAGTAAAAAATAAAGTTGTAAAAATCATATTTCATAAATTTAAATTGTAAAAATAAAATTGTAGTAATACAATTAGAGGGGATCGGCACTGTTACTTCTTAACACAGGCTATTTCATAGCCTAGCAAGGAACAGCACGTCACTCACTTGATTGCCAGAAATTTAATACTACCCACTTTGTGAAATATGTTACATGTACTACAATCTATTTTTAAATAAATAAATAAAGATTATATGTTTTATTAGGTACATAGATATGGAACCTATTCCGGTTACCACATTTATATTTTAATGAACACAATCATAACTCAATATATCACACACAACCATTAAGTTCAGGTCAAACAACAAATTGCTTTAGATCGGAGCACCGCATTTGAATATTGCTAAGTGTTTTGCCATGCATACAAAATGGCGTCGAATACGCAAAGGTTGTAATTTATAACATTGTTACTCGGAGTAGTTTGATACGTTTGAGGGCACATTAGTTATTCATTTGTTGTTATCCTTTCATTTGGTTTTAATTAAAGATGAGGTTTTTGGTTTCTGTGAGGAAACTGTGAACTTGACTATTGCTGACAGAAAGTTCTGTGTTCGTCGCATGCTAAGATTCAAGATGATAAAGCAGATACTAGAACATAACATAACATAAAGCCTGTATACCCCTGGAGATGTAGATAGAGGTGTCCCTGAGGAACACCCATATCCACCAGTTATGTTTGTAATAATCTATTGTCAAAAACTGGGCACGAATTCATACTCCGGGCTACTTAGCATAACCTGATAAAAAAACTTGATAACACTTTACCCGACCTTGGAATAGAACCCAGGACCTCATACTCAACAGTAGCACTTACGGCCGCTAAACCATCGAGGCAGACATTAGAGTGCATGACTATCACTGATGTTTAAAAAATATCTAGGATGCTCGGTCAAGTAAAAATAAAATATGATAGAACATTTTAATGTGTTAAAAATACGTACATTCAACTAAGACAAAACCATTTCTGGCACCAACAAGGTACAATGTAGGTTTAAAAACAAAAACAAGTTTATCTTTGGTGTTCAAAATGGTTTATTTTTGCTTCTGCATCCACGTTCCATACGCAACGGCTTATAGATCTGTCCCAATTAACTTAAATGGTAAATGCCTTCCATTGCTATCTAAAATCACCACTGCTCAAAAAAACCAAATGAACCAGCTGATCATAAAACCGAGTGTCTATAAATCAGTAATAGGTTTGGACCAAAGCTCCTCGGACCTAATCCGACGAGGGAAGCCCGAGGTAGGACTCTACTGGATTCCAACCAGTGGGAAATCGGCTTTGTCTGGATCGGAAAACGGAATAAACTTCAGGTGTCAACTGTTAAATATTAGCTGCGAAAATTTGTTAAGGTTTACTTCGTGGGATTGAAACAGTGAGTGAATGGGTTGGGTATGAATTAATGAATGATGGATTGTTTTTAGGTTAGGGTTTAAAGAATGGATAGTTTAAGAATATTTGTTTTTTTGTTTTTTGTTTTTACAAACTTTCTTGTCTTGGGTATACACCCAAGAATCTTCAATTACCTATTCTTACTTTTTTCAACAAAAAAAATTGCTGAGCTTGGTTTTACAAACACATTGTAACTTCCAAAATCTATACTTTTACACCAGATCCTTGCTAGACACTCATAGCGACCTGGTGTCTCCCAGACTCTTCTAAATCTTCCATCTCTATTTACAAACCATACCAATCATAACATTCCTCCAGACTCCACATACACCATAAACCCAACATTAATTCGGCGGTACCAACAACAGCAAGCGAACGCTACAGTACCGCCAACCGCACCTACATCAAGCCGTTAGGTACGGTGCGCAGAAAAATTGTGCGCCGCGCGCACAATGACAGCGGGTCATTTGTTAATTCGCTGAAATATGGTGGCAGGCGACGGCTATTCATTATAAGGCCGGCTCGTTTGCGCCACACGTGTGGGCCGGTAGCGACAGAACGGCAAAGGTGCATCGGGAACGGGTATTTCGGGAAATGTTGCAGTATTTATGGTGAAATAGATTTAGACAATGATTGCAGCACGTGATAGAAGTAAACGGAAGAAATAAAAGGTTACAAAAATTTCTCTACACTTAAATAGTTGTTACTATGTACGATAAAGGATTTTATTTATCCACACATATGAAAGGCCATTTTTTTTTCAGCCTTTTCCGTCCCACTCCTGGGCAAAGGCTTCACTCCACTCATATCACTTCTCGCGATTCCACACAACGTCTTTCGAACGCTAAGTTTATGTTTAAAACAATCTAGAAATTGAGGATTTTTTAATATGTCCGGACATTGTATTAGTATGCATGATAAACAAATACATAAGGTAAAATAGTAACAAAAATAATTTTATAAAACGAACACAGTTTTCGGGAACAATTTCCACAAAAACAGAACTGTTTACTCCGACATTTATATTGCACTATTTTATCTGTTAACCGTACACAGCCGGTGCATTCGCTCGTGCAATGGAGACGGATTGCGTTCTCTATGTGCATCTCTTTCTATCATCCCATAAATGCATCAACCTGTCCTTGTCTGCCACACGTTAACCATGCTGTATTTCAGTAGGCCTAGGCTGAAGAAGACTTTAAAAAATAAAAAACGCAGGTAACTTTATACCTAGATTTAAATAAAATTCAGCGAATTGAATAAAATAACCTTTTGAAAAGTTTTTGGAATTTGATGGATTGCTTTGTGTGGCTTTTAGAGGATACTTTTAGCAACATAATATTTTATTCAAAATGTAGACTCAATATTCGAGTTTCAGTTTTTAACCATTCAAAGAATTTGGTTAAACATTCTTTGAATTGAATAAAATGGGTAGCGATCCGTGTGTCTGTTATTTTGTGTTGTTCAATTATTAGGAGAAACCGAAGAAAATAATTTGATGTATCTACGAGTATGTCGTAAATTGGTCTTCCTTGAAAGCAAGAGTGAACAGGCCAACTTGAAAATAACCTCCTGAAATCATGTTAAACCATTAAACCTTCCATAATTAATTAAAGATAGATAATGGACATGTAAGTAACAAGTCATCAGAAAGTTCGTTCATTTTCACTTACCGTACATTTCTTCAAGGCTACCCACTTCCATCGAGTAATTAATCATTTCATCTCAAATCTGGTACATTTATCTTGTCAATGTTTCTCTCCCTTTCTCAGGATGGTACTATCCACTACAAAATCATATTACCTACACTAAGCATTTTTGTAGTGCAGTTTTGGAAATCAGTTTGTTCAGATGTCACTGGTTTAAACCTGACTGCCTCGTGGTTCTAGTGGTCGCAATCTTGACTGTTGAGCTTGAGATCCTGGGTTTGATTCCATGGTCGGCTAAAGTGTTATTGGGTTTTTACATTAGGATTTTTTCAGTAGCAGCCACGGAGTCCGGTTATATGGCTCGCCCCTATTACGTTCCCTAGTTAAAATAAGTCCACAAAACATATTAATGATTAAATCAGGTAGTGGATAGTGGAATTCTTCAGTGACTTAGTAGCCACTGAAGAATTCCACTATCCACTACCGTCTAACTCGAGGCATTTACTAGTGTAAATGCCTCGAGTTGGGGTCATATGATTAGTTTTGATGAGTCCTGTTGCACTGGTGTCGAGTGGCTAATGATGGAGCCAGAGGTGGACAGTAGAAGTCTTCTGACGACCCGATGACCTGGTGAATGATGATGGATCAAATAATTCGTTTTGAAGAGTTCAATACATTGCACTTGGTATTTAAGATCTGGTGACAATTTTTTTTTTAACTATAATTATTGAGGTACCGTGTATGGTTGTGATTTCCGATTTGTTTTTGCAAACATTCCCATGATAGGAAAATAGTGTGCAGAAAAAGCAGTGAAAATAAAGAAACAACACTTTATGTCCAAGTATTCAATAGAGAACAGCTTAAAACGACTGCAGATCGAATCATACTTATTTGGAAGAGATTAGATGGTGTCGAGGTGCACTAAGACAGGATTATGATGTAACGAGCTATTGAATATTTAGAGGATAAATTAACAGGTACCTAAGCCTCTTCCGATATTCAGGCGGATAGAACAGCAGTAAACCTTTGTAGATCTTTGACAGTCGTTATAGGTAGTCAGTGGCCAGAAAGTCTGACAACCATTCTTACCAAGTATCGTGTTACCCAGGCCTGACTTGATGTGGAGGTCAAATAACCAGTCGCCCCATGTAAAATACTGGTATTCAGCTGCATTCGGTTAGACTGGAAGCCAACCCCTAACAAAGTTGGGAAAAGGCTAGGCAGATGATGATGGAACAACAGGAAACCCCTAATCTATATCTACACCTACTGAGTCCCCGCAGATGGCAGACTTTCTATCGTCCGATAGTTTAGCCGGGTTGGTGACAAATGCGCAAACCAGGCCAACAATCGGTCGACTGCGCTCGAACAGTTTACTAGTTGGTAGGCGGCTTCTGAAGAGAGCACTCGAAGAGTCGGCCGATTAAACAATTGGCAAGGAAGGGAATAACTGCGCCATACTGATCTAGCAGTTTGCCGATAGTATAGTGTGAAGGCAATCGTGTAGCCCATCAAACTGATTTATCGGCCTATACTGAAACATTGTAATAAGCGCACTAGCATACATTCATACTGATTAACAGTCCAACTATATTATCCACCGATAAAAGCCTGCAGTCTGAGGGAGATTCTTATATAATTTACTAGCGACCCGCCCCGGCTTCGCACGGGTGCTATGTCAGACATGTAAACCTTCCTCTTGAATCATTCTACTTATTAAAAAAAAACACATCAAAAACCATTGCGTAGTTTTAAAGATCTAAGCATACATAGGGACAGACAGACAGCGGGAAGCAACTTTGTTTTATACTATTAGTGAAGCAGAAAGGTTTTTGCTTATAATACCTACATGCACAGTAAACTAACATACTATAAAAGTTCTTATTGTGAAACGGTGCGAGGCAGGGCCTGGTCGCTAGTTTTGTAACACCGTACCACATAATAATCCATCAACACTGAAACATGAAAATGGGATGACCCACGAGTATACGTACGTCAGACACGCGAATTCATTTGTGTATTTTTTTAATTCATTTGTTTATTCAAAACTGTCAACAAAATCAGCTAATAAGTGGCAACTTTTTTAAAATACTTCACTATGGTCGGAATTCAATTTGAAATTCGAATATGGCTTTTCAATTCGAATAAATTAGGATCTGAAGATCCTTATTTTGAAATGACGGCCGAAGTAGTAGTGATTGAAACACAGCCATTCCATCAATAGGAATGGACCGAAGTCACGAGTGCTGCTGAGCTGTTCCACCTCGCAAAAGACAACGAAAAATATTCTATTAATAGCCATCCTTCAATTATTCGTAGAGTCACCAAAGGATGAATAACAATTGTTAGGTTTCGGAATTTTACTATGTTTTCAGAAAGAATTTTATTTAAATGTATTAATTTATTAGCTTTATTCGTGTGAACACATCTTAAATGCTTTATATTTTATTATGTGAATTGGTAACATTAATTCCGTAAGAATGGCAATACTTCTATCATTTGATTGTAAGATGTATGGCGCGAAAGTGAAGCGGTTCTCTGATTGGATCACGAGACTGACGTGGCGTGATGTCGTGAGCCAATCAGGGTGCTGGATTTTCCCTCCAGAACGGCGGGATTCTTGGTCAGGAGCTGGTGGCCCGAGCGGGCATTCTGGGACTGAACGTCGAAAACGACTGACAATTATTAAGATAGTTGCTGATCCGTTATTGCTGTAATAGTGTGTACTGTGTAAATGTAACAAAATTGTTAATAAACCTATTTAAAGTCGTTGGAGTTTTACTTCAAGTACTGCTGCCTTTTGGTTTACTATACAATCAATAGGTAATGTAGAATAGTATGAAATTATAACACAGTGATAGCCTAGTCGTGTGACCGTCGAACTGCCAAGTCACAGGTCTCAAGTTCGAACCCAAGACACGCACCTCTGGTTTTTTGGATTCCATTTGCGTATTGTATCATTATCTCTTGCTTCGGTGAAGGAAATCATCGTGAGGAAACCAGCCCGTCTGAGAGATTTCTTGACGGATTGGAAAGCCAAGTCAGAGGCCCATAAAAACTCTGACACCAGGTTAGGCACTAACTACACGACAAAGAGAGAAAGAAAAACCAGTAAAATCTGTTCAGTCAACCGAGACTAAAATTAATTAAAACACACAACTTGTTTTTTTAAAAATAGTTGATCTAGTTGCAAGAGTACGACTAATTGGAGGATGAGTTTCAACATTTAATCGAATCTTGTTCATAGCCCAGAGATTAGAAAGTTTTATCCCAATGTACGGGTAAACAACTCAACAGAAATGTTGAAATTGTTCTCATATTTGTTGCTGAGTTAAATGGATTAAATCGATTCAACTTCTATGTTTGTACTAAGTTTAAATCTGAAAGACATGTCTTGACAATTATAAATAATCTGATTTGAATTTTAATTGTATGCCTTCATACATTTCATCAAATACTTATCTGATTGATTTGGTTTATTTATATCTGCTCAAGGACAGAATCAGGAAATGTCAGAAAATTCGTCACACTATCCATCGGGCAAAAAACAGGAGTGGTAGATGCTCTCACCCAAGGGCGTGCCGTCGTTTTGAAACGTACAGTAGTGTAAATATTATTTGTTTATTTACTTAAAAATCATGTTCTGTTGTGAAGTTTGCGCTGATGATGTGTTTGTCAGAAGTTAAAAACAGTAAGTATTCACAATCGTTTGATGATAAGATTCAATTTGTGTCTAAAGGAAGATGTGTAAGTACCCGAATTACGAGAATTAACCCAAAATTCATCTCGTACTCGTCATTTCAAATGAATTTTTCTTCTGTTTGCATTGTCAGAAAATCGTGATTTGAACCTTAATTAATGTGGTGAGTTCTTGTATTTATAACTTTGGTTTTTACAGGCTTATTTTTAATGCATGTTTGTTATTTTCAGTGCATGTTTGTTTTTTAAATATTCCGGTCAGACGCCAAAATTGGGTCCAGAACGAAAAGTCTAAACTATTTTTTTTTTGTTTACAGCGCACTTGTTTTATTTTTTAGAATTTTTTGTAATGAAGCGACATCCTTCGTTCTTGTATTGACAGAATGCCATTGAAATTCCTGATACTTGAGCTAGATGGCGTTGTTTCTCATACGCTTACTAAAAACACCAGGGCAGATGCGGGGGGCCCGGAAGGGTGAGTGAATATATCAAAGTATACACATCTAGTCTACTTTGAGGGTCATCCTAAATAGAGCGACGCTGTGACGTTAGGAGTTTTTTTTTTTTTTGGGTATCCGTATGCGTGGCCTACCCTCCGTGGGGAACCACTGCACGCCACTGCTCTCACCTACACTCTAAAGTTAAAATGGAGAAAGGCAGGACAGCGATGGACAATTCGTATGACACATGCATACGCATGACCAAGTCCGACAGGCACTAGGAAAAGAAGAAGACCTGTAACTAGATAGACCGACGACATCAAACGAGTTGCGGGGAAAAACTGGCTGACAGATGCCAAAGACTGAGACCGATGAGGTTCTCTGGAAGAGGCCTTCACCCTCACTACCTGAGGGGTTCATGCATGCATGTCACTTTACTTTAAATCTATGTATATTTTAAACTATAAATGCATGCAATAAAAGGTTTTAAAGGACAGAATATTGGAACGATAAAAGTCCATATCTATCAAAAATAAAGATGCAGGGTGGTTGTCAAATTACTCTGATGAATGTGGTTGATTGGTCAAAATGAAGCTGTATTACTACACTTCATTTTGACTAATCAACAACATTCATTGCATTATAGGTTTGAATTTCATAACTAAATTGAGCTTTTTTAAAATTAATAACAAAAAGTGCGAACCAACCTTAGTTAAAAGGCATTTATGTAACCCAGCCTTCTTTCCGCTGGTCATCCGAGCACATCGACTTTATTAGATTACCGCGAGCAAGTCGATAAACTATGAGCCTTCGTGCACACTACAGTGTAACATTACACGTTATGCGTATGGCGACACAATGCGATGTTCAAGCTCTAACTGCTAGAAGTGGTGCTTTTAAAGGCAAAGAGCTAGGAAAAGATGTTTTTTTTGTCCTGTTGTCTGCACGTTACAGGACCTGATGGACGCTGCCGACGGTCCCAACCTTGTAGCCTATTCTAGATAAACTCATATTTGATTGCTGTCGACACACTAAAAAGAAGTGATTATATGTTTTAAAGTTATTTCGCAATAGAACGCTCATACGTTCGATTATTTATCATGGATAAAACGTTCTACAATATGACAATACAATATGAAACGTTCTACTTTCCCAAAAGATGCCTTATCATAGTAAGAAAAGGCATCGAAGACAGTCCTATTAGCACCACCAAGAAGAAATGTAAATAAGTGTACTCGTATGTCGGGGTGTCAGGATTTACTCCGCTTAGGGTTTTACATCATGTGGGCAGACGATGGGTTTCGTGCTATGAAAAGACACTGAGCGATACACTGTTTCTAGCAAAACTAACGAATTACTTGAAATTACAACTTAGCACAATAACACGGCGCACAATGAATCGGGTACAGTTCCAAGAGGTCTTAACTCCGCCGCGATCCGACACAGACTGACTGTCGTCCTGGCTCAGAGTTTACCATCTTGACTCTGTAACAAGCAACCTGTGGTGTGGGTAGATTTCTAAGTAGATCGTGTGATGTCACCACCGCGTACTTGTGATTCCTTTTAAGCCCGTACCAATGACCGTCTCCGACATGTACTTATTTCATGGTTTGGGCATCGATACATCATGTATAAAAAACTCTTGTCAGACCTTTTTCAATGTCTTACCCAACTAGCAACAAACCCGCAGCCTCACAGAACATAACCACCGGTCCAGTCCACAGCAACCCCACACATTCGCCTAACAACTGCTAACTAGTAAATCGGCATTAATTAAATGGAGTGCATCTAGACGAGACCGTCTGCATAGTTGAATGTTTGTGTTCAGATCCAACCACTCATGAAGCGGGTATCTTTTGTGGAATGGAGGAATACTTCCCGACAGGTACGTAGTCGGGAATTTGTGAACAGTGGTTTTGTGAGAGAGAGAGAGAGAGAGAGAGAGAGAGAGAGAGAGAATTAGTTTTTGTTTCTGGTAATGTGACGGTGGAGGCAATATTTATACGTAGTAAAATAACGAACGTATTGCATGTGAGGAAATAAACTTTCGGACGACATTGTCTTAACTATGTTAGAATTTTAATTCTGTCCAACCGGTATGGACAGATTCCTGGAATCAGGACTCTGGCTAATAATGTACTCAAGTATCTCTCAGTAGTCAGGTCTGCAAACTGAACCTTAGACTAGGATCCAGACTTGGGAAGTCTGTTATATGCACCCGTAAAATAACTCAAGCTCAGCTTAAGAAACAAACGGCAACTTTTCAGCATCAACATCCTTGACCATAATAACCCAAACATGGTCAAAAAGAAAAAAAAATGTCTTCAAACGCCCCAGAGCCGCATCGTTACACATCAGAACAATCATAAAAATATGTCATAAATCAACTTATACAACAAAGCTTAGTATTTCACTCACCCCGCGACAATTTAACAGCTTGAACATAATTCAAACAATACACCGTTGACAATAATACATCGGTTCATTCGATTTTACTTCGTTTACATGGGTTCGTTCGGTCGCAGTAGTTCTGCTGAATAACTGAGTAACAAGTTAATACTGTTAACTTTTGCGCAGTGTCCGCCATGCCTTTTGTTTTACATTTTTAAGCTCTCCTCGTTTGATTGTGTGTCTTGATTTTTGAATGTGATGGAGGGGGGTTTTATTTTTTTTCGTATTTTTGTCAGCTCCTTTGTCATCATTTAGCTTGTGACTATGAGAAATATGGGGATAGTTCTCTAAAACTGTATTCAATTAGTAACTCGACGTAGTGGCAATACTTTCATATAAGCCAGCTTAGCTTGCCCTTATAACTTCCCTTTCTGAACAATCTGCTTGCCCTGGGCTTTGCGTTTTGTTGGCCCCTAGGCACGCCCCTGACTCGACGTGGTTAGTAGCTGATCTGCTCGTTGTGCTCCGGACGTGGACTCTTTCACCCATTTCGGAGGTTTCGTGACAGTCTCTTATATTTATAACTCAATTATATCTATCTATACGGGAGTGCCTGGCCAGACTTAGAGCCTTTTTTTTTTTTTTTTTTTTTTACCGATGGGAAATCATCAAATAACCCCTCCCGCTCTGGGCTGAGCAGGAGGGAGTGTCAGACTTTTACTGACTAAAACCCATCCATGTTCCTTCCTTTGCCCTTTGTGTTCCAGGGCCGCGGTATCTCTTTCGAACAGTCCCGCAACCCTGGCAGGCGTCGGTCCTTACGGACCCCTCCCTGTTTGCTGACTCTCCTTGAGGCGCGCGTGGAACACGAACGCGCCGTCGACACGGCCTGTCGTCATAAGACGGACGGACGGCGAGCTAGCCCATAGCTCACCGTCCACAGGCCCGCGCCTACGGTGGCCGGGGGCCACCACGTGGCCCCCGACGCCCGGTGCGTCTCCCGCGGCGGCTGGGACGTGAGGTTCTCTCCCTCTCACGTTCCGCCACCTCCTTCGCTAGCATGACTGCTTCGCAGAAGGAGGTGACGGCGTCCCATTCCGTCTCGCTCCGGACCATGGATTGAACCAAGGCCGGAAGCGAGAGGTCGCCGCCGCCGAGACTTAGAGCCTTGTGTCGCTGATCAACAACTGAACAAAACCGTAATATTTTTGATATGATAAATTCTACATCGGCCACGTATCAAAATACTCTTGTCAATAAACTCAGCCTACCACAGTCCACTGTTGTGCAATATAAGACATAGACCTCTCCCAGGCAGCGCCATAACATCCTGTCTACCACCGCATGCAGTTCGTCTCGCTGAGGGCATCCCACACTGCTAAATACTCTTGTGACAGACCAATATCAATTCATATTCTTTGGCATCGGCGTACAAAAAAGGTCTGAGGCCATTTTAAATAACTTTTTTCGAGTTGTTTCGGTGTGAGGCAACCATAAATCACCTCTTAAGATTCCATAATAAACTACAAACACATAACAAGCACTTTTACATGGATCGCAACAATGATAGTGATTATTTAACTGCCAATATTGGCCGTGGTGTTAACGAGATGTGTTGCAAATCAAACAAAATGTAGCTGATTGCGTCCCGTCGATTCATATTCTGTTTGCGGTCGTTAACTATGGCGGGTAGCTACATTCATTATACCACTTTATGTGCTCAATTATAGCTGGCGTTGATCATGGTAATGTCAATCGTCAAGCTTTTGAAGTGGTACTATTAAAGTGACAGTTTCTGTTCAGATTGCAGCTGTAAGGATATTTTGACACTTGACTGACATAGCCACGAGGATACTGTTTTACAACATCGTTATTGCAAATTGTATTGAAAACAAAAGCTTTTAAATATTATAGATGTGTTCTGTTTCGTATTCTTCTCAGCACACCCTTTTAATTAATACCCATAATGTGGGGTTGCATCAGTCTGCCATCTTTGGGAGTCCGCCATATTGGGTTTAGAATACCGTCACTAGAAGCTAACCTTGCATTGTCATGCACACTAAACGTGTGTGGAAAATTTCAGTTCAATCGTTAGGGGTTGACTGTGTTAATATTTCGTAACTTAATTTTAAAACTCAGTTGCAAGATTTAACAAACATACAAATATAGCAAGTTAATAAATAAAATAAAACCTTGTGATAAGATGGCGGCGCTAGTTTTGACTATGGTCATGCGCTATAAGGACTATGCAGCACTATGCCTAGATTTCCAGATATTTCGTAACATTTGGTTCGAGAGATTCGTTCGGTCAAGTGAAACTCAAAATCAATTATTAGTAAACAAGATTTCATTAAAAATTCACGCTGGCCCTTCGATTCTCACGCGGCTTTGTCCCCCTCGACAAAGATTAACAAAACTAGTAATATAAAAACATTGCACACATTGTGTTTGTTACGCTTTTTAAACTGCAACGTAAATAAATAAAATGATAATGAGAACTGATACTAAGAAAATAAAGTTCAAAGTAAATTTTAAGTTCTTTTCCTATATTTCAGCAAGATCATTGATGGATGGAGTGTGTAAAAAATTATATTACTAGTAAAAGGGTGACTCACGAGAGAGGACTCATAAAGAAGTATAGAAGAAGAAAACATAAAGATAAAGAAGAAGAACATAAAGGCAGGAGAATAATGATGGCAACATCTCTAACAATCTTGTGCCTGCTTCATTGAAAGAAATTGGAATATTTGGTATGCCATATCTGTACAAGTCAGTATTGCTCCCAGTCCGAGTAACTATAGAATAGAATAGAATATAATACTCTTTATTATGTACACCATAAAAATTACAGATACAAATGTAAAACATTATAAAAGGGGTGACACAATGGGCGGTCTTATCGCTAAAAGCTAACTATCTACTTATTTTTTAGGAAAATCGTATTGAAATGCTTTTAAAATTGATGAAAAAAATAAGAATTGGTAGCCTTTCTTTGAGGAATGTATACTTGCATACGATGCAACTTTACTGTACTTCTAAACTTAACGTTGTAAGTTGCTAGCTTTTTTAGAAGTTGCCCTCACGTGATAGTTACATAAGTCCACACAACTTGTCTAATATTCACACAAAATTAATTGAAATCTACTCCCAAACTGTATAATCCAAGATTGCAAGTCAGCTAAACAAAGGCTCTCCTAAACTCATAACGTAAAAGCATCTTCAACAGTTTCAATCCGATCAAACGTAGGAACCATCTAACTTGAACTTAAGCTGTGACCCACAACTTGCAACTTAGATTGCGTACGAGTAATGGATTCGCTCTTACTTGCGTACTTCGTACTCGTAGCTACGAGTATCAATCAAATGTAATGTTTAATTCAGTTTAAGCTGCATGGTTGTTACGATGTTCGCCTTGTAAGGGGCTCGCGTAAGTGCTTACCAATGTTTCTGGAAGTACTTCCTTCCGCGGATATTATTTTATTGAAGCAAACAAAAATGTTGCTCTTCTTTTGGGTTTTGCAGCCGTCCTCCATCTGCAATAACATTTGTAGAGACAAGAACTTAAAATCATAATTGATTCTACTAGATACATGTAATCATGTTAATCTTATTTAATTAATTCATTAATAATTCCATAAATTGTAGTGGTATAAAAGTAACTTGGTCAATCAATGGTCACTTCGACTGTATTTAAAGGCAGCTGTTGACGATGCCGTGGAATTGTCAAAATCTAGGCCAACATTTGAAATACTGTCGCGCCAACTACTCGAAATGGAGAAGAGGATTTCATTTAAAACAATACCTCGGTTGAGAGTTAATACACTTTTTCAAGTACAGGTTCTTATAGAAAACAGCATTTAATAATAAGTATCTACTTCTAAAGTCTGTCTGAAAATCATAGATTTATTTTATTTGCAGCGTTTCATATCTCAAAAGTATAAATCCGTTTGAAGCGTCCCCGCTACACACGGCTAACTGTCCTGGACGCGTCTTGTCCAATTACACGCGAATGAAGCGAATGAAGATAATAAAGGGTGGACGCCCCGCCTGTTTCTTTCACGAGCACACTGGACGATTATTACGGCCAAATGACCGGCTTAAGACTGTGTGTGGTCTAAGGTGGATACAAAAAAGTATTCCTATTAAAAAAGTTAGAAAGGGTAGTTAGAAAGAAAACTACACTTCACGACGAAGATCTTTACACTTTCCAGCCAGTCATGTCTTTTTTTTTTGTATATGGCATCTCGCAGTTCAGCCTCTGAGGCTGGCTACTGCTTAACCGGGCAAATCCTGTGGATGCCTTAAAAATGAATCTCAGGCCTCCAGCCAGGGGCTTAAAATTATACTTAAATACTAAGCGACCACTCGCTAATGGCACCCCCTGTGGGGTACGAGCCTTGGCTTAGGGCGTCGCTGGGGAGGACAGCGAAGGGACATCAGCCAGTCATGGCATATATCTCCATTTATAAGTTGAGAACCCCATATGCTATATGGCAGGATAGATGGTCAAAGAGATAGATCGGTATAGAAAAGTTTAAAACTACGAGAGGTAGAATACTTGCTCTACGGAATCACTTATTCGAGTTTAGAGTTGAAATACACAACATGTTCAAAGATTTCAAATAACTCAATAAAAAAGAATTAATCTTTTGTTAAGTATAGCGCTCTGCAAAATTAAACTCCTTAAAGACAAGGTGTTAAAACATCCCTTCATCTGTACATTATTGACAACTACTTTTTACACGACGGTTTCAAAGCTACTTTTTATGACCAATACGCTACAGCTTATAACTTACACCACCATACAAGCGGAGATACACGGCGAGCTCCCTATTGCCATCATTATGGAAACTCATCTCTCGATATAGGGAATTGATAACCGAGTCGTTCAACTCGATTGAACGAAGATAGTTAAAGAAACGATTTAAAAAGCTTGTATTTTTAGTACTTGCTACAAAGCTCGATTTTATTTATTACAAGTTAAAATTCCAAATAAACTCCATTCGAAAGAAGGGTTCGCCTTTTGGGCACCCTTATTGAGAAATTCTTCGATTAATAAATAAAACATGGATTCATAATTTATAAGCTTGCTAAAGCCGATCATCTAAGTATAAAGCTTTTTTAAGCACCGCCATCATTATACCGTTGTTACAAACCTATAAGTAGCACACATTTTTTGAACTTTTTAATTTAGAAACTAGTAGGACTATTCATAGTTTTATTTGAGAATCCTGAAACTGATATCGATATAAAGCGGAACCTTCATATGGTCCAAACCGGTGTAAAGACTTTTTAAATGGATTATTTTGTTAGTATGTTTAAATTAAGATAAATAAATATAGCTGTTTGCTCAACCAAAAAATAAGTGATTCAAAGACCAGACTAATTCACACCACAAAACCCTACAAAATTGCCAAAAATTAACGTTAATTTGACACCCCAAAAAGGAAACCAAGCGACAAAGATCAGAAAGCACCGTGACGAGATCAACCGAACAAAAGTTAATAACTAAATAAAATAACGAAGGTCTAGAGAAACGTGGCCAATCAGCAACCCTTGTAATGCGTGAAGTGACGCGTATAACTACCAGTGACGGGGTGACGGGTGACGGGGTGACCATACAGCCGGACCCTCAGGATAGCGCCCCTTGCACGGGTCACCGGCGGACCCATGTGAAAAAATTAAAGGGTATAAGTTTTTTCATTTATTTTTTAATGTCTTTAGTTACGGTACGGGTTATTTTTAGATTAGTTTAAAATGCCAAGTCATTGTTTGAATTACGATGGCAGGGAGTGACGGAAATTGATAGTTAATGTGCAGTGGTCCAAAACGTCATTATTACACCGAGTATGATATATTTTTTAGTTCCTCCTCCGTTGAATAATAAAATTAAACTCTAGAAAGTTTTTCTTGCCAATTCAAACATCACTTCGCTAGCAATTCCGTATATCTTAAGCAATGTAAACACCCGATACTGAACAATATTCTTAAGAGTGAACCGACAGGTACGAAACTCACGAATTCTGAGAGCCGAATCCAGACACCCCGAGATAGGATTTGAATGGTAAAGTAGCTTAAAATTAACATAATCCCGTATTTTGTATCTTTAAGTTCACACTGCATTATTTGCAGCTAAGATCTTTTGAGACATCGATCTGTGTATATTAACAATTTTGAGGAGGGTGGCAAGCTTCCCTACCTGTGTATTGTGTAAAATCAACATAGTATATTAGTTAGACCTTCCAGTTTTTGATACTCTGTATATTGCGTTACTTCAGATGTTGGTCCAGAGTCAAAATTTAAATTTCACGTTGCGTTGGACGTTCATAAATGGTGTATTGTGGGGTGACAAGAAAAAAACCACTAAGATTGAATTAGAGATAATAAGTAGAATATTTATACTTATTATCTATTAAATTAAAAGAGGTAAAGTTTGTGAGGTTGTAAGTGGTTATCTCTGGATCTACTGAATTCATGTTTTTACTTTCAAAATACGTCTCTATGGAAACATGACCTTACGAGTGACTTCTTCTTTGGTTGGTTCTTCTCTGGTTTGACAAAAGCGTAACTTCCTGATTCCACATTAATTAAAATGACGTGTGAAAGACTGGTTCCAGTTATTTCTAGTACCAAACACCCAAAAAAAAAAACAAATCAGAGAAACACACAAGACTTGTAAATGAAAGCAGTTAAGTGCAAACTATCTAGGTACTCGTCTCAGCTGCCGCGGGCTGTATGCAAATATTCGTAGCGGCTGACGATTGTGACGTACAAGTATTATAACTTTCATCATTACACACTGTTTTGCTTTGTCTACGTTCTAGATTGCGCTATCTAAAATTATGCATGTTCCCTGATTTTGGGCCGCAAGGATTGTACGAATAATTTGCGTTTTGGGAATTGGGGTGCTGATAAGATTATTGTTGGGTGTTGGGGTCGTTGTTAGATGTGATGACGTCAATCATAATGTGGTTAGATCTACATTGGTAATAATGTAAAGAGAAGTTACAGAAGTTTGGTTTAGTATAAGAAGTTAGAAGTGTACGTGGTATATTTGGTTTTGTTGGGATTGGTGAAGCTTCACGACGAAAATTTAAACTATGAGTCGAAAATTTTCAATTTCATCAGATTAGTGTTGTACTCTGGTCTTTCAAAAATTTGAGTGATGTAGAAAAATGTTTTGTTAAAGTTCATTTCTTGAATGCATTCTTATGAGTGAGCAGACTCGGTTGAGACTCAAAAATATTCAAAGTATATTATACATCGATCAGCAGGTAGGTATAAAAAATTAAAACGATTTCTGACACCGTTTGATCCCTCATCCAACATCAACATCACTGACTCTCACCCCACGTGTAAATGATTAAACAATTACACCAGACGAGACAATAGACACATATTTGACAACCAGTGTTTATGAATTCAAGGCGCGGCTGGGTGCCGGCGAACGCTTGCAAATTAATAACGATTTAATTTGTCAATACCGATCGCGAATAAATGTTGAAGTTCTGTGGTGATTTAAGCGAGGGATGTATTTTATTTAAACTGCAACGATTACGGTTCAATATTGGATGCGGAAATAAAGTTTGCCCATTTTTGTTTTGTTGGCGCTCTCATGATTCTCATAAACATTAAAATCTGTTAGAAAGATTGTATTTTTAACTTGATAATGGTTCAAAGTAATCCTAGTATCCTTCTTCTTCTTCCTCAACCCGTATTCATCCAATACTAAGTGTGAGTCTCCTCGATTGGACGCCACTAAACCCGGCCTTGGGCCTCCTCTCCTGCTACAGTAATCAGGTGGCCTACCATGACGTCTTAAAGAAGGAGTAATTCCAGTGGGGAAAGAGATGGCGTTAGACGACCTGTATAGCTCTCTCTCTTTCCCACACTGGAATTACTTCTGCTTTAAGAGGTCATAGTAAGCCCCCAGGTCGTAGGTCCACCACACTCGTGGCCTGCCTACGCTCCTTTATGCAGTTTTGGATCTCCACTCAAACAAACACTTTCTTACCTCATCCGCCATCAGATCTACGGTTGAGTATTCATAAATTCTAATAAGAAACTCATAAATAATATTAAAAAAATACCCATCGGACATCACAGCTTAACATTCCTTAAATTTCGTCATTATCGTTTAGGTAAGTTCCGAAGTGACGTCACGCTAATTCGCCGCCATTCGCAGCGTATCGCACGCTGTCGCACGAAGTCGCACGGTGTCGCAAAGAGTAATTTATTGCCGAACGAAAGTAGCTTGTAATCTTTAACGCGGATTTGATACTTTACTTTCTTATTGAGGTCACGTTTATTTTTGGACAGTCTGGCGCTTAGCTAAGCTTTCTTATGGAGTGATAATTTTGTTTTTGTTTTTCTTTGCTTTACTTCAGAGGTTGAGACTTTGATCCTATTGAAAATCTATTAGGAATCGTTACTGCTAAAAACAACAAAGTGGAAAAAACAGATACTCTTAAAAACAGAAGGCAGTTCAGAGCTAAAGATTTCGCCTATGTTACAAATCTGCGATCCTGACATTTCGGTTATAAGGAGCAAGAAGTTCAAGTAAGCAGGAGGCTGGAAAATATCTTGGACACAACTATGAAGCAAAAGTAGAGAGACAAATAGGGACCAGCAACATCAACGTCAAAACTAAACCCTCTAAACTACACTTAAGCACAAATTCACGGACACTTCGTCCCATAATTCTCCAGCAAATATTTTCGCATATAAATCAAAATGTAAATAAGAAATATTGAAGGAAGCTGACGGTGCCATCGGTTCGTTGGTCCGCCATTTGTTTGGAAACCCCATCCCGCATCCCGCTCGGTCCAGCTCCGCACAATTCAATTTGTTACGTTTGATTGAATATAACATTTCAGTTTAAACTGGCGAATTCTCTCAATATGCGTTATTATTTGAGAATGAAAATATGACTTGTCAAGAAACCTTTTTGAATTTTTGCAATGATCATCAATACCAAATCCAGGCTATTTCTTTCGATCCTTGGTCTCCAAGTTCTTAAAGATAGCTACAGTGTGTTTTTAAACGGTTGGATTTTTTGGTGCGGTACTTATTGCGTTCTCAATTTTTGTTATATAGTCCTTCTTACCAATTTCGGTACCGGCGACTCTTTCAAGCTATTATTTCCTTGCGTGTGCCCTTATATGACTGGCCAGACTTTGCTTATGGATGCCCGGCCACAACTAAAACAGTAGAGTTCGCCGGCAGCGATGTAAGTGTATGTATAGGAGGGCTTAGGTCTCTCTTTACGAATTTGACGCTTTTCGTTTAACAATTCAATTAAATTTTTATTATCTTATTATCGAAGCTTATCCTATTTCTGTTCAACACATCTATATACCTTAGCGATATCGTCGCTGTTATTAATTGAGTCGTCAACAAAAGAACTGTCCTCTCTAAACTCACCAAAACTGCACTTTAAAAACCTTCTAAGATTTTCAATATTTTTACGTCTAAAACTAAAAATACGCGAGTATCGCCATTATTGGCCAGTTTGCGACAAACAAAGGGTGCGCGTGCAAAAAGTTTGACAGCTCGTTAGGAGGTTGGGAGGCACACTAATTGGCTACCTAGGGGACATTCTGACTATCAGTCCCTGTGTACTTGCCTTTGTTTGTATGTTTAAGGTAATTCGAGCTTGAAATTCTTGTCTTTATTTGAATAGACAGGATGGAACACTGTTGATCTTTTTTGGAAGGGTTTTTGAATTTTCTTACGGTTGGTATTTTGCTTTTTCATTTGTGAGGTGACAGCGTATCATCGTCATCATCAGCCCACAGCAGTCTACTGCTCCAATGGCATATACTGACACTGTACCTACTCTTAAAGTAGCATAAAAGGTAATGAAATATGAGTGTTGGTTTTGCACCAACATTCGACCATCCAAAATCAGTCGAACTTCAAAAAACAATGCACAACAACAACAATTGTGTTGGGGTTGTCTTCCAGTCTAACTGGATGCAGCTGAATACCAGTATTTTACATGGTGCGACTGCCTATCTGTCCTCCACAACCCAGTGAGTACTGGATAATACGATACCCCTTGGCAAGACTGATTGTCATACTTTTGCGCCACTGACTACCTGTAACGTCTGGAAAAGATATAGATACAGCCAGGACCAACGGCCAAACGTGCTTTCCGAGGCACGGAGGAAACTTGGTTTGGCACCCATCCACAGACCAACCTAGGCAAACGCGGTTTAACCTGAAGATTGATCCGAGTGGTTGTTATTATTTAAACACGAGCTCCTCTAAACCAATACACAACATTACCCCACAAAAGAGCCACTTGAACAACTCTCAATAAAACTCAAAAACCTCACTATAACATTAAAACGTACAGCGTTTACATTAAGAAAGCCCTTACCGGCAGCTATTTAATCTTGGTAATTGCCCCGAAAGCTTATCAAACTTGTTCCGAAGTTTGCTTATTACGATTCAGCGTACGAGGCCGGGTAGGCCACTCATGAAATTAAATTACATCGAACCGCGCCGCCGACGGTACCTCGTTCAAAGTCGCCATTTTAAAAAGTGGCCGCAGTGGAATTTTTAAGAACGCGGTGATTTTATACCTGTGAGTTGATTGTATCTGGGAAGAAACGTTTCTGGCTTAGTTTTCATGTCTTTATATCTCAACTGGGTGTCATTCATCATTTTCCTGCCTTTACCCCAATTTGTTTGGTGTCGGCGCAGCATGTCTTCTTCTTCCATACTTCTCTATTACTCGTCATCTCATCAGACACCTCTTTTCTTGCTAATCATCCTTCACACAGATGAAGGATCTTTCTTCATCTTTCATTCTTCGTGATGGTTCTTCGTTCGTGGTTCGTTTCTTTGGTCTTTCTCTGCTCTTATACCCATCCACATTCATACTCAACACTATGTCGCTATACAGTGTCAACTGGGTGTGCTTAATAAATTATATAATTTTGTCTGCAACAAATAGATTATTGCTCAACATGATGTTGTCGTGTCTATTGCTTTCATCTCCACTGAATATTATTTTTGAAACTAAAAATAAAATTTCAACGGACCGAAAACAAAAATGTGATATTATGTTAGTAACAATCATAATTCGGTTTGAAAATATCACATCTGAGATATTTTAACACTCTTTGACGTACTTATAGGTAATATTATATTGCCAAGAAAGGCAAAGTTCTGCATGCACCACGCTGCGTTCGGAAGAGTACAGGGCTCTGTTTTTTTAGCAATCTTGAAGGCCAAACATTAAAAGTTGGGTATTTACCATACATATGGAATAAAATATCAGGTTTCCTTAGTTCTGTATAAATTAAAGGTACACAACTGACGAAAATTGGTTGACGGGCGATCTTAATTACGCCAATTTTCCACTAATTGGAACAATAAATAAGCTTTATACGAACGAGAGACCTTTACGATGCCCATAAAGTTATAGTAAAGGCAAAAACTATTATTTTAACGGTTCAACTTTCGTGATTGGATTTATAGGATGAAAATGAAGTGTGATTTAATTCTGTTGATCATTGTTTCTTTTATTTCTGGCCGAGTAGCATCTGGCGAAGAAAATCAAGTCAACGAAAAAAAATGGGAAGAGACCAGCTTTAAGCTATTCTTGCAGCAAACATTCCATAAATTATAAGTAACCAAAGTAGAAGTACATTCAAATAAAATAATGTGACAAAAGTTTCATGTAAACTTTTCTCTCTGATTGAACGCACGTTTCCAGCCGAAAGCGCGCGTTCAATAACAGTCGCCAATCATGCGGCATTCGAAATTTAAAAAAGCAAAATGGGCGATCACAACCGTCACTAATTTGACAAACGACATCACATTTTGTTCTGCGGCTGTGGCCAGTCAGTCGTGTTTGAAACTGAAAAATTAATTGGCCATATAAAAAAACTATGTTCACAGTGTTGAAGTGGAAATTAGAATGTTTTGTTTTGTAGTTCTATTTTCTCCCACTTTAATGCTTGCGATACAAAATGTCGTTGTTGTGATTTTCAATCATTAATAAGTTACAAAGAGAACGAAAAGAGAGAGAGAGAGAGTATCTAGATCTTATATTAAAATAAAGCTTTAAAAATCTTTATCAACTTACAATAAAAATCAAATCGTTTTACAGCCTAGAACAGAAATGTAAGAACCATCGATTAGGCCATTAAGACTAAAATGGTTATCACATAGTCCAAGGAACGCGAATGCCACCAATATGAAAAGTCAATAGGGTAACACCAATTATTACCAGTTCGATTGAAAGCGCCTAATGGAATTTTAAATGCTTGCTTCCGTAGCGTACAATGGGACGGTGGGAACAACCCTAATTGTTACTTTTTTAAGTTTTTCATTGTCACTTAAAGTGTCAAATTGGCTATTGTCGAGGCGCATTCATGTGGATGTAGGGCTGGGGCTTTCTTTATTTCTGTTTCATGCACAAAGCGAGGCAGTGCGTGTAACGAACATTCCTGCTTTGTTGCCATTCTGTTTTGATTAAGTGAGTCACAAAAAATTGGATGGAAACGGCGTGCTAGCGTTTTAGAATTTGACTGAAGTACTAGCTATAGCTATCTATAGCTAGTACTTCAGTCAAATTCTATTTGTAAATTATTAAATACTATTTTTATATTTTGGGATAGAACATGGAATACAACTGAAAAAAAATCTATTAATATTCTCACCTTAGTAAAGTTGTGGTACATATCTAAGGTTTACTTTAAAAACGATTTTATGTACTTATATTACGGTCTTAGTTTCCTCCGTGCCTCAGAAAGCGCGTTATGCCGTTGATCCCAGCTGTCATTTGTAGATCTTTGACAATCGTTATAGGTAGTAAGTGTCCCAAAAAGTATAACAACCGGTCTTACAAAGGGGTATCGTATTACCCAGTACTAACTGGGTTGTAGAGGTCTGATAGGCAGTCGCTCCATGCAAAATACTGGTGTTCAGCTGCATCCGATTAGAATGGAAGTTGACCCCAACAGAGTTGGGAAAAGGCTCGGCAGATGATGGTGAGTGGTGGTGGTGGTTGGTCTTAGTAATATAATACTAACAATAGATTGTTAGAATTATATTACTAAGACCAACCACCACTGGAGACGTTCCCAACAAAGCTTATCAATAATCCTCTCATCGATAAATTTCCTCATTAATCTTTAACAATAGTTCACATTTAGTACAAAACAAGTTTCTATACGTGATTGACATGTTCATTAAAACTAATATCGGATTATCCTAGTATCTAAAATAGAATCTAAGCGCACCAGGGGAAAACAAGCAAGGGACGAAGACAGATTATATTTATCACTGATTGATATTATTAGAAGGGTTCTTTATATTTTTTATGAAACTTTTTAATTTATAAAAAATGAGAGGGTGCTACTGATGGGATTAGGAACGATAAGAAATCAAACCATATAATCATTATAAGCCTATAACTTTCCTACTTCTGGAACTCGGACTTCCTTTCCCATTTTAGGATATTTTCGTTCATAACCATAAAACAAGCATGATTAAAAACTGAGAATTGTAAAAACAAACTAAACGTAACTTGAAAACTGGGAATTGTACCTCATGGACAATTCCCAGTTTTCAAGTCAACAATAAAACGTGATACTGCAACACACGAGTTAGTGCAACGCGCAACGTCAAACGAAGGCAGCGCAAACAGTCGTCTGAGCTTTGAGGTCTGATAATACAATTTGTGGGCGCGCCGCGCCGCGGCGTTCCTTACAATTAGCACGTGTGTGAAAAACTTCACATTTCATTACGAGTTTATGCTAATAGGAAACATAAATATTAAGTTGATTGAGGATGAGGGAAGGGATTAACAAAATACGGAAGGAAGCATTTATTATTACCCATCCCGGTTTCTCGGAAAATGTGTTCTTGCGAAATATTCTATTTTCAAACTGAACCACAGGTTTTTTATTTTTTATTATTAATTATACAAGTAAAATTTAACAACTAGTGATTGGAGTCTCCTTTTAAGCAAAAAAGCCTGTGTTAGGAGACTCCGCTCTTCCAAAACTTAAAATATTAACATAAAGTTACTTGTTTTAAGTGTTATAAAAACAGGCGATTTAAAATAAAAAGAGAAAATAAAAATATTCAGACCGGTGATTTAAAATAGTACACAATCGTGGTTGAAAATAGAAAAAATAAAAATGTATTCTACTAGGATAGGTATAAATTGCAATGGAAAAAATATTGTTAAAGTCAGAATTAATATTTATTTGTGCCAATATGTAGCGAACTAGCTAACGTTATCCAAAATAAAGAAAAAGTACAAAACATATTGTTTTGTTCACGTTGAAAGTTAAAACGAAACCCAGCAAAAGTACTGCAGAAAAATTAAGCCATTACCGATAATACGATTAAACCAAATAGGGAATTATTATTCACATCAGAGCGAACGATTTGTCGTGTTTTTCGCCGAGCGCAATGGGCACGTAGGTGGCTGCCAATTATCACCACCTCCTCTTGCCACGTAACCGTTTGCATTACAATTAGTCCACATTATGTGTAAATGCACATTTCATATCGCACGCCGACTGAATGCGTAATGATCGGTATAAACGAGCGCAGTTGCTGAATAGTGTGAATGCAGCTTTAGAATTGATAGTTCCATAGGCTGGTGTTACCTATTGATTGGCGATTTAGACTCCCTGATAGAGAGACCCTATCACAGTAACATTTGGAACGACGTAGTAATTACCTATATTCAAAAATCGAATATGATCGAATTAATTTTAAAATGTTTGGGGAATTATTTTGTAAATTTGCTTCACCCCTTTCTTGTTGATCGAGAATTGTAAGCGGATTAAGCACACGGGACTATCAAGATCTCTTGAATAGATAGACAATAAATAAGAATACTAAAAATCTTCTAAAATTTAATCTTTATCTTAATCTCAAGTACTGGTCGTCTCATTTCAAAAGTTGCCAAGATAAAAATGTATGAAGAAGACGCACTTATCTGGCGGGGGTCACGGATTTCATTAACAGTATCAATAGGACCTCTTGGGGACCGACCCTCGCTTTATACTCGGTATCTGCCGCCAGTGTATGTTGGCCTTTTGAGGATTTATCATGCGAAAATACTAAATAAGTTTCTTGGTATTACTGAGCTAGGATAGTATTTTTTTGTAGGTTTGTCTGAATTGGGCGTGTTGAAGAAGGAGAGTTTCTTCTGGTTATTTTCGAAAAGGCTGAGTTATTAACAAAAAAGTGTGCATATAGGTTGAATACCACCCTGAATAAATAATAAACTTCGTAAAAAATCGTCACAGAAAAAGCTGAAAGAACATGTTTAAGTGAACAACGAGACTCCTCTGCTAAAACATTTTAGGAGCCAGAATCATGATGAATTGTTTATTTAACCCTACAAAAAGACCCATATATAATCAAACAAATAAGAAACAAAAACTCAAATTACGTTCGATTTCTAAATAAACGGGTCCAATAACACTGGCTGATCCGGCCAACCGTCACCATTGTCAAATGTCCGAGGGTTTATCAATACGTAAATAAATTGACCCTTCCTCTGCTCCTGTGTTGTTGACGTACATTTGCTCTTTTTCGCCCTTCATTTTACCCCGTTTAAATAAAATTGGATTTAGTATATTCACTTTGTGATAACTTAATCGGACGAAGTATTTGCTTACGAGATAGTTAAGCCATTTGGACATCATTTTACGGTTCGATAAACAATGTGGTTTGAATTGGAAAATGGTTGTCCGGGGAGCCGTTTCTTTATACAAATCAGGGTACTGTGATTTGCCTACTTATATTAAATTAACTTCCGTCTCAATAGAGTATCTTGGAAGATACAAAATGGGTATATTTATATAAACTTGTACATTTTCAGACACATTGTGTGGTATTTACACATAGTTGTTTTATTTCGTGTTTATTCAATGTCTAAACCACTGTTTAGAAAAAATAGGTACGCGCAATTGATGTTTTAAGGATTGTTTAAAAATATAAATTTTGTTTTTTTTTTATCAAAATTTCAAACAACCCTTATCATTGCAGCCTTCAAAACCAAACAGCTTCGTCTCATACATCAGTCACTTGTTACCTAGCAATAGCAAAGTAGCAGAAATTGGAACAACACATAGCGGAATCAGCTTATCCCTTATTGCATATAATTGGCACACGGCCCCAGCTCCCGGGGTGCGATGTGACCAATCAGCACACAGCGACACGTGTCATTTCGCACCCCTTTTCCCCATTTTCCTTTGATTTATGAAGTACAGACGAGCGTTTTGCATCAACGTTTTTTTTGGAGTATCAATCTGGCTTAAACTTTTTAAGATTTTGCAGTGAATATTAAAAGTCTATGGATAGGGGTGATGATGGTTATAATTAAATTTAGCATATTTATGATTTCAGATCAAATAAATTGAAATTAGGAATTACTCATGTTTTAACTAAAGAAAAAGAAATATTATTAATAGGCAACATAGCTTTTTATTTTAGTAATTACTTTTATTTTATTGGTGCTCTTCATTATAATTGTACGCCAACACCCCGTTTAGAACCCGCAAAGTTTCGCAAATCTTCAGCACCTATGAGTCTTTTAACAAAAGCTCCAGCCAAAAGTGTCACACACCGTATTCACATTCACGCAGCGTTAACGCATCGTCCACCCGCCCGTCTGCTCGTCCCAATAAATCCCGTGGGACGCGACACAGACACATTGCATGTGACGGATTAACATTATCATTTGACACTGCATTTATTTAACTGTAGCCGAACTACACCTACGTGTGTTGTTGTTTATATGTGTACGCTAAGGATTATTGTATGGGAAATATACTCGGAGTTTTCTGACAGGGGGTTCGAGGTCGCCCATACAAATAGACGAAAAATTGGCAGTTATTTAGATATTTAAGGAACAGAGTGTAAAGTTTCTTAAACCCCATCGAACAAGGAGGATCCTCCGACCAGGCGGGTATATTGTGTCTGTTTGGTTACTGCCCGACGATTGATGTCGGGATGTTATTTAAAGGGTGTACAAGACCCTTAACGAAGCCGAGAGGTACTAGTTCTCCCCATCAATTTCATTTTTTTTTTGTTTTAGACCATACCTGGGAACCTTGTATTTACGGAGATATTGGGGGTCAAAATTCCAACTTTTTCATAAGATTTTTTTATCATAAGATATTTACTGTAAACACCTCCATGACCCCCGTTCTAATCAATCCATCCATCAGCACAATGTTTTTAGTGCGTTACATTGAGTCTTACCTTAAAACGTGATATGTAACCCCAAAAAAAAACCTCGTTTACCAGCAATAATTTTTAGTTACTGTACATAATGCTTGGTGACGGCTCCGTGATGGGTCTATTTACACCTGTATCACCTGTACCTCTGTGGCTTATCTCGTAGATAATTTGGATAGCTCCATGCAAGGTTTTTTAGTTCCTAACTTGTGTCATAGATGTTGCTAGCGTTCTTTTTGTCACCTTGACTATAATATCGATTACCACGACGATGTAACAGATCTTCAATGCAAGGAATTTTGACATTTTTTAAAAGGTTTTATCATTCGCATATCATCTTTTAAGATTATTTTTTTCAGCTGCTGGCGAACCAATTTTTAACTTTCATTTAACATGTCAATCTTATCTTTGCTGGATGAACATTGATATTTAAGTAACTGAAAAGGCATTTGATAAAAAATATTTTTGAAGACCACAAACAGTCGAGAAGAGTGAACGCAGCAGCCTGATCAAAGAGCAACAAAGAGAGATTCATTCAGCTCAATCAAGTGTTTCTTCGTTCACATTTTGAGGCAATTTCTGGGAAACATAATATCATAGCATATGTGGCCTTACACAATAGCATGATATTATCTGGCAACACTAATTGCGTTTTCAGAGCACAAAGCTACGGCCCCCAGCATTCAGTGCAAAGGCAGCCAAAGGGTCAAGCCTTATATGAGTCTTACCTATTATTAAATCGAATTACTGGTTCAACTGTTCTATTATTGATCACTAAAACAGACATGGAATTTATGTGTGGTCTATAATTGCGTTCAAAATTCACTAAACCAACTAGCTGGTACTGCTTAAACAGCTCCCCTCAAAAGCCTCCCTTACATTTTACAGATAATTATTCAATCAAAATATTTTTATTTCACATAGGCCTAGATGGGCACTTATAAAACGTCGACAAAAAGGTGCACGGTTCGGGTTGGTCGTTTCCTATGGAGAAGAACCGGCAAGAAACTACATGGTTACTCTTTTCAAATCATTTGGTGTTACAATATTATCATATTTTTGTTGCTAGCCGGCCAGTCCTTTCGGAAGGAGTCAAGTTTGTCATCACACCTTGGTGTACCGCAAAAGCGTCTTGCGTTTAATGAGACTTACTCGGTGGTTCTTTTGTCCCATTTATCATCTGATATCCTATGCGAAAAACACTAATAAGACAGCGCTACTAGCAAGAATTTGACCAAAAATTAATTATAACATATACAGACGTCTATGTTTTCTTTTTCGCCCCATAGCAAATGCCGCTTCTCATATCCTCAAAATTAATAAATTTCCCTGTAGGTAATCCTTTTTAAAACAATATAGTAATAATAATAATAATAATAATAATTTATTTATTTTCTCTAATCATCAGTAACAGTACCTACAGAGTCAGATTTCACTGCATAGAGACTGGTGTCTGTTTTAGGTAAAACCTGTATTACAGATCACCAGGCTAACCCTCCGTCGGACATTTATCTTATGACATCATTAACTGCGTTCAATTTATACACACGATGATTGTAACATAATAAAATTAATTAAATTAAATTAGCAAATAAATTAACAATTTTAGAAAATCAATTAAAACATTTTTATGGTAAAAAAATATAAAATTAAATAGGTTATATTTGACTTGGTGGAGCATGTGTGTAGGTGTTTGTGTGTGTATGTCAGTGGGAGTGAAATTATTCGTCACACTATAATCAAATAGTGTGAAGAATAACTTGTGTATGTGTAAGTATATCGTTCCATGCATTAGTTCAAGGGTTTCAACAAACGTTCTGTTGCATTGTAGTCAATGCCTTGAAGCCATGAGAACACTTTCTTTTTGCACTCTACCCTGGAAAGGGGATAGATGACCAAGGTTTTGTTCAAATTATTATATAAATACGAACCCAAAAAACCATAAAAATTATGTGCCAGACTAGTCCTAAATCGCGTTGTCGCACAGACAGTGCTTTTTCTCCTTTTCCCTAAAAATGTTTTTGGGTCGTAAGGAACTTCAGCATGCTTTTTGGTAACAGTAACTAAAATAAAAAGTTGTCGAACTGTCAGTACCTTACAGCGAGTATATAAGTCCACTGTAGGATAGCGCATGGGAAGAAAAGAACCCACTTTCAATATGGCTCTTTGGGCTCTCTCCAACTTTAACAGGTGCGTTTTAGCGGCCCCACCCCAGGAAGTTATACAATAGGACAGCAAAGATTGACACAACGCGAGATAAACAGATTTGATCACAGAGATGTCAGCAATGTGTCGAAGAGATTTAAATATATAAATAAGCTTACGTATCCTGGGAACCAAGGCCTCAATGTGCTGTTGGAAATTCAGTCGGTCGTCAATTACAACACCCAGATATTTGATAGTGTTCGTTTTTGACAAATGTGGACATTTACATGAGCTGTTGAATGGATGGTTACAATTGTGTGAGATGATTGCGAGGTTTGGTTCGACTTGTTTCCTGATTGTGTAGGTCATGTACTTTGTTTTCTCTACATTTAGTGTGAGGATGTTGTCATTTAGCCATTTAGAAACTTTATTGAATCCATTTTGGGCGTGCGTATAAACTTCTTCCCAAGTGTCACCATAGAAAAGCAATGCAGTATCATCGGCGAATGTAATTACTCTCCCATTTGTCAGGTCTGTCTTGCATAGGTTATTTATGTACACTAAGAACAAGGTTGGGCCGAGAATACTGCCTTGTGGAACGCCATATTCAATGGGTAGTTCATCACTTACCCATCCATTCACTTTAACTACCTGTGTTCTGCCCTTTAGATAACTCGCAAACAAATCCAGTGTTACACCCCTAACACCCAAGTGCTCCAGTTTGCTTATCAAAATGGGAACAGACACTGTGTCAAATGCTTTGGCTAAGTCCAGGTAGATGGCCAGAGTCTTTTTCTTAGAATCTAGCTTAGAGATAATAAAATCCGTCAATTGATGAACAGCATCTGAAGTTGATTTATTAGCGCGAAATCCAAATTGAGATGACGATAAAAGCCGATTTGTCTCCAAGAACTTAACTAGTCTGGTATTCATTAAGCGTTCCAATATCTTAGATAGTGTTGGAAGTATAGAAATAGGTCTATAATTGTTAACACAGCACCTGTCCCCACTTTTGAAAACGGGAACTATTTGTGATTTTTTAAAAGCAGATGGGAATACTCCTGTAGCAAATGATAAATTACAAATGAATGTTAGAGGAGGGACAATAATGTCAGTAAATTCTTTTAGGAAGTTTCCTGAGATTCTATCTACTCCTACTGCACAATCATTTTTGAGGTTAGATATTAATGATTTTATTTCGAATTCATCTGTAGGTAACAGTACTATTGATTTTTCGCAGTAACTACTAGATTGAGATGAACTAGCGGTGTAGGTGTACGATGAATTTGTGTTATTGGAAGTTATTTTTTCTGCCAGTGATTTACCAATACCCGCGAAAAATGAGTTAATAGTATTGACAGAATTGGACGGATTTTTGGGGCAAATTAAATGTGTCGACTTCTCACTTTTCTTTGAGGTGTATGTGATATTTTTAATGGTTTCCCACAACTTCTTATTATTATTTCCGGCTTTCCTTATCATATCCTTTTCGTAATTAATCTTAGCCTTCTTCAAAATATTATTACAAAAATTCCGATACCTCCGATAAGTGTTTTGGATTATATCATTCCCAGGATTTTTTTTAAATTTTATATACAGTTTGTCGCGGTTTCGCATACATCTTAAAAGTCCCTTTGTTATCCAGGGCTTTAGAATTCTTTTGCGTCCAGTGCTTGCTACGGTAACTGTGTTATTGTCAATAGCTTTAGAGATCGATCCTGTGAATAACTGATAGTGAACAACTAAGTACGCAAAATTAACGAAAACCACAAAATGCACAACTCAATTCAGAGTTGACAACTAGAATATTGTATTAAATGTGGAAACGGTCGGACCGGACTCTGCCTGTTCTGGAAACCTTAAAATTACTCATAGAGTTGTTACGGATTTCGGAGAAATAATTTCGGCTTACCGTGGACTGGCTAACTGGCGGACAAGGGTTCCTATCTGCAGTTAGTCAGCTCACGGTATGGGACAAGATGATTTTAAGTAGGGGTACTAAGGTGAACATTCATTTAGTCTTTCGGTACTTCGACCAAGCTGAGTCAAGACAAGATTCCTCTACACGAAACCTTATTTGTACAAAATATTGAATCAGAATCATTTATTCATAAAATAAAATATATATACATAAATGTAATATATATTTATTATTTTATATTTTTTTATTCATTGCTTGATGATACAGAGATATTGGGTGCAGCTCGTGGCTCAAATAATAACTGCCACTCGGAACTATCTTCAGGTTAAGTCCCGCTTGCCTTGGTTGGTGGGTGTGGATGACCACCCATTACATACCGAATTTCCTTGGAAAGCACGATAAGCCGTTGGTCCCGGCTGTAATTTGCAGATCTTTGACAGTCGTTACAGGATTAGTAGTGGCCCGAAAGTCTGACAACCAGTCTTACTAAAGGTGCCTGTATTACCCAGTACTAACTGGGTTGTGGAGGTCAGATAGGTAGTCGCTCCATGTAAAATATTAGTATTCAGCTGCTTCCGGTTTGACTGGAAGCCGACCCCAACATAGTTACGAAAAGGCTAGACTAAATGATGATCGCTTGATAATACAGTTAAATACATACGAGTGTGACAGACATCCAGGAAACCTAATATGAGATATTTCAAGCAGTCCTGAAAAAAAAATCCAGCATTTTTACCACACCCCAATAAGCAAAAATAAAATAAGTTTGAAAAGTTATAAGAGGTGTTAGACAGGATAATGGGATCACTGAACTCGAATAAGCACCTACCTAAGTAATAATACACTTTTATGAATAAAACGCTAACCACAGATCTTCAAAGTTCAAACAATACAAAATTGCTCCCTTATTTCGGCTACATCGGCCAATTCGATTGGACAGTCACCCCTAAATATAAATCATATCGGGAGAGACATTGCATGCTGTTTAGATCGTGAGTCACGTACGATGCGAACGATTTCACGCGCCGCTGCGCATGAGTTGACGAACACAAATCATTCATGAAATATTGAACTGTGCTGAACTTTACATATTTTTGAACAAATGTTTAGAGATGTGCTCTGGAACTGAATAAGTTTAGTATGTACTTATTGGTTTTGGCTTGAACTTGAGATATTTTCAAGTCGTTTGACGTGGGAACTAGTAAAATAAATAAGTGTGTCTTAGGCTAGTTGTCATGAATCAAAACAAATACATAATCGATTCATCATCACGCCTGTAATTCCCGGAGGGTTGAGCAGAGATGTACTCATATAGTACATCCACAGTTCACCAGTTATGTTTAAGTCGCATGTAGTAGGGGGTGAGCCTATTGCCATCAAATGGTCACAAATCCAGACTCCGTGGCTGCTACTTAGAACTTCCTGAAAGAAAAGTCTAATAACACTTAGTCCGACTTGGAAATCGAACCCAGGACCTCGTGCTTAGCAGTCCAACGAGGATCAACGAGACAGACGATGCTGCGAGGCGATTCACTAGTATGAAAACATATTATAGTTGCTACTCCTAAATCCTACATCATATTTATTTCTGTAAATTGGTTTTACAAAACATTTACACGTCGATTTTAAAACTAGATGGGGCCGGTGTTTCGTAACTGACTACTCTGAGAAGAAACATCCGAAACAAACTCAGAGGTCACTGTCCCTTTTAAACTCCAGGCATTGGTCAAGTCATATGAGGACCATGCAGATTCATGTCTGAGATGGTCTTTTGAAGAAATAACCACACAGATTTGAGTGGACCTGTCCAGTCAGTGCAAGCATTTGTCAGTGATCGTGTAGATCGACTCATAACTCAAGGAGCTCACCGACACGACGAACAATACCAAAGAAAGGACATTTGGGTAGACCACATAAAGTACTCAAACTGTCAGACAATTGTGAAACTAACTAAACTAAAGCATAATAAAAATATGACCCACAAAATCCTCATATTCACAGTAATAACAAAAAAAAACAACAGTATGACACTTGAAAAAGTAAATAATGTAACAAAAAAATAAAGAAAAAAATACAAAATAATAATACCATCTCATTCTATGCTATCCACCCCTTTCATCTCATGCTATGATTATTACACAAGGCAACATCTCAAAACTAAACACCTTTTAGTCTGACAACATATTGACAGCTCACCCATCCTCCCCCCATCCGCGAAACTCTAGCCCAAAACTTAATTTAATTGTCTAAATCAGGGTACCCAAGTCAGAGAATCAACGAAGAGTGAAAACGAAGACACCCGGGTGGGCCGGTTCCCATCGCATCACGTTGGAATCCGTTGGATCCACCCGCCCGGGTAATTGAGGACCGGCAGAGCGGATAAAAATTAACGAGTATTATCATATTCAAACCGAAAGGCTTAATTTAATAGAATGTATAGAAGTTTTGGGTCTGTTTATTTTGGTGATTAAAATGCGCGTGTATGAAATTTTCGCGCTGAATTTTCGGTGTGAGGTGCGTCGTAACTTTTGTTGAGATACGTGTGTCTAGATGTCCGAAAGTGAAATGGGACATTATCGGAACTTCCTGTTTGTGAAAAATTTTGCTTTAAAAAAAATTAAACTAACTGTTGCGTCCTTCATTCGCGTGGAATTATTACATCAAATATTACTTCCCTTTTAGAATTGGATTTTGTTAACAGTTTTAATTTTTTTTGCACGGGTCCCAAATTATTTTGCTAAAATAAAAGAATGTCGACTAAGTTAGACCTTATAACATCAGCTATCTGCCGATAAAAGTCCCGTCAAAATCGGTCCAGCCGTTTCGGAGATTATTCGGAACAAATAGACAGACTGACAAAAAATTTAAAAAAAGTGTTTTTGCTAAAAAGTGCCGTATATATTTTCATATGCATTCAGTAAAAAGCTGTTATTTTGATATTACAAACAGACACGTCTATTATATTTATTTGTATAGATGTATAGAAAATAGGCTTGCGTTTGGCGGCAATTCGAAGTGAAGCGATGACGCGAGTAAATGATCATGTCCCACATTTAACAGTGGACTTTTAATGCCATAATCACCCCTTGGTTATGACTTATGAGACTCAAACACAGAGCTACGGCAGCTGAGCTAAGATGACATAGGTAGGTAATTAATGAGACGTGCAAACGTCCTTTCAAAAATATCATCTCTTTTATGTCTCGTGACACATAATACTCTAAATCATTATTACACGTGTGACGCAAAATGTGCAACCTCGCTTTAGCCCGCCATGATTGTTTCTAAAGTGACACTTATTGATGTTCTAGCTTCAATTAGTCGGCCTAAAATCTTTGCGGTACAATAATCGTATATATAGTGTATTGTGACGTCACACTGCTCTCGAGCGGTTGCGTGCGCGCTGACGCTGCAAATTTGATCGCGCGGTTTCGGCTTAACGGATACGTTTAGTTATTGTTCTATAGGGTGTTTGTAAATTAGTGATGATTCTTTTTTTCTCATTTGTATTTTTCCGAAGATTTTTTTTTGTCGTAGAACATATTCTTTTATTGACAAACAAAACACAGTCTAAAAGGATTTTTGTAAATCCATCCCTAAAAGGAAATATCCTAAAATAAGTAGGGGGTGAAAGTTTGTATGGCAATTCGTCCCTTTTGACAATGGGAAATCCCATTGTGCACATCGCTTGCTATTTTTTTATAAAATCTGAATCAATTTATCAGATTATATTAAATTATGAAACAATCCTGTTTTTATTTATTTGAGTTATTGATAGGCTTGGTATCCTAATCGAGCATGCATTCAGCTATTGGTGATGATAATGGTCACTTTTGGATTACTTGTAAATTTTTCTACTCTTTCACTAAAAATGAAAAGAACAAAAGCTGTCTAACTGATATCATTGGGACAGTCGTATCTTTATATCGCCTAACTTTTCTTAAATTACCCAGTAGAATCCCGGGTATAATTCCAAGTTACCTCGAAATAACAGTTTTTGTCGCCTTTGTCTTAACTAAGATACGTAGGTACTAACTTTATTTTCAAAATAAAACTTTTTATAAAGGAAGTTTTTATTTACAACGGTAAAAATACAGGAGTGTAGCAATTGTTAACACATCACGAGGACACAAGTGTACGATAAGAATTTTATAAAATGGTGTTTTTGTAAACTTTTTGTGATTATTTCTTAGTATTTACTCTTGTATTTTTTATGCAACAATAACATAACACTATCTTATATTCGTATTGTATCGACTATATAGGATGGATGGGGATCGACGCACAAGCGATTAACATGTGATCAGTATAACATACCAAACCCCTCTACATCAAAATTTTTCATCAGTTATTACAAAAAATCATCATCATTTCAGCCGAAAGACGTTCCACCATAGCCCTTCCCCAAGGGTCTCGTGCGTCTCGCATCCAACGTATCCGCGCAACCTTCACCATGTCATCGATCCACCTAGAGGCCTCCAAAACTTTTCGGCCCCACCAGCCATCCGTTCTGCGAGCAATGTGCCCTGCCCACGCTACTTAAGTTTTGCAATTCTTCGGGCTACGTTGGTTCTCTTGCGGACGTCTTCATTTCTGATTCGATCACGCAAGGAAACACCGAGCATAGCCCTCTCCATTGCCCTTTGGGTGACTTTAAGCCTTCTGATGAGGCCGGTTGTGAGCAACCACGTTTCGGTCCCGTATGTAATCACTGGCAACACACACTGGTCATAGACTTTCGTCTTGAGACACTGCGGTAAGTTGGACGATAAGATACAAAGTATATAAAAATCATTACTTAATTAAAACCTACATCTTCAAAATCTATGGAACAGTAGTTTTTTTTAATAACCGTTGAAAAATTTCTATGGGGTGGTTTGTTATGGTGTACTGTATACGTGGTCACCGTTTGCGCGTCGATCGATCGAGAGTAGTAGGGAGCTACTACTCTGCAGGTATTATACTGTTTGGGCCCATTAGCACAGAATAATAAGTACAAGTCCATTAGGTGACCTCTGCGCCGCCACTGACGAGGTAGTGGAAGTGACGAAGTTCTAGGCTAACTAAATATAAAAATTGAAACGAAGAAGAAGAAGGTGGCCCCTTTTATTGCGGCATCAGAAGCGAGACAAGAAGTATCTGTACAAAAAAACTTCTTCGCCACTTACAGGGCAAGGTATTCATTCCGACACCCGCTGTATAAGCCGCGGCGGTTCGCTGCGATTCGCGACCAAAGAACCGTGAAATTGGTTTATTCGCTCGATCCGATGAATAATTAATATTGTAACGTACGTCTAGCCTACGCGGCCCTAGATTGAACGGGATCGCATCTGCATATATAAACCCTGTGGGAAACTCAGCATGCCTATTGCCGATATTAAAAGGCAGAATTTACGATTTTTTAAGAAATAATTATCTTATTAGTTTCGAATACAAAATGCAAGCACACTTCTACACAGTGAAGGTTCGCTTATCGCTCACCGGACAGTGGACTTTGACAGTCATTGTAGTGAAGAATCTCTAAGTCCGGTGTTTACAGCTAGTTAGTAATCTGTCCGTACCGATTCGACTGAACCACCAAGACCCATGAAAACCGAAAATATTGTTTTTGTTTTTATAAATACCAACAATCATCCAGACCTGCTGCCAAACCTCTGTCAGAGTTTTTATGCCACCCGTGGACCTCTGATTTGGCTTTACACGCCGTCAAAAAATATCTCTCAGACATGTTGGTTTCCTCACGATGTTTTCCAGCAATATAAAGCAACCGGAGCGGTCAGTCTCTCTTCACTCCGAAGCTGCTTCACCCATACTAAGATCCAGTCAATGATTACCTTCCAAGATCGGCCACATGAATCGCTAACCTCCCATCTACTTCCAATTTCAGTATACAATAGTGCACCACATAATATAGCTATATTCATATAAGCCAGGTGATACTGGCCGGCCGGCCCCTCGGCACATATTAATGATACAATATGTCACCAAGTCTCGCGTATTATGGAGTTAATCTACCTTCGGCAAGGATTGATGTATCATTCGCTACGAAATTAGTGTCCTGGTAATTGTTAATAATATCGTAAAAAAACCATCGATTTCATGAGCCATTAATCTAGATGGGCAGCCAATTTGTTAGCGAGGTGTATATTATTTATGGTAATAAATAAAGGGAGTGTTTTTAGTAGAATTTCGTGAACAAGCAATTCCTACCATTTTCACCATGCACGTATGCATGGTGAAAATAGTAGGAATTGCAGAGAAGTAAATTTATCTGGAGCCGATAGACAGCAAGAATAGGTTCTTTTTTTAGTCCATGGGTAACTTGGTCAATTTGTATTGAAATCTACACATCATACAATCTTTTCATTTATTTCCCTAGGGTGTTCAGAAATCTCTGGCCATTCTCCAAATGCTCAACAGAAATACAGCAATTAAAAACAACTCTAAACTTTCTAATACAGTAATCAACAAAGGGCAGCAGACGAATAAAATCCCGCAACGAATTAATAAGTCGTCAAGCGATACTTGCAATGTACGGTCACGAGCACGAATATGTTTACACTCTGCAGAATTCAAATGCGATTTGACAAGGCCTATTTTATAATAGTTCGGGTACCGATGCATTATGTTCGTAACAACACAAAATTACAATAAATACAGTAGGAGAAAATCACTTTTAAAACATAGCTATAAGCTAACATATTAGTGGTCATGACTGTACCGCCAAGTTCTCCCATTTGATGCCTCTGATTGGCTTTCTCTATATTTTAATTAACTTGTAGAAAACTCTTGTTTTAACTTTATAACTGTTATGGGCGGCTGGGTTGTGGTCGGATTGATTAAATTGTATTGATTTTTGGATTCTCGGCAGATTTCACGAGAACTTCAATGCTGGTTTAAATATAAAATTCGTAAGAGGGGATCTCACGAAATTTCACGAGTTGTGAAATATTTTATTAAGTAGGTACACTCCGAATGGCGTCCAAGGACTGGAAAGAGAAGTGTTGGTCGTCCGGCGGCGAGATGGGCAGACGACATTGTTGCCATCGCGGGATTATCCTGGATGAGGCTGGCACAAGAACGTGGAGCTTGACACAAGCAAAGATAGGAGTATACCGAGCAGTGGGTGGAGTGAGGATGATGATGGTGGTTGGGGGTTTGTAAATAATATGGTCCGAACTGTTGGGCGTTTCCATAAATTTATATTGTAAGGTGTATACCTACATGAAGAGGCTTACGTGACGCTAGCACTCGGGACCAATGGCGGAGGCCATAGACATAGACATAGATTATTGGCTTTTTTTTCTTTTTCCTTTTTTTTCGGATGGGACATCATCAAGTGACTTCTCCCGCTCTGAGCGGACCAGGAGGGAGTGTCAGACTATTACTGACTAAAACCCATCCATGTTCCTTCATCGCCCTTTGTGTTCCGGGGCCACGGTATCTCTTTCGAACAGTCAGTGTTGCTATGCCTGACAATAGTACAATTAAATATACCTCTAAGAATAGACCTATAGAGTACTTTTTTTTTAAATTCAATTATTCGGTTATTATTTATATAAATAAGCTTAATAAAATATCCCAAAGATGCCTATATTAACTGTTAAATACTACAATCGCTACAAAATTACCAGTCATAAACATAAAATAAAATCTCAAAGTCCAAACAGTTCAATCGAAAGCTAAGAGCCGCGATAACTCACAGAAGCCAATCTTTTTCAGGACACGTCTATTCAAATGGCATTTTTCCCGATTCAAAAATCTACAAAGAGCCTATGAAAGTCAACTACCCTCTCTGCTAATACTGTGGATCGGGCGTGGTGAGGTGACAATATTATTCGAGCTAAAATTGGGGATCCGCCGCAAGAGAAAACCAGCAACAAAGGGATGATATTGAATTGTAAGGAACGATGGAGCAGATTTACGAGTTCATGGATGAGGCATTTTCAGGAAAACGTTTGAAGAAAATAGCAGTTGTAAAAACAAATACAAAAAAAATTGTTTCCGCCCGGGATCGAACCGGGGACCTTGTGCGTGTGAAGCACACGTGATAACCGCTACACTACGGAAACTATGACAAGCTTTGTAAAATTACGGATATGGTTCTAATGAGGACAATGTATTTGGTAAAATTATTTTAATGGATGGCTTTTAGTTGGTTACAGCTAACTTATGTGGTACAGAACTTTTTCTGATGTACGAATAGTATTCTGTATTTCGGTGAGTTTGAACATTAAGCACCAGCCCCCAAGTTATTTTTATGGGATAAGAGTAACTAAAAGAGACACAGAGGAACAAATCCTAAAATAAATAAGCTTTTTTACAAATGAATAGAAGAAAATTAGGTCTATCCATCAACATTGAACGAGTATACAAAGTTTCGTGTCCGCGCTGAATCGTTGAGCAGTTCTCTCGTGAGGAGGTGGTCCTGGCTGCAGGATCAAGTCATGGCTGTCATAAAAATGTATTGTCACCAGAACAAAAGGTGTGTGCCAAATTTCAGGTCAATCGGTTGGGAGGAACTGGTTTAAAATTCAGTTGCAAGATTTGAACAATCGTACTAACTAACAAAGCAAATTAATATAAAAGCTTATAATAACTTTTAGCTCGATATTTCACCTCTTCTTGGTGACAAAGCACACTCTGGGCTCGCTAGTGTGTATATATGAATACTCTCAATAACCCCAGAGTGCAAAGTCCTCATCCTCTTCCAATTCAATAAGTATCGATCACACCAGCTCCGATGGTCCTGGCTAAAAAACTTCAATTTTAGTTATTAGTTCTTAATAATAACACAATTTCTAGGTTTAATGCTCCTCAAAAACCACAAGATATAACTTCCTCGCTCCATGTGTTAGATCACGCTAGCTCCGAGGGTCGGGGCGGGTGACACGCACAAAGAACCTCCAACTTCTTTCATTGTAGATTAAATTCTTTGATTCCCCGCTCACCTAGAGAGCGTCCAGGGGGAGCGAAACTAGAAAAAAGAAGCGATAAAAATGACTGATAGAAATATAATTTTACTTTTCACAATCCTTAGTGTTTGCAGTAAATTGTATTAGTCCTGTAAAGGTTGGACAAAGAACAATCCAAAACGGTATTTTATCAGCTGGTGAGGGTTGCCAAGCACGCGATATTACAAACTAAAGAATAATGAACGTTTGTCAATAGATACCAAACCCGAAAGCATAGCATAATAGAAAGGACTATGCTTGTTTGAGTCCTGCACCTACAGTTTTTGAAGCTTAAGTAAGCATCTGATAATCAGCGTCAGGTGCTTGTGTTGCCATCTGGCATTATACTGAGCTGAGGCCTTTTTGGCATTATTAGTTTTGGTTATTTATTTATTTTGTTACATTTAATAAACACAATTTTCTTTCTTGCTTTCATGTATTAGTTTAAAACAATATATTTAGTCATGCAACTAAAAGACATACACGAACTAATGACCCCCAACTATCATTAAATCAAAACCTTGTCCGCCATCTTGAAATCTCCTGTTTCCCGCGTCGCTCACGCTGGGTGTTCGCCCTCGTTAATATCTGATCTACCGTCAGCAGCTTAATCTCAGTGGCCCTGGATTTAATACATATTTCATTTCGGTATTACACGAGGCATTACCTTCATTCGCGCCAGTTGTTTGACAAATACCTGTTTATTACCCGAGGTCCTTTGTAAAAATGGGTATTGTTTAAGTTTTTTATGTATTGTCTTGTCTCTCAGATGAGATGTCAAGTTTCTTGTTGAGATCGAAAATTATTTGTTGGAGGAGTGTCCTTTTGGGATGTACTTTATATTTGATTGCCATTGCCAACGCTGTTTATCAAAATCAAAGTGGTCTGAGAATCAGCCTTTTTTGAACGTCAAAAATTACATACACCTAGGAGACTGTATTCTAAAACATCCGCCCTTCATCACTTTCTAGTGTATCAGCTAAAGTGGAAAGGTGACAGAACAGACTATCCAGCATATCCAACTATGCAAATGAAGTCTAAATTTGTATCTCATCCAAACTAATAATTTTATTATTTAATAATTGCCTATTTTTCAATAATTTCCGGTCAAAATGTGTCATGACTTCATCTCATACATCGATTTGAATAATTTTCCAAATAACTTCAGTGAATCCTCGATTATCGCATACAATAACATTCAAACCGAAAACAGCACCAGTTCCAAACACCGTCCATTTAACAAAACTTGTGTAGCTTTATCATCGGTAGTGTTAATTCGGGGGGCAGGGCAGGCAGGGGGCAGGCGGGGGGCGAGGGGTGTCAGCTCGTAAACACAATTGTTGCGACTTTAAATCAAACAGTTCGCGGAGTCATTACGTACACGTGCTACTGGTACGTCGCTGCTGGAGTGCAGCTCCATTGGGCACACGATACGGTACGGAAACTTAGACTAACTTACAAAGGAGGCAAAGACCACAAACGATGTAATCGACGCCCTAACTTTTACAGTTTCAGCACATCATTCTATACCCACCAGCGCCACAATACAGTTTGCGCGACGATGTCTCTAACTCCCTACAGGTTTAGCTTATTAACAACACGGCGGTTGAAGACTTCACAAGTGTACATATTTAAATACCTAGGTACGACTAGTACTCCCCTTGGAAAGTTCAACTTTAAACTTAATTTTGTAAAGATCTGAAAACATGACTTCTATAATATTAGTGGTATGTCGGAAAAGAGAGTATTTGTCAGAAAACGAAGCACATGAAAAGTACTTTAAAGACACTGCAAAGACGAAACGCAGATCAAAGACCTGTAGGTTTCATGGTTGGCGAAAGATTTTTAGTGAATTTGAAGCCAAAAAAGCAACAAGACACAACAACGAAAACGCACCCCAAGAATAATGAAAGTACAAGTGAATGGACACGCAAGTGTAGTAATTATCCGCGCCAACTTTGTTGTTCCTCTTAATTTATCGCCAGTGTATCATACTCCCTCCGATGGTAGAACTTCTGCAGAGATGCTAAACAGATACACGGACAACTTTCGCTTTGTTTTGTCTCAAATTATATGTTACAAACGTATTGTTCAAGTTTCAGAATGAAATGTGTAGCGTTTTGAGTGTAGATGATAATATGTGAAGTGAAGTGTAGTGTGTACTGATGGATTGCAAGAATTTAAACGCAACCAGTATTTCAGCATGCTTTTATGAAATAGTAGCATCTGAAATTAACATGAAATCTGCCTTGCTTTGTTCAGCAGCAACAGCAGCCACGTATGAGTATGTTATGTCGTACCAACTTGCGGAACCCTAAAATCTTAAGACAATGACTAATACCTACCGCAGCGCGCCCGCCGACGGCACCGTGCGATTCGCCTTCTCAGCAATCCGCTGGCGTGGGATCGAAGATTGAGCAATAGTAGTGATCGGTATTGATTTAGTGTATTGATGGACCACTCTTGTTTCTCATATCGAACAATTATCACGCATTGCCGTTTCAGCGATTGAATTGTAATAATTTTTATTAACTAAATTCTTTAAGTAAATAAAATTATATCGGTTTCTTTTGCATCCTCCTGCAGACGAACGTAATTAACAGTTTATGTTGTCAACTCATTTATGATGCAATGACAACAAGCGAAAATTAACGTGCTGAGTAAGTTAAAGAGCCCAATGGTGATTTTGAGCATAAAACTGGTGTTCCATATTTGCTTCAAAGAAAAACCAGTAACTGACATCGTTTTGGAAACTGCAATGGACTAGATTTCATACCCTTCGCATCACGCTCCAATGACTTGCGTCTCAAATCGCGTTTGTATATTCAGCTCACCAAGAAAATCATAACACAGGAACGACAAACCTTGTACAAAAATCTCTCTTAAATTTTCCTTGGCTCCTAAATCGGTATACCGAACATTGCCGAGCGCGCCCGAGCGGCCGCTCGCAAATCGTGCTCAATGTAGCGTCACAAACGCGTCGGCGTCACGCCTCCTAACTATTTGATGTCGCCCGCAATGGATAGTGCCCTACGGCTAATTACGAGGATGTTGCCTACTGTTGGCGAGTATGGGAGCGAAATATTTTGTTGTTATGATAGAATTTTACTTATATATTGCTAAAGTTAAGTTTTTCACTTCTCTGTACGATAGTAATCTCTTTTTATGTTCTTTTTCTTTTTACTTAATCATTTATAAAAATTTTAAAAAAAATAAGGCGCATCCGCGCGTTTTTCTCCACAAATATTGTGAAGTCTCACTTTACAGTTTTCCATGACTGCAACTATAAAATTCCTGTCCTTTAACAATATTGCCAATATTTGTTTAATTTCATTGTTCATCGATCAGCCCAATAATATTCTTAAAAATATTATATTTATACTATTTGCGTTAAATTCGACACGGAGCAAAGACAAACAAGCCCTCACTATGATCGGAAACATGACACAATCACAAATTGTTTTTACAGACAATTGAACCTTTTAATCCGTGATATTCAAATCCGGTCATTTTTCATTGATCCAACTTCAAAAAATGTATTGCTTTTGGCGTGACACACACAGATAACTTTTCAGATCGTGAAAACTTTATGTCATCGTTATAAGGGTGGTTTTCAGTTGTTTATATGGATGTTGTATTGGTAGAGGAAGCAGTGGGGTTCCGCATAAGCTGCACTGGACACCAATGGATTTATCGTTGGAGGTTTAGACAAGAAAAGCAGCTTTGTCTTTGAGACAAACGGACGCCAGCTACTGGTGTCACAGAGGGGGCGATAAGAAATAAATAAAGATATTGATTCTCAAACAAAGTAAAGGGATGTCATAAATCGGAAAATATTTTCTTCCATAGGAATTTCCTCTCTTAAGACTTGGAGGAAAATGTCAAATGAATTACACGTCGAAGTACCTACGAATGCCCCGGTACCTGTCGTGTTAAATAATACAATTATGTCAGAGCAAGTTAATTCGCGACCGCCCACGTGCCTTTTCATTCCGCACAATTAACCTTTACGGCTTTACAAAACAAACGAGGAACTCTCGGCTCATGAAAATAACAAAATCGAAAGGTCAACACGTCCCTTGACAACTAAAGCGTGTTATTTAATAACAAAAATCAATATAACATAGTTTGGACAGACACAAACACGATTACTGGGGGCCGACAATCAAAGGGAGCTGGACATTGTCGAGTTGGCAATAATAACATTATTATGAATTACCAATGCAAATAAATGGACTGAAGGTTCGGTAGCAAAGATTGGAATAGCTGTGCAGTGGCGACAGACAACAGTGACCACAGGATGTCTACCTACATTTCTTATGACTTAGCGTGAAGGTAGTCTTTATCGGTGCTAGGACGGCAACCAGAATCTGAGAAGGCTCTCGCTTGGCAGCTGGATCAAGGGCTTGATTCAGAAAGCGCAGTACTTCTGGACACGGCGCGTATTGTTAGGAGGTTCCTCTCTCGAGAACCCTGACCACCGGTGCTCGGACCTTGTGCCCTGGTGGGCTACCTTGGGTCTGAGTTGCTACTCTCAAGACTTTTTTGAAAGCATCCTTATCGACCTGCCCTGCTCCGATCATATGAACAACCCGTTCTTTACCCGTTTTTTAACAGCCAGCAAAATATATCCAGATTCTTCACTTAAACTGTCGCATCTACGACTTAATCTAGCCAGTTATACGTCACAGGAGCGAAACGGCCAGTTGGGTGGCTGTGTCCGGCCGTGATTGCTTGTGTGCTCATCCAATAAGACCGGGCCCTTCACAGCTTATCACTCCCGCACTCCACCAGACACCCTCCCGTCAATATTTGACTTGCTTGCTGTATTCAAGATTAAGTTAGTAATGAATGGCTTAAGTTGTAACGATTTTGATAGTTAACTCTCCTAGTTACAATCAAAACTTCAGACCTTTTTATGGAGATGTATTTGGAGTTTTCGATCTCATAAATAGCAATTAAAGGTCTGAATTATCACCTACATGCAGTTAGTGCATGAAGTTTTGGGGCTGTTGTCGAAAGTTTGTTGCTTAGTACTTTGTTGTGGCTATAATTTTCATATGGCTACAAAAGTTAGAAAGCGGTCTAGAATTCGTTGGACATATGTTACCCGCAAAACATGATAATATGTTTCTAAATCATATGGGTGCAAGTTCTTAGGTACAAACTTTTCGAACACAGTGTGCATGCATTATTGCTCCAGTTTGGTGTATATAAGATGAGCCTAACTACTGCAACTCCTGAGAACCAGAATCAACAGTGGCGACCACGATGAAGCTTGGCCAGTCCTGGAGAATCAATTCAACTGTCTTGGATTTCGCATATCGATATCACAAACAGCGGAGAAGTTAGAAAAGTTTAGGTTACTGGTATTATTATTATTAGCCATTTGTGTCCCAGTGCAGGTCAAAGGCCTCCCTTGCCTCTTCCCACTTATCCCTATCTAGTGCTGTTACTCGCCAATCTTTGTGAAAAGATTCGAGTTCGTCCCGCCATCTCCTTCTGGGCCTGCCGCGTTGCCGTTTCCTGCTGTTTGGGACCCATTGCGTGATTACTTTAGCCCATAGCTCCTCCGGCATGCGACAGACGTGACCAGCCCAGTTCCATTTCAGCTTGGTAGCCGTGTGACCAACATCGACAATTTGAGTTTTGGAACGCAGTATCGTATGGATAGGATAATTACACCATATCAAACGTCTACTGTACCCAAAACTGCATCTCATCATCATCACCTACATGCCCTTGTCCCATTCTACTCGGGGTCGGCGCAACACGTTTTATTCTTCCATTCTCCCCTCTCAGACGTCACGGCATCATTTACTCCTTTCTCTTTCATATCATTCCTCACACAGCATCTCACCTCATCATACATCAACATTAATATCCATTTCCAACTTTTTTAGTTACATGCGTTTCATCCCTCCTCAAAAACCCCAAAATTGCATCTTTGTTACCCAAAATTAGCAACCCCAAGTACAGTATACTTAAGATATTTCAGCCAATCACAAACCGACACCAGTCCTTGTTTACCTTGGCTCCCAGTACAACCAGCAGAAACTTGACAACACAAGTTTTTCCTAATGAAGTCACTTGGCAAGACTGTTTCGGCGCTGCTGCAATTTTTGGTTCCGTGGCGTACGACGGCGTACGTGACCTGAATCAGTGATGGGTAAATATGCTGCTTGTACAACATTCTTTGTGTTGGAGCTTTACTGTTGTTGTGAGACTTGTGAGATACTGCTGGTCCTCATCAAAGTCTTTGCTGTACGGGTCTTTTGGCGCTAAAATGACGTTCACAGAGGGCGCTGTTGGTATAACTATAAAGGTGTAAAAACACCCTGACGCACTTATTTTTACCTTCATTGCGATTCTTTTTTTGTTCTGGGCCGTACCTGGGAACCTTCTAGTTACGGGTATAGTAATTACTTTTGACACGTTTTTTTTTAATACAAGTTGCTAATGTAATAACTTTACTTCAAATATCCACATGATCTCTGTACTATGCAATGCATATATAAGCACAATGCACTAGATTTTGAAAGCGTGCAGTGTTACTTATTTTGATGTACTGCACGCATTTGGCCAAAAGATCTTTGCACAATTACTATACTGTTGTTTTAAGATGCTGCTTGTCATAATCTGAATAGATAGATTGAGTGATATTTGTAGTCAATTTAGCACGCTTTTCTAAACAAACTTTATTTGTATAAGTAACTCTAACAACGAGTAGCCTAGCTATTGCTCGTAATTTTTCTCGCTTCCTAGGAGAATTTCTAGATGAAATTAGTAAATTATTATATGTAGTAATGGTGTAAATGTGGTAATCCTAATACATGGTCTACCAATTGCCAACGGTCTGCCTATTTTCATCCATATCCGTTCACGCGTGATAGTTATTACTACAATCTTTGAGTATTAGAAGGTGCCTAGATATAAATATGTCGAAATGAAAACCCTTTATATATTTGTACTTCTGGCAGTGCTTGTTTAGAAATTATTTAAATACTACATATTTTAGAATCAAAAATACAAAAAGATTAGTTCTTCTTCTACACGAATCGGCATGTATAACAGATAACATGGCAACCTCTAATGATGGAACATTAAAATTACATGTCAGAAGGATGACCAGCTTACACCAACATTGAGTTCCCATGTTCATATCAAAAGACCAAATAACGAATAAAGGACCAAATTTAAGCACGCGCCGTAATTATAAAACTAAGGCAAGTACTATCTTCTTAAGAAACCAATATCGCCTGTCACCTTCCGTGTTCGATTGTTCTCGAACAATCTAGACGGGATCGCGTAACGTTGACATGTAAACACAAAAGTTTTGAAACGATCTCATCTATCGTCGCGCCCGGGGCCTCATTGAGTTCCTTCGCAACTTTCTCCAAGTGTAATCAAAGGATAAAACCTTCTGTAGCCAGAGTCAAGTGGCTGCATAAAGGGGAAAATTCACTTACTCCTATAGCGGACGCGGCTCCAAACATTGGGATGGCGATATAGTCGCGGTGTGGAACCGGCGTTTGATGCTGTTTCGGTTAAAAACGAAACTGGATAACAAAAATTCCACAATAGTAGTAGCTGTAGAAACATTACCTAAGCAATATAATACCATATTTCGGTCTAAGTAACCTGAGGATAGAGGATAGCATTTTTGTACTAAGTATCTAAAAAAGTCGACGAAAGTCTACGACGTCGAGGAACGGGCGGTGCGCCTCATGTAGGGCAGGACATCTGGCCAGGCGCCGGAAATGGCCGATGAAGCAAGGGTTTGACTTAGTGGTGGCCAAGGATAGGCCAAAAAAACCGACTTCTAAAAAAGACACTAAAAAAGTCTAAAATAACTTTACTTTCGGAAGTCGGTGTCTTTGTTTGTGTCTTTTTTTTTTTGTAAATTTATTTGTGTTTTTTTAGAAGTCGGTTTTGTTTTCGCAAAAAGTTTTTTTATTTTACCCTTTAAGTTGTAGTATACGACACAAATTCTTGTCATGAATTAGTTTTTTACATTGTAACTAGGAGTTAGTTAAAGTACTCGTCAAGACGAATCATACGAGCCCAAACTCGATGAGGTTTTGTCGTTTTATAACGGAGTTCCTATGGCCACCGTCCAGCTCCATCATCAGACACTGGATACCATTTAGGACCAAAGTACTCGTCAAGACGAATCATACGAGCCCAAACTCGATGGGATTGTGTCATTTTATTACGGACTACCTGTGATTACCTTCCAGCTCCATCACCAGACCCTGGGTACCATCTAGAGACAAAGTACTCAACAAGATGAATTATACGAACCCAAACTAAATGGGGTTAATATGTCGTTTTATAACGAAGTTCCTATGGCCAACTTCCAGCTCCATCATCAGACCCTGGTTACCATTTAGGACTAAAGTACTTATCAAGCCGAATCAAACGAGTCCAAACTCGACGGCGTTGCGTCGTTTTACTACAGAGTTCCAATGGCCACCTTCCAGGTCCATCATCAGATCAGCTCCATGTCATCATAATATTGCATTGTCTCGCAATATACACACATGCGTGCAAAATTTGAGCTCAATCAGAAATCGGGAAGTGTGTCAAATTTAACTAGCAAGTATCACGCGACGTCGCGTGATGTACATCAGAGCGCCAGCACGCGACGTCGCGTGATGTGACAATTAACGTGAGGAAAACAACCAAATCCCTAAACCGATTTTGATGAAATTTCTATGGGACCAATCGGGAAGCAAATCCTTTCAGATGAAAAAAGAATTTTCAAATCGGTTTACAAATGACGTTCAAATGGAGTTCTGAGGTAACAAACAAAAAAAAAATGCAACCGAATTGAGAACCTCCTCCTTTTTGAAGAAAGTCGGTTAAAAAACCAGGGCCATCCTAAAGCGTGTTAGGTCGTCGATATCGTCAAAATCGCGGCAAAACTGGGTAGTGTGGCAGAAAAAATGATGGTGAAGATCTGAACCAAAACTACAAACAAAACAGGAATACTAAAACACAGAAGCAGTTATAATAATAAAGCCTTTTATTCCGAAATCAGACAATTACACTTACAATAATGGTTAAGTAAAATAAAAATCACAAAATGTCTCGAATTTCGGTGTGCCTCGTGGCATAGGCCTCCTCTAACAATTTCCATTGTCGTCTGTCGCGAGGTACCCTCCTCCAGTTTGGACCTGCTGTCAACTTTATTTCTTCCTCCCAGCGGGTAGGCTGCCTTCCCCGATTTCTTTTACCGTCTCTTGGATACCATTCTGTCACTAGTTTACTCCACTTGCCTTTAGTGTCTCGCAACATGTGGCCTGTCCACCTCCACTTTTGTTGGTCTATTCTTGTTAGAACATCGGTCAGTTTTGTTTTGGACCGGAGATCTGTGTTCCTTATTCTGTCCTGTCTCTTTGAGCCTACCATGCTTCTCTCCATCGCTCTTTGACACTTGGCAAGCTTTTCTCTGAGCGATTTGGTGAGTGCCCATGTCTCACACCCGTAAGTTAGGCATGGGAGTATACATGAGTTGAAGGTCTTTCTTTTCAAAGTCATGCCTAGGTCTTTTGACTTCATGATCTCCTTGAGGGACCAGTATTTTTTCCAACCAATTGCAATCCTCATGTTAATTTCCTGGTTAGTTTGATCTTTGGTAGAGATGACTTGACCAAGGTATATGTAATCCTCTACATAGGCCAAAACTTCCTCTTTTATTTTAACATTCACCTTTTTAGAGTTAGTCATTAGCTTTGTCTTGCTGTAATTTATTTTCAGACCAATTTTTTCGCTTTCTTCGCTCAGACTTTGTATCATGATTTGCAAGTTTTCTGGGATTTCTTCAAATAACACTAAGTCGTCGGCAAATCTGAGATGGTTCATTTTCAACCCATTTATATTCAGACCAAACTTTTCCCAGTTCAAGTTGCGAAAGATGTTTTCTAACACGGCAGAAAACAATTTTGGAGATAGTGGGTCACCTTGCCTCACCCCTCTTTCTACGTGGAATTCGTTCCCCAGAGATTCCAATTGGATTCTAGCCGTACTATTGGAGTAAATGGTTTGGATAATATTGATGTATGCTGGTGGTATTCCTTGTTGCCTTAGAGTTTCCCATATGTATTCATGGCTTAAGCTGTCGAAAGCCTTTGCGTAGTCAATGAAGGCAATGTATATGATTTTATTATATTCCTTGTATTTTTCCATTACCTGTTTGACGGTGTAGATATGGTCAATTGTCGAAAACCCTTTTCTGAAGCCTGCCTGTTCAACCGGCTGTTGTTCGTCCAGCATTGGGCTTATTCTATCCAGTATGATCTTTGCAAATATCTTATACACATTCGAAATCAGGCTTATTGGTCTATAATTTTCAATGTCCTCTTTGTCGCCTTTTTTGTGTATTAAGATTATGTGAGACTTTGCCCATTTCTGAGGAATATCCCCGCTCCTCAGAATCTCGTTAAATATTTGAGTTAAAACGGGTACCAGTTCTTCCATTGAGCCCTGCAGCAGCTCATTTGTGATTTTGTCTGGTCCTGGAGATTTTCCTGCTTTTTGGCTCCTGATTGCTTTTTCTACTTCTACGGGTAAGATTGAAGGGACGGGTTCCAGAATGGCGTCGAGTATTGATTCGGCATGATTTTTTATTGCAGCAATTGGTGTTTGTTTAGCGTAAAGATGACGGTAGAAGTCTGTTGCCAGTTCTTTGATGTTCTTCCTCTGTGTAGTGATCCTTGACTTTCTTTTAAGTTTTGGTATCCATTCTTTTCCTGCTTCCCGTAGTTCCTTTAGAGCTTTTTTGACACCGCCAGTTCTTTGTATATGATATTCTAGGGTTTGCAGTCTTTTGAGTTTACGATCCCTTCTGATACTTGCTTTTAGTTTCTTACTTGTTTCTGTTATCAATTTTATGTTTTCTTTTTTTATTTGGTTCTTTATCAGTTCTTTCCTATCGTTAATCAGTTGTAAAGTTTGGTCACTAAGTTGGTAAATATTATTTTTTTCTTTCCTGTTTGCGATCATATGGTTTTGAATTTGTTTCTCTAGTCTATCATATTGCAGTGCCACAGTAGAATCATTTGTTGTAATTTTTTTTGTTTCGTTTGTTGTATACTTTTTGTTATTTGTATTTTGTAAATTTCTTGGTTGGTCAAATCGGTTAATGTTTATGTGCTTTCGAGAAGTGTTAGTGGGGCACTTTCTTAAGGAGCTGCGTATCATGCGGTGGTTTGTGTTAAAGTTCAGCTTGCTTATAACAGCAGTGTCTGTGAATGCTCTGGGGTTGTTGCTTATTATGTAGTCGATTTCATTTTTGTATGAACCATCAGGGGATATCCATGTCCATTTGGTTTTGTTGTTTTTCTTGAACATCGAGTTCAGTAGAGTTAAATTATGTTCCATAAGAAATTCAACAAGTTTCTGGCCGTTGCAGCTTCTCTTACCGTAACCAAATTTTCCAAGAACATATTCTTCAGTATGTTTTCTAGTCCCCACTTGTGCATTAAAATCCCCCATCAGGATAATAAATTTATCTGAGCTGTTTTTTATTGCTTGTGACAACCTTTCATAGAACGACTCTAACACTGACAATTCTGCTTGCTCAGTTGGAGCATAAACTTGTATAATTGACCATTGTTTCTTATAGCCTGGAAGTTTAATGTTAAGTACAGCTAATCTGTCTGAGATTCCAATAAATTCTTGTATATGTTGTTTTAGGTACATTTTAATCAAAAATCCTACTCCTCTCTGCCCGGCTGTTTCACCTTTTTGGTATAGGATATAATCTGGATATTCTTCGATTTTTTCGCCTAGTCTCCTCATTTCGCTTATACCTAGTATGTCGTACAGAAGCAGTTAAATACTCTATTTTAACAGCGGATAAAAAAGTGAGCTTTGAATTTTTTCTAAGTGGAACTGCAGATTGCCACCAATTTATATAAGAATAAGATTATTTGTATTTGGCTTATAAGAATAAGAATACTTTATTTTAAAAAGTATTATAAAAAGTGTACATTTAGGCGCAGTAGTATTATTTTTCCTATATTATTATTATTAAATCTGAAATGGTAAAATTAGTACTAATAAATAAATTATAACTAAAATATATTCAACAGTTGCAAGTAAAGATAGTTCAATTCAGATGTTAGTAGCGACCTGCCCGATCTAGGTTTATTTAAACACGTGTTTCAGGCCATCACTTTACATAGCAGAATTTAAATAGGACAATAAAATTATAAAATAAAATTAATCTATCAACAACCATCAGTATACAGGGGCAAATATTTACGCTTTGGCAACATTAGAATCAAACACGCAACAGTAAACGCGAATACAGCCCTTTATATAAAGCCATAGTTGGTTCAGCGAGCGAATTTGCATCGGAATGGCTGATTACAGAGTCATACCATAGGCAGTAGCTTGGACCTAGCTTTACCCAGGTACCGCCGAATGGGTTTCAGACAACTAGATTTTAAACTTGCCGTGAATGTCCTGCTTTATATACGATATAATGTGTTTGGTTTGCGGTTGTAAATATACGGAAGTTTCTTAGTTGTTCGGGGACGAGGAAAACCGACTCTAAGGACTGCAGTTATGTATGCAGAGATGGTTTGAATAATCTACTAAGCTTGGCACATGTCGTGTTATTGTGGTATGATTGGACAACTGATCTTCTGAGCTAATCTTTTAATAATTATAACAATTGTTAGCTCATACCTGCTTTGTATGAAAATGGCTGGTCATACTCTTCCTTACATCAATTATAAATGCAAAAGTTTGTGAGGATGGATGTATGTATGGATGTTTGTTGCTCTTCAACGTAAAAACTACTGAACGTATTTGGATGAAATTCACGAAAGCCGCGGGCATAAGCTGGTACACACGGCTACACGTCAAGCTATACATTTCCAGTTTATGCTGATCTCGGATTGTATAGGATTTGCGTACAATGCGAGGTCAGCTTATACTGGAAATGTATAGCTTGATGTGTAGCCGTGTGTACCATAATAATTGATAATACCTTTTATTCCAAACTGCAACTCAACATTTCTAAAAGTCAAATCCCAATTATGCAAGAAAAATAAGACTAAAATAATACTCAACCGTCTCAATCGCAGATACAACCCATAGTAGCTAAGAGTTTAAATACTATCCCCAACAATAACAAAACCACAATACAAAAGATAAGACCAAAGAAATAAGTTGTTTAATTATTTCTAAGTAATAACTAAAGTTATACCGGAAGGTAAAGCTAGTCTGCTTAAGGTAAATGCGTTCATTTGCATCGAGAAAACTTTTTCAGGGTAACTGAACTTTAATTAAAAACAGAATTAAGTATATAGGATCAAGCGGATATTTACAATCGGGGACAAAAGTATTGGCACAGTGAAACTTCGTACTACTTTTCCTTTGTCTAAGTTAGTTCCGATCTTTGGTAAGGATTCACTAAAGTAACTTGTCTGTTGTCTAAAAGGTCTTTCTACTGTTTAGTCCTAACTTAATAAACAAAAGGAACTTTTTACTTTCTTTTGTTTGAGGTCAAAAGGATATGACCACTGTTTCACTAAACGATGGTTATATCGTTTTGACCTTTCGAAGAGTTGAATCTATGTGCAAAGAAAGACCAACCCTCGTAGACTTCACACCACTAGAACATCGATCGGTGAAAATGTTACAAAATGCGATCATCTTCTTGATAGTACATTTTTCCAAAACATTTACTTTACAGTATTTTCGCAAGAAACAGTTATTTCACTTTCACTTCAGTATTTTTATTTTGCAAGTTACTCTATGTCCAAATGGCAGTGTACATGTCCGCCAGTGTACATTCGCGTGTGAGTGTACCGGTCTCCTTCGAGGCGCATTTTATCAGCCGCAACCAGCCGTTGTACTCCCCAAGGATTGGACTCAAAGCAAGAACGAACCGATCATTTATGTTGCTTCATTTAGTTGGTCATTATTTTGTAACTTAAGTGTAAGTTATTAGAAATTTAAGTTTGCAGATAACTTAACTTTAGATGAGTGTTTTGATGATTCTAGCTGTTTAATGCTTAGGCCCGCATGCATCAGAAATCACTAAGTTCAGTCCTAAATCTTTGTATGCTAAAGTTGATAGTCCTATATTATGTTTGTCTTTTGTTTGTTCCATTTCGTCTTTGTTATCTTAAAATGATTGACAGAAACATATCTAACCATGTTTTAAGTAGTGCAAAAAATGGCTATATTGTAATTTATTTTAAAATGAAATTGTGTAAATAAATAATGATATCTACATTAAAGTAAGTGATCATAATAACAGCAATAAAAGAACTCATTGACTCGCCGCGTATACTTATTATATTTTTACTCTCGACTCTATTTGCTAAAGGTTCCATATAATATAACATGTATACTTATAAACTATTCACTGCCTATAAAAATAGCGATAAAGGTACCTTTACAGCCACTTTTTCTGTAAATTACATTTTCTATTATGTCCTTAGGCTAACCTTTTATGCCCCTTAGCTTGCACGGCCGTTAGAGTCATCTGTCTTTGTTAGTGCGATACCTAAGATAGATGACACCATTGGCTAGGCATATCAAAGGCTACACACGTTTATTGACATAGAAACATGGGGGCAAAGTTTTGTGACTGTTTGGTAACTTCGGAGCATTAACGCGCTGAATTAGTCTGCGTTAAAAATACATAATCTCAGGATTCTTGTCTCAGCGATAGCTTTATTTATTGAGCTATGAATACACTTGTTGAAACTAAGTTCAATTGTCTACGCCAAAGCAATTACTAGCTACCCACCAACACCACAATGTTCTATTTTCGTCGATCACTTCGACAAGTATTACCCAACACAGACAATATTTAATTTTGCGCCCAGCAACAAACTTAGCAACGTTACCTGATAACACTGAACTTTAATGGCCGCCGTGTTTATCACTGGCCCGGGCTAACGGCGCCTAAACCGCCCTTCAAACATTTTATGGCGTCCTCACGTCCACGAAAAAAACTACCATCAGCTCCTGACAAAATTACATCTCACTTCAAATAGTGCTCGTAAAATTTACGCCAATTTAGATTCCCTTTACTCGGAGAAAGTCGTTTTTACAAAACGTTGTCGTATAATAAGTCGGTAAAACGTGTGTTTTACGAGGCTAGACAGACCCTCTGTTGTCTGCGTGTCTGTCACAAGATTGTCTGCCGAGCTGCAGATGAGATGGCAGATGGAATGTGGGGACACTTTCTATTATGTGGAGCTTACGTGTTACTGGGCTATTCGGAGGAATTGAGTTTGTTTCAACTGCGCGATTGTGATTGCATGGTTTTTTGAGTGGAACATGCGAGGAACTTAAAGACGCATACGCAGCTTTATTTTATTTTGGTTAGCATTTAATTTGATTAAATGTGAAACCTATAAACGGGTTAGTAAAACTGTATCACAAAGAACTCATAAATTAAACAACTGAAAACCTTTTACCCGTGCAGATAGAATCTAAATTCCAGGCCGAGAAACGTCAGGGACAACTCCCCATCACTCAATATTCCATCAGCTTGAAACGACGACAAGCAACTGATACTGCTATTCGTTGCGAACGAAACTAGCGCCAATCGCACATTCGCACCGAAGCGACGCACGCCACACGCGTCGTCAATCAGAAACGCCGTAATCCGGCAATAGAACGAAAACAATTGCCACACACACACCTACCCGCCAAATTACATTTCCAATTCATGAAGGCTGTTATCCAACTTTTTCCCTTTCTTCATCCCTTACCCAAACCCACCCCACAGTTTTCACCTCGCGATCTTTTTCTATGAATAATTTTTCGGAGGAGCTTGTTGACTTAATTTTATATCGGTATCCTTCGTTTTTAATGTGGGCCTAAACCGATAAAAGTGTTTGTACCGCGAATTGGTCGCGGATTAAACGGAGTTTTTACATCTTGCTTATAACTTCTCCTTTTAGGGTTATGGTGCTGCTGCGAATGGCTTGGGTGGAGGCCTTTCATCATAACAGACCGTAAATGGTAATTGCTGAACATGGGCTCTCTAATAGAACTGTCAGGGGAGAATATAGCAATTGTGATCTTGCTTGAATAATGGGTTAATTTTTCGCAGTACTGCATGATCTTTGCTGCCTGCAAGAAACATTTCAAGAGTATCATAAAAGAGGAATCCCTTTTATCACTCCTGAAGGGTTTCAGAATTATAATATGATAACTAAGTACATAAATAGCCAATATATCTTTTCTTTTAGTAAAGTAACCAGCGACAATATTTTTTGATTCGTTGTATCCTTTCATGTTTGACAGCAGAACATGCCGCAGACAGATAAATAACATCAATTACAGACGACCACGTAACTAATACAAAACCTAATCACAATCAATACTTAATTAATTAATTAATCCAAAATATGCCAAAAGCAAGTTAAGCGCATCAATTATGATCCCGTCACTTTAAGTAGGAGTTAAGCTGAAGCCGATAGGTTCGGTAATAGCCAAACTTTTGGACGCAAGAGCTTTGACAAACGACGCCGCGTCGTAGATAACTAACTTTTAGTTCTCTGTTCTCTTGTATATTGTTTTATTCTCGTTTGATAGTAATTTTAGCTAATTATGGCAGGGTATTAGTTTTAAGGGCTTTTAGGGTTATTAAGGGCTTTAAATTTAAATGGATGTCGGTGTTTGTCATCTGGTGGCTTACACTATTTTATGGATTGAAAGCTGGTATAATTTATACTTACTTTGAAGTTAGTGTTGCGCACCTAAAATAAGGCTGTCAGAAATATTTCAAACTATAGCCAAAATAGTGTTGTTTCATTGTAAAGGCTAAAATTATTCTTTGCCTTTTCGAAATTGTGCTGAGTTGACTAAAAAGTTGCGAGCAACTTTACTACAACTTTATTACAGTTTTACGATGCATTTTTCATATCTTTCTTATATTACAGTAACTGCAATGAGCAAGTAAAACTCGATTGAGTAATATTACTTGAATTAGTATATTGCTTCGCATGATAAGATATGAAAAATGATTAACATAAGTTTAGCAAATGTAGGATGTGTGGATGTATGTAGAAGGTTCTTTAAAAAACAAATCTGCAAAATTTACTCCGAATTCTCGAGCAGTTTCTCAGCAAAATTTCCCTTACAATTACCGCTAATAGTATCAGAAGAGCGTGTAGGCAAAATATTTCCACAGCGCAAGCACGTCGATAGGCCGGCCAGCCGGGTGAGCCTTCTGGATTTTCCAACCAATTACGTCGCTGCCTCGTTTGCTACGTAACCGGCACACTTGAGAATTGCTCTCTGTGCATACGGTGCGGCTCATGCTGTAACTCTTGCGGAGTTATTTTTAGATTTAGAAATGTTTGAGTTTATTCCGGCATGTATTTCAAACCTACTGCATTTAACTACATTAGTAAAAACTAGCGGATAACCCACGGCTTCGCTCGCGTTTTGGTCGGAAATTATCCCACGGGCACTTTGTATATATAGCCTATGGCACTGGGATAATGTAGCTTCCTATTAGTGAAAGAATTTTCAAAATCCGTTCAGTAGATCCAGAGATTACCCTACAACCTTACAAACTTTACCTCTTTATAATATTAGTAGGTATAGATAAGATAAAAACAAAAAGATTGTATAATAAACGAATGATGACGCTAAAGCCTAGCTAAGTTCTTATTAAAGATGCTTTTTAAGGCGCAGTAGGTAACGATACTAGAACTGTTATCCAATAGGCATAAAGCATCAAGACCTAAAAATCTTAAACTATAAGATTACATTCAAATCAAAAATTACTTCTTCAAATACCATTTATAAAAACAAACCATTGTTACGTATAGCAACAGCTACGACTTATGAAAATCCGACCAATCTCAGAACGGAAAGATTTCTCAAACATTTTTTTACACTCCTGCCAGAAACTCCAATTTTCTAACAGGCACCACAGAATAAAATGATAACGTCAGTAAAATAAACACGTGACAAGCCGCCATGTTTGAACAGGGCGCACAAACAGCAAGAGCCACTCTTGACATGTTGCAAGCTGGACGAGCCTAGCAAAGTACACAGATTTAGTAGCTATCTCATATTTTTAGCTAGATTTTATAACTGTTAGTTAAATAAATAGTCATAAAAACTGTCCCACTGCAGAGCAAAACTTTCGTCTTATAAACGGCACAAACATGTGGATGTCTCTAACATTCTGAATGTTATTTTTTATCTTCAGAAGGTTATTTAAACTGGTACTTCCGTACCAAGAATTCCAACAAGGTCTATGTAACAAAAACACGTGTAGCTTACACGTGTTTTCGTTGTAGTCCACAGTTCGTGCAAGGCTGTGACGAGGACACCAGAAAAAAAAAGAAATTGTATTTTTTCTTTCTTGAATTGTTTATTAGTTAATCCCTTATTTAAGGCAATTGAAATACGTACTACCTAATTATACATTGCAAAATCCTAAAAGGACCGCTTCGTTATACCATTATAGTTTATTAATTTTACTATAGTTCAACCTTCCATTATACCTATTCAAACGTGACACTACTTCAAAACTGTTTTATATTATCTTTTTACCCGACTATGGCGAAGCCAAAAGGAAGGGTTATGATTTTAGCAGTCTACGTATATACGTATGTATGTACGTTTGTTTTTACATATGTTCCTCCGTAGCGTCTAAACTATTCATCAGAATTTGATGAATAAGAATACCTACTCGACCCAAATGTATGGGACAGCTGATTATTTTTTTACGATTTCGATGGTGGTCCCATAGAGAAAGTTGTTCAGTTTGATTGTCCGTATCACAGTATTCCATATGATTATATCCTTTCTGTTACACGCTGTATATATATAAACCAGCACACAAATTCTTGTTACAGTACCTTTACATCACATTTTTACACTTTACAAGCGAACAAAAGTACATTCCTTTCACAGTTATTTTATCTTATATCTATTGAGTTTTCTACAGGAGAATCACTTAAAACTTATTTAATTTAAGGCTAACTTGTAGCCTTAATAGCTACAGGTAAAATAACTATGGAAGGAATGTAGTACTTTTGCTCGCGAAATAAGAATCAATGTTTATACTTGACACTGTCACAGTTCAACTGAGGCCCTAACACTTAACACGCGACGTGTAAGTACGTAACGCAAATCGCACGATTTATAAATAGAACCTACAATTGTGTCGCTTAACTTCAAACTCGGACAAATCCAATTCTGAGATTTTTTAAGATTTTGTTATCAAAAGAAAAGGTAAAAAGAAAGTTTTTAAACAATTGTATCAGTTGTGTATAAATCCGCATGGTTCTTGAGAAATAAACCGTCAAAATCAGAAAATTTTATCTAAATCAGATAGATCTATGCGACAGTTTTTTTCAAACGTAGTTAAGTCCATGAGAGCCAATCAGCTACTAGCGTTTGTTCAACATGGCTGTCAGTCGACGTAAACTCACAACGTAAAATTCAGATAAATCCAGATCTATTAAATCAAAATTCTATAAATCCACACTGAGTTTTTTCAAAAGATATATAAATTGCATTCCATTATATCAAATGAAGGTAAATCCAATCTTAATATTACATTTTTGAAAGGATGAATGGTTTATATACTGAATTTGCTGAATAAAATAGTTTTCTTATATACTGTTGCCATAATAAAAAATACTGCCTTTTAATACATGAAATTAAGACTATTGTCACTTTTTTTTAAATATCTCCTATGAGGGTAGAAATAGAGTAGTAGATTTATCCGAGTTTGAAGTTAAGCGACACAATTAGCATTAGCTATATAAATTTTGGTAAAAAATTAACGACAAACACTGATTGTGTTTGACCATGGAGGTAGCTAGAAATTACCGCCCGTCACCTTCTACGATCCTTATATACTCCTTACGCCTCGTTCACGTACATACTCGCACGTCTGGTCAAACACGTACGCTGGTTGCAAGTACTGCGCACCCGATCTCTCTGAAGAACCTCACCAATAAGATCAGTGTATGTCCTACTAGGTCAGTTCCCTCCCGGCGTTGCTACTCATATCCGCCTTGTAACTATATCCATTTTATTAGTCACCTTACGCTCATCCTCTCATTATCATCAAACCATCTATGCATGCTGGTTGCAATTTTTGTTACTTCATCATCCTTTAAACCTTACGTTCACCAAAGGTTCTCGTGTAACCTCAGTCCTCAATTTACCATGCAAAGTGCCTAAAACTAAATACTTAAAACTAAGTAAATGCGAATCGGATAAATAGTCGTTTTAATTTACAAATTTATTCGTGTCGTTAATGTGCTAGGCACTGAAAATAACAGTTGGTGCTCTTCATCATCATCATCATCATCATATCAGCCCAGAATCACCCACTGCTGGGTATAGGCTCCCCTTTTTTCTGCCACACTTCCCGGTTCCGTACGTCCCTTATCCAGGTGTTTCATGTGCTTTTCATTTTATGTGCTCTTCATAAATACACGATATTCACCTACATTGAACCTTGTGTGTCTACCATAGAACATCGATATTCGCTGTAAATAGAACCTTCGCCGACCTGACCTCGGTGAGGCAAAGTTCAGCGACTACGGATACATCGTGTAGAGAAGAATACCTTTCTTGGAAATCTGTGGGATGTGTAGGATACCGTGGTATAGGAAAGCTTTGCTTTACAGTTTAAGTATATCAGTAGGTTTAAGTACATCACTGTGTGTAGGCGAAATAAGATGGAGATATTGAATTTTTGCTTAATAGGTTTTTAAACATTTAAATTGTTTTTCAAATTTGAACGTGGACTAGGAAAAACGATTATAGCAACTGGCGTGCTGTATTTTCTGGCTCAAGGGAACAAACTGTGATTTATACTACACTAGCGACCCGCCCCGGCTTCGCACGGGTCAATGTTATACATATAAACCTTCCTCTTGAATCACTCTATCTATTAAAAAAAACCGCATCAAAATCCGTTGCGTAGTTTCAAAGCTTTAAGCATACAAAGGGACATAGGGACAGAGAAAGCGACTTTGTTTTATACTATGTAGTGATAGTGATACATTCATGTTTCATTCTAATTAAATCTCGCGTAAATCATTTATATTTTCAGTATTGATATTTACTTTTTTGTCAGGTACAAATGTGTCAGTCGGAGGCCTGATGTAGGGCTCAAAACGGTGTCAAACGCCAACGAATGTATGACCCGTTTTTGTTTTCTCATCAAACCTTGCTACGCAAAACGCGACCTGTTTCATAAGAAAAAATAAACAAAAGAAAGCCGAGGCGGTGATGTATTCTTTAAACAGGTCAGGTGCGTAGTACTCGCATGAAGTACTGGTAACTGGCATGCGTGTATGACCAAATGATTGTAAGGATGGTGAAAGAAAAAAGAAAAATAAAGAAAAAATATTTATCTGTTGCAGGGACATGACGTGTATACAATTACAAAAAACTAGCTATTGCCCGCGGCTTCGCTCGCGTTTTGGTAAGAAATTAGCCCACGGCACGTTGTAATATAGCTTACGGCACTCAGAGATAGTGTAGCTTCCTATCAGTAAAAGAATTTTCAAAATCAGTTGTAGATCCAGAGATTACCCCCTACATACAAACTTACAAACAAATTTTACCTCTTTATAATATTAGTCATAGAAAACACAACGCATAGCAATTATTTAGAATTCATAGGATGGATCATACAAAGTTGACAGCTTGCACGTCGTGAGTGCGACTAGCAGGTTACTACTCAGCATGATGACATTTTGTAGTTTCTGTAGTTTAGAAGGATTAGGCACAGGTGTACCTAATGGTACACTCACATATCACCAGTTATGTTTAAGTCACATTTAATAGAGGGCGAGCCTATTGCCACCAACCGTTTTCAAAACCAGACTCCGTGGCAGCTACTGAGAAATCACTGACAGAAAAATCCAATAACACTTCACCAGATCCATTTCTGCCAACATCATGGGAAAAACGCGAGAAACTACAGCGGCAGCGCTACGTCATTAAATAAAACAACAAAAAAAAATGTGTTATTAAAACAATTGTCTATAGCAACTCGATACACGAAACAATTGGACATTAATTAGCTGAATTAAAATAAGCTTTCACGGTATTACGGAGGCAGCTGTTAAATGAACTGTGGACTTTTAATCCAGCAATCGTATTTACCGGTCGACGTTAAATCGCCGCACTGGATTACAAATTAAAATCGCCCAGTTGGTTGCAATTGTCGTTCAATGTTTGTGCACTGGACACTCGGCATTTTGCGCTTCTTGTTTATTATTTCAAATTCATATTGATTATTATGATTTTTAATATGGGTGAATAAACGTAACTATCAAGTTTTACTTTTCTGCTTTTTACCATCTTATATTTTATCATTGGAATCTCAAGTGAAATATACACCCGAAAATACGGGTGTCACTAACATACTCTAATCCTTTCAGCGCTCCAGAAAAATTAACTAAATATCATAATAAATAATGTCGCAACGTACACTGGTTCAAAAGCTAGTCAATGTTGCATATTTTATAAAGTACTAACCCTAATCAAACATGTAGCTATGACCGATTACATACATACATTACATAAACTCACGCCGGAGTAGGCAGAAACCTTACCTTACTATGATTCTTACATACTCCTTTTGCCTCGTCCACGTTCATACATCTGGGGGTCTAAAATCGCCGCTTTATAATCATAATACGAACCACGTTAAAAATGTAAAACTCTTAAAATGGACTTTGTGGTCATAAACATAAAGGCCATTGAATTTTAAATTTTTAACGTGATTCATATTATGATTCTGATAAAGCTTCCATTTTAGGCCCACTGGTCATACACGCACGCCAGCTGCGAGTACAGATTACTGAAAGTTAAACAAAAAACGTTTCAATACCCATCTTATAATCAAATTATACCAAAATAAATCCACAAAAATAAAGCACAATTTCAGTAACAAATAAAGGAACAAAAAAGGCCGTCTGTATCTTAAAATCGCTAAAACACTCAAGTACTTCATCCGATAAACATTTAACACTTAACAAAAGACGATCCATCTCAATTCTAAATTAGGTATTCAACGCAAAAACGTGATCTGTTCTCGTTAATTCCGAAATCCTCTTAGCAATTAACGGGTTAGAAATAAGGCCGGGATATCACAGGTGCGTCGAACAAGACGGCGAGGTAGCACCGTTCGGAATAAAACCATTACATGGGTGGCTGGCTCCCGAACATTATCTGTACTTTGTTGCGTTTTCACGGGTGTTATGTTCTGGGGATGGACGGATAAAAATGGGCTGTCATGCAGTTGAGTAGAGTTTTATATTTAAATTTGGTCATTTAAATAAGCATGATGCAGATCTATTTAATTTAAAAACTACAGAACAGGAAAACTACGAAGAATGTGTGAGTATCTCATTGTGATCATATTTTTACCTAAATTACACTGAAGTATACAATGTGTAACAGAATAAACGCACAACCTCTTAAGGGGTCATTGTACTCATCATTATGAACAACTTTCGCTATGGGACTAACCCCGAAATCGGGAAAAAAAAAACAGCTGTTCAGTACATTTTGTCGAATTATGCGCACAGAAATGTATGGGGCAGTCGATTTTTTTTTCGCGATTTCAGTGTTGGTCCCATAGTGAAAGTTGTTCATAATGATGAGTACAATGACGCCCATAGCCTAATATAATAATATTATATAGCCCATTCCCTCTCATAGAGAGGAGGCCGAGTGTGCCAGCAGTGAGAACATTATAGGCTGATTATGGTTAAATGATTCTTTTTGTTTTATCCCCAAAAAAATACCATTTTCAGCAGTTAAAAATGTCACCTTAATGACTACATACAGGGTGTAACAGGACCCTTCACGAAGCCGTCAACCAAGCATTCACCTCAAAATAATTCAAAAATCAAAATCAAAAACTTTACGCAAAAATGATTGCTGGGAAACGACTTTTTTTTTGGGGTTTTACGTTATGACTCGATGTAACGCACTGAAAACATTGTGCTGATGGATGGATTTAATAGTACGGTGGTCGTGGAGGTGTTTAAAGTGAAAATCTTACATTAAAAACATGTACCTACTTAAAAAAAAACTTGTGAAATTGTTGGAACTTTGACCCCCAAGTTACGGAGACATCCGTACCTAGAAGGTTCCCAGGTATGATCTAGAACAAAAAAAATATCACAATGACGGGGAGAACAAGTGCCTTTCGGCTTCGTTATGGGTCTTGTTACACCCTTTATTTATGACTAGCCTATACACGATCCATGCATCACAAGACAAACAGCTGGAAACCTCACTATATCAAAACAGAAAACATCTTCCACAGACACAAAACCCTCCCGAAAAACTGACCAAAACTTCCAACACATAATAAATTCGCAAACTTAAAACATATTCAAATGAAACCCGCTGAAACACACATAAAACGTGTCGAAATCTTTAGGGTCACATCCGTGAGGATACCGCTGGGATCGAAAATATCGTCGTTGACATTAGCATATGAATTCTGAGAGAGTAATAAAGGAATAATATGCAAATAAAGCGGAGTGTAGAATGCCGGCGGGCAATAAAACGCGTGTTGTGTTCCGCTTATGATTATCGTATGTTCACATAAATCTAGACCTCAGCTTAATAGGCGCGTTGGGTGCAATGACGGAGCTCAATGTGGAACATCATTATTACTGTTTCACATTTGCGGGTTGAAAGAATTAGCTTACTGTAATACTGAGTGTTTAACTGAATGTAATACTGTTTTTTTTTTTTATTTTGGTGTGAAATTCAAGTTTTTTTTAGATAACATTTCCCTTTACTAGTAATTTCTCCTATATCGTGGGTGCATTAACAAACATTTAAAACTCAAACACAATCAGCCAGACCCGGTACAGCTGCATACAAATAAATAAATAAATAAAATAAATATCGCTGGACATTGCACACAGCGCCATCTAGGTGCCACACTAAGCAACGAGGCTTGTGTCGTGGACACCAGATAGTTGATACTACTACATAGATACTTTTTGTTTGTAAATACATACTTATTATACATATTAACATCCATGACTCGGAAACAAATGTCCATGCTCATCACACAAACATTTGCTCCTACCGGGATTCGAACCCGGGACCCTAAGAACGTAAAGCACCCTACCGCTGCGCCATTCGGATCGTCAAAACTTTTTTCCAAGCGGGAATTGAACCCGCGACACGCAGCGCAGCAGCCAATCGTTCACCCACTGCTCTAACCGTGCCGTCACTTGAGTGTGATCTTCAGGTATTTTGCAGGAGTAGCCCTGTGTCTAGTCAAAGCAAACTATATAATTAAGGATACAAACCGTGAATAGCGTTTGTCCATACCATAAACGTTTTTCTTTGCTGTTTTTTATCAGGTTCAGGGTTCGAATTCCAGATCTGGTAACCTGTTATGTGATTTTTCCATTGGAAATTTCTCATATCATCTATCAAGTCTGAATAATTATGTGCCCGGTTGATGGCAATTGGTGCGCCCTCTTAAAAATTACTGGCGAAATGTGAGTGTACTATTAGATAGTGGTAAACCATTACAGGCGTGATTTTATGTAATAAAATAAACTATGACGGTACTTCGATTATTTTAAACGAGTAGACTGGTATCAGTATCTTAAATATATGGGTAAAGTCTAAACATTTGGAGTCTCCCTTTGATTATATAATGTCTAAATGGAGCGTCGCCCTACAATCAAAACAAAGAAAACGAGACAGCCATTTCAAACATGTGTGCGTGTGGCAGCGTGCTCGCGGGGCACAGAGACAATAGACGCACCGTGTAAGCACTGTGCGTCTATGTCTCTGTGTGCGAACTTATAAGCTAACAGTCCGCTGACATTTTTTGACACATTTTCGCACATTTGATGCTCCATCTAGATATTATACAGGGTGGAATTTTGTAATGCCACCTGGAGGGAAAGTACTCTTAATACTGCAGATAGAAAATTTTACTCAAAGGAAACATTCCTTTATTTTTGAATAGAAAGCAAACTGCATTCAAAGATTTTCGAAAATTCTCTTCTCCCACACCCGGGAATCAAACCGGCAAAAATCTGAAAAAATTATACCCTGTACTTTTATTGCATCGATCGTTAGGGTCAATTATAAGGATGAAATCTCTCTAACAAACATGATAAATTAAATGAAAGGAAAACCAGGAAATTTGAAGTTACAAATTCAATGAGTCAAGTTAAAGCTCTTTAACTAACATCCATCTTTTGTAATGCAGACTCCTTTGCGACATACTCGTAGCTGCGTGTAGGAGGTAATTTAAATATGGAATGTTAGATTATAATTTGAAAATTAGATTGTCACAGTTGTTATTCACATTTGATTGTTTTTACAACTCATTTCACATTTTGTCTCACGGTGGAAATGGCTTATCAAGAACAGTTTGATTTAATGAAAGCTTATTTTTTAAATAACAAAAACGTGAATCTAGCTCTGCGGTGGTATGGAGAGAGATATCAAGACCGACAGGCACCAACTCGGTTCGCACATTTGATGCTCCATCTAGATATTATACAGGGTGGAATTTTGTAATGCCACCTGGAGGGAAAGTACTCTTAATACTGCAGATAGAAAATTTTACTCAAAGGAAACATTCCTTTATTTTTGAATAGAAAGCAAACTGCATTCAAAGATTTTCGAAAATTCTCTTCTCCCACACCCGGGAATCAAACCGGCAAAAATCTGAAAAAATTATACCCTGTACTTTTATTGCATCGATCGTTAGGGTCAATTATAAGGATGAAATCTCTCTAACAAACATGATAAATTAAATGAAAGGAAAACCAGGAAATTTGAAGTTACAAATTCAATGAGTCAAGTTAAAGCTCTTTAACTAACATCCATCTTTTGTAATGCAGACTCCTTTGCGACATACTCGTAGCTGCGTGTATGAGGTAATTTAAATATGGAATGTTAGATTATAATTTGAAAATTAGATTGTCACAGTTGTTATTCACATTTGATTGTTTTTACAACTCATTTCACATTTTGTCTCACGGTGGAAATGGCTTATCAAGAACAGTTTGATTTAATGAAAGCTTATTTTTTAAATAACAAAAACGTGAATCTAGCTCTGCGGTGGTATGGAGAGAGATATCAAGACCGACAGGCACCAACTCGGTTCGTATTGAAAAGAATGGTAGAAAATTTAAAGAATACGGGTGGTTTAAAGAAGAGACGGCAAACTATTCAGCAAAACTATTTCGATTTTGATTTTGATTAGATTTTTTTTTGTGGGGATATGTAAAAAATCTAATTTACATGAAATCTTATGCGATGACAACGAGTTGAGAGTTGAAGTTCAGAATACGATTTATAATATTCACCACAACACTTTATTAAAGGTTACTAGAAATGAATTCGTTAAAAGAATAAATTTGTGTATCCAAGAGAATGGAGCCCATTTCGAGCAACTAATTAGTTAGTTTACCATTTTTTGTAAATAATTACATTAATTTAAGATTTCCTGGTTTTCCTTTCATTTAATGTATCATGTTTGTTAGAGAGATTTCATCCTTATAATTGACCCTAACGATCGATGCAATAAAAGTACAGGGTATATTTTTTTCAGATTTTAGCCGGTTCGATTCCCGGGTGTGGGAGAAGAGAATTTTTGAAAATCTTTGAATGCAGTTTGCTTTCTATTCAAAAATAAAGGAATGTTTCCTTTGAGTAAAATGTTTTATCTGCAGTATTAAGAGTACTTTCCCTCTAGGTGGCACTACAAAATTCCACCCTGTATAATCAAAGGAGTCTCCATGTAAAACTCATAGTGAAGATATAAACAGCGACACATTTACAGTACTGCATGCTGCTTTTGGCTCTTGAAATTGACTGGAGGGTGCTATTGATAAACATAATATGTAAAATTGTATAAGGAAATTGTATCGAAAAAACACGAAACCGTATGGTGTTCCGATGCAGGCCAAAAGAACCAAAAATCAAAATTGAACTACCAATTAAAAATAACACTAGCCAGTCCTTAAAAATCACAGTCCATTCTAACAAACTACCTACCGTTTAACTTCTACCGCATATTTGGAAATACTCGTACGGTGCGAGTATATAGCGGGTGTTGGCGCGTGAAATTGGGCAGCGCCGGGCGACACCGCCTCATAAAACATAGCTGTCACGTAATGATGAATCACATAATAACTACATACTGTATATTGACGGGCATAAACTCTGTCCTGTATAGATTATGCAGAGTATTTTTATTAAAATAAAAATTAAGACTTTATGCTGTCAAGTGTAAGGTAGTTATGTGCACAGCTTCAAAACGAAGATGTTTGTAAATATTCTGAGGTAAGTATTTGAAACTTTATTTGTTATATAAATTCTCCTAATTCTAAGATCGTCGCTTGTGCAATTACGAATCCTCAGATTCTTTGGACACGTTATCCGCAACATGGAGCGTTTGGTGATTCAGTGTAGAGTCGAAGGCACGAGACCACGTGGGCGATCACCAACACGATGGACAGATTCCATCAAATCTGTTACCAAGATCCCTCTGGCAGAATGTGCTCGCCATTCGGCCGAAAGACACCGGTGGAAAAGGATCGGGAAGGCACCGACCGCAGTTGTGGGCGACCCCCATGACCACAACCACTCTGTCAAGACTGAACGACTAAGGAGAAGAAGAATTCTAAGATATTTAAAACATAAGACTAATTTTAACGGCTTAAAACAAAAATAATATTTTCAGCTAAGACGGTTAACAGACGACACCGCTGGTCCGCGGGGGCGCGCCTCATGCGGTGAAGCGGATAACACGTCGCATTATTTTGTATGAAATCCGTTGATGCCCAACCTTCTGGCCACAGCCAAGCGCGGCGCGGATTGCGGCGCGGCGTGCGGCGCGGCAAGCGGTGATCGGCGAAAACAAATGGTAGACAATGTATGAAGTAAGCCACAGCTACCGGCGGCGCGAATTGCGGCGCGACCTGCGGCGCGGTGAGCGCCGCGTGGCACGCGGCGGCGACGAGCTGCGCGGTGTGCGATTGAAACAAATGTACTAGCGAGTATCGAGGAGGCCACAGCTCAGAGCGGCGCGCGCGGCGGCAGCGGTGGACGTACTCAACAGCGCACGATCGAAACAAATAATTTTGTTTTTATCGGGCGTTGAGGTTATATAAATAATGGATTCTGAACTGAATTTATTAGTTAAATACTGAGTAGATCAGGGGGCCTAAAATGGTAGCTTTATCAGAATCATAATATGAATCACGTTAAAAATTTGAAATTATTAAAATGGCCTTTATGGTTATGACCACAAAGTCCATTTTAAGAGTTTTAAATTTTTAACGTGATTCGTATTATGATTCTGATAAAGTGGTCATTTTAGGCCCCAGTAATATGGATATCAAAACATGTTATAAAAAATTGTGGCACGAAATAAAACAACAATTTAAATACTGTGCTACTTTTGATAGGGCCATTTTAATAGTTAGCCGTTCTCTAAATACGTCCACCGCTGACGCCGCCGCGGTCGCAGCTAGTCGAGCTGTGGCTTACCACCGCAAGTCGCGCCGCCCGCCGCGCCGCCCGCCGCACCGCGCACCGCGCCGCCTTTAGCTGTGGCCAGGACGTAACACATACACCGCACAACCGCGCGGACCAGCGGCGCAATACACACACGCGCGGAAGAGCGCTATCGTGTGAGAATCGTGTAAAATGTGGCTGTGCAGCTAATTTAAATTATATGAAATCTGTATCGATCCATACCCATCACGTCTGCGGAATTTCGCTAGGTAATTTATATTAACACCCTGTATATTAGAAATCAACGAAATCAACTTTGATTACTTACTGAAAAAAATACTTCCGTAAGGCATCGTTCTAGTCACCTTGCATAAAAAGGGTTATTAAACGAAGATTTTTGCGCCAATCGTCTCCGTTGGGAACTTGGTTCGTTTGCATATTTATTACTTTTTAATTTTTATCGCCGATGACAGACGTCGAGTTTGGTGCTAACTTTAATTCCTTATATTAAAGTAAGTTCCTTTGGAAGCCATACCTAGGAACCTTCTTAATCGCGATACTGCAGAGAACACTTGCCTTTTGGCTTCGTTATGGATATTTTTACACCCAAACATCCCACTGCATTAAATTCCATAGAACGCTTTCGAAGTGATTCGTCTTTTTACTCATTCAGCAGGACTGACATACGTACGTTTTTCATTGGGTTATGATAGTCCCATAGATTTTTACTTTTATCATCGCTAACGCTGACAGAAATATTACTTTGTCTATGCCATCTGTAGTAGCTAATTCAGATGTAGGCCTCACTGACCTTATTACCAGGTCCATAAGGGTGAAAAATGATCGACCACCCACATAAACAAACTGGCCCTCTACCACCTGAATAATTTTCTTATTTTTTCAACACTACAATAAAAACTCATAGTATTAATAAGAGTATGTAAGAAGACGTAACGCTGAAACAAAACGTACCTAGTACTACTATTTACTTAGTACCTCAATAGCAATCATTCACCTTCGTATCTCCAACTAATTCCCTAACACGGTAATCTTCATCAAAGTCTTAAAGAGTTCCGCCCTGAACTCCTGACTTACCCTTTTAAATTGCAAGCGTGAGCATATTAGTCTTGATTTCGTGCCGTGCGGATAAGGTGCTTCATTTGTCTTTCGGCTCTTAACTGGTATTTACAGTTTACGAGCCACTGATACGGGCTGGGAATTTGTACACTGTGTGTCCTATGTTTATGGGAGTTAGGTTTTGATCGAAGAGAGTAAATTTTTAGATCAGGAATATCGGAATTAAAAACCTACCTCCTACGTTATTCTTTTCTGGTTAATTTCGTTGTGGGATCCAAGAAGACAGTTAAATTGTTTCTTCGGGACTTCGTCGAGCTTCATTGTCTTGACGTCTTTTTGGTGGTCGCCACTGTTTATTCTAGCTTTCAGGAGTTGCAGTGATTTGGGAATAGTGTGACGGGTTTATCCCATTAAAAAAACGTACCTATCGTCATAATTTCTGTGAAGAGGATATCTCACCTGCAGCCATTTCTGTTTGTTTCTATTTATTTTACTTTTAATAAGTTTCTGTGCCATTCATAGCTGGTATAAGTAACTCTTGCTCTATAAAATGTCACTTACTGCTAATGACATTAAGGCGCTTCTATGATGAAGTTGTTGCCATTGTATCGTATCGGCGTTCTAGAAAGAGACTTCTGCTCAAACGCTAAGTTAGTTAGAGAAGGTAATGCACTTTTTCCAACCAGCATTTTGGGCACACGACACTCACCTCTGTAAACAATTAATCAACCCGGAGTAAAATATGTAAATCTTAACCCTCGAAAAATGTATGGTGAATTAGTAGTACTGGTTTTAATTTTTTCCTTTTTTCTTCCGCGTTTATTAATAAGGTTAGTAGATCAGAAAGTACAGGCTAAATTGCAGAATACAAATATCTTACCACCCCCATAAAGAAAATTGATAACCAAAATCAAAATGTTTTATTTCACGTAAGTATAAATGTGCACTTTTAAAAAACGCGACAATAAGGTGCACGGTTCGGGTTGGTCGTTTCCTATGGAGAAGAACCGGCAAGAAACTCCATTGTTACACTTTTCAAATCATTTGGTATTACAATACACCAGATAGATCCACATAGATCTCGAAATCTCAAGCGATTCCTCGGTATATTGAAGCAGTATATAAAATCACTTGAGACGGTACGTCGGTTCGATTACCGAGTAGGTTTGCATACGGTCAGCCGAAGGCTCGCAGAAGCCGGGTGACTCCAGCACTCTTCGACTAATGCATTTGCGATTGCACAGCCATCGTCGAGTAATAATATGCCAATTTTCAACTACTATCTACTTAAACTTTGCACTTGTTCGGCGGTCTCTGTTATAGAGGAATTGTGGTACAAATGGATTCATGGTTAGAGTTTATAATTTAAATTAAGCTAACAAGATCAGCACTTTGTGAACGTCAGAATAACATAACAAAATCCCAAAAACGGCCTTTAAGATTGGAAGAAGATCGAAGAAACGATGAACGGACTGTTTAAAAAATGATATGGCTAGGGGATGACTCCTGAAATGGTGTCTAATGAGAAGCAGGTGTAGGAAGAGGACATTAAAAAAGCTGCGTCGACAATAGTGGTAATACATTGGGACAAGGCTAGGGCTACATAGGGCTAGAGAAGAATGATGAGATAGATTCTTGGCTACTTATGAATTGACAATGTGAAATCTGATAAATCCAACTGCTCTACATGTATTTATTAAGGGCAATGAAATGAGGGCTATCGTTTTTGAGCTTACCAGATGGCGCCACTGTCGAGTCATCGTCAGGTCATGTCAATAATTATATTTTTATTATTTGTTTGTATGTAGGGGGTAATATCTGGATCTACTGAAGCGATTTTGAAAATTATTTCACTAATAGGAAGCTACATTATCCCCGAGTGTCAAAGGCTAACAACGTGCCCGTGGGATAATTCCGATAAAAACGCGAGCGAAGCCGCGGGCAATAGCTAGTTACGTATGACAGCATAGTGTAAACTTCAGATACATATTTACAATATTCTCCCTAAAATTAGCAAGCATGAAAAATTTTAAAATTATTTTACCTCCAAGTACTAAAACAAGATCCTAAGTTGCTACTTAAAATCTTTAAGTCATAATTAATCAGGAAAGGCTCAATCTAGACAATAATCGTGAATATTATTAAAAGTACGGGATAAAAAGCCTGCAATGCGCGAACATTCTATGACATCTGATATTCGGTGACCTCACGCCACACCAACGCCTCTAGCGGCGAATTCATACGCGATAGCCCCCATTAACATATTCTAGGTCCCTGTAACTTATTTCAATTCTCTCGACAACAAACAAATTCATGCACAATTGTGAGTATTGTGAGTTGTGACTAACCACACTACTCACTTCACACGAAACTTACATGTCTGCTCACCCTATTGCTTTAAAAACTCTTCCACTCAAACACAAGCAATTCCCAGCAACAGTCTGTTAATACGGTATAAATTGTCAATTTGTTCCCCCAGACGCCGCACACCCCCCCTCCCCTCCACGCCCTTGCCCCGCGGCATTATTTCCTGATATACAGCTAATTCGCCAAGACATTTCTTTAAAAAGTTGCAGTACCCATAAACGAGATAATCAGAAGTTTTGGCTTGTGAGCTCGGCTTGTTATCGCATTGTGGCCTCTCTAATCAAGTTCTAACGAGGTGGTTTTGAGTGGGAGGCTTTCACACTGTTCTGTGTTGATTTGATAGTTGGTTGAAGCGGTGAATCTTATGTTGTAATGATATTTCTGTTGCCCGCGGCTTCGCTCGCTAATTGGTTGGAAATTATCTCACGGGCACGTTGCAAATATATGCCTATGGGACTCGGGGTTAATGTAGCTTCCTATTAGTGAAAGAATCTTCAAAATCGGTTCAGAAGATCCAGAGATTACCCTCTACAACCTCACTAACTTTACCTCTTTATAATATTAGTACAGATTAGTATAGATTTTTAAATATTTCTTGGAAAAAATCAATCTACAAAATATTAAAAAATTGTAGCCCACCGGTATTGGAAACAGGCTCCTTAAGCTACTGGCTGTCAGTGCTCCGGAGAGAGGAACCTCCTAACAATACGAGCCGTGTCCAGGAGTACTGCTTTCTGAATCAAGGCCTTGATCCAGCTGCCTAACGAGAGCCTCCTCAGGTATTCATCGAGGCTCTTCGCATTTAAGCCCTAAGCTGATACCACTATCGGCAAAATGATCGCCGAGGCCACATCCACATGTCGACAACCTCGCGAGCCAAGTCAGGATACTTAATTTGCCTTTCTTTCTCAGCGTTCACGAGGTTCTCATCATGCGGGACCGTTATTATTATTAGCCTTTATTCACAATCTTACAAAGTTGGTTAAAATAGTAAAGTGAAAAACACTTAAAAATACATACTATAAACTACTTAACCTATTTACTTATCTACTAACAAATAATTTATTTTACAACATTACTAAGATTGTTTTACGTTTCCACAAAGGCCTCCCCTAGACCTTGCCACATTATCCTGTCGTGGGTTGTGCTGCTCCAAATTACAGCAGATATTTGCCTGATAACGTCTTCCCATCTAGACTCCGCCTCCGTCTCTTTCTTTTATTTTGCCTTGGACACCATTCGGTTACGTCTTTCGCCCTTTTTTCTATCTTACTCCTCATCATATGTCCTGCCCTCCTGTGATGTTATAGTTAATCTTAAAGATTCCTTTAAGTAGAGGTTACTGCAGGAGTAATGTCAGTGTTGGAAAGAGACAGAGACAGAGCTATACAGGTCGTCTAGCGCCATCTCTTTACCACACTGGAATGACTCCTGCTTTAAGACGTCATAGTAATTAGCTGCAATACAGCTACACTGCATTTGTGAAGCAAGAATGTGCGTAATTAAAACGAATAGATAATGTGGTACATTTATTATTTGCATTTCATTTATATTTTTTTATTAGTTTCTCATTTCAGCTCTCAACAATTTTTATCGTAATCTAAATAAATTAAAAAAATAAAATTTAAATTAAACAAAACGTATTTTGTTTTTGTTTTATTTTAATAACGTATTTTTTTTAATCGTATTAGTAAGGAAACAAGTCGATCTACATACAAGTACCAACAAACATTTTATGTTCTTTGTTCATGTAGCTTTTCATTTCTCGCCCATTGCGTTCTCAAAACTTCCTTGTCATTATTTCCTAGGGGAGCTGTCGGGCTCCTTTTTATGCAAATAAGACGTGTTTTCATTTAACACGTCATTTCGTAATAACAGCTCCACTTGAGTTTTTCATATGCACCCTTCGCTTCTGTATGAGGCGCTGTAATTACACCACTTTGAATCCTGACGCAATTGGCTTTATTTGTAAATCTTGATGGTAATACTATGTGGCCAAAGCAAAAAATACTGAGGTTATACAAATATTTTGTTCTCTTTTTCAATGGTGTGTTAAAGAATATTTGAACTAATACATTCTATGAATTAAATATAGATAATAACGTTATCTGTTTGTATATAATTTCAAAATAACAGCTTTTTACTGAATGCTATAAATTGCTTGCAATAAATTGAATTGCTATATGAAAATATAATTCAAATGGAGAATAATTATTTTTTAATAATTTCACGCGGTAGAATGTCGCGGGCAACAGCTAGTAATAAAATATTAAAAAAAAAACAATTGCAAAGCTCAAGAACAACTGCTAATAAGTTTAAAGTTATACAAACCCTCTCTATATATTACAAGTCCTCCTCTCCAACTACATTTCATTCCAAGAAAATACACCCGACACATCTACTTACGTAAATTAACCGGTACAATATAGCCGTCTGTCTCGTGTGCGCGCTCCTTTACAATATCGCCAGTGTAATCAAGTCTTGAAGGCGAATAATATGAATCATCTACCGTAAGGGCGGTTTGATATCTTGGCACGGAGTGTACCACGATTTAAATTGTCCCCGCGTCACTCAGACGTATACCGAGAAGGATAAAGTTAGAACCTTAGTTTAGAAGTTATTTATGTACTTTATTTGTCAGTCTTTATTACTTTGTTCTTGATAGGGATTAAGAAATACGGTTTGTTTGGGGTTCAAACGAAAATACATTTTATTTATTTGTTTACTTGCGAGCTTCTTTTGCCGTTTTTCATGTTCCTATCGTGTATCACTGAGACAGTTTCACAACAAAATAATACATCCAAATATGTGATACTAATAAAGTAGTGCCAATACACAAATAAAACAAACAGCAAAATATTTCGCCGTCTGATACTTTCTTGAATTTCACAGTACGTAGACGTAGTGAACTATGAGTTGAGTTGTCAGAAACATTCTTAAATACCGATCAGTTCTTCATTCAGCCATACAAACACAACCCCTTACATTAACAAACAATAAAGACCTTAAAACCCTCTGAAGCGCAAGCACTCTAATAGCAAAGACACCGGATAGATTCGCCGATAAAAATGCGAAATCCTCTTGCAATGAAATTGCGTATTGGGGCTCAGACAGGGTGTAATCTGCCTACGGTACCCAAACGCTCCCAAGGGTTCCGTGGAGTTGCACTCGCCACCATAGATTAGATACGCCTTTCTGTAAAGCGTGCCTATTTCGAATATACCTGGGTTTTAGTTGTGAGGTAGTATCGTAAATATGGCATATGAAATTTAAGAAATAGTTTTGGACTTCTCTTGTATCAGCAAGCACTGTGACAGGAAAGCTCATGCCGTAGAAAAAGTTTTGAGAATTAGCCAGTAAGTAGTACCGCCGTACTCCACCGGTGAGGGTACTGACTTCTGATGATGACCCTTCCAGAAGCTACCTTCTAAATACATTTAGTATCACCACTTATGGAGGCTTAAAATAGCCTCTTTTGATAGAAAAGACACAGTACGCACTTAACTCACCAATTCTGGTCTTCCATGTTCCGCAATGATGACATGATAGTTTCTCTGGTAAATGCAAGATCAACAGTGGAAGAAGCCTCATTTTATAAGTTTCAGTTTCAAATAACGTCTGAAAAGCAAAATTATGTAAACGATCAACAAAGTAACTTTCAAACATTGTGGCTAAGTAAAAATCCAGTCTACCGGTACAACCCTACCATACTCTCTGGTCGGCACATGGAATCGCGCCAGAACTAAATGAAATTGAAATTAGCTTTCTCTCCCTAGAGCCACTCTTGGAATTTTCCAAAATAAAAGCGTATTATATTTTAAAATACGATTCTTGTCGCTCTCGTAAATGGAAAAGTCAAAAGAACTTAGTGCTTAGTTTTTCGATACGGTAAAAAGTTGCAACGTTTTATGTTGGATACCTTTTTATGCTTATACGTCAAAATACCAATCGGGATGTTTTCTTTTTTCGTGTCTTTTTTTTAATAAAGATACTCATTTCCGTAGGTACAAGGGATACCAGATAAAAAGTAAAAACAAAAACTAAAGTAGTACTAACATAAAGAACAGAATGTAAATAATTCAACGGGAAAAAATGTAACTATGAAACGAGTCAGAACACGCGGGTCAAGACTCCAATTATCATGTCAGTCGTTAGCTCAAACATCGATCATAGTTACATATTCAATTATTATATGTATTTCACATTCAATTTATTGATTGATAATCGCAGTAAGCAGGTTATATTCATGTTATGACTGCGACAAACAATGATTTTATCAATTCGCCTAATTGCTTCACCATAATCGGCTAAGGTCCTCCAAATACTGCGAAATTGCGAATTTAATTACCTATTTCACAAAATCGAAGCACGCCAAATTTACTTGTTTCTAGGCATCCCAAACAATTGTGTGTAAATCATTTATTACAGGAATATCGTGTGAAGCGCCAATAAAATACGTATTGTAGAGGCTTAATACGGGGACATGTTTGAATACGCCGCTCAAAATTCAGAGGCGCATACTTGATGAGCCTGTGTGGGAACAATGACACGCCGCGCGTACTGCAAGTACTACGCCACCACGGTACGCCGCTACACTCAGCGTATAGCGAGAAATTCAAATAATTTACCTATAGTCTCGGTAAATCGAACACATTTCAGTATTTTAGTCAAGAAAATGAAAGTGTTATAGTTACTGCTACCATAAAAATCTAACTTCTAATTAGGTAAATCAAATATTATTTATGTGTATAGGACTAGTAGTTGATCTATACAGTTACAGTTCTAGATAAAACAAAGGTGCTCATACCTTGCATAGTGTCGTTCAGAAGCCTCCTATTAATTTATTTATCGAATGATGTGAATAACAACCACTGCTTATTTCAGTCCTCCTAATACAATTACTTTTGTCGATACAAGATTAGATTACGTCAATCAGGAATAATTAATGTAACCCAAGAAGCAATCACCTACTGGAACTTAGTAGCCGTTTCGTCACTCGTGATCTGGACGATTTTCACGATTATATTTTATTGTCGTTTCGCATGCATTTTTGTTACGGTCCTTGGAATTTTTGTCAAAAAGCTAACCAAATTACAAAGAAATTCATTCACTACAACATGATGAAAGTCATGGAAGTTCGAAACAAAAATGTTTTAGATGATGATTTCATAAAACTGTATAAGCCGCTGATCTACATTCAAACGATGATGGGTTCTGTGAAAGTGAACATAAGTAACAATTTAATTTCTCCGCCTTTGTGGATACAAACTGGATATGGTTTATTGTTTATTACAGCCAATCTTGTGTTTGCATATCTAGCAAAATCTTCGGATAATAGCGAAAATAAACTACTTGTTTTGATTTTATGGCAGATGTACGAAGGATTGTTCCTCAACGTATCCGTCATTATACTCAACAATACTGTCAACCGAAGTTCTATGGTGGAACTGTTCCTCACACTGCAGACTATTGACAGATTTCTGAAAGTCATCGGCAAAGAAAGGCACAACAGAAAAATATATCTCTTTATGATACTAAGTATATTAGGAGCAATTTTAATACTCCTCTTGCACTTTCTACAAATATATCCATTCATCGATAAAGACAAAATATGGTTTGTTTTATTTACTTTCTCGATCTATACTGTTGAAGATGCCGAAACGATTTTATTTATGATGATAATGATAGTCTTGCATCACAGAATTTGCTACATAAATAAGTTGATAGACAGTAGCAGTAAAATGCGTTGGCAGCAGGAGCATTTGGACACTCAAGTATTTGAAAGTGTATGGCAAGCTTTCGTTGGTGTTGCGCGAGCTCTACGATTAGTTGAAAAGATATTTCGCATTTTTGTAAGTAGTAGAGTAGTTATCTTGTCCATCGTTAAAAGATTTTTATAAAAAAACATTGGCTACTGTTTTTAGGGTCCTACAGGGCATCATCATAAATATATGTATAAATCATGATAAAAATGAAAGCAAGCCATGGCAAAAATAACATGTTGTTATGAAATAGTTTCTTCTTTAAAGTCAAAGTCAAAGCAATAAATAATGGTAAATATGGTGGTATGGTGGTGGTGGTATGGTGGTGGTGGTAATGGTGTTTAATAATGGTATACGGGTAACCCATTCAAGAACCCGTTCTTTCAAAAGTGTTATTACTTTATCTTTGAACGACTGGATAGTAAAATTCGAAAGTAAACGAGTGAAGAATATATTATCATTTCAGATTTTATACTTGGTAACACATTTGTTCATCTATCAATTGATAAACATAAAGAAGGCGATAGTGCTAAAAGATAATACGATGATGACGGTAAGTAGAACAAACTGAAGTCCTGGCAGAACTATCAAATTTTATGCTGTCGCCCTCTATTACATAGGACTTAATTATAACTAGCAATGTGTGTTATACTATAAGTTCACCTCTGCGTAACTATTCGGAGATCACAGGCGATATGTTATGATATATAAAAATTTTAATTCATTTCCCATATATTTGCCAATAAATCCACTAATTAGTTCACTTAGGCTCTTAATCAACTTGCCTTACTTGTCATCAATGCAAGATTACAACATCGGTAACTGCAAGTATACTTGTACCTATAATTGATTATAATTGTGTATTATTTATAATATTTCAGAAATTCGAGTGGATCTGCTTACTTGTATGGCCACTGCATCCAGACTTCCTGAGTACCAAATACGTATTAAGAATATGCGTTATTAGCATTCTCATACAGCGCTTAGACGCTAGTGTGCGCCAAACTAAGGACACCTGTGTTTCAGCTTTGAAAGTTATCAATGGTTTGTAACGCTAATTTTATGTAACTACCTTGACTGCGATTTAGTTCGCTTGATAGTGAACTTTACCATAAAACAGTTTTATGGCTAAGTAATCATAAACATTAAAGTGACTTTAACTTTAAACTCAATTGTAGTAAAATGATCTTCTTGTCCACTTATTCGAATTTATTTGTTTCAGCTTCCCCTCGTTGCTACTTAAAGAACATCATCCGCCTGGTATCCACAGAGATGCAATCCATGACAGTCTTCAATTTGTTCCCAGTCAACAACGTGGCTCTACAGAGTGTAACACTCACCACTAAATACTCCATTGTGCTATGTCAATTTGCTCTAGACAAGATACATTAAAACTAAGATTTCATAGTTTAGTGTCATATTTTGTTTGTTGATGCCAGTAAACTGATATTGACCGTTACAAATTTTTTACTAGATTTTATCGAGTTTCGTGACATACTTTTTTAAGAGGCTTCTGGAAAAGCTCTAGTTATAAACAATATTACAAAATAATCATAGTAGGTAATAGTGTGATGAGCCCAGAAAATCAAAATCAAAGCATTTATTTCAAGTAGGCTAGTTACAGGCACTTTTGAATTGTCGAAGCAAATATAATAATGAAATGTAGCTACAGTCCCAGTCACAAGGCATAAAAACTATGAATGTATTGTAGTTGCCCATTGAAAAGCCAAGTCAGAGGCTCATGGGCGGCATACAAACTCTGACACCAGGTTACGAGCTAACCACACGATAAAGAAAGAATTAAGTTGCCCATTCTCTAGCGTGGATATCTATGCAGAAGAACGGGCAAGAAACTCCATGGATACTCTTTTAAATCAGCATACTGTTACAAAACCTTCGTTACATCATTCATGTTGAGATGGTACACTATATGTGAGAACGATGTAGCAAGATGTGCACGTTAAAAGTGTCATCGTAAAAACAAAAAAGGCAATTAAAAAAATAAAAATAATTAATTCAAATGAGCCGTGGCAACTAAGAGATGACCAGTCACAACTGACAGCGCCCGCGCCGAACATGACGCATGGATCAGCACCATTCAAATCAGAAATGGCAGAGAAGTAAACACGAGGCAGGCGTTGATTCAAAAATGTAATGTCTTCACAATAATACGTAGGTATGATTGAAGTCTAGAAGTAATAGTATCAGTTCAAAATAGTCTAATGACCGCCATGAGCAACCTTGACAACTGAACCAAATGGTTTTATAATAACTGATCCTAATAAATACAAAACAACTTAGTTAAATGCTTTTCAAAGAGCTGACTTCCATTTTACTGATTAAACGACAAGCAACTATAAATGTTTATAAAAGTTGTAAGTGGCAAAGAGGCCGTACCTCAGTAGTAACTGTCTTACGATTAAATAATGGCGTCTAAACTAGAGGAATCAAGTAAATACATTTTAGATGAGAATTTCATAAAGTTGTTTAAGCCACTAATTTATGTACAAACAGTTCTGGGTTCTGTGAGAGTGAATATACGGTACAATGTCATCTCTTCGCCGCATTGGATGCAAAGTGCATACTCTATATTCTTCCTTTCATTTACTTGCATATGTTATAAGTTCCATTATGACATATACGGCGTTGATTTTACGACAAAATACCTTGAATTAGCTTGGGCAATATTACAAACTAACATAGGAGTGATTTTGAATTCTACTATCATAGTCACCAACAATTTTATGAACAGAGAATCAAACGTAAGGCTTTTCCTTACGTTGCAAAAGATCGACAGAGATTTAAAAGTTACAGGCAAAGGAAGGCACAATACAAAAATATACGTATTTATTATTTTTAGTGTAATTATACTCATGATATACCACAGCTACTGCTTGGTACTAGATACTTTACACTTCGAACCAAGAATGCTGTGGATTGTACCAGCACTATCAACTTTATTCAGTGTAGAAGATTATGAAAGTGTTCTATTTCTGACAATACTGCTGATCTTAAACGAAAGACTAGCATTTATTAAGAAGATGATAGATTTTAGTACAGAAATAAAATGGCAGCAGACGCACTTAAACATCCAGGTGCATCAAAATTTATGGCAGGCGTTCGATAGTGTTGTTGAAGCCATCCGGTTGACCGAAAGGGTTTTTCGTATTTATGTAAGTACTAGTAGTATGAACCTTTTAGAAAACGTCTTTTTTAATAGGAAAATTAAATAATCCAGCATTTACTTCAGTTTCCACCAGTGGAAATGGTAATCTTATATTCTTATACATTTTAGATGCTGCTAATAGTCACGCATTTATTCATTTACTATCTACTGGGCGCGAAAAGGCTAATAACTACGGTGGCAATAAAGGTATAAGTTATTTTACTATACTATTATAAATGCGGAAGTTTTTGGATCGATGGATGTTTGTTTGTTACACCTTCACGCAAAAATTACTGAATGGGTTTAGATGAAATTGGCACACAGATATTTTATAACCTGAATATACACATTTTTATTTCGACCTAGTCGATTTAATAGACTCTGGTCGAAGCTTGGGGAGGTTGGGGCTCCTGCTGAACTCATTAATATTCTCTTTCTGGTATAACCAACAGAAGAACTTTGTCAAGAGGGGGAATGCATATTCTGATGAATATAAACTTGAGTGTGGTGTGAGGCAAAGCGGACTGACCTCTCTGAGCCTCTTTAATCTGTATGTCAATCAGCTGATTGATGAGCTCAGCAACAGCCATGTCGGATGTCACATAGATAACGTTTGCGTCAATAACATCAGTTACGCGGACGATATTGTGTTGTTGAGTCCATCTGTTGGTGGCCTACGGAAACTACTAGGTATGTGTGAAGCCTATGCTGTCAGTCACGGTTTGAAATACTACGATAGAAAGAGTGAGTATATGCTTATCAGAGGTAAGATTAAACAACCTGAACATATACCACCAGTACATCTTAACGGAGTATCTTTGCATCGGGTCTCTCAGGTTAGGTATCTAAGGCATATTGTGACCGAAACCCTACATGATGACGCGAATATTGAGAGAGAGCGGAGAGCATTGTCGGTGCGAGCTAATATGTTGGTGCATGGTTTGCGAGGTGTACAGCACAGGTTAAGGTAACATTATTTAGAGCCTACTACCAAAGCTTTTTACACCAGCGCCCTATGGACCAACTACACGCAGCGGGCCTACAATGCTCTCAGAGTTCAATATAACAACGCCTTTAGGATTTTGGTGCGGCTACCCCGTTTTTGTAGTGCTTCGGGCATGTTTGACGACGCGAGAGTGGATGACTTTTATGCTATAATGCGCAAAAATTCTCAGTAATTCAGTCAGCCTCACTAATTCGAAGAATACGAGTTAGTGGCAACGGAATCCTGAGGACGATTGCGAATCAACCAGTATCGCCAGTGGTGGGAAGGCTCATCAGGCTACATATCGTCTGATGATTTAAAATGTATACAATATAACTTGACATAATTAGTCTCAATTCAATTTTAATTTATTATTTATTTGCATTAGTTAATCTAGTCTATTTCAATTTAATTTATTCTCAATCAATTTATTTTAATTCAAATTCATCTGGACTACATAAATGCTACTAACTTAGTCTTAAGATAATTAATTTGTTACTAACAAAATACGACATTACCTAGTCTGAAAAACAAATTTTAATTTATTTAATTTATTCTAGTAGTACGATCTCATGGGTCAATTACCGGTTTCCACGCGTGCGATGCCGCGGGTATAAGCTAGTATCATATGTAATAAGCTTTTTCAAAGACACTCAAGGCTTTGGACCACGGTGTTTCAGTCCTTTACCATAAACTCGTTGACATCACTTTTCAAGTAAGTTTTAGTTGAGCGATTAACGCTAATTAGGTACAGAATTATCAACGACCATAGAAAATTAATCTTTGTCAACAACCTATCTGGAATAATATTTTATCTAAAATGATTGATGACAAAAGTGACCCTGGAATCAAATAATTGGATAGTTTTTATTTTATTTTCATTGCTTCATTAACACAGCTTCGATGAAAGTTGAGTTGATTGACCCAAACGACACATCAGTGTATTTTCCTAATATAAAGCTACTTGAAACAGCCATTTTTTTCAACAAGGTCCAATACTTTTAACAGTATAAAATAATAGTCCTGACTGTTTTCGGTCACGGCGGCCAATCTCAACGCAGATTAGCCATCGGCGCGGGAGATATTCTAGTTATAGTGCACAAGTGTGTGCGCAGACACAGTACTCTCTGTTCCTTTACTCTCATAGTCCGATGGGACGGCAATCCGACATGACCGGAGAGAGATCAGGTGCAGAACCAACGCTTCACGTGCTTTCTGAGGCACGGGATATCATACCGCCAACTTCTAAACTCCGGGCTACTACTGAGAAATAAGACCAATAAGAGTACCAGTACCAATACCCGAGTATAATAATACCATGTAGATATGACGGTGATAAAAACTTTTGCCATGGATTCAGTAGATGATTCCATGCTGTCATTTATAGATCTTTGACAGTCTTAACAGGTAGTCACTGGCCAAGTTTTTCCATGTTTTTTTTTTAAATAACAGACAAAACATTTCAGCACTGATGAATCGCATATTGAAAGTGTACTATTTTTTGATTACAGAATTTTCATTGGAGTCAGTTCATAGTAGTACCAGAGCCACAAAGCATCATTTTCATTACAAGAATAAGCCTGATATGCTTCTTAGTTAATCTATTGGAAGGCAAACTGTTTCAAACGAGAGACAGCTGTATATATGCTTTGGAGAAAATTGAAAACGGTTTGTATTTTTCTTACCAATGCATATTTTATGAGCTTTTTATGAGTTTCTTATGATATCAACTCTAAAATCCATCATTTGAACTTGTAGATAAGGAACATGCCATGGCATTATTAAAACAATAATTTAGTATAGGGATAGGGGATTTTTTGGTGACCTCCACGTTTGGCAAAGAGTTTGATGGAAATGCGTCGTATTCCGATGAGGTTCTTCCTCGTTTATCAGTCTCCTCCTCTCCTTGTTTATTGTTTTTTAGTTACCTTGTAATAATAATTGAAAACCCATTCAATGTTTAGAACTAGATTTTGGTAAAGAAATAACACCTCCTATCCTACTGTGCCTTGCTCAAACAAGAACGACCACAATCACAGAAATAAACTCGCGCAATTATTCATACATTGCAACAAAAGCGAATCCACCGCCACAATGTGATTGTCGCGCGACTTCTGACGCGTGCAACATTGACGCCGGCAGACGTTCCGCTGCGATGCCTCACGTGGAGTTGTCGTGTTGCTGCATAATTCTAATTCAGTGCCAGCTAATTCACAGGAACTAGGTTGAATTTTACAAGGGATAGTAGTATACTAGTACAAAATTGTAGCTCACATACCGTTTCTTCAAAAAGGAGGAGGTTCACAATTCGGCCTTAATTTTTTTTTTTACGTCGTAACTCCGTCGTTTATCCGATTTGAAAAAATATTTTGTTATGTGAAAGGATATACTTCCCGATTGGTCCCATAGAAATTGCATCAAAATCGGTTCAGTAATTTGTTTTTTTTCCCCTTGAATATGTATTTTTTTCTTCTTGGGCTATGTAGATGACATGATGGTTCCATAATAACTGCTAGTTACAATGTAAAAAATTGTTGCGGCACAAGAATTTGTGTGGTATATTACAACTAAAAAGGGTAAAATAAAACCTAATACCCATTGAAATAGACAAGATTTTTGCTTAGAACTACACGGCACAACAACCACTTATTTCATTCCATTTGTATTTTTTTAGTTTTGGACAGCACTTCCATCAATTAGAAAATACTGCAGTAGTTATTTTCAGCTTGACAATGATTCTAAAAGGGAGGTGGTTATGTATTCAGCCAACATCTTTTTTTTTTCATGTATGTACACCGATTTCTACGTGATTTTACATAGTTTTTAATAAACAGTATTTTTCTAAGTTTACAGTGACCTCTCGGTACTACATAAAGAACATGATCCGCGTCATCAGAACGGTGGAGCCGATGTCAGTTTACCGCATGTTCGCCGTCAACAGTCTGGCGATAGAACTGATAATCCTCACCTTGAATTACTCCATCGTGTTGCTGCAGTTTGCCTTCTCGAAATATTACGAAGACAAGTTATAAAATAAAACTGTCGAAAGTAATGTTCTTTTTTTTCTTTTATAAAAATAAAATAACATTTTTTTTTTCTAATAAGACCTACGTGTAACCAAGGCACATTGTGCCTTAGTTTTATGACAATTCTTTAAACATTGTAAAATACATTCTCTTTTCATGTTTGGATGTGTGATCACGATCAGTGATCACTTAGTTCTTGTAAACAACACATTGGATTTTGATACAATTTCCACCATTATTTAGAAAAAAAACTTAGAGGTTTGTTTGTTAAATACATTCCTTTTTTTTTTTGTTAGCCTGAATTGGGCAAAAGCCTCCCATTGTTGCGCCTCTTCTCGCCAGTTAACGAGAAAGACATTCAAGGTGTCCCGCCATCTTCTCTTCGGTCTGCCGCGACCCCGTCTCAGCTGTCTCAGGGCACCTGTTTTGTAATATGTGCGCCCACAGCTTTGCCCACAAATTACATCCGGCAGACTGTGGCCTGCCCAGTCCCATTTTAGTTTGGCAGCTTTATGGGCTACGTCAGTAATTTAATACATTATTAGATAACATAAATATAATACAAACATTTTTACGTTTTATCAAGTCGTAAAACTGCAAATCAGGAGCATGTTGCTAGTGTATACACTATCATAATTCATACATGTAATAAACTTATTCCTTGAAAGAACACCAAGGAAAATCTAGAATGATGAAATGGAATTATAAGTGAACATTTCAGATGATAGATAGTGTATAACTAAAACAGGAGACATACATTGGAATTTTCATTGTGACATCGTGCTATTTACACGAAGAAAATGGAGAACGATAAACTTTTATACAGTATTTTATACCCACAGACCAGCATATTGGCCCAAGCATAGTAGACCCCACTACTAAGAATATTGACAGTGTGTTGTTCTTTGCCCTAAACAGTGGGTAGGTACCGTGAGACGCACGGACGGACAAAAAGCCAGCCCCCGAGCAAACACACGCCGTTTACTGACCATACGTGCATCAATTGTATGGAGGTGCTAAGGGATGGGTCTTGGAGGTGGCAAAATCATTATTGCAAATTCAAATTCAAAGAACAATAAAATTAAACTACAGTCCCAGTCACAAGGCATAATAAGTAATAACTGTGAAAGTACTGTAGCTGTAATGGGCAAAAAAAATGTGTCTGTGCGTATTGTATTAATGAATGTTCAAGTGAGTTTTCGGAAACACATCACTGTGTAAATATGTACATAATGAATATTTCACCAGTGAATAACTTTAAACTGAACTGCAAATAAATTCATAGCCATATAACGTAATTGGACAAACCATAGCAGAATCGGCAATGAAAGTACTGTTAAGTCTTGAAATCAAACCATGGATACTTATAACATCATTATATTGTAAAAAAAATTAACAACACGTCACTCTACCGCGCACTCCCGAATATATTGGTCTATCGATCGCTGTCGTGCCGATCGATAGTGCTGCCCGCCCTGATAAGCATAGGGTTGGGACAACCATGGGATTGTCATTATCAGTAATTACATAGAAACTTTAAGAAACTAAAAAAGAAGATAAAAATGAACCAAAAATATTTTTAGCTTGAAAGGCGTATTTACCGCATCCAACTGCGTGATACCTCATCATCCTTCGATACAAGTCACGAGTTAAATTAGTTACATTTTCAGTATTCAGTGCGCGCGGTGTTGGTTTTTTCGCTCCCGATGCGAACCACTCGTGTGTACTGCTCCTGTATCGGGCGTGTGGGTAATATGTGGTACCTACGTTACAGTTTTACCCCAGGGTGGTAAGTAATGGCTGTTGGGAGCTGCGAGAGATGCTGGAATGAAGAAAGTCACCGAATCGACAGTCCTCTACAAATAAATAAATAAATAAATAAATATCGCTGGACATTACACACAGCGCCATCTAGGTGCCACACTAAGCAACGAGGCTTGTGTCGTGGACACCAGATAGTTGATACTACTACATAGATACTTTTTTGTTTGTAAATACATACTTATTATACATATAAACATCCATGACTCAGAAACAAATGTCCATGCTCATCACACAAACATTTGCTCCTACCGGGATTCGAACCCGGGACCCTAAGAACGTAAGGCAGCCTCGCAACCGCTGAGCCATTCGGGTCGTCAAATTTATTGAAGATTCTATTCAGGAGCTGTCAGAAGAAATGTCAAAACAAAAATGTGTCCCATGAGGCTGTGAGGCTGTCAGGGAGGCCATTTAGCAGAATTAATATTTAAATGTGCTTGGTCATATGTATATAAGCATGTAATCGAGATTCCTTTTTCTCCTTAATCGAGATTCCGGTTTCTAGGATATGTCCAAAAAGCAAATTGGAAACCATATATGTGTCAAAACCAAGACCGGTAAAATATGGCGTCCCACAAGGTAGCGTATTGGGTCCGCCTCTTTTCTTAATATACATAAATGATCTCCCGAAAGCAACAACAAACCAAATGGTTCTTTTTGCAGATGATAGTACAGCGATAATACAATGTACTGATCCAAATAATTATAAGAATGACGTCAATACTTGTTTAAATGACATCATAAATTGGCTAAACAATAATAATTTGGTTATAAACCTAACTAAAACAAAAGTCATGCATTTTTATCAACGATGTCTAAACCCAAAGGTTGAAATTTCCTACAATGGATGTGATATTGAAGAAGCTAATAAAGCTAAGTTCTTAGGCATAATAATTGACAGCCAACTGACATGGAAGCCTCATGTTGAAGAATTATGTAAGAAACTCAGCAAATCCGCATATGCTCTATTCCAACTCTCAAAGAAAGTTAACAGTCAGGCTCTTTTAGCTGCGTACCATGGACTGGTTGCCTCTGTGTTGCGGTATGGCATTATTTTCTGGGGTCAGTCCACTGATAGGGAGCTGGTATTTAGGTTGCAGAAGCGATGCATCAGGTCAATGTGCGGTCTTAAGACAACTGATAGCTGCGTACCCTATTTTAAATCATTAAAAATTTTAACTTTACCATCTTTGTTTATATTAGAAACGGCTCTGTTTGTGAAATGTAATCCACATCTATTTTGTAAATTATCAGAGGTCAGAAAAAATCCAATACGTACACAATACGTCAATAAATTATGTCAAGTGAAATGTAAAACCGCATTAATGCAAAAAAGTTTTTTTGGTATTGCCCCACGCATATATAATAGAGTACCTAACGTTATAAAAAACTTGACTGTCTTAAAATTCAAAAGGGCGCTAAATGAAATTTTAATTATGAAAAGTTATTATTTAATTGACGATTTTCTAAATGATGATTCACTTACTGATTGATATACTTACTGTTACTCTATACACCTACTGTTATTGACTGATTTATAATTACCTACCTACTGTTACTCTAATTGACATAATTATTATTGTTATTCTAGTTGGTTCATGAATATGTTATCCATAATTATTATTGTTATTCTAGTTGGTATAATGTTATTAATATTCTGATTGACATTATTGATAATATTTTTTTTATAGTTTTCATTGACATTGATAATATTACAATTTTTTTATTATTTTGACCATGTTGACATTTTTTAACTTTTTATTACTTTGACCATGTTGACATTTTAATTTTTTATTGTATGTATTTCTAATGATATGCCATTTATTTTAAATTGATAATGTTATTATAACCAATTATTTGCATGCCCATGTGACGGCAAAATGTGGAGAACTTTATTTTAAAAGAACACCTTTGTACCTATTACCCATGTTTGCAAAGAATAAATGATTTTATTTGATTGATTTGATCCTTTGTAGAGGTTTCTTACCATAGTTTTCTGAAAAATTAAACCATAGCCAAATAATTAGTCCCCTGAGTAAAATTCAAGTTTCATCATTTAAATATATTTTTTGTATATGGTTTTCTTGTAGTTTGCTACGTAATACTGAGCTGAACCAAACTCCACTTAAGCCGTCACCAGTCACATTATTATGTAACACAATTCGTATTTCAATCATAGTACAACTTGTCAAACTTGTCAACTTGTCAAAGAAAGTGTTTGTACATTAAGTACAACTTTGTCAAAATTCTAATAGTCATTAAGGTTTTTCAGGACAAATTATTTCAACCCAGCAGCTCAGCCACTGCGCCAACCGTGCAGTATTAACTAGCTGCCTCTTAAATTCTACTATAATTTATAAATCAAACTATGTAGTAACACGTATGCTGTTTGCCGACAACATTATGTTGGTTGCCGAGAGAGGCCTAAAGGTCCAGCAGCAGCAGATTGGAGGTGTGGTGGCAAAGACTGGAGAATGTTAGCCTGAAATTAAGTAGAACCAAAACAGAATACTAATTCTGTGATTTCAACGGTCTCTGCAGTCCTATGCCCATAACTCTTGCCGGAACACCCATATCGATCTGTTCCGATTTCCGGTACCTCGGGTCGCTTGTTCAAGGGGATGGTGAAGTAGACCGAAACGTAACGCACATGATCAACTCAGGATGAATGAAATGGCGACAGATCTCAGGAACAACTTGCGACCCACGAATGCCCCTCAAGTTAAAGGGGAAAATATACAAGTCCGTGATTAGACCTGTCGTATTGTATGGATCGGAATGCTGAGCTGTGAAGATGATGGATAAAAAAAGATTGCATGTTGCGGAGATGAAGATGTTAAGTGTTGATGGGTGGAGAGGAAGAAGAAGGCCAAGGAAGCGATGGATAGATTGTGTGCAGAATGAAATGAAAGAAAAATGTGTAAATGATAGCGTGACGGTTGATAGGGGAGAATGGAAGAAATAAAAGGCGACATGGGACAAGGGCAGGAAAATGATGATTTATAAATTTATTTATTTAACACTTCAAGCACATAGTACAGAGGCGGACTTAATGCCATAGGCATTTTCTACCAGTCAACCTTTGGGTGATGTGTGACAACCATTGGTCGGTGTACCTATGAATAAACTACAAGGATATATAAAATATCAAAATACTATACATATACAACCTGTTTTTTTGATATCCCATAACTCTAGGGTTATATTCTGTAGGTAAAAATAATACTAAAACTCCTAGAATAGGTGGTCCAAAAATGCATCGTTTCGGAGATATCATCAATCATAATTAAATTAGGTCAAAAATTGTCACCAGTATGACGAATCTTTACTTTTGCGAGGTTGCCAAACTTCGCAGTAGTGTAGTAAAATAAATAGTAAAATAAAAAATGTAGGTAAGTAATTCATTTTTATTCAAACCAATTGTTCGGGTCAATCACCGAACAATAATAAACATGTCAGCGTAATTGCGACACCGCGCACTATGCCTTGAATATTTTATGTATTAGCTAAGTAAAACCGTCAGTACGTCTCGGACAGCATATCGGGCGCGACTCAATCTCATCTCATTAGTTTTAATTGTTATCCCATTCGTATTACTGAAATATAGTTATCTTTATACTCTTTAATCTTAGTTTATCTTAATCTCACCCCAACCCCGAACATTGGTCCTTCGAGCCATCGGAGCGGGACCTCCACGCGTGTGTTTACTACCTGAACTGTGTGAGTGTCTCGCTTGGAACTTATTACCAGACCCTGGTAAACAGCCATCCTGCTGATCCTGATTGAACCTGGTTTCTACGAAAGCTTCTACGAAAGCATCGCATCATCTCCTCGCGCTGTTACTCCAGGTTTGTTCTTGCAGCCACCGCAAGGACATTTGATCCCCAAAGAAGCCTGCAGTGCAAGTAAGGTCTCTTTTTTACCTTTATAATGTCGAGTATGGATGACATTCTAGCAACCCAACAACAACTAATCGAAGCCGTAGATAGGCTCTTCACCAATTTCAAGAAGGATGGTGCAGAGCGCAAGAACTCAGACTACTTACATCGTCGATTAGCTACCTTGGAACAATACTTTACAGAGTTCCATAATAATCATATGACGTTGATATCATTTGGTGATCAATCTCATACATATTTCAGTACTAATCAATACGACCAATTGAAAGAAAAATATAACAACATTAAAACTACTATTCAAAGCTATAACCCTCTCGCAAACAGACCGCAAACCCCTGTATTAAAACCTCCTACGTTCCAACCTACTGCGGAATCTCAAACCTCGAACCTCGCATCTCACGCTGCTTCTAAAACCCCTGCTCTTGAAGAGCGTAAAGCCGAAGGTCTCTTCAAAAAGCAAGCTACCAACTTTAAGGCTTTCTTGAGAACATCTTCCAATATCGACCTTGATCTCATCACGGAAAAGTGGGAGTTTGAAGATATCCTGAAGACTATACAATCTCGTTGGGCGGCTATTGACTCGCTTCATTGGGAGTTGGACAACGAGTATGGCGGATCAAACCCCGAGTACGAAGAGCAATTTACTCATTATGAGAAATATTATAACAAAATCAAGAAAGACATCAATAAGAAAATGTGGTCCGTGGCGCATATTGAAAAATCTACTCCTAAAATGGAGATAGTCACCTTTGAGGGAAACTACAATAAGTGGATTTCTTTCAAAGATCTTTTTACCGAAGCAGTGCACAACAACCCCTCTTTGTCAAATGCACAAAAGATGCAGTTTCTAAAGAGTAAGATCAAAGGTGAGCCTGAAAAATTGATCCAACACCTCCAAATAAGCTCCGACAATTATCCTGTATGCTGGAATATCCTAAACCATCGTTATAATAATAAACGACTGATCTTCACCTCTTATCTTAACAATCTCATGAATATTCCTGCAAACCAGCAACAATCATCAAATCATATAAAACGCATTCACGACACTACTTACGAGAGCGTGAATGCTATCAAGAATCTAGGAGTCGATGTATCTTCCTGGGACCCTTTCCTGGTATGTATATTGTCTCAAAAACTGGACTCAGATACATACGAGGATTATCTGCAAGCCATAAAATCCCCGCGAGAGTTACCCGTCTTAGAAGATTTCCTAAATTTTTTGGAAACTAAGTTTATGATGCTGGAAACTTCACGTAAGAAGATTGAAAATTCCCCGCAGAAATCATCCCCATCTCAATCAAATATCAATAACAAACCATCATTTTCAAAGGGTTACAATTATCGAAATTATAACAATCCTAAAACGAATTACTCAACAAACCAAGTTTCGCAATCGTCAAAGTCCAAACACAAAATTAACCATCGCAAGCAATGTCCTATTTGCAACTCCAACGATCATCGAATTCATGCATGTCAAAAATTATTGGAATTGCAACCTAATGAACGTAAAAATGCTATTGCTAATTTGAAACTTTGCATTAACTGTTTGCATTATCACGAAGGCAAAAAATGCCTTTCCGAAATAAGATGCAAAGAATGCAATAAAGAACATAATACCATTCTGCATGAATCTTTTACGTCACGTCGACCTGAGTCAAATGCAGCCACGATTATGAAATCGCCATCTCAGCAGCAAGAAAGTAACACAGTAGCATCGCTCTTTAAAGAACCCTCAGAAATATTGCTTGCCACAGCTATAATTAGCGTGCAAGCAGCGGATGGATCTTACCAAAAAATGAGAGTTCTTTTAGATCAAGGATCACAGACATCCATTATCAGGGAAAGCGCAGCTCAGTTGTTAAAATTACCGCGACGGAAATGTAACGGATATATCTCTGGAATAGGAAACAAGGAAAACAACTGTAAGGGCATGATTACTATCAAATGTTCATCGTTGCTTAGCGATTTCACCTTTGAAACGGACGCGTATATTATGAATAGACTCATAAATAACTTGCCCAGTTGTACGTTACCTAAGCCAAACTGGCCTGCTCTTAACCAAATAACTCTGGCAGATCCCGAATTCTATAAAAGTAGGCCTATTGATATCTTATTTGGGGCAGATATCTATTCCACTATCCTTATGGACGGTATTTGTCGGTCAGAAGGTATGTTGCCCATTGCCCAACAAACCCAGTTGGGATGGATCTTAAGTGGCAACTACAAAACGTACCATTGCAATGTGATCCTAAATAATATTGAAGAGATTCAACAATTTTGGGAAATGGAGGACATACATGAATCTCCAGCGAAATCAGAAGAAGATCAAAAATGCATAGAATTTTACCAATCTTCGACCTCTAGACGGGAAGACGGAAGCTACGTCGTTAAAATACCATTCAAAGAAAATTATGAAGAAAACATAGGCGAGTCGAAAACAAAATCGATTGCTCAATTTTTCCAAATAGAGAGGAAATTAAGTAAGCAACCAGCATTGGCACGTGACTATAAAACGTTTATTTCTGAATACCTAGAGCTCGGACATATGACACCCGTTGCGCCACACGTACAGCCGGACTGCTACTTATCGCACCATGGCGTCCACCGATCTGAGTCATCAACTACTAAATTGCGAGTTGTCTTTAATGCCTCGGCAAAAACCTCGAGTGGAGCCAGCCTCAATGATCTTATGTGCCGAGGACCCAATTTACAACAAGACCTTCAGAGCCTTATCTTAAAATGGAGACAATTTAGATACGCTTTCACAGCAGATATAGAAAAAATGTTTCGCAAAATCTGGCTACATCCCGATGATCAGAAATATCAGAAAATTATCTGGCGGAACCATCAATCTCAACCTTTAAAAGAGTACCAGTTAGCAACAGTTACCTATGGCACAAAAGCCGCACCTTTTTTGGCCATGATGACACTGAAGCAACTGGCCATCGATGAAAGGCCAAACTATCCACAAAGTTGCGCTCCCGACATCTTAGAACACTCGTTTTACATGGATGATCTCATGCATGGTGCACATTCATCTAGAGCAGCTAAACAGCTCAAAGCAGAGATGATCAACCTTCTCAAATCCGGTGGGTTTAATCTCAGAAAATGGCGGTCAAACTTACCGGAAATACTAGATAATTCTGATGCACCTCAAAAGGAAGGCTTTGACTTTAAGCAACCGGAGTCAACCAAAACTTTAGGTCTTCGGTGGGAACCAAAAAATGATCAATTTATCTTCCATCCTATAGAATTTGATTCTCAAGACATCCTTACAAAAAGACAGTTCTTATCTCAAATATCTAAAATTTTTGACCCTTTGGGCTGGCTAGCACCAGTCACGATAAAACTTAAGATCTTGTTCCAAGAATTATGGAAATCGGACCTGGGTTGGGACCACCCTGTCCCACAAGAAATCGCGTTAGAGTGGAATACTACTAAAGCCGATCTATCTCATATATCTAGGTTTAAAATACCACGTTGGATTCAAACCCAAGAAAAGGATATCGTCGAACTCCATGGCTTTTGCGACGCTAGTACAAAAGCATACGCTTGCGTCGTGTATTGCAAAATACAGAGAGAAAATGAAACCCTCGTCACCCTTATTGCAGGGAAATCAAAAGTAATACCGCTGAAAAAACCACAATCAATCCCGCGTTTGGAACTTTGCGGCGCTCTCTTGTTATCAAAACTTATGCGAAAAATCATCCTATCTTTATCTAGCTACAAGGTGCATGTTTATGGTTGGATTGATTCAATGGCTGTTCTAGGTTGGTTATGTGGAGAACCGGAGAAATGGAAACCCTTTGTTGCCAATCGAGTGAGGATTATCACTGAAATAATCCCGAAAGATAAATGGAGTTACGTAAAATCCAAAGAAAACCCCGCAGATTGCGCAAGCCGCAGTTTACCTGCTGCTCAATTAGCCGATTACTCGCTGTGGTGGCAAGGGCCTGACTGGTTACCACAATATAAGCCTAAAGAATCTCATAAGATGCCGGTTTATACGAGTATTATTACCGAAGAACTCAGAGAAAGGAAGGAAGTAAATACGGCCATTGTTAATCCCGAATATTTAATAATTAATCAACTATTAGCAAAATATAGCACTCTACGGAAAGTAACTCGAGTGTTAGCCTACATCAACAAGTTCATCGACATTGTTGTTTACAAGAAAAAACGCACATGTTTTCTAACTCTGCAAAATATAAAGACAGCAAGAGAAATGTTAATTAAGCACGTCCAAAACGAATATTTCGACGACGAAATATCGCGGTTGAAAAATAATGAACCACTAAATAAGAAAAGCCAGATTCTTAATCTCAATCCTATACTAGACACTAATCAAATGCTCCGTGTCGGTGGCAGACTTAAACATTCGAATCTTGATCCCGAAATGAAGCATCCCATCATAATCCCGAATCAGTCGAAATTGGCAGACCTTATTATAGATGAATCTCACGAACTTGTATTTCACGGTGGAGTAAAAATGACTACTGGATTTATAAGACACAAATACTGGATTCTTGGAGGAAACAGAGTCACTAAGAAACGATTAAGAATGTGTGTCAAATGTAAAAGAAATAATCCCATACCACAATATCAAATCATGGGTGACTTACTTCCAGCACGATTGATTCCTAACCGACCTTTTTACCATACTGGAATAGATTACACCGGACACATCCTCATTAAGGCAAACAAAGGTCGTGGCATTAAAACCTGTAAAGGATATGTCGCAGTTTTTGTTTGTATGGTAACTAAAGCCATACATTTAGAAATCGTCTCAGATCTCACAGCGTCAGCATTTATTGCAGCGCTTCGACGAATGTCGGCTAGAAGGGGAGTTCCTGGGCACATCTATAGTGATCAGGGAACTAACTTCATAGGAGCCAACAAAATTTTAAAACAAGAGCTTGCTGAAATCTCCTACATCTTGTCTGACCAAGAAGTAACCTCGACAGTCTCTGAAATGAATATTGAGTGGCACTTTAACGCCCCATCATGGCCATCTGCTGGCGGACTCTGGGAAGCTGCAGTTAAGAGCCTTAAACATCATTTGAAACGTGTCGTGGGAGAACAAAAATTAACCTACGAGGAATATATTACCCTACTATCTCAACTCGAGGCTTGTTTGAACTCCAGACCACTATGCCCTCTGACAGAAGATCCTGAGGATCTGGACTTTTTGACCCCGGCTCACTTTTTAGCAAGCGGCCCCAACCTTACGATTTTTGAAACAGAGCATGATCTCCGAACACGGTGGCATTTGACGCAAAAAATATATCAAGATATATGGGATAAGTGGAAGACTGACTACCTCTCGCAGCTTTCTACGAGGTCCAAATGGCGACAGCATCAAAAAGACCTCAATCTTAACGACATCGTTATTATAAAGGACGACAATCTTCCACCAGGAAAATGGAGCCTAGGTCGCGTTGTAGCGCTGCATCCTGGAAGTGACGGACACGTAAGGGTCGTCACACTTACAACCAAAAACGGGCTCTTAAAACGTCCAATTGTAAAACTGTCCCTACTGCCAACAAATAAAAATGGTCAAGATCCAAGTACCCCAAAGGTTAACAATAAATTGCCAGTGGCGAAGAAAAAACGCCCCATCTCATTCTCTGCTATGGTTTTATCTTTGACATTATTTTTGCTGGCACTAATAAATACCGCTCAAGCATCCTACAACTCCACCCTGCTGACAAACAATAGTGTCTACTTCGACAAAATATCCAATATGCATTTAATTAGAGATGATTGGCATTTAATAGTCTATTATGACACAAATCCATATCAAGAAGGAACGGCGGCATTATTAAAGTATACTAAGTATCTTGAAACCTTGTGCTCTACGATTAGAACACAAACACCTTGCGACGGCGTCATGTTACAACTCGAGCACGAGTTCGAAGAAATGAAACATTACGATAATATTATCATGATAAATGACTCGTATATGACTAATAAGAAACGTCGGCGACGCGGCTTGCTAGACGGAGTAGGCTACGTTGCAAATAGTTTGTTCGGAGTATTGGACCAACGATTTGCAGAAAAATATGAGAAGGATATTGACCTTTTAAAGCATAATGAAAACCATTTATACAACCTCTGGAAAAACCAAACGTCGGTCGTAGAAGCTGAATTTAATCTGATGAAAAGGATGGAGAATACTATTAACAAACACCACAAAATGATAAATCAAAAGCTTAATTATCTCCAAGATTCTTATAAAAATCTCTCTCAACAAGTGCAGAACATAACTCTCATCACAGACTTCATAACTTCGGCTTTCACTGCCAACAACTTGATGTATACCCTTCGACGAATCCAGGACTCAATTTTAGATACAGTAACTGATATTTATAGTGGAAAATTAGATTTTCATTTGATATCTCCGAAGCAGCTCAGATCAGAGCTAAGCATAATATCAGCACAAATATCTGGAGATTTGGTAGTTCCTGTCGACAACTTTAATTTTAAAGATCTTTACGGCTTGCTCAAAGTAAGAGCCAAATACTCTGGCAAATACCTAATTATAGAAATAAACATACCCCTGATTGAAAGGGATCTTTACGAGGTATTCAACCTTATCCCGGTTCCACGCATTGTGAAAGATAACATGATGATGAAGGTCGAAACTATATCTGAATTAGCAGGCATCAACATGAGAAAGGATTCGTTTTTAACTATCACAGACACGGACCTGCAGTCATGCGTATTACAAAACCCTGTGACTATTCTGTGTCATATCAGACGGCCGATTCACCACATGAAAGATGATCATAGCCTTTGTGAGACGATCCCAGGCACAAGAACTTGTAAAACTAAAACTACCTCGTGCAAGAATGACTGGAGAGAGTTAACATCAGAAAACAAATATTATTATTTATGCTGCAATGAATGTAACGTCAAACTTCTGTGTGAAAATCAAGTTAAGGCAGTTAGGTTATCAGGTGCTGGTCTGTTGCGTGTTGGGGAAGGCTGTTTAGTAAAAACAGAAGATTTTATGGTGTATTCAAACAAAAGATTGTCTAGTAAAATTAGCACGACGACAAAGATTATCTCGCCAGAAATATCACCAATCAATCACATAATAAATATCACTATGCCCGAAATCTCATATGAGCTTAATCCCAATAACTCGGAGAACCTCAGGCAATTTGAAGCTATTAAGAGAAGTCTTGAGATCATGAAGCAGAGTGAACCTTTAAGCACCAATATCTCCTACCACGACATCCACCAGTATACTGCTATATATCTCATCATATCGGGAATCTTGCTACTGGTGGCAGCTTACTGTTTTAAACTTTGGTGGCAAAGGCATCGTAAAGGAAATCGTGCCACTTCTACAGCAGAGCGGTCGACGACAGCATCGGCGGCAACTGCGTTGCCACCTCCACACACCGTTACAGAAAGTGTTGTGATTAAGTGTAGTGAAATTAGGGAAAATGGGCAATCTAGTAGTAAATCAGTGAAAAGTGATCCTAAGCGACTAGCGCTATCTAGTGAGTGCTTACAAAAAAAGGAAGATAGAGGTTCTTCACCGATCTTTCGCATGTTTTCTCTTCCTGATTTACATTGTAGCGATTCTGTTTAATTTGTAATGTTACTTTCACCCCATTTATTAACATAACTAACCCTTCATAACTATTTTAGTATTAGTTGAACATTGTTTTCACCTTGTTAATATTAATTTCATTACCCAACTAAATCTCCTTACTAACCTCATCTTTTCTCCCTCGGGAGCATGTTCGGGTCAATCACCGAACAATAATAAACATGTCAGCGTAATTGCGACACCGCGCACTATGCCTTGAATATTTTATGTATTAGCTAAGTAAAACCGTCAGTACGTCTCGGACAGCATATCGGGCGCGACTCAATCTCATCTCATTAGTTTTAATTGTTATCCCATTCGTATTACTGAAATATAGTTATCTTTATACTCTTTAATCTTAGTTTATCTTAATCTCACCCCAACCCCGAACACCAATCATTCATATTTAAAGCTAAGAAAATGCGACGTTGTCATATTTCACGTAAGGGTGTTTTACATTAATAATCGTGACTTTGCCGAATTATTTTGTATGAAAAATGAATAAATAAAATAACGAAGGATTGGAACATAACTCATATGCCAGTTGATTCTTTGATATGGCCTCAATCATACCCTAGAGTTATGGGATATCAAAAAAAACACGTTGTATATCTATATATCAATATATATACAGCGTGTAACAGAAAGGGTATAATCATATGGAATACTGTGGTACGGACCATCATACTGAACAAATTTCTCTATGGGACCACCATCGAAATCGTAAAAAAATAATCAGCTGTCCCATACATTTGGGTCGAGTAGGTATTGACATTTTGTATAGGACAGCTGATTATTTTTTTACGATTTCGATGGTGGTCCCATAGAGAAAGTTGTTCAGTTTGATGGTCTGTATCACAGTATTCCATATGATTATACCCTTTCTGTTACAAGCTGTATATATATGTGTGTAAAATAAAAAGACAAACAATGAAGAAAACATTAACGTTGTGACGAAACTGCCAGCTTTTTCCGAATGTACTCGCGAACTTTAATTTTAAAAGATAGACGATTGGTTGCCATCCTGATTTCCTGGGGAAGCATATTCCACAGAGAAATAGACTGAACGAATAATGATCGATGAATGAAGTCAATGGGCGACAGGGACATTGCAGAACTTGGTTATGCGATGAGCGCAGACTCCTGTTATAAATATGTATAACATTTATAAATTAATGTTTTTTTGGGTCACCTTAATCAAATCACCCTTCCCAGCTATTCCTACTCATATTTTTCAAGACATCGGTAACAATTAGAATATTTTTTGAGCTGAAATACTACTTCCAACTCACCTTACAATGTTCTAAGTGATATAATCTGTATGTCAATGTTCGTTTTCTACTCTCTATTCTATGTACAAAATGGTTGTATGCATAAATGTTCTAAATGTCAAATTATGTTCACAGTGCCCATGCCACGTGTTTTGGTTCATTTTACAATTAGTTACGTATATGCACTTTGTAGATTACATGATTACATATAACGATATTGTATAAATAAGCAAATATCTTAGTGGAGCGAGGAAATACATCATCATTATCCTGCACTTGTTCCATCATCCCATGTTACTCGGGGTTGGTGCAACACGTTTAGCGAGGAAATACATCAAATCAACACAAATAATTCCACTACGAACCTAAGGAAACACTTCAAATCAACACAAATAATCGCACTAAACCTAAGGAAACATCAAATCAACACAAATAATCGCACTAAACCTATACTTATGTAATATCAATTTATTTGATGTGTAACAAATTATTATTGTACAAACGACTGAACGAATCAATTTAACTTACAATTGAAATATACTTATTGTAAATTTATTATTGCAAACGAAGTCGTTATGTAATAAAGCAATCGTTTTAAAACTAAGGATTCGTCAAATTGCCATCACTTTGGAATCACCGAGTTACAGTGCAATGGGATTCCAAACGATATTCCTCATTTGTCTGGGTCTCACGGCCATTCAGATAGTGCACGGTCAGCTTTGGGAATTCGGTGCGGATAATATACCAACGGCCAAAATAATCACTAATTATAACGGTCGATTTTCATTTTTTCAAAAAGAACAACATATACAATTAATTGTAAGTAGAATTTAAATGTTTTACATAACCTGAAATGTTAGTAAACTAAAAATACCGGCCAAGTGCGAGTCGGAGTCGCGCACGGAAGGTTCCGTACCATTAGGTACCTAACAAAATAAAAAATCTTAATTGGCGTCAACTATGTATGTATGGGAACATCCTTTAATTTTCAGCTTTTTTTATTTTTTGAATCTATCCTTTATTTGTGCTGTAAGGCCTTGCTTTTTGCCAAATTTCATAATTCTAGGTCAAAGTACCCGGTAGGTTTTGATTCCTTTGTGAAATCACATAATATGCGACATAAACAGTTGTATCTTTCAAACACTGTATTAAACTTTCACGGTTTACACTTACACATAAACTGTCACCTGTCATCAAACGGAAGATATCCCGTAATATCTTCCGTTTCGTTACGTGTCACGGAAGATATCCCGTAAGTGACAGTTTATGTGTAAGTCATATCTTTTGATCGCGTTGACTTACAAATTTGATTTTTTTCATTGCTCCAAGGGATAGCAGACTTGAGTATTTGGTATTACTTTCAGCTTGATACCGCCACGCATTCCTGAGGGGTCTTGACAGACAGACAGACAGACGGACAACAAAGTGATCCTATAAAGGTTCCGTTTTGTCGATTGAGGTCTGGTACCCTAAAAACATTCACCAAATAAAGTTATAAGTGATGTGTTGTGGTTCCCATCCAGATGTGCTATTTTTGTTATAGTAGATTTTTACTATAAAGGCC